>JARGCU010000020.1:14846814-17261472 GCA_029227775.1 Morpho helenor | reverse complement strand
CTAACCTAACCTAACCTAACCTAACCTAACCTAACCTAACCTAACCTAACCTAACCTAACCTAACCTAACCTAACCTAACCTAACCTAACCTAACCTAACCTAACCTAACCTAACCTAACCTAACCTAACCTAACCTAACCTAACCTAACCTAACCTAACCTAACCTAACCTAACCTAACCTAACCTAACCTAACCTAACCTAACCTAACCTAACCTAACCTAACCTAACCTAACCTAACCTAACCTAACCTAACCTAACCTAACCTAACCTAACCTAACCTAACCTAACCTAACCTAACCTAACCTAACCTAACCTAACCTAACCTAACCTAACCTAACCTAACCTAACCTAACCTAACCTAACCTAACCTAACCTAACCTAACCTAACCTAACCTAACCTAACCTAACCTAACCTAACCTAACCTAACCTAACCTAACCTAACCTAACCTAACCTAACCTAACCTAACCTAACCTAACCTAACCTAACCTAACCTAACCTAACCTAACCTAACCTAACCTAACCTAACCTAACCTAACCTAACCTAACCTAACCTAACCTAACCTAACCTAACCTAACCTAACCTAACCTAACCTAACCTAACCTAACCTAACCTAACCTAACCTAACCTAACCTAACCTAACCTAACCTAACCTAACCTAACCTAACCTAACCTAACCTAACCTAACCTAACCTAACCTAACCTAACCTAACCTAACCTAACCTAACCTAACCTAACCTAACCTAACCTAACCTAACCTAACCTAACCTAACCTAACCTAACCTAACCTAACCTAACCTAACCTAACCTAACCTAACCTAACCTAACCTAACCTAACCTAACCTAACCTAACCTAACCTAACCTAACCTAACCTAACCTAACCTAACCTAACCTAACCTAACCTAACCTAACCTAACCTAACCTAACCTAACCTAACCTAACCTAACCTAACCTAACCTAACCTAACCTAACCTAACCTAACCTAACCTAACCTAACCTAACCTAACCTAACCTAACCTAACCTAACCTAACCTAACCTAACCTAACCTAACCTAACCTAACCTAACCTAACCTAACCTAACCTAACCTAACCTAACCTAACCTAACCTAACCTAACCTAACCTAACCTAACCTAACCTAACCTAACCTAACCTAACCTAACCTAACCTAACCTAACCTAACCTAACCTAACCTAACCTAACCTAACCTAACCTAACCTAACCTAACCTAACCTAACCTAACCTAACCTAACCTAACCTAACCTAACCTAACCTAACCTAACCTAACCTAACCTAACCTAACCTAACCTAACCTAACCTAACCTAACCTAACCTAACCTAACCTAACCTAACCTAACCTAACCTAACCTAACCTAACCTAACCTAACCTAACCTAACCTAACCTAACCTAACCTAACCTAACCTAACCTAACCTAACCTAACCTAACCTAACCTAACCTAACCTAACCTAACCTAACCTAACCTAACCTAACCTAACCTAACCTAACCTAACCTAACCTAACCTAACCTAACCTAACCTAACCTAACCTAACCTAACCTAACCTAACCTAACCTAACCTAACCTAACCTGAACCTAACCTAACCTAACCTAACCTAACCTAACCTAACCTAACCTAACCTAACCTAACCTAACCTAACCTAACCTAACCTAACCTAACCTAACCTAACCTAACCTAACCTAACCTAACCTAACCTAACCTAACCTAACCTAACCTAACCTAACCTAACCTAACCTAACCTAACCTAACCTAACCTAACCTAACCTAACCTAACCTAACCTAACCTAACCTAACCTAACCTAACCTAACCTAACCTAACCTAACCTAACCTAACCTAACCTAACCTAACCTAACCTAACCTAACCTAACCTAACCTAACCTAACCTAACCTAACCTAACCTAACCTAACCTAACCTAACCTAACCTAACCTAACCTAACCTAACCTAACCTAACCTAACCTAACCTAACCTAACCTAACCTAACCTAACCTAACCTAACCTAACCTAACCTAACCTAACCTAACCTAACCTAACCTAACCTAACCTAACCTAACCTAACCTAACCTAACCTAACCTAACCTAACCTAACCTAACCTAACCTAACCTAACCTAACCTAACCTAACCTAACCTAACCTAACCTAACCTAACCTAACCTAACCTAACCTAACCTAACCTAACCTAACCTAACCTAACCTAACCTAACCTAACCTAACCTAACCTAACCTAACCTAACCTAACCTAACCTAACCTAACCTAACCTAACCTAACCTAACCTAACCTAACCTAACCTAACCTAACCTAACCTAACCTAACCTAACCTAACCTAACCTAACCTAACCTAACCTAACCTAACCTAACCTAACCTAACCTAACCTAACCTAACCTAACCTAACCTAACCTAACCTAACCTAACCTAACCTAACCTAACCTAACCTAACCTAACCTAACCTAACCTAACCTAACCTAACCTAACCTAACCTAACCTAACCTAACCTAACCTAACCTAACCTAACCTAACCTAACCTAACCTAACCTAACCTAACCTAACCTAACCTAACCTAACCTAACCTAACCTAACCTAACCTAACCTAACCTAACCTAACCTAACCTAACCTAACCTAACCTAACCTAACCTAACCTAACCTAACCTAACCTAACCTAACCTAACCTAACCTAACCTAACCTAACCTAACCTAACCTAACCTAACCTAACCTAACCTAACCTAACCTAACCTAACCTAACCTAACCTAACCTAACCTAACCTAACCTAACCTAACCTAACCTAACCTAACCTAACCTAACCTAACCTAACCTAACCTAACCTAACCTAACCTAACCTAACCTAACCTAACCTAACCTAACCTAACCTAACCTAACCTAACCTAACCTAACCTAACCTAACCTAACCTAACCTAACCTAACCTAACCTAACCTAACCTAACCTAACCTAACCTAACCTAACCTAACCTAACCTAACCTAACCTAACCTAACCTAACCTAACCTAACCTAACCTAACCTAACCTAACCTAACCTAACCTAACCTAACCTAACCTAACCTAACCTAACCTAACCTAACCTAACCTAACCTAACCTAACCTAACCTAACCTAACCTAACCTAACCTAACCTAACCTAACCTAACCTAACCTAACCTAACCTAACCTAACCTAACCTAACCTAACCTAACCTAACCTAACCTAACCTAACCTAACCTAACCTAACCTAACCTAACCTAACCTAACCTAACCTAACCTAACCTAACCTAACCTAACCTAACCTAACCTAACCTAACCTAACCTAACCTAACCTAACCTAACCTAACCTAACCTAACCTAACCTAACCTAACCTAACCTAACCTAACCTAACCTAACCTAACCTAACCTAACCTAACCTAACCTAACCTAACCTAACCTAACCTAACCTAACCTAACCTAACCTAACCTAACCTAACCTAACCTAACCTAACCTAACCTAACCTAACCTAACCTAACCTAACCTAACCTAACCTAACCTAACCTAACCTAACCTAACCTAACCTAACCTAACCTAACCTAACCTAACCTAACCTAACCTAACCTAACCTAACCTAACCTAACCTAACCTAACCTAACCTAACC
The DNA here is from genome assembly GCA_029227775.1 of Morpho helenor. Classification (NCBI taxonomy): domain Eukaryota; kingdom Metazoa; phylum Arthropoda; class Insecta; order Lepidoptera; family Nymphalidae; genus Morpho; species Morpho helenor. The sequence goes on along the minus strand of JARGCU010000020.1, from coordinate 17,257,830 downwards.
TAACCTAACCTAACCTAACCTAACCTAACCTAACCTAACCTAACCTAACCTAACCTAACCTAACCTAACCTAACCTAACCTAACCTAACCTAACCTAACCTAACCTAACCTAACCTAACCTAACCTAACCTAACCTAACCTAACCTAACCTAACCTAACCTAACCTAACCTAACCTAACCTAACCTAACCTAACCTAACCTAACCTAACCTAACCTAACCTAACCTAACCTAACCTAACCTAACCTAACCTAACCTAACCTAACCTAACCTAACCTAACCTAACCTAACCTAACCTAACCTAACCTAACCTAACCTAACCTAACCTAACCTAACCTAACCTAACCTAACCTAACCTAACCTAACCTAACCTAACCTAACCTAACCTAACCTAACCTAACCTAACCTAACCTAACCTAACCTAACCTAACCTAACCTAACCTAACCTAACCTAACCTAACCTAACCTAACCTAACCTAACCTAACCTAACCTAACCTAACCTAACCTAACCTAACCTAACCTAACCTAACCTAACCTAACCTAACCTAACCTAACCTAACCTAACCTAACCTAACCTAACCTAACCTAACCTAACCTAACCTAACCTAACCTAACCTAACCTAACCTAACCTAACCTAACCTAACCTAACCTAACCTAACCTAACCTAACCTAACCTAACCTAACCTAACCTAACCTAACCTAACCTAACCTAACCTAACCTAACCTAACCTAACCTAACCTAACCTAACCTAACCTAACCTAACCTAACCTAACCTAACCTAACCTAACCTAACCTAACCTAACCTAACCTAACCTAACCTAACCTAACCTAACCTAACCTAACCTAACCTAACCTAACCTAACCTAACCTAACCTAACCTAACCTAACCTAACCTAACCTAACCTAACCTAACCTAACCTAACCTAACCTAACCTAACCTAACCTAACCTAACCTAACCTAACCTAACCTAACCTAACCTAACCTAACCTAACCTAACCTAACCTAACCTAACCTAACCTAACCTAACCTAACCTAACCTAACCTAACCTAACCTAACCTAACCTAACCTAACCTAACCTAACCTAACCTAACCTAACCTAACCTAACCTAACCTAACCTAACCTAACCTAACCTAACCTAACCTAACCTAACCTAACCTAACCTAACCTAACCTAACCTAACCTAACCTAACCTAACCTAACCTAACCTAACCTAACCTAACCTAACCTAACCTAACCTAACCTAACCTAACCTAACCTAACCTAACCTAACCTAACCTAACCTAACCTAACCTAACCTAACCTAACCTAACCTAACCTAACCTAACCTAACCTAACCTAACCTAACCTAACCTAACCTAACCTAACCTAACCTAACCTAACCTAACCTAACCTAACCTAACCTAACCTAACCTAACCTAACCTAACCTAACCTAACCTAACCTAACCTAACCTAACCTAACCTAACCTAACCTAACCTAACCTAACCTAACCTAACCTAACCTAACCTAACCTAACCTAACCTAACCTAACCTAACCTAACCTAACCTAACCTAACCTAACCTAACCTAACCTAACCTAACCTAACCTAACCTAACCTAACCTAACCTAACCTAACCTAACCTAACCTAACCTAACCTAACCTAACCTAACCTAACCTAACCTAACCTAACCTAACCTAACCTAACCTAACCTAACCTAACCTAACCTAACCTAACCTAACCTAACCTAACCTAACCTAACCTAACCTAACCTAACCTAACCTAACCTAACCTAACCTAACCTAACCTAACCTAACCTAACCTAACCTAACCTAACCTAACCTAACCTAACCTAACCTAACCTAACCTAACCTAACCTAACCTAACCTAACCTAACCTAACCTAACCTAACCTAACCTAACCTAACCTAACCTAACCTAACCTAACCTAACCTAACCTAACCTAACCTAACCTAACCTAACCTAACCTAACCTAACCTAACCTAACCTAACCTAACCTAACCTAACCTAACCTAACCTAACCTAACCTAACCTAACCTAACCTAACCTAACCTAACCTAACCTAACCTAACCTAACCTAACCTAACCTAACCTAACCTAACCTAACCTAACCTAACCTAACCTAACCTAACCTAACCTAACCTAACCTAACCTAACCTAACCTAACCTAACCTAACCTAACCTAACCTAACCTAACCTAACCTAACCTAACCTAACCTAACCTAACCTAACCTAACCTAACCTAACCTAACCTAACCTAACCTAACCTAACCTAACCTAACCTAACCTAACCTAACCTAACCTAACCTAACCTAACCTAACCTAACCTAACCTAACCTAACCTAACCTAACCTAACCTAACCTAACCTAACCTAACCTAACCTAACCTAACCTAACCTAACCTAACCTAACCTAACCTAACCTAACCTAACCTAACCTAACCTAACCTAACCTAACCTAACCTAACCTAACCTAACCTAACCTAACCTAACCTAACCTAACCTAACCTAACCTAACCTAACCTAACCTAACCTAACCTAACCTAACCTAACCTAACCTAACCTAACCTAACCTAACCTAACCTAACCTAACCTAACCTAACCTAACCTAACCTAACCTAACCTAACCTAACCTAACCTAACCTAACCTAACCTAACCTAACCTAACCTAACCTAACCTAACCTAACCTAACCGTCGCGCGCTAAGCCCCGTGCAGGTACGACACGCACAAGTGCCGCGGCTACCCATATAAAGTTCGTAAAATCAGTTTTAGTGGCAAAAGTTTGATTTTACACTAGTGCTATATATCATACGAAAGGTAATAAAAAGCGCTACAAAACAGTGAAAACCGCGTGAAAATTGGTGGAAAATTGAGAAAGTTCTCAATACAAAAAGATTTTTCCATAGCGGTTTGCCGGACAAATCCGCGTGCGGCTTGTGTTTTATCGCCTTAACACCCAAATTTTAAAGTGCTATCCTGTGTAGTATTAAACGGACTATAATTGTGCAAATTTTTGGATTTTTTGGACTTAAAACAAAATTACAGTAAGTGTTTGTTTACAAAAAATTTTCCTCCAAAAACAGTTTTCGGTTAAAAAATAGTGTCAAAATTAAAGATTTAATTCATTAAAAATTTTATTAGTGTAAAACTCAGTGTGGTGAACTGGAATTAGTTTAAACCAAAATTTTAAGTGCTTAAATTTAAAAGATATTCGAGTTTTAAATTTAATGAAAAACATAAACACAAGTTTCAAAAAGTGATTCCCACTCGGACTCCCAACGCTGGGCAGCTTGTTTGCCCTTGTCTAAAAGGGCAGAGGCTTGGCTACCCAGTGGTATAACCAGGTCACCGAAAACAGGATGGCCGGCTAATAAACAAGGGTGAGTGCGGTCCCGTGAAGGGATGTCTTGATTTTTACTTTTAATTTCCCCCCTTTTAATATAAATTCGCGGCAGAGATATATATATTATTAGATTCCTTACTTATCCTAGCTGCCTTATGCAAAATTTCAGCCCCGGGAGTCTCTTAGTTTTTTATTAAAGTCAAAATCTGTCGAGAGTCGTCCTTCTGACAAACTCCGATATAACGTTGTTTGAGGTGTTTACAATGGGAATTTTTTGTCCAACCGAGTTTTTGACCTGTTCCCGGGGGACTAGGGGGACAAAAATTTGCACATCTCATTCTAAAGACCTCTCCTTCCTGGATATAAACTTTGTTCGGTCCAATTCGGTCCAGGAAAAAACCTCGTGGCCGAAATGGGGTTATTTTACGTGCTTATAGGGCGCGGCCCCAAGGCGGTCACGTGGCCGAGAACGTGATGTCAGCATCGGTTTTGGTCAGGCGCGAGTCGGATCGGGCCTATGACGTCACGATTTAATTAATTTGTATGGAGACGGAATCACGTGGCGGCCACGTGATCACTGCGTGATCACCCCGTGACCGCCCCATGTTCATGTCTTCTCTCTAAGTCGGCGGTCGGTACCTGAGTCCCGACCCGACACCGGGTCCGGATATTCCGAGCACTCGAGCATTCGGACCCGATATCGGGTCTCCTATTTCCCCCTGGGGGTCAGTGTCAGTGTCAGGTGTCAGTGTCAGGTGTCAGTGTCAGTGACTGACCCGTGACAAGTACCTCTGACACCCCGCCCCCTCCTTTCCCCAATGTTGGTATCCAAAACACTCCCCGCGCCCACCCTCTTACCCAAAACATGCCCTACCTAGTCCCATAGGAAGTAAAATCCGAATCCCCCAAAAAGTAATCCACTTATATCTTTTGCATCCCCCCATATTTTCAAAATTTAAAAACGGATCCCATAGCCCAAAGAGTCCCTCTAAACACCCCCACAAAAATTTTTTGAGTTTCTGCTTTCCCGATCCCGGGAAATAGCGGGAAATGCGCGACCTATGATAGCCCTAAGTAAGTTAAAATAGAATTTTCCAAATTTTAATCCGCCCATATCTTTGGCATCCTAGTATATTTTCAAAATTTAAAAATTGAGTCAGTATCCTGAAAAGTCCTCCTAAAGGCATACATTAACATTTTTTACTTTAAATTACTCTATTACTTACTTTTTATTAATTTACTTTAGTACCAAGTTGCCAACCTTTTGATAGCAACTATGGTAAAAATTCGGATTTAGCGCCGCCTTAAAGCGCGGACTGACTCTGAACTACTACGTAATATGGGTGGACGTGGTAGTCGGAGTCTCGCCACCCAGTTACGCGTAGTACTTTGCCATCTAGTTCATAGATGGCGGTAAATGCGCGAACTGGGATGGTGCAAAATTTATTTTCAAAAATAACTATCATGGCTCGCGTATTTCCAAAAAATCCATGGCATGTATCCTCCCCCTCCTCCCCCCCGACCGACCGACTCCCCCTTTTTCGGAGTTTTCCTGCCCAACTCCGGCCTCACTCTCACTTAATGAGGTGAGTATTATATTCTTTCGCGTTTTTCTAAATTATATTTTCCTCCAACTTAATTTAATATAACTAAGACAATAAACATGACAGACAGACCGACTCAAGACATTCCGAATCGGGCCGCACGACCCCTTCTATCGGTTGGTTGCGTGAACGCACGGACTGCGCAATATATTGAACATTTTTTGACGGCCTTTACACCGTTCAAAAACTTTTGTGTACGTTGTATTATATTATAACTGACTGTGTTCGTACAAACTTTTTAGACAAGACAGCAGACATACTGTCTTTATATATACTGACAAGCGGCAGCCATCTACACTGCCTATTTTAACTTTGAAGACGAAGCTTCCTGTGCCGTAAAATGTTTGGCATAAGAACTCCCGCTAAGAAACCCACTGACCGCGACAGAAGAACGTCGCAAGACTCAACAGAGTTGAGACCCGGACCTTCCACATCAACGATGGAGAGGAAGAATGTGAGAAGGAGTGGCGGTGGAACCGAAAGTGGACGACAGCGGGAGGACCGAAGCCCCTCGAATAATGTCATTAGCGTTCCGGCCTCGATACCTCTGACGAACCCCGACCTTCTGAAAAACAGAGAAACAAGGATACAGGAGACGGAGAAATTTATGAAGGCAATAAAAACCGAGTTAAATAACTCACGGAATCTCAAACGAGAGATCAAAGCTGAGATCGAACAGAATCTCAGCAGCCTCCATAAAGTACTCTCCTTCCTAGAAGATAAATTGACGCAAACGGAGCTACAACTTAGAGTATCCGAAGAAAATTCATCATTGGTGATGTCAGCAGACCAATTAGACAAGATGCAACATATGGCAGATAAAATAATAAAGCTATCCGAAAGTATGGGGAGTATTGGGCTTTTTCAGAAGACTTTTGAACTAACGAAGACGGTAAAAGAGGATATAATGGAGCAAACTGATCTTGTAAAAGAGAATGCGAAGCATGTAGTAGAGATTAGAGAGGAGGTTGCCAAACTGAGAAAGGAGCACGCATCTATAGCTACACACAATGCGAAACATACTATAGAAATTAAGGACCAGATTGAAAAACAAAACGACAAGCTGCAGCAGGCACTGCAAGAACAAAACGAGACGCGGGCAAAAGGGCAACTGAGCTACGCCGATGTCCTGGCTGGGCCAAAGATGAATCGACACTCCGAGCGTGAAGCGCTCCATTCAATAGTGGTCACCTCAAATGACGAGACGGACACTGGTGAGGTAGTCCTTCAAAAAATCAGAGAAGTAGTAAAGGCCAAGGAGGGAGACATCAAAATTGATAGAGTAAGAAAAGTGCAGGATAGGAAAATAATATTGGGATGCAGTACGCAGGAAGAAAGAGCCAAAGTCCTGGGAAAAATTCAAAGTTCCAGTATACTCAAGGCGGAGGTCATCAAGAATAAGGACCCCTTTATCGTTCTGAAGGACGTATTATTATACAATAACGATGAACAGGTCCTAATGGCGGTGAAGAACCAGAACAAGCATATTTTTGATGGCCTTCCGCAAGAGGAAGAAAGGATGGAAGTAAAATTTAGGAAAAAGACGAGGAACCCTCACCAGGGCCATCTCGTCATGAAAGTGTCTCCAATGCTGTGGAAGAGGGCAACGACGGCTGGGTCATTCCACATCGATATGCAGAGAGTGAGGGTGGAGGATCACTCCCCCCTCATTCAATGTTCCATGTGTCTTGGCTACGGTCACAGCAGGCGTTTTTGCAAGTCAGCTACGGAAAAGTGCAGTCACTGTGGTGAAGGGCACAAAAGGAGCGACTGCCCCGAAATGCTAGCTGGCGGACCTCCGATTTGTTGCAACTGCACAAGCGCTAGCATAAAAGACAGTGGTCACAACGCCTTCAGCAGCGACTGCCCAATCAGGAAGCGATGGGACATGTTGGCGAGATCGGCAATAGCATACTGCTAAGGGCTTCCAGCAGAAAAACTGTAATATACTAGAATTAAATTACAGGATTTTCTACAATAATAAAATTATAAGTTGTCTGCTGGAAACTCATAGCAAGATAAAAAGCGGCTGTACTAGTCACTCCGCGCTGGCACCTGGGTCTGAGATTGACGTACAGTATCTCTCACTCAAAATAATACGGAGAAACAACGTGAGAATATGTTTCGCCCAAAACCCAACGGCATCTCGATTTTGGGTAAAAGACACGGTATTATTAGAGCACCGAAAATGTGAAAATTATCCAGACGCAGATGCTGTCGCGGAAGTCCTGTACAAATACATTAAACTAGTAGGTCAACAAATATTTCCGGCTTATAAAGAAACCCATTCTGGGTTGCTCCGAAAAGAAAATGGGACCATGCCAGCAATCAAGCACGGTAACATAGGCTTAGCAAACTTGATTGCCGACAAAAGACCCAGATAATATGATATAATAAATAATATTAAAGCAAGAAAATTAAAACAACAGAAATAAAGGTAATTTTACACATATATAATTAATATATATTAGGTAAAACCAAAAAAGGTATGAAAATAAAATAGATAAAATAAACAGTAAAAGAAAAATAGAAACACAATAGATAAATAAGAGCAATAACAGAATAATAAAAATTATTTTTAGATTAGAGTCAACAAGTAAGTTCAAATTGAATTAAATTAAATTTTGTTAAATATAATAAATTTTTAAATAAAAGAAAAATTGCCAACAGTCCCTAAGAAATAAAAGATAATAAAAAAATGCATTAATATTAAATAAGAAATAGTTAAAATGCATTGAATAAGATGGTCCTATTAAAAATGTAACAAACTTATAAAACTGTAAATTTACATAATATAAATGGATCACAGTACATAATGTGAACAGCAAATGATAATGTATTTTAATACAATATAAGATAGTTTTAGTAAAAATTGTAAAATTGGTATCTAAAAATGAGAAATCGCAAAATGTGATATTATACATGTAAATGTAAACGTGAAATAACTGTAGAAAAGTAGCTAAGAGTAGATGTAAGAAAATAAATGTAAATAGAAATTAAGAAAGAGTGTTAAGTAAAGTTAAGTATTAGAAATAAATGAATAGTTAATAACATTTAGTAAAGTACAAAACATTGTAAAAGAAAATAAGAAAAAAGATAAAACACGACTGTCCTTTCACAGACAGGAAGCTGAAAATAAAAAAAAAAAAAAAAAAAAAAAAAAAAAAAAAACCTAACCTAACCTAACCTAACCTAACCTAACCTAACCTAACCTAACCTAACCTAACCTAACCTAACCTAACCTAACCTAACCTAACCTAACCTAACCTAACCTAACCTAACCTAACCTAACCTAACCTAACCTAACCTAACCTAACCTAACCTAACCTAACCTAACCTAACCTAACCTAACCAGTCGCAGCCCAGCCGCCGAGCCGGCCGGATCGTTTTTAAGCCGCTCCGCGCTCGAAAAATCGAAAAATTGGGTTTTTTGTTAAAAGTTATACAGTGTGATATATCAAAAGACGCGTCTCGCGACGACTAATCTAACGGTGAAAACCGGGCGGAAATTGGATATTTCGTGCGGAAGTTATCGGTGAAAAACCGAAATTTTCGCCAAAATTTTTTAGAAAAGTGCGTGCGCCGTGCGTTTTGTCGCGACGACATATAGTTTTTCGTGAATAATTCTGTGCAGTGACATCACCCGGACATTCGACAGCAGTTTTGGATTTTTCCGCTTGCGGGATCCGGAGATATTTACCAGAAACCCCGATTCCTTTGTTCGAGTAACTCGGAAACCAGAGCAGCGAGGAAGACGTGGCATGCACCATTGGGTGCGCAGCGTCTTCCCGAGTCCAGCGACATATCGCACTGGTCCAGGAGAGTCCGGACGGAGGAGATAGGACTAAAACAGTTTTTGGTTCTCGGGAGTGATCTTTGGACCCCACCAGAACGCGATCAAGATCAGTAACATCTTCTTTTTCCTATCCCATAAAGTAGCCCGCTTCACGGGCTTTCCAACACAGGTTTAAAATAAATTTTCTATCAGCTAGTTTTTGCTCAGTGAATTTTTCCCCGCGGGAGGTCAATTTTGCCGACCGCAAATAGGCCTTGTTTTCTCTTATTAACCTCATAGGGGTCTGTCTAACCCCTCCCCGCTTTTCTAGATCCATCAGATTTAGCAGGAGTCATTTATTTACATCCCTCTTTGATTCTCAAATTAGAATTTTCTCCTAACCGGCCAAATAAAAAAGTGATTTCTGAAATTAAATTACGTAACTCTAAAATCAATAAAATCTTTTAAAATCCATATCTTCCGATCCTGTGCTCCGATTTCAACGCGGTTTTCTTTATCCTGTTTCATCTCTCTGTGCCCTATTATCTGCACATTTGGTTCTCCGATAAGTCCAGCATTTGCTGTTCTCACCTTCGCAAGAGTATAACTCCTGGTAGGAGTATGGTAGGACTAGGGTAAAGGTACCATTGGTCTTCATCAGGATGGCACCTCCCAATGAGGATGAAGCAGCGCCCCTCCCCCCCTTGGCTAAGGACAAAACTGTGGTCATCCCCCTCCCAGCGTGTGCGGATCAAGTCACGGATTTCAAGTCGTTCTCGGCTGTGGTGCTTTCACTCACCACGACCATAACTACAGCAGTACAAGAGGGCAAGAGTGTGACAGCCTCCAACAAGAGGTTGATACTACGGGCTTCAGAGGAGATCCGGAGGGCAACAAACGTCTTGTATAGATGCTCACCCTCGGCGGCCCCACCGACGGCAGACAACGTGGCTGCGTCCGATGGCGGCGCTATTAGTGATATTAAGGAGCTCGTCACCAGCGTACGAGATGAACTCAGAGGTGTTAAGGCGGACGTTGCTTCGCTTAAGACGCAGGCCTCCAGGAGTGCGGGACGCACTTACGCTCAGGCAGCGTCGCATCAGCCTCTTCCCAGTGCTGCGGGCCCTTCGGGCTCACAGGCAGTGGGCACACCTGCAGCGGCACAGAAGACCAGCAAGCCAGCCATCATAGTCGCTACCAAGGCGCCTTCAACAACCCGACAAGAGGCCGTTACCACCTGGAGGGCAGCTATTAGTTTTAAAAATTCGTCATATGCACCGTCCAGAATAGCACCAATCTCTAGCAATAAGTTGAGGGTGGAGTTCGAAACACCAGCACATAGAGACGACGCACTTAAGCGTCTAGAGGGGTCGGATAAGGTAAGCGCCGAGGTAGCTCGCAAACTGAAGCCTATGTTCATTTTAAGGGGTATATCCAAGGATGTCCCCTCGGAAGAACTGGTGGATATAATAAGGAATCAGAACCCGGGAATTAGGCGGGAAGGAGTAGAGGATGGCCTGGTCCTACGATTTCTTAGGAATAATAAAAATCCAGGTTTATATAACGCTGTATTTGTTGCGGAACCCGCCTCCTGGCGCTTAGTGATAGGCATGGAACGGGTGAACGTGGACCATCAGAAGGTGCGGGTTCATGAGTTCACCCCTTTCATTCAGTGCCACTCGTGTCTGCAGTTCGGACATACCAGTAAAAACTGCAGCGCTAAGGACTCAATGCCGTGTCATTACTGCGGGGATACTGAGCATAAGGAGGCCGAATGTCCTTCCAAGATTAAAAAGTCTCCACCAAAATGTGTAAATTGCGCCAATAGGAATATTAAATTCAATAATAACGTTAGCGTAGACCATCGGGCCACCTCACGATTCTGTCCCCTTCTGTGCGCTATTAGAAAAAGGATAGAACAAAACGTCGATTATGGATACTAAGAACATAGTCGTATTATACATAAACATCATCATTAAAATTACCAGACTCATGATATATATTTTATCTACCATATTCATCAAATAAAAATTTGAGTCTGATAACACAGATTTCGTTAAATCAACATAATCAATACATAAATTACAACTATCACTTTTATCAATTAACAATTCGAAATGGCTAACATAGTTTACATTAAAAATCAATAACGAGCGGCTATGAGGGGGGGCTGCATGTGGCTGCGGGTCGCCGCGCGCGGCACTTGCGGAGCTCCGGGTCATAGGTTCATAGAGGCAAAACTCATATAGCAAGCAAGATCCATAGAACATAAACTACTATTATTATTACCATAATTAACATAATTTTGAGTAAAATACAGGCAACGAATTAAATATTATATAGCAATATAATAAATAGCTCATATGTGAAAGTATAGAACAGCAAATATTAAATAATTACAGAGTTATAGATTTATTTACTCTATTCTATATCTATAATATAAGAATTAGGTCATATCTTAGTCACGCGGAGGGTGTGGGCGTGTCGCGCGGCGCGAGCGGACCGAGGGGCGCTCGCGGTTGCGAGGCGCGCGGCGCACGGCGAGTGTGGCCTCTGGGGGTAGCGGGTTCACACGCATGGGACAAGTGTGGAAATCATGGGTTCATGTATGCACGCGTTTGCGGGTACGTATGTACGTATGCGCATATAAGTGTGGATGTGTATATATATATGTGTATGTGTATATGAGGGCATGCATAAATGTATGAGTACGTGTCTATATATACGTGCGAGTATTCATACATCTATAGCAGACATAAACATATATTTGACTATATATAAGTATAGTAGAAATAAATATCATATATACGATATAAATCATATACTCATATAAGATAATATATCGTCTCATCAGCCAATAAATAAATAAACTTATACGCGTTGTTATATATTGTATTAGATATATTATATTATATATTTCATACTATATATGTTATAGTATATAGGTCATTCATACAATATATATTTTATATATAATATTATAAGTGGGTCATATTACATAATTCAATTACGTTTACTTTAAACTATACTAAGCGCGCGAAAACATTAACCGCATTCCAATGCTTCAGAAGTTGAAACATGGGGCGCGGCCGCTAGTTGTGAGGGGCACCTCACGGGTTGCGAATGAAGCCAGGCGCGCGGACTGGCAACGTCGCCGAGTCGGGGCGGGACGGCTAGCGTGCGGTATTAGCTTTGCCTATCCATTCATCGCGATAAGACCCCCCTCTTCTCTTCTCTTTAAGTTGCTAGCTTTTAGCTAACAACAAAGTAATTAATTGGCATCAGCGCCATCTTTAAAAGGTCGACTGTTCGGAACTAAGTAGGGAATCTAACGAACGAGAAAGTACCCGAAAACATCGTTCTTAATATTGCAGCTTTCTCTAGTTAGTTCCGGACCTCCTCGCTAGATGGGGGCGACGTAAAATGTTTTTAATACGGTGGTTATCACGAAATATATATAATCATATACAAATTAACTTTATATAAAAATAATAAGCCAAAGATTTAGCCCGAATATTTATTTATTTATCTATAACTTATCTAGTAATAAACCATAATCACATAAAATTCTCGAACTCCACCCTCGGTGGGTGGAAATTCTTCAACCAGTAGCACTAGGTTAATTGTACATATAGCTTAGTCAGCCCATTTGGGCCTCTTTATCAAATATTGTCTACATAAATAGCGAAAATTTAAGTTTTGTATATACTATTATCTACTGGTAATGAAAGTAGCATCATTTTAGCTATCATTCTATTGTAATAAAATTTAATTTCATGTGACAAAAATAATTGTGATTACTAGCTCTAAGCAGGTATAAAGCTAACTAATATGTCATCACAAGTTTTATTATTCTGTATTGCTCTGTCTAAGATAAGTTTATTTTATTGTATGCTTAAATTTAATTTAATTTAATTTAATTTAACCTGAAGTAGAAAATTATCGGTTTTGCTATAACTGTTTTTACTTTCTTTTTCTCTTTTTCTTTGTATTTTCTAATATCTTTTAAGTTGCCGGCCTTCAGTCAGCAAAAATGGAATTGTATTTGTTTAAATTGTATTTTTCTACAAAAACAAAAATTAATCAGTATCAGCGCCATCTGTAAAAATTTGCGTGAATTAGTTAGAACCCAATACATCACCATACTGGGGTTCTCTAGCTAGTTCCAGACCCTCTCGCTAGGTGGGGGTGATGTAAAATAATTGTGATTATTAGCTCTAAGCGGGTATAAAGTTAACTAACATGTCATCACAAGTTTTAATATTCTGTATTGCTCTGCCTAGAATAAGTTTATTTTATTGTGTTTTTAAAATTTAATTTAATTTAACCTGAAGTAGGAAATTTTCGGTTTTGTTATAATTGTTTTCACTTTCTTTTTCTCTTTTCTGTGTATTTTCTAATATCTTTTAAATTGCCAGCCTTCAGTCAGCAAAAATGGAATTGTATTTGTTTAAATTGTATTTTCTACAAAAACAAAAATAAATCAGTATCAGCGCCATCTGTAAAAATTTGCGTGAATTAGTTAGAACCCAATACATCACCATACTGGGGTTCTCTAGCTAGTTCCAGACCCTCTCGCTAGGTGGGGGTGACGTAAAATAATTGTGATTATTAGCTCTAAGCGGGTATAAAGTTAACTAACATGTCATCACAAGTTTTAATATTCTGTATTGCTCTGCCTAGAATAAGTTTATTTTATTGTGTGTTTAAAATCTAATTTAATTTAACCTGAAGTAGGGAATTTTCGGTTTTGTTATAATTGTTTTCACTTTCTTTTTCTCTTTTTCTGTGTATTTTCTAATATCTTTTAAGTTGCCGGCCTTCAGACAGCAAAAATGGAATTGTATTTGTTTAATTTGTAATTTTCTACAAAAACAAAAATAAATCAGTATCAGCGCCATCTGCAAAAATTTGCGTGAATTAGTTAGAACCCAATATATCATCATACTGGGGTTCTCTAGCTAGTTCCCGACCCTATAACTAGATGGGGGTGACGTAAAATATTTGTTATTATAAGCTCCAAGCGAGTATAAAGTTGACTAACATGCCAACATATGCTTATTACTTTGTATTCCTTTGTCCAAGATAAGTCTACTATTATTGTATGTTTAAAATTTAATTTGATTTAACCTGTATTTCTTTAATTTGTTTTTGTTTAATTATTTCATTGTATTCTTAATTTGTATTCTTCTACCTGGACTGCGACTACGGAGATAAGACTAATGGCTCTGCACGAACGCATCAAATAGCGGGCGTCCAGAGTCAGGAAATGTCCTAAGACTGTGACTACGGAGATCAGACTGATGGTTTTGGACGAACGTATCAAATAGCGGGCGTCCAGAGTCAGGAAATGCCCTAAGACTGCGACTACGGAGATCAGACTGATGGCTTTGGACGGACGTATCAAATAGCGGGCGTCCAGAGTCAGAGAATGTCCTAAGACTGCGACCACGAAGACCAGACTAATGGTTCTGGACGAACGTATCAAATAGCGGGCGTTCAGAGCCAGGAGATGACCTAAGACTGCGACCACGGAGATTAGACGAATGGTTCTGGACAAACGTATCAAATAGCGGGTGTCCTGAGCCAAGTAATGACCTGAGACTGCGACCATGGAGAGTAGACTAATGGTTCTGGACGAACGTATCAAATAGCGGGCGTCCTGAGCCAGGAAATGACCTGAGACTGCGACCATGAAAAGTAGACTAATGGTTCTGGACGAACGTATCCAATAGCGGGCGTCCTGAGCTATGAAATGACCTGAGACTGCAACCATGGAGAGTAGACTAATGGTTCTGGACGAACGTATCCAATAGCGGGCGTTCAGAGCTATGAAATGACCTGAGACTACGACTACGGAGATTAGACTAATGGTTCTGGACGAACGTATCAAATAGCGGGCGTCCTGAGCTATGAAATGACCTTAGACTGCGACCATGGAGAGTAGACTAATGGTTCTGGACGAACGTATCCAATAGCGGGCGTCCTGAGCTATGAAATGACCTGAGACTGTGACCATGGAGATAAGACTAATGGTTCTGGACGAATGTATCCAATAGCGGGCGTTCAGAGCCAGGAAATGACCTGAGACTGCGACCACGGAGATTAGACTAATGGTTCTGGATGAACGTATCAAATAGCGGGCGTTCAGAGCCAGGAGATAACCTAAGACTGCGACTACGGAGATTAGACTAATGGTTCTGGGCGAACGTATCAAATAGCGGGCGTCCTGAGCCAGAAAATGACCTGAGACTGCGACCGTGGAGAGTAGGCTAATGGTTCTGGACGAACGTATCCAATAGCGGGCGTCCTGAGCCAGGAAATGACCTGAGACTGCGACCATGGAGAGTAGACTAATGGTTCTGGACGAACGTATCCAATAGCGGGCGTTCAGAGCTATGAAATGACCTGAGACTGCGACCATGGAGAGTAGACTAATGGTTCTGGACGAACGTATCCAATAGCGGGCGTTCAGAGCTATGAAATGACCTGAGACTACGACTACGGAGATTAGACTAATGGTTCTGGACGAACGTATCAAATAGCGGGCGTCCTGAGCTATGAAATGACCTGAGACTGCGACCATGGAGAGTAGACTAATGGTTCTGGACGAACGTATCCATTAGCGGGCGTCCTGAGCTATGAAATGACCTGAGACTGCGACCATGGAGAGTAGACTAATGGTTCTGGACGAACGTATCCAATAGCGGGCGTTCAGAGCTATGAAATGACCTGAGACTACGACTACGGAGATCAGACTAATGGTTCTGGACGAACGTATCAAATAGCGGGCGTCCAGAGTCAGGAAATGTTCTAAGATTTTAATATAATAGTTCACAAGTGTAATAATAAAGTAAACAAGTTGTGGCTAACCTAGATTAAGAAAAAAAAAAAAAAAAAAAAAAAAAAAAAAAAAAAAAAAAAAAAAAAAAAAAAAAAAAAAAAAAAACCTAACCTAACCTAACCTAACCTAACCTAACCTAACCTAACCTAACCTAACCTAACCTAACCTAACCTAACCTAACCTAACCTAACCTAACCTAACCTAACCTAACCTAACCTAACCTAACCCAGTCGCGCGCCAAGTCCCGTGCCGAGCGCACACGCCCAAGCCTCGGGAGCGCCCATATAAACGGTTAAAAATTCATCTTAGTGGCAAAAGTGTTCGTAGAAACCTGATCGATACATCATTTTGTAGATCTCTTAAAGATCTCTCGAATGGTGAAAACCGCGTGAAAATCGGACAAGTTTTCGCGGAGTTATTAGTGTGAAAACTCAAAGTGACACCCGATTTTCGGACAAACCTGCGTGCGGCGCGAGTTTTATCGCGAAAAGTGCATCTTTTTCAAGTGCTATCCTGTTCATCATTAAACAGTGGACAAGTGTACCAAATTTCAGAATTTTCCTGTGAAAATTGGATTTATAGCAAGTGTTTTTCTTCAAAAATTATTATAACAAAAACAGTTTTCGGTCAAAATTATACTCCAAATTTTAATTTAAAAAACTTTCAAAATTATATTTTAATAGAACTTAGTGTGCCCAATTCAAATTTACTTTTCAAAAAATTTTTACTCTATTGAGTAAAAAGTTATTAGTGTTTAAAATTTTAACTTTGGGGCAAACAACATTTTATTTCGCCAAAACTAAACTAAACTAAGCTTCAAATGGCGCCAGTTCGTATAATATGCACTGAATCAAGTGATAGTGATGGGATGATGCTGGGCTAAAACCATGGGGTAAGTGCAGTGCTGTATGGAGGTGCCTCGAACCAGTTTAATCCCTCCCCCCCTCAAGATGTAGTCTATAATTATGTCTATTTATTAATATTTTATTCTATATGTAATTACTTCATGTTTTATATTATCTATACCTTGCAGTTAACTCTTAACCTTAATCATGCTCCCCAATAGTGATATAGGCAGATGTAGTTCGCGACTACATCCTACAATTAAACCTTTATACTCTCACTCTCTCACAACCACGCCACCTGACTCAGGAAAGTCATCTTATATATACTTCATTACTTTAACAGATATTTATGTATATCTTTACTTTATTTCTCTATACCACTATTGAACCGATCTGCATGCGGTGTGATTCCGGCTGACATGGAAATAAACAGGAATAAGCTAATTTTACATTGTACTATATATGTGATATATTAACAATAGACATCAATAGCCATAATGTAGTTTGACACCAGGCTAATGTGGTGGGTGCGATCAAGCGCTGTGCTAGCGTTTATACTTGCATAGCGTTTGATCGGACCTATTTAAGCAACACCACTCACAATACATGGGCGAATCTCACTTATATATGTTATTTATATTTTATATGTTATAGAGTAGCGCAATTAAATTATTACCCTCCCTATTTTCCGGCTAGCTGTTGAGCGGGAGGGCTGGGGGTAGCTGGTGGTTGGTACTCGGCCGCGGGGTACGACGTCCAGAACCCTGGAGATACGGAGGCCATATAGGAGGCACAGCGCGAGGCATGAGATATAGATGCGCAGATAAAATATACTAAAGTAGAAGTAGCGCCAATGTATCAGCCATAAGATTGAATACATTGCAATATGTCAACATGTATATATTATCATGATACACAACTTAAAATTCCTTATCAAACGATAATAAATAATTCAAATTATATATAGCTTATTTAAAATTAAGATATTTCGCGACACAAGCGATAACCAGGGGGGCTGATTGCGGTTGCGGGTCGCTTCGCGCGGCACATGTGGAGCCCCGTGTAGCAGGTTCATAGGTACTAAGCTTAGATTAGCCAAATTCACGGAATATAACAATCTATAATTATTATTATTACCGGACATAGTATATTTATGCTACACTTACTACTTCTACCAGAATAATTCTATATAAAATTAATACGTTAATATAGCTAGGATTCATGCGAAATATGTAGCGAAGCGAGCGGAGGCGAGGGGGACCGCCTGCGGCTGCGGGTTTTTGCGTGCGACGGATGTTGAGCTTTAGGTCATAGATTCAAAGTTCTAAGATTCAAAGTCCACGCGAGACACGTAGCGATGCGGGCAGCGGCGAGGGGGGGCCGCTTGCGGCCGGAGGTAGCTTCGCGCGGCACAGGCGGAACTCGGGGTCTTAGGCTCATAGATCCGGAATGTATATGGTAATTACCAGATATATTATATATTATCTATCAGATAACAATTCGAATTTGTTACATAGTCACCAGGTATTTCACATTTACTATATATAAGACATATATATCCATTAATATTTATCAGAAAATAACTCGAATTAGTTATATAGATATTATACGCATTATATTTTGCTTTTATCAGATAAAAATTTAAATTCTTTAATATAGCTACATTAAAGGTCAATAACTTGAGAGATATGTAGTGACGCGAGCGGAGGCGAGGGGAGCCGCTTGCGGCCACGGGAGGCAGAGCGCTGCGCAAGCAGGGCTTGAGGTAGTGGATTCAAACAAAAATTATATAGTTAAAAGAATACAAAATGCATCAGTCATTAGAAAAATATATTGTAACATATAATAGGTATTATTTATATATACAAAAATAATTACGGGGCGTACTACATATATGACATTTTATTCCTTATTATTAATAAGACAGTGTAAAATAGTAACACAAGAAATTATTAACATCGAGGTATCTAAGATTAACGCGAGACATATAGCGACGCGAGCGGCGGCGAGGGGACCCGATTGCGGCCACGGGTCGCTGCGCGTAGCGCATGTGGAGCTCCTAGTCGTAGGTCCATAGATACAAAGTTCACAGTAGACAAATTCATAGAATATAATACATTGCCATCATTATTATTATTACTAGCATAATTACGGAACACATCATAGATATATATTATTTCTTAGAATATATTTTACATAAAAAATTAATAAAATTAATATATATATTACAGCCATCACCCTTATCAAATAATAATTCGAATTCGTTAATATTGTTTGCTTTAAAAGATTAATAACATTGACACAGCTGGGATTCACGCGAGACAGGTAGCGATGTGCGCGGCGGCGAGGGGGGCCGCTTGCGGCCGTGGGTTGCCGCGCACGGCACATGTCGAAATCATTATCTAGTAAAATAACAAAAATACGCGATTAGATAATTACATAGCTAAAGATGTATGTACTGGCATACTTCATTTTATATATTACATAAGAACCAGGTCACATCTTAGTCACGTGGGTGGCGTGGGCGGGTCGCGCGGCGCGAGCGGAGGCGAGGGGTGCTCGCGGTCACGAGGCGCGCGTCGCGCGGCGCGCGCGGCACCTGGGGGTAGCGGGTTCACACGTATGGGGTATATTTGCCCCATACGTACGTTCTTTACGATTGCATGTGTTTACGGGCACATATCTATGTGTATAGTTGTAGGTGTATATAAGTACATATGTATATGTGCGCGGATGCATATATGCATTCATATATATGTGTAGGCACGTATGTGTGTATTTATACATATACAGCAGAAAAATTTGCGCATATATAAATATAATAGGTAAATTTTATATACACGATATAAATTATATATTCAATATTATATAAAATATAGCTTCTATTAACCGATGAATATAGTTGTATAGAATCTTCACACAAATTATATTATATACAATACTACAAAGTCAATAAAATCAACTCCCCCCAGATACAAGTAAATAGAAATAAAATGTCATAATGTCTTAAGAATCAATAAAATGCCAATACCATAAGGGGTAGTGATAAACCAAATCAAAAGATACAAAATTCAACTAGTATTAAAGTGGTAACATGAGCACATCCCCCTTTTAAAGTAACACCAAGCGCACGAGCAAAGTAGCAATACAAATCAGGAAAAATTTAAAACAATTAACCGCATTCCAATGCTTCAAAGTCGAAACACGGGGCGCGGCCGCTAGATACGAGGGGCCTTTTACGGGTTGCGAACGAAACCAAGCGCGCGGACTGGCAACGCCGCCTAGTCGGCGCTGAACGTTGAGCGCGTGGTACTAGCCTTTCTTATCCATTCTTTGCGAGAAGACCCCCCTCTTCTCTTTTCTTTAAGTTGTTAGCCTTTAGTTAACAACAAAGTAATATACTAGCATCAGCGCCATCTTTAAAAAGGGTCGGCAGTTCGGAACTAGGTAGAGAACCGAACGAACGAGAAAGTACCCGTAAAGCACCGTTCCTACCATATTAGGTTTCTCTGGCTAGTTCCGGACTGTCTCGCTAGATGGGGGTGGCGTTAAATGTTTGAACTGCGGTGGCACTTAGATTATTAAAATATATTAGAAACTATATCGGCATATACCTCTGCATCTTATATTTAATTTAATAAATGTCCTCTTCAAATTCAAACGCGCTAACAGTATCTATCCATTTCCTTAAGTTGTTAGCCTTCAGTTAACAACAATGAAATAAATTAGTATCAGCGCCATCTGTAAAAGATGAGTGAACTAGTAAGTGAACGAGTCGGAACCCAAAGTGCCGTTCTCTAACTAGTTCCGGACCCTCTCGCTAGATGGAGGGGGCATAAAAAATTACACTTAACTAGTATATATTGGGACTACTGCTATATACCTTTACATCTTATATTATGCTTAATAAATACGTTTCAATTTCAAATAAAGCGATAATAATATTCATCTATCTCCTCAAGTTGTTAGTTCGTCGTCAATAAAATTAAATAAACAAACCAAATAAATAAGTATCAGCGCCATCTGTGAAGAATTTAGGGAACTAGAAAGAAACCAAATTGCCGCTCTTATGCACTGGATTCTCTAACTAGTTCGGGACCTTCTCGATAGATGGGGGTGTCATAAAGTTTGTACTGCGGTAGTACTTAGTTGTTTGGTATATCTAAAAATTACATCGATACATATCTTTTACATTCCATAACATTTTCTTATATAAAAAAAAAAAAAAAAAAAAAAAAAAAAAAAAAAAAAAAAAAAAAAAAAAAAAAAAAAAAAAAAAAAAAAATATTGCAATGAATTTAACCTATGGTTTGCGTGAAAACTATCTGGAGAAACTAATACACTATGTATAGGAATAAATTAGAACACAAATCTATCTGTACCTCATGCATTGCAACGTATTTCAACGTATTTCTACTACACACAATCAATGTCACATTAAATACCCATCTTACAATTTCTCCTAACAACTTACAATTAAGAATTATTCAATTTTATCATTTGTATATAATAAATTTATTTAGCGCTACCTAGATATGAGCGGGCTCACTTAACAGCTCCGACCTCCGCTACTATGGGGGCAATTACTGATTCCCCGTCGTCCCCCCCGTCTTCCCGTCTTCCCGCCTACCACCTGGTCCACAATCGATCATCATTTATAAGCGAAACTAATTGCGCTGCTCTGGCTATTAGGCGACCGCTTATTCTTTTTAGTTTACTCTTTAATACTATACTCAACGGCCCATCATCACATTTTATATTTAGCAATGTAGCTTTGTAGAACATTTAAATGTTTTATTTTCTCTGCACGGGCACTGGAAACACACTAATCGCACATAGGCACAGATATATAGATATATATACACATAAGTACACATATATACATAGTATATTATATATTTGTCATATTTTATCCTAACCTACACCTCCTTCTATTATCAAAATCACTGACCAACTGACAGACTACGAGGCACCGATATCAGCCTGCACTGCCCTTCGCTTCAGCGGAATCTAACGGTTAAACCCCAATACCCCATAAAAGACTTTACCAACATTTTACCACACCAACATCTTCGATATGCCACTCGCCCACTCACCGACCAGGCAAAGGGCCTCGGTCAGCGCCACTTTTGACACTTCAAGTGAAGACATAGCGGAGCACACCACGAATCTGGACAGCGGGTGTCCACAGCTCATTGCCGCTAGAACAGAGGAGTTGTGTGCGGATGTAGCGGAACTAATGGGCATAATTGAACTCAAATTGAACGAAGGCAAATCGGTCACGAGGGTCAGCAGACTCACGGCGACCCAATTATTACGCGATGTGAACGAAAGATGCCGCAAGTTCCAGGAACAAATAACCGGCTTACTAGAACCCATCACACAATCTCTCAACGAGTTACAAGCGGCGGCAACAACGGCGCCAGCTCCGGCTAACCCGCTAGGAAGAATTGAAACGGCCGACGCGGAGGTTATGGCTGTCCCTGACCGGGAGAGCAAAGGTACCTTCACGTCGGCATCTACACTTAATGTCGAGACGAACAGTGTTCCAACCAACAAGGGCCAGGAGGCCGACCAAGCCAGGCTGATCGAGGAAAACCTGAAAACCCATATCAGCTCATGCGTAAGGAAAGAGATGGAAGAACTAAAAAAAAGAACTTCAACGGGCGCCTCCACCACGCCAGTCTTACGCGAGTGTAGCAGCGGCGGGTAGCGGCGCAAACCCAAAACCCAGACGCAGCACATTACACTCGGTTGTGGTCACGTCCAAGGATGAGACCCATACTGGAGATGAGGTTCTGGAGAAACTAAGGAAAGTGATGGACGCAAAAGAAGGATGGATTACGATTGAAAAAGTTAGAAAAGCCAAAGACAGGAAAGTAATCATGGGATTCAGCTCGGAAGGGGACAGACAGAAGGTAAAAGAAAAGCTAAACAAAGACGGAATCGACCTCACAGTAGAGGAGGTCAAGAACAAGGACCCTCTCCTGGTCATCAGGAGCGTCATGGCGAGTAACACCGACGCGGACCTAATTCGGGCGTTCAGAAACCAGAACCCTAGGGTCTTTGACCTCCCCGATGGTGAGGAAGATAGGATTACCATAAAATATAGAAGAAAGGCTCGCAACCCGCACCAAAACCACGTCGTAGTCAGCGTGGCCCCGACGGTATGGCAAAGGGCGACCGAAAAAGGGTACCTGCATGTAGACATGCAGAGGGTGAGAGTAGAAGATCAGTCGCCATTAGTACAATGTACTAAATGCTTAGG
Organism: Morpho helenor; assembly: GCA_029227775.1. Classification (NCBI taxonomy): domain Eukaryota; kingdom Metazoa; phylum Arthropoda; class Insecta; order Lepidoptera; family Nymphalidae; genus Morpho; species Morpho helenor. The sequence goes on along the minus strand of JARGCU010000020.1, from coordinate 17,235,148 downwards.
TTACGGCCACGGAAAACGTTTCTGCAAGGAGACCGCTGACCGCTGCAGCCACTGTGGCGACCCTCACCTAAAAGCAGAGTGTCAGAAATTTGCCGCCTACTCGAAGCCCCAGTGCATAAATTGTTGTAGTGCGAAGCTAGAGCTAGTGGACCACAACGCCTTTAGCGCGGAATGTCCCGTTCGTAAGAAATGGGATGTCATAGCGCGATCCACTGTGGCCTATTGCTAAAGGCGTCCCGGGCGAAAAATCATATATAGTACTTCAAGCAAACTTGCAGAGAAAAAAGTTGGCAACACAGGAACTACACATCGAGGCTGACAAAAGAAAAGTTGCAGTAGCCCTCGTGCAGGAACCCTATGTTGGAGGAGGGAGGCTTATGGGCGGTCAGAAAGGAGTTAGGATCTTCCAGAACGCTAATGTAGGAGACGGGACTGTGAAAGCGGCAATAGCTGTTTACGATAAAGACCTTAATGTAACGCCATACCCGAAACTCACCACTAATAACATCGTAGTGGTGGGAATCCAAACTTGTGTCTGGGAAGTCATAATGGTATCCTACTACTTTGAAGGCGACAAACCTATGCAGTCTTACCTTGATCAACTCAAATACATCAGGAAGGAAATGGGCTCCAAAAAAGTATTAATAGGAGGCGATGCAAACGCGAAAAGCCTATGGTGGGGCAGTCCCGAAACGGATAAAAGAGGAGAGGATATGGCGGAAACGCTTGATCTTCTAGAGCTTAACGTCTTAAACAGAGGGAAAATTCCCACCTTCGACACCATTAGAGGTGGAAAACGCTACAGTAGCTTTGTGGACGTCACAGCGTGCACAACAAACATTCTGCACTTGATCGACGATTGGAAAGTTGATGAGAGCCTCACGAGCTCGGATCACAATGGTATGGAGATTAAAATTAAATTGCAAAAATCAAAAGGAATAACCATAAACAGGACAACCAGAAAATACAACACGAAAAAAGCAAATTGGCAAAATTTCGGAAACACACTCAAACGACTGAAAGAGGAAGAAAATTTTAACAAAAATGGAATAGAAAATATAGCATCAGTTGAGGAAATAGAAAACAATATTGATAAGCTTAACAAGATAGTAGAGAAAACGTGTCTGGAAACCCTACCTGTTAAAAAGCCTAATGAGCGTATCTCCATGCCGTGGTGGACTGAAGAACTCGCGAAACAAAAGAGGAAAGTCACGACGTTGAAGCGTAGAATCAGAAACGCAGCAGCAATCCGCAAGCCGTCGGTGGTTCAGGAATATCTGAAACATAAAGAAGAGTACGAATTAGAAGTTAAAAAAGCACAAACTAGTAGTTGGAAGGACTTCTGTAATAAGCAGGAGAAGGAAAGTGTCTGGGAGGGGATATATAGAGTCATCGGCAGAACGGCGCGTAGAGAAGAGGATCGACCGTTGGAAAAGGATGGAATGATCATGGACCTGAAAGGCTCAGCCAAGTTATTAGCGGAGACCTTTTATCCAGATGACTTAGAAGACGAGGACAGTGCGGAGCACGCTCAACTCAGGACCGAGGCAGAAGCAGTAAACGATGACGAACGAGATGGAGCTTGTGACCCACCATTTACAGACGCCGAACTTGTCCACGCAAGTAGGTCTTTTAATCCAAAAAAGGCGCCGGGCATCGATGGTTTTACTGCTGATATTTGTAGCAGGATCATTGAAGACGACCCGGAACTTTTTCTGGCTCTCCTTAATAAATGCCTTGCCTACCACCATTTTCCTCGGCAGTGGAAGGAGGCCGCAGTTGTGGTCCTACGCAAACCGGGAAAGTCGGACTATGCTTCTCCCAAGGCCTACAGACCGATCGGCCTGTTGCCTGTCTTCGGGAAAATCTATGAGAAGATGCTGGTGGCTCGCCTCAAGTTCTACCTTCTACCAAGGATGAGTACTCGCCAGTTCGGATTCATGCCACAAAGGAGCACTGAGGATGCCCTCTATGCATTAATGCAACACGTCCGAGCAAAGTTAGACGACAAAAAATTAACTGTCTTAGTATCATTAGATATAGAGGGTGCCTTTGACAGCGCTTGGTGGCCGGCTATTAAGGTTCGACTGGCTGAAGAAGACTGCCCCTTAAATCTGAGACAAGTCATGGATAGTTATCTCAGAGACAGAAGAGTAAGGGTTCGATACGCCGGGGAGGAATACAGCAGGGAAACGAAAAAGGGATGCGTTCAAGGATCGATAAGCGGCCCCATCCTTTGGAACCTCCTTCTCGACCCACTTCTCAAAGAGCTCCTCGAGAAGGGAGTTTATTGTCAGGCCTTTGCAGATGATGTCATCTTACTATTTGATGGTGACACCGCCCTGGACATTGAGAGGCAAGCTAACCCCATACTGGAGTATGTCCGAACATGGGGTGTCAAAAATAAATTGCGATTTGCGCCAAATAAGACCAACTCTATGGTGATAACTAGGAAACTTAAATTTGACTCCCCACGCTTGAGCATGGGAGGAATAGAAATAGTCCAGACGGAAAAAATTAAGGTGCTGGGTGTCACCATCGATAACAAACTGACGTTCAACTCACATGTCTTAAAGGTGTCAGAGAAAGCCATAAACATCTATAAGCAATTGTCACGAGCAGCAAAAGTGAGCTGGGGATTAAATCCCGAAATAATAAAAATAATATACACCGCCGTCATCGAGCCGATCATTTTGTACGCTGCCAGTGTATGGGCTTCAGCCGCCAACAAACTCGGGATACAAAAGACCTTAAACACTGTACAGCGGGGGGTCGCGCAAAAGATCTGCAAAGCCTATCGAACGGTCTCCCTTAACTCAGCAATGATACTGGCGGGAATACTCCCGCTTGATCTTCGCGTTCGCGAGATGGCCGCATTGTACGAGGCCAAGAGGGGCAAACCCCTACCGTTGTTGAGAGATAGGGAGGTCGAGCGAATGGCTTCAGCTTTGGAATCTCCACACCCTGCTAAGCAAATAAATGTCGACTTCTCGTGCCTGGCGGACCAAGACCAACAGTACAGCGGAGAACCCACAGTTAGGATATTTACTGATGGAAGCAATATTGATGGGGGTGTCGGTGCAGCCATCTCCATTTGGAATGGAAGCACCGAGACCAAAACTGTCAAGCTTGCTCTCTCAAACTATTGTACAGTCTACCAGGCCGAACTCTTGGCTATTTGCAGGGCTAGCGCTGAAGTAACCAAACATCGCGCTAACACCTTCGGTATACTGAGCGATTCCATGGCGGCCCTCCAAACAGTAATAAATCCCAACTGCCTCCATCCCCTTGCTGTGGAAACGAGGCGAAATTTAACGCGAGCGCTCCAACAAGGTAAAGCTGTGACCCTATCCTGGATTAAAGCACACGTCGGGCTAGAAGGGAACGAAAGGGCGGATGTCCTGGCCAAAGAGGCGGCCAAGAACCTAAAGAGGCGGCCAGACTATAGTCTCTGCCCCGTTTCATTTGTCAAGCGTGGCATTCGAATGGCCACGCTTGACGAATGGAACGATCGATATACAAATGGCGAAACGGCATCGGTAACAAGACTGTTTCTGCCCGACGCACTGACGGCGTACAAAATGGTAAAGAAAATTAAAATGAACAGATATATAACCCAACTGATGACAGGGCACGGTGGGTTCTCCGGATACCTGGCACGTTTCAAGTGTAAGGAGAGCCCATCGTGCATCTGTGACAGTAACAACATAGAGTCGATACAACACATTATATGTGAATGTCCAATAAGCAATAACGATCGGCACAACATTGAACAGCTATTAAACATAAAAATAGAACCTAAAAACTTCAACGAAATAATTAAAAGCAAACACTGTGACAAATTTTTAGACTACTGTACAAAAATAATAAAAATAGTTAATGAAAGAAACAAAGAGTAATAAAAAGTATATTAGTCCATAAGTATTAAACAAATAAGTAAATAATAAGTCTTAATTAGTTACAAATAAGTTAATGTTTTTAAAAATAATTGTTAGAATATAAGTAAAGTATAGTGTAAAAAATGTTATGAACAAGAAATGTTTTGTAAAATTTTAGTTTATAAGAAAACTGTACAAGAATAAACAAATAACGAAAAAATTATTTACCCGAAATAAAAATAAAAATAGAAGTTTAGATAGTTAGATGGGAATCCCACCCATAGTTAATATGAAAGAGATTGTATATAAGAAAGAATTGGTATGAAGAGTGTAAGGAGTATAAACGCGAGAACTTGTATGAAAGATAATTAAATTAAATAGCAAAACAAGGGCTTCATTTTAAAGATGAAGGTAGATAGGGACTACCTCAATATGTGAGGTGGTCAATTAAAAAAAAAAAAAAAAAAACCTAACCTAACCTAACCTAACCTAACCTAACCTAACCTAACCTAACCTAACCTAACCTAACCCAGTCGCGCGCTAAGCCCCGTGCAGGTACGACACGCACAAGTGCCGCGGCTACCCATACAAAGTTCGTAAAATCAGTTTTTGTGGCAAAAGTTTGATTTTATAGTAGTGCTATATATCAAACGAAAGGCAATAAAAAGCGCTACAAAACAGTGAAAACCGCGTGAAAATTGGTGGAAAATTGAGAAAGTTCTCAATATAAAAAGATTTTTCCATAGCGGTTTGCCGGACAAATCCGCGTGCGGCTTGTGTTTTATCGCTTTAACACCCAAATTTTAAAGTGCTATCCTGTGTAATATTAAACGGACTACAATTGTGCAAATTTTTGGATTTTTTGGACTTAAAACAAAATTACAGTAAGTGTTTGTTTACAAAAAATTTTCCTCCAAAAACAGTTTTCGGTCAAAAAATAGTGCCAAAATTAAAGATTTAATTCATTCAAAATTTTAATAGTGTAAAACTCAGTGTGGTGAACTGAAATCAGTTTAAATAAAAATTTTAGGTCATCTAATTAAAAAGATATTCGTGTTTTAAACTTGGTGAAAAAATTAAACATAACTTTTAAAAAGTGATTCCCACTTGGATTCCCAACGCTGGGCGGCTTGCTTGCCCTTATTTAAAAGGGCAGAGTGTCAGCTACCTATTGTTTTAAGCAGTTCACCGAAAACAGGATGGCCGGCTAATAAACAAGGGTGAGTGCGGTCCCGAAAAGGGATGTCTTGATTTTTAATTTAAATTTCCCCCCTTTTAATATAAATTCGCGGCAGAGATATATATATTATTAGATTCCCTATCTATCCTAGTTGCCTTATGCAAAATTTCAGCCCCGGGAGTCTATTAGTTTTTTATTAAAGTCAAAATCTGTCGAGAGTCGTCCTTCTGACGGACTCCGACATAACGTTGTTTGAGGTGTTTACAATGGGAATTTTTTGTCCAACCGAGTTTTTGACCTGTTCCCGGGGGACTAGGGGGACAAAAATTTGCACATCTCATTATAAAGACCTCTCCTTCCTGGATATAAACTTTGTTTGGTCCAATTCTGTCCAGGAAAAAACCTCGTGGCCGAAATGGGGTTATTTTACGAGTCTATAGGGCGCGGCCCCAAGGCGGTCACGTGGCCGGGAACGTGATGTCAGCATCGGTTTTGGTCAGGCGTGAGCCGGATCGGGCCTATGACGTCACGATTTAACTATTTTGTATGGAGACGGAATCACGTGGCGGCCACGTGATCACTGCGTGATCACCCCGTGACCGCCCCATGTTCATGTCTTCTCTTTAAGTCGGCAGCGGTCGGTACCTGAGTCCCGACCCGACACCGGGTCCGGATATTCCGAGCACTCGAGCATTCGGACCCGATATCGGGTCTCCTATTTCCCCCGGGGGTCAGTGTCAGTGTCAGGTGTCAGTGTCAGGTGTCAGTGTCAGTGACTGACCCGTGACAAGTACCTCTGACACCCCGCCCCCTCCTTTCCCCAATGTTAGTATCCAAAACACTCCCCGCGCCGGCCCTCTTACCCAAAACATGCCCTACCTAGTCCCATAGGAAGTAAAATCCGAATCCCCCAAAAAGTAATCCACTTATATCTTTTGCATCCCCCCATATTTCCAAAATTTAAAAACGGATCCCATAGCCCAAAGAGTCCCTCTAAACACCCCCACAAAAATTTTTTGAGTTTCCGTTTTCCCGACCCCGGGAAATAGCGGGAAATGCGCGACCTATGATAGCCCTAAGTTAAAATAGAATTTTCCAAATTTTAATCCGCCCATATCTTTGGCATCCTAGCATATTTTCAAAATTTAAAAATTGAGTCAGAATCCTGAAAAGTCCTCCTAAAGGCATACATTAACATTTTTTACTTTAAATTACTCTATTACTTACTTTTTATTAATTTACTTTAGTACCAAGTTGCCAACCTTTTGATAGCAACTATGGTAAAAATTCGGATTTAGCGCCGCCTTAAAGCGCGGACTGACTCTGAACTACTACGTAATATGGGTGGATGTGGTAGTCGGAGTCTCGCCACCCAGTTACGCGTAGTACTTTGCCATCTAGTTCATAGATGGCGGTAAATGCGCGAACCGGGATGGTGCAAAATTTATTTTCAAAAATAACTATCATGGCTCGCGTATTTCCAAAAAATCCATGGCATGTACCCTCCCTCCCCTCCCCCGACCGTCCGACCTCCCCTTTTTCGGAGTTTTCCTGCCCGACTCCGGCCTCACTCTCACTTAATGAGGTGAGTATTATATCTTATCATGTTTTCCAAATTATATTCTCCTCCAACTAAAATTATTTTAATTAAAACAATAAACATGACAGACTGACTGACTCAAGACATTCAAAATCGGGCCGCACGACCCCTTCTCTTTGGTGTGCAACACACGGACTTAAGCGTTTGTGACAAACTTTTTGACGGCCTATACACCGTACAAGTATATAAACATTGACGTAATTGTGAAGTAATAGGACAATATTACATAAACTTTTAACTTTTATCTGACAAGACAGCTTTTTACACTGTCTTATCGTAGTAGTGACATATTGAACATTATATTGACACGGTATTAGTATATGTGACGAGAGGCAACAATTTACACTGCCTCTCTTTTATATCAAGACGAAATTTCCTCTGACATAATGTTCGGAATAAGGACCCCTGCTAAAAGACCTACCAATCAGGGTAGAAGAACTTCTCAGGAAGCGGCGGAGACTAGAGCTGGACCCTCTACCTCTACCTCAACTTCGGCGATGAGTAGAGTAAGGAGAAGCCTCGGAGAAGGGGAAGGTGGGGGACCGGGACCGGAGCAAAACTCTCCCATAGAGAGAAGAGTCACACCCACACCGACACCGATCTCCTCCCCCCCAACCGAAGCAGCAAAAAGCAGCAAATCTAGCTGCTCCAACCCCGCGAAAAACTATGATAGTCGTGAGATGAGGGAAAAAGAAGTAAGTCAAACAATGCAACAAATACAGACGCTTTTAAATAACTCCAGAAATTTAAAGAGAGAAATAAAGGCCGCCATAGAAGCACGACTCGACCACTTGAAGATGATCATGCAGCTTTCGGAACACCATCTTATACAAAAATCGGAAGAGTTAATAATAGAAGTCGCGAAAGCACAGTTACAGGCACTTCAAGATAACCCAGAAAAAGAAAAGAGGGATGTCATGAGTGACGTAAAAATGCTACAAGAGACGGTATCATCAGTCGAAAGAATGGTCGAGTGTTTCAACTTTGCTGTAGTAGAGAAACACACAGAGATGATTAAAAACATGACAGAGGCTCTAGCTAAACAAAGTGAAACTATTAAAGAACATATGACACAAACGGCAGAGCTGAAGGAAGAACTGGGGAAACTCAGGAAAGAGAACGCGTCCTTGGCTACACACAGTGCCAAACACACTCTAGAAGTAAAGGAAGAGCTAGAGAGATATAGCAGAGAGCACACCACCCTCACAAGAGAAAACACCCAGCATACCCTCGAGCTTAAGGAAGAGTTGGAGAAGCAAAGAAGAGGAGAACAGGACAATGAAACTCGCACATACGCCAGTGTAACAGCGAAGATAGTCCAAAACCGTAAAGCGCCAACACTCCACTCCGTGGCAATTTCGGCAAAGGACGAGACGATATCAGGGGAGGAGATTATTACGGAGCTAAGGGACATCGTAAAAGCGAAAGAAGGTGGCATCAGGCTAGAGAACGTGAGAAAAGCCAAGGACCGCAAGATCATCCTGGGTTGCCGCTCTAAGGAGGAGAGAAATAGAGTGGCTGACAAGATTAAAGCAGCAGGCGACAATTTCCTAGTGGAAAACATAGAAAATAAGGACCCTCTCATAGTGCTGAGAGACGTCATGTCCTTTAATAAGGACGAGGACATCATCAGCGCTATGAGGAACCAAAACACAGAAGCCTTTAAAGACATTGCAGAAAAGGACAACAGGTTGGAAATAAAGTACCGGCGAAGGGCGAGAAACCCCCACACTAGCCATGTAGTACTGAAGGTCTCACCGCAACTGTACAACTCTTTTGTGAAGGCAGGAGTGGCATATATAGACTTTCAAAGAGTAAGAGTCGAAGACCAGACTCCTCTCGTGCAGTGCTCTCAGTGCCTGGGCTACGGCCATACCAAGAAGTACTGCACGACAGAACACGAGACATGTAGCCACTGTGGGGGTCCACACAGAAGAACAGAGTGTGAACGATATCGCGAAGGGGTCGATCCAACCTGTTGCAATTGCAAAAAATCAAAACTACCCGAAAACAGGCATAATGCGTTCAGCGATGACTGCCCAATAAGACAGAAATGGGACAAGCTGGCCAGGGCGACAGTGGCATACTGCTAAGGGCGCCCTGGGCAACATGTACCGCACGACAAGAAAAATCGAAATATACGCCATCCATCAGGCGGAAAGAAACAAGGCAAGGAACTCTGGCAACAGAAACAAAAAACTTAAGAAACAAATTAATTCACAACAAACAGTGAACAAAATTAACAAAATTAAAACGACTTTTAGAAACAATAGAAAAGTGATAAATTGTTGTAAAATTAAACTTAATTCTAAAAAATTTAAAGTGGTTAAAACAAATTATACAAAAATAACTACGAACCTTAAATCAAACACATTAGGCTTTAAAATAAAAAATTGTATCATGTTTACAAAAGGCTATAAAAACCTTAAAAAGATCTTAAATTTTGAAAATTACTCTTATCAAACTTATTTAAAGAGCCCCTTGCAATGTTTCAGAACGCCTGAAACAGTTCTAAAATTACAGAAAAAGTACAAAAGGGCAAAAATCCGGCATATGTTTGCCAGGTAGCAAATAATACTGAGACTATTAGGCCTGGTAAACAAACTGCGGACAATGTCGCCATGGAAATTTAACATAAACTGAACTAGGAATTTAGCAAAATAATATTATGATGTAAATAACATAGATAATAAGTAAAATTAAGTCAGCAAAGGAATACTCCCAAGGTATACAGGTATACCCCTTCTGGGAATATACCGTAAGTTAGCACTGCTAAATAAACTAGAAAGTCAATATTGTAAATAATAGTATAAAATAATAGAGTACAACAAAAACAGATAAGTAGTATAAGTAAAAAAATAGGTAATAAAAGGTTGGGAATAAGACGTGATGCTATCAATATTTACATAGTTAAATAAGGGTAGCATTACAGGTAATAACAAAAGTAGATATCATTAAAGTAAATGTAATTAGAAAAGTAAAGTATAATGTTTTTCGATTACTTGTCATTGTCAATTGGGTAGAAATCATATAGGGAAATAAGCAATTAGATAGTTAAATATATTAATGTAAGGCACATGGAAACGATAAAATATAGCAAAAATAAAAATGTTATAAATAGAAAGTAATGAGAAAGTGTAAATATTATTAAAGTATAAATTAAAATGTAAAATATGTACGGAAATTGTCACCAGAAATAAAACTATGTATAGAAACATTGTAATACCCATTTAGGGTAAAACACATTATTAAAAATGTAAAAATATGTAAGCAAAAAAGGGCCTTGATAACGTCAGGGGAAATGAAAATAAAAAAAAAAAAAAAAAAAAAAAAAAAAAAAAAAAAAAAAAAAAAAACCTAACCTAACCTAACCTAACCTAACCTAACCTAACCTAACCTAACCTAACCTAACCTAACCTAACCTAACCTAACCTAACCTAACCTAACCTAACCTAACCTAACCTAACCTAACCTAACCAGTCGCGCGCCAAGTCCCGTGCCGAGCGCACACGCCCAAGCCTCGGGAGCGCCCATATAAACGGTTAAAAATTCATCTTAGTGGCAAAAGTGTTCGTAGAAACCTGATCGATACATCATTTTGTAGATCTCTTAAAGATCTCTCGAATGGTGAAAACCGCGTGAAAATCGGACAAGTTTTCGCGGAGTTATTAGTGTGAAAACTCAAAGTGACACCCGATTTTCGGACAAACCTGCGTGCGGCGCGAGTTTTATCGCGAAAAGTGCATCTTTTTCAAGTGCTATCCTGTTCATCATTAAACAGTGGACAAGTGTACCAAATTTCAGAATTTTCCTGTGAAAATTGGATTTATAGCAAGTGTTTTTCTTCAAAAATTATTATAACAAAAACAGTTTTCGGTCAAAATTATACTCCAAATTTTAATTTAAAAAACTTTTAAAATTATATTTTAATAGAACTTAGTGTGCCCAATTCAAATTTACTTTTCAAAAAATTTTTACTCTATTGAGTAAAAAGTTATTAGTGTTTAAAATTTTAACTTTGGGGCAAACAACATTTTATTTCGCCAAAACTAAACTAAACTAAGCTTCAAATGGCGCCAGTTCGTATAATATGCACTGAATCAAGTGATAGTGATGGGATGATGCTGGGCTAAAACCATGGGGTAAGTGCAGTGCTGTATGGAGGTGCCTCGAACCAGTTTAATCCCTCCCCCCCTCAAGATGTAGTCTATAATTATGTCTATTTATTAATATTTTATTCTATATGTAATTACTTCATGTTTTATATTATCTATACCTTGCAGTTAACTCTTAACCTTAATCATGCTCCCCAATAGTGATATAGGCAGATGTAGTTCGCGACTACATCCTACAATTAAACCTTTATACTCTCACTCTCTCACAACCACGCCACCTGACTCAGGAAAGTCATCTTATATATACTTCATTACTTTAACAGATATTTATGTATATCTTTACTTTATTTCTCTATACCACTATTGAACCGATCTGCATGCGGTGTGATTCCGGCTGACATGGAAATAAACAGGAATAAGCTAATTTTACATTGTACTATATATGTGATATATTAACAATAGACATCAATAGCCATAATGTAGTTTGACACCAGGCTAATGTGGTGGGTGCGATCAAGCGCTGTGCTAGCGTTAATACTTGCATAGCGTTTGATCGGACCTATTTAAGCAACACCACTCACAATACATGGGCGAATCTCACTTATATATGTTATTTATATTTTATATGTTATAGAGTAGCGCAATTAAATTATTACCCTCCCTATTTTCCGGCTAGCTGTTGAGCGGGAGGGCTGGGGGTAGCTGGTGGTTGGTACTCGGCCGCGGGGTACGACGTCCAGAACCCTGGAGATACGGAGGCCATATAGGAGGCACAGCGCGAGGCATGAGATATAGATGCGCAGATAAAATATACTAAAGTAGAAGTAGCGCCAATGTATCAGCCATAAGATTGAATACATTGCAATATGTCAACATGTATATATTATCATGATACACAACTTAAAATTCCTTATCAAACGATAATAAATAATTCAAATTATATATAGCTTATTTAAAATTAAGATATTTCGCGACACGAGCGATAACCAGGGGGGCTGATTGCGGTTGCGGGTCGCTTCGCGCGGCACATGTGGAGCCCCGTGTAGCAGGTTCATAGGTACTAAGCTTAGATTAGCCAAATTCACGGAATATAACAATCTATAATTATTATTATTACCGGACATAGTATATTTATGCTACACTTACTACTTCTACCAGAATAATTCTATATAAAATTAATACGTTAATATAGCTAGGATTCATGCGAAATATGTAGCGAAGCGAGCGGAGGCGAGGGGGACCGCCTGCGGCTGCGGGTTTTTGCGTGCGACGGATGTTGAGCTTTAGGTCATAGATTCAAAGTTCTAAGATTCAAAGTCCACGCGAGACACGTAGCGATGCGGGCAGCGGCGAGGGGGGGCCGCTTGCGGCCGGAGGTAGCTTCGCGCGGCACAGGCGGAACTCGGGGTCTTAGGCTCATAGATCCGGAATGTATATGGTAATTACCAGATATATTATATATTATCTATCAGATAACAATTCGAATTTGTTACATAGTCACCAGGTATTTCACATTTACTATATATAAGACATATATATCCATTAATATTTATCAGAAAATAACTCGAACTAGTTATATAGATATTATACGCATTATATTTTGCTTTTATCAGATAAAAATTTAAATTCTTTAATATAGCTACATTAAAGGTCAATAACTTGAGAGATATGTAGTGACGCGAGCGGAGGCGAGGGGAGCCGCTTGCGGCCACGGGAGGCAGAGCGCTGCGCAAGCAGGGCTTGAGGTAGTGGATTCAAACAAAAATTATATAGTTAAAAGAATACAAAATGCATCAGTCATTAGAAAAATATATTGTAACATATAATAGGTATTATTTATATATACAAAAATAATTACGGGGCGTACTACATATATGACATTTTATTCCTTATTATTAATAAGACAGTGTAAAATAGTAACACAAGAAATTATTAACATCGAGGTATCTAAGATTAACGCGAGACATATAGCGACGCGAGCGGCGGCGAGGGGACCCGATTGCGGCCACGGGTCGCTGCGCGTAGCGCATGTGGAGCTCCTAGTCGTAGGTCCATAGATACAAAGTTCACAGTAGACAAATTCATAGAATATAATACATTGCCATCATTATTATTATTACTAGCATAATTACGGAACACATCATAGATATATATTATTTCTTAGAATATATTTTACATAAAAAATTAATAAAATTAATATATATATTACAGCCATCACCCTTATCAAATAATAATTCGAATTCGTTAATATTGTTTGCTTTAAAAGATTAATAACATTGACACAGCTGGGATTCACGCGAGACAGGTAGCGATGTGCGCGGCGGCGAGGGGGGCCGCTTGCGGCCGTGGGTTGCCGCGCACGGCACATGTCGAAATCATTATCTAGTAAAATAACAAAAATACGCGATTAGATAATTACATAGCTAAAGATGTATGTACTGGCATACTTCATTTTATATATTACATAAGAACCAGGTCACATCTTAGTCACGTGGGTGGCGTGGGCGGGTCGCGCGGCGCGAGCGGAGGCGAGGGGTGCTCGCGGTCACGAGGCGCGCGTCGCGCGGCGCGCGCGGCACCTGGGGGTAGCGGGTTCACACGTATGGGGTATATTTGCAGTCTCGTGCGCGCGCGCTCAGCGAACGGACGCGTATTATTTATGCGAACGTAGTTGCTGCGCGTATCGCGGGAGACGCAATATTAGTTCGCCAGTTTCGGTTACCGCCCCTGCACCTCTGCCACCGGCGCCAGTTGTACTCGCCGCGACCCGTGTCGCGGCTCGAGGAAGCGGTCGGCAGCGCATCGCGTGCACCTGCTTCGCCGAAGCTGTCCGGACACAGCGATCTATAACGCCTTTCGTTGGAAAAGGTGACTGTAGACGCGCCCTCAGGGACACCGCCGTCCTTCCTTCCCACGCGTGTGTGGTTTCCGTCCCCGCTCGCGGGCGCTTAGCTGGGCCTCCCCTAGGGGTCTCACCCGGCTGGGTTGCACGCGCCGAGGGAGTGCGGAGCCATACTCGCCAAGAAGTAGGCGCAGAATAGCACTCTGCTCGCACGAGTAATCGTGTACTATGTCCGGCAGGGGGGAGCCCCCCCCTATGGACCAACGCATCAGGGGAGAGCGTCCCGCTTTCCCCCGCGCCGTCAGACGCGAGTTACGGGATAGCACTATTCCGTTCGTGCCAACAGCGCCACCACCGGCGCCACCAACACTTCGTCCCCGCTTCCGGGCAATAACCGGCGAGCGACAGTCACCGGAGTCCGCCGCTTCTTTAATCACGGCCGAGGTATCTGAGAATACATCGGGCGTCGATGCCTCGAAGCGGCCCCGTGCAGACGACTCATCACCCGGATCACAGGAGGGTGAAGATAAGCGTCCGAAGACGGACCACTCACCGCCGCCCCCACCACCATCACTACCACCACATGTGGAACCAGCGGGTTTGAGAACCTATACCAGGCCATTAAAACCACTGCTCCACCCGCCACACGACGTAACAGGAGGGCAGATTCACACAGCTAGTGAAACGCAGGAGTCTGACAGCTGGCCTCGTGACTCCACGAGCTACGCAGGGCTGGCCTCGCTGTCTCCAATGGTGACATCCCGCCCCCCTTCACCCCAGGCAGGGCCGTCTGGGTATGCTGCAGCTGCTGCCGCACCGCCGTCGCCTCGAGCGCTCGAACAGCGCCAGGCAGAACAGCAGCGCCAATATCAACCACCAGAAACAAGACCGAAGACGGCAAGGTCCGAGTACCCACCGATCACTGTGGAGTGCTTCCCTAGCTGGACGAAGCACTTCAGTGCTATCAGGGAAAAGCTCGGCCACGCACCCAACGCCCGCCCGATGGCCAAGGGGGTGCGTTTCCTCCCAAAGTCGGCGGAGGAGTTCAGAATCCTTCAACGATACCTGATAGACGCCGCCAAGCAGGACCCCAATATAGCGTGGTTCTGCTATAGCCCGGCCTCGACATTGCCCACTAAGGTAGCCATCAGAGGGCTACCTCAAGAAACTCCGCCTGAAGAGGTTGTTGCGGCGCTGCGCACCCTCGGATACCCAGCAGACCGAGCTAGGGCCATTCCTCCGGTCAAAGGCCGGCACGGTTGCACGTTTTTCGTGCAATTAGAGCACCTGACGCATGAAGAGCTCGGTCACCTGTACCGTGAGACCGAGCTCCTGTCAATGCCCGGGCTCATAATTGAGGCTTGGAAGGGTGGACGCGGACCACCACAGTGTCACCGGTGCCAGCAGTTCGGCCACTCATCGGCAAACTGCCACCGGCCGGCTAAATGTGTCCGCTGCGCTGGCAGCCATATATCCCAGGACTGTGACAGGGCTCAAGAGGACGCCCCGACGTGCGCTAATTGCGGGAAAGCGCACACGGCGCGTGATCGTAAATGCGCTGTCTTCCGCAGGGAGGCGCGAAGGCGAGGAATCGACATAGCGCCCCCGCGCCCTCAAGAGTTAGGTAAGAAGAGGGCAGGTGGGAGAGGGCAAGCTCCCCCCCAAACCGCCGTACCCGCAGCCCCAACACCAGCCGCCACCACAGCAACTGCTGCCCCCACCGCACGTTCCGCACCCGCCGTACGAGCCGCATTCGCCCCCACCGCACCGAGCACCGCCCCTCCAACGCAGGCAGCTCTTTCTACCGGAGCAAGTACGCAGACTAATTCTGTGCGCCCGGAAGAAGCGCGCGAGCAACCGACGGAGCCACTGCCGACCACTTTACAGCCACCGGCAAACGTCCCGACAGCCAGGGGGGATCCGCTGTCGAAGACGAGGAAAAGGAACCGACGCAGGCGCAGGCAACCGAGGCCCGGTAACGTCGAGCCCACCGCCGCGTCCACCCCGCATCCTAGGCAGCCAACAGCGACATCGTTGGCACCTCAACTAACAACTGCCGCGGCGCCGAGAAGCCACGGCCTCATAGAAACCCCACTGGAGCCAATTCCGGCACCAGGAGCAAACATCGCTCCACTTGCCGCCTCATATGACTCGGATACAAACAATATTATCCGAGCTATAATAGAAGCCCTGATGGCAGCGTTGACGACATATCTACGCACCAAGGACTTCGTCAGCGCCATATCAGCAGCAATTAGCCGGATTGGTCAAACTTACCAATGACGACTATTAAAATCATGTATTGGAATCCAGGCGGCATAAGAGGCCGCGTCCGCGAACTCACGCTGCTCGCCCAGTCGCAGGATATTCATGTCATCCTCCTGGGCGAAACGAAACTCACAGATAGCGTGGAATTACGTGTGCCCAACTTCTTCGTGTACCGGCGGGACGAGATCTCTCCCCAGGGATACCCTTACAGGGGTACGGCCGCCCTGGTGAGGAGAGACGTCATACACGAAGAGTTGGTACACACACCGTTCGTGAGTACACGTACGCAAGGAGTGCGGATCAGCGTGGGGCAGGACGAACTTCACCTGTATGCCGCCTACAAGCCACCTGGATCAACTTTCTGCGGCACCGATGTCGAGTCAATCTTCGAGCAGCACCGTCCTACACTGATCGTCGGGGACTTTAACGCGAAGCACCACGCTTGGGGTTCGCGTGTTATCTCCCCAGTCGGAAGACAGCTGCTTGACGATAGCGTGCGAGTCGGGTACGGAGTGGTGGGTCCCGGAGCGCCGACCCACATCCCGTCAGATCACCGACTCCAGCCGGATGTACTCGACATAGTGCTGCATCATGGACTGGACTTTCCCTTCGATGTAGAAGTTTGTTACGACATGGACACACAGCACCTGCCTATTCTGATTACTCTCGCCACACAAGGAGGATTTCTGGTGCCTCGACCCCCACGCACCCGGTTAAACTGGGAGCGATACACCGCCGCACTTGCTGGGCTAGAGCTAGTGGGTCCCCTATCGACTCCAGCTGAAGTCGAAGAGGCAGCCGCGACCATCACCCAAAGGATACAGCAAGCCCACGCGTCAGCTACCACCACCAGTGACAGAACCGAAGCTGCCACGAAACGTGACCTACCTAGCTCGCTCCGATGCATGTTGCGGCGAAAACGTGCCCTGCGCCGCCTGTGGGCCCGTACTCGCTGCCCTAGGGTGAAGAAAGAGTTGAACAGGATAGCAGAGAAGACGGCGAGTGCGCTCGTGGCTCTCGATGAGGTGCGATGGGAGCACACCATTGATCGAGCAACCGAGCATGACACCACCCTCTACACCCTCTGTCGTAAACTTACTGGAAGTGTCACCCCCCTTTACCCGTTGCTGGACCCAACGGGTAAAAGGATTTATGCGGCGAAGGATCGGGCCGAAATCCACGCAGACTACCTGGAAAAGACTTTTATCCCGAACGAGACGAATATCACGAATACCAATGTCGTTCGTCATCATGCGGCTATCCAGGCGAGACTGGAAGCATTCCTGACGGCCCCAACACCGCCGCTCCGGGTCGAGAACCTTATCTCCCCGTTCGAGCTGCGGACGGCTGTCTCCCGTCTTGTAAGACGGAAGGCACCAGGGCCAGACGGCATCACTAACGCCGCATTGATGCAGTTGCCACAAGAGGGCCTCGCAGCGCTCGCGAGGCTCTTCAATGGAGTACTCTGGACCGGCCACTTCCCCGAGGTGTGGAAGATCGGGAAGATTATTGTGCTTCCCAAGCCGGGTAAAGACCGACGGCACCCAGCAAGCTACCGACCCATCACCCTGCTCTCGCACATCGCCAAGTTGTTTGAGCGTCTTCTGCTGCGCAGACTCGCGCCTCACCTGCCCCTCAGAGAGGAGCAATTCGGGTTTTGCGACAGCCACTCCACGACGCTCCAGCTGGCGAGAGTCATCAACCACTTGGCCAGTGAGAGGAACAGAGGGCACTACACCGTCGGGGTCTTTCTTGATATGGAGAAGGCCTTTGATAGAGTGTGGCACGCCGGACTCCTGGCCAAGCTTCTGGAAACCACCATGCCGCCCGCGCTTGTGCGAGTGCTGGCGTCCTTCTTAGAAGATCGGAGTTTCTTCGTATCGATCGAGGGAGCAAATTCTAGGACACGACCCATCCGAGCCGGAGTACCACAAGGCAGCTGTATATCGCCGCGCTTATACGCGGCGTATACGAACGACATCCCTACCCTCCGCGACCACTTGCGTGAGGGGGAGGAAGACGTACTGCTGTCCCTCTATGCTGACGACAGTGCGTACTTCGCGTCGTCCTTTCATCAAATCGTTGCAACCAACCGTATGCAGCGTCTGCTGGATCTGCTGCCAGAGTGGCTGGACATGTGGAGGATGGCCGTCAACGTGGGAAAGACTGCCGCCCTGCTGACCAGTCGCTCCAAGCCGTTACGTCAACTCACTCTACGAGGTCAGAACGTAGAGTGGAAGACCTCAGTTCGGTTCTTGGGGTGTGACATCGACCGCAGCCTGCGAATGGTCTCCACGGTTAACCGTGTGGTAGGCCAGGCCGCGGCTGCGAGGTCGAAGCTTCACACCTTATTCACATCCCGTATGTCAACGAAGACCAAGCTAAGAGTCTACGGTGCCTACGTTCGCTCGCGTTTGACTTATGCGGCACCCGCCTGGTACGCGCTGTGTTCAGCGTACCAGAGGCGACGACTCCAGATCCAGCAGAATCGATGCCTACGATTGATACTAGGAGCTCCGAGGTACGTGCGGAATGACGTTCTGCACCGGGACACCAAGACGCCGACCGTGGAGGAATTCGTCCGAATGCTTGCGCGCCGAATGTTCGCGCGAGCGGATCACAGCGCCCATGTACACCTCCACGGTATAGCCCCGCTGCACGCCCGTCCACCTGAGGGACGTCCATTACCTCGCGAGCTTCTGCGGTCTCCCGCACCGCTAGACGCGGAACTGAGCGACGAGCAGGACGACGCGAACCCGGACTAGACCCCCACTGGACTGACAACACCCCCGAACCTGACAACCCACGGAAAATACACCCACGACAAGAACGAAGAGGACACATCGCTTCCTTCGTTTAAAGAAAGAAAACGACATTTCCCCCTCAGGCTCAGCCATTGGCCAGAGCCTAGGCCAACAGGCCTAAACAAATAACCAGGCTTTAAGCCTGTGAGGAATGGCCCGGGTAAGGAGGTACGCCTCGAAGCCCGTACCACACCCGTCTTCGGGCGAGTGAGAAGACCCCTGCCTGTATATTTGCCCCATACGTACGTTCTTTACGATTGCATGTGTTTACGGGCACATATCTATGTGTATAGTTGTAGGTGTATATAAGTACATATGTATATGTGCGCGGATGCATATATGCATTCATATATATGTGTAGGTACGTATGTGTGTATTTATACATATACAGCAGAAAAATTTGCGCATATATAAATATAATAGGTAAATTTTATATACACGATATAAATTATATATTCAATATTATATAAAATATAGCTTCTATTAACCGATGAATATAGCTGTATAGAATCTTCACACAAATTATATTATATACAATACTACAAAGTCAATAAAATCAACTCCCCCCAGATACAAGTAAATAGAAATAAAATGTCATAATGTCTTAAGAATCAATAAAATGCCAATACCATAAGGGGTAGTGATAAACCAAATCAAAAGATACAAAATTCAACTAGTATTAAAGTGGTAACATGAGCACATCCCCCTTTTAAAGTAACACCAAGCGCACGAGCAAAGTAGCAATACAAATCAGGAAAAATTTAAAACAATTAACCGCATTCCAATGCTTCAAAGTCGAAACACGGGGCGCGGCCGCTAGATACGAGGGGCCTTTTACGGGTTGCGAACGAAACCAAGCGCGCGGACTGGCAACGCCGCCTAGTCGGCGCTGAACGTTGAGCGCGTGGTACTAGCCTTTCTTATCCATTCTTTGCGAGAAGACCCCCCTCTTCTCTTTTCTTTAAGTTGTTAGCCTTTAGTTAACAACAAAGTAATATACTAGCATCAGCGCCATCTTTAAAAAGGGTCGGCAGTTCGGAACTAGGTAGAGAACCGAACGAACGAGAAAGTACCCGTAAAGCACCGTTCCTACCATATTAGGTTTCTCTGGCTAGTTCCGGACTGTCTCGCTAGATGGGGGTGGCGTTAAATGTTTGAACTGCGGTGGCACTTAGATTATTAAAATATATTAGAAACTATATCGGCATATACCTCTGCATCTTATATTTAATTTAATAAATGTTCTCTTCAAATTCAAACGCGCTAACAGTATCTATCCATTTCCATTTCCTTAAGTTGTTAGCCTTCAGTTAACAACAATGAAATAAATTAGTATCAGCGCCATCTGTAAAAGATGAGTGAACTAGTAAGTGAACGAGTCGGAACCCAAAGTGCCGTTCTCTAACTAGTTCCGGACCCTCTCGCTAGATGGAGGGGGCATAAAAAATTACACTTAACTAGTATATATTGGGACTACTGCTATATACCTTTACATCTTATATTATGCTTAATAAATACGTTTCAATTTCAAATAAAGCGATAATAATATTCATCTATCTCCTCAAGTTGTTAGTTCGTCGTCAATAAAATTAAATAAACAAACCAAATAAATAAGTATCAGCGCCATCTGTGAAGAATTTAGGGAACTAGAAAGAAACCAAATTGCCGCTCTTATGCACTGGATTCTCTAACTAGTTCGGGACCTTCTCGATAGATGGGGGTGTCATAAAGTTTGTACTGCGGTAGTACTTAGTTGTTTGGTATATCTAAAAATTACATCGATACATATCTTTTACATTCCATAACATTTTCTTATATAAAAAAAAAAAAAAAAAAAAAAAAAAAAAAAAATATTGCAATGAATTTAACCTATGGTTTGCGTGAAAACTATCTGGAGAAACTAATACACTATGTATAGGAATAAATTAGAACACAAATCTATCTGTACCTCATGCATTGCAACGTATTTCAACGTATTTCTACTACACACAATCAATGTCACATTAAATACCCATCTTACAATTTCTCCTAACAACTTACAATTAAGAATTATTCAATTTTATCATTTGTATATAATAAATTTATTTAGCGCTACCTAGATATGAGCGGGCTCACTTAACAGCTCCGACCTCCGCTACTATGGGGGCAATTACTGATTCCCCGTCGTCCCCCCCGTCTTCCCGTCTTCCCGCCTACCACCTGGTCCACAATCGATCATCATTTATAAGCGAAACTAATTGCGCTGCTCTGGCTATTAGGCGACCGCTTATTCTTTTTAGTTTACTCTTTAATACTATACTCAACGGCCCATCATCACATTTTATATTTAGCAATGTAGCTTTGTAGAACATTTAAATGTTTTATTTTCTCTGCACGGGCACCGGAAACACACTAATCGCACATAGGCACAGATATATAGATATATATACACATAAGTACACATATATACATAGTATATTATATATTTGTCATATTTTATCCTAACCTACACCTCCTTCTATTATCAAAATCACTGACCAACTGACAGACTACGAGGCACCGATATCAGCCTGCACTGCCCTTCGCTTCAGCGGAATCTAACGGTTAAACCCCAATACCCCATAAAAGACTTTACCAACATTTTACCACACCAACATCTTCGATATGCCACTCGCCCACTCACCGACCAGGCAAAGGGCCTCGGTCAGCGCCACTTTTGACACTTCAAGTGAAGACATAGCGGAGCACACCACGAATCTGGACAGCGGGTGTCCACAGCTCATTGCCGCTAGAACAGAGGAGTTGTGTGCGGATGTAGCGGAACTAATGGGCATAATTGAACTCAAATTGAACGAAGGCAAATCGGTCACGAGGGTCAGCAGACTCACGGCGACCCAATTATTACGCGATGTGAACGAAAGATGCCGCAAGTTCCAGGAACAAATAACCGGCTTACTAGAACCCATCACACAATCTCTCAACGAGTTACAAGCGGCGGCAACAACGGCGCCAGCTCCGGCTAACCCGCTAGGAAGAATTGAAACGGCCGACGCGGAGGTTATGGCTGTCCCTGACCGGGAGAGCAAAGGTACCTTCACGTCGGCATCTACACTTAATGTCGAGACGAACAGTGTTCCAACCAACAAGGGCCAGGAGGCCGACCAAGCCAGGCTGATCGAGGAAAACCTGAAAACCCATATCAGCTCATGCGTAAGGAAAGAGATGGAAGAACTAAAAAAAGAACTTCAACGGGCGCCTCCACCACGCCAGTCTTACGCGAGTGTAGCAGCGGCGGGTAGCGGCGCAAACCCAAAACCCAGACGCAGCACATTACACTCGGTTGTGGTCACGTCCAAGGATGAGACCCATACTGGAGATGAGGTTCTGGAGAAACTAAGGAAAGTGATGGACGCAAAAGAAGGATGGATTACGATTGAAAAAGTTAGAAAAGCCAAAGACAGGAAAGTAATCATGGGATTCAGCTCGGAAGGGGACAGACAGAAGGTAAAAGAAAAGCTAAACAAAGACGGAATCGACCTCACAGTAGAGGAGGTCAAGAACAAGGACCCTCTCCTGGTCATCAGGAGCGTCATGGCGAGTAACACCGACGCGGACCTAATTCGGGCGTTCAGAAACCAGAACCCTAGGGTCTTTGACCTCCCCGATGGTGAGGAAGATAGGATTACCATAAAATATAGAAGAAAGGCTCGCAACCCGCACCAAAACCACGTCGTAGTCAGCGTGGCCCCGACGGTATGGCAAAGGGCGACCGAAAAAGGGTACCTGCATGTAGACATGCAGAGGGTGAGAGTAGAAGATCAGTCGCCATTAGTACAATGTACTAAATGCTTAGGTTACGGCCACGGAAAACGTTTCTGCAAGGAGACCGCTGACCGCTGCAGCCACTGTGGCGACCCTCACCTAAAAGCAGAGTGTCAGAAATTTGCCGCCTACTCGAAGCCCCAGTGCATAAATTGTTGTAGTGCGAAGCTAGAGCTAGTGGACCACAACGCCTTTAGCGCGGAATGTCCCGTTCGTAAGAAATGGGATGTCATAGCGCTATCCACTGTGGCCTATTGCTAAAGGCGTCCCGGGCGAAAAATCATATATAGTACTTCAAGCAAACTTGCAGAGAAAAAAGTTGGCAACACAGGAACTACACATCGAGGCTGACAAAAGAAAAGTTGCAGTAGCCCTCGTGCAGGAACCCTATGTTGGAGGAGGGAGGCTTATGGGAGGTCAGAAAGGAGTTAGGATCTTCCAGAACGCTAATGTAGGAGACGGGACTGTGAAAGCGGCAATAGCTGTTTACGATAAAGACCTTAATGTAACGCCATACCCGAAACTCACCACTAATAACATCGTAGTGGTGGGAATCCAAACTTGTGTCTGGGAAGTCATAATGGTATCCTACTACTTTGAAGGCGACAAACCTATGCAGTCTTACCTTGATCAACTCAAATACATCAGGAAGGAAATGGGCTCCAAAAAAGTATTAATAGGAGGCGATGCAAACGCGAAAAGCCTATGGTGGGGCAGTCCCGAAACGGATAAAAGAGGAGAGGATATGGCGGAAACGCTTGATCTTCTAGAGCTTAACGTCTTAAACAGAGGGAAAATTCCCACCTTCGACACCATTAGAGGTGGAAAACGCTACAGTAGCTTTGTGGACGTCACAGCGTGCACAACAAACATTCTGCACTTGATCGACGATTGGAAAGTTGATGAGAGCCTCACGAGCTCGGATCACAATGGTATGGAGATTAAAATTAAATTGCAAAAATCAAAAGGAATAACCATAAACAGGACAACCAGAAAATACAACACGAAAAAAGCAAATTGGCAAAATTTCGGAAACACACTCAAACGACTGAAAGAGGAAGAAAATTTTAACAAAAATGAAATAGAAAATATAGCATCAGTTGAGGAAATAGAAAACAATATTGATAAGCTTAACAAGATAGTAGAGAAAACGTGTCTGGAAACCCTACCTGTTAAAAAGCCTAATGAGCGTATCTCCATGCCGTGGTGGACTGAAGAACTCGCGAAACAAAAGAGGAAAGTCACGACGTTGAAGCGTAGAATCAGAAACGCAGCAGCAATCCGCAAGCCGTCGGTGGTTCAGGAATATCTGAAACATAAAGAAGAGTACGAATTAGAAGTTAAAAAAGCACAAACTAGTAGTTGGAAGGACTTCTGTAATAAGCAGGAGAAGGAAAGTGTCTGGGAGGGGATATATAGAGTCATCGGCAGAACGGCGCGTAGAGAAGAGGATCGACCGTTGGAAAAGGATGGAATGATCATGGACCTGAAAGGCTCAGCCAAGTTATTAGCGGAGACCTTTTATCCAGATGACTTAGAAGACGAGGACAGTGCGGAGCACGCTCAACTCAGGACCGAGGCAGAAGCAGTAAACGATGACGAACGAGATGGAGCTTGTGACCCACCATTTACAGACGCCGAACTTGTCCACGCAAGTAGGTCTTTTAATCCAAAAAAGGCGCCGGGCATCGATGGTTTTACTGCTGATATTTGTAGCAGGATCATTGAAGACGACCCGGAACTTTTTCTGGCTCTCCTTAATAAATGCCTTGCCTACCACCATTTTCCTCGGCAGTGGAAGGAGGCCGCAGTTGTGGTCCTACGCAAACCGGGAAAGTCGGACTATGCTTCTCCCAAGGCCTACAGACCGATCGGCCTGTTGCCTGTCTTCGGGAAAATCTATGAGAAGATGCTGGTGGCTCGCCTCAAGTTCTACCTTCTACCAAGGATGAGTACTCGCCAGTTCGGATTCATGCCACAAAGGAGCACTGAGGATGCCCTCTATGCATTAATGCAACACGTCCGAGCAAAGTTAGACGACAAGAAATTAACTGTCTTAGTATCATTAGATATAGAGGGTGCCTTTGACAGCGCTTGGTGGCCGGCTATTAAGGTTCGACTGGCTGAAGAAGACTGCCCCTTAAATCTGAGACAAGTCATGGATAGTTATCTCAGAGACAGAAGAGTAAGGGTTCGATACGCCGGGGAGGAATACAGCAGGGAAACGAAAAAGGGATGCGTTCAAGGATCGATAAGCGGCCCCATCCTTTGGAACCTCCTTCTCGACCCACTTCTCAAAGAGCTCCTCGAGAAGGGAGTTTATTGTCAGGCCTTTGCAGATGATGTCATCTTACTATTTGATGGTGACACCGCCCTGGACATTGAGAGGCAAGCTAACCCCATACTGGAGTATGTCCGAACATGGGGTGTCAAAAATAAATTGCGATTTGCGCCAAATAAGACCAACTCTATGGTGATAACTAGGAAACTTAAATTTGACTCCCCACGCTTGAGCATGGGAGGAATAGAAATAGTCCAGACGGAAAAAATTAAGGTGCTGGGTGTCACCATCGATAACAAACTGACGTTCAACTCACATGTCTTAAAGGTGTCAGAGAAAGCCATAAACATCTATAAGCAATTGTCACGAGCAGCAAAAGTGAGCTGGGGATTAAATCCCGAAATAATAAAAATAATATACACCGCCGTCATCGAGCCGATCATTTTGTACGCTGCCAGTGTATGGGCTTCAGCCGCCAACAAACTCGGGATACAAAAGACCTTAAACACTGTACAGCGGGGGGTCGCGCAAAAGATCTGCAAAGCCTATCGAACGGTCTCCCTTAACTCAGCAATGATACTGGCGGGAATACTCCCGCTTGATCTTCGCGTTCGCGAGATGGCCGCATTGTACGAGGCCAAGAGGGGCAAACCCCTACCGTTGTTGAGAGATAGGGAGGTCGAGCGAATGGCTTCAGCTTTGGAATCTCCACAGCCTGCTAAGCAAATAAATGTCGACTTCTCGTGCCTGGCGGACCAAGACCAACAGTACAGCGGAGAACCCACAGTTAGGATATTTACTGATGGAAGCAAGATTGATGGGGGTGTCGGTGCAGCCATCTCCATTTGGAATGGAAGCACCGAGACCAAAACTGTCAAGCTTGCTCTCTCAAACTATTGTACAGTCTACCAGGCCGAACTCTTGGCTATTTGCAGGGCTAGCGCTGAAGTAACCAAACATCGCGCTAACACCTTCGGTATACTGAGCGATTCCATGGCGGCCCTCCAAACAGTAATAAATCCCAACTGCCTCCATCCCCTTGCTGTGGAAACGAGGCGAAATTTAACGCGAGCGCTCCAACAAGGTAAAGCTGTGACCCTATCCTGGATTAAAGCACACGTCGGGCTAGAAGGGAACGAAAGGGCGGATGTCCTGGCCAAAGAGGCGGCCAAGAACCTAAAGAGGCGGCCAGACTATAGTCTCTGCCCCGTTTCATTTGTCAAGCGTGGCATTCGAATGGCCACGCTTGACGAATGGAACGATCGATATACAAATGGCGAAACGGCATCGGTAACAAGACTGTTTCTGCCCGACGCACTGACGGCGTACAAAATGGTAAAGAAAATAAAAATGAACAGATATATAACCCAACTGATGACAGGGCACGGTGGGTTCTCCGGATACCTGGCACGTTTCAAGTGTAAGGAGAGCCCATCGTGCATCTGTGACAGTAACAACATAGAGTCGATACAACACATTATATGTGAATGTCCAATAAGCAATAACGATCGGCACAACATTGAACAGCTATTAAACATAAAAATAGAACCTAAAAACTTCAACGAAATAATTAAAAGCAAACACTGTGACAAATTTTTAGACTACTGTACAAAAATAATAAAAATAGTTAATGAAAGAAACAAAGTGTAATAAAAAGTATATTAGTCCATAAGTATTAAACAAATAAGTAAATAATAAGTCTTAATTAGTTACAAATAAGTTAATGTTTTTAAAAATAATTGTTAGAATATAAGTAAAGTATAGTGTAAAAAATGTTATGAACAAGAAATGTTTTGTAAAATTTTAGTTTATAAGAAAACTGTACAAGAATAAACAAATAACGAAAAAATTATTTACCCGAAATAAAAATAAAAATAGAAGTTTAGATAGTTAGATGGGAATCCCACCCATAGTTAATATGAAAGAGATTGTATATAAGAAAGAATTGGTATGAAGAGTGTAAGGAGTATAAACGCGAGAACTTGTATGAAAGATAATTAAATTAAATAGCAAAACAAGGGCTTCATTTTAAAGATGAAGGTAGATAGGGACTACCTCAATATGTGAGGTGGTCAATTCAAAAAAAAAAAAAAAACCTAACCTAACCTAACCTAACCTAACCTAACCTAACCTTTTTTTTTTTTTTTTTTATACAGGAAAAAACCCCTTATGGGTACCACCGACCGACGGGGACGATCGGTGGTTATGTCGGACTCGCACCGACTAAAACAACCTGTATGCTCCACCACGCTGCTGGTGGCGGGAGCAGGGTGCCTTATTTGACCCCACTCCCGCCAGCAGCAACTCTGAACCCCAGAGTGCGCCACCTCTGGGTCGGGGCCTCTCTAAAAGTGGCCCCTCCCTCCACTGGACGATGCATCGGGAGCACCAGATGCATCGACCGCCTCGGGGACCTTATAAGGAGGACGTCCGATTAACCCCGTTCGGAACGCCCAGAAGGTCCCCGTTAGGGCGGCATGCGATGGTCTTGGACGAACCGCCTGCGCCCGGCTCGCCTGCGGCGGATCGGATCCCGAGACTCGACTTCCCGGACCCGCTCCGCCGCCTCCTTCTGCGAAATGACGTGCTCGCAGAAGGAGGCCATCGCTGCCCACGACCTCTCCCTGTCCACCATGGCACGAACCACAGTGGGCAAGGAGAGGTCGCGCCCCACCTGTGCCACGAGCTCCGCCCGCTGAACCGCCCAAGCTGGACAGTCCGCGAGCGTGTGCAGCGCCGTGTCGGAATCGGCGCCGCACTCGTGGCACTCACCGGACGCTTCGCGCCCGGCCACCCGCCACAGATACCTCCCGAAGCAACCATGTCCGGAAAGCATCTGTGTCAGGCGGAAGGTGAGGACCCCATGCCTCCTGGCGACCCAGCCCTGGAGAATGGGCTGGATGGCCGAAATCGTCCAGCCTCCTGCACTGGGCGATTCCAGCCGCCGCCTCCATTGGCGGAGGAGCTCCTCCTGAGCTTCCCTCCGCCAATCCACCTCTACCACCGCCGAGTCTCCCCCCGATGAACGGGCTTCAACTCTGCGGCGGTAGGCCTGAGCGAGCACCTTGGCCTCCAGGTCCCAGGGAGGGGACCCAGCCAAGGCGCAGGCCGCCTCGCCGGAAATGGTCCGGTAGCCCCGCACGAGTCTGACCGCCATGATCCTCTGCGCTCCCCGCAGCAGAGGCAGGGACACAGCAGTCAGCCGCTCCGCCCACACGGGAGCGCCGTACAGGGCCATAGAGCGGACCACTCCGGCATAAAGGCGCCGGCAGCCTGCATTAGGCCCCCCCAGATTCGGGAGGAGCCTGCTCAGGGCTCCGGCGGTCGCCGTTAGCTTGGGGGCGAGCCGCCGGAAGTGGGCCTCGAACGTCCATCGGCTGTCGAGGAGCAATCCCAGGTACCGTAGAGTACCCGAGATTTCGATGGACGTCCCGCCCACCACCAACCGGGAGCCCACTGGGGGCGCCATCCGAGGCCTGTGGAAGCAAATGGCCTCGGATTTCTCCAAGGCCACCCCCAGTCCCAACCGGCGAATCCGGGCCACAACGTGAGCCGTGGCTGCGGTCGCCAGCACTCGGGCCTCCCGGTGGGTGCTCGCGCGGGCAGTCACGAGGGTGTCGTCTGCGTAACAGAACAGACGCACCCCCGGAAGCATTTGCCCACGCAGCACCCAGTCGTATCCGATGTTCCACAGGAGGGGGCCTAGAACCGACCCCTGTGGAACACCGCACGACATCCTCCGCTCCTTCCACGCACCCCCAGCCGTCGGGTACCTGACAGCGCGGTCAGCCAGATAGTCACTGACCACACGCTGCAGGTACATGGGGATGCGGTGGAAGCGTAGGGCCTCCTTAATCACCCCCCAGGGCAAGGTGTTGAATGCGTTAGCGATGTCCAACGACACCGCCAACACCACCTCGCGCCGGGTTGTCGCCTCCTCCGCCAGAAGTCTCACACCCTCGATACAGTCGAGGGTGGACTTGCCCTGGCGGAATCCGCACTGGAGACGACTGAGGTCGGGCCCTACCTCCTGGAGGTGCTGGACTATGCGGGAAGCTATTATTCGTTCGAGCAGCTTCCCCGCCTCGTCCAGCAAAACGATAGGCCGATACGCGGAGGGTGTATCAGCCGGTCTACCCTCCTTCCTTAGCAGGACCAGTCTCCCCGTTTTCCACCTACGGGGAAAGAGGCCCTGCTCGAGGCAGGCACTGAACGTCGCCCTGAGTCCAGACTCCAACGGACCCAGGGCAAGTGACCAGGCGCGCCCAGGGATGCCGTCGGGGCCAGGGGCGGTATTTTTCGCCTTCATGCGACTCACCGCCCCGGCCAACTCCCACTCCGACACCCCCGGCGCACCTGATACAGTGCCGTCCTCCTCCTCCGGAGGCGCCATACGAGGCGGAACCACCTCGGCCGCTTGCGGGAACAGGGTCTCCACCACGGATTCGAGGAAATCCGGCCGAAGGCTCTCGGTGAGGGGGGGAGCGCGGGCGCGAAGCTTCTTCCGCACCGCTTTGTACGGCCTCCCCCACGGATCCCGATTGAGCTCCTCGGCCATCTCCTTGTGGGCCCTGTCCTTAGCCTCGGCGATGGCCGCCCGCAAAGTAGCGCGGGCAGCACTATAGGCCTCGTAACGGCGCCTCTCCTCTTCGACGTCGCGTCGCCTACGACGCCTGTAGCGGGATAACTGGTAGCGCACAGCTCTGCACTGGTCACGCAGCTGCGCCAGCTCCTCCGACCACCAGTATACCCCGCGTGCCGGCCCTGTGCATCGCACCCTCGGCATGCTGGCGTCGCAGATGAGCGACATCCGCCGCTGGAGGTCCTCGACCTCCTCGGCAACCTCCCCACCCGTGGGCCCAGCGGCCCACGCCTGGACGATTGCGGCCTCGACAAGGAACTCGGGATCCATTTTTCTGACGGACCACCGAGGGCCATCATCTCTTCCCGACCGAGGGGAAATGGGAGCATGGCGTGCGGCCACCTCGAACCATATATATCGATGGTCCGAGAGTGACTCCGCACCCACAATTACCTCCCAATTTCTGACACATGGTGACATGGCGGCGTCGACAAAGGTAACGTCGACTTTGGAGCCGCCATTCCATCGCACACATGTGTCAGCCGTCCCTCGGTTCATGACGGCCATCCCAGTCGAGGCCAACCAACCGTCCAGAAACCTCCCTCTTACGTCCGTGACCGGAGACCCCCACGCGGCGGATTTGGCGTTGAGGTCACCGGCCAGGACCACCTTCCCGGGGCGTAACCTATTCACCAAGTCTCCGACTTCAGCCATAAAGAGTTCGAAGTCGGAGAACGGTCTGTTGGGTGAAAAATACGCCCCGATGACGGATACGTCTCCAATCTTTGCGGAGACGTACCCGCGCCCCCTCACCACGCGCTCCAGAGCTGGGGAACCAACTGCAGCCCTGGACGCGATGGCCACATCTCCCACACGGTCTCCGACCCACTCCTCGCCCGACGGAACGAAGAGGGGTTCGGAGACCACAGCCACGTGCACCATGCGCTCCGCCAAGGTCTGGAAGATAAGGTCCTGGGCCCTGCCGGAGCGCATGATATTCGCCTGGAGGAATCTTATGGAGGCCATCAATTAGCGACCTCCATCGGATCCTCCATAGCCCGGCTCGTGGTGGGCTGAGCCGGGTCGGCGGCAGGTGGCGAGGGGACCCTCGGGCCATCACCCCCCCTTCCCCTCCTTTTTGGAGCGGACGGTGCCTTACACTGTCCGCTCCCCGCCCGATGGTCGGCCTTTAATCCCGCTCGTTCGCAGCTCCCACAATGCGGAGCTACCGAGCAGGATCGGGCCTTGTGGCCATTTTGACCGCAGCGATAACACTCGCCGCTGCGGTCAACGGCCGACGAACATTCGGCCCTTAGGTGCCCCTTTTCAAGGCACCTAAAACATCGCTGCGGGCGAGTCTCGAGCAACTGGACCCGAGCCGAGACCCAACCTACCAGCAGCCTGCCAGACGCCACCACCTTTTTCGCCGCCGCGACAGGGACCCTGAGCCAGAGAGAGCCCAGGGCATTTCCTGTCCTGCGGATCGCCCCGCACTGGATTTCCTGTGCGGTACAACCCCCGATCCGCGCGACGGCGATGGCGACATCATCCTCTTCGGCCGAGTCGTCCAGACCCACAACGCGAATCTCCGCACACTTTGTGGGCGTGGACACTCGTACCGCCGGCTCATCCTTAAACAGGTCCTTGAGCCGGCTTGCAAGAGCTACCGCTTTTTCTGCCTTTTCGGGCCCGGAGATTTCAAATTTACGGGCCCCAGTCGCCGCCTTCTTCAGTCGCATACCGACATCCAGCCCCAGGTCGTCAATTCGAATGCCTCGACGAGCTCGGGCCAGTATGTCGCCATACGTGAGGCCTTTTTTCACACCCTCCTCATCCAGAGTAACCACGACAGCAGCGGAGTTTGGGGTTTTAAGATTTTTACCACCACCACCAACTTGTTTTGGCTGCCGCTGCTGTGCTTGGATGGACGTGGGCTTCGCTGACTCCACCTTCCCTGCCTTAGCTTTCGGACCTCTACGAGCAACCACGTTCCAGCCTTCGCTCATAGAGGCCGGGGCTGGTGGTAGAGGCCTGGGCTCAGGGCGCTGCTGTGTCCGCGTTTCAGGCTTTTTTCCGGCTTTCTTTTTCTTAGTTTTAGACTTTTTCAAGCCTGCCGATGCCGGATCGGCGACCACTATCTCCGGTTTACTTCGTTTTGGCGGCTGGCTAGCAGAGGCCTCCGGAGTCTTCCGAGCCTCTACTTGTCTCTCCTTCGCCGTCGTCACAACCTCCTTTCTTTGTGTCTTTGCCGCCACCGCCGCCGCAATTTTCTTATCCGCAGCTAGCGGAGGGCGGAGTCTTGGCTCCGGCGGCAATCTACTTTCCATATTGTCCAGTCGAGCCGAAAACATATTACGGAGCCTGACAATCTCCTCCTCAACTGTCAGGCTCTTCTCAGGCTGACGGACTGGCGGAACCACCATGTTCCCAGAAGGCCCCATATTGGCAGAGGTGATCATCTCTTTTAACGTGGCGATCTCCACAGAGAGATTATTCACCACCCCTGCCAACCTGGCGTTTTCAGCCCTCAAAATTCGGACCTCTTCTGACTGTGTCCTCTTTAACAGGACCTTGACCGCCTCCTCCACGCATTCGGCGACTGAGTTAAGGGTTCCTCTGCACTTACCATTAAGGTTTCTGGACTTACCCAAGGTCAGCCGCATCTTCTCCATGTTCTGGGAGAGCACGTCACAAACACGTGACGTGTCAGCCATGTCCAATGACTCCGGACTTTCAGAATTGACAGGCCCACTTTTGGACCTAGTCGAACCGGAATTCCGGGAGTCCTCCGCCGGTGCCGACCTGGTTCTTCGGCCACTCGGCTCAACTTCACTTACTTCCATGTCGTCTTTGAGAAACTCGTGACGCCGAACAGCGTCACGGGCCTCCTGAAGACCCATTTGAGAGCCCCACACATGGGTCCTGGTATCCGCCTTTTTGGCGTCCAGGTCACGCGTTTCGGTGGAACCCTCGCATTCAGCCCACAGCCGTTTCTTAGATCGGGTACGCTTTTTCATGCCGTCTAAGCTTTCCGCTGATACACATCTTGACATATCCGCGGAGTTGTCTGATCCTGCACTAGCACTTCGAGTGCTGATAGTCCTGTCCTTAATCTTGCGTGTCGTATCACGCCTCGTCTCTACTGGATCCGCAGAAACACCAGCATAGCCGGTCTCAATTTCGCAGATCTCTACTCCTCCATCTCCGCAAGCACTGGTTGCCCCCCCAGATACGATGGGGCGACCGAGGCCAGTATTGCACGGCACCCGCAAAATTAAATTCGCGGAATGCGATGAAACACTGGTCTCGGTGAGGGATTCCCCGGATGATCCGGGACCCTCCTGGGTAGTTATTACTTTTCGTTTGTCCATTGCCATAATTTTTGATTTGGTTACCCTTACGACCGAACTCCCATCGGCCATTCATCTTGTCGGCGGGTATGACCTTAAGATTGGGTGAGGCCCTCGCGACTGGATTCCCCCCCAGCCACTCATCCCCTCGGCGAGCCCCAAAACCTTGGGATTAGGGGTAATTTTTTAGAGAGGTTTTCTTCCTCGCGACCCGAAGGTCCCCGCTCCCATCGCTGGGTTTACGGGTTTGGCTGACGGAGGCCGAAGCCGTGTCCAGCAAGACTAAACTAGCCAAAACCGAACGCGCCAACCAGTTGAAGACTCATTCCCCCCCAGAGCCCCCAGCCTATCAGAATTGCCCTCTGCCAACAGAGGGACAATCAGAATCAGCAACCCTACCCCCCCTACCCCACGGTCCGTTCGCCAGGTCCAGGGAATACATATTTCATTATTCCGTAGACCCGCCCAGGGTGCGCCACGAGGAGGCCAACCGCTAAAGCACCCCAACCTAACCTAACCTAACCTAACCTAACCTAACCTAACCTAACCTAACCTAACCTAACCTAACCTAACCTAACCTAACCTAACCTAACCTAACCATGTGAATGTCCAATAAGCAATAACGATCGGCACAACATTGAACAGCTATTAAACATAAAAATAGAACCTAAAAACTTCAACGAAATAATTAAAAGCAAACACTGTGACAAATTTTTAGACTACTGTACAAAAATAATAAAAATAGTTAATGAAAGAAACAAAGTGTAATAAAAAAAAGTATATTAGTCCATAAGTATAAAACAAATAAGTAAATAATAAGTCTTAATTAGTTACAAATAAGTTAATGTTTTTAAAAATAATTGTTAGAATATAAGTAAAGTATAGTGTAAAAAATGTTATGAACAAGAAATGTTTTGTAAAATTTTAGTTTATAAGAAAACTGTACAAGAATAAACAAATAACGAAAAAATTATTTACCCGAAATAAAAATAAAAATAGAAGTTTAGATAGTTAGATGGGAATCCCACCCATAGTTAATATGAAAGAGATTGTATATAAGAAAGAATTGGTATGAAGAGTGTAAGGAGTATAAACGCGAGAACTTGTATGAAAGATAATTAAATTAAATAGCAAAACAAGGGCTTCATTTTAAAGATGAAGGTAGATAGGGACTACCTCAATATGTGAGGTGGTCAATCTATAAAAAAAAAAAAAAAAAAAAACCTAACCTAACCAGTCGCGCGCTAAGTCCCGTGCAGGTACGACACGCACAAGTGCCGCGGCTACCCATATAAAGTTCGTAAAATCAGTTTTAGTGGCAAAAGTTTGATTTTATACTAGTGCAATATATCAAACGAAAGGTAATAAAAAGCGCTACAAAACAGTGAAAACCGCGTGAAAATTGGTGGAAAATTGAGAAAGTTCTCAATACAAAAAGATTTTTCCATAGCGGTTTGCCGGACAAATCCGCGTGCGGCTTGTGTTTTATCGCTTTAACACCCAAATTTTAAAGTGCTATCCTGTGTAGTATTAAACGGACTATAATTGTGCAAATTTTTGGATTTTTTGGACATAAAACAAAATTACAGTAAGTGTTTGTTTACTAAAATTTTTCCTCCAAAAACAGTTTTCGGTTAAAAAATAGTGTCAAAATTAAAGATTTAATTCATTCAAAATTTTAATAGTGTAAAACTCAGTGTGGTGAACTGGAATTAGTTTAAACCAAAATTTTAAGTGCTCAAATTTAAAAGATATTCGAGTTTTAAATTAAGTGAAAAACATAAACACAAGTTTTAAAAAGTGATTCCCACTCGGACTCCCAACGCTGGGCGGCTTGTTTGCCCTTGTCTGAAAGGGCAGAGGCTTGGCTACCCAGTGGTATAACCAGGTCACCGAAAACAGGATGGCCGGCTAATAAACAAGGGTGAGTGCGGTCCCGTGAAGGGATGTCTTGATTTTTACTTTTAATTTCCCCCCTTTTAATATAAATTCGCGGCAGAGATATATATATTATTAGATTCCTTACTTGTCCTAGTTGCTTTGTGCAAAATTTCAGCCCCGGGAGTCCCTTAGTTTTTTATTAAAGTCAAAATCTGTCGAGAGTCGTCCTTCTGACAAACTCCGACATAACGTTGTTTGAGGTGTTTACAATGGGAATTTTTTGTCCAACCGAGTTTTTGACCTGT
Source organism: Morpho helenor (assembly GCA_029227775.1). Taxonomy (NCBI): domain Eukaryota; kingdom Metazoa; phylum Arthropoda; class Insecta; order Lepidoptera; family Nymphalidae; genus Morpho; species Morpho helenor. Next base: position 17,200,261 of record JARGCU010000020.1, on the reverse strand, counting down.
TCCCGGGGGACTAGGGGGACAAAAATTTGCACATCTCATTTTAAAGACCTCTCCTTCCTGGATATAAACTTTGTTTGGTCCAATTCTGTCCAGGAAAAAACCTCGTGGCCGAAGTGGGGTTATTTTACGAGTCTATAGGGCGCGGCCCCAAGGCGGTCACGTGGCCGGGAACGTGATGTCAGCATCGGTTTTGGTCAGGCGCGAGCCGGATCGGGCCTATGACGTCACGATTTAATCATTTTGTATGGAGACGGAATCACGTGGCGGCCACGTGATCACTGCGTGATCACCCCGTGACCGCCCCATGTTCATGTCTTCTCTTTCAGTCGGCAGCGGTCGGTACCTGAGTCCCGACCCGACACCGGGTCCGGATATTCCGAGCACTCGAGCATTCGGACCCGATATCGGGTCTCCTATTTCCCCCGGGGGGTCAGTGTCAGTGTCAGGTGTCAGTGTCAGGTGTCAGTGTCAGTGACTGACCCGTGACAAGTACCTCTGACACCCCGCCCCCTCCTTTCCCCAATGTTGGTATCCAAAACACTCCCCGCGCCCACCCTCTTACCCAAAACATGCCCTACCTAGTCCCATAGGAAGTAAAATCCGAATCCCCCAAAAAGTAATCCACTTATATCTTTTGCATCCCCCCATATTTTCAAAATCTAAAAACTTATCCCATAGCCCAAAGAGTCCCTCTAAACACCCCCACAAAAATTTTTTGAGTTTTCGTTTTCCCGACCCCGGGAAATAGCGGGAAATGCGCGACCTATGATAGCCCTAAGTAAGTTAAAATAGAATTTTCCAAATTTTAATCCGCCCATATCTTTGGCATCCTAGCATATTTTCAAAATTTAAAAATTAAGTCAGAATCCTGAAAAGTCCTCCTAAAGGCACACATAAAAATTTTTTACTTTAAATTACTCTATTACTTACTTTTTATTAATTTACTTTAGTACCAAGTTGCCAACCTTTTGTTAGCAACTATGGTAAAAATTCGGATTTAGCGCCGCCCTAAAGCGCGGACTGACTCTGAACTACTACGTATTATGGGTGGACGTGGTAGTCGGAGTCCCGCCACCCAGCTACGCGTAGTACTTTGCCACCTAGTTCATAGATGGCGGTAAATGCGCGAACTGGGAAGGTGCAAAATTTTATTTTCAAAATTAAACTATCATGGCTCGCGCATTCCCCAAAAATCCACGGCATGTACCCTCCCTCCCCTCCCCCGACCGTCCGACCTCCCCTTTTTCGGAGTTTTCCTGCCCGACTCCGGCCTCACTCTCACTTAATGAGGTGAGTATTATATCTTATCGCGTTTTCTAAAATAAATTTCCTCCAACTTAATTTAATATAACTAAGACAATAAACATGTGGGAATGGAACGTCATGTGTGAAGCATGGAAAGGAACGGAAGGCGTGTAAGCGAGAAGGATGAAAGTGTGCGAGAGAGAAGGGAGATAGAAAGGACGGATATACGAAGGCAACACGATTAGCTAAGACGAGTTATTCATTAAATAAATCAGTGAAATAATAATTGTGTTTTTACTTCGAACAAATTCCCACAATTGGGGGCTCGTCCGGGATTGTTCGAGGTAATAAACATCAAAGACGGACGACGAAATCGCAAAATTTTAAGACGACGCTAACACGTGTTCAAGACGGCCGGCGTGCATACACGCTTGTACAAATACGACGCCACGATGGAAGAAAAGAACGTTGGAGCAATATTTGGGCTAGTGGAAGGAAGCATCCCCAAGTTTAGCGGCGATGATAAAACACGATCATCATTACAATGGGCGCTCGACATAGAAGAAAATGCCGCCATATTTGGTTGGACGGAACAACAGCGACTTATAATGGCGCGTAGATCATTAACTGGAACGGCAGCTCTGTGGCTACGGACGGAAAAAATTCATAAAACATACGAAGAGTTAAAAGCCGCGGTGATTAAAGAGTTTCCAGAATTAGTTAACTCGAAAGAAATGCACGAAATCATGACATGCAGAAAAAAAAGGCGTGACGAAACGTACTATCAATATATGCTTACAATGAAAGAGTTGAGCAAACGCGCGAAGTTCCCAGATTATATAGCCATTCAGTATATTATTGATGGAATAGTGGATACCCCTGTCAATAAGACAATTTTATTAGGTGTGACAACGTACGCGGCATTGAAAGAGAAATTAAACCTATATGAAGAAATGAAAAAGGCGCAGGCGTCTATGGATAAAACATCAAGATCATTCATATCGCATAAAACCGCCAGCACAAGCAAGCGTTGTTATAACTGTGGTGATTATAATCACGTAGCCGCTGCGTGTACTAGTGGAGTGAAATGTTTTCGATGTAATCAGTTCGGTCATATTGGTCGACAATGTACTCAAGATGGCGGATTTCGTAATCGTAGCGATAAGAAGGCGTTCTCCGGCCAGGCGTCATCGATCGGCGGAAGACATCATAAGGTTGGCAGTATTGCCGAGCAACAACGGAAACCTCCGAACGAGGGCGCGAGTACATCGAGGCAAGTTTACTACAACTCTGCTCAAGACGGCGCCACCGGCAACCATAGTGAAGTTTACGTTGCGTCGGTCAATGACATGAAGTTAGCGCAAAGAGAATCATTCTGTAATGTTGGTAGCATTGACGGGCAGGCGATTGGTCGAAGTATTGAGATGACGCCTCAGAATAAAAATAATGATGGCGGATCTATCGGCGATTTTGGTGTTTACAATGTAAATAAGAACTCTAAACATTTAGTGCGACCAGTAAAACCATTAAAAAATGTAATTTTTTGCGGTAAAAAGGCAAGTGCTCTTGTAGATTCGGGCTGTGATGTAAATTTAATTTCTGACGAGTTTTTAAACGAACTTAGCTTAAATAAATACGACGTAAATACGAATATAATTTTGACAGGTTTAGGTTTTACTAAAGTGAAATCGTATGGCGCAATTACTTTGAATATAATTATCGATAATTGTGAATATGCTGGAGTTAAGTTTTATGTAATCTCAAAAGACACTATGCCATTCAAAGTTATTTTAGGTAATGACTTTTTATGTAAAACTGTAATGTTTATGAAAGATAGTTCTGTATGGTTCATGCCTAAAGATGAAGAATGGTTGGGATGTCTAATGTCTAATTGTGAAGATGTCATTGATTTTCCTTGTTTAGGTCACTTAAAGAATCCTATGATAAGACAAGCTGTGCGACATTTGGTAAGCAATTATTATCCCCAACAAATTAGAGAGGCCCCGGTCCAAATGAAGATTGTTGTCAAAGATGATATACCGGTGAGGTTCAACCCGAGGCGGATTTCGCTTATAGAGCAATCGCAAGTGGAAAAACAGGTGGAAGAGTGGCTGGACAAGAAAATAATACGTGTAAGTTATTCTGAATACTGTAGCCCTCTAGTTCTTGTTCGAAAAAAATGTGGTTCTTTAAGGATTTGCATAGATTATAGGAAATTAAATAACAAAATATTAAAAGATGAGTTCCCACTTCCACTCATTGAAGATTACATAGATAAGTTGTGTGATGCCCGAGTTTTTAGTTTGTTGGACCTGAAGGATGGATTTTTTCATTTGCGAGTATGTGAAGAAAGCATAAAGTACACTGCTTTTGTCACTCATCACGGGCAATTTGAATTTTTGCGAGCTCCGTTTGGATTGTCAATTTGTCCCAATTATTTTATGAGGTTTATTACCATCATCTTCCGTGAAATAATGGCTAAAGGTTGGTTAATGATATTTATTGATGACATTTTAATTACAGCAGAAAATGAAAACCAAGCATTGGACAGACTAAAAGAAGTTATGACAGTTGCATCCGAGTATGGGCTCCAGATTAATTGGAAAAAAGCTGAATTGATAAAAAAGAGTATTACATTCTTAGGACATAGAATTGAAAATGGTGAAGTACAGCCCTCGGCTGAGAAGATTGAAGCAGTCATGAAGTTTCCTGAGCCTCGTACAGTTAAACAGATACAGAGTTTCATTGGCTTAGCTTCATATTTCAGGAAGTATATACAGAATTTTGCACTTATTGCCAGTCCGTTAACAACCTTATTGAAAAAAGATGTTCCGTTTGTCTTTGACCAGAAAGAAAGAGAAGCCTTTTATATTTTAAAAGAGAAGTTGACTAGAAGCCCAGTACTAAAAATATTTAATCCGAGGTTACAAACCGAACTGCATACTGATGCATCATGCCATGCACTAGCTGCAATACTTATGCAAAGAGATGAAAAGGGTGATTTACATCCTGTTTACTTCATGAGTCGAAAGACTAATACATCCGAAGAAAAGTATTCAAGCTATGAGTTAGAAGCTATGGCAGTTATATTAGGAGTGAAAAAATTTAGACATTATTTGTTCGGCTTACCATTTAAGATTGTAACAGATTGCAAAGCATTTGAGTTAACACTAAAGAAAAAAGACTTGACGCCTAAAGTTGCACGATGGGCTATGATGTTGCAAGAATTTAATTTTGTGATCAAGCATAGAGCAGGGACTCAGGTGCGGCATGTTGATGCATTGACTCGCTACCCTTACGCTGGAGTGGTGACAACAATACATGATAATTTACGGACAGCTCAAGAAAACGATGAAGCCTTGAGAGCTATTACAACAATTGTCAAAGAAAAGCCCTATCAGGATTATTGGATTGATAATGGTTTGCAGTATAAGGGTAATGACAAAATATTAGTAGTCCCTCAGAGCATGGAATTGAGTATTATTGAAAATGCCCACTCAAATGGCCATTTTTCAGTAAAAAAGACTATAGAATCTATTAGTAAAAATTATCACATTAGGAATGTTGAGAAGAAGGTGCAAGAATATATTTCAGCATGCATACCCTGCCTTTTAGCAGTTAATAAAGCCGGAAAGAAGGAAGGATTCTTACATGTTATTGACAAGGGTGATATGCCTCTCCATACCATACACCTAGATCATATTGGACCAATGTGTGAAACTAAGAAGCAATATAACTACATCCTCACAGCTGTAGATGGCTTTACAAAATTTGTATGGTTATTTCCAACAAAAGGTTTGTCTACGAAGGAAGTTATTGATAAACTGAAACTGCACCAGCAAAATTTTGGTAACCCAGGAAGATTTATTACAGATAGAGGTACGGCCTACACGAGTCAGGAATTCAATGAGTACTGCAAAGAGCAAGGCATCGAACACATTAAGATCACTACTGGAGTGCCACGATCAAATGGACAGGTTGAGAGGGTGCATCGGACAGTTATTGCTGTACTTACTAAATTGTGTATAGAAACACCATCCTTATGGTATAAGCATGTCAGTGCTGTGCAGCGTGCACTCAACAGTACCTACCACAGAAGTGTGAATACTACTCCCTTTGAGCTCTTACTTGGTGTGAGCATGAAGAATGTCAATAAAGAACTTTATGATTTGATACAGCAAGAAGAAATAGATTGTTTTACATCTCAGAGAGAGGAGCTGAGGAAGAAAGCTAAGGAGCAAATTTTAAAAGTACAAGAGGAGAATAGTAAAAATTTCAATAAAAGAAGGAAAGAAAGTAGAAAATATAATCTTAATGACTTAGTCGCTATTAAGCGTACTCAATATGGAGTTTGCATGAAATTAAAGCCGAAGTTTCTAGGCCCATACCGGATAAGCAAAGTAAAGCGGAATGATAGGTATGATGTGGTAAAAGCTGACCCCAATGCAGAAGGTCCAAACAAGACCTCTACATCGGCTGACTACATAAAGCCATGGCCACATATTTAAAATTCTTTCAAATTCATTAAACTGTGATATTAGGGTGTTGTTGTTGTTTTTTTCAGGGTTTATTTTTTTTTTCAGAGTTTATTTTTTTTAGAGATGAATGATTATAATTTTGTCCAATTGTTATGCTTATCATTAATTAAATTATGAATGTGAAATTGATTATTGAATTGTATTATGACATGTTACAGGAGTTATTGCTATTGTTATTTTATTGCTATTGCTATGTTATGGTAAAAGATATTGTTTAAATTAAAATTTTTTTTTTTGTTTACTTTTATATAGAAGCATAGAAAATAAGAAGTTTTTATGTTTATATAGAAGCTGACATGAATAAGCGTACCTATTGTATTATATTAAGCTGATTTGTAAGTATGTCTGAGGACAGCCATAATGTCAGGACGGCCGAATGTGGGAATGGAACGTCATGTGTGAAGCATGGAAAGGAACGGAAGGCGTGTAAGCGAGAAGGATGAAAGTGTGCGAGAGAGAAGGGAGATAGAAAGGACGGATATACGAAGGCAACACGATTAGCTAAGACGAGTTATTCATTAAATAAATCAGTGAAATAATAATTGTGTTTTTACTTCGAACAAATTCCCACAAACATGACAGACAGACCGACTCAAGACATTCCGAATCGGGCCGCACGACCCCTTCTATCGGTTGGTTGCGTGAACGCACGGACTGCGCAATATATTGAACATTCTTTTGACGGCCTTTACACCGTTCAAAAACTTTTGTGTACGTTGTATTATATTATAACTGACTGTGTTCGTACAAACTTTTTAGACAAGACAGTAGACATACTGTCTTTATATATACTGACAAGCGGCAGCCATTTACACTGCCTATTTTAACTTAGAAGACGAAGCTTCCTCTGCCGCAAAATGTTTGGTATAAGAACCCCCGCTAAGAAACCCACTGACCGCGACAGAAGAACGTCGCAAGACTCAACAGAGTCGAGACCCGGACCTTCCACATCAGCGATGGAGAGGAAGAATGTGAGAAGGAGTGGCGGTGGAACCGAAAGTGGTCGACAGCGGGAGGACCGAAGCCCCTCGACTAATGTCAGTAGCGTTCCGGCCTCGATACCTTTGACGAATCCAGACCTTTTGCAAAATAGAGAAACAAGGATACAGGAGACGGTGAAATTTATGAAGGCAATAAAAACTGAGTTAAATAACTCGCGGAATCTCAAGCGAGAGATCAAAACTGAGATCGAACAGAACCTCAGCAACCTCCAAAAAGTACTCTCCCTCCTAGAAGATAAATTAACGCAAACGGAGCTACAACTTAGAGTATCCGAAGAAAATTCATCATTGGTGATGACAGCGGACCAATTAGACAAGATGCAACATATGGCAGATAAAATAATAAAGCTATCCGAAAGTATGGGGAGTATTGGGCTTTTTCAGAAGACTTTCGAACTAACGAAGACGGTAAAAGAGGACGTGAAGGAGCAAACTGACCTTGCAAAAGAGAGTGCGAAGCATGTGATAGAGATTAGAGAGGAGGTCGCCAAACTTAGAAAAGAACACGCTTCTCTCGCAACACACAATGCGAAAAACACCCTGGAAATTAAGGAAGAGGTAGAAAAACACAGCAAGGAGCACACAACCCTTATCCGAGAAAACACTCAGCATACCATCGAGCTCAAAAAAGAATTCGGAACGCAAAAATTGAGCGAACAAGAACAAGAAAGAGGCACCCGAACGTACGCAAGTGTCGCGGCGAAAGCAGCCGAAAAATGTAAGATCCCGACACTTCATTCAATGGCGATCTCGTCAAAAGACGAGATGAAGTCCGGGGAGCAAATCCTTACAGAACTAAGAGACATAGTTAGAGCTAAGGAGGACGGAATAAGGGTGGAAAATGTCAGAAAAGCGAATCACCGAAAAGTTATCCTGGGGTGTCGCTCCAAAGAAGAGAGGACAAAGATTACCGACAAAATAAAATCGTCCGGTAGTAATCTTCTGGTGGAAGACATCCAAAATAAAGACCCACTCATAGTGCTGAGGGATGTCCTATCTTATAATAAGGATGAGGACATCATCAGCGCCCTGAGAAAACAGAACGATGAGGTCTTTAAAGACGTCACCGAAGGAGACAACAGACTGGAGATAAAATACAGGAGACGAGCTAGAAACCCTCATACAAACCATGTAGTACTTAAAGTATCGCCTCGTTTATACAACGCATTTGTGACTTCTGGAGTGGCGTACATAGATTTTCAGAGAGTCAGAGTAGAAGATCAGACGCCGCTCGTGCAGTGCTCCCAGTGTCTGGGTTACGGCCACACGAGAAAGTACTGCACAGGTGAAAGGGAGACATGTAGCCACTGCGGAGGTCCACATAGGAAAACTGAGTGCGAACAGTTTAGTGTGGGGGTTGAACCAGTGTGCTGTAACTGCAAGAAGATGAAGCTACCTGACACAGTGCATAATGCCTTTAGTGACGAATGCCCAATCCGCCAAAAATGGGACAAGTTGGCCAGGGCAACAATAGCATATTGCTAAGGGCACCTTGGGCAACGAGTACCACCTGACAGTAAATTCAATTGGACCCATTCCTACCCACCAGGCAGTGAACAATGCAAAAAGTTTCGGAAAACAACAGATAGACTATTTGAACAATATATCTAAATCTAAAAATAATACTTACGATAAAAACATCAAAATAAAATTGCATAAAAATTTAAATATTTTAAACTCAACAATAGATTATAATATGAAAATAAAGATTAATACACACTACAACCTTTTGACAATTTTAAGAGAAACTTACAAATTAAATTTAAAACCTTTTAAACAGTTAATTGCATTGAAAAATCACGCCAAAAAAGGGATAGGAAATATAAATCAGACAAAAGTTTATCAAAGAAAAACCCATATAGGATATTCCGGCATTTTATGTTTGTCAAGGTAGAAATAATACTGAGACTATTAGTCCTGGCAAACAATACGCGGACAATGTCCACATATTGTTATAGCAAAAATTATATAGATATAAATATTAGGTAAACAAATGAATAGTGTAAAAATAGAATACTCTCAAGGTATACTTTTATACCTATTGAGAATATCTCGTAATAAATAGTAGATGCTAAACACAATAAATAGAATAAGTATGGTTTTATGTGAATCTTAATATAAACTAGTTAGAATAGATATAGTCCAAAGTAAAAGTAAATTAGTATAGTAATAAATATTTGTAAAATAATGGTATCAATATTTATTAATAAATATAAATACTGGTAACATTACAGGTAGAATAATAGTGAATAAAACTTAGTAAAAGTAAATACAAATAAGACACAAAATTGTACATCTAAGATGCATCGTCACAAACGGCTAATCAAAATGTAATGCAAAATAGGACGAGTAACCTTACAAAATGTAGCTAAAAATTTCGCACCAATTGTCATTGTAAAGTCACTGCGAGTTAACTTAAGTAAAATTGTAATAGATATAAGAAAGTAGTTTAAATATGTTGTAATGTAAATAAATTGTAATACCCATTCAGGGTAAAACCTTAAATATAAATGTCTACAATATAAATGTCTAAGAATGGCCTTGATTAAGTCAGGGGAAGCTGAATTATAAAAAAAAAAAAAAAAAACCTAACCTAACCTAACCTAACCTAACCTAACCTAACCTAACCTAACCTAACCTAACCTAACCTAACCTAACCTAACCTAACCTAACCTAACCTAACCTAACCTAACCTAACCTAACCTAACCTAACCAAAAGAAAAACTCCAAAAAGAAGGAGCCATCCTCGCGGTTGAGGAGGTGAAGAATAAAGACCCCCTGTTAATCATTAGAAATGTACTATCGACCTACGATGACGAGTTCGTTATGAAAGCCCTGAGAGAGCAAAATAGGAACATTTTTCGCCCCATCGACGGCGAGGACGATAGATTCCAGATTAAATACCGTCGGAAAGCAAGGAATCCCCACCAGAACCATATTGTAATAAGCGCGGCTCCAACAATGTGGCAAAAGGCGGTGCAAACAGGGTTCCTAGCTATAGGAATGATGAAAAACAAAGTGGAAGACCAGTCCCCGCTTGTGCAGTGCTCACGCTGCCTGGGCTATGGCCATGGTCGGCGATTCTGCAAAGAACCAGCCGACTTATGTAGCCATTGTGGCGGACCCCATTTGAAGGTAAACTGCACGGATTGGGTGACCGGTCTGAAAGCCTCGTGTGTGAATTGCAACAAGGCGAAAAAAGGCAACACGGAACACAACGCGTTTAGTGCAACCTGTAGCATACGCCAAAAGTGGGACGCAATAGCGAGATCCAGCATAGCCTATTGCTAAGGTTGCACCAGGCAACAACAATTACTTGATGATACAAGCTAACCTGCAACGCTCAAACCTGGCTACCTATGAGCTATTACTGGAAGCCGAGAAAAGGAAAGCGGCTATTGCACTTCTGCAGGAACCGTATGTGGGGGGGAAAAAGACCATGAGGAGTTATAAAGGAGCCAGGATCTTCCAAAACGCCTCAGTAGGAGAAGGGAACATTAAGGCAGCAATCGCTGTCTTCGATGACGACTTAAATGTTGTACAGTTCCCAAAACTCACCACGAATAACATAGTAGTGGTGGGGATCCGAACAAGGGATTGGGAGGTCGTGGTAGTGTCCTTTTATTTCGAGCCAGACGTACCCATAGAACGGTACCTGCAGAAGCTAAAAGACATAAAGCTAGCTATAGGCACCAGGAAAACCATCATCGGGGGCGACGCGAACGCCAAAAGTATATGGTGGGGAAGCCCAACTACCGACATAAGAGGAGAAGAACTGGCCGGAGTACTAAACGAGTTAGACCTACAACTCCTAAATACAGGTACGATCCCTACCTTTGACACTGTTAGAGGGGGAAAGAGGTACTCTAGTTTCGTAGATATAACGGCGTGCTCAACTGATATTCTGCATCTAATAGAAAACTGGGCCGTAGACGAAAGCCTCACTGGGTCGGACCATAACGGTATGGTATTCGAGGTCAATTTGCAAAAGTCCAAGGGAGTAGAAATTAAAAGAACAACACGTAAATACAATACCAAGAATGCAAATTGGCAAACTTTTAACGAAAGATTTGGGAAATTAATATCAGAAAGTAAATTGACAAAAATAGAAATACACAAATTAAAAACTAAAGAACAAATAGATGAAGTAGTTGATAGATTCACGGAAGTAATTGATCAGGTATGCTTGGAGACTATGCCCAAAAAGAAAGCAAATCAAAAATTGAACATACCGTGGTGGTCCGAAAACCTCGCGAGGCTGAAGAAAGACGTAGCTACCAAGAAGCGCAGAATCAGGAATGCCGCCGAGATCCGAAGACCCGCAGTAGTCAATGAGTACCTGAAACAAAAAGAACACTACCAATTAGAGGTCAGAAAAGCACAAACAGAAAGTTGGAAGGAGTTCTGCGGGAAACAGGATAGGGAGGGGATATGGGAAGGGATATATAGAGTGATTAGCAGAACGACAATCAGAGGCGAAGATCAGCCTCTCGAAAGCCAGGGGAAAATACTGGACGCGAGGGACTCGGCGAAACTCCTGGCGGAAACCTTCTACCCGGAAGATGCGGAGAGAGATGATAACGCCGAACACCAAGAGATCAGAAATAGAGCTCGCAGAGTGAATGATGAGGAGCAAACTGAGGATTGGGACCCACCATTTACAATGGCGGAGCTCATTCGAGCGGCAAAATCATTCAACCCAAAGAAGGCGCCCGGGTTGGACGGCTTCACCGCTGATATTTGCGACAGAGTCATAAACGCGGATCCGAATCTCTTCCTGGCTTTGTTCAACAAATGCTTAGCGCACCACCATTTCCCTAAGGGTTGGAAGGAGGCCGTCGTAGTAGTACTTAAGAAACCGGATAAACCCGACTATGCTTCTCCCAAGGCATATAGACCGATTGGACTATTACCGATATTTGGAAAGATCTTCGAGAAGATGATAGTGACTCGTCTCAAATTCCACTTACTTCCTAAGATGAGCAAACATCAGTTTGGCTTTATGCCACAGAGAAGCACAGAAGACTCCCTCTATACTCTAATGCAGTACATACGAAATAAAATAAATGCAAAGAAAATTATCACCATAGTATCACTAGACATAGAGGGAGCCTTCGACAACGCCTGGTGGCCAGCCATTAAAATACGATTAGCAGAGGAAAAATGCCCCGTGAGATTGAGACGGGTCATCGACAGCTATCTCAGCGATAGACGCGTTCGCGTCAGATATGCCGGGGAGGAGCATATCCGGGAAACCAGTAAAGGGTGCGTACAGGGGTCTATCGGCGGCCCGATTCTATGGAACCTCATCCTGGACCCACTACTCAAAGGACTCGCTGAAAAAGGATACAACTGCCAGGCCTTCGCCGATGATGTCATTTTGATGTTCGATGGTGACTCCGCACTTGACATTGAAATAAAAGCAAACGCGGCACTCGAACAAGTTCGAGCGTGGGGTGCCGTGAATAAGTTGCGTTTTGCAGCACAAAAAACGAATGCAATTACCATAACGAGGAAACTTAAGTACGACACGCCACGCTTGAGCATGGGAGGAGTAAGCGTCCGCGTAGCTAACGAAATCAAAGTGCTTGGAGTCACCATCGACGACAAGCTGACATTTAACTCACACGTTGCGAAAGTAACCAGGAAGGCAACAAATGTTTATAAACAGCTGGCGAGGGCGGCGAAGGTCGGCTGGGGGTTGAATTCAGAGGTTATAAGGACAATATACATATCCGTTATAGAGCCAATCGTCTTGTATGCCGCCAGCGCGTGGGCTCCAGCAGCCCGTAAGTTAGGAACTCGCAGAGCCCTGGGCGTCGTACAACGGGGGATCGCTCAGAAAATATGCCGATCTTATCGCACGGTCTCCCTGAACTCAGCATTGGTACTGGCTGGTATACTTCCGCTCGATCTTCGCGTATGCGAGATGGCCTCGCTATACGAAGCAAAGAGAGGAGTACCCCGGCCGGAGCTGAAGGGCAGGGAGATCGAGCGAATGGATTCTGCACTAACAACTCCACACCCTGCGAAGCAAACAAACGTCAGTATTTCAACCATGGTGGACCGGGAACAACAGGATAGTGGTACACCCGAAATCCGTATATTTACGGACGGGAGCAAGATTGATGGCAAGGTAGGAGCGGCCATATCGGTATGGAATGGAAGCACCGAAACCAGAGCCATCAAGCTTGCTCTTATAAACTACTGTACGGTCTATCAGGCGGAACTACTGGCGATCTGCAGGGCAAGTGCCGAAATAAATAAAAGTGGAGCGAAAACCTTCAGCATCCTGAGCGACTCCATGGCGGCCCTAGGAGCGGTGAGTAACCCCGGATGCCTCCACCCCCTCGCTGTAGAAACAAGGAGGAATATGGAACAAGCATTCCACCAAGGCAAAGAAATTACTTTGTCCTGGGTCAAAGCACACGTGGGGCTGGAGGGGAATGAAAGGGCGGACATACTGGCAAAAGAAGCAGCTACGACCAGCAAGAAAACACCAGACTATAGTCACTGCCCAGTCTCATTCATCAAGCGTAGCATAAGAGCGGCAACGCTTGGTGAGTGGAACGAGCGGTATGTGACGGGTGAAACAGCGGGCGTAACAAAACTGTTCTTTCCAGATGCTCTGGAGGCTTACAAAGTGATTCGCAAAATAAAAACAAGTAGATACACAACACAACTCCTGACGGGGCACGGTGGGTTCTCCGAATACTTGGCCCGCTTCAAGTGTAAGGAGAGCCCATCCTGCGTCTGCGACAGTACGGTGACAGAATCAGTAACGCATATTATATGCGAATGCCCGGTTCATTGCACTGATCGCCATGACACAGAACATAAAATAGGAACAAAAATAAAACCAGAAAACCTGCATAAAATCATGATGAGTAAAGACAGAGATAAGTTCTTGGTATATTGCGAAAAAGTAATAAAAGCAGTAAATATAAGGAATAAAACACGATAAGTAAATAATACTTAGATAATATCATAGGGATATTAGGCCTTAAGTATTAGACACAGTAAGACCTAGAAAATAGAAATTATAAGAAATGCAGTATGTAAAAATACCAATAAATGTTAAGGCTCAAAAGTAATGTAAAATGTAATAGATATGTATAAATTAGTATGTAACCCCTAGTATAAGAACCCATAGAATAAGATAAATAAATACAAGTGTGTAATAATTACTTCCTTGGTAGTGTAAGAATAGATAGATTAGCTATAGGCAGGAGTCCCACCTGCAAGTCTGAAAGAGACGAAAGTTAGAAAGAATTAGTATGCTGTATGAATGGACGAATAAATGCGAGAACTGGAATGGAAGAGCAGAAATAAGTAAACACAGGCACCGATTATGTTGGAGGTTATTAGATTATTAAAAAAAAAAAAAAAAAAAAAAAAAAAAAAAAAAAAAAAAAAAAAAAAAAAAAAAAAAAAAAAAAAAAAAAAAAAGACAAAACCTAACCTAACCTAACCTAACCTAACCTAACCATGGTGATACCGCACTGGAAATCGAGAGGAAGGCAAACGCAGCACTTCAGCATGCCCAGGAGTGGGGTGTTGTAAATAAGCTGTGTTTTGCTGCGCACAAAACCAATGCAATAACTATTACAAAAAAGCTTAAATACGACACACCACGCCTGAGCATGGGCGGCATTAACGTCAAGCAAGTCGCCGAGATTAAGGTGCTGGGTGTCACCATCGACAACAAACTGACGTTCAACTCACATGTCATAAAGGTGTCAAGGAAAGCCATAAACATTTATAAGCAGTTGTCACGAGCAGCAAAAGTGAGCTGGGGATTAAATCCTGAAATAATAAAAATAATATACACCGCCGTCATCGAGCCGATCATTTTGTACGCTGCCAGTGTATGGGCTCCAGCCGCCAACAAAGTCGGGATACAAAAGATCTTAAACACTGTTCAGCGGGGGGTCGCGCAAAAGATCTGCAAAGCCTATCGAACGGTCTCCCTTAACTCAGCAATGATACTGGCGGGAATACTCCCGCTTGATCTTCGCGTTCGTGAGATGGCCGCGTTGTACGAGGCCAAGAGGGGCAAACCCCTACCGTTGCTGAGAGATAGGGAGGTCGAGCGAATGGCTTCAGCTTTGGAATCTCCACACCCTGCTAAGCAAATAAATGTCGACTTCTCGTGCCTGGTGGACCAAGACCAACAGTACAGCGGAGAACCCGCAGTTCGAATATTTACTGATGGGAGCAAGATTGATGGGGGTGTCGGTGCAGCCATCTCCATTTGGAATGGAAGCACCGAGACCAAAACTGTCAAGCTTGCTCTCTCAAATTACTGTACAGTCTACCAGGCCGAACTTTTGGCTATTTGCAGGGCTAGTGCTGAAGTAACCAAACATCGCGCTAATACTTTCGGTATACTGAGCGATTCCATGGCGGCCCTCCAAACAGTAAAAAATCCCAACTGCTTCCATCCCCTTGCTGTGGAAACGAGGCGAAATCTAACGCGAGCGCTCCAACAGGGTAAAGCTGTGACTTTATCCTGGATTAAAGCACACGTCGGGCTAGAAGGGAACGAAAGGGCGGATGTCCTGGCCAAAGAGGCGGCCAAGAACCTAAAGAGGCGGCCAGACTATAGTCTCTGCCCCGTTTCATTTGTCAAGCGTAGCATTCGAATGGCCACGCTTGACGAATGGAACGAGCGATATACAAACGGCGAAACGGCATCGGTAACAAGACTGTTTCTGCCCGACGCACTGACGGCGTACAAAATAGTTAAGAAAATTAAAACGAACAGCTATATAACCCAACTGATGACAGGGCACGGTGGGTTCTCCGGATACCTGGCACGTTTCAAGTGTAAGGAGAGCCCATCGTGCATCTGCGACAGCAACAACATAGAATCGATACAACATCTAATATGTGAATGTCCAATAAACAATAATGATCGGCATAACATTGAGCAGCTATTAAACATAAAAATTGAACCTAAGAATCTTAACGAAATAATTAAAAACAAACATTGTAACAAATTTTTAGACTATTGTATAAAAATAATAAAAATAGTTAATGCTAGAAACAAAATGTAATAAAATAATACTTAAACAATATAAAAGTATATTAGTCTATAAGTATTAAACAAATAAGTAAATAATAAGTCTAAATTAGTTACAAATAAGTTTATGTTTTTAAAATAATATACTATATGTAATAAACGCAAAGAAAAGTAGAAAAAAC
Organism: Morpho helenor; assembly: GCA_029227775.1. Classification (NCBI taxonomy): domain Eukaryota; kingdom Metazoa; phylum Arthropoda; class Insecta; order Lepidoptera; family Nymphalidae; genus Morpho; species Morpho helenor. The sequence goes on along the minus strand of JARGCU010000020.1, from coordinate 17,184,270 downwards.
TGAGAAATGTAAATAGCTTAGAGTAATGGCAATAGACCAAGTAGATATAAGAAAATAAACAAAAAACTGTAAAAATTATTTCCCATTAGTAATTAAAACTAGATGTAAGGTAGCTCTGGATAGACTAAGCAGGAGTCCCACCTGCATTGTATAAAAGAGATGAATGCAAGAAAGAATAAGTATGAAGTATGAACAATGAACAAATGCGAGAACTTGTATGACTGTGAACATAGGCACCGATTATGTTGGAGGTTATCTAAGTATAAAAAAAAAAAAAAAAAAAAAAAAACCTAACCTAACCTAACCTAACCTAACCTAACCTAACCTAACCTAACCTAACCCAGTATGCAAAGAACCACCATCCGAACAAGTACAGCTCCGTTAAAAAAAATTGCTATCTTACGCAATTTTTGAGCTACGCGTGTGAAATTTTGTGTAGAAGTGTTTCACTGTGTGACTCGTCAGGATTATCGTTTGCAACCTGCTACTTCACCAGGTTCCCAGACAACGGGCCCCCTTAGTTTGGAACCCCACCACAGGCAACAGGTCAGTGCTACAGTGAAACCAATTATTCCCATTAAAAGAAATAGTAACCGCCTATCTTTCTGCTTCAAAAAAAGTTCAAATACATCACTTCTGGAAGAAATTAAGACCATCTGCAACCTCAAAAAAACACGTGCACACCACGCGGTGAACAACACGTGCTTCATAACCTTAGTGAAACACGTGCTCCATAACCTCAACACCACACGTGCACACCACGCGGTGAACAACACGTGCTTCATAACCTTAGTGAAACACGTGCTCCATAACCTCAACACCACACGTGCACACCACGCGGTGAACAACACGTGCTTCATAACCTTAGTGAAACACGTGCTCCATAACCTCAACACCACACGTGCACACCACGCGGTGAACAACACGTGCTTCATAACCTTAGTGAAACACGTGCTCTATAACCTCAACACCACACGTGCTCACCACGCGGTGAACAACACGTGCTTCATAACCTTAGTGAAACACGTGCTCTATAACCTCAACACCACACGTGCACACCACGTGGTGAACAACACGTGCTTCATAACCTTAGTGAAACACGTGCTCTATAACCTTAACACCACACGTGTTGAGAACACGGCGAGCAACGCGGTTTCATAACCTCATCAAAGCACGTGCTACCCACGCGGTGAATAACACGTGCTGAGAACGTGCTTCATAACCTCAATAAAACACGTGCCAAAAAAAAAAAAAAAATCTGAAGCACACATAGAACAACAGGTGCAAACAGCACACCGAACATCGGAAACCGAAGACAGCAGTTACACAAGGGAACACACTACGCAAAATCAATATCTCGCAGAGTCCAGCACTGGACTTTGTCGCGCAACGCAGCATACTCTAAAGCATCAATATATCATACATTACAACAAACAAGCATTACAAAGTATAAATAAATCTGATTAATATAGTTACTCTGATATAACTGTATAACCTCCACCTAACCGGTTCAAGCATCAGTCCAATAGTATACTGAGAGAATGTCAACAACAGCATCTCAAACAACCAAAAAACCAAGGTCGGCGGTGGAGAATGAATCAGTCCCCTCCATAGAAAGTTCCTCGACAAAATCTGTGACATCGTCTCGTCAAGCGGCTAAAAAAGGGTCTCGAACTCTACGAGAAAAAGTCCTCACACGAGGAACAACAGCAAGGTCCTCAATAAGCGAAGATAAAATAGACCTAATGTCTTTAACTGGCTCGGACCTACAACGAGAACAAAAAACGCCTCTTGACGAGGTGGCCCAAAAAATTTCCTCATGGGTCCAGGAAGAGATCCCACCTCGTCCAATACAATCTGATGACGAGCTATCAGACGGATCTTCTATAACAACGGAACCAATTCTAAGAGGAAGACCAAGCATCATCCGCCTAACCTCATCACGCGCTGGAATAGAGATGGACGTGGCCAATAAACTGGCGAACGATATGCTTCAAAGAGCTAAAGAAGCTATAGAATCAGCGGGAAATATGAAAAGAGAGTGCAAGCAGACAACTTTGGACTGCTTGCAGTCACTCTACGAAACGGTTTTAGCACTATCGGACTCCAGGTCGAGACACAAGCACAACTTGGAGAAAGAAAGATCCCGCCACGCACAAGAACTAGTACGAATTGAACGCGCCCATAGCAAATCCACGAATGATACAATAAAAGAACTGACCTTGAAACTGCGAGAGGTTCAAACTGACATCTCAGAAAATCGAGAGGAAACTAAAGCGATACGTACCTGGTTGGGCTACGAAACCAGAGAACCTTACAAAAACATAGAAAATATCGGGAAATCAATAGGAGACTTAGAGCGCTTCCTGCAATCCACACTCCCTAACATAAATACGGGCAAAACTACAGAGACCAAGTCAGTAGTCCCAGGTAACATGCTCACCAATATCGTTTCTGGGATAGAGAGGCTTTCGAACCAGCTAGATGAACTTAGAAGAAACCTAGACAAAGTCAAAACAGGTACTGAAAACTTACAAATATCTAGCGAAAAGATCCTAGAAGCCCAAACTGGCCACCACTCGGAAACAGACCCCCTTGGTAGACTCGAAAACAAAGAAATTATAGAAATCAAATCTATTATAAAGGAAGCGGAAATAAATATACAAAAATCAATCTCGACTTTACCTACAACAACAACACCGCTACCAGCAGCACAAAAAGAAGATTTGGTGAACCACCTGAGACCAATCACGGAACGGCTCGAAACAGTCTCTACGGAATTAAAAACATTGAGGGATACGGAGCAACGCTTACCACCACCAGCATTAAATCTAGAAACCGAACTGGCCCTAGCAGAGCTGAGTAAAAGGCCACCTAAGCCAACATATGCACAAGTGATACAAAAACCATGGCAACCAAAGCCAAATCACACCCTCATAATATCATCTACCGATCCCCAAAAAACCAGCGAGACTGTAATAGAAAACATCCGAGAAGCTCTAGATCTGAAAAAGACTGGTGCAAGAGTGGATAAAGTCAGAAAAGTAAACGGAGTTCCAGGTTGTGGCAAAACAACATGGATAATAAAAAACTTCATCCTGGAGGAGGATCTTGTTATCACAACCAACACGGAAGGTGCAAGAGATCTGAGGGAAAAGCTGGCTTCTCAAATTGGACCAAAAGCCAATTCAAAGGTTCGAACGATGGCTTCAATGCTGGTCAATGGCTTCAAAAATCGCACAAGAGTCAAATGCAACCGACTCATCATAGATGAAGCACTCATGAACCACTTCGGAGCAATCGTAATGGCATCAAAACTAGCGGGTGCCAGCAAAATTCTCATGATCGGAGACATAAATCAGCTCCCTTACATTGACAGAAATAACCTATTCACAATGAGTTATTATAGGCCAACCTCTATCACCAACATAAATCTACAACTACTCTGTACGCATAGAAACCCTTTGGACGTAGCCTATGCCATTAGTGAGATATATGATGGCATATACTCCTCCAAAGCTCAGGTGCGCTCGCTGGAAATCGAGAGGTACGCAGGTGCTTCAATACCGAACACGGAAAACACACTGTATCTAACTCACACCCAGAGCGAAAAGGAATCCCTGAAGGCCAAAGGCTATGGGAACAACAAGGGTTCCAGACTTAACACCATACACGAAGCACAAGGAGCTACGTTCGAGACAGTAGTGATCGTGCGTACAGAAAGCAAAACAATCAAACTTCACAACAGCATCCCTCATGCCGTAGTAGCGGTAACGCGTCACACAGGCAAGTGTATTTATTACACAGATATCAATGATGATGCAATTGCTTACTTCATCTTAAAAGCAAAGAAAGCATCATCCACAGATATAAGGGAACACAACATCAAGATGGCAATGAAAGATAGAAACATGGTAATTGTAGAAAAAATTATTAACAACGTATAATCCCAAAGTTGTAGTAAATTGTTGTTGTAAAATTAATAATCAGTATAAGAGTAAATAGAAAATTAAAAAAAAAAAAAAAAAAAAAAAATTAAAAAAAAAAAAAAAATTAAAAAATTAAAAAAAAAAAAAAAAAATTAGAAAGAAAAAAAAAAAAAAAATTAAAAAAAAAAAAAAAAAAAAAGGTTTTTGATGCATTAGAGTAAGTTCGTTTTAAGTACAATAAGAAAACAACAGATTCAATAAACAAAGTAACTAAACAAAGGCATGGACAAAAAGTCTGTGGTATGTAAAGTAACATATATATAAAAAAAAAAAAAAAAAAAACCTAACCTAACCTAACCTAACCCAGTCGCGCGCTAAGTCCCGTGCCGAGCGCGCACGCACAAGTCTCGGGAGCGCCCATACAAACAGTTAAAAATTCATTTTAGTGGCAAAAGTGTTAGTAGAAACCGGATCGATACATCATTTTATAGATCTTGTAAAGCGCTCTCGAATGGTGAAAACCGCGTGAAAATCGGACAAGTTTTCGCGGAGTTATCAGTGTGAAAACTCAAAGTGACACCCGATTTTCGGACGAACCTGCGTGCGGCGCGAGTTTTATCGCGAAAAGTGCCAAATTTTCGAGTGCTATCCTGTGCCCCATTAGACAGCGGACAACTGTGCGAAATTCTGGATTTTTTGTGCAAAAATTGGATTTAATAACAGTGTTTTTCTTCAAAAAATTTCAACCCAAAAACAGTTTTCAGTCAAAATTTTATTCAAAATTTCATTTTCAAAAACTTTCAATTTAATTCAATAGTGTTTGGTGTGGCGAATCTAAATCTGTGTCCCAAAGATTTTTTACTCAACTGAGTAAAAAGATATAACAGTTACAAAAATTGTAAACAAAGGTGACAGATACTTTAGGGGTGTTTTACAACCCCCTAACGCCAGTGCTGAACGGCGGGCTCGCCCCCAGGAGAGAGGGCAGAGCCGCCTCTACTCTTCCTATAAAAGAAGAATAAAAATCAGGATGGCCTGCTAAATTACAAGGGTGAGTGCGGTCCCGTGAAGGGATGTCTTGATTTTTACTTTTAATTTCCCCCCTTTTAATATAATTTCGCGGCAGAGATATATATATTATTAGATTCCTTACTTATCCTTGTTGCCTTATGCAAAATTTCAGCCCCGGGAGTCTCTTAGTTTTTTATTAAATTCAAAATCTGTCGAGAGTCGTCCTTCTGACTGACTCCGACATAACGTTGTTTGAGGTGTTTACAATGGGAATTTTTTGTTCAACCGAGTTTTTGACCTGTTCCCGGGGGACTAGGGGAACAAAAATTTGCACATCTCATTTTAAAGACCTCTCCTTCCTGGATATAAACTTTGTTTGGTCCAATTCGGTCCAGGAAAAAACCTCGTGGCCGAAATGGGGTTATTTTACGTGCATATAGGGCGCGGCCCCAAGGCGGTCACGTGGCCGAGAACGTGATGTCAGCATCGGGTTTTGGTCAGGCGCGAGTCGGATCAGGCCTATGACGTCACGATTCAATCAATTTGTATGGAGACGGAATCACGCGGCGGTACCCCCCGCGGCGTGCCCGCCCCGTGTTGCTTCTTCTCTTCAAGTCGGTAGCGGCCGGTACCTGTGCTCCGACCCGACACCGGGTCCGGATATTCCGTGTATACGAGCATTCGGACCCGATATCGGGTCTTCCATCACCCCCTATTACCCCCAGAGGGTGCGACAGAAGTGTCGCAATGTCGCGCAACAGACCTGCGACATGTTTTTCTGTCAACACCCCCCCGTGTACCCAACTCCAATACCCAATATCACCCCCCGCGTCCACTCCCATCCCCAAAACATGCCCCACCTAGTCCCATAGAGAGTAAGTTCTGAATTCCCAAAAAAGTAATCCATCCACATCTCTTGCATCCCCCCATATTTTTGAAATCTAAAAACGGATCCCATAGCCCAAAGAGTCCTTCTAAACACCCCCACAAAAATTTTTTTGAGTTTCTGTTTTCCCGACCCCGGGAAATAGCGGGAAATGTGCGACCCATGATAGCCCTAAGTAAGTTAAAATAGAATTTTCCAAATTTTAATCCGCCCATATCTTTGGCATCCTAGCATATTTTCAAAATTTAAAAATTGGGTTAGTATCCCAAAAAGTCCTCCTAAAGGCATACATAAAAATTTTTTACTTTAAATTACTCTATTACTTACTTTTTATTAAATTACTTTAGTACCAAGTTACCAACCTTCTGTTAGTAACTATGGTAAAAAATTCGGATTTAGCGCCGCTCTAAAGCGCGGCCCGACTCTGAACTACTACGTAATTTGGGTGGACGTAGTAGTCGGAGTCTCGCCACCCGGTTACGCGTAGTACTTTGCCATCTAGTTTATAGATGGCGGTAAATGCGCGAACTGGGATGGTGAAAAATTTTATTTTCAAAATTTAACTATCATGGCTCGCGCACTCCCCAAAAATCCACGGCATGTACCTCCCCTTCCCCCCCCCCCCGACCGACCGACCTCCCCTTTTTCGGAGTTTTCCTGCCCAACTCCGGCCTCACTCTCACTTAATGAGGTGAGTATTATATCTTATCATGTTTTCCAAATTATATTCTCCTCCAACTAAAATTAATTTAATTAAAACAATAAACATGACAGACTGACTGACTCAAGACATTCAAAATCGGGCCGCACGACCCCTTCTCTTTGGTGTGCAACACACGGACTTAAGCGTTTGTGACAAACTTTTTGACGGCCTATACACCGTCCAACAAAACGGACACTAAAAATATTGTGCGACAATAAACTTTTACTAGACAAGACAGTATTATTGTCTATCTTTTTTATTCTTAAGACCCGCGACAGCTTTTTACACTGTCCGCGTATATATTACTACTGACGAGGTAGCTATCTACACTGCCTTTTAAGAAAACCAGACGAAACTTCCTTTGACAATCAACACAATGTTTGGGATCCGGACCCCTTTGAAAAAACCCACCAACCAAGGTGGTAAATCACCTCAGAGCTCTGTTGAACCGAAAGCTGGACCTTCTGTCTCTTCAGCAGCTTTGACGAGGGTAAGGAGGAGTATTGGAGAAGATGAAAGCGGAAAACGGGGATCGGAACAAAATCCTTCCGTCCCCTCACCCACCTACTCCCCGCGACGAAACGAAGATGAGTCAAGACTCACAATAGAATCCCTCAGAGAAGCAGACAGTAAAATCAGGTCAAAAGAAGCCAATGGAGCAATAAAACAAATAAAAACGCTCCTAAACAACTCAAGGAACTTGAAGCGAGAAATAAAAGGCGACATTGAAGATCAATTAAATTATTTAAAGGAGATTGTGAGGATATCCGAAGAGAAACTACTGCATGTGGAAACACAGTTAAAAATTTTCAAAGAAAGCAAGGAACACCCACGAAGAAGCGTTGCTGAAGTAGGCTCGGAAGGAATAATGGAAATAACGTCGTCCTTACTTAAAATAATTGAGAATATTGGTTTGATAGACCAAAATATAGAACTCACAAAGGAGATTAAGGAGGGACTGATAGAACAAAATAACCTTGTAAAAACACATATGAGTCACACAGCAGAGATCAAAGAAGAAGTGGGAAAATTGCGAAAAGAGCATGCATCTTTAGCAACACATAATGCGAAGCACACCTTGGAAATAAAAGAAGAAGTAGGTAAACATAGCAAGGAGCACTCCACCCTTATCCGTGAAAATACACAGCATACCCTCGACCTCAAAGTAGAACTGGAGAAAAAGAAAGGCGAACAAGATAGCGTTACACCCACGTACGCAAGTGTCGTGGCGAAAGCAGCCGAAAAACGCAAGATACCGACACTCCATTCAGTGGCGATCTCATCGAAAGACGAGATGAAGTCGGGGGAGCAAATCCTTACCGAACTAAGAGGTATAGTAAGAGCAAAGGAGGACGGAATAAAGGTGGAAAATGTGAGAAAAGCGAATCACCGAAAAGTTATTCTTGGGTGTCGCTCCAAAGAAGAGAGGACGAAAGTAGCGGGAAAAATTAAATCGGCCGGTGGAAACCTCGTTGTGGAGGATATACAAAATAAGGATCCGCTCATCGTGCTGAAAGATGTCCTGTCCTATAATAAGGATGAGGACATTATCACCGCACTGAGGAACCAGAACGACGAGGCTTTCAAAAATATCACAGAAGGGGACAATAGGCTGGAAGTGAAATACAGGCGACGTGCAAGAAACCCTCTTACCAGTCATGTTGTGCTGAAAGTTTCACCCAAGCTGTACAACACCTTCGTAACCTCCGGAGTGGCATACATTGACTTTCAGAGGGTCAGAGTGGAGGACCAGACACCACTTGTGCAGTGTTCCCGGTGTTTAGGCTACGGCCACACAAGGAAATACTGTACAGATGAAGAAGAGACATGTAGCCACTGCGGGGGTCCGCATAGGAAGACCGAGTGCGAGCAGGCTCGTGTGGGCGTGGAACCGACGTGCTGCAACTGCAAAAGGGTTAAACTGCCTGAAATGACACATAATGCCTTCAGCGACGAGTGCCCAGTTCGGCAAAAATGGGATAAGTTGGCCAGGGCAACAATAGCATACTGCTAAAGGCGCCCCGGGCAACAAGAACAACGCAGCAAATAAAAAGACATTTGGACTTAAAGTATACAGTGCAGGAAGCAATGGCGATACTCCGGCACATGTTTGCTAAGGAGCATTAATACTGAGACTATTAGACCTAGCAAATAAAGCGGACAATGTCACCATTGTCATGTGAATACAATAGTTATTTCCAATTAGGTTTAAGATAAAGTATTAAATAGATTAAGTCTGTAAATAAATAGTAGTAATAAAAGAATAGTCCCTAAGTATAATTTTATACTATTAAGGGAGTATGTCGTAAAATGTATATAGTTAAAAATATTATATAGGAAATAAATATAGTATAGACATTCCGAAATAAGTTAGCCGAAGAAATATAAAGATACAAATTAGTTGTAACAATGCCTAATAGTAATGCTATCATCATTTAGATATATAAATGTGGTAACATTAATAGTAGATATTTAAAAAAAAGGTTAAATAAGCAAAAAGTAAATACAAATAGTAGCTGAATATAAGTCGAACCTTAGTTTAAACTTAAGTATTTGAACACTGGTCGAACGTAACGTAAATCTGAAACAAACAATACACGTCCTTCATGATACAAGTTGCTAAAATAAAGTCAATAATTTGTTATAATAATTACAAATAGAAAACATAAATTTTGAAATTATATATTAGTAGTTAAGTACGAACACAAGTTAAATGTAATGCAATAACATGTAATATATATTATATGACTATAAATAATAATATGTCCTTAATAATAATCGTCCTTAAAATAAAGTCTTATTGTTAAAAATTAGATAGTTAAATTAAAAACTTAGTACAAATTGTATTGTAAACAAAAAATTGTAACAATAGTTGTAAGATTAAATATTGTAAGAAACATTGTAATACCCATTCAGGGTAAAACAAAAAACATAAAATATATAAAAATATTGTCGCCTCACAAGGGCCTTGATCAAGTCAGGGGAAGTGAATATTTAAAAAAAAAAAAAAAAAAAAAAAAAAAACCTAACCTAACCTAACCTAACCTAACCTAACCTAACCAGTACGCACCCAGATACGGTCGCGAACAGCCACAAAACCGCACGCTCTTGGTTTTAAAATTCATTATCTCCGGAAGTACGCATCCGATCTCTTTGAAATAAGTGTCAAAATGTGCGCATTAGTGCCTTCTTTAAAGTGACACATCACAACAGTACCGGATGACAGTGATTAAAAAGTGAGAGGTGAAAAACATACCTTTTTTAAGGTTAATTTCGTAAAATTAGGCAGTTTATCTGTGCTAGTGCAGAGAATAGTGTAGTGTGCGTGAAACATCAAACGCCATCAGATAGAACCGGGTTGGCTCTATCACGGAGATATTTTTCCGCGGTGGAAAACAGTAGTTTTCCCGCGAAAAATAAGGTTTTTCACAAACGAGCACGTGCTTTTTTCACCACGTGCTCACTGAAGGAGAAGAGAGAAAAATCTGAAATTCACGGACAAGAAAGGTACTATCTTCACGAAGCTTTTGGCATCAAGAAACAAATTTTTGGACATTTAGTTTTTGAAAAAAGTAAAATTAAAGGAAAAAACTTTAAACATTAATAACTTTTAAAATAGATCTTTGATCTATAGTTTTTAAATTGTTAATTGTTGCGCGCTAAGACCGTCTGAGTGTATACAAAATTTAAAAATTTTTTATCGACTAAATTTGGAGATATAAGCAAAAAGTGCAAAAATCGGTCCCCACAGTCTCCTGAAAAAATTTTCTATGAAAATAATTTGTTTTATTATTTCTATAGATAATCCTTCATTTTAGGTATATTTTGGTGTTTTTAGAATAATTTTAAGATTAACGGTTCCGAAGATATTGAATTTTATGTAAATTTATTGAAATTAATTAAAAATCATAGGAAAAATAAATTTCGAAGTATACCATTAGTTTCAGAATAGTGTTTTGAGTCCTTTAGACCCAAAACAAAATTAAGATTGCTCTTAAATTAAGGAATTTCTCTTTTTCCGAAATTTTTAGATTTTTTGCGGAAAACTTCAAATCGTAATAACTTCGGAACCGTACAGCGTACAAGGATCGGATTTTCACTGTAGTGGTTGAAAAAATTATTTTGTTTTATTAAGTAAAAAATTTTGGTTAATTTGCACTTTAAAATTTTCAATAAAATTACCATAAAAGGAGTAAACTTTAGGTGAAGCCACACAGCCTGCAAAAAGTCCGAGACTTCTACGACAAAGGGTGGCGGAGATATAGTCTTTTTAAAATTGACTTTGACATTACGGCGGCCATATTGGCAAATTTTGGTAGGTTATAACTTCTAAACGGTTTGACTTAGAGACTTGGGGTTTTCGGTTTTGGGCAACTCAAGTACTAAACTTTCTTTCTTACAATTTTTGGCTCAATTGGAGGCCATCTTTTTTGGGGGCCCCAAAAAGGGCGTCATCGCATAGAGGCAAAAAAGCTGAGCCCAAAAAACCCAAACACCGAGACTCTACGACCTATAGGTTCCGAGTTGTAGGCTTTTGAAAATTGGGTCTGACAACTCCGACGCCATCTTGGAAAACTTAGAACGCTCGTAACTTTGGACCCTTTGGTCGTGGAGCATCGGGGTTTCCACTAGTGACGTTAGCTGGCAACGAGCCATCCGATAGTTTCCCTTCCAGTGGCTTTTGACACTTTGCGAAAATCGAAGGTCAAAGACCTACTCATCGGATAGATCTCGCCGAGTTCAGTTCGGGAAGCCAAAACTCGAGAAATTTGGCCCAGTATTTACTGAGAAACGGCAAATTCCGCAAATTTGAGACGCCATCTTGGAAAAACGGAATTTGTCGTAACTCCTGAACCCGGGAACGTAGAAGACTGAGATTGGTATCACTGAAAAGGGCTCGGGGAGACCAATTCGATTATCTTATTAGACCGACTCTACATAGAGTCAGAAAAATTTTCGACTCTACTTTTTTGGTAGTTGTTCTTAGAAGGCTATTTCAGTCTGACAGCTAACTGTTGACATAGCTCTACCTATATTTAGGAGAGTTATTAGAATTTAAGAAGATTTTAAGGAAACTTAATTATATTTTATTATTTACTTAACGTTGACGCATACCTCCACATAATGTTTCCGAGAACACCCGTTAAGCCGACTGACAAGGGCAGTGCATTGCCCATGGGAAGAAATAAAACATTTAGTATTGCTCGACGCAGCTTAGAAGGGCAAGAAGATTCTCCGAAGGGAACGACGCAGGAGATAGAGCCTGTTATTCAACAGGGCGCTAACATGTCGACGACGCAGGCAGGACCTGCAAGGAAAGATATCTCTAAGAAAGCCTCTAGAGGAGCCCCGAAAGAAAAAACTCCATCAAAATCGCAATACGAAAGTCGTATGGCGGAAGTAGAGGAGCTTAAAAGACAAATTCTTGAAGGTATGGAGGAATCACGAAACATAAGAGGCGACATAAGACAGACAGTTAAAATAAATACCGAACGAATCTACGAACTATATAAAAGTGCGGAAGAGGAGATAGAGAGATTGAAAGTATGCAAGAGAACGGATGCATCCTCGACAATCGACCTAACGGTCAGCGCACCAAACCCCTACCAGTCGGATCTTCAAATAAAAAGCCTTATAAAACAGATGCAGGAACACTCAGTCATGCTAACGGCAAATACAAAGAAGATGGAAGTCCTTGAAGTGGCCCTGGAATCACATAAAGGATCACTTGAAAGGACTGCGACTTATGCAAGCGTTGTGGCAGCACAGAAGGGTGAACTACCACTGAAACGCGGCACACTGCACTCAGTAATCGTAACCTCGAAAAACGAGGAGGATACTGGAGATATCGTTATGCAAAAACTCGATAAGGAAATGAACACTGAGGAAGGATGGATAAAAATTGCTAAGGTTAGAAAGGCAAAAGACCGTAAGGTGATAATGGGGTTCACTTCGGAAGGGGAACGACAAAAAGCTAAAGAAAGACTGCAGAGAGAAGGAGCCACCCTCGCAGTCGAGGAAGTGAAAAACAAAGACCCTCTATTAGTTATCAGGGACGTACTCGCGAATAAAAAAGACGAGGAGATCATAGCAGCCTTAAGAAAAAATAACAGAGACATTTTTCACGCCCTCGACGGCGAGGAAGATAGACTGCAAGTTAAATATCGTCGTAGGGCACGAAATCCTCACCAAAGCCATATAGTCGTGAGCGTCGCCCCTGCGATGTGGCAACGGGCGATAAACGCGGGCCGCCTATACCTAGGACTGATGTGGAGCAAGGTGGAGGATCAATCGCCACTCGTGCAGTGCTCGCGCTGCTTGGGATATGGCCACGGTCGGCGATTCTGCAAAGAACCCGCCGACCTGTGCAGCCATTGCGGCGGACTCCACCTAAAGGCCGACTGTACAGAGACGGTGATGGGCGAGCAACCCTCGTGCATAAATTGTAAAAGGGCGAAACTAAATAAAACGAACCACAATGCATTCAGTGCAGAATGCAGCATACGTAAAAAATGGGACGCTATAGCCAGGTCAACCGTAGCGTATTGCTGAGGTTGTACCAGGCAACAACACCTATCTTGTAATACAATCGAATTTGCAGCGCCAAAAACATGCCACACATGAACTGTTAATAGAAGCCGAAAAGAAAAAAGCCGCATTTGCTCTATTACAAGAGCCTTATATTGGAGGTGGTAAAGTCATGAGGAGTTACAGGGGCGCCAGGATCTTCCAAAACACCTCAGTAGGAGAGGGGAACACAAAAGCAGCAATTGCTGTTTTCAATGATGACTTAGACGTCATTCAGTTCCCAAAACTCACCACGAACAACATTGTCGTGGTGGGTATCCGAACGAGTGCTTGGGAGATCGTGGCGATATCCCTGTACTTCGAACCAGACCTGCCGATCGAACCATACCTCCAAGAATTAAGAAATATAAAGTCGGCAATCGGCTCTAGAAAAATTTTAATAGGAGGCGACGCAAATGCCAAAAGTATGTGGTGGGGTAGTCCTAAGACGGACTCTAGGGGGGATGATTTGGCCGGAACTCTTAACGAACTGGACTTGAACATACTAAATACAGGCAAAACGCCAACATTCGATACAATAAGGGGAGGCAAACGATATACTAGCTTCGTGGATATAACGGCCTGTTCAACAAATATTTTCCAATCGGTACATGACTGGAAAGTCGATGACAGCCTCACAGGGTCGGATCACAACGGCATGGTTTTTAAAATAAATTTAGAAAAATCCAAAGGAATAAAAATAAATAGAACAACACGCAAGTATAACACGAAGAAAGCGAACTGGCAAAGTTTTAAAGAAAAATTTAAACAACTCAAAATAGAAAATAATATTACAATAACGGAAATACAAAAAATTACAACAAAAAATGAAATAGAGGAAACAGTGGATAAGTTAACCAAAACAATAACAAAAATTTGCATAGAAACCATACCCAAGAAGAAAACTAAACAACATATAACCATGCCGTGGTGGTCCGAAAACCTTGCAAGGCTAAAAAAGGAAGTCGCGACTAAGAAACGTCGAATAAGAAATGCGGCCGAAATACGGAGAGCAAAGGTAGTCAGAGAGTATCTCGAACAAAAAGAGCACTACGAGCTAGAAGTGTCGAAGGCCCAATCAGAAAGCTGGAAACAATTTTGCAGCAACCAAGATAGGGAAGGGATGTGGGAAGGAATATACAGAGTGATTGGCAGAACAACACAAAGAGGCGAAGACCAGCCTCTGGAAAGCGATGGAGGGACGCTCGACTCAAAGGCCTCAGCAAAACTATTAGCTGAAACCTTCTACCCGGATGACCATGGGAATGATGATAAACCTATACATCGGGAAATAAGAGCCAAAGCGCGCAACGTGAATGATGAAGAGCAATTTAATGATTGGGAACCACCATTCACTATGGCGGAGCTCATTTCGGCAACAAAATCCTTTAACCCAAAGAAGGCCCCCGGGTTGGATGGTTTCACAGCTGACATATGCGAAACGGTCGTTAGAGAAGATCCTGAGCTCTTCCTCGCTCTAATGAATAAGTGTCTGGCCTGCTACCACTTCCCTACAATATGGAAAGAAGCCGTGGTGATTGTCCTCAAAAAACCAGGTAAGCCAGATTATGCTTCCCCCAAGGCGTACAGACCCATCGGACTCTTACTAATTTTTGGTAAAATCTATGAAAAAATGTTAGTAGCCCGCCTCAAGTTTCACTTACTACCTAGAATCAGCAAACAGCAGTACGGATTTATGCCACAAAGGAGCACCGAAGACTCCCTCTATAATCTGATGCAATACATTCGAGGCAGATTAAATGCGAAGAAAATAGTTTCTTTGGTATCATTAGACATAGAGGGAGCCTTCGATAGCGCCTGGTGGCCAGTTATAAAAACCCGACTGGCTGAAGAAAAATGCCCAGTGAACTTGAGACGGGTCATTGACAGCTACCTGAGTGATAGGCGTGTCCGGGTTAGGTACGCCGGGGAGGAGCACATCCGAATGACAAACAAAGGATGTGTCCAGGGATCCATTGGAGGCCCGATATTGTGGAATCTCCTCCTGGACCCATTAATAAAGAAACTTACCGGGAAGGGTGTCGAATGCCAGGCGTTTGCCGATGACGTCATCTTGATGTTTGATGGTGACACCGCACTAGAAATTGAAATAAAAGCCAATGCCGCACTTCGACATGTTCAGGCGTGGGGTGTCGTAAACAAGTTAAGTTTTGCTGCACACAAAACTAATGTAATAACTATTACACGGAAACTTAAGTACGACACACCACGCCTTAGCATGGGAGGGACAAGTGTTAAAGAAGTAGCTGAAATAAAAGTGTTAGGTGTCACCATAGACAGCAAGTTGACGTTTAACGCACACATTACAAACGTTACTAGAAAAGCGATCAACATCTTCAAACAATTATCACGAGCAGCTAGAATAAGCTGGGGGTTAAATCCTGACATCATAAAAACATTATATACCGCCGTAATAGAACCAATCATTCTGTACGCTGCCAGTGTGTGGGCCCCAGCCGCAAATAAACTGGGAATAAGAAAGCTCTTTAATGTAGTTCAGCGTGGAGTCGCTCAAAAGATTTGTAAGGCTTATCGGACGGTCTCCCTTAATTCAGCGCTGGTATTGGCAGGCATTCTCCCTCTCGATCTCCGAGTCCGTGAGATGGCCTCGTTGTACGAGGCCAAGAGGGGCGTGCCTCTAGCAGCGCTGAAGGACAGGGAGGTCGAACGAATGACCTCAGCTCTCGACGCCCCACACCCCGCTCAGCAAATTAACATCAGCATCTCGAGCCTGACAGACCAAGAACAGCGCTATAGTGGCGCTCCTGAAGTACGAATATTTACGGACGGGAGTAAGATTGACGATAAGGTTGGTGCAGCCATTTCTATATGGAATGGTGAAACCGAAACCAAAACCGTTAAACTTACTCTCTCCAGCTACTGCACGGTGTATCAGGCGGAGCTACTAGCGATACATAGGGCAAGTGTTGAAATTACAAAGAGTAGAGCAAGGTCCTTTGGAATCATGAGTGACTCCATGGCTGCTATAAAAACTGTAAGCAATCCGAGTTGCCTCCATCCCCTTGCAGTACAAACAAGATGGAACATGAAAGAAGCTTTCCACCAGGGCAAAGAAGTTTCCTTATCCTGGATCAAAGCGCACGTGGGATTGGAGGGCAACGAAAGGGCGGATATGCTTGCCAAGGAAGCGGCTAGAGCGAGCAGCAAGAGAAAATTGGATTACAGTCACTGCCCGGTTTCATTCGTCAAGCGTATCATTAGAAGGGATACTCTTGACGAGTGGAATGAGCGGTATGTGACAGCCCAAACCGCAGGAATCACCAAACTCTTCTTCCCGGACGCGCTGGTAGCGTACAGAGTGATGCGAAAATTAAAAATAAATCGTTATATAACTCAATTGATGACAGGGCACGGTGGACTCTCCGAATACTTGGCTCGTTTCAAGTGTAAGGAGAGCCCATCGTGCTCCTGTGACGATAATACCCCAGAAAGCATACCGCACATAATTTGTGAATGCCCAATTTATTCTGAAGATCGGTATAACATTGAACACGAATTAGGGATAAAACTGGAAATTAAAAATTTACCTGAAATAATAATTGGCAAACATAGCAATAAATTTCTAGAATACTGTACGAAGATAATTAAAGTAATTAACGAAAATAATAAAACATAGGCAAGAAAATAATACTTTAATAATATTGTAAATATTAATTATAAGTATTAAGATAAATTGTTAGCAATAATAAAAATAGCGTATTGTAGAAATGAAATAAAATAGCAGTAACTTTAATTAAAACATAAGTAAATGTAACAAATAAAATAACAAAACATGTAAAATTTAAAGTGTACCCCTTTAAATAATGTAATTTAAATAATGTAAAGACATATTAAGCTTGAATTATAATAAAAAGTGTAACCAAATTTATTTTCCCGATAGAATAAGTAACGTAAGTTTAGTAGTAGTTAGGCAGGAGTCCCCCCTGCGTGATTAAAAGAGAAGAATGCAAGAAAGAAACAGTATGCTGAATGAACGAAAGTGTAAATGCGAGAACTGGTATGAAAGTGAAAAGTAATCATAGGCTCCGATTATGTTGGAGGAATAGTAATAAAAAAAAAAAAAAAAAAAAAAAAAAAAAAAAAAAAAAAAAAAAAAAAAAAAAAAAAAAAAAAAAAAAAACCTAACCTAACCTAACCTAACCTAACCTAACCTAACCTTTTTTTTTTTTTTTTATACAGGAAAAAACCCCTTATGGGTACCACCGACCGACGGGGACGATCGGTGGTTATGTCGGACTCGCACCGACTAAAACAACCTGTATGCTCCACCACGCTGCTGGTGGCGGGTATAGGGTACCCATGAAGACATGCCCCCCATCCCCGCCAGCAGCAACTCTGTACCCCAGAGTGCGCCACCTCTGGGTCGGGGCCTCTCTAAAAGTGGCCCCTCCCTCCGCTGGACGATGCATCGGGAGCACCAGATGCATCGAACGCCGCGGGGACCTTATAGGGGGGCCGATTCCGATTTACCCCGTTCGGAACGCCCGGAAGGTCCCCGTTAGGGCGGCATGCGATGGTCTTGGACGAGTCGCCTGCGCCCGGCTCGCCTGCGGCGGATCGGATCCAAGGACTCGACTTCCCGGATCCGCTCCGCCGCCTCCTTCCGCGAGATGACGTGCTCGCAGAAGGAGGCCATCGCTGCCCACGATCGCTCCCTGTCCACCATGGCACGAACCACAGTGGGCAAGGAGAGGTCGTGCCCCACCTGTGCCACGAGTTCCGCCCGCTGAACCGCCCAAGCTGGACAGTCCGCGAGCGTGTGCAGCGCCGTGTCAGAATCGGCGCCGCACTCGTGGCACTCACCGGACGCTTCGCGCCCGGCCACCCGCCACAGATACCTCCCGAAGCAACCATGTCCGGAAAGCATCTGTGTCAGGCGGAAGGTGAGGACCCCATGCCTCCTGGCGACCCAGCCCTGGAGAATGGGCTGGATGGCCGAAATCGTCCAGGCTCCTGCACTGGGCGATTCCAGCCGCCGCCTCCACTGGCGAAGGAGCTCCTCCTGAGCTGCCCTCCGCCAGTCCACCTCTACCGCCGCTGAGTCTCCCCCCGGTGAACGGGCTTCAACTCTGCGGCGGTAGGCCTGAGCTAGCACCTTGGCCTCTAGGTCCCACGGAGGGGACCCGGCCAAGGCGCAGGCCGCCTCGCCGGATATGGTCCGGTAGCCCCGCACAAGTCTAACCGCCATGACCCTCTGCGCCCTGCGCAGCAGGGGCACGGATCTGGCGGTCAGCCGCTCCGCCCATACGGGAGCGCCGTACAGGGCCATCGACCTAACCACCCCGGCGTATAGGCGCCGGCAGCCTGCATTAGGCCCTCCCAAATTCGGGAGGAGCCTGCTCAGAGCTCCGGCGGTCGCCGTTAACTTGGGGGCGAGCCGCCGGAAGTGGGCCTCGAACGTCCATCGGCTGTCGAGGAGCAATCCCAGGTACTGTAGTGTACCCGAGATTTCGATGGACGTCCCGCCCACCACCAACCGGGAGCCCACTGGGGGCGCCATCCGAGGCCTGTGGAAGCAAATGGCCTCGGATTTCTCCAAGGCCACCCCCAGTCCCAACCGGCGAATCCGGGCCACAACGTGAGCCGTGGCCGCGGTCGCCAGTACTCGGGCTTCCCGGTGGGTGCTCGCGCGGGCAGTCACGAGGGTGTCGTCTGCGTAACAGAACAGACGCACCCCCGGAAGCATTTGCCCACGCAGCACCCAGTCGTAACCGATGTTCCACAGGAGGGGGCCAAGAACCGACCCCTGCGGAACACCGCACGACATCCTCCGCTCCTTCCACGCACCCCCAGCCGTAGGGTACCTGACAGCGCGGTCGGCCAGATAGTCGCCGACCACACGCTGCAGGTACATGGGGATGCGGTGGAACCGTAGGGCCTCCTTTATCACTCCCCAGGGCAAGGTGTTGAATGCGTTAGCGATGTCCAACGACACCGCCAACACCACCTCGCGCCGGGTTGTCGCCTCCTCCGCCAGAAGTCTCACACCCTCGATACAGTCGAGGGTGGACTTGCCCTGGCGGAATCCGCACTGGAGACGACTGAGGTCAGGCCCCACCTCCCGGAGGTGCTGGACTATGCGGGAAGCTATGACGCGTTCAAGCAGCTTCCCCGCTTCGTCCAGCAAGACAATGGGCCGATACGCGGAGGGTGTATCGGCCGGTCTTCCCTCCTTCCTGAGCAGGACTAGTCTCCCCGTCTTCCACCTACGGGGAAAGAGGCCCTGCTCGAGGCAGGCACTGAACGTCGCCCTGAGTCCAGACTCCAACGGACCCAGGGCAAGAGACCAGGCGCGCCCAGGGATGCCGTCGGGGCCAGGGGCGGTATTTTTCGCTTTCATGCGACTCACCGCCCCGGCCAACTCCCACTCCGACACCCCCGGCGCACCTGACCCAGTGCCATCCTCCTCCTCGAGAGGCGCCATACGAGGCGGCTCCACCTCGGCTCCCTGCGGGAACAGGGCTTCCACCACGGATTCAAGGAAATCCGGCCGAAGGCTCTCGGTGAGGGGGGGGGGCGCGGGCACGAAGTTTCCTCCGCGCCGCTTTGTACGGCCTCCCCCACGGATCCCGACTGAGCTCTTCGGCCATCTCCCTGTGGGCCCTGTCCTTAGCTTCGGCGATCGCCGTCCGCAAGGAGGCGCGGACAGCCCGATAAGCCTCATAACGGCGCCTCTCCTCTTCGACGTCGCGTCGTCTACGACGCCTGTAGCGAGTGTACTGGCGGCGCACGGCCACGCACTGATCGCGCAGCCGCGCCAGCTCCTCCGACCACCAGTACACCCCGCGTGCCGGCCCTGTGCTTCGCACCCTCGGCATGCTGGCGTCGCAGATGAGCGACATCCGCCGCTGGAGGTCCTCGACCTCCGCGGCAACCTCCCCACCCGTGGACCCAGCGGCCCACGCCTGGACGATTGCGGCCTCGACGAGGAACTCGGGATCCATTTTCTTTAAGGACCACCGAGGGCCATCATCTCTTCCCGACCGAGGGGAAATGGGAGCATGGCGTGCGGCCACCTCGAACCATATATATCGATGGTCCGAGAGTGACTCCGCACCCACAATTACCTCCCAATTTCTGACACATGGTGACATGGCGGCGTCGACAAAGGTAACGTCGACTTTGGAGCCGCCATTCCATCGCACACATGTGTCAGCCGTCCCTCGGTTCATGACGGCCATCCCAGTCGAGGCCAACCAACCGTCCAGAAACCTCCCTCTCACGTCCGTGACCGGAGACCCCCACGCGGCGGATTTGGCGTTGAGGTCACCGGCCAGGACCACCTTGCCGGGGCGTAACCTATTCACCAAGTCTCCGACTTCAGCCATAAAAAGCTCGAAGTCGGAGAACGGTCTATTCGGTGAAAAGTACGCCCCGATGACGGATACGTCTCCAATCTTAGCGGAGACGTACCCGCGCCCCCTCACCACGCGCTCCAGAGCCGGGGAACCAACTGCGGCTCTGGACGCGATGGCCACATCCCCCGCACGGTCTCCGACCCACTCCTCGCCCGACGGGACGAAAAGGGGCTCGGAGATCACAGCCACGTGCACCATACGCTCCGCCAGGGTCTGGAAGATTAGGTCCTGGGCCCTGCCGGAGCGCATGATGTTCGCCTGGAGGAATCTGATGGAGGCCATTAATTAGCGACCTCCATTGGATCCTCCCTAACCCGGCTCGTTGTGGGCTGAGCCGGGCCGGCGGTAGGTGGCGAGGGGACCCTCGGGCCATCACTCCCCCTATTCCTCCTCTTTGGAGCGGACGGTGCCTTACACTGTCCGCTCCCCGCCCTATGGTCGGCCTTTAATCCCGCTCGTTCGCAGCTCCCACAATGCGGAGCTGCCGAGCAGGATCGGGCCTTGTGGCCATTTTGACCGCAGCGATAACATTCGCCGCTGCGGTCAATAGCCGAAGAGCACTCGGCTCTTAAGTGCCCCTTCTCAAGGCACTTATAGCAGCGCTGCGGGCGGGCTTCGAGCAACTGGACCCGAGCCGAGACCCAGCCCACCAGCAGCCTGCCAGCCGCCACCATCTTCTTAGCCACCGCGACAGGGACCCTAAGCCACAAAGAGCCCAAAGCCTTCCCTGTCCTACGAATCACCCCGGTCTGTACGTCGTGAGTGGAACACTCACCGACCCGGGTGACGGCGATGACTACGTCCTCTTCGGTGGCGGCATCGTCCAAGCCCACGATGCGAATTTCTTCAGTTTTCGTGGGCGTGGACACACGTACTGCCGGCTCGTCAGAGAAAAACTCTCTGAGCCGGCCGGCCAGGGCACTCGCCTTTTCTGCCTTTTGGGGCCCGAATATTTCGTACATCCGAGCCCCCGTCGCCGCTTTCTTCAGGCGCATGCCGACATCCAGACCCAGGTCATCGATTTTCACACAACGACGAGCCCGGGTCAGTATGTCGGCATATGTTAAGCCTTTTTCGGTTGCCTCCTCCCCCAAGGTCACCACGACTGCAGCCGAACGTGGAGTCTGGAGTTTCCTCCCCCCTTGCTTCGGCTGCGCTTTGGTCGTGGCGACAACAGGCACTGCATGTGTAGGCGGCGCCTTCTTCTTGGTACCCCTCCTCGCTACCACATTCCACCCTTCGGTCATGGAGGCGGGTGCTGGCGGCAACGGGCGGGGCTCAGGTTGCTTCTTGTTCTCCACAACCTTACCCTTCTTGTTTTTATTTTTCTTCTTTTTCGGCTGGTTGGCCCCTCCGCTGTTGTCAGCAGCTGGGTCAACCACCCGAATAGCTGGTTTCTTCAGAGGTCGTGGAGGGCCCTGCGATCGTTCTGAGACAACCGCAACCGCAGAACTCTTCCCGGCCTCGTACGTTTTTTCCGAAACTTTCCCTCCTTGTCCTTGTCGTTTATCGGAGGCCAATGGAGGCCTCAATCTCGCCTCCGGAGGCAAACGGCTCTCCATAGCGTCGAGTCTGGCCGTAAACATATTTCGAAGCCTGACCACCTCCTCCTCCATGGTCAGACCTCCTACGGTCGGCCTCTCATGACTTCTGGTTTGAGCCGCTGCTTTGGAAGGGCTTTCCCCTTGTGTCAGTCCGTGGGAAGAGATCATAGGGATCATTTCCTTCAGAGTGGTCACCTCTCTAGCCAGGTTACTGACCACCCCGGCTAGCCGCGCATTTTCAGCTTTGAGGATTTTAACCTCTTCTGTCTCGCTGCGCGCGGCTAAGACCCTTACGATCTCCTCCATTTTTTTAGCAACTTCGTTAAGAGTGCCACGACATTTGCCCTTAAGGTTTCTTGACTTCCCCACTGTCACCTTCATTTCCTCGACGTTCTTAAGAAGCTCGTCGAGAACCTGTGACGAGCCGAGTGTCTTCACCTCTATCTGTCCTACGGAGACCTTGCGGAATCCTTCGGCCACAACTGTCTTGTCCGGTACTGCCGACGACCTTCTCGTCGACTGGCCACTAGGTGAGAAATCGCTTTCGACGTCCGTATCTGCTATAAGCATTTGACGCCGAAACTCTTCACGAGCCTCCCGGAGACCCACCTGTGACCCTCGCTGATTTTTCTTTACTGGAGTTTTCTTAGAAGCCTTTTTGGAACCCGCTTCTTCGTCCGACTCCGAAAGACTCCTAGTCGCACTCCTGGGACGTTTTTGGGGCTTGCTGCCCAATTTCGTCCCCGTCAAATCCTCCATGCTGACAACTCTGCAACCCAGATCTAGAGCCCTATCAGAACTCCTCTCCGAGCCAGAACTCGCACTGCGAATGTCAGCAGCCTTCTTGGATTTACGCGCGGGATTGCGCCGTAACTTCTCACACGTACCGGCGGAAACACCAGCTAAGCCGGTTTCGATTCCGCCGACACCCCCTCCTATCTCCTCCGAAGCACTGGTTGCCCCCCCAGATACAGTGGGGCGACCGAGGCCAGTATTGCACGGCACCCGCAAAATTAAATTCGCGGACTGCGGTGCAACACTGGTCGCGGTGAGGGATTCCCCGGGTGAACCGGGACCCTCCTGGGTAGTCATTACCTTTAGTTTGTCCATGCTTCATTTTTTTTTTTTTGGATTTGGTTACCCTAACGACCGAACCCCCATCGGCCACTCATCTTGTCGGCAGGTATGACCTTAAGATTGGGTGAGGCCCTCGCGACTGGATTCCCCCCCAGCCACTCATCCCCTCGGCGAGCCCCAAAACCTTGGGATTAGGGGTAATTTTTTAGAGAGGTTTTCTTCCTCGCGACCCGAAGGTCCCCGCTCCCATCGCTGGGTTTACGGGTTTGGCTGACGGAGGCCGAAGCCGTGTCCAGCAAGACTTGAACTAGCCAAAACCGAACGCGCCAACCAGTTGGAGACTCAATCCCCCCAGAGCCCCCAGCCTATCATAATTGCCCTCTGCTAACAGAGGGACAATCAGAATCAGCAACCCTACCCCCCCTACCCCACGGTCCGTTCGCCAGGTCCAGGGAATACATATTTCATTATTCCGTAGGCCTGCCCAGGGTGCGCCACGAGGAGGCCAACCGCTAAAGCACCCCAACCTAACCTAACCTAACCTAACCTAACCTAACCTAACCTAACCTAACCTAACCTAACCCAGTCGCGCGCTAAGCCCCGTGCAGGTACGACACGCACAAGTGTCGCGGCTACCCATACAAAGTTCGTAAAATCAGTTTTAGTGGCAAAAGTTTGACTTTATACTAGTGCTATATATCAAACGAAAGGTTATAAAAAGCGCTACAAAACAGTGAAAACCGCGTGAAAATTGGTGGAAAATTGAGAAAGTTCTCAATATAAAAAGATTTTTCCATAGCGGTTTGCCGGACAAATCCGCGTGCGGCTTGTGTTTTATCGCTTTAACACCCAAATTTTAAAGTGCTATCCTGTGTAATATTAAACGGACTACAATTGTGCAAATTTTTGGATTTTTTGGACTTAAAACAAAATTACAGTAAGTGTTTGTTTACAAAAAATTTTCCTCCAAAAACAGTTTTCGGTCAAAAAATAGTGTCAAAATTAAAGATTTAATTTATTCAAAATTTTAATTGTGTAAAACTCAGTGTGGTGAACTGAAATCAGTTTAAATAAAAATTTTATGTCTTCAAATTAAAAAGATATTCGTGTTTTAAACTTGGTGAAAAAATTAAACATAACTTTTAAAAAGTGATTCCCACTTGGATTCCCAACGCTGGGCGGCTTGCTTGCCCTTATTTAAAAGGGCAGAGTGTCAGCTACCTAGTGTTTTAAGCAGTTCACCGAAAACAGGATGGCCGGCTAATAAACAAGGGTGAGTGCGGTCCCGAAAAGGGATGTCTTGATTTTTAAGTTAAATTTCCCCCCTTTTAATATAAATTCGCGGCAGAGATATATATATTATTAGATTCCCTATCTATCCTAGTTGCCTTATGCAAAATTTCAGCCCCGGGAGTCTATTAGTTTTTTATTAAAGTCAAAATCTGTCGAGAGTCGTCCTTCTGATGGACTCCGACATAACGTTGTTTGAGGTGTTTACAATGGGAATTTTTTGTCCAACCGAGTTTTTGACCTGTTCCCGGGGGACTAGGGGGACAAAAATTTGCACATCTCATTATAAAGACCTCTCCTTCCTGGATATAAACTTTGTTTGGTCCAATTCTGTCCAGGAAAAAACCTCGTGGCCGAAATGGGGTTATTTTACGAGTCTATAGGGCGCGGCCCCAAGGCGGTCACGTGGCCGGGAACGTGATGTCAGCATCGGTTTTGGTCAGGCGTGAGTCGGATCGGGCCTATGACGTCACGATTTAATTATTTTGTATGGAGACGGAATCACGTGGCGGCCACGTGATCACTGCGTGATCACCCCGTGACCGCCCCATGTTCATGTCTTCTCTTTAAGTCGGCAGCGGTCGGTACCTGAGTCCCGACCCGACACCGGGTCCGGATATTCCGAGCACTCGAGCATTCGGACCCGATATCGGGTCTCCTATTTCCCCCGGGGGGTCAGTGTCAGTGTCAGGTGTCAGTGTCAGGTGTCAGTGTCAGTGACTGACCCGTGACAAGTACTTCTGACACCCCGCCCCCTCGTTTCCCCAATGTCAGTATCCAGAACACTCCCCACGCCCACCCTCTTATCCAAAACATGCCCTACCTAGTCCCATAGGAAGTAGAATCCGAATCCCCCAAAAAGTAATCCACTTATATCTTTTGCATCCCCCCATATTTTCAAAATTTAAAAACGGATCCCATAGCCCAAAGAGTCCTTCTAAACACCCCCACAAAAATTTTTTGAGTTTCAGTTTTCCCGACCCCGGGAAAAAGCGGGAAATGCGCGACCTATGATAGCCCTAAGTAAGTTAAAATAGAATTTTCCAAATTTTAATCCGCCCATATCTTTGGCATCCTAGCATATTTTCAAAATTTAAAAATTGGGTTAGTATCCCAAAAAGTCCTCCTAAAGGCATACATAAAAATTTTTTACTTTAAATTACTCTATTACTTACTTTTTATTAAATTACTTTAGTACCAAGTTGCCAACCTTTTGATAGCAACTATGGTAAAAATTCGGATTTAGCGCCGCCCTAAAGCGCGGACTGACTCTGAACTACTACGTAATATGGGTGAACGTGGTAGTCGGAGTCCCGCCACCCAGTTACGCGTAGTACTTTGCCATCTAGTTCATAGATGGCGGTAAATGCGCGAACTGGGATGGTGCAAAATTTTATTTTCAAAATTTAACTATCATGGCTCGCACATTCCCCAAAAATCCATGGCATGTACCTTCCCTCCCCTCCCCCGACCGACCGACCTCCCCTTTTTTCGGAGTTTTCCTGCCCAACTCCGGCCTCACTCTCACTTAATGAGGTGAGTATTATATCTTATCATGTTTTCCAAATTATATTCTCCTCCAACTAAAATTACTTTAATTAAAACAATAAACATGACAGACTGACTGACTCAAGACATTCAAAATCGGGCCGCACGACCTCTTCTCTTTGGTGTGCAACACACGGACTTAAGCTTGTGACAAACTTTTGACGGCCTATACACCGTACAAGTATATAAACATTTGACGTAATTGTGAAGTAATAGTACAATATTACATAAACTTTTAAACTTTTATTCGACAAGACAGCTTTTTACACTGTCTAACCGTAGTAGTGACAGACAGAACATTATTTGACACGGTACTATTATTATATGTGACGAGAGGCAACAATTTACACTGCCTCTCTTTTATAGCAAGACGAAATTTCCTCTGACATAATGTTCGGAATAAGGACCCCGGCGAAGAGACCTACCAATCAGGGTAGAAGAACTTCTCAGGAAGCGACGGAGACTAGAGCTGGACCCTCTACCTCTACCTCAACTTCGGCGATGAGTAGAGTAAGGAGAAGCCTCGGGGAAAGGGAAGGCGGGGGACCGGGACCGGAGCAAAACTCTCCCATAGAGAGAAGAGTCACACCTACACCGACACCGACCTCCTCCCCCCCAACCGAAGCAGCAACAAGCAGCAAATCTGGTTGCTCCAACCCTGCGCAAAACTATGATAGTCGTGAGATGAGGGAAAAAGAAGTAAGTCAAACATTACAACAAATACAGACGCTTCTAAACAACTCCAGAAATTTAAAGAGAGAAATAAAGGCCGCCATAGAAGTACGACTCGACCACTTGAAGATGATCATGCAGCTTTCGGAACACCATCTCATACAGAAAACGGAAGAATTACTAATAGAAGTAGCGAAAGCAAAGATACAGGCACATCCGGATAACCCAGAAAAAGAAGAGAGGGATTTCACGGGTGACATAAAAATGCTACAGGGGACGGTATCATCAGTCGAAAGAATGGTCGAGTGCTTCAACTTTGCTGTTGTAGAGAAGCACACAGAGATGATATGTGACATGACAAAGGCTCTAACTGAACAGAACAAAACAATCAGAGATCATATGGCACAAACGGCAGAGTTAAAGGAAGAACTGGGGAAACTCAGGAAAGAGAATGCGTCCTTGGCTACACACAGTGCAAAACACACTCTAGAAATAAAGGAAGAGCTAGGGAGATATAGCAGAGAGCACACCACCCTCACAAGAGAAAACACCCAGCACACCCTCGAGCTTAAGGAAGAGTTGGAGAAACAAAGAAGAGGAGAACAGGATAGAGAAACTCGTACATACGCTAGTGTAACAACGAAGACAGTCGAAAGCCGTAAAGCTCCAACACTCCACTCCGTGGCAATTTCAGCTAAAGATGAAATGAAATCTGGGGAGGAGATCATTACGGAGCTAAGGGACATTGTAAAAGCGAAGGAAGGTGGTATTAGGCTAGAGAATGTGAGGAAAGCCAAAGACCGCAAGATCATCCTGGGTTGCCGCTCAAAGGAGGAGAGAAATAGAGTGGCCGACAAAATCAAAGCAGCAGGTGACAATTTCCTAGTGGAAAATATAGAGAACAAGGACCCTCTCATAGTGCTGAGAGATGTCATGTCCTTTAATAAGGACGAGGACATCATCAGCGCTATGAGGAACCAAAATAATGAAGCTTTCAAGGACATCGCAGAAAAGGACAACAGGTTGGAAATAAAGTACCGGCGAAGAGCGAGAAACCCCCACACTTGCCATGTTGTACTGAAGGTCTCACCACAACTGTACAACTCTTTTGTGAATGCAGGAGTGGCATATATAGACTTCCAAAGAGTAAGAGTCGAAGACCAGACTCCTCTCGTGCAGTGCTCCCAGTGTCTGGGCTACGGCCACACCAAGAAGTACTGCACGACAGAACATGAGACATGCAGCCACTGTGGGGGTCCACACAGAAGAACTGAGTGTGAACGGTATCGCGAAGGGATCGATCCAACCTGTTGCAATTGCAAGAAAGTAAAACTACCCGACGACACGCATAATGCCTTTAGTGATGACTGCCCAATTAGACAAAAATGGGACAAGCTGGCCAGGGCGACAGTGGCATACTGCTAAGGGCGCCCTGGGCAACATGTACCGCACGACAAGAAAAATCGAAATCAGTTTAAACCCCACTCATCAGGCGGATAGAAACAGCGCAAGGAACTCCGACTATAGAATCAAAAAATCTAACAAACAATCCAATCTACAACAAACAGTGTATAAAATTAATAAAATTGAATTGACCATTAGAAACAATAAAAAAGTGGCAAATTGTTATAAAAATATTTTTATTTTTAAAAAATTTAAAGTGGAAGAAACAAACTATATACAAACAAATATACAAACAAATACCAACCATAAATTAAAAACATTAGATTCTAAAATAGATTATTGCACTACTTCTGGAAGCTATTTGAACCAAACTCATACGAAGAGCCCCTTGCAATGTAACAGTACGCCCGAAACGTCACAGATGGGACGGGAATTCAAAATTCAAAACTACAGACTAAGTATAAAATGGCGACACTCCGGCATATGTCTGCCAGTGTAGTAAATTAATACTGAGACTATTAGACCTGGCAAACGAACTGCGGACAATGTCGCTATAGAATTGAACATAAAATTGAACTAGGACTTTAGCAAAACAAATATTATGATGTAAATAACATAGATAAATAAGTAAAAAATTAAGTTAGCAAAAGGAATACTCCCAAGGTATACAGGTATACCCCTTATGGGAATATACCGAAGTTAGCACTGCTAAATAACTAAGTAAGTCAATATTGTAAATAATAGTTATAAAATAATAGACTAAAATAAATAATAGATAAGTAGTATAAGCAAAAATAGGTAATTAAACGACGGAAATTAGAAGTGATGGTATCAATATTTACATAGTTAAATAAAGGTAACATTACAGGTAATAATATAAGAAGACATAAATATTAAAGTAAATACAATTAGAAAAAGTAAGGTACAATATATAATATAATGAATTTCGAGTGCTTGTCATTATCAAACGGGTAGAAAACATAGAAAAATAAGGTGTAAGGTAGTTAAATTCGAAAAATATACATGTAAAACTCACAGTAATGATAAAGTGTAGTAAAAATTAAAATGTTTATAAATAGAAAAGTAATGAGAATTGTGAAATAAATTTTAAGTATGAATAAAATTGTAAAACATGTACGGAAATTGTCATAAGAGAAAAAATAATGTATACATACATTGTAATACCCATTCAGGGTAAAACACATCATTAAAAATGTAAAAATAACAATGTAAAAAAGGGCCTTGATAACGTCAGGGGAAATGAAAATAACAAAAAAAAAAAAAACCTAACCTAACCTAACCTAACCTAACCTAACCTAACCCAGTCGCGCGCTAAGTCCCGTGGCGAACGCGCACCTCCAACACTAAGGAGCGCCTATACAAAGTTTGAAAAAATCGGAAAAGTGGGAAAATTTTGGATTGCAGTGGAGTGCTATACATCAAATTGTGCGTAAAGTTAAGCGCTACACAATAGTGAAAACCGGGTGAAAATCGGACAAAAACCCTAGAAGTTATCGGTATAAAACCCAAATCTTCTGCCGGATTTTCGTATAAACCCGCGTGCGGCGCGAGATTTCTCGCGAGAAAGTAAAAAAGTGAAAGTGCCATCCTGTGTGTCGTTAGACAGAGCACACTTGTGCAAAATTTTAGATTTTTCGGACTTCATTTGGATTTTTGGTGACACATTTTCTTTAAAAATTTCTACAGTAAAATCAGTTTTCGGTTAAAAAACAGTCCAAAAATTAGTCTTAAAATTATTCCAAAATTATATTTGTGTACTACTCAGCAAGGCGGACTAGAATTGGTGTTGTGCATATTTTTTACTCTACTGAGTAAAAAGATATTAGTGAAAGAAAATTTGTAAACATTGACGACCAACACTTTGGGGGTGTTTTTCAACCCCCAAACAACATTGCTGGGCAGCGGGCTCGCCCCTATCAAAAAGGGCAGAGCCGCTTACACCCTTTTTCAAAAAGAAAAAAGGGAATCAGGATGGCGTGCTAAGATACAAGGGTGAGTGCGGTCCCGTGAAGGGATGTCTTGATTTTTACTTTTAATTTCCCCCCTTTTAATATAATTTCGCGGCAGTGATATATATATTATTAGATTCCTTACTTATCCTAGTTGCCTTATGCAAAATTTCAGCCCCGGGAGTCTCTTAGTTTTTTATTAAATTCAAAATCTGTCGAGAGTCATCCTTCTGACTGACTCCGACATAACGTTGTTTGAGGTGTTTACAATGGGAATTTTTTGTTCAACCGAGTTTTTGACCTGTTCCCGGGGGACTAGGGGGACAAAAATTTGCACATCTCATTATAAAGACCTCTCCTTCCTGGATATAAACTTTGTTCGGACCAATTCGGTCCAGGAAAAAACCTCGTGGCCGAAATGGGGTTATTTTACGTGCATATAGGGCGCGGCCCCAAGGCGGTCACGTGGCCGAGAACGTGATGTCAGCATCGGTTTTTGGTCAGGCGCGAGTCGGATCGGGCCTATGACGTCACGTTTTAACTAATTTGTATGGAGACGGAATCACGCGGCGGCCCCCCCGCGCGGCGTGCCCGCCCCGTGTTGCGTCTTCTCTTCAAGTCGGTAGCGGCCGGTACCTGTGCCCCGACCCGACACCGGGTCCGGATATTCCGTGTACTCGAGCATTCGGGCCCGATATCGGGTCTTCCATCACCCCCTATTACCCCCAGAGGGTGCGACAGAAGTGTCGCAATGTCGCGCGACAGACCTGCGACATGTTTTTCTGTCAACACCCCCCCGTGTACCCAACTCCAATACCCAATATCACCCCCCGTGCCCACTCCCATCCCCAAAACATGCCCCACCTAGTCCCATAGAGAGTAATATCGGAATTCCCAAAAAAGTAATCCATCCACATCTCTTGCATCCCCCCATATTTTTGAAATCTAAAAACGGATCCCATAGCCTAAAGAGTCCTTCTAAACACCCCCACAAAAATTTTTTGAGTTTCTGTTTTCCCGACCCCGGGAAATAGCGGGAAATGCGCGACCCATGATAGCCCTAAGTAAGTTAAAATAGAATTTTCCAAATTTTAATCCGCCCATATCTTTGGCATCCTAGCATATTTTCAAAATTTAAAAATTGATTCAGTATCCTGAAAAGTCCTCCTAAAGGCATATATAAAAATTTTTTACTTTAAATTACTCTATTACTTACTTTTTATTAAATTACTCTAGTACCAAGTTACCAACCATCTGTTAGTAACTATGGTAAAAATTCGGATTTAGCGCCGCTTTAAAGCGCGGCCCGACTCTGAACCACTACGTAATATGGGTGGACGTAGTGCTCGGAGTCCCGCCACCCAGTTACGCGCAGTACTTTGCCATCTAGTTCATAGATGGCGGTAAATGCGCGAACTGGGATGGTGCAAAATTTATTTTCAAAATTTAACTATCATGGCTCGCACATTCCCCAAAAATCCATGGCATGTACCCTCCCTCCCCTCCCCCGACCGACCGACTCCCCCTTTTTCGGAGTTTTCCTGCCCAACTCCGGTCTCACTCTCACTTAATGAGGTGAGTATTATATTCTTTCGCGTTTTTCTAAATTACATTTTCCTCCAACAAAAATTGTATTAAATATTACATTAAACATGACAGACAGACAGACTCAAGACATCCTGAATCGGGCCGTACGACCCCTTCCTTCTGTGGTGTGTTATACACGGACTAAAGCGCAACGACGAACTTTTGACGACTTATTCGTCTAACATCAACGAACACTGACATATTGTGTAATAATAAATATTACAAACATTATTAGACGAGACAGCATCACTGTCTCATTTTACTTCTATGACCTGTAGCAGCCTTTTACACTGCCGCATACTTACTATTTTGACGAGACAGCCTTTTACACTGCCTCTTTTAAACAGTCAGACGAAACTTCCCTTGCCTTAAAATGTTTGGGATTAGGACCCCAGCGAAAAAACCCACCAACCAAAGCAGCAAATCCCCACAAAGCTCTGCTGAGCCAAAGGCTGGACCTTCAGTCTCATCAGCAGCATTAGCGAGGGTGAGGAGGAGTCTTGGAGAAGACGAGAGTGGGAGACGGGGTCCGGAACAAAACCCCTCCGTCGAGAGAGGTATGACACCAACCCCCTCCCCGCGACGAGATGAAGACGACACGAGACTCCCATTAGAATCTCTTCAAGATGCAGATAGCAAAGTTAGGATCAAGGAATCAAACGGGGCAATAAAACAAATCAAGACTCTTTTAGGTAATTCGAGAAATTTAAAGCGCGAAATAAAAGCTGATATCGAATACCAACTCAATTATTTAAAAGAGATCTTGAGGATAACTGAGGAAAAACTACAATCCGCAGAGTCGCAATTAAAAATCATCAAGGAGAATAAAGCTCCCCCACAGAGCAACGCTGCAGAGCCAGATGGTGCGTTGTTAGAAATGATGACGTCCCTTACCAAAATAATCGAAAGTTTTGGGCTAATAGACCAGAACATAGACCTCACAAGGGAAATTAAAGAGGTACTC
Source organism: Morpho helenor (assembly GCA_029227775.1). Classification (NCBI taxonomy): domain Eukaryota; kingdom Metazoa; phylum Arthropoda; class Insecta; order Lepidoptera; family Nymphalidae; genus Morpho; species Morpho helenor. Next base: position 17,151,718 of record JARGCU010000020.1, on the reverse strand, counting down.
ATAGAGCAAGGCAACCTTGTGATGGCACATATGAACCAAACAGCAGAGATTAAAGAAGAAGTGGGGAAACTAAGAAAGGAACACGCTTCTCTCGCAACACACAATGCGAAACACACCCTGGAAATTAAGGAAGAGGTAGAAAAACACAGCAAGGAGCACACAACCCTTATCCGAGAAAACACTCAGCACACCATCGAGCTCAAAAAAGAATTCGGAACGCAAAAATTGAGCGAACAAGAACAAGAAAGAGGCACCCGAACGTATGCAAGTGTCGCGGCGAAAGCAGCCGAAAAATGTAAGATCCCGACACTCCATTCAATAGCGATCTCGTCAAAAGACGAGATGAAGTCCGGGGAGCAAATCATTACCGAACTAAGAGATATAGTTAGAGCTAAGGAGGACGGAATAAGGGTGGAAAATGTCAGAAAAGCGAATCACCGAAAAGTTATCCTGGGGTGTCGCTCCAAAGAAGAGAGGACAAAGATTACCGACAAAATAAAATCGTCCGGTAGTAATCTTCTGGTGGAAGACATCCAAAATAAAGATCCACTCATAGTGCTGAGGGATGTCCTATCTTATAATAAGGATGAGGACATCATCAGCGCCCTGAGAAATCAGAACGATGAGGTCTTTAAAGACGTCACCGAAGGAGACAACAGACTGGAGATAAAATACAGGAGACGAGCTAGAAACCCTCATACAAACCATGTAGTACTTAAAGTATCGCCTCGTTTATACAACGCATTTGTGACTTCTGGAGTGGCGTACATAGATTTTCAGAGAGTTAAAGTAGAAGATCAGACGCCGCTCGTGCAGTGCTCCCAGTGTCTGGGCTATGGCCACACGAGAAAGTACTGCACAGGTGAAAGGGAGACATGTAGCCACTGCGGAGGTCCACATAGGAAAACTGAGTGCGAACAGTTTAGTGTGGGGGTTGAACCAGTGTGCTGTAACTGTAAGAGGATGAAGCTACCTGACACAGTGCATAATGCCTTTAGTGACGAATGCCCAATCCGCCAAAAATGGGACAAGTTGGCCAGGGCAACAATAGCATATTGCTAAGGGCGCCTTGGGCAGCGAGTACCACCTGACTGTTAATTCATTTGGACCCATTCCTACCCATCAGGCAGTGAACAATGCAAAAAGTTTCGGAAAACAACAGATAGACTATTTGAACAATACACCTAAATTTAAAAATAATATTAATAATAATAATTATGATAAAAACATTAAAATAAAATTGCATAAAAATTTTAATATTTTAAATTCAATAATAGATTATAATATGAAAATAAAGATTAATATATATTACCACTTGTTGACAACTTTAAGAACAACTTACAAATTAAATTTAAAACCTCTTAGACAGTTAATTGTATTGAAAAATCACGCCAAAAAAGGGATAGGGAATATAATTTGGACAAAAGTTTATAAAAGGAAAAACCATATAGGATACTCCGGCATTTTATGTTTGTCAAGGTAGAAATAATACTGAGACTATTAGTCCTGGCAAACAATACGCGGACAATGTCCACATATTGTTAAAGCAAAAATTATATAGAAGTAAAAATCAGGTAAAAAATCAATATTGTAAAAATAGAATACTCTCAAGGTATACTTTTATACCTGTCGAGAATATCTTGTAAAAATAGTAGATGCTAACACAATAAATAGAATAAGTATGGTAATGTAAATCTTAATATAAACTAGTTAGAATAGAATTAGTCCAAAGTAAAAGTCAGTTAATATAGTAATAAATAATTGTAAAATAATGGTATCAATATTTAGTAATAAGTATAAATACTGGTAACATTACAGGTAGAAATAAGAGTAAACAAAACTTAGTAAAAGTAAATATAAATAGACATAAAAAATTGTACATCTAAATGCATCGTCACAATTGGCTAATTAAAATGTAAATAAAAATGGGACGAGCAATCTTACAAAGTATAGCTAAAATTCTGAATGAACTGTAATTGTAAAGTCACTGCGAGATAAATTTAAGTAAAACTGTAATAGATATAAGAAAGTAGTTAAAACACATTGTATGTAAATAAGTTGTAATACCCATTCAGGGTAACACCACAAATATAAAATGTCTACAATATTAATGACTAAGAAGGGCCTTGATTAAGTCAGGGGAAGTGAATAAAAAAAAAAAAAAAATAAAAAAAAAAATAAAAAAAAAAATAAAAAAAACCTGCCTGCCTGCCTGCCTGCCTGCCTGCCTGCCTGCCTGCCTGCCTGCCTGCCTGCCTGCCTGCCTGCCTGCCTGCCTGCCTGCCTGCCTGCCTGCCTGCCTGCCTGCCTGCCTGCCTGCCTGCCTGCCTGCCTGCCTGCCTGCCTGCCTGCCTGCCTGCCTGCCTACCTACCTACCTACCTACCCTCCAGGTTCAAGGAATATCATCAAATAACCTATCCTTCAAATTTGTTTATATTTACGCCCTGGAGAAGGCCTTTATTTTAAGGTACACCGTGCAGCAGGATATTTTAATAACTAAAATAAACTAAGCGAACTGTAGATATATGTCATTTAACTTAACCGTACCTGTTTTCGGAATTAAGGCTATCACCATCATCAATTGTTGGTTCGAGGGTGAGGGGCACCAAAGGGAACTATTATTCTCACAATCTCAAAAGTGTTACAACTAAATAATAATACCTAAGTTACCAAGTATTACATATACTGCATGCTATAACTTTCCATTTACCTTTCCCTATTGAATAAATAAATTGTAAATAAAACTTATTGTGCTGCAATTGTTATATAATATGGTAACATAACTAGAAAAGGTGAGGACATTGAGAACATTGAGTTAGAAACGTTAAATCATCTGATGTATGACCCTATAGTACTCTGGACAGATTCTCTTATTTTCTAATTTTCATTATTACTACTTCTAGAATGAGATTTTTTTATATATAATACTTCATAATTTTAATGTTACTTCTTTACATAGAAAAAATAATAGGATTTTCATTTTACTGAAGATCATTTTTTTTTAGTAAATAGGTAATTTTTGTATAACCAGAATCTATTATTTGGAATAACTTCGAAGCCAATTTGACCTCAAAAAACAAGGCATAAAGTCGATGTTGTAAATCAACATTCAGAATTTAGTCACTTTCGCAAAACAGTCACAGTCAGAAGTCACGAAATTAAAAAAAAAATTATTAATCTAATAATTTAAATTTTAAAAGTGTTAGAAGATATAAGCTAAATATTAGCAAAATTTCATTTGGTGTAATATCCATAAAAACGAAAATATTAGCTCGATTATTTTGCAAACTATCTTTTCGCTCTCCTGAAAAGTCATCGAAACACATATCAGAACCTTATGCCACTCAGGTCGAGAACTATACACAATTTTTATTTAAGAAACCTGTTTCCAGTAATAGGGGTCGCTTCAATAAGCGAAAATGCGTTTAACTGGATGATAATTGTTTAGTTGTACGTTATAATGAAGTGAACGATTTGAATTTGTAACGGTCTTATATTTTTGTTAAAGTCTATATGCATACAAAAAATGGGGTTTGGATAATTGATGGATGGATGGAGTGATAATGATACGGATGAACGACGGAATATGGAATATGGTCAGTAAATGGGATAGGACACTTAACTGATTTGGCCTGGCTTCTACGATGTTTCCCAGCTAGCTTGCAAATATTGCTGTTGCGAATGTAGGGTCGGCGCTCCGTGATAACATGAATTCAACGATAGAAGAAAACACTATTCTTTTAATAACTTTGTTCGATAGATAGCAGGTTTAAAATACAATTTGTTTAAATTAGATGCAGCAAGTAGTCAACTGTCTAGCGGTTGTCAAAAAAGTGTCCGTTTATTTTCTGTTGTTCAAAAATTTACAAAACTACCATAGATATCTGTCAAAGTCTGTTAATTAGGCGCCGTCCATACTAGGGGCAAACACCAACGTGTTTGAATTTAAAAAATTGTCAACAAAATTAATTGTCTCGCGATTAGAAACACCTGAGGGAACAGTGTGATATAGTAGTATATAGAGTGTGACATTTGCTGTTTTGCAATAAAATATGCGCTTCATAAGTTATTATTCAAACCAGATTAAAGAGTTAAAATAAATGTTTAAATATGGTAGTGTTCGTCGTGGCTTTGAAGTTTGAACATATAAACCAACAGGGCCATCGCACGCGAAAACAGGTCAGATATGCATTATTGGATGGAACCAATATACCCAAACTACACATTTTGATTAAATTCCACAAAATGCGTATCTGATATTATTTTTTGGTAGTTGTCCCCTTTAATTAGCCTTTATTGTCAATCAATTATTAATATTAAAAAAGGTAAATGTTTAAATAGTCTTAAAAAATTATTAAAAAATCGATTATATCAAAATAATATAATAATAATTATATCATAATAATTATAACAAATTCATCGATTTTTTAATAATCGATTAATTTTAAAGGGGAAAAAATCGATTATTATGCTATGAAGTTATGCTATGTTGCTAGCAAAAAAATTTTAAAACACTGATTAAAAATGTTGCTATCTACCATATAGCCATTGTTTGTGTTTGGACATTTAATTATATAAGACTAGTGGCCCGCTCCGGCTTCGCACTGGTATAAAATATATAGCCTATGTCGTTCAGTAAAAAAAATGATTAAAATCTATCCAGTAGTTTTGTTTTAGTCTTTACTGCCCGTGGCCCACACGCGTATTTGGAGTAAAACAATTCCCCTTTCCCTATACCATGAAGATTCCTTGCTATCTTTGGAATCTCTAAACTCATATACTATTTTATTTTTACAATTAATTACAGAATGTCTTTATGTACAACATTCACTGCTTTCTTGTCATTACACAATACATACATGTATTCTTTAGAAGTTACTCTTGAAAGAGCGACATATAGTTGGCCATGTTAAAAACAAACCCGTTCGATAGCAGCTAAATTCAAAGTGCTATAGGGCGAAGCGCGCAATCGGTATGCCCTACATTTTAAATCTGTAATATCTTCGAAAATGATCATTTTAATTACATGCTGTAACGGCCATATTGATCTATATTAGGTAAATGAACAATGTATTTAAGGTACTTAATTGAATAAGGATTAATGCTGTATTGTTTAAAATTGCTTCGAAAATAAGGCAATATTTTTCGTATAAAGAAATGCTATTGTGGGTTATCCATAAGAGATATACCATCGTGGAGTTTTCTGTAGACCTTTTCAATGTGCACAAATACTTGGAACATTATTTTGATAAATATCGTAGGGTACAGCCTGCGTTTGAAATGTAAGCGGAAAAAAAATGTACAATAAATTTACGATATTACATTAGAAACCTCAAATATTACAGTATTTCTCTACTCCATATTAATGTTATTATACATATACCTTACTCTTCAATCACTCTATCTATTTAAAAAAAACGCATCAAAATCTGTTGTGTAGTTTTAAAGATTAAAGCATACATAGGGATATAGGGACATAGGGACAGACAGAGAAAGACTTATTTTATACTATGTAGTGAAGTTTAGCTATTATTTTGATAATTGCCAATTTTTTACCACACTTAAGCTGTCATTTATGTTTTCTTATTCCATGTCATAATCGTTTTTGCATACAACGTTTTATAGTAACTTGACGGGATAAAATAAATGCGGTCGAACGGGATAAAAAGTATCCTATGTCCGTCTCCTGGTTCTGAGCAAAATCTCCACCAATTTTCATCCGTTCTTGAGTTATAAATAGTGTAACTAAGACTAACTTTTTTTTATACATATATATAGATGTATTTTATATTTTATTAAGCGCCTGTAATAATTTCAAGAGCAATTGCCCATATAAATCGTACAGGCGATTTCTTATTTTTGCGTGACAGTTAATTGACTTTTGTTAATAGTTAGTTCTATTGTTACTGAATTAGATTCTCTGTAGTCTGTACTCGGTTACTGGGGATTACACGTCTCGCACACGAAAAAGGAACTTTTAATTTATCCCACGACACGAAATTATTTTAGAAAATTCCCCATCAGTTTGTTTTGATCGATTTTCTTTCCTGTTTTTTTATTTTACATATGTTATAACAATAGTATTAAACATTAGTGTTAGTCACAGGACGCCGTCGCCGAGCGGCAAATCATTGTTATAGGATCAGTTTTTCATAATCGTTTTTATTTTAAATAAAAAAATCGATTATTAAAAATTATTTTTTAAGTATCCTTTTCCACTTTTTTTTTCTTATTTTTTAAGACATTGTTGCAGCGAACAGGAGCCATACGCGTTGTCAGTGTAATGTTACTTTTGCCAGTATGAGAGACTCACATAAGCGAATTCTAATATCTATACTTAGATGAGTACTGTTCAATATTATTTGTTACGCTTGGGTAATATTTTTTAAGCAAAAGAAAGGCCAAATATGTAGGGAAACTTTCTTTAATGACTTTATTTTTACATACATAAGCTTTACTGGCAGCATGTAACGAGCGGTAAGTCATAAGATATTGTCGATACAATCGTTTATTGGCAATATTTACATCGAAGCGAACGACTATTAAATTCAAATACAAAAACTTTATTTGTGACCTTAACTTATACGTACGGATAGAAAAATCAAAAGGTCGCGCGCCGGAAGCGCCGGCAGAAGTGACGACTCGAATTAACGTCGTGCATATTTGATATTTAAGAATGGCTAGTGAACGATTCGGTCGAATTGCTTTAATGATCGGTATAGAAGTATTATCATTTATGTGGTACAGAGTGTCGCACGGACGTGGCACGTGTGTGGCACGTGCGTGGCACGCGCGTGGCACGCCGGCGGTCCGCTCGCCTCTCGTCTTAAGAATATTCGATCGGGTCACGTGACCTGACGCGAGTTTAATGTTTTTCAACCAAACAAAAAGAGCGCACAACGCCGTTAAAGAAGTTTTCACTTTAACAATACAAAAAACTAACATTAAATTAAAAAGTAATGTTAATAAAAAATATTCCTATTAAAATAGTCCTATTTTTAATATACATCTATTACTCTAACGATTTACCGAACTACAGATATGAGAATTTAAAAAAAATGACGAAAATCGAAGAACGCGGGAACGCGGGAACGGGGGAACGCGGGAGCGCCTCCCGCGACACACGACGGCCGCGAAGTCCAACAGACATCGTCCGAGCGGCTCACGGCGGCGGCGGAGGGCGCGGCGGCAGCGCCAGCGACAGCTTCTCCCAGAAGCGCGGCTCCTCCCAGCGCAGGTACGTGACGGAGGCGAGGTACGCGCGCAGCTGCCGGTCGGCGCGCGCCCGCGGCTCCGTGAGCTCGGGCAGCAGCAGCAGCAGCAGGCGCGGCCGCTCCTCGCGCAGCGCGGCGTCGTACGCCTCCCGCAGCTCGGCCAGCGCCCACGTCGACGCCAGGAAGTGGTCCGAGAGCAGCACCAGCGTGCGCCGCGAGCGCCGCACCGAGCGCGCGATCTGCTCCGAGATCCACTCGCCGGGCACCCAGTCCCGCTCGTGCAGGCACAGCCGCCGCGCCGCGCCGCCCTCGAGCCGCCGCGCCAGCTCGTACGCGTAGCGCCGGTCGCGCTGCGAGTACGACACGAACGCGTCGTACTCCCGCTCGTCGTCGGCGCCCAGCGGCCGCAGCAGCCACGGCAGGCACAGCCCGCGCTCGAACAGGAACCGCTGCGGACGGAGCGACGTCAGCGGGCGTCGGCCGCGCGCGCGACCGGCCGGCGGCGGCGGGCGGCGGCGGCGGGCACCTTGAGCCGGTGGCGGACGGCGGGCCGCGCGAGGTACGCGGCGACGGCGGCCGACGCGACGGCCAGCGCGAGCGCCGCCAGCGCCGCCGGCCACAGCGTCAGGCGCGCGCAGTCCGTCGCGGCGCGCGCGGCCGCGTCGGTCGCGCGCCGCCCGTCCGCGCACAGCACCGCGCTCGCGTTCAGCACGCGGTGCGCGCCGGCGTCGAGCGCGCGCATCGCGGGCAGCTCGGCGCACGAGCAGTCCAGCGGGTTGCCGGCGAGCATCAGCCGCGGCGCGCTCGGGCCCAGCAGCGCCGGCTCCAGCCGCGAGATGCCGTTGTCGCGCAGGTCCAGGAGCTGCGGGAGGCCGCGAGGTCGCGTCAGCGTCCCGTCCCCCGGAGGCCGGAGCTCCGCGACCGACGTACCTCCAGGCCCGGCGGGACGTCCTCGGGGCTCACTCGCGAGATGCCGTTGCCGGCCAGCAGCAGCAGGCGCGGGGGCGGCAGCAGCGGCGCGCGCGGCACGGCGGTCAGCCCGGCGCGCTCGCAGCGCAGCTCGGCCGCCTCGCCCGTGGCGCGGCACCGGCAGCGCTCCGGGCAGCCCTGCGCCTGCGCGGGCGGCTCGTTAGCGGCGGTCGGCGGCGGGTTCGGGGCGGGCCGGGGGGAGGCCGGGGGGGTCGCGCGGGGCTCACCTGCGGCACGTCGCACGCGAGCTCGGTCAGCGGCACGTTCCGCAGCGGCACGGCGGCCCCGTCGGTCGCGCAGCGCAGCTCGATCCGAGTGGCGCGCAGGTGCTCCGGGCGCTCGCGCAGCGCGCGCGCGAACCAGTAGTCGTTGCAGTCGCACCGCACGGCGCGGTCCACGAGCAGCGTGGTGACCTGCGCACGCGGCGCGCGTCACCGACCGACGCGGTCGAGACGGGGGACCGGTCCGGTGTCGGGACCCGGTACGAGCCGGTTCGACCGGAGAACGAACGAACGATAGAAATGCGAGCTCTAATATCGACGGGTGCAAAGTAAAAAAAGTTAACTACAATTTTGAGATTTTTTTATTATTGCAGTAATTAACTAAAAATATCATGTTCTACAACATGGTAAAAACAAACAACCAATTTTCGCACTATTTCTAGTACTTTTGTCATGTATAAGAAGACATCTACTCCTATTTTGTAAAATTGCACGACGTGACTACGGTCAACTACCGCTGGCCGTTTTCACGCGGGACGCGCGGGGAGCGCGCGGTCATTCGTACTGAGGCATCAGTCAGATGACATGCTCTTCGCTGACCGGAAAAAGATTATTGTTTGTACTAGAAAGCTATGTTTTTAGTATGTGTTTATTTTCAACGTTTATATTCGTTTTTCGTGTTTATTATTATTATTATTATTATTTATTTTTAATTCAGACATTGAGTCCATATTGTTAGTTACAGGATTACTTATATTATATTAAAATGGAAATTTACATAATTTATTAAATTGAATATTATTAAATGTCCTCCAGATAGGACTATCCCATTTACAAACAAATGTGCTGAGGAGGGAGTTGGTGCTACCCACGAGTCTGTGCATCGTAGAAGCAGCACGTTTGCGAATGATAGCGTAGAAATCGTCTATGCGAGCATTTGCAAACATGGCTGATGCACTACAATGACGTGGCTTACCCAGCACCGCCCTCAGCACATTGTTGTATTCGTGTGTCAAATTATTACAATCACAAACTAATTTTAATACATAGAAAATGTTGCATTTACTGTCTATACTGAAATATATTAAGAATACTTTATTAAATCTAGATTTTTAAATTGCCATGTAGAAACGACCAAGTGGCAGTTGACACAGTTGTCATATTTTCAAATACAATGTAGATAAAGACAACTGCAATATCTCGTAAAGTTATCATAATTAAAAGAAATGAAATATACACATAGATACCTTTAATTAATCGGCAATGACAATTTCAACAATTTTGGTTCAAAATAAACAAAATGGGAGCATTTTTTCTTATTAAACGCTCTCCTGAAAACTAGCTGTTTTGTATATAACTCTTTATACTTTGCACCCGTCGATATATTTGACAATCAAGAAAAACCAAAAAAGAAATATATAAAAACTGTCTTCGAATAATTTTTTCGAAGCGAGGCCGACGGCGTAGCGTGATTTTTATAACTTTCACTCGCGATCTCGTAGCGGCAGGGTCGTCGCGCTCGCAGGCGGGGTGCGGCCTCGAGGAGATCCTCTCCGCCCGGGCACCTCCTCGCGGGCACTCGAGCCCGGCGCGCGTTCCGGCCGCAGGCCGAGGTCACCTAGGTGACATAGTGGACGTGCAGCGGGGCAACAGGGGGTCTTCTCGCATACCCTCGAGAGGTAGGCGGAGTGCAGGCCTCGAGGCGAACCTCTTTGCCGGAATCGATTTCGGTGGTGTTTCGTCCGGTGGTGTCTCTCGGGGTGGGTGTGTCGTGTCCGGTGGTGTCGCCCTGTCGCCCGTCGCCGTCGTCATCCGCGTCGGGCCGCGGTGACGGTGACCGCAGGAGCTCGCGAGGCAGGGAACGTCCCTCGGGTGGTCGTGCGTGGAGTGGCGCGATGCCGTGGAGGTGAACGTGCGCGCTGTTGTCCGCTCGCGCGAACAGTCGGCGCGCAAGGCGACGAACGAACTCCTCCACGGTCGGCGTTCTGGTATCCCGATGCACGACGTCGTTCCGCACATACCTCGGGGCTCCTACGATCGGTCGCAGGCAGCGGTTCTGCTGGACTTGAAGTCTTCGCCTCTGGTACGCCGAACATAGCGCGTACCAGGCGGGTGCCGCGTACGTCAAGCGCGAGCGGACGTAGGCACCGTAGACTCGCAGTTTGGTGTTCATAGGTAAATGGGATGTGAACAGCGTGTGGAGCTGGGACCTGGCAGCAGCAGCTCGGCCCACAGTACGGTTAACCATGGGGACCATGCGCAGGCTGCGGTCCAACTCACACCCCAAGAACCTCACTGTGGTGTTCCACTCTACGTCCTGGCCTCGAAGAGTGAGTTGGCGTAGCGGCTTGGAGCGGCCGTCTTCCCGACGTTGACGGCCATCCTCCACTTGTCCAGCCATTCCGACAACGAGTCCAGCACACGCTGCATGCGGTTGGTGGCGACGATCTGGTGGTAGGATGACGCGAAATACGCGCTGTCGTCAGCGCAGAGCGACAACAGCACGTCCTCCTCCCTGTATCAACTGTTTGCTTGTTGTATACTTCACTGTACGTACACTGTTAGAATAGTAGTGCAATTATATAAATAAAGATGTTCTTATTCTCATTCCTTCCCTTCCCGCAGATGGTGGCGCAGGGTGGGGATGCCATCCGTATACGCCGCGTATGAGCGCGGCGATATACAGCTGCCCTGGGGTACTCCGGCTTGGATGGTGCGTGGCTGGGATTCGGCACCATCCACTGCCACGTAGAAGCTACGGCCGCTGAGGAATGACGCCAGCACTCGCACATAAGCAGGCGGCATGGTGGTATCCAGGATCTCGGCCAGGAGCCCGGCGTGCCACACACGATCGAAGGCTTTCTCGATATCGAGGAAGACCCCCACGGTGTAGCGCCCGTCGTTCAGTTCACCGGTCAGGTGGTTGGTCCCCCTCGCCAGCTGCCAGCAGCAGACGCTCGGACAGCTCGGCGCGTGCGCGAGCGGGCGAGCGGCCGGTAGCCTCCCGGCAGGCGGCGTCCTACCCCGGCTCGGGAGGACCGCGAACTTCCCGGTCCTCCGCGCCTCCGGGAAACGGCCGGTGCGGAGTGGTCCGTTGAACGTGGACGTGTCGATAGGTCGATAATAGATGGTGCTTTTCGATGGCATCGTAATCTCGTAAAATTAACAGGTTTTCGTATAGCCTACATGTCGAGCCGGTGTATTAGGAAAAAAGCTACTTTACCAATTATCAAGCTAATTATCAAAAATATCCAACAAATTGCTTTTATCAAAGAATACGCAGACTTGCAAACTCGACAAAAAATATACACGAAAAGCAAGATTTGCGACTTACATCCATACCTCGACGATGATCTACTCAGAGTCGGCGGAAGGCTGCGTCATGCTAACCTTGATCCTGACATGAACAACCCTCCAAATCATAATTCCGGATAAAGACGGCTACGTGCGAGTCGTAACTGTAAAAACCAAAAATGGCTATATGAAGAGGCCAACTATCAAATTGTCGTAACATTTTGCCTGTCAATCCCGGAAATTCTCCGTCCGAAGAATTCGCTAAAAAGATATAAAAAGTACTGTAATCATTATCACAAAAGCTTCATGCATTGATCTACGAATCCCTTTATTAGCAAAAGATTATATTACATATTACAAAATGTGATACCTACTCCCCAACAATTACAATAATACAGTCAGAAAATTATAGAAGTGCATACATCAAATAAAATTATGATACCATTTTATATCAATAGGACAAAACAATTTGTCACATAATAATCTATTTGAGATTTAACGAGCAAGATTTTAGAATAAAAACAAGGTTTTAGAGCATATAAATCGTAATAAAAACTGCCAAACTTAAAGTTTATTACAACAGATCGACAAACTGCGTGTTTATTTCTGTTGAAATTAATGTTTCTTCCAAGTACTATCAAGTTACCGCTATTGTATCGAGTCGTGCGAATTGCTTACAATGCAGCAAGGTGCATTATCCTATCGGCTGATCGTCCTTTTCGTACTCGTAATAAGGCTATCAATTAAGAAGAAATGTAAACGCATATCAATTAATACTATCAAAGATCATCAAATTATCACCAGATAAACATATCGTTCTCTAACTCGTCAGCCACTACTAACTTTGAAGAATCCGAAAGATTCTCTCAATATTCAAAAACTATCAAGCATCATGAAGAGCAGATGGTAATCTATCAGCTAGTTCTTGCAGCAGTAGTGGTCGAGTCATCTTCTGGTGACTCGCGAGCGCAGTGTTCAACAGTGCATGAATAAAGTGGATAGTGCAGGGCTACAGAGCCAAAGTGTAGTGCAGTGTAAAGGTGCTAAAAGTAAAAGCAAATCATAAGTGTCTCAATCGGTGTTGACTATCAGTGATACCACAATTTAATCAAGATTTTATTATTTCTTTGTATTTCGTTTTATCATTATTTTTGTTTTTTTTGTGTGTACTAGTTTAAGCAAAATGCCTATCATCTTGTAGTAGTTTTAAGTCACCTCATCAGCTTTCCTATCATTTGGCCGGGGAGTATGTACGGGCTAGCACGTACATTTGCAACATCGGCATTTACGCCATATTTTTAATATCGAAGCAATTATAAATCAGTACGACGTTAGCGGCCGCGCGCGCTCGACGTAACAAATTAATATCAAAATCATATATCATATTATCATTATAAAAAATAAATATATCAATTAAGCGCCGCAATCTATCAATTATTATCAATTTATCAAACTATCAACCAAAGAGCGTACAGGGTAGGAGCAGCTCGTACGCAAACGATATGTCAGGGACCGATAATAGGGATCGACGAAGCGCGCCGCCGGCGTCGCGTCGGCGCGGACGGTGCGGTCTCGCACGGAGCTAGAGGGACTTTCAGGAACTATTATATATTAATTCGGTAATACGTCTTACGTAAGAGCGTGTCACTCCACCTACCGCCTCGTCCGGCGCGGGCAGCGCGAGCAGCGCCGCCTCGTAGTCGGCGCGCGCGTACAGCACGCTGACCGCGTTGCCGCGCAGGTCCACCGTGGCCGCCGCCTCGCGCCGCCACTGCAGGTCGGCGGGCTGCGGACAGGCGGGCGGTCAGCGCGGGCGGGCGGCGGGCGGCGGGCAGCGCGGCGGGCGGCGGGCAGCGCGGCGGGCGGCGCTCACCCCGAGCTCGGCGATGCGGTTGTCGCGCAGGTCGAGCGCGGCGAGGCGCGGCAGGCCGCTGCGCCAGTCGCGGCACACGCGGCGCACGCCCGTGCTCCGCAGCGACAGGCGGCGCAGCTCGCGGGCCCCGTGCAGCGGCGACATGCCTGCGGAGCGGTCGGTCAGCGGCTGCGGCGGCCGCACTCTCGCTCGGCGAGGTTGCGGTCGAACGCCGGAGTCGTAAACGGTCAAGAACGGCAGTCGGGAAGGAATCCGACCGGACGCGGGCGGCGACCGATCGAGATACACTCGCAGGGTCGGCGAGGTTCCCGAGAGACGGAGACCGGGCTGCGAGTTCTGCAGTGCGACAGTGCGGCAGCCGCCGGGCGGTCGCCGAGTCGGTCGGGTTAGGTATCGGTTCTGTAGATTTTGGAGCATCGTGAGATCGAGATCGTCACGGTCGCGTCGTGAAGTCGACGTTCGCTTTTATTACCAGATTTTATTACGCTATCGAACGGTGCCGTACGATTTTCGGTCGATCGATAGACTGCGACGCTCGTATGATAGATTTATAGTTATAAATCTTTAATTAAATTAAGATTTATCGTCGTCTCCTGTATTTCTCATTTTTTGTTTTTTCGTTTTTGAATTTTAATTCATTAATCGGTTTGCCAACAGACGTAACGCTAACGATGACGCCGCCGGTAGTGCTCGTCGTCGTCGTCTATCGCCTTCCGTACGTAAGGTACGGTTCGCGCTCACCGTTGAGGTCGAGGCTGTCGCTGACGCCGCACAGGTCCGCCAGCGGGTTGCGGTCCAGCTTCAGCTCGCGCAGCTCCGTCAACGCGCCCAGCGCGTCCAAGGCCGCGCTGCGCAGCAGGTTGCCGACCGCCACCAGCTTCACCAGCGACTGCGGCAGCGAGCTGCGGACGGCGAGCGTGTACCGGCCGCGGCCCGGGCGGCGACCGGCGGCCCCGGCCGGCCCCGCGCGGCTCACCTCGGCAGGCGCTCGAGCTTGTTGTGGGACACGTCCAGCGCGATCAGGTTGCGGACGTCGGCCAGCCAGTGCGACGAATTGGCGGCCAGCCCGCACCGCATCACCGACAGCCGCTGCAGCGAGAACGCGCCCTTCAGTTCGTCCGCGCCGGCCGGCACGCGCCACAGCTCCAGGTCGAGCACGCCCCCGCAGCGCGCGAGCCACTCGGCGGGCGGCGCGCTGGCGGCGCCCTGCACGCGCACGAAGCGCAGCCCCGAGCAGTCGCCGGTCAGCTCGAGGCTCCGCGCGGCGTGCAGCTCGAGCCGGCGCACGCTCGGGCCGAGCGTGACCCCGGCCAGCGGCCCGCTCGCGGACAGGTTCTGGAGCGCGGGCGCGGCCGCCACGTCCAGCGCGCGCAGCCGGTCGTCCGCGACCACGAGCCGGGCCAGCCGCGCGAGCGCCACCGCCGGCAGCTGTTCCGCGTCGAACTGCTGGTAGAAGAACGACTCGAGGCCGGCGGGCAGCTCGAGCAGCTGGGCCGGCGAGAGCGGCACGCGCTTCAGCCGCAGGTCGAGCAGGCCGGCGAGGTCCCGCAGCCAGTCGGCTTCAGGACGCAGCGGCGCGGCGCCCGTCACGTCCAGCGCGCGCAGCTGCGGCAGGTCGCGCAGGTGACAGGCGGCCAGCGCGGGCGCGGCGGGCACTGCGGCCAGCACGAGCACGCGCTCGACCGTCACGTTGAGCGCCCGCAGCGCGCTCTCGTAGCCGCCGTCGGGCGGCGCGCACGCGGTCAGCGTCACCTGCGGCACGAGCGTCTCGCCGCGGAAGGCGGGCAGCGCCGCGTCCTCGAGCCGCACGCCCTCGACGCAGGCGAGGTGGAAGTACTGCGCCTCGCGATACTCGATCCTCAGGGTTCGACCTGAAAGCGGAATCGATATAGATATTGAATAGCGGTCGGTGGGGTCGGTGCGTCGGGCCTCGTCCCGCCGCACCGCCGCTCCCGCTCGCCGCCGCTCCCGCTCGCCGCCGCTCCCGCTCGCCGCCGACCCTATCGTCTGTCCGAACTCGTTTCCGCGGTTCTCGTCCCGCGCCGTGCGGTCGACTCGCGCGGCGCTACTTTCGATATTCTCAATTCGAACGGATGTTTTCAGTACTTTTGAATCATCAAATGTATTTAAAGAGACTTCCACCGATTCGGTGGTTGCATCTTTCTTTATTGTATCTTTTCAACAAAAAATAATTAAAATTCAGCAGCAGGGTCGTCTCGCTCGCTCCCCGGGCGGGGGCAGGCGGGGTGCGGCCTCGAGGAGATCCTCTCCACCCGGGCACCTCCTCGCGGGCACTCGAGCCCGGCGCGCGTTCCGGCCGCAGGCCGAGGTCACCTAGGTGACCTAACGGTGTCGGTAAATTAAAGTTTGATTTATGGTTATATTCGCCGATAGATAGAGCGGTAGTTCCCGGCTCCCTGCGACGACCTCGGGAGTGTCGCGTCCGCTGGTGGCTCGTTGTTGAATTAAACTTTTCGTGAAGGTTACCGCGACGGGCGGCAGATGGCGCCACGAGGCCCGCTCGGAGCGACAGAGCTTATCGCTCGTGGGTTTCCCCGAGACGAGCCGACGGCGGCCGCAGGAATCGTCGGATACGTCACCGGCATTTCAGTTATTCTTAATGTATTATCGATGTTTCTCCTTCTGCTCGTACGGCGGGCGGCGAGCGGTCTGTCGGCAGCCCCGTGCGCCGCCGGCGACGGTCGACCGACCGCGGTCCGGTGCGAGTCGGGCCGTACCGAGTGCGGCGGAGACCGGCCTGTCTCCCGTCGGCTACCGACACTCTCCGATCGGAGAGACGGCTCGAATGCATTATTGGTATTAATAATATATTCTAACAAAGAAGTATAACAAAAGGATTCATCTAAAAAATCTATAATCTATGAAGATAGGAGCAGAAAATAGTTATAACACGACTGACTCGTCGGCGCGGTCGGTGATCACCCTACCTTCGGTCGCAGGTTCGATTCCGGCCGAGAGTCGACATTTTCTAACAATAGTATGTCGGTCCTTCGAATCTGGGTAAATACGTATTTAAAATTATATAGGTAAGTATATATTTCTCGGTTTTTCCGTCACCCACAACACGAGTACTTTGGGGACGAACGACCGCGTGCGTCTCTTAAAAAAAGTAATACAACGGCTTCGACGTGCGACGATGACTCGTCGGATCCTCTCACCGACCGACCGCACCGCGAACACGTGACAGTCACTGCACGCAGAGACTCCTCCGCAGTGCGTCGCATCACGCATCACACACACGGCGGCCGACCGGCGAGACCGGTCGCGTCGACCTATTTTATCCATCGTTTTCCTCATTCGGGCCGACATTTACAATAAGTCTGCGGCCGCGGGCGATAACGTTGTTATTATTTTTTAACATCCATGCAATATTATTTCGTTCGCCGACAATCAACTCTTCCTCCGACCTCCGAGGTTCTCCGTCTCTCCCCGCCCCCGTCCCCGTCCCCCGGCGACGCTCCTCGGGTACGCACCTCGCACTTCGTAGAAGAACTCATCGTTGTTGTCGCTCAGCTCCTCGCACAGCTGGTCGGGCGGGTCGGGCTGGTCGGGCGGGCAGCGCGGGCCCTCGCCGCCCGCCAGCAGCGCGCACGCCGCCAGCGCGCTCGCCGCCAGCGCCAGCCGCGCCATGGCTCGCCCGCCGCCACCGCCAGCGACAGCACCGACAGCACCCACAGTGACACTAGCACCGGCACTGGTAGCGGCCGCCACTCGTGTCCGCGGTGACTCACGAGGAAAACTCGCAGTGCAACTGGCGCGCTCCGGCCCCGGCCGTGTCGTTACTGCCGTGTCCCGCGCGCGGCCGCCCGCGACCCCGTCTCCTCGACGACTGACGAGTGACGCCGTCCAGTGTTGCCAACAGTTCAATAAGCTTCCCACTAGATTCAACTTTCAAAACCACCAGAAAACCACTAACAAACAGAAATTTTACACTCTAAATGACCGCTAACCACTAAATTTTCCACTAAAACAATTTTTTTTTTATGAAAGAAAATAAATATACAAATAATTAGTTTCCTTTATTATTACTTATTAAAAAATTAATATCACAAAATTTACATTTCGCTACTCGACCCGTAGTATTTCAGATACCTACGAGCCAAGAATCCCGTTGCGTATATTTTGATTTTTGCATAGTTATGCGTTAAAAAATTCGCTCAGTTAATACAAACCAAAATTAAAAATTATGAGCCCATGAGCGTAACTGAACGATGAACGCTTCCAACTTCTAAGTAAGTATTCATAAAAAAATATGAAGTGACAAATCCCCGCGTATAAAGTATAAGTTTAGAAAAATATTAGGTGGAAAATCCTCGCGTGTCAGAAACATAGACGACTAATTCTTGCCGATAAGTTATGCCTACTCAAGCAAAGTAAATATCTACCAGGTATACAAGCTAAAATCCGCTTTTTTTTCTAAAAAACACCATTTTTTCATAGGAAGGAAAAAAGATAACTTCATTCAAAATATACATTTTTGTCATCTCTTAGGTAATATATGGATAACACCAAAAAAAATTGTTCGTTTTTCGAGGCAAACCACTTTTCGAGCCAATTTTGGACGTCCCGCGTAAGAATCGAACTGCTGCTCAGCGAGCAAATGGCACACCGACGAAAACAGATGATAATCGGATGGGGCCAGTTCTGGTGAAAAAGCGGTATGGAGTAGCATCTAACAGTTGAGCGTCTCTAAGTAATTTTGAACCTTTTTTGATGTGTGTGACGGAGCATTGTCATGGAGGAAAATTAGCTTATATTCTGGCCTTTTTTCCTTCATAGCACCTCACAATTTTATTATCTATCGGTGGTAACGGTGCACTTCGATAGTTTCAACAGATTCATAATAGATAATTATGCCCCGCTGATGGCACCATATGCGCAGCATCGTCCTCCGCCCGAAGTGATTCCGTCTTGGAGTGGATGTTGAAGGTCGGCCGGGATGAAACCACGGTTTTTTTGTTTAGGATTCTCATGAATTAGGATTTTGTATGAAATGACAATTAATGTTGACTCAATATTGTTGACCGAGGTCGTACTGTTAAAAATAAAAATATGGCATGGTCATATCCGATTCATATATTCATTAACATTTAACACCAACCATGAGCAAAGAGCGGATTTAAGCTTGTACACCAATGTATATATGCATATTTAAAAAGGAAAACGAACAGATATATAAAAATCATCGTAAAATGGAATTAAATCTAACTTTTTAACTGCTAATATATTTTACCAAGACCACCAAAAAAAACCACTAGCCACTAAAAGCAATATTTGGCCACTAAGTGGGTAGTTGAAACCACCAGTTTTAGTGGAAAATCCACTAAGATGGCAACACTGACGCCGTCGCCCGTCGGCCGTCGGTCCGCTCCGCGGCGATCGCTCTGACGCCGACGTCCGTGTCTCGGCGAGCAACTTCCTAACTAATAAAGATTTTCTTATAAATACTTACACTTTTTCAATAAATTAGATTTTTTATTTATTTCATTCGAACAGTTATGCAGTACATTTTACAGTTAGAGTAGAGAACGAAGCACCGGACTAGTTTCATTTGTTCTCGGAGTGTGGCAATATGCAGCCTGTGCTAGGGCTATATATTATAGTGAGAGTTAACAGTGTTTCTATTTTACTTAATGCCAGGTAACGACTAATTTGTACAAATATTCAGATCAGGGGATGAAACTCTCTAAGAAGCACTCTTCAGGTCGCCGAGAGCGTCATCTCTCTGATAGCATTGGACAACAAAAATTAGTTTTATATAATTCACTACATGACGCAAATAATACACTATAATATATATGTCATAAATTTCATCATGTAAGTACACTGTAATCTTTGGTCATTAATTTTCAAACTTTCCTTCAAAAACGCATCAGGCATCAGACGTTTTTATGCGTCATTTTAATATTGTTTAAATATAGTTTTGTATTTATTAAGCTATTAAACAACATATTTGTATATTTTCAAACTTTACCCAGCAAAGGGTAGCTATGCGCATGTTTTAAACGGAACTAACGATGCATTACTATTCAGTTATCTCTGTATGTATATATATTTTTTTAATTAATAAATTTGTTTTGTATAACTAAAATATAGGTGAGGTAAAAATAAGGTATAAATTTAAATAATAAACAATAATAATTTTAAGTATAATAACATAAAAATAATAATATATTTAAAGTAATAAATGTTCTACTTATTGATATTTTCTATATGTTTATATGTTTTGTTAATTTAAGATATAAAACTGTTTCAAAATTGTAATTTATAATTTAGATTTCAGGTATAATGCGATAGAAAAATAGTTGAGATAATTAGAAATAATTTAATATAGATACTGTATAATTGCTTCAGTAGGTTTCACTATAAGTTTATTATGTAAAATGGTAAATTATATTTAGGCGCCGTGTGGTATCCGGCTGAATAGAATAGTACCACCCTCTTTCCTTACCGAGGTGTCGTAAAAGGCGACTAAGGTAAGTCGACCCGCCGTGTGGTATCCGGCTGAGTAGAATAGACCAACCTCATTTCTTACCGAGGTGTCGTAAAAGGCGACTAAGGTAAGTTGACCCACCGTGTGGTATCCGGTTTAGTAGAATAGACCACCCTCTTTCTTACCGAGGTGTCGTAAAATACGACAGAGGTAAGTTGACGTCAGGCAGGCGGCCGGTCGTAAAAACGCAGCCAAATCATTTGACAGCATGTTTATAATATGTTGTGCCAACCCCACTTAGAGTGGGATAAGGGCAGGAGGATGATGGTAAATTATATTTAGCTGGTACATATTGCAAAATTTATGTTAAAGGCATAATTTTATAATAGTGGCAACACTGCCGCCATCTTCCTTCTTGCCCATATACTTGTCATTGTGGTTTATCGCAAGTAGCTCATTGGTTCGAGCTAAATAATTTGGTTCTGAACTCAAATAAAACGATATGTATAGAATTTACGTTGTCTAATGCTGCAAAACCAGCGAATAGCCTCTCTATAAATAATGTAACACTGAAAACAGATAATTCAACTGTATTTTTGGCAGTGACCTTGGATACAAAACTTCAATGGAGCACACACATAACAACTCTTGCAGGGAAACTTAGTTCAGCGGCCTACGCTGTTCGAAAAATAAGACAGTTTACAGATGTCGAAACGGCAAAACTTGTTTATTTTGCATACTTTCATAGCATTATGGCGTATGGTATATTGCTATGGGGTAAATGCGCGGATAATGAAAAAAAATTTGTATTACAAAAAAGAGCCATTCGTGGTATTTACAAATTAAACCCGCGTGATTCCCTGCGAGAGAAGTTTAAGGAAATAGGTATTCTTACATTTGCTTCACAGTATATTTTAAGCAATTTAGTTTTTGTACATAAAAATATACAGAATTATAAAATTATAGGTGATGTGTATAAGAGGCAAAGCAGGAACCGACATAAGCTTGCGGCTCCTGCTTTGCGCCTTGCAAAAGTACGTAAATCGTTTGTGGGTCTGGGTATAAGATTCTATAATATAGTTCCAGAATCAATTTTAGCTTTGCCATTACAGCAGTTTAAAAACATTGTTAAAAAGAGGCTGATCCAGAAAGCCTACTATACTGTTGAGGATTACTTGGAAGATAAGAATGTGTGGATACCTATAGGTAGAGTTGACGATTCAAAAGCACTTGTTTACAAGTTTATTTGAATAAAGAATATCTTAAATTTGAATCTAAATGTGTGCTTTAAACTAAATAAAATATTATATCAAGTAAAGAAAGTTTAATTGCTGTAAACAGCGTTACAAACAATCACTGCTTATTTAAAGGTAAATTGTAAATAATCTTGTCCGAAAATTGTATTAAGTGCCATTTTGGATGTGAAAACGTCGGTAAGTGACTACTATAATGTTTTTGAAACCATTTAAAACCTTTTCCTAACAGTAGAAATTTTCACTGCAGAAATTTAATTTTTAACCCTTTTAGTGCCGGGCGAAAAGGAAATGCCTACACGAGACTAACCAGACGATTTATTAAAATTTAATTCAAATTCTTATCCAAATAAAACCAAACGGGAAATAATATCGACACGATTCAAAAAGCAATATTGTTACAACATGTTTTTAATACAACCTCCTTCATAGAGTTGAGTTGATAATTAATATGAAAAAGCATTGTGGCTGTCATATTTTTATGTGTCATTCATTGAATTGTAGCGAGAGAGTAAATGGGTTGACTCTGGGAAAACTGCTTTTTATTTATTGAATAAGTATAAAGGAGAAATATCGTCGTTTATTATAATATACTAAGAATAAAATAGAGAACAAGTTAGCTCCTCCTTATCCCATTCTAAGTGGGGTCGGCACCACATGTTTTGAATAAGTCGTTGAATGTTTTGGTTAGTTATTTTACGACCGCCCGCCTGCCTGACGTCAACTTACCTCAGTCGCCTTTTAGGAAATCTCGGTAAGAAATGAGGGTGGTACTATACTACTTAGTCGGATACCGCACGGCTAAATATATTAATTAATTAAGTATAATTATTATCTGAATAACAAATTACAAAGTTTAAAAAGGTTTTGACATTGTGTGAAAATGTCGGCATCTGGAAATCTGGTCGGCAGCCGCCGAGCGCTCCCTCCGCGGCCGAGGGTACCTCATCGTGCAGCAACTGGCAGTAACGCATCACGGCTGCCTCGCTCCCGTACGCCGGAGCGTGCAGGCGCCCGTCCCATTTGTACCGAGGATAGAAACCGTACATTCTCTTATATAAATGTCTTGTAAACTTGCGTTGTACTTTTTCTATTTGTGTTTAAACGAATATAAATTATTTGTAATGTTCGCTGATGTCGATAGATGGCGCTAGTGGTACTTTGTGACGCGCTATAGAGTGTTTCTTGTTAAAGTATATAGTCGAACGTATTTTCCACTAGCGCCATTCAACCATTCAATCCCATTCAATCCTATTCAATCGCAATCAACCGCATACAGTTATATATAGTTATATAGATCCCGAATAAAGTACTTAGTGAATTGTGAAGTGTTTAATTCAGAGGACCAGGGTTTGGGGAGTTTTGTACAATTTGAATTATATATTTAGTTTCGTATGGATCGCGAACGACCGCACCGAATTCCAATCTGCTACTGTTGGGTATTATAATATTGTATGTAGGTAGTTTGGTTGTTTGAGTCAATAAAACAGTCAACGGTCAGCCGCCTTTCATTTACGTTGCACTGGCGACGAGTACGGGATATTTTTTTAAATTTAGTGAGTTTTAAGTGATTTTACCGATAAATAATCATGCCTATTGGAAAGTTGGAACCTTTTGACGTAACTTCTAAGCAGTGGCCGGCATACGTGCGTCGTGTGAAACAGTACATACTGTTGAACGAAATTAAAGACAGTTTACGAGTGCCATTGTTAATCACAGTAGTCGGTGAAACAACATACGCTCTAATGTGCGATTTATGTTCGCCCGACCATCCAGAAAAGAAATCTTTTGAGGAACTGGTGACACTTTTATCGGAACATCTTGAACCTCAACGGTCAGAGATAGCGGAACGCCACATGTTTCGGTTACGAAGGCAGCTTGCTGGTGAATCTTTAACCGAATACTTACAAAATTTAAAGCATCTCGCGGCGACATGCAACTTCGGCTCGAATTTGGAAGAAAATCTTCGCGACCAGTTCGTTTCGGGACTGGCGGACGAGGCTATGAGGTCTCGAATTTTCGCCGAGAAGAAAATTAATTACAAGGAGGCGGTGGAGTTGGCTCTGGCGCTGGAGGCCGCGGAGAGGCACGCGGAGGTGAGCGCTGCGACGAGCGCGGCGGGCACGACCTCGGGTGCGGGCGGCGACGCGGGCGAGGGCCTGCACCAGGCGAGCGCACGGCGGCCGGCGAGGGGCCGCGCGCCGGACGCGGCGGCAGCGGCGCGCTGCTGGCGGTGCGGCAGGGCGCACCGAGCGGACCGTTGTCGGTTCGCCAATTATAATTGTGATGTGTGTGGCCAACGGGGCCATTTAAAAGTGATGCGCAAAAAAGGCAATAGTGCTAGTGGTCGTGCTATACACGGGCAGCATTACGTAACGGAGACTGAAAGTTCAGGTGATGAGGATTTCTTTAATATCGAACTGGAAACGAAAGGTAACAAGCCTTATTTTTTATGCGTAAAAATTGATGGACATCTAATAAAGTGCGAGATCGATACGGGTAGTAGAATTTCAGCAATTAACGAACATTTGTATCGTCAAAGTTTTTCGCACAAAATGTTAAAACAAGATAATATTATGTTACGATGTTATTCCGGCTCCATCCATCCATGGGATATATTCAGGTCGACGTTAAACTGGGAGAGCTATTAGTACATAATTTAACATTACATGTCATTAAAAACGGGGGTCTTCCGCTTTTGGGAAGAGAATGGATTCGCGCATTAAATATAAAACAAATTAATCTTAATGAAATCATAGAAGATCAATCCGTGAGCCGGATGATATCAGAATTTCCAGAGGTTTTTACGAATAAATTAGGTTTATGTAAAAAACGGCTCCATTTGCAACTGACGGATTCTACGCCGGTGTATGTGCGCGCGCGGCCCGTGCCGCTGGCGCTGCGGGCTCGGGTCGGCCGTGAACTCGAGCGGCTAGAGGGAGAGGGGACGATTTATCGCGTCGAACACTCCGACTACGGCACACCGATTGTGCCCGTGATTAAAAACAACGGCGATATACGAATTTGCGGGGATTACAAAATTACTATAAACCCTATTCTTAAACGCGATATGTACCCCCTGCCCCGTATTGAAGAGTTATTTGCTTCGTTGAGTGGAGGAATCGAATTTTCCAAAATCGATTTAACGCACGCATATCAACAGATATTACTAACGGAAGATTCACAACCGTGCACCGCGATTACTACACATTTAGGGACATTCGTTTATCGCCGCACTCCTTTCGGCTTGTCATGCATACCCGAAAAGTTTCAAAAGTTAATGGAGGAAACTTTAAAGGGAGTACCTAATACGGTGGTGTTTTTGGATGATATCTGTGTTACGGGTACTAGCAGGGTTCAGCATATGTGTAATTTACGTCAAGTGCTTGAACGTTTACGTAATATGGGGTTAACAGTTCGGGTAGAAAAATGTAATTTTTTGCAAGAATCGGTAAAATATTTGGGGTTCATAATTAACGCAGAGGGGTTGCATCCGGATAAAACAAAAGTAAAAGCTATTATGGATATACCTAGGCCCACAGATACGACACAATTGAAAAGTTTTTTAGGACTCTTAAATTATTACGGTAAATTCATTCCAAATTTAAGTATCCTGTTACACCCCTTACATGCGCTTTTAAAAAAAAACGTGAGTTGGAAATGGAGTACGGAGTGTGAGCGGGCGTTTAAGGCTGCAAGAGAGTCATTGCTTAGCAAGCGTGTGTTAGCACATTACGAGGAGGGTCTACCTCTAGTGCTGTCAGTGGACAGCAGTGCGTACGGAGTGGGCGCGGTGCTGGCGCACAGGTACCCGGACGGCAGCGAGCGCCCGGTCAGCTGCGGGTCGCGGACGCTCAACGCTGCCGAGGTCAATTACAGTCAGTTCGATAAGGAGGCTTTGGCTATTTTTTTTGGGGTAACCAGGCATCATCAATATTTATACGGACGAAAGTTCGAATTACGTACGGATCACCAACCGTTGAGTCATATATTTGGGGATAAGTTTGGTATACCTCAAACGGCAGCCAGCCGATTACAGCGGTGGGCGGCTCGACTCGCAGCATATGATTTTTCGGTTAAGTTCGTAACTTCGACGCAGAATGGTCCCGCAGATGCCTTGTCAAGGTTACCTGTGTCCACGGAACACCGCGACACTCGTCCGCAAACGTATGTAAATTTAGTACACGAGTGTTTACCAATTAATTTCCGCGATGTTAGTAGGGAGACTAACAAAGACAGGACATTGAGTAAGATAGTAGGATATGTAAAGTATGGGTGGCCGGCCAGTACCAGTTGTGATGAGGAGAAGCCGTACTTCGCTAGAAAAAACGATATCGTTGTCGATTTTGGGTGTCTAATTTATAAGTTTAGAATTATTATTCCGGTAACGTTGCGAAAACAATTATTAGAGGAAATACATCAGGGTCATTTGGGATTAAATAAAATGAAAAATCTATCACGAAATTATATTTATTGGCCAAGTTTAGACAGTGATTTAGAAAATGTTTGTAAACACTGTGAAGGGTGTCGATTGGTGCGCGACTCGCCGCCGCACGCGGAAATACATCCCTGGGAATACCCGCTGCATCCTTGGCAGCGCCTACACGCGGACTTCGCGGAATGTTTTGGTAAGCGATATCTTATTATAGTAGATGCCCACTCGAAATGGATCGAAGCTTTGCCGATGAGCCGAACGACAGCAGAAGCCACTATCTCTGCGTTTATGATTATATTTGGTAGGTTCGGTTTACCATCACAACTGGTAACTGACAACGGACCACCGTTTTCGTCATACGAATTTAAGAACTATTGTAACAATAATTGTATAAGACATGTGTTAGTCGCACCTTATAGACCACAGGGTAATGGCGCTGCGGAAAATGCTGTGAAAACAGTAAAAAAGGCTATTAAAAGGGCGGCGCATGCTGGCGAGAATGTGTGTCAAGCTTTAAGCGAATTTTTATTTAGTTATCGAAATTGTGAACATGCTACCACGGGGGTGCCACCTTCGGTTTTGTTGTTAGGGCGGCGATTGCGCAACCGCTTAGATGCATTGCGTCCCGATGTGGCGGAGGTAGCACGCGCCGCTCAACACAGACAGGCACTAAATGCGGGGGGCACGCCCAGGAATGTCCAGGTGGGGGACCCAGTACTCGCGAGAGACTACTCGGTTAGAGGAGATAAGTGGTTGGAAGGCACAGTCACTAAAAGAACGGGTCCTGTATCTTTTAAAGTTCGGATGAATAACGGACTCGATTGGCGGAGACATCAAGATCAGATCATATCCCTCGCTGATAAATCTCGTTACTCATTGTCTCGGGCGGGTGTCAGCAAACCGGAAACGAGTCCAGAGCACAAGGATGAGTCAAAAGAAGATACCTTAAAAGACTCCCCGGAGGAAGTGGAAGTAGGCCAGCAGGTTAATAGCAAAGAGAGAAATATAGAAAAATATCTAGTTTTCCCTTCGTCTCCAATCCCACCTGAGACGTCAGCTCGAGCATTACGTGCACATAATCGGGCGGTCGCAAAGGCAGACTAGAATTTAGGCTTAGTTTCATTTGATTGTTTATTATATAAGAATATTTAGGTTAAGTGTATATACATCATTAAGACGGGAAAGGTGTTGGGTATTATAATATTGTATGTAGGTAGTTTGGTTGTTTGAGTCAATAAAACAGTCAACGGTCAGCCGCCTTTCATTTACGTTGCAGCTACGAGTAAAACTATTACAAAGTAAGACGGGCACCGCGACATCGCTAAACCGTGCGCGCGGACGGACGGCACGATGCGTTCGAGCGGCCCCGACGGACCCGGCCCCTATTCTAACTCACGTGTTTTATTTATTTCTTGCACGGCCATAAGTACATTTTATCACTACTTAGTATAAAACAAAGTCCCATTCTTTGTTTGTCCATATATCCCTATGTATGCTTATTTCTTTAAAACTACGCAACAGATTTTGATGCGGTTTTTTGTAATAGATGATTTCCTATTTCCTGGTAATGGTATTTGTTCGGTGCATATTAGCACCTTACACATAACATTATAACAGCATAAATACGGACGCGCGGCGCCGCCGCATTCAGTTTGCATTCGTCTACCAGCACCGCGAACAACGCGCGCCCCCCGGCATTTATAGTTTTAAGAGCATTAGTTTATAGTAGCATAGTTTAAGTAATCATATATCATTAGTTTTAGTATATGTTTGGGTAGAAAACAATTCTTCTCCTTACATTTTGGTCTTTCGAGCCGGATATGAACCAGCGACCTATGGATGAGTTGAAAAATGCAAAATGGCTTATTATAAAATACGTTCAACGAACGGAGTTTAGTTTAGATATAGAGAATTTAAGAAAAAACAATATTATAATTAACGACGATATTTCTCCTTTGTACTTATTCAACAAATAAAAAGCAGTTTTCCCAGAGTCAACTCATTTACTCTTTTCGCTACAACTCAATGAATGACACATAAAAATATGACAGCCACAATGCTTTTTCATATTAATCGCCAACTCTATGAAGGAGGTTGTATTAAAAACATGTTGTAACAGTCGACCATCCTGACAACATTTGCGACCCCGCAAATCTCATAAGCAGACTTCTGGGAATGAATCTACCACCGATTCGGAATGCTGATTGTACTGAGAAGAATCGGCAAGAAACTCAGTACTTGCTCTTTTAATCTGTAAAAGAAAACCGCACATGCCATGACATGACAGGACTACGCTCACGCTTTATGCTCAACTCTAAGCTCACGCTTTATGCTCAACTCTTTAAACTCAACTCCTCAACTCCTTAAGCATTTCGCACCATAAGCATTTCGCACCTCAAGCTCACCCTCAATCACTGTCATGGCATAACACAGCTCAATTAGTGGCAACCAACTCAGCAGATACACACGTAAACAGACTCGCAAATGATAACGCTCAAAGAACAATCACCACTTCTAGGCAGAGCCTAGCTGACAGTCGTTGCAGATGTCCACAGTCTAGAAAACAATCGTTACAACTGGAAAGATTCAGAGAACAATCGTCATTCTAGCTGACAGTTCTATCGAACAATAGTCACGGGCGCGTGTATGGCCTCACATAGCACATCGTCACGTTGATCTTACAGAGTTAATAAACCGAATACCAATTACCATCATTAATCTCTCCAATAAAAACTCCATTTTTTATTCCATAGCATCGCATATCCCAACTATCTCTCAAATTATACGAAATTCGCACTCTCCGTGTTGTCTCAAGATATTGATCGTCATTTGTCTTTTCTTTAAAACTCTTTCAATTTCCAGGTATACCTTTTGTCCACTCTATTTGTGAGTTTAGGTTACATCCCCTTCTGAATATAATTAACGACGATATTTCTCCTTTGTACTTATTCAACAAATAAAAAGCAGTTTTCCCAGAGTCAACTCATTTACTCTTTTCGCTACAACTCAATGAATGACACATAAAAATATGACAGCCACAATGCTTTTTCATATTAATCGCTAACTCTATGAAGGAGGTTGTATTAAAAACATGTTGTAACAATATATTAAGCAATAAAAGTAATTAAAGAAATTTGAATCCCTTTTTGGATCAAAACGGCATTTTACGTGTCGGCGGGAGAATAAAATATGCTAAGATTTGTGACGAAATGAAGCATCCAATTATCATACCATACAGTAGTCGTCTTACAAGTCTGTTAATCGAGCAAACACACAAGTTAACGTTTCATGGGGGTCCATGACTAACTTTATCAAATTTGAGACAAAGGTACTGGGTTGTATCGGGATATAGAGCAGTTAAGAAGGAAATCAGGAAATGTGTGACATGTCGGAAGCATGACCCTATTAAGCAATATCAGCTGATGGGTAACTTACCAGAGGGAAGGGTTGATACAGCTCCGCCTTTCTTTCATACAGGCGTGGATTACATAGGATACATAGAAGTAAAAGCAAACAAAGGACGCGGAATCAAAACTTCTAAAGGTTATATAGCATTATTTATATGTATGGTTACAAAGGCCGTTCACCTAGAATTGGTTCAATACATGGTATCATTAGTTTTAGTATATGTTTGGGTAGAAAACAATTCTTCTCCTTACAGTATTTCAGGTACTAGGTATATGGTATTTGTTTTTATAGGTAAACAAAGGTAAAGTATTTGTAGCTCCGTCAGGCAGCTACAGAGTGATTCAAGAGGAATCAAGGGGAATTGTTATAATGAAACTCACTTTGAATGTTTAAGTCGTGTATTACTCCGGTCCAAAGGCACACAATGAACGCCGACACTACACCACGAGCAGTCCCGGCCGCCGCCCGCACCCGGCGCGTTCACACCACGTATATATGCAGGTCTCCCGACACTCGTATTTTATTTTGTACATAGCGTCAGTCCATAGCTGTCCCCGAAATGTAATTTTCGCTCTACTTATAAAGGTGAAGCGAATTTTATTAATCCGTCCGGTCGCTTTTGACGACATCGATAAGGCCGAATGCTTGGCTGACAGTCTTGAGGGACAATGTTCAAATAACCCCAGTCATCCCGAACACGCCGAATTCCACTCGGAAGTGGAAATGGCGGCGGCTAGGATATCCGCGAAGGCTCCCGAAAGCGAGCCGCTCACTCCCACTACCGGAGAGGAAGTCCGTTCCATTATCCAAAACCTGAAGACCCGCAAGTCCCCAGGCCCCGACTCCATATCCAACAAAGCACTCAAGTGCCTCCCCGACCAACTCATAAACCTATTAGTATTGATTTTCAATGCCCTCCTGTTAGGTTGCTCCTTCCCCGACGAATGGAAGGAAGCAATAGTAATAGGTATTCGTAAACCGGGAAAACCCAGTAACCTCCCGAGCAGCTATCGACCCATCAGTCTGCTCAACAGCTTAGGGAAAGTCTACGAGCGAGTAATCCTCGCTAGACTCAAAACGTTCATGGAGTCGATGAAGCTCATACCGGATGAGCAATTCGGCTTCCGCGCCAAACACACCGCGGTACAACAAGTACACCGACTTACCGAAGCCATCCTAAATGGCTTCGCCAAAAAACGGTACACCGGTACTGTCTTCTTCGATGTCGCCAAAGCCTTCGATAAGGTATGGCATGCGGGTTTAATATACAAACTCGCAAACCTAGGAATCCCCGATAGACTCGTTCTTATCATTCGCGATTATCTTACAAATCGCTCATTTAGATATCGTATTGATGGTGCGCTCTCCTCAAGACGTACCTTACGCGCCGGAGTCCCCCAAGGTTCGGTACTCGCACCGTTCCTCTACTCGCTCTATACGAGTGACATCCCACGATTCTCCACTAAAACTAGTGCAGTCACCCACTTAGCCATGTTCGCGGACGATACCGCAATCTATACCACTTGTAGAGATCCCATAACTATTAATGATAGGCTCCAAAGAGCAACCAACCAGCTCGGAAGCTGGTTCCGCCGGTGGAGAATCGAAATAAATCCCGATAAAAGCGCAGCAATGTTCTTTTCGAGATCTAGGAGAGCCATGGACTTCATCCGGACGCCTCCTAGAGTCTCTATTTACAACCAATACATAGATTGGCAAAAGGAAGTCAAATACTTAGGTGTCATCCTCGAACCTACCCTATCCTTTATCCGACACATCCGCGTTGTCCGTAACCGGGCAGCGTTCGCCATGGGACGCCTCAATCCGATACTGTGCAAGGCAAGTAAACTGTCACTTCGCAACAAAGTGACACTTTACAAAACTTGCATCAGACCCATCATGACGTATGCGAGCGTCACGTTCGCGCACGTCCCGAAATCACGACTGTGTCCGTTGCAGACACTTCAAAATCGATTCATGCGTACAGCCACTGGCTGTCCGTGGTTCGTGCGCAACGTGAACCTCCATAGAGATCTCGACCTACCTACGATAGCCGATCTTTTCAGACGATTCTCGACGACTTACTTCGAGAAAGCGTCCATCCACCCAAACCCCCTTATAGTGGCCGCGTCCAACTATAAGGTGTTCAGGCACCCCAATAAGATTCACAGGCGCCCGAAGAGCGTCCTTAACGACCCCGACGATGCTATCACGGCATCCAACAAGATACACACATTACATCTACACAAACAGCGTCTTCGCCGGCGAAGACGAGGTCCCCGCTTGCTTGTGTCAAGCGGCCGCAGCCCTCTGCCGCGGCCGCCGTGACGCAGACTTCTTCCAAGTCATTTATTAGATGCAGCCCTCCAAAACGCGCCGCCTTAAGCCGAGGTTCGGTCTCGCAGGAGACACCCTTAAGGCGACGCCCCCTGTAGCGCGGGTGCTTGTAATGCACCCGCATGTATCACCCATTTCTCCTCGGCGATGCTTCAGCGCTCGCCCGTCTTATCGGTGACGCTGTCAAAGCCATTAGGGCTAACAGCATTAGTCATATTCGAAAAAAAAAAAAAAAAATTTTATTAAAGTACAATTAACAGTATTAGGTTTTATCAATTTTTTACAAATTTATCATAGCATTATTGACTCGCACACGTGTTATTATCCTATTTACAACTTAAGTCATTTTTTATTTAATACGTACATCAAGAGGGTATTCATAAAAACGAGCGACTCCGAGGACGTCGGTGAAATTGATTGTATGCATGACATCGGTACAAGTCGGAACAACTGGCAGCAGGAACCGCTCTCATCGTGAGACCATAACGCCAAAGGATTCATTATGTTTTTATTTCATCTCAATCACTCTTAGGGCATTTTATAAAAAAATAAACTAGCCGAAGTTGTTTTTACATAATTGTTTACATATACATAAATACGGAAAGACTGGAAACGACACAAACAACTAAATTTACACTAGGAAAATAATTTACAATATACAAATATAACTATATTATATAATATAATAATAATTAATAATTTGCGTTCTACCAGCGCGGGAGGCGCGGGGGGCGCGGGGGCACTCTACGAAGGTTCCTTGTAAACTACAGTATCGACTTTTTTACACTACAATATTATTTACAGCAACGAACATCACTTTGTGTGTCTCACGTCAGAACCATCATCGGCTGCGTCTCTGTCGGAGCACCGCGAGTGTTGCGGAGCTAGCGTTTGTCTGTGACCGCGAGCTGTAGCACTTGTCCCATAACCCACGTATCTCCAAAAACAACCAGTGGCGTCAGGGTACGCGCAGCACGCCGCCAGTGGCGTCAGGGTACGCGCAGCACGCCGCCAGTTGCGTCAGGGTACGCGCAGCACGCCGCCAGTTGCGTCAGGGTACGCGCAGCACGCCGCCAGTTGCGTCAGGGTACGCGCAGCACGCCGCCAGTGGCGTCAGGGTACGCGCAGCACGCCGCCAGTGGCGTCAGGGTACGCGCAGCACGCCGCCAGTTGCGTCAGGGTACGCGCAGCACGCCGCCAGTGGCGTCAGGGTACGCGCAGCACGCCGCCAGTTGCGTCAGGGTACGCGCAGCACGCCGCCAGTTGCGTCAGGGTACGCGCAGCACGCCGCCAGTGGCGTCAGGGTACGCGCAGCACGCCGCCAGTGGCGTCAGGGTACGCGCAGCACGCCGCCAGTTGCGTCAGGGTACGCGCAGCACGCCGCCTGTTGCGTCAGGGTACGCGCAGCACGCCGCCAGTTGTTGGCGGTGAGGCTCGGCGCGTCCGGTCGCAGCCGGTCGTCCTCGGCGGCCGCCTCCTGCTGCGGCAGCGGCTCTATAGCGGCCCCCTCGCCGCCGGGGCCTGGAGCCGCCGGGGCCTGGAGCCGCCGGGGCCTGGAGCCGCCGGGGCCTGGAGCCGCCGGGGCCTGGAGCCGCCGGGGCCTGGAGCCGCCGGGGCCTGGAGCCGCCGGGGCCCGGGGCCGCGGTCCGAGCTCGAACCCCACTGATACACCCACACTCTCGCTAGCTCTAGAATGAAATGGATGGAAATGGTCGTATCTGTTTGAAGGTATTTTACTTATCTTTCATACTAGCATCTCACGCAGACTGACCAGGACATTCTGGCATTTATTACAAAAGTCTTACAAAGCTTATAAATAATCAATTAATGTTTGCGGAATACGAGTAGTTAGTAGCGAAGCCACCGACAAGTTATCGCACTCGCACCACGATTACTTAACTGCGATACGTACTCCGCGCGTGTCGGTGACGTCAGCGGGTGGATACGAAACACGACCGCCGCGACGCCCGGAGCGAGGCGGCCGGACGCGCCCGCCGGCCTCTCACCGCGTCAGTCGCGGGGCGGCTCGAGGTGCGCGTTGTCGGTGTAGTCGTCGTAGTCCCGCGGCGCGTCGAGCTCGTCGTCGCGCGCGTCGTACTCGCCCGCGTCCCCCTCCCCCTCGACGTCGCCCTCGTCCCCGTCGTCGCCGTCGTCGTCACGCGGCGCGCCGGGCCGCTCGTCGCGCGCCGCCTCCTGCCACGACCACCACTAGATACTGCCCGCCACTCCCGAAGCGAAAACTCCCGCCCGGCCTCCCGCGAAGCGGGTCCTTTCCGGTTCGCACGTCGCCGGACTCGTTTCGATCGGTCGGTCGGAGGGGATCACGCACGTATAGAAAAACAACTAAAGAAACGTACGGACACAAGCGCCCGCAGAACGCTCGACCGACCGACTGCGAGTACGAAAACGTCCGCGTCCGTGGCGGCGCTTCGCGGGGGCCGGGCGGGGGCGGGCGGCCGACGTACCTTGGAGGGCCTCCAGCCGCAGCCCGGCAGCGGCAGGCCGTCGGGGCCCAGCGGGCACGGCGCGTCCAGGCCGGGCACGCCCTGCTCGCCGCGCTCGCCGCGGTCCCCCTTGCGGCCGCGCTTGCCGGCCGGGCCCTGCGCACGGCGACCGTCAGCGAGCCGCTCCGGAACTCACGAAATCATCGTTAACAGAGCGTCCGCGGGGCGGACGGAGCGCGTGTCGAGTTAGGTGCGGGGAGGGAGCGGAGAGGGAGCGGGGAGCGCGGTGCACTTACGGGTTCGCCTTTATAGCCCTTGTCGCCCTTCGGCCCCTGCCGAGCGAAAGCAAACGTTAGTGTCGGTAGCGGCGGCGGCGGGCGCTAGCGGCGGGGGCGGTGGCGATGGCGGCGGGCGGGCGGCGCGCGCCCCCTTACCTCCTGGCCGGGGATGCCGTCGGTGCCCTGCAACGGCACAGCGCGTGAGTGCACCGGGGAAGCGAGACGGAAACGCGCGCGCGGTATTAGAATAGTATAGAGCGGGACGTACGGGCAGGCCGGGGTCCCCGCGCTCGCCCTTGCCGCCCGGCTCGCCCTGCGCGCCCTGCACACACACACACACCGAGTGGGGTCAAAATCAGTAAAAACGTCAGGCCCGACGGTGACGCGACGAGCGCTCCCCGCGACGATAGCGACAGGGACGAGCACGATCGGACGATCGAGTGCGGCTCGGCCGGCGGCGTCGCACCGAGCCGCAGACGGTCGGTCCCGCGACCGGTGAATCATCGCAACTTCAAACAATACCAGAGTGGCGGCCGGCATTACTGTTTATGAAGGTAACGTGCAGCGCGTGCGAATCGCCGAGCGATTCCGATCGGTCGTCTATTCGCGCTCTAACTCTGGTCGTCCGGTCGATGTATTGCGAGCGGGCGACCGCTGAGAGTCGGCAACGGTAGATACTAGTCTATAAATATAACGCGTGGGAACCCACCTTCATGCCGTCCAGCCCGGGCGGCCCCTGCAACGACACGGCGGTGAGCGGCGGAGCGCGGCCGAGCGGCCCGCGGGCCCCCCGCACGCTGCGCTCGCGGGCCCCCCCATGCTGCGCTCGCGGGCCCCCCCATGCTGCGCTCGCGGGCCCCCCATGCTGCGCTCGCGGCCCCCGCGCGACTTTCGCAGGCGGGAATCGCTAGGAGGGCGTCCGGAGTCGAAGCGGGAAGGCCGGAGCGGAGGGGCCCGGACGGGGAACGTTAGAGCGTGGCGCATGCGGCCGGAGGCAGCGGGCGGGTGGGGGTTGGGGGCGGGGAAACAGAAAGACAAGAGGCGTGCACGGCATGCGAGTTTTATTTTTATTGAAAATAGTTTTTGAACAACAATAATTTTACGCTCTCGAGTATGGTACAAATGACGACTTTCAATTTCATAAAAAAACTAAATCCTTATTACTAAAGTACATACACTCGGTCTAGTGCCGGGCGCGGGCCCCCGGGCGGGCGCGGGCCCCCGGGCGGGCGCGGGCCCCCGCGCGGGCACGCGGCCCGGCACGGTACGCTAGCGGTGCGGACGGAGCGCGCGGACGTCGGGGGCTACCCCCGGGCTAGCGGAGACTACTCGCGAGAGGGCGGCCGCGCCGGCACCGTCCGCACGAGGGGGACGCGAGAGGGACGGGTCCCGGCCGGCGCCGGCGCGGGGCCTCCGCTCGCTACCTTCTACAAATATACAAGTACGTTCAAAGATCCAAAACATACACTCTGCCACGGGTAACATTTACAATCTTACGGTCCTAGTCCGCGGAACGGACCCGGCGGGCCGCGGCCGGCAGCTCCCGCCGCGGCGGGCGCCGGGTCCGCTACGCTCACAGATATCTTCTAAAGTAATGAAAAATATTATCTTTATACAGACTTTCAACACTTAACCTACGTTCGGTAACATCTTACGAGCGAAGTTCCTTAGCCTATTTACGTACAAATGTTACACTTTACGGAGGCGGGCGGCGGCGGGGCGCGGCGCGGGGCGCGCGAGGCGGGCGGCGCGCTACGTGAAGGCGAAGTCCGGCGGCCAGCGGTTCTCCTGCGCCACAACCGGGTTAGTGCTACACTACGTGTTAGTGCGGTTAGTGCCGGGCTGCTGGGCCGGGGGCGGGGGCAGGGAGGGTAGGGACCGCGCCGCGGGGCCGGTGTCGGGTGTGCGCGTGTGTGAAGTCGGAGCGTGCCTGTATGTATTTCAATAAAAATATGTTTCCCAGAAGAACGATTCGGATTCAGCGACCGCCACTCCGTCAGGCCGGCCGCGGTCGGACCCGCGCGGGGCGCTCGCATCTCGCGAACTGTGCTTTCGACCTGATCGAATTCGGTCTCCATAGATTTTTGTTACCGAATCTACTTTGCGAAAAGTGAAATAAGGAACGTCGAGGTCGGTCCCCGAGCGCGCTCCGCCACTCACCCGGTAGCCCGCGCGGCCCGGCGCGCCCGCCTCGCCCGGCAGCCCCACGGGTCCCTGCCGAGTAAATCGATAATAAAAATTCTAATTCCGTCCGGTCGACTGTCGTACTGGTAGATTGTGCTGGTTAACGTCCAAAAGAACAGCAGAACGCGGGCGAGCGAAAGATCGCACGAAACCGCCGGCCGCCGTCGGGGCCGGGGCGGAGTGGAGGAGCGGCTCACCGGCAGTCCCATGGGGCCCGGCTCTCCCTTCTCGCCTCGGTCCCCCTGCGGACAACGACCGCTCTGTATCGGAACGACGGCAGAGCGCACGCTCTATCGACTGTCGCGTCGATATAGCGGGCGTCGAGTTCGGATAATGCATCTACTGAGATCTTCGATCGAACCGGGTCATGAAATTTCCGGGAATGAAAGATGATTCCCGTTCGTT
Organism: Morpho helenor; assembly: GCA_029227775.1. NCBI lineage: Eukaryota > Metazoa > Arthropoda > Insecta > Lepidoptera > Nymphalidae > Morpho > Morpho helenor. The sequence continues at coordinate 17,114,948 of JARGCU010000020.1, read as the reverse complement.
GGAACGGCGATGATTTCATCGAATTTAGTAATTAAATAGTGTTTAAAATACGCTCCCGCTGTACGTACGGTTTTCCCGCGCAGGCCCTGCTCGCCCTTGTCGCCCTTGATCCCGGGGGGCCCCGCCACGCCGGGAGGCCCCGCGGGGCCCGGCGCGCCCGGCGCCCCCGCTATCTGCACACACGGACAGCGTGGGACCGGGGATGTGACAGACTGAGCCCTCCGCGAGCCGACCCCGGGCCGACCTCTCGTAAGCGATGAGAAAGATTTTGATAACCTCCCTTAAACGGATAAAAGTGAGAGGCGCTCGGCCTCGCGGCGGTCTCTCCTGTATTCATTCGTTACTTAGGTTAGGATTAAACGAATCGAACTAAAATAATTCGCTACGTCCTTGTATTTGATAATTTCATTATTACCGTCCGGTCCGCGGTCCGGAGCGGCAACCTGTTAGTATTCCATCAACAAAGGAACGGAAATCGAACTTACCACTTCGCGCCCGTATAGCTCGTAGCCGGTGGCGTCTCCCTGCAAGTTCAACGGTGGGCATAAAGATTAACAATTCACGAGCTGCAGCGGTGCGGTGTGTAGTGTGCAGTGTGTAGTGTGCGGTGCAGTGTGTAGTGTGCGGTGTGCAGTGTGTAGTGTGCAGTGTGTAGTGTGCGGTGTGCAATGTGCAGTGTGTAGTGTGCGGTGTGTAGTGTGCAGTGTGTAGTGTGCAGTGTGTAGTGTGCGGTGCAGTGTGTAGTGTGCGGTGTGCAGTGTGTAGTGTGCAGTGTGTAGTGTGCGGTGCAGTGTGTAGTGTGCGGTGTGCAGTGTGTAGTGTGCAGTGTGTAGTGTGCGGTGTGCAATGTGCAGTGTGTAGTGTGCGGTATGCAGTGTGCACTGTGTAGTGTGTAGTGTGCGGTGTGCAGTGTGTAGTGTGCGGTGTGCAATGTGCAGTGTGTAGTGTGCGGTGTGCAGTGTGCAATGTGTAGTGTGTAGTGTGTAGTGTGCGGTGTGCAGTGTGTAGTGTGCGATGTGCAGTGTGCAGTGTGCCGTCTGTGCAGTGTGCGAGTGGATAGTTACCTGCCTGCGTCTCAGCTTCCGGTATTTCTGCGGGACGACGCGCGAGTGACGAGTGGGCGACGGACGGGCGACGAGCGCGTGACGAGCGGGTGACGAGCGGGTGACGAGCCGGCGACGAGCGGTAATGAAACAAAAATAGTTATCTAAAGCCTTAATATATAGAACGTGTAGGTGATATAAGTTGTAAAGGTATAGTGCGGCGGCGCGGCGCGGAGCGGACACGTCGGGCCTCAGGCGTTGGATATAAATATAATAGTACGAGTATGTCGTGACGCAAAGATAAAATATGCCAAGTTATTACGAATAGGTAAGTGATAACTCTCGTCGTGGCGGAGTACAGTTAACATCGTCCCCGCGTGGCCGCCGCCCGGAGCCGCCCGGAGCCGCCCGGAGCCCTGGCGGCAGGCGGCGAGGCGGGTCGCGGTACCGAGACAGTTACCTCGTTTTACAAGGGTTCAATAAAACGTTAATTGTTCTTATGATTTTAAATGCTTCGTTCTCGCATGAAATTTATTCAGGGCCTGTTTCACAAGTTCCCGATAAACTGTCAGTTAGCCTATTCGGAATATATCTGACACATATCTCAGAATTTTGCGTCTCTCAGGTCTAATAGGCTCATTCAGCACTTGGTCCCTAATAAGTTAACAGGTAGATCGTGTGGCTGTTATCTGCTATATAGCAAATATCTATTTTAAAACGGCCGCGATTTAATTTTTTCACTTTTTAGAGTCTCTTTTTGGAGCCATTTATCTGCTATTTAGTTTATTTGTCGGTTAACTATCCGATACTCGATCAGTGACTTGCGATCAAGTTACTGATCGAGCTGCACCCTTACATCGATACTGACAGTTGTAACTATTCAAGTGTCATTTAAGAATCCATCATTATAACCTGGAAATACGAGTACTACAGTACAGTACAGTACAGTACAGTACACTATAAGATCCTTAACTCGATTTACATTTTCAATATTCGTATGAAAAACGGAACCGATGCGCCGCCGAGCCGTCGGCCACGTGGCGGTCACCGCACGCGACGAGGCCCCCCACTCACCGAGTCGCCCTTGTCCCCCTTGACCCCCTTGATGCCCGGGTAGCCCGGCGGGCCCGGCAGGCCCGGCGCGCCCAGCATGCCCGGCGACCCGATGTCCCCGAAGTCCCCCTTGTCCCCCTTGGGGCCCGTCTCGCCCTGCGGGAAGGCCGCGTTACTTGGCATACTTCTCGGACTGCGACGATTCATAGTGTAGTGGTATACAATAAAAAAGCTCAAATTTGAACGTAATCAATCCGATCGCTCCGATCGTATGTGATAATGAACAGTCAGGATGATGGCGCGGGCGGACACGTACCGGCTTGCCGGGCGGGCCGGGCACGCCCGCGGCGCCGGGCCGGCCGTCCGCGCCCGGCGGCCCGCGCGGGCCCGCCAAGCCGTGCCGCCCCACCGCGCCTGCAACAGTCGCAGCGCGCCCGTTTCAAACAAGACACGGAAGACATTACTGCTAGTTTACCTTTTTTTAATGGAATTTTATCGAAATTTGAGCTTGCAGTGCCTGCATAAAATTTTTTTTTTTCATAAATTCTTCATTTTAATTTAAGTTTTCTTTAAATTTCTGTTTATTTTTTCCTGTTCTGTTTTATATATATATATATATATATATATATATATATATATATATATATATATATATATATATATATGTCGCATCCTGGCAACCATCATTCCATCATTAAAAATATATTGAAAATACATTGAAAATAGAAGGCGCAGCGGTGACAGAATGCAGACGGCGCATGTGAGAGATGAAGACAGATGCTTGTCATGGCGCAGTTGTGAAAATTGTTAAGAAGAATATAAAGTTGAAGATAAGCGTTGTACTTTTCCATATGCACGATACCCTAATTACGCCCACTAATGTCTAAGAATAATGCCCAAGATACTGATGAGTCTACATCAGAAGTGGGATTCAATCGTGCAAATGGATGGATAGTATGAAGGGACTATGATGACTCACAATGGCGGATACTATAAGAGTTACGAAATAAAACAATTCAAACACCAAGACGAATAATATCAATCGGCCGAAGTTTAAACCCGATAAATGATGATTTTACGTAAAATTGTGGTGTACTACAGCTGACTTATACTTGGACGGAAAAACAAAAGAAGATACGTTTTCTGGAAATTTCTGCGGCTGCACTTATTAATTTCAACAATGATAGATCAATGGATAATTAAAAATCATTCTGTATCTATTAAAAATCAATCATGCCTGTTTTCGTGTTACGTAGTTGTTGAATTTTTGGAAGAATTTAAATATAGTGCAAATTACGCATTTGGTACAAAATTGATACATGACTGCAATGGCTTGCATTCACACCGGAGATATCTTCGCGTCAAAAGCTGTATCAGGAACTACAAGTATACTCCTATTTGAAACGAAAGTTATTTATAGAGGATCGCAGATTCAACGCGATCCCAATTCAAGGGTCTTTGTTGCGATCAGCAGTGCACAGAAAAATGGAGTGTCGCAAACGGATTTTGGAACCAAAAGACTATTGTCTGTGGTACTGTGGTAAGCTCTGGACAACGATGACAAGCAGATTACAAATTATTTGTGTGCAACAGGTGTAGCAGGCTGGGTCACGTCGCGAGTCGCTGCATGGCCAATGGACCTGCTCTTTGAGGTACCAGTACACCGACGAGTAGACTGTAGACCAAAGTCTGGTCAAACCGCCATCAGGAGCTTTCACATCATTTGGTAGGTGTTATTACTTTGATTTGTTTCTGGGCCTGGATGTTCTCTTATAAAAGAGACTATAGCTAATAAATTTAGTTGGGAAATAATTGATAATGTTGTCATTAGTAGGGATGGCTAACAAGAATGTTTATAGTACCTTGCAAATAATTATCAAGTAAAAGTAAACGGTTTTAAACTGAAATTATAAGAAGAAGGTGAACTGTTCAACTTTTGCCAATCCAGCTCTTTTAGTCAAAAACATAATGTGTCTTATTGTCTTACAAAAATACCTGAGAGTCAAGTACCTATTGATAATGACAAGATTTGTGATAACGTAATTTGTGTTGATGTTTATACAGACGGGTTCTTGGTTCGGTGGGTCGGTGACTGTACCAGAGTATCGTCTGTAGCCCAGTAGAAATCGGCATCTGCTCAGGGTGGTCCGTTGGTACGCAGTGAGCGATAGCTCTGGGGGTCGATGACACCAGGGTATCGTCTGTAGCCCGGTAGAAATCGGTATCTGCTCTGAGTAGTCCGTGGGTACGCAGGGAGCGATAGCTCTGGGTGGTATAGTCGGGTCTAGCTGTGTAGCGATGGCCGTGAGTCATGTGGACTCGTTATCCCTGAGGGAAGACCCTTCTGCTGAGACAGAAGCGGTGGACCACGAACAAGATACCTGGGTTGTTTTTGAAGTAAATTCTGATAGGTTTTCTGTTTATTTTTGTGATGTCATGGTGAGTGTCAGTCAATGGTACTCTGCCTCAGTACTTTTCGTATGCATTATGGGTTTACATTACATTTTATTTGTTGGGTTTCATAATTCAATGATCAACTTACGACGAGATATAATTTTCCTTGTTTTGTTCGTTTATTAAAAAGATCTAGACCTCAATGACCCAAATGTTGTAGGATAGGCCGAACGGAATTTCTGGGTTCGTTTGTTTGTTACAGATCAACACACGGGGACGTGTGTCTCGCAGGATGGCCGTGTCGCATCCTGGCAACCATCATTCCATCATTAAAAATATATTGAAAATACATTGAAAATAGAAGGCGCAGCGGTGACAGAATGCAGACGGCGCATGTGAGAGATGAAGACAGATGCTTGTCATGGCGCAGTTGTGAAAATTGTTAAGAAGAATATAAAGTTGAAGATAAGCGTTGTACTTTTCCATATGCACGATACCCTAATTACGCCCACTAATGTCTAAGAATAATGCCCAAGATACTGATGAGTCTACATATATATATATATATATATATATATATATATATATATATATATATATATATATATATATATATATATATAATCAATTAAACGTTTATATTAAAAGGTAATCAATATTTATTAGGATTACCGTAATAAATATTGATTACCTTTTACTAAATTAAACACTGAATACGATACAAATAACAGTTAAAAATGAACGAAACGTTCGTTACCTGCTTCGGCCCTCGGAGACGCGGGGGGTCCGCCGCCGCGCGCCCACCGCACCTGGCCTCGGTCGTCACTTGTACCACCGCGGACTGACTACGCGACACTACTCGAGAGCGAGCGGCCGTGCGGCATGCGGCGTGCGACAGGCGGCGTGCGACATGCGACGTGCGATATGAGGCGTGCTTCGATAATAGGACACCGCGGAACGGAAGGATGCGATAAAGAATCGATACAGGAATAATGCCCAAAATGCTTCCACTAGATGAATATATTCAGAATACGGACACATCGGACATCGCAGAGAGGGAAGATAGACTGACAGAACGTTATCCTCGGAAGCGACGCCGCGCTCCGGAACGACCGTGTCGGGTCACGTCGGGTTTCCGACTTGCGATCGAACGAATTAAAGCGGCGTGGCGCACGCGAATGTCGGATGCGATCCGCTCGAAACGATCGTTGGAAAGAATAGGAAGAGAAGCGAGGCGTCGGGCCGCCGGAAGAGATAGAGAAGAACGGTTGCAACTAGTGTGGCGGGCCGGCTCGGCGGGTCTCCTGCGGCGAGGCACCGGACCGCGGTAACGAGCGCGGTAGCGGTGTCGGTCGTTCGACGACTCTAACGAGTCCTTCGAGAGAAGGAAAGTTCGTGAGGGTCGAACGCTCGCCACCCGGCAGATCGGTCCGAGCCGACGCTCGCCTCCGGCGCCTCGCGAGAGCCGCCGAGCGGCCGCAGTTACCCGCTTGCCGCGCTTGCCGCGCGCGCCGCGCTCGCCGGCCGGGCCGGGCGCGCCCGCCGCGCCGCGCTCGCCGCGAGCCCCCTCCGCGCCTTCAACAACGCGCACGTCAGAACGGACACGTCGCCCTCTGCGGCCCGCCGAAATAATTCATATTGCGATAGGCGACGCGGGCGACGAGATCGATTAATCGCGTCGAGATCGAATACGTCCTGAATGTTTCCAAAGTGAGTCGTCAGATGTCGAGATCCTCGTTGAATGAAATCGTTCGCCCTACCGTCTCCGTCGATTTACTTGAAAAACTGATAAGGTCGCCTGGAAAATGAATTTCAGGAGTGTCGACCGTGCGACGGCACTACCTAAAGTCATTCCTCGTCGAAGCAGTGTTAGGTGTTAGCCGCTCCACCGGCGAGACAAAAAGCATATTAAACCATTTCATGGAACGGGCTAGCCCTCTACCGCGGAGTGGAACGTTACCGGGCGGTCCCGGCGGGCCGGGGGGTCCCTCGATGATGCCGGTGGGGAAGGCGTCGCCCTTCAGCGTCGTCGTGAAGCCGCGCTCGCCCTTGTCCCCCTTGTCGCCCTGGAACACGTCACATCGGAACGCGTGAGTTATCGTCTCCCGATACGCTTTTATGTCGATACATAACAATAAAAAGTATTGAATTAATAATTAATGCATTAACGTGTTTTTCGTTGTTGGGTCGCTCTCACGGTGTTTTCTGTTTTGTGTTTACTGCCCTTAAAGCTGTATGTCAAAGAAAGTCTTAAAGGTGCACCGAGGTTGGAGTCTCTGACTTTCTGGCTGTCTGTAGACAGACGTCGAATAGATACGACACTCGGCGGGAACAGTGCGTAGATATACGACGTACGCACTAACCCCGTCAAGTACACCTTAAAAGAACCTAATTAAATAATCTTAATTATATATCGATGTTAAATAGTAAGTGTCATTCTTTTTTATGTATTTTACATAGTTTTTCACCTTGTGTCCGGCCGGCCCGGGAGGCCCCACCGGCCCCGGCGGCCCGAGCGGCCCCGGCGGCCCGCCGGCTCCGGCCGGGCCGGGCGGGCCGGGCGCTCCGCCCCGCCCCTCGGCGCCCGCGGAGCCCTCGTTGCCGGGCTGTCCGGGCGGCCCCGGCGGTCCGGGCTCGCCGGGCTCGCCCTACAATTATAATTAAAATACGGTTTCTTATGATGTCCTGGGATTTAAAATTTCGTGTCGAACTGAAATCATCAAACGCTATTCAGATGCACGCGATATGTTATAGAAATCGAACAAGTACTTCTCTCATTAGAAGCGATTTCTTTATGTATCTGGCGGCAAGCGCGCGAGTGTAGATCTAGACAACCGATATCGCGTCCATCCGAACGGGTCCTAACTACAAACACGGAAACATGCTCGAAGATTGCAAACACTCTCATACTACTGCAAACAAAAATGAAAAGAACATGCCGCTAGCACACAGAGTATGGCTACGTCAGGAGCGCGCGAGATCCGGCGGACCGGCGGACCGGCGGACCGGCGTGCGGTGCGGCGCCCGACCGGGGAGTGTCCGGCCGAGTTAATACGGCGCTGTAGTTTTTTAAGGGAATAAAACTTTGTTGAACAAAAAAAAATATTATATATATATATTTTATTTTATTTATATATTTATTTATTTTTATATATATATATATTTATAAGGACGACACACAGTTATAAAATACAGAATTATAAGAATATTTGAAGAATCGATATACTGTGATACGGTCCACCAGAAAAATTAAGGAAGGTAAAGGTTAGGAACGAACGAACGAACGAACTTTCCTTGTCAACTCGGAAGACATAGTCACAGTCACGTGTGTCAGTGTCGTCGGCTGCGGCGAGGCAGCTCGACGGTGCACCGCGCCCCGCACAGAGATGATACAGAAAATATATACTCGGACTTGTTAGTGAAATGCCAGGGCCGTAGGCTTCTACATCGAAACGATACGAATGAAGGACAGTTCTAGAGAATGGCGCGGGAGGCGTCGGGCTCGTATCGGGAGGGGCCTGAGGACACTCGAAAGGGGGCCTCGGGGCTCCGGCGGCGGGACTCACCTTGAGCTGGATGACGGAGTGCGCCGACACGTTGTGTCCGGCCGCCTGCAGGCCCTACGGACACGGCACGGTACAGGCCCGGCCCGGCGCAGGCTCGGCCCGGCCGCGCCCGGACGGACGGGCCGGGCCGCGACCGAACCGCTACCAGTTTAAATAAAAAATAATGAACTGCCACTACACTACTCGTACTCCAAATAAAATTTAAAAACCCACACAAAAATAAAATTGCACACGGATGCAACAAAAGTAAGCGCTAAATTATAAAAGCCTCCTCGAGCAGGCGTCGCGGCCGGTACCTTGACGGCTACGATCTCGGCGGTGCTGTAGGGGCTCGTCCTAAAGCTGTCCACCGACCGCTTGACGCCCTGCAAGCGCGCACACGTTACACATGGGCCGTGGGGGGCCTGGGGGGCCTGGGGGGCCGGGGGGGAACCGGCTGTTATATGTCACATCGTAGGATGCCTCGTTAGCGTATGGCGGTGCGGGTCTCTAGGCCCAATTCCATCAGTCGTTCTGGCCGTATAGCGGATCTCATTTTTGATTTGATAGCGTATATGTCCGCCGTTTCTAACAGACGTAACGCTCACAATAACGAGTACTTCGATATTTAAAAATACATCATTTTAAATCAAAAATTAATAGAAAAATTCATTACCGGTACCGTTCTGAGATAACTGTACGATCAGACGAGTCGGGCGTGCGTACCTTGATGGCGGAGAAGACGTCGAAGCCCGGGCTGCCGTGGTCGCCCTTCTGGCCCTTGTCCCCGGGCCGGCCCTGCAACAGGCGGCGGCGACGGACTCTACGTCATTACTGAATCGAATCTTCATCAAACAATCGAGTCTTTATACCGAGCGATCACATAAAATCGAATAATTCAAATACCGGACCTCGGGAGAGCATTAAGTATACAAATTATAAATAAAGTGACACCACCGAACATTGGTTCGAGATCGAATAGCAAGAAGAGAAGGCGGTCCGGTGCGGCGGCCTCGGACGGCAGCTCCGAGCCTCGCACCGCGGCCGTGACGTATTCTACTTCGCTTCGAATGTGTGACGTCACAGGCCCGAGGTCACTCTCCGGAGTCCGCTCCGCGTTGTCGCGGGGACTGGAGCCGACTTCGGTCCGCCCGGCCGACCTACCCGGCTCCAGGCTTCCGTAAATATAAAAGTCGATTAGCTCTTACCGGATCGCCTTTAGGGCCGTCCAAGCCGATCGGACCCTGCAATCGAAATAAAATTATTGTTAAAATTTATAAAATGCAAGTGTTTATATATAATTCCATCAACCGGGTATAGTATTAGTTAAAGCAGTATAAAAAAAATTATAACACCTACGTACGGTTAAACAACGACAGTGGCAATGATCACATTGACTGTAAATGCATTCTGCAACTAATGTAATAATAGTTAATGAGATAGAAAGCGAATCATAGGTCAAACCAATCAAACGCATCTACGGAAAGCGGACACGAAACACGCCCGGGACGAGCGGGGACATAGCGACACGCGCAGTACGCGGCCCGCGGTGTCCGGGAATGAGGGTTCGGTTGAGGGGCAGGGGGCTAGTGGAGAGCGGGCGAGGGCTGGCCGCGGTCACCGGGACCGCGTCGGGGCCAGGCCCGGGACCGGCTCCGTCGGCAGCTCGCAGCGAGGACCGAGCCTCGCGACCGAGGGCCGGTCCTGCCGAGCGGGCCTGACACGTGTGAGGTGACAGTGATTCGGGAACAATGCGTCGTTGCGGTGCGCGGAGCCCGGGCCTCGCTCTGGTCTTTTGCTATATTATCGAGATACGAACATCATGCGAACGTTCGAAAACACTCCGTATCGTAGGAGTTTGTGTTAAATTTGAATCGTGCCATGCCATGTCGGTCCGTCGCGGCGCCGGGCTTCGGGCTACTGACTACCGTGTCGGAACGTTTCGTACACGGGAACGTGTCGGTGAGCCGGGTGTTCTTGTGGTGTGGCGTGACGCCACAGAGCAGGTGTCAGGCACTGAGCCCGCGCGCGTGGAGGACGTGTCTCACGCGACACACGGTCGCTAGAGTCGTTATTCGTGTAGACAAGAACGTTGAGTGGTAATAATTGATGGTGTAATGAATGGTGAATGATCGGTTAATATTGGAGATCTATTACAGTGACCGCGACCACAATGTGACAAGTTAGGAAGTTAAGTGTGCTACAGAGGCAGGGAGGAGGGAGCTCTACCGAAGCACTACCGGGCACTACCGGGACACTCCGGGGCACTACCGGGCTCTAAGGCCGCGCTTACCATGAAGCCTCGCCCGCCACGCGCGCCTTCGCTCCCCTGAAACGGGTAATCTCTGTGAGCTCTCTGCCGGGCCGGGGCGAGCGGACGCGGGCCGGGGCGGGGCCGCGCTCGGAAGAGGATTTTCTCCGTCATACGTTTAAGATTATCACGATGAATCTTTTAGTGTTAATTTTATAAAAGTCATACTTGTAAATGTCATAAATGTCTTTCGGAGGGGGAGGGGGGCACGGCCGGAAGGGCCGCCCGGAGACAGCGAAGGTTAGAGAGGGTAAGGATTTCGAAGGTGAGGATGGGACGCTTCACGAGGCGGCGCGGTTCGGTATAAAATAAAATAAAGTGGTGAATATAAAATATATACTAATGTAAAAAGCTCTGTACCGGGAATCCGTTCTTCCCGGGCGCTCCCATCGACCCCTGCAAATAAATAAATAAAACGTAAAAAAATAAGAAGCGCGGCGACAGACGAGGCCGGGGCGCGCGCACGTACCGGGGGGCCCGGCTCGCCCGGCTCGCCCCGCTTGCCCTTCTTGCCGCGCTTGCCGGGGGGCCCCGGGGGACCTGCAACAGACAGCAGTAGCAGCAGGAGCAGCAGGAGCAGCAGGAGCAGCAGGAGCCTGCTGACGTGCGGGTTGCACAGTTATAGTATAGGTACGGTAGTACTGCTTTGGTTGCCGATACATAGAAAATATGCCGATACACAAAAACGAAAAACATATAGGCACGGCGGTTGTTTTTGTCAGTATTGTACGCTCGCGGGGAGACCGTGGGAGCGTCCGTCCATCCCGCTCGCTTGCATTTTCCCAGGAATTTTCCAGAGGTCAGTAAAAGACGCGTGATATGATTTAAGTATATATCCATCATTGGAGGACTCCCTCTTGCCTGCATCATGACAATTTCTTATCATTTACAAACGATTCAGTACAAAAGTAATGATAACATTATTTTGCTATAATCTGGGATTAAGTAAAATAGAGAATAGACTCCGCGACAAAATCGCTCTGCAATTGTTAAGGTTGTGATAGTGAACGTATGTAGTGCAGTGCTAGTGTATTGTGGTGGCGGTGGTGGAGGTTTTTGCGTGTCTTTTTACGAATCCTGCATGTATCATATATGAAAACGGATAGTCCACTCTACATTTAGATTTATCGCGGATTATAGGGAAATAAATTTTATTATCACTTTTATACACTACGCGTGTGGTGACCTGACGAGAGTCGCGGACCGCGCTCGGCTGAAGCGCTCTCGGCGACTTTATTTCCGCTTCGTTATCGAAAACGACGAACTAATTATTCGGGCCTGTTTTATGTTTGCAGTATAATTTATTTCAGCGTCCCGTGTGCCCGAGCAGATATGCCGTCGGCCGGGTCGGGAGGTTACATTTAGCTCGACTTAATTTGATAACAGTTATTTTTATTTATTAAGCTCATTTGATACAACGGTACGGTAACATCACCTCAGTTCAACACAAATCAAAAACGACGCAAGCAGCTATGTTAGTCAGTCAGTTAGTTAACAGTACAGATCGTTGGAGGCGGGAAATGCTGGAGTGGCGACCGCACTCCCGACCGCACTCCCGAGTCCCGATCGCGCGGTAGACCGCCTCAACGATGTAAAGATGACATCATTCGCAGGTTATGTGGGATTTTTTCCCCTCTAAAACCCCTTGATAATCCGGACTGACATATAGTTTTAAAAATTTCCTTTAAATAAATATAAATATGAAGTCGTAAATGTGAACAAATCACATATTACATAATTGAGGACATATTAAGATTTAAGTCGAGGTGAACGACGGCGTGTCATAAACAGCTATAATAACGTTAAAATAACATGATAAGCTGTGACTCAAGTCGGCGCACTCTTTGCGGTGAGCGTGTTGCGGTCGGGCGAGCGGCCCGCGCCGGGGCTCCGGCGGTGTCCCGGCAGAATATTATGGGCAGCCTGAACCTTAAGGACTCTAGGTACTTTGGCTCTTCCGAGGTGTTAATAGGGACTGGGATTTGGGACGCGTTATTAAAATGTCGTACGTGACCGTTCTCAGAACTTAGAACGGCTAAAATAAGATATCCGAAAGTATGAACATATGCCATTCTGTTGTCCTAAAAAAGAAAAATATCTCCTGTATCTCGGACGCTCACGCAGCTCTCTGGGGCCTACTTTTTTCAAAACCTTCCATAGTCAAATTCATATTTCAGCTAATTTATACAAAACTTTAAATCGTAAATGAAACTTACAAAAATAATTTTATATATCGTTGAAAACAAAATAAAAATTTTGAGTTTTGAGTTGACCGACGAAATATGAGAGAACGATCCTCCGACGTTCAACAGTCTCATATTTTCCTCCTCGTATCGAAAGAGGAAACTACTGCGGGGCGATATAAATAATTTGAAGCTCAGTGGTACATTATCGTTTATAGTGTTATCTGCGTACGCAGCGAGAGTCGCGCTGCGCCGCACGGTGGCGCCCGAGGCCGACGCTACTTGTCGTACCGTTACTAGCGTTACGAACGCTACAGTCGGTCCGTCCGCCGCAGGACCAGTGTTGACGAAATGTGGAACGATTGTGGCCGTCGTACCGCGCTAACATTATTTTCAAGTTTGTCGAGCCGTCCGTCCCGCGGCCGCCGCGCGCTGCCGTCCCCCGGGCCGTCCCCGGACGACGAATGAACCCATTTTGGCTGTGACTTACTGTGCGGCCGACCGGGGGATCGGCGACCAGCGCCAGCTACGGGGGCTACAAATATGTATTTCTTAATTAGTGGACTCACAGCCGAGGAGAGTGGAAATACCGTGGCGGCGGCGGTGAGTCAGCCCCCGCCGCCCGCGACTGCCGTGGGGCACCATCGCTGGTATTTTCCTCAACCTGTTTACTGACGTACTTCGAACGTTTCATATTAAAACTAAAATTGTTTTTGCTCCGTAGTGGTATCTTAGTATGTTGCAGCTCGAAAACGTCGAACAGCTTTAATAAAAATCCTATTGCAATTAACATTCTAAGATAAGAAACGGAGTTAAAATCGTTACTAACTTGTAACTAAATTAGGTATATAAACTTTCGGCAATCTCGATCAGCAGCAGGAAGTCCCTTAGATCCATCGTTAGATAAGTCGGCTCGCGACAGACGGAAGCGGGCTCCCGCAGCAGCCGGCCGGTCCGGGCGCGGCGCCTGGCCGAGCTCGTGCCCCTCGTCGTGTAGGGAGCGAGAGCGTGCCCCCGGACAGTTTTCACGGTGTCGTGCGACCGGACTGATGTCAAACTTTACTCGGACGGAGCTGCTGCAGCGATCTGAACGGACCGCTAGCCGAGAATGCTTCTTTTCTTTTATCACAACATAATAATAATGAAGCTTGAATGCCAACTTTTTAACTTGGAAAACATTTTGCCGGTCGTGTGGAAACTAGGTAGGGTCAGAGATTTTATTTCAAATCAAATTTAGTTTAATGTATTAAATATGTACCCCGGTCCGTGGTCTGCACGTATGCCGGTCGCTGTGCCCGACTGACATCAATTGACGCTCGTGTACCCGCGACCTGCGAGCGCACTTTCATTACGCTCGCGTAACGAAGCATTCGACAAACTTTACTAATATTTTGAACGTTATCTCTCTCGTCGTGCGGTCTCACCCCATACAAATATTTAAGAAAAAATATTCCCATTATACCCATCAGGAGTCGAATGCAACCTTTGTGATCGGGAAGAACTCGAATAGTTCTCGATAATCGGGATAGGACCGAGCCTCCCGAGCCTGCGGAGCGTGCCGATCGCGACACGACGCCGAGACCGCCAGTGAACCCCGCGGATACGACGCGAGTCACGGAATCAGAAGAAGATATATGTCGTTGCGAGTCATAGTCGTTTCAGTCTTTACCATCCCTGTTCTGTTTCGGTCCGAGTGTCGCAAACCGTGTTTTGCCTGACGACAGCGCTATTGAAACTATTCGCGTCCGGTCCCGAGGCTACTGCACGTGCGTACGACTAAATAAATAGCTGTAAGTTTCGGACCGGCTACGAGACACGATGCTAATCTGCGCGGAATAAGCAGCTTCTAGAGCGAGCCGTGTTATTTTATGCTAATCGTTGCGTCCCTCTACTGGTATATCTAAATTCCCAATCGTATAGCCGGCCGGTGCGCGTGTCGCTGCCGGTGCGGCCGGTCGGCGGCGGCGCGCGCTGGCGAGCCATCTCGACGACAACAGGGAGCGGCAGACACGATTACGCCGTTACTTTTTATGCGCCACTCCGAGAATATGACTGTTCTTTTTACAATATCCTGAAATTGCGCGGGGAGGAATCTTAATATCCTGCGAACGCTTACGGCGGCTGCGGGTGCGGGGGGCGATTATGCGCAATTTCGTCAACGAGTCTCGGGCGGAACGTGACATTTATCACGATCGCACCCTTCCCAGGGTCTGACAGTAATTACGGCGCGGGGCGCGGGCGGCTCCTCGCGACGAACGAACATTCGAAATCCCACAGACGTTCGAATCTATTCAACTTACAGCGTTAGCGTGCGACGATAACTAGGAGAACCGAGAAGATTAGAAACTTAGAAATTCCAATTATCGCATCCCCGCCACAGACCGCGGCCGACCTCGTCAGAACTAAGGCTCGTTTAGATTTTCTTAAGGTGCCGGTACGACTGGAGCAGCTCGCGCGTGTGTCCACCCTTATTCACGGCTCGCACACTTTAAGGAGAATGACAAACTGAGTCGGATACAAGCGGCGCTAGCGACACTCGAGGCGGTTAGGGGCCGGGGGCGGCTCGAGCTCTATTCATTTATATGAAGGTATCTTTATCTATGCTTGTATGTGACCGTTCTATGGACTTCTATGTGAAACATGAACGACAATGAACAGAAATAAAAAAAATCCCATGGTGCTGAAACTATTCGGTTCCTTCATTAGGTGCGACGCAGCAATCGGCAATAACCGTTCCGGGAAGACTAGCGAAGAGCGGCAAAAGAACGACGAAGAAAGAGTCGTTTTCACCTGAGTCGCTCGAGAAAGGTCCCACGTGTCTCGGACGTAAGTTCGTAACTCATTCAGCCAAATATCGCCGCTCAAACTGTTCGTCGTTTAGAGCGGTTTTGGTTTCAGCAGGCACGATGAACTCTATCCTAATTTAAGCTAAGAGTTTGGTTAGAGTTTCAAATTAAAAGTAAAACTTATAATATATCTCGAGGAAGGCTATGCTTCGTATGCTACCTAACGACAATTATTTCAATATTTATTCAAGTTATAAATAGTTCACCAGATGACTCGGACGTTATCTTCGACTGTCGTGCCATGGTATGTAAATATGTATATGTTAAATGTGTAACACACTGCCTCATTCGCGATACGCGCGCTCGCAAACAATGCCGACGTGACCGGCCGCCGTCCCGGTGCGGGCCGGGCGTCCGCTGGCCTGCTGCTCCCGGACTAGTGGTCCACCTGAGGTGACACCTCCCGCTCGATACTCACGTAGCCAATGGAGGTCGGTATACCTGGAATAGAAAAAAAATATGAAAGTTTTAAAAAGGAACGGTAACTGCAGCAGCCGGCGACGAAGCTACTGTCTGCAGATTATACTGCGTCGTAAAATGATCTAGTCAGACTTTGCGTGAAACGAAAATTATCGTCGAGGCGATCGTTAATTTCTAAACTTATTCGCGTCTCCTCCGTTAGGTCGGGTGGTATTCAACGTCATTATCCTAATATAACCGAGATAATACAATTTCGCAGAAAGTTCGCGCCGACAGATACAAGAAACAGAAACGACATAAAGTGGGTTTTAGCATAATAATGCGGCAATTGGGAAAAGTGGTTGCGAAACAATACGCGGAGGGCGCGGCGACCGCGGGCCGGCCCGACTGTGTATGTACTGTGTATGTCTTTTTAAGTTTAGAAATACTGTACCCGCATCCACATGACACATTTTCATTACTTTCTCGTTTGTTTTGCATATTACATTGTAATACGTATATTCACGAGGCTGCATGTGTATAAAAAATGATTACAAGGAAATTAATACAGGATTTTTTTAAAATATGTATCAAGAGTAAAGTATAGTGAATTGAGTTTGACAACAATAAAAGTGCAACGCGATATAGAATTTAAGGAGTGGATTATCACAACCTGCAAGAACATTTCACAGGTTTTGAATATTCCAAGGGCGTTAAATGTCTGAGATAAGGATATTACTCTCCTATTGACTTTGAATGGCGTCAGTGCGGTGCGGAGAGCGCTCCGAGCGCATGATATTCTGGAGTTTTAAAATCAGGACGGACGGACGGTTTGTGAACGGCAGATTTGTAGATAGATGTGATTGCTATTAGTAAGCGGCGAGGCGTTGGGTAGGGGGCTTTCGAATGATCGTAGAAGTTGCGCTATTTTACAAATTTTACAAGTAAAGAACATTTGGAGAGGCCAAAGGTATATACTGTTATAGTTAATTTTATACAAATAAAAAGATTTCGAAAATTATTTTTTCGATCGTTATTACTGTCAGGAGAGTCTCATTAAAGAAAAAAATTATCAGTAACCTTTCTGAAATATAACAAATATTAATTACTATCACTCACGTCTTGTGACGCGGCACAATCGGATAGCCCTAGCTGGTGTCCTGTGCCCTTAATTTACATGTTACAATTTTAAATAGAGATTTAATAAAAACGATAAAACTTTAGTAAAACACTGGAAATGTATTCCGAGGTTCAAAGAAAATATTAGTCATCGGCGAGCGGCGGGGACGATAAAAATGAAAACCGACCAAATAATACCGATATCAAACAACGGAGCGCAACGTTGTTATATCGGCACTGGCGAGGCTCCTAATGTGAGCTGACGTACGGCCGAGGGGCGCGGGCTCTGCCGCTCTGCGGGCGCCGCTGCAGCCTCGTGACACGATGACCAGCTACAGCTTCGTGACACGATGACCAGCTGCAGCCTCGTGACACGATGACCAGCTACAGCCTCGTGACACGATGACCAGCTGCAGCCTCGTGACACGATGACCAGCTACAGCCTCGTGACACCAGTTATTCTTCCACGGAGCTCTTCGTGTATAATTGGCATAATTGGCGTAGGTACACTCCAAGCACTTCTCGTCTCACCTCCTACTGATAAACGAGTCCCAATGCTTAATTAAAATATTAATGGATTATTCTGAAGTAATATGTCCAAACATGCTCTAATATGTTGGTGGTTAGCGTTCGCTAAGCTAAGGGTAGTATCTCTTTCTTCCAACTCTTTCACGACTCACAGCAGAATATGGCCGTCGCTCCTGGTCCGTCCCCATCCGGTCCGAGAAGTGGGTGTATCCTGGGAGGGTATCGGGAGCATCTCCAATAGATCATGTTAATCGCCGGTCCGGCCGGAGTCGACTTCCGCGTCGCCATCGTACTATTTCTTTTGATGTTCTCTCTAAACGGATTACTGTTGCGATATACACTATAGTATCCACCTTCTTTAATCTTGTAAAATATCTCAATGCGTTTTTTGTTAAAGTTAAACGACCGGGGAATGCACGAGATACGATTTGGTTGTGATCCTTCGGTTATGGGCGATACGTTTTGTGAGATTGTGGCAGTGATCGTGCGCAGTGTATTGTAGTACTGGTGGTGTAAAGAGTATTGTACGAGTCTTGCGTGTAGGATATGGTAATGTATTGTACGCTTACAATACTGTATAGTGTTATACGTACATTAAGTATTAAATCGATTTCAATTGCGAAGCGAATATAGCAATATAATATTATGACTACTTTTGTTAAAGTATAAATTTATTTTTTATCATAGACTTTCGTAGTAACTACATATATGCGTTAAATGTTCTATTTCATTTTTATTACAGCGAGTTGAATATTTTTCATAGAAATAAATCAAATTAATATGTTTTGATATATTCCGCACAACGACTGAATTTCAAGTCGTTTAACATGAACATCACCCGAGATATTGTCGTGCGTCCCGCGGGACCGCGACAGTGGCGCGCTCAGATGGAAGCTTAACGTAATAATAACAAACACAATACACAATTCTATCATAAGATACATAAGAGTAAATTTCCTGTGCACATATTTTTGACAGATGAACAATAGTGCTGCGCCGGCAGCTCGAGTGACTGGAGGCTGCAGTTTTATGAAGACAAATGCAGCGGACGAGCGCGACTGAAGCCATTATCTGTCGCCGGGCGACTGGCGCAGACGTCTCGGGACATGTACCGCGGACATGTTTAATATTTTTAGCGTCAATTTTGCTTTCAGACATTCAGACTTCAACGTACGTCGGACGAAATACCCAGCATCGCAAACTGGGGATATATACTGGTCGAGATTTACATTTGAGGCTATTGCGACATCGAGTTACAATTAATTTAGCATAAGAACAATTCCAGTTCGAAACAGCTAGTTCGAAATGTTGTCACTCGCACGGTGCGAGAAGATCTGGTAGAAACTTAGGTAATAATTGCTTTGTTGGGAACTAATGACACTTGGTTAGATTCCGTTCACACAAAACAGTAATACTTAGAAAACATGGTTCTACCCGGTCGATATAATTAATAGAGACCGGTTCGAGTAACAATAAAATAAGATCTCTAATAAATGACTGAGCGCGCCGAGCGGCACGCAATACTGCTAAATACTTTTCTTATACCTAATATTGGGTGGTGCAGTCTAAGATTGCTAAAATGTTTTATATAAAGGAAGCAGCGTACAAAACTTTGTCAAAGTTAAAGAGTGCCAGCGGTTGGAATTAGGTACATTGTGAGGATTTCGTTTTAACTCAAGAGCAAAATAACTCGAGACTTTATTAAATTTCACCCGAATCTCAACCGCACGGTCCGTGGACCACTGCCTTACAAAAATAAACAAGGAAACATATTGCTTAACGCAGTGCGGTGCGGTGCGGTGCGGTGCGGTGCGGTGCGGTGCGGCGCGGCCGGGGGAGTATATTACATCCCTGGCAGACAACAATTCCCTCATAAGAGGAGCGAGCCCGCGACGGTTGTCCTTCCGAGGTTCGGTCGCGGTCGGGAGGTGTGTGAAGGAGTGTCGCTCGCACGCGGATTGACGTCTTCGTACGGCGCCTTTTGAAAGTTCTATTTGCATTCATTTCCTCACCTGGAGCAGTTTTCAATTAATATATTTCACGTAAAATTTGAATGTATATAGTTATTACTGGTTTAAAAGTATCGAAGATATTTATAGGTCCGTTTGACTTCACGATGCTTGTTACATAATATCTCAGAGCCACCGTGGCAGGAATGTTGACGGCGCAGTACTTACAATTTATAGCTTGCAATTATAATATGGTTTTTTTACTCGATTTCTTTAGGTACTACATATATTAAGGCCAGAATCAAAACGTCACCTCGTATTAGTCGCCAATCATACGTCAAATAACTCTTGTACGTGCACAAATTACTCGGTCATGTAAATCATTAAAAATTTATGAATTTTTAATGATTTTGACCGATTAAAGAGTTTTATACGACGACGCAGTCAACACTAATATATATGTGTCTTCATTTAATGAGAACTAGGCTAGAGCAATTGTTTATGGCAATTACAGGTCATATCAAATTACAAACCTACATTTCCATACGGAAAAATCCCGATTTTTACTACCGTATATGTCAGTATGAAGTCGGCCTATAAGCTTCAATCGTTCATCGATATTGCTCCAGCGGATTAGCCGTGGAACCGTAACAGATAGACATACAAACGGTTTTTGTATTCATAAAATAAGTACGGATATTCATTGAAGGGATAAGTAATTAATAGATTAATAAATACCGAATATCGTCCTCGGACGCCATAATTCGATTAGTGAAAACGAAAGTGCGTGCAGTTCGGCGGGAAACAATAAAGGCGTATCCACAGAGGCGCGGCGACTAAACTTTTTCAATTAGTTGACCCGCCGCGGTCGCCGCGTAGAGAACCCCCTCCCCCGCCGCTCGCAGCAAATTAAATTAGTTTCGATACACACTACTCTTAGTTCCAGCTGATACATCCGTCCCGCGTACCTAATAACCGACTTCCTCAATATGCTTGTAGGTTATTGCGGTATATTCGGTGTTCATTTATTTTGGAATAGGTAAATTAGATGCGTTGTACTGAAACTGATACACCGTATTGTTTCTCGCTTTAGTACTTCTGTTATGATAGGTTTAACATATACCGCGACCGCGTTATTATACTAGAGTAGGGAGTTATGATAGGCAGGTCTGTAAGTGGGAGAGTCCTAACAAATATTGTCAGTGCAGATGAAATTGAGATATTTATCTTTGTTTAAACAAACACAAAAAAGAGAGGCAGATACTAAGTCTCATATGTTTGCTATTTATTGTCGATGATCATTTGAGGCTGTCTCCTCTACTTTAGTATGTTAACTCTATGATATATATTACATATAACAATGATGCGACACTAAAGTTTGTTAGATTTTTAAACATTTTTTTTCAAATATTTTACAATCATTAACAACTCCAATAGAAAATGAATGCGAAAATTCATTTAAGATTTAGTATTATCCTTATTATTTTAACGATTATATATCCGATAAATAGTGACAAAACTACAGAAATTAAATTTAAAACGTTGATCATACTGAGTGAAACGAGTCAGCAACGTGACTAGCTTCATATTTATACCTTATTGTTTAACTTTACTACTATTAAGCTAATAAATAAATTAAATTTGAATAAAATCTAATAAGTTATAAATCAACCTCTCATAATTTATATAGATGGAGGTACACTTTAGGCGAAACCTTCATGGTCATTTATAATATATAACATGACATAAGTTACAATCAAAGGTCATTTAAATTCTTCAATAGGACTTTAATACGATGTAACTTCGAGTTTTAAATCTGTTTAATATCTTTAAAATTCTTCATCGCTTTGTATTACTGTTTCAATGCATAGTGAGACGAGACACGCCAGAAACAATCGAAACGTTGCCTTCAACAGATAAATTTCCAATATAGCTTCATTTGTGAAAGCTATTAAGATCGTAATCGCCGCTGCGTGTCTTTAATGCGTCTATTTGTATGCGCGCGTGTGATCGCCGCTTAATAGATAAAGACGCCCACACACTGGCCGGCAGCCGCGCGGTGCGTTTACATGTAGCAGGAGATATAAAAAAACAATATATTAGCGCACACTATATAAAATAACACGATATAATAGCAATACCACAATTCCCGTTCCGAGATGCACTTCTCTTGAAAGACGAACAAAGACTGCCTGCAACTGAAACGTTTTAGCAATATATAGGAAGACTCCAACGGAAACAACACGACACAGTGTTGCCACAATTTCAGTGAAAAGCGCGCGATATTCGTTTCATGACGGTGTTGCTATAAAATACAAAACGAAAGTCATTGGCGACAACAAATATTTATATAACAACGATATTTTTTTCTTTATATTTATGAATAAAAAAAGCAATTTTCTGAAAAGTCACCACATTTATTGTTTTTTCAACAACTTGTCACATATTGGCGACAATGTTTTGGTATGTCATTCACCTAACTATTTCAAGGGGGTTGTATTTGAAACATGTTGTAACACTTATATGTACAAGTCCAAAACACCCTTATAACTCACTCTGAGCAGAAGTGTTCAACTACCGTATTCCCTCTAGTGTTTTATTACTCTGTAACGATACTCTATACGAGCTAACAGGTCTAAGGCACGTGCTAAAGAACCAAGTGTCATACAAACCTCACTAAAGTGGAGTTAATTACTTTACTGCTACTATCCAGCATTCATTTTTTCATATAATTTAACACAATGTTAAGAGATGACGCTATTGCAAAAAGGGACTGCAATTCTGTGACGGGTAAATTCTGTTTGAAGAAATTAAAGTGACCTTTGATGTAGTGACTGTTACTGCGTTCTTTTAGTATTAATAATATCATCATTATGTAAACTCAGCATTGTGAAGAGTCCACGCGCGGTCGGCACTCGCAAATTCTTGATTAAACTTATAACACTCCGACCGCGCGGCCATCGCAGCTCGTGTATTTGTTTCAATAGATCAAGCGATAATAAATAGTTTCTATCGTACCATATTTATAATATCGCTTTAATTAATTTCCTTAATAATTTATTTCACATTACAAAAATATTAATCCGGGACGTCAAGCGCATCGGTATTGTATGTCATACATTACATTAATAGAAATCATATTATTACTTAGATGTTCTATTACGTGCGACGTCACTAGCGTTTTATTTATGACAAAGAAAATTCGAAGCGGAGGAAAGAAAGGAAATCTCATTTCCCAGCGCGTGAAATGAATAATGTCGTCAGTCATATTTGTGTAGCGCGCGCGACCGCCGGCCGGAGCGCGTCGGGAGCGCGTCTGTCACTTTGACGTTAGCTTAATACGAAAGTCATCATTTTGTTTATTGAATCTAACGCTAAAGGACTCGGAGTCAGTAAACGACTGACAAACGTCTTTACTATGGATTGGGAGAAAACACTGTTTCATTACTATGATCTCTAATTCAAACAGCTTTTTTGATGAAAACGAGAGACTATCTCTATTATGCTTTACCGTTTCCAAATAGACGTTAACAAGTTATCATCATAACATTTAGCAAAAAGCTCGTACAGACAGACTGACAGGTGTAGATTTACATTTTCATTTATAACATAAAATTGAGTCGTAATAATCACAAAAGTATCATTAAGATATCAGGTCTCTATCACCTAGATGATGTTCGCTCGCTTCGCAAGCTGTGTAGTTTATAGTGGAGGAGCCACATTTTAAGATATGGATTGAACTCGAGTCAAACCAAATGTAGAATTTATTGAGGAATGTTGGTATGGAAACGCGTGGGACAAAGACAATGGCTGCAATACACAGACTCCACCGAACGCACAGTACGTACTCGAGCGGAGCGCTCGGCGGCGGGCGGCGGTCCGGTCGCCGCGCCCGCGTCGGTCGCCGCCGTATTATACTGACCACGTATTATAAGACCACACCTGACGAATTAATGCATGCAGCAGCCTGTGGCCTGCAATTTGTATGAAGCACGGCCCGCGATACATCACGGCTGGCTAATGGCGGGTTTCCGCGGCGTAATTCATGTTTGCCTGCTTTCAGTTCGCGGGCGCTCTAAACATGTTCCACGAGTGATACCAACGTGTATTTAAAATAGTTCAAGCTCTCCGTAAACCGGGACGATTATGTATTTACAAGAATAATTTAAAGCTAACTCTTTAAACTCGCTAAATCTTTTTTTGTTGCTTCGCATATCTTAACGATGCAAAATTTATTATAAGATTGATTTGCTATAACGTCACATGTCGTGTCGAGAACGTGTCGACAATAGCGCAGCGACCAGAGTGAACCGGCCTAGCAATAACATTCGCGTCGACATGTTCTTGATATAACTCGTCTTCCACACAAATTGATTTCGCAGAATACGGAAATATAATAGCTGCCGTTTGTCGGTGTTGTACGTCTGCATTTGAAACACACGTATTATTTAAATTATTATTATTAATTTTGAATTTGAATTGAATTTGAAATTTGAGTTATTTTTCCATCAACTTACTATCTTAACATCAGACATTTTACAATAAAAGAAATGTAATCGCGGATTCACGTTGCGAATTATTTAATTCCATATCTGCTGCCGTCCCGCGACATCGCTCGGCTTCCCATCGTAAGTGGTTCGGTACAAAGTAATTAACTCAACCGAGCACTCCCTCACGTCTAAGATTAATTTCGCTCCACAAATACTACCAACTCGCTAATTATTCCCCAGTTTTCATCTAAAATTTAATTACTTCACTCCAATCGATGTTTGCTAACGTCGTATACGACATTAGTAGTATATCGTCACACATATCCCGGATGCTATTTGTCTCTAACGTGTTTGTATTAATTGAAATATCAAAAAAATCTAAGCTACATCACAACATAATTGATAGAAGTACTTTACTGTTACTTTGCGGGCTCTATATTACAAAAAATGATAATATTAATTTGCTATAATCTACCGTTAGTTATATTATATCTCATTGGGAATGAAATAAAATTATCGTTACTTTCGTGTTACGTCACCGCTGTCATAATTTTACACATATTCGGAGAGCAAGACGGGAAGTTGATATTCTAAGATCGGTTTCACAATAAACTTAAACGCCGGTCGTCACTTTTGAGCGAAAAGTGACGACAAGTTGACGATTTACGTAATACTACTGAGAATTACATCAATGACGAAAATGATTGGATGGAACTGTTTTTAAAAGTCACTATTTATAAGAATTATATTTAGAAAAGAGCAACCACCGAGTTTCTCTGTCTCCCTTCTGCGTAGAAGCAATTTTCCAGAGCAGCAGTAGAGTTGATCATTCAATAGTACCTACTTGTTTACAACTTATTGTTTTTGATGAACAATATTCGCAAAACAATTGGGTCAGAATTGCCATAAACAAAATGCTGTCGATGTCCAAAAGAAGTTTCGCTGATGTAGATACCAGAACATTTAGTTACGCTAATGCGAGCTGAATGTACACTGTAGGGGAATACCGCGTACATCGCAGAGCGCGGCCGCCTGGTGACGTGTCTCTCGCGCTTTACATATTTGACATTGGAGTCAAAGATTTTAAATGTATCTTGAAGATGAGAAAACAAAACTTATGAGACTTTTGTGACTCAGAATTTATGTACTCAAATAAGATGTCGAAGGAAACAAGACAATAATTTATTTAATTAATTTCTGATCATTACTATCTCCTGCTGGCACGGTGCGGCGCGGGCGACAGCGACACGCGCCTGACAAATTGGATGGGTTCCTAATACGCGACGGACAGACCGACTGCCGACCGGACAGCATGCGGTTGAGCTACGGGTTGTGTGTCTGCCGTGTGATATTGTGGGAAATGATCTCACCGCTCACCGGGTCTCTTATTTGACGTGAATAGATAATAGTGTATTCGGGTAAAACCTCAGCCGGTTTCTGCTTTCGTATATGCGTCATAATAAATCCAGCCATTTCGACGTACAGCGAAACAACAAAGCGCCCCTAAAGAGTATGTAAAGCGGTGGATTAGGATGCTCGAGGCCGGCCGCGAGTCGGGGCGACGCTATTTGTATTCTGCCGACGTCGGCCCACTCCTCTACTGGGTATTACTACTAAGCTGAAAACTGGATGTGGCAATAAAAACGATTCCTATTTATAAAGTTTTTTGGGTTTAGACAATATTATAACTATGTGTATTAAAGTATCAAATCGTTAAACGGATTCATATCGTATATCCCGCACCGCTTTCACGATCTGAATGTTTGAAAAATTTCTCATGGGACTACAAAATCTTAAACGAAACGTTTTAAGTATTAAATACATCTTGAAGAATATGTTATTAATATCGTACACGACAGTAATACTAGACAATTTCTCCTATAAGTTTTCTTGGTAACTACACTTTTAGCTACGTTCTTACAGTAGTTACTTTTAGACACAGAATACCTTTACTTTATTGCAAACTGAATAGTTTATACTTATTTAAATTCATAACGCGCAATATTTATTTCATATTTAAAATGTGTTTAATAAGAGTTGTTATTTCCTTATTTAAGTTGTGTGGTTAAGGTTATTAGTGAAATAATATTTCCTATTGTTTCCTCTATGTACGTTAAACAATAGCGTATATTTGATACAATGACAAATTAGTGTATTATTATGATGAGTCGCGGTATTACACTGTCATTCTCCGAGTCACGCGCCCGCCATCCCTCGCCGCGAGCCGCGCTGTCGCCCCGCGCCGCCCGCCGTGTTCCGTCGCGCGAAATATGCTCCGCCGCTTAGCGCGGCTGCCCGAAGGATATTTTGCATACATTAACGTTACGATCTCGTAGCCCTGGTTGCTGGAAGACATGAGCTTTACCGGGTCACGGGTTCAAATCTCGGAAGAGCACCAACGAGGTGCCTAGCAAAATTATATAGTATGTGCTTAATTGATATCAGCAATTTATAACGCGTTTTTTGGTGAAATAAAACATTTGTTTAATATCGAGGCGTTTGTTCTTAAGTTGGTCCACTTTTCACTCATCTCTGTACACACTGTGTTTGATTTCTGATACAAACGATCATCATTTTCACAACGGATTTAACGTGTAGTATTTACGTTAGGTAGTTAGAGAGTGCGTCCCATTAGATATGACAGTAAGTAATGTATTTAAATAATATTCTAGCGATGTTTCCCGGATCGGATACCATCGCCGTGACACCAATACATATATTTTAATGGCTGTCCTTTCAATAATTATTAACAAAGTGCATTTCGGTCCGGCAGCCATGACAGTCGGCCACGGCGGCGGTCGAGATGGTATCGCCGGCACCGCGGAGATATCTGAACAATTCACGGAGGACAAATATCTTAGATCGTTTACTCGTTTCGAGACCTTATGGCTTATGGTTGGGAAACTGAGGATTGATGGGGATAAGCAAAGGTATAATTGGCTGAATAATGTGCATACCTCAAAGTATATTTCCCAACATTATAAATATTTCTTACCATCAACGCTCTAAGCAGTGGCGTATAACTTATCGACAAACATTAGCTGTCACATGTTAACCACTCCTGGTATTCACATAATAACAAACACGTAACTTATAGAAATAGAGCTAATCCTAACAAGTTAAGAATCAAGTGTCCTTTACACGTTTTTTATAATAACAAGTCATTTTCATAAATTTATTAAATGAAAAAGACTTTTACAAGGTGGTCAATATTATTTCCAGTTTGTAGCATATACATAGCTTGTTCATAACTGGCTGGCCCCGTGCGATTGCACTGGTCCATCTTCCATTGTACGGTTACAGCTAATCTGTATTTATGTCTGCACTCTGCGGCCCGCACCCCGCCCCGTGCTGACGAACGCCCCATCATGCCCGACACGGTGGGCAGCGGATAACGACACGTAAACTATTAATGACCTTGTCTAGGGGAAAAATAATTTGATTTCAGGTACAACAAATCAAGTTAAAAAAGCTTTTAACAAAATTTCATATCCCTACTGTTAACCGTTGATAAGTTTGCTTGTCTGGAGCCAATCCTGGCAGCATCAGGTCATTATCACAGACATGCATTGTCATCATGACTGAAGGAGTATGTAAATTTCTACAAAATCGGACACCGGGAAGTGGGTCAAATTTAACTTGCAAGATTCCGCCTTCGGCTGGATACACGGAAAATTAAATAAAAGTTAAAATAAGGAAGTAATTTTGACGTGAAGTTGATATGTTTCCCGACGGCTCGGAGAAGTGTTCGCCAGTCAGAGGTGCAGTCGAAACACGGAAAGTTTGAACTAAAATATCGGAACTGTAGCAATCAATGCGTACATAATTTCTTCTAAACACTATTCTGCACTCAATATTAATTATATAATACTTCATTAAATTAAATTATATATACTACTCTCAAAACCCGCTTACTGATGGTTGTACTAATGTTATGACGATATAAGCTCCGATGCGTGCCTGCGCTTTCGCTGATAAATTATGAATATGAATACTTAAAATTTGTTATAAATAATGTTATTAAGCAACATTTCGTTAGTCGGCCGTTCATAAAGTTTACCGACACGTTACTGACAATCGTAAATTCGCTAGAGCGAAGACATCTCGTTTCCGCCGCGTAGCAGCTTTCTCCAAATATGGTGGTCGTAAAATTTATATTAAAAAATGGTATGATTTAAAGGTGTCGCGATGTGCCGCCGACCGAGGTGTGCCGCGGTACATACCGGGGACGACACGTGGGAGATTACTATTACGATAATTTTTTACCTTATAAAATTATTATGGACTTATTAGTCGCTACGGGTTTATTGTGTGGGCTATTTGTTAGCGGTTAACTGAAAAGCTACTTAATAGATTTTATGCTCTTTCGTCTTTAAGACAGTAATTAATAACGAAGGAAAATTTTGGCAAAGTCAAGCCACCTGAGAGCTTTCATCGAAAACACTGTTCGATCCATTTCATATAAAAAGCTGTCTGGTTTGAATCGATATAATCATAATCATCATCGACTCATAATCAATAATCTAAAACGATATAATCAAAGACACTTTGTTCTATTTTATTTAAATAATATCATAATGTAAGTCGACCGCTGAAAATGTATGACATCACAACCTGCAACTGTCCTTATATTGTTTTTGTATAACCATTAAAACATGCAGGTGACAGCTGAAGCCTTTACATATAAATTTGAATTATATTCTATATCTACATACAAAGTTGCAATTTGATACATGGAATGGAATGGAATTTAACGGAGAATTCCATAGCCTGTCACGTCGTACATGTCACTCGACCACGAGTAAATCAATATACTGCTTATACACTGTCCATTATATTAACCATCTTTTGACAGATTGACGATAGTGATGTCCTAAAGATTCTCGTATGCGATACCATTCCGATTATAGTACCTACTATCATTAATCGAATTACGTACCTAAGTAATTCGATTAATGATAACCTACGTAAACTAGATTACTACTTGAGAAAAGAAATTCCAACTTTGAGAAAACTTATTGTTTCTTTGAAAAGAAGTGGTCTATTTCATGGTGAAAAATCTTCTTTGGTCAAAGTTTTGAACACAATTGGCTTTTCATATAAAAAGTTAAATAAAAGAAAATTATTAATGGAACGCACAGATATAGCTATAGCACGTTGTGATTTTTTAAGAGAGGCAAAGAAAATACAAGATTGGGCAAATATTGTTTTCACGGATGAAACATGGCTCAACGCTAACCACACACTATCTCGTTTCTGGACTGATGATACTGCTGATTCCACTTCCTCAGTACCAATGGGAAAAGGTGAGCGCCTAATCATTTGCCATGCAGGTACAGCAAAAGGATTTGTACAAGACGCACTGTTGGCATTTAAATCGAAGAAATCAAATGACTACCACGAAGAGATGAATGCAAATGTGTATGAAGAGTGGTTCAAAAAAATGCTCATTTCATTGGAAGAACCATCAATAATTTTTATTGATAATGCGCCCTACCACTCCCGTCAAATTGACAAAATGCCAACACAGGCTAATAAAAAGCATGAAATAATTAATTGGCTTCGGGACAATGGAGAAAATGTGGACTACTCAATGTTAAAAGTTGAATTAATAAAAATATTAAAAACCAAAAAGAGAGCAAAACGCTATGTAATCAATGAAATGGCAGCAGAATATGGCCATACTGTTCTTCGGATTCCTCCATACCACTGCCAGTACAACGCAATAGAACTTATATGGGCACAAGTAAAAGGGCATGCTGCGAGATGCAATACAAGCCCCCCATTCACAGCGAATAAAATGATGCAATTGCTAAAAAATGCTTGCACCCACGTAACGGCCGAGAACTGGGCAAGTGTGGTGGAAAGAACTAAAAGAGTAATATTCTCTGATTGGGAACGTGATATTGCGTTTGATAATATATTATCTACACAAGAGCTAATAATAACTGCTACTGAAGACTCCTCATCGGAGGAGTCTAGTGTTGATTATCATTCCGACGACTCGTGCTAATAAAATAAATTAAAATATCCTGATTGTTTTATTTGTATTCATGTATTAACTAAGAAGAAAGTAAAACTTTATATAATGTTATTAAATGTCTTTTAATACTCGTAACATCGATTTCTACCGATTATTTTTAATCTGTGGCATAATCGTAGTAACCCATTATGTGTGACATCACTAAGTGGGCGGTACCCATCCATAAAGTACAAATATTATTTGTATGATATTTGTACGTAAGCAATACAAAACTTAATGAGCGTGAGCTGTCAAAAGACTGATAATATGATGGACGCAGTATAGTCGTTACAGATTGGTCGGAGCTGGAGTCATGTGCATTAACACAAGAATTTAAAAACGTATGTTTGCCATTAAATACTACACAAATGTAATTTTATACTAACATGTTTACTTTTTTGGTACACTAATGTTATAAAATAAAGTTCCCTTCAAAAATAAAGTTTCTTCAGTCTGTTCGTGATAAACTCAGGAACGACTAAATTCAAATGCGGTTTAATCTAATAGCTAGAGCGAAATTTAAAACATGGTTTTTTAAATAATTTAGAGAATTAGGCGTTACTTTTCGGAGGTCCATATTACAGAACTAATGAAAATATTATTTTTGCTAAATTTAATTATCGCGGATTATAACAAAATAATATTTTCATTAGTTTTTACATGGTTTTTTGCTTTTACACGTAGAAGTTGCAAACGAACGATATTTAGGATATAGGGCTACGTCCAGCGTGGAGTCGATACGTTTGTTTTGTACGCAGCGGATCGCGGAGGTCAGCGCGTCACGTTAGTCACCTCTGACGGCCGCGGGAACAGCGGTCGGATTAATATTTAAGTAATTTCCATTTACGACCATTTACAAAAGACTGGCATTCTCCTTGAAAATTTTTGTGTCTGATCCGCTGGAGCGATATCGATGAAATTTAGTACAATTGTAGCTTATACGCCGAGCATATGTTAAAGAAACAGATTTTAGAATACAAGCTGTATTCACGACTATGTTAGCAATAACTTAAGAGTAATATAATCTCAAGTATGCTCTCACGTGTTTTCTAGTTTCTGTAAGAAAAAACGAGTTTTTTATCAGTCAGCTCCGTATTCATTGTACCAAATTTCATAATGATTTGGTTTAGCAGTTTAGCCGACAAAGCGTAAGAAACATATAAACAGAATGATAATATTCCGTATGTCGATTAGAGCAGCATCAAAATTGATTTCTAAACAACCATTATAATGTATACAACAGCTTTAGCAGCCCCAAGAAATAATAATCCTTATTTCTACTCCGCGTCCGTTTGTCCCTTTCTAACGCTGATTGAAAGTTTTTCCCGACATATCGGCTCCACGCCGTACAAATATAGCTCTTTACGGGCGTACAATAAAATTTATGCTTTCAATAAATCGCTACCGCAATAAATAAAGCCTTACATCAATCGTAAAAAAATAATCCCAGCAAATTGTCCTAAACGGTCGGCAGCGGCCGTGAGCCGACGATTCGGCGACCGGCGGCGCACGACGCACCGCGATGCGTCTGTCGCGAGGTGTAATTTGATAATATGTTGAAAACTTGAGGGCGTAACTTAATATACTTAATTAAGAATAATTCCGTCCAAGTCAATAGCTTCTTAGCCTATAAAATAAATTTATGTTATTAGTATTAAAAGAGTATATAATTAATTTATGCGTTTGGTATCACACTAAAACCATTTTCAAACAAATGTCCCAAGAAGTACAGACAGAGCGCTATCCGCGATTTTATTGCTCGTTTTGTCGACATAACGTTACTGTACTGAGAGATATTTATTCGATTCATTTTTCAAGTCTGCTGCTTCGACGTTATAAATTTCGAAATAAAAACAAGGTGATCGGTTCACGGCCGACGTATATCCGACTGAAACCCTGGACGTTTCAGCCGCCGCGACTTCGTGCGTTCGTCGCTATAATTTATGCAGTTAGATTCTAATATTAACTGTGTACGCGGAACGCACGGACAAATAGTTTAGAGAGCCGTATGACGGATCTTTTATACGACTTCGCTTCTTCTCAGTCGAACGTGATATATGTAACTGTGTCATACTTCGCACTGGCAGTAAGCATTCCAAGCTCATTTAGCAGTACATATATTTTTCCTGTATTTCCGTCACATGGTGTGTATCCCACAGTGAGCAACATGATTTCAAAGGACAGATAAAACAGGTTACTTATTCCAACAAGATTATTTCTCCTGGTAGAGCCGATACGAGTACGATTTTTAATATTTATTTGGTTCAACGATGGCAGTTAGGGAAAGTGTAGTGTTTTAGTAAGGACACTCATCCTTACAGCACCTACTATCGTGTAGTGACACTGCAGCCCCCGCTCGTGCTCGTGCTGTGGTGTGCGGTATCTCATCGTCATACATGGCCCGTATAACTGATCTAGTTTGACGAACATTTTCCTCACCACGTGCCAGCTCTAGAGTTACTGTAAAGTCGTTGGAAGCTGTGACTTTTTGTTGAAATGATTTAAAACTCCGGAAGTTCTATATAAATGACCAAATGACCCTCTTATTCGCAGTATTCTCGCTGGAAATTGCACTTGACAAAGGATAATCATTCATCTTTTTACATCTTTACACCTAAACATTTTGTGCTAATTCCAAGCCGGATAGCTCTATTATTAGCCATAGTTACATTAGAGTCTTTCTGTCTGTTACAACTTCACGTCTAATCCGTTGGAGCAATATTGATAAAATTTGCTGAAATCACAGCTTATACACCGAGCATGAAATAAACAAATCCTGCTTTTCATTTTGGTACAGATAAAAATAATTCATATTTGAGAGTATTTTAACGTAATGATGAAACATGAGTACAACTAGTTGAGTGCAATCTTTGAGTGGGATATCCAATGTTTTTCTAATTAATTGCGACATAATTTAATTTCAAACCAAGTCCCCACATAGATACACAATAAATTAACTAATATTATAAACCATGTTTCATAAACAAGATCAAATACCATACAAGCATCAACACGCAGTTCCCGTTCCCGCACTAGTCGTTACACCATTGAATAATCTCCGCAAGCCCAGTATTAATGGTCACGCTCCGTAATTTCCTTTAATGAATTCAATTCCAATTCAAAGCGCCTCGTGATTTATAATTTATCTCTGACTCTACTGCTTTATGGTCTCCGCAGCGCGCGGCGACAGACTCACGTGTATTTATACACTGACGTACGGTCGCTCGGCTCTGAAATATGTTCAAAAGTAAAGGAAATTGACACAAATGATATACTGATGTTAACTGTCACTACCACTTCTAATGTAAAAAGGCTAATAAAAAATAATCAAATGTGAAGCACTTCCTGAGCGTGTGCGGTGTTGGGAGCGCTAGTCTCACGAGGAAAGCTTATATAAATCCGTTTTCTTTAATGCATAGGATACTCAACTAACAGATGATATTACACTTGTTAATTAAGTATCCTATGGCTGTTGTATGATAAACAAAACTATAGCTAACCTGAATTACAAATTAAAATTAGCAAAAATTTTGGCTAATATTGAAAGAAGAAACCTTATTTTTGAAGTGACAGCGCTAAACTTTAATTAGTAATGATTTGTTCTATCTAATCATATTTGACCAAAATAAATCCAAGTGAATACACTAGTGCAAGTATTCGTTCATTCGGCGTTGAAATACAATCCACTGGATGGTATCCACTACTCGTGACGGTCGCAGTTAGTGTGACGAAAATACTTATCGTACATCGAATAAACTGAAGCGAGCCCAGGTACATGACAGCTACAGACTTTTAGAGTACTGACACATTTGGTATTAAGCGATCTATCAATAAAACAACACCTAGTGAAGTTCCAAACATTTTTACGTGTTTTAATAGTTGTGTAATAACTTACTACCGGTTCGTATCAAAGTATCTGCCGACAGCAGTCATATTTTTGCTATTGTTGTGGTAAAGTTTGATATTTCGCTCAACTTCATAATAATATTATTCTACTTTAATAATATTATTATACTTCATCGCTTCAATAAAAAGTTTCATTATATCTTTAGCTATCTGTTGCATTTAACGTTTAATTTTCACCCGCAGTGTTCTCCCGCAGTATCTTTGCTATATTAAGTTGTTTAATCAAGTCAATGTTCTCAAACAAAGTAAAAGTGCTCCGCAGCGGTACATCCAACAAATGAACTGCGCTCGGCAACTCCAAACTTTATGTATACTAATCTGGGAGATGCTCCGGGCTCCACTGACGTATATATGAACGTGTTGCGACGTACAGTGTAAAACCGTGACGTGTCTTGTTCTCATAGTTGATTAAACATTTTTTATTTTGATTCGATATTTTTTGCTTTTTGCTTACAATCAAATCGTGTAACGGTATTATCTGGCTAGATACATGTAATGGTAAGAAAAGAGGATAAATGCTCAACTTGTTAAAGTTTCTATTTAAAAGTTCATATTTTCTACTTCTTGTTTATAAAATGTTGCCCTGAATCCTGATGGCTAGCTGCTGATCTCATGAGAAATTACTCAGTGGACTATGGACAGATTTAAACCTTGAGTATCTCTACAAGATTAAACTGCTGTTGAATTGACCTGATGATGATGAATTCCAAAGTCTAAGTGATGAGTGAGTGAATAAAATGATGAGCGGCACGCGTAGCTGTTCGAGTCTCATTGCTGGCTTTTGATAGCGGGATGATGTTGATTTGATAATTTTCCGAATGGATGCGAGTGCGACTTATATTAGGGGAAGCACTGTTAGAGACCCTTCTAGGAGATGGCCGTAAGACTCAAGAAGTCAATTGTCAATTCTGAGCTCTCTATTTCCCTGTTCCTCGTTCAGCAGATGATGAAGTATAGTATTGGAGTAATTAGTGAACATTATTGTACTTGAATCATAACTTATATTTTATTTTGCACTCACGCTTTTAGCATATCTAATGTTAGTAAAGACCAAATAGACGTTTCAGCTGCGAGTGCGGCGCGCGCTCGGCCCACATCGCCGATTGTGTATTTCAACTCATGAATTTGTAAATCAACTCGTTGCAGTCTCCGATTGGATTGGGTAAACACCAAGTCGATACTGCGCTCCGTGAAATGAGCGTACCCCTTGGCCCGTGCTACTTTGTCGAGCAAATAGTTAGCTCACCGCACAGAATGCGCAGACTTTGCTTTTGCATTAAGCTATTTAACAAATTTTTCGATCTCACAACAATGTTCTTGCAAAGCAATGTAGAGTCAAAACTGCTTCGGCGTGAAGAATTAACGAATGAAGAAAAGAAGTCAGCGTGGGAAAGAAATACAAATAAATACTAACGTGAGATTTAAAATAATGTGTTACCGTAACTTGTTTAGAAATAAAACATCAATACGATACGAAAGCCATTACATGAAATTTAAAATTTAAGAGACAGATTGCACACAGTTGTGAATTCCCTGCGATGTGAAGGGTGCGGAAGTGTAGTATTATTTAGTGATGGGTGATCGCGGGCTTCGAGCGACGAGATCGTGAGGACTGTGTGAGGACATTGGGCAATGCACTATGCACTATTTCATTGCACCATGCGCTCTTACATGACGCTGGCGACGATATTACAAACGCCAACGCGTGTTATTGTTTGGACGTAAGATGCACACGAACGCACAAGGACATTATCTGTGCAGCGATTACGAGGCCCCAGATATCTGATCTCGGTCGGCCAAGACTCATCGCCTAGTGATACGACCAGCCCTCCACTACAGTCACCTTAAGTCGTGGTCCGCCTTCATAGGCGACACTCACAGAACAACAATAATTCTATTTTGCCTACCTTTGATGTATCTACGCCGCTCGCCAGGCCCCGAAACGATGTAAAAATCTTAAGAGTTTGCAGTACTTATTTAGTTTTTATAAAAAGCGTTCGCTTCCTTCGGTAATGCATGTTTGATTCGGCGGGAACGCGATCCGCTCAGAGCACATCTGCTGCGACTTCCCGTAATTATCTCTCTAAAAACAAAAATTTCAAAGGCGTAATTGCTTTTTTATTTTACCGGATACCAATTTTCAAGAGATTTCCGCATTCGTTGTATTTTTGTTGATGTACATTTAAGTGTTCGGTGGCTCGCATAACAAATATCAATTTAGCTATTAGATATTGCATTATGTAACTGTCTTAAATCTTTGATCTTTATCCGATGCTTGTGGTTCAATAAGTTAGCGCTAGATGACTCAATTGAGGATTTTACGGAACTTTGATCTCATCTCCGAAATGTCGTTATATTCGAATATATTAACAACCTCCTACTAAATCTAGCACTTATAAATTTTCAGATTTAGAGTCGGTAAATTGTAATTTTAATTTTTTTTTGTTGTTTCTTTAAATTTAACTAATTAAATAGACTAAGCACTAGTATTTCATCGATCATAACAGTTTATTTCTACTCTGATTCCGACAGCGATAATTTAAATTTTAAATCTCCATATCCAGATCTGATTCCGGCGAACCCATCTCGTAACATCGAGAAATAACCTTCGGAAGAGATGTTCTAAAACGTATATTTAACGTAGAAAACGATGTCAAAGTAAGAACACAATAAACAAACGATAAGTATACTAGAGACTAAGTTGATGACATTACCGAGATATTTTTCATCATACGTCGGTACGCTTACTCGTAAAAACATTACTTATTTAATAAGATCAAAATGTTGTATGTAGGAAGGACCGTAAGGACCGTCGCCGGCTGCCCTCGGCCGGACGCGGGCGGCACGCGTCAAGCGGCGCGCGTTATTTACCCAAGTGACCCCATAAAAAGAAACGTTCCTTTCAGGATTGCGCCCGCGTCTGATCCTTGAATTTTAAACAACCAACAAACGCCACTATTTTACTGATTTCGGGAGACGACTGCGGCTCCCCGGGGAATGCCTAATGCGAGGACGTGACTCGATCGCTCTCCCTGCTGGTCCCTCTTCCATTTTAAATTCCTATTTGATATCTGCATACGTGGGGTGTGTTTTTAGTAGAGTCTGTCCACGGACAGATATAAGATAGATAGTAGATTTTGATTGGCCTAGAATGCAAGTCAGCTTCAGGTGTATAGTGTTATTGTTGGCCGTATGTACCTATTCATATATTGATCAAACCTCAATAAAACTCGAGCGAGTGTTGCATTCGTTACTGATAATTTATTAAGTGCACTAATAATTTGACGGTTGAAATTTGATAATCCCATATCGATATTCGATATTTCAGGCTCAGATATATTGTCTTTCAAATAAATCGAAATAGAGTATCGACAATAGCAAATTAGTCAAAAGGTAATGTGGACAGGCATTTAGACGTTGTCCACGTCCGGTCGGGAGCGGCTGGCGGTAACGGCAGTGACACGTCTCGTGACTGCGAATAACGGAACGTACCCTAATTGTGTTGGGCCGCTTCGTGCCGCCGAGGACATGTCGCTGTTGTTCACATTCAAGTATGGTAATGCGGACGCGTCAGTAGAATGGCTGCTGCGTCTCATTTATGCAGGTGATTTAGATGACAAGAGCGCGGACAGCTCGACACCTTGTTAGCGGAACATTGTGTCGCAAACCGAAGAAATTACATAAATTTTAGCGAAAATGACATGAAAGTGCACAACAGTGCCACACCTCGCAAACAATTATGCATCATTTCAATTTTTGAAATAGATTTAAATTTTACAATTATGCGGCTGTGTTATTTGGTGTTTTGGCCGCTCGGTCAGTTGCGGTTGCAGTTTTAGATACAATTCGACACCGTAATGTTTTTAAAGCGGTGCCTGAAATTATTTTATTTCAATTTAAACTCATTCTAACAAAAAATCCACCTGTTACGTATACAGTGCTTCTTACAAACCCAGATAAATAATAAAATATTGTAAGTTTCTTGCATAAAATGTTTTCAAACGTATCTAGTATCTAGCTCGCCTTATAGCGGCTGATTTCGCGAAGAGACGGCATGCAGTTTTCAGTTTACGGAGGGTACACAAATAACTTTTATGTGTAACAGCTGTCACAGTGTCGCTGTCCTATTGTTTTCGTTTGAACCGTTTATCGCACCTTCTCTTTTGCTCGAAGCGAGTTTAACTCATACAATTACTAAATTTATAAAGAGTGACATCGCTTGTGTTTTGTTTGCCATTTAAGAAGCGTTTAACCACGTACGCTATATTCTTAAGGCTAGTATTAAAATACTCAGAAAAGATTTCCAAAATATATCAAAACTATTCTTAAACACTTTATTACTCTTAATTCCTTTAATAACAATTATTTTTCGTCAGAACAGAATTCCGCCAAAATAAATTCCCCCTTCCTTTTTTAAAATCCTCTTAAGTTAAGACTAATGCCAATATTTATACTTCCTTACTACTTATATTGTTAAAATTGCTTACACTTGTCTCCACTGTTAGAAATGGACGTTTGCTATTATTTTATGTTTCTTAATGTAAGAGGCAAAACACTTATCTGGTTATTTTCAGTTTAGCATCATTATTACATTTCACTGACATATCTAACTAAATATAGGTAATAACAGTAATTATATAAATTTAGTGACGTACAACAACAACATTTATAACATTATTAAGTTAAAGCATACTTAGCAGATTTTTAATTTAATTTTCTCGGTTAGCAAATTGATTTTAATGGTAAGTGTTTGTGCATGTTTGCGACGACACTCGTCCATTCCTGTCACTGCTTATGTTAGTTTGTGAGAAATATTTTGAATATTAAAATACGTTTTCGGACAATTAATATTTATCGAATGCTTTACAATGGCTGTTCGACCGTAACGTGGGGTTTACCACGGTAGGAGCGTCATCAGTCTAAAATATTTCCCGCCTTTGCGCCCCCGCCGCTTCGAAAACGCATACTAAAATAATAAAGAATTTTGTGGCAGCACTACTTTTACATTACCTTCCACTTATTTCCTAAGTATTTAATTGATACGAAACAAAGAATTTGGATAATAAGTAGTGATTATGCAACTTCCCCTATCACTTGAGGTCGTTGTAGGGTTCATTGATTGCCAGGTGTTGGGGCGAGCTCTGTAACGCGGTTAGTGCGACGCAACGCAGCGTGTCGATAATTAGCGAGTAAACCGGGGGCGACTTCGGTCGAACACAGGGAGCAGAGCTTGTCTTCAAAACGTTTACCGAATCTCCTTGTTAGATCTAAAAATGACGCTACAAAATACATATGGCACAAATTCAATACGGTGTCAAAATCCAAATAAACTTAGTTTTACCTTAACAGGATAAGGGTAGGTATGATAATTTTTAGTTTACTAATTTATTAAATTAGTAATAGAGTTTACAGAGTTGCAATATGTAGTGCAGACGTAACTAATCTTATCCCAGTGTATCCTCGTTACCGTCGGTAAGCTCTCCGCCGATCTGGTCGCGCCTGGAAGCGAGCTTATTAAGACTTGCGCGTAACCCTAAACGACTATGAGTGGCGAAGGGCTGCACTCTATGCCATCACTACTAATACCCCGTGTGTACGGAGCCGCGGTAATATTAAAGACTTATGATATCATATCTGCGTGTATCCGTATGGACAAAACCGGTTTATTATGTGTCAATTACTCAACTGGAAATATATTTCACTTTTAGTTTCATACGTTCAGATCATCCCTCTTTCTTTTGGATCTGAAATACGGGTGTGACTTATAGATAATCGTATCCATTGTGGAATCTAGTAGTCGATATCATGGCATATCATGGCATGGCATGGTATATCATATCATATACTAGGTATGTTACGGAGCTGCCACTCCGATTCCGATCCAAAATTGAAGTTACGATTAAAATCACATTTCCGAAGCTGTTAAGTCTGCGCTTAGCATTAATTTTATAAACTGAAGAACTAAAGGAATAAATTAAAGAAATACTTGATAAATTTAATTTTATTGTAAGGGACCACGTATCGTTAGTTGTAAGCCGGTATGCGAAAGAGGGCTGTCAAACATGACAGTTGTCATAGATTAACTATAACATAGAGTAATTTTTTTATGTCTCTAAGAGAAGCCGACTTACGTTCCGATTAAATCTTGCACTTAAATAAATTATATCACTAGTTATTCACTTCAAAATATTGACCCGACTTTAAAAATTGGAACTTGATAACATGTAAATAAGTATTTCGACTGATTAAGAGCTTGAACCTATACCTTGGGCTGCTTTAAATAGTTTCTACCACGGAGACTCTGGCTCCATTAATTTAAAATAAAAATGTCCGACTATGTTTCCACTTCCGCAATATTTCAAATTGTTACGACTACGCGTGTTTCGGAGCACTACTCAGACATTGTGATAGTGTCCCCACTATCTGATATCTCTTGGGAAGTATATTTTGTCGTTCGCGTCGGACCGTGGCACGTTATTTAGATAAGCGCAAGCAATGTTCACCGTAAATCGAATAAGGCAATCGATTTATTTATATGATAAGCAGTTTGAATTAGTTACTCAATGACATGTAAGTTATTGTTAATGCTCGGAAATTATATGTGTATACCAAATAAAATTATATAAATGGATATTTAACATATCCTTCTGCGTGCGCCCCTCATTTTATTGTATGGAATATAAAAAGGATGGTGAGGAATGTGGAACGCACTATCATTACAATAAAGAAACCATGGATTTATTGTTTATTTTTTTAGAGCGGAATGATAAATTTGCTATAAATTAAAATACTTTATGTTTAACGAAGACTATTGCAATAATCATCTATCGAGACCCCCTGGAAGTTTTTCGATTAGAAAAATTTGGGGAATAATTATTAATTTTTTTTATAATACAATTACATCGATATAACTGTAATAAAAAAATAAGTTTAATAATCTCTAAATTTTTCATGGAATGAATGTTGCGAGTGAATCCGCAGGTCGGCGATGCGCTCAGCACTGTCCTGCCGCCCACCGCTGGCCGCAGGCGGAAGTGTCGCGCTGAACGCTTCCTACTCATAATACTACATATCGGCGACGTTGGTCTAGCGGCCCACTGCTGCATCAATTGCACCAATTATCAATTGACGCTGCGGACGTGACCCTAAACTACACTACACTCAGAATTGAGAAGTCGCACATTCCGTCAGAACGGAATAGTTTTGAATTCTGTGAATCTTTCATGAAGCTAGTTCGTCCTGCAGTCATTAGTTATAATATTATGTCTGATGCTTTCTCCGTCATGAATCGTTTCTATTTCCAGTCCAGTGTTAAACACACGGAAGGTATCCTAATCCCATAAGCGTGGTGTTACCGGCAGCGAGAAATCAAGTGAAAATTTAGTAGCCCTATCAAATGATATGGGGCTTATCGCCATACAGGATACGGTCAATTGCACTGCAGCCGAGTACCAGATAATAATGTAGTCGCTATTGTGAGCCTCATAAGGTGCACATCAAAATACATGTAGTCTCGTACATGAGGCCCATTAGCCTGCACTGAGAATTTGGTGCGATGTTTGCTGCGAGCCTAGGATTAGGGTCGGGGGTTCGGTGCTGCACTCGTGGTGGCTTAGTGATGTAGCCGGCGGGCTGGGAAATATATCTGTCCGTGCACACGTCATCCGTACTTCCGTACTAACATTATAGTTTACAAATAATTTATATATATTCATATATAATTTACCTATATATCTGACATTCCGTTACGCTTACGCGGGATCCACTGGAATGATATCAATAAAACTTACAGTAAAATACAGTGGAAGAAATGGAACATATATTTTTTACTATGTATCTTTTTTTTATCTGTGTTTTATTTATGTATATGCAAGATATATATCTCAAGTGAACGCGTCCGAAGTAGCGTATAATTCAAATAAATAAATCTTTCGTGGTGTGTGCACAGAAATTTACTTTTGTCCTCAAAAC
Source organism: Morpho helenor (assembly GCA_029227775.1). Classification (NCBI taxonomy): domain Eukaryota; kingdom Metazoa; phylum Arthropoda; class Insecta; order Lepidoptera; family Nymphalidae; genus Morpho; species Morpho helenor. Next base: position 17,073,189 of record JARGCU010000020.1, on the reverse strand, counting down.
CACTATCATTCGCTGTGCGCCACACCGCACCGTCTATCTCAGAAGTAGGTAAATCATATCAGTCACAATTATTTTAGTTTTTTTAAAGCAGATCTCAGACAATAAATAATATTTCACGAGTGTCCGAAATATAGGAATGCAGGAAACGTATAAAGGAGATAAAACGCGCGAGAGCGAGGGGCGCGGCGCCCGAACAATTTATAAAATGAAGCACGGACTGTCGGGGAAGTCGTTGCGAAAGTTTTATCAAAAGAGCGTAATTAGATCTCGGGGCACATTTTTCGTAAACTAACCTAATGCGATCATCGGCGGGGCCCACTCCCCACAGCCCCACAGCCCCCCGCCGCCGTGGGGCTCGGACACTCGAACGTGAAATTAATTATACCCCGTTTATTTTATTCTGTGCGTTCATAAAAATTAAGAAATTTAAACTGATGTGCGGAAGCGTAAGCAGAACGAACGATTTTTAAAAGGAAATAAAAAAAACATCGTGCCACAAAACATTTAAAATTATCACGCGGCTCGTCTATAGTTGTATTAAAATTTTCAGTAACGTTGTCATTAAATTGATAAGTTTAAAAGTAACGACATACTTGGCAACATTCCTCTGTTGCGCTGCAAAACATAAATCAGACCAGCGCGCACATATTCCTAGAATTATCTATCAAATTCATAAGTATTTATAGAAAACTTATAGGAGCCACGGAGAAATTACACGGCTTAAAATTAATTCAAATCACACAAGTGCTCGCCCAGGACTCGAACCGGCAGTCCATCGGTTACTAGCCTAAAGGTGCCCTATGTGTGATAGTGTGCCGATCTTCTATTTGCTAAGCTATCAGCGTGGTTACAAATACACAGGGACGCAGTCAGCCAGCGCAGTTAGAGATCCATCCCGCACCACGGATTGGGGTGTTTTTATACCTCGTACAGTCACGCTCGAGCATTTATGATAAATGGTCCCCAAACTATCGGCACATAACCCTTCGCGATAAAAAATAAAGGGACAACTGTTCTCCGGAGCTCACGATTGACTTTTTGCCCGACGACTGTCTGAACTTCGCTTTTTTAACACATGAAGCGGACACTGACAAATGATGTTTTTGTTCTTTGTAAAGGCTTAATTAATACGAGTGCTGTCACACGACCTTTTTCATCTGCAGTTTTACTTTTTGTTATGTTTTAATTATAATCGGCGGCTCACTCGAATACTATGTCAGATGAGCTACGAAACGATTTGAATAAATACATCTCTTTGATTTGAGACCAGAGTGGGTATATTGCGCTAGATTACTTACCTAAATATCTAAGCTTTCGAACGTCTGTTGCTAGTCATAACTTATGGACCTGAACCTTGGCCGCTGACTGTAGGCCCTCAGCGCACGATGAAAAATACTATGCTTGGAGTAGCTTATGTTATTAAATAAAGAACGAAAATATCTGTAAGAGAACTAAAATTACTGCGATCTGTGGGTGGGCTACAAAATTGAAAGTGTAAACATGCTGAGGATTGTATTCAGCACTAGACGTCTATCGGTTCAGAAATAAGAAGAAATTCTCAATAACTTATGAACGTAAATAGCATTCGAAGAATAAAGTTACATGTTTTATATTAAACATACAATATGTATAGTTATTGTATAGAACCGGCTATACTCACGTCTTATTCTATCGGGTTAGCCCGACTAGTTTCCCTGACGTGAGTATAGCCGGTTCTATACAATAACTATAAATACTACTCACGATAGTTTAAATAGAATATGTATCTTTATTCTCCGCATAGGGTGCAATGTCTGTATTGATACCGAATCAAAATATGTATTCCACAGCGATATATTTGGATGTACGAATGAGATGTCCGTCTGTATCTGAAGTGTATGTACTCGGGCACTCGTCCCGACTCCCGAGCACCGCCGGCCGCAACGAGGCGCGGGTGTCAAGTGGCCACACAATATTCCTTTACTCTTAAGTCGATACACTTTTTATTTATATAACGTGTCAAGTGCTGTTTGTACGCGGACACGACTACAGTACACGAATCTGTTTGCTCCTGCTCGGGGAGCCTTGAGAAAAGTATACTTTAGGCAGATTGATTGACCGAAATATTATGGTGTGGTCTTTTACTTTCACTAGCCAAGTTAACTACGGGGACTCGCGGTTACACTCATTAGTCTATTCAAGGATTTTACTAAATGGACCTACAGAGACCAGCAGCGGGTGCGACATGACGAAGCCACTCTTTGGAAAGCTGTTATTCTATGCTCTTATGGTATTTCCGCCGAGACAGAAACACAATATAACTTAACTTATATAATATAATAAATATAAATAATAGATATATCTAAAGTATATATTATAGTTATTAGTAAGTAAAAATAATTTACACGATCTTAAAATTCTAAAGCAAACAGTTCTGTTGCCATTTGCATGTCCACACAGTGAAATGTAATGTTACTAAAATTATTTCAAAGTGAACCCTAAACCGCGCCCGGCACATTCTTCCATAATTCCTGTCCAATTTTCCACCGCTTCAAACAAAAACGTATAATGAAAGACAATTACCGAAACATGTCGGGCGGGCGTCGCGGGGACGTAACAAAAACCACTGTAACAGAAACATTAAATCCTTTGAAATCCCTTTCCCGCTTTTGTCGCGGGCTTCTAATTGCACTCCGCAAAAACTACCCTCAAGTCTGGATTAAAATGTGCAACCGTCAAATTTCATTACGAAAATTATACTTTAATTGTTTCATTTAAAGTTCACTTTGGTTTAAGTGACTTCGAACTAGGATGGCTTCCTAATGTATGAGGTTTCCGGAAGCTATTAAACACAGAAATGGTATATTTGAGTGCAGCATTGTTCTGTAAAATATGTCAACTACAGTTTAGTGTTCATTTGGTGTTCGTAGTTACTGTGGAATAAATAACTCTCGCAGATGTCAGGAATTGGGTTTCTGACGCAGTCGAATGTCCAATTCAATAAAGGTTGTTTACCTCTGTAGTAGCTTCATTTTGAATTATTTAGTGATATTTGCATTGTATTATACCTAAGTAAAGAGTGAAGATAGAATGTCAAAAAGAAACAACATAACCTGGAAGTGGTAATTAAAGTATTTTATCATACCAATCAACGTTATCCGTATAGAAGTGGAATTAAAGACAAATAATGAAAGATAACAAAGAGTACTGAATAATAATGAGTAATGTTTCAAAATATAAAATTTGGGTGTCGGAGAACGTTAGACAAACTTAATCATCTCAAAGTAAAGCGATTTAGAATTATAATGTCTCGAATAAGAGGAAAGGCAGTCAAAGGAAAATGTCACTTTGTATAAAATTACAACGTATTTTCGTTAAAAAGCCACGTGCAATAAATCAAACGATAACAATGCAAAACAATGGACGCAATATGGGCAAATCCATAGCGATGCGGCGTCCGTGTACGCGGAATGATTTTATAGCGGTGGCTGAAAAGTTGATGTCGTAAAATTTAATGGTCGTTGAAATATATTCCGCCTGGAACCATGGCCGCCATAAAAGCAGCCCCGGCCTGTCCCCCGGATGCGTAAAAGGGTAACTTAGTCTCATTTTTATTCCGATGATGTTATTAAAACTCTATTTGTCTATTCTTTCCTAGGGTTTTACGGCGGCCATTCCGTTGGTAATTCGCATTTATAGGATTTCTTTGTCCCATGAGGATTCGCATTTGACTAAATAATGCAACCTTAACTGGCTAACGGATGAATAGAGACACTGATTCCCTGATTTTAATATATTACAAATGATGAATGATGTCAATGATCTTGCAAGTGTTAAAATCAAATCAAATCTAAATCTAAATCCATAAAAATACCATGTTGTCCACCTAAACACTTTTAATAATAACCTTAGTTACTCGTGTAAGAAGGCACCACTAAGAGCGTTTTATTATATCGATAAAATGACAATTCGTTACCATTCAATCGGATGACGTTCCTCTTCAACTAATAAATTAAAACAGGTCCGTACAGCGCAATTAGGGACAATTAGCAATTAGTTCAATGGCTATCGAAACGGATGCATAAATCGTAATAGGCATTTGATATGTTGTGTCCCACTGCTGGGTCAAATTAGCCTTACATATATTAAAATAAAGTCCTCGATCACGTCTGTCTGTTCGCAACAAATTTAAAATTTCTAAATAGTTTTTTTATACGGTTTTCATAAATAGACAGTGATTTCCAACACAGTTTATATTTGTGTGAATCAGTTAAAACATGATTAGTTAACCATTTTTATTCTAATTTTGAAAAATGTTAAAACTACATATTTAGAACAGTAAAGTGTTAACTTAAATACGTTAGCTACAGCGAGCATTTCATGCTATATGTATATATTGTAATCAGCTTGCACTCAGGTAACATCGGTCTGTCCTACCCACTTTTGTAATTTGGCGCTATATATTTTTGAAGCTGTTTTTCAAGCTGTGGTAGCCCAGCGGTAACACCGTGCGCCTCTTTCGAGGAGGTCTAGGGTTCAAACCCCGGGCAGGCACCAATGAGTTTCCTAGTAAAACTTATGTGTCTAATTGATAATTGTAATTTATCACACGCTTTTCGGTGAAGGAAAACATGGTGAGGAAACCTGCATATCTCTTGAGAATTCTGGGGATATGTGTAACCTACCAATCCGCATTGGAGCAGCGTGGTAGGTCTTAGCTCCAATCAAAAAAAAAAAAAAAAACGGAGAGAAGAGGCCTATGCCCAGCAGTGGGATAGTAACAGGCCGTTACTTACTTACTACTTACTATATTTTTGAATATGGTACTATTTCAAATTTGATTTTATAAAGGATTTTGTATTTATTTTAGAAAACATACATGGTGATGTATGGGGGTTGAAATGTATTGTATAGTCACAAATATATTGCAACCCTGATAGTACTTATCAATAACAACCGATCACAGTTCGCTCTTAACAATGATCTCAGTTAAAAAAAAATAAACCAATATCATAGTGGCGCGGCGCTAACTGCGCGTCGGCCGTAAAGTTACGGCGCGTCGCGGCGACCTCCGCAGATATAAACCACACTAACTGCCGCTCCGGTACGGGCGGGGGCTGCTGGGATATATCACCAGTCAACTATTATTACGACATCCGCGAAAATACGGACGACATACGTGTACAGTTTCTTTCTTTGATCGATCAAAAAAAATGAAGAGAAAAAATTGTAAGATATTCCGTAGTGCTAAAGGCATGTTTAATTCTGTTATAATGTTAAGTAAAAGGCAATACGTGTAATGCTGAATCGGATAACACACTACGAACGGACTAATCTTATTAGTAAACAGCACATGTCACCAGTCCACATGTTACTTATAATTATTAGTTGCTTATAATTATAAACACACTATAGCTCGAGCTACAATTATTAATCTTAGTGGAATTATATAAAGACAATGTAAATAGTGTTCCTTCAATTCAGGCAGCGATAGCGGTTTAAAGCACATTAATCAAAAGTGTAAAGTAAAATAGGTATAATGTTTAATATTTTTATATTGCTTGTACCTCTACTACAATTCATTATCTTTCCCAATACTCTTAGGGCTGCTGGAAAAGATCGCTTATAGCCATAAGCTTTCCTTTGTATACATTATTTTTAAATTTAATTTTTATGTATTAACTGTTGGTACATAAAGTAGTGTCATCGTGATTTCTAAAACGTGATTCTTTCAATTGACAGCAGTACAATCAGCAGTAACCTTTACGGACTAATTACAGTTCAGACATCACCGTTAACCAAATCCAAACCGCCAGTTATAATGAAGTTAGATTAATAACAGTAATGACATAAGCACATGTTCATCCGTTAGTCCACAATGGTGTAGTCAGCTCCAAAGGGGACGGTTCCAAAACATCACACGAAAAAGCACCCCTCGCGACATCTTTCTAATTAAAAAGGAAGTGCGAACAAACGGCACTAACTAGCTCTCAGTACATCCATGTTGTTAAATAGTCCCCTATTTACCACCATCGAATGGAGAGAACCGTCGTCACCTATATAACTGTCGACGATCAAACATACAACCCCTCTATATAATGTAATTCGGTTACTTATAAATTAAAACATAAATCTAATTCCAAATGCGACAGGCTATATATATAAAAATTAGGCTTTCGTATGTTTGCGGCTGCAAGACCTTAATAAATTAGTTTACAAATTAACTGAAATTCATTGAATGTTGGGTTTCTTAACGTGTCTTTATTACCATTGAAATACTAAATTCCTACAAAAAGGAAATTCCATACTAAGCTCAAGCGAAGCGTGGGTTTGGCCGCGAAATAGGTTTAGCTCGTCTCAATTTTATTTTGTAGATTTACAGAAAAGTCCTTAATAGCAGTATTAATAATTGAACTTAAATCAGTCAGTTATCTTTGGCATTTAATTATTTAATTTACTTACTGATTCCCTACACCATATAATTTCAATGAATATCGAAAGAGCTATCACGAAATTAAATCAAACGCACGCAAAATTAACAAATTGTATCTAAATTAGGGCTAATTAAATTTTAATATAGGGTTCATATCTTATCATACATAAGATATAAACCCTATATATATCAAATATCGATACTTACATTATTGCGGGATATGAAAACCTCTTTGGTTTAGTACTACATATATTTATAAATTAATACTTTATGTATGCAGATAATGATAAAGTATATTTTAAAATTGATGAGGTAAATAAAAAGCCAGCGAGGAGCGGCCGGCACTAAACTCCGGACAGACAGACTTCGTAAAACTGAAACACTTCGTAACTTGTTCCACTTTACGACTTTCATAATTAAATGAAACGAAGTGATCTACTGTAAGTACGCGCCGGTCGTCATATTTCATACTTAATAAGAGCCAGAAAGGATGACAGTTAATTAAACACCAAATAAGAAGTAGACGCAGTTTATGGGGCGGATATTTTAAGGAGGTTCGGAGCGACGTACGGACGTACTCGCACATTAAGAGCAGGCTGGATTAGGACGACACTGCGAGAGATCTATGGGACGATTAATATTAAGTCACATTGTTATTTACCAATTAATAACTACATATATTTATGTGTAATGTTGAATTAATTCGATGTTGCATGCATAAAGTATGTAACACTTATTTAAGTGTTACATACTTTATGCATGCAACATCGAATTTCTGATATTCGTTTAACATATTATATTACACATATGAATGGCAAATATTAATGTTTTTTCATTGTTTTTCTTTGCAGAACATTTAGATACAGTGTCCTTTATCTTTTTTGTATTTACAACAAAAATGTACAATTACTTACACGCTAGGACTATACAAATCATGTGGGTTTTGGTATAAGATTCTATAATAAAATTCCGCAATCAATTTCAGCTTTGCCATTACAGCAGTTTAAAAACACTATTAAAAAGAGGCTGATACAGAGAGCCTACTATACACTTGAAGATTATTTAGAAGATAAGAATGTGTGGATATAGCTCCCTTTGAACCTGTACAAGACAGTAACGACTTAATGTAAATAGTATTAAGAATTATATTTTTAAAAGAGCAACCGCCGAGTTTCTTGCTGGCTCTTCTCGGTAGGAACAGCTTTTTGAACCAGCAGTAGAGTTGACGATTCAAAAGCACTTGTTTACAAGTTTATTTGAATAAAGAATATTTTGAATTTGAATTTATGCCCACATGCAATGGTCCCAACAATGCTGGCAGCGTTTCCGCGCTGAATCGCTAAGCTGATTCTTTGTGCGAAAAAGGAGCTAGCCCTCTTGTCCCTTGAAATATTAGTCTTTATGTAATCTCTTAGAAATATAGCAACAATAGGTATCGTCGACATTATCTAAATTCACAACCTGTACCTTGGGAAATAAAAAGTTTTATTTAAATCTGTCTGTGGTTTGCACCATGCGATAACATGCCTTCTAACTTTTAGCTTCCAGTATGTTTTAGAGAACTGACTATAAGAACAGAAATTATACTACAGATCAAGCTACTATAAATCGTTAATATGCAAAAATATCGCAAATGTGTCAAATTGTTATCTCCGTGGCTAGACAATGTGTATCCGGTAGCTTCTCCCAGCTCTCCGGCCGCGGGCGGATTCGGCGCTTAATTGGTGCGAAAAGCGGCACTTGATAACAAGCACCGACGGACAAAAGACTGCCACACTTAGCGTCATTACGACGGGCCGCAGGGGACGGGCGGCCGCGGCTTCGTCTGCTTTCACTGACAATGCTTTTTAAACTTTAATAGTATAATTTTTTTTTATACAACTAAAGTTTTCCTTTTATAAATTCAAGTAGATTTTAGAATTTAGAAATGTTAAAAGAGTAAAACATAATATTAAATGGATTATTTAACGAGAAATACGAGGACAAAGACATTTAAGTGATGGTGAAAGTTATAGCTGCAAGGAGGAAATTTAGCGCACACCGTTTATGATATGAATCGGTACCTCGTAATACAAACATTTGCATACAATGCGAAACCGTCACTTGCTAAGTTGCTTAAAACGACACGGAGATTAGATATGATCTCCGGAGCTCCGGGCTGAGTCTCGCAATAACTGTGGACGGGAAGCTACGAATTAATGTACGCAGTGGCTGAACATCACAGCTTTCTGTACGAGTATTTGTATTAGACTAAGATTTAAAAACTTAATTATTAATATTTACATTATTACTTAAGTTTGTCTCTTTGCAACGTTTCCCCGGTGACAGCATGCGCAAGCAAAGTGATACGTAAGTTGACAATACTGTGCGGTGTTGGTGTGATGTGGTGGTATTATATACTAATTCTGCATGTACTATAAAAAATTTTTAGCGTCGCTAATTTCGTTATAGAATTCCGCGATGTTAACCTTCTCTCTCCATAAATGATTTATAGATTTTTTAGTTTAGGATCCTTAAAAATTAATTATGTAAATTAAATTTTAATGATAAGGGTAAATATATACTTTTATCCGGTTGATATTCAACAGGGAGAATGAGTCGCGGGCTCCATTAGTCCAGAACATGGAATTAAATTAGTCCTATTTAAGTTAGACAAATAATAGTCGTCTCTTGAATTCAACATAAAACGAAAGTTGCTCGCAAGAAATACTTACTATATACGGAATCCGCTCGTAATTCGCACCTCGCACCACCTCACCGGCCTATCTCACGACGCGGGCTTGAACGAGGATTTAATTATGAAATTATTTACTGTACGACGCACAATGGCGGCCGCGATCGGAGATAGACGGCTCAGCGGAGACAGGCGGAGCCTCCACGAGCGAGTTTATCGCAACGGCATTAGCGTCGCGACGCGTGATAGTATACTTAAACTATTAACCTGTCTTCACACGGCGGCTGTATCGCAGCGACGGGACGATTAATATGTTAACTACCGCCGCTGGAAGGCTGCGATACGCGACGCACATGCAGTGTATCCTTCGCGAGGCTAAATCTACTCGCCTACCGTTTACCCGAAGGCACATTCTGTACACGAGGTTGCTTCCGTCACGACTCGCGGCAAGTTATCCTTCACGGTTGTCCGTTGTGCTATCGCGAAGACAATATGACGTAAAGTCGCCGTCTCGTATAGTTTACCCAACTATATTAGAGAGGATTCATCACGATAAGCTCGCTCGTGAAGGTGACGCTTTATTGCGAGGCTCTGGTGGAGGTAATACGGTGTGGCTCGTCACGACTCGTTGTTCAACTAAATGATTATGAGATTTTCATTGATAATGCTTATACTCAATTTCATATGCAGGTGTTTGAATATACTTTAAACAGCCTCCCAGTCGGTTTGTATCATATAAAATATACGTTTCAATGTATTTCTTAATACAAAGTTTACGATTATTATCGTTTAGTATAAAAATGTCAAACTATTTACTCGAATTGATTAAAAAGTTAACAATGCTATTTTAGATATAATTCAGTCCGTCTGTATGTTATGTTTTGACAGCTAAACCGTTGAAACAATTTAGATTAAATTAATACGAGTGAAGCTTATATACCGGGCTGACATATAAAATTTAAAAAATCGAGTTTGTTATTTGTGAAATGTAGAGAGTAAAGTGCAGTAGCTCTACTACCATTAGGACTAAGGGTGCCTCCTGTGAGGCCGGACTACGGCCTTGGGCGACGTGTAGTGGAGGGCTGGTGATATCACTGGGACTGGTAACACATGTGGCAATAAGCCCCGAGCGACTGACTCGACCAAGCAAGCATCAATATTAGAAGTCGCGAATCCTGACAGGCGCCTCCGCGGGGCAGTTACGGCGACCAGAACTAGTTCCGGCGGCGGAGGGGGGAAGCTGTGCCATGATCTATGGGGGCGGGAGCTGGACCTTGTAGCCCGGTGGCTGATTAAATTATGGGAACGGTAAACGGCTGCTGGATACTTATTACCGTTTGCATGTTTGATCAGCAATTTACTAACCACATACGACATGTTCATATATTATAAGCGGACGGCACTATTTTATTGCTCATATAGAAAGAAAATGAAATTCTGTGTAATACTATTTTATTGTACAAAAGTCTTTATCCGTATTATTTTTTTATAGGAATCGAAGACACTATTTATGGCATTGTTATCGGAAATTACGTAATAGGTCCTGTTTATTGTAGAAATTAATATTATACATAAGTAAGCAAGACTGGCCGATTTTCAGTCATAGTGTTCCGAAACAATGATATTTGATTTGAATGGTTTTTGGTAAATGAAATGGAATTTGGTATAAGATTCTATAATAAAATTCCGCAATCAATTTCAGCTTTGCCATTACAGCAGTTTAAAAACACTGTTAAAAAGAGGCTGATACAGAAAGCCTACTATACTCTTGAAGATTATTTGGAAGATAAGAATGTGTGGATATAGCTCTCTTTGAACCTGTACAAGACAGTAACGACTTAATGTAAATAGTATTAAGAATTATATTTTTAAAAGAGCAACCGCCGAGTTTCTTGCTGGCTCTTCTCGGTAGGAACGGCTTTCCGAACCAGCAGTAGAGTTGACGATTCAAAAGCACTTGTTTACAAGTTTATTTGAATAAAGAATATTTTGAATGAGATTCAATGGTGAATGATTGCTTAACTTAAGATGTCATTTTTACGATGACGCAATAATTAATCTTAAACTCGATGTATAAGAAAAATGTAATAAGTTTCGTACAGCGCCAAGCGGTTTAAAGTAATGTAAGTGATATACGCCTCGAGATTTATGGCAATGAGTTTTATTTATTATACATGTTCCGCACCAATACATCATTTGTGTTCCCGCCAATTAGGTCTGGGAGTACTTCTCGGGGCTATTTATCATTCCTCTACATCACTTACAAGTCAAGTAAATATACATATATCTTGTATTTATACACAAATTTATTTAACTTATGCTTCAACTGGAGTAACATTTTGTATATTATATTTTTACGAAGAGTGTAAAGAATCAAATTGTCACAATGTGTCCTAAATTTCAACTTTAAACACAAGCAGTGTGTCCAACCGATAAATTGACGAGTCTCTATCGAATGATGCCAGGTAAAGAACCATTTATAATGACTGATGCCTAAAGCCAAACAATATCGTGTAGTAGCGTGGTCAGTGGGACGCATTTAACGCTGTGCTAAAAAGTCTGAAATTTAACTAAGTCTACTACGTACTTAGGAATATTCGGTAGGGTTGACGGCCGTTGAATCAGACGGTATTGTCCTCTAAAGACAGGTAAGGTGTTTAACTCGATTAGCAACACAAGGTCCGCCCTTTGCAGAAGCTCGCGTTATACTGGCCGCTGCGCTTACATATACTAATATTTGCTATACATGGATGTGTATATACGAGACGGTGAATGGAATATTAAAATGAAAAATAAATGTAACACTCCCGGCGTGTATCACGACTATTTTGAATTTTTATGAAAATTTATATTTGCATGAGTACATCGCAGCAATATAAATTAATGACGCGTGTGCGGTGCGGTGCGATCCGACGCGATTTATGACCGCAGTTCGCCGACTGAATCGGAATTATTTCCGACACTCGGAAGTTGTAAACTCGATCGGCGGCCGTTTGTCGGCGGCCGCGATCCGATCTCGTTTTTATCTCCACCGCACTATGTTTCACGGCGCGCGATATAATATTAATGCGACGACAGCGGCTCGCGGTATCGCGGGGTGAAAAATGAGTTAACTTTATGTTGCAGCATTCTCGAACGTGCGGGGATTCAAATATATAGAACTGATTATTTCTTAAATAATTTAAATATGTCCTAGCGTCTGGCAATACCACACGTTATTACTAGCAATAAAAAATGGGTATTTTCCGCCGTGTGACATCCGGATGAGTAGAATAGACCATCTTCATTCCTTACGAGGTGTCGTAAAAAGCGACTAAGGTAAGTTGACCCACCGTGTGGTATCCGGTTGAATAGGATAGATCACCCTCTTTCTTACTGAGGTACCATAAAAGTCGACTAAAATTAGCTGATGTCAGGCAGGCGGCCGGTCATAAAATACCAGGCCGAGTCATGTGACAATATGGTAATAACTTATTGTACCGACCCCACTTAGAGTGGGATAAGGACAGGAGGATGATGAAAAAAATGGGTATTTTAAAGTAAAATAAGAAATAACAAAATGTTCTTAAGACGATTTACTATCCAAACATATTTAAATGAAGTTTATGACGAAATAGTTATCAGTGAAGATCACTTTTTTTTAAAGGACCACGAAAGTCACACGGCAATCGTTTACCGTAAAATTATGTCTTATAAATCACTTATAAGTAAAATTATCAAACAATGTAGCGACAAAATCATAAAGTTCTCCCTTAGAATTTAAGAGGTGATAACAACAATTCATAACAGCCCTCAGTGTGCGAACTTGAGTTAGTACAATAAAGACAACATCCACGAGGACTCTCCACCGATAACATCTAGCTCGTAGCTCGTCCTGACGTCACGGCAGATCCCAGATATCTCTCAGGTGCGAACCGTTGCAGAATGATTACATCTCGCAGCGTACTCTCACGTGTTATTTGTATCTGATAAGGTCTGGGAAGTGCCAAAGAAATTATAGTGCCGACCGTTTGGAACGACGTAGTCAGTATCAGATATTGGAACGAGCGAGAAATAATAGTGAATATGACTTGATTGTATTTGTTTTTTTAATATTTGAAATAATAAACTTACCTCAACTCTACTAATAAATTGGCTCAAAACTCATTAAATTTAAGGTTTGATAACTTTAAGAGATTTTGCAATATATGATCACTTTAAAAAAAAATGAAATATTAAATCACTAGTTTGATAAAATAAGTATAATAATCATACAAACCCTTAATACGTTATTGGCAATATAAGATAATCTAAAATACAGTTTGCACAATATTTTCGTATTTCATCTGAAAGACGATGAAACTTTCAGTAGATTTCTAAAGCAGAGCCAGACGTATAGAGTTGTCGTAAAATAAGACGAGCACCGACCGGCCATTTAGAGATTGGTCAGCAATCTTACCCAAGATTATCTTTCCCGAGACTTAACTCTATCTAAACATGTCCCTGTAATTAATAGAAAACACGTTTAAGACGATTAATCGGATACTTTGAAATGAGAACATCCACGTCAGTTTAACTAAATAGTGCGAGCCAAAGTAGATTCAACTTGATCCTATGGCGTTGAACTACTTTGCAATCGGATACGTAGAAACCAGAAACGCTTGATTATTTAAAAACATTGCTGATATACATTTAAAATTTTATGAAATAATTTAATTTTAAGATAGGAAAAACAACTTAACTTACCTGTGGAATCAAATCAAACAATCGCAAAATTAATTTGACGCATTATTTGAAAACAAAAATGTAATGTTTCTTTTTTTTTGTATTAACCAACTAAAAGTTGATTTCAGGCTTTTGAATCCGCGGCTCCTATCAGTACATATCCTGCCTTATCCTACTCTAAGTAGGATCGGCACAACAAGCTATAAATAGGTATATTGACGGCGCCGTGGATCTCTGTGCAGAGCAGACGTGTTTTTTTGTTCATGACATTGCTATCTAATACTTCCATTTAATAAACATCTATTGTCCTTAATTTTTTGTGACAACAACAAAAGTGCATTAATATTAATGAAGTGTTATTAAATTATTACAATGTTTACAGTTTTTTAACAACAAAAATTGAATAAACTAGACTAAATACAATGAGTGAGTGAGTAACGCTTCAATATTTTTTGTTATGAGAGTAAAAGAATACGCAATACTTCGTATTACCGCATATCGCTGCAGTGTTAAACAAAGACATCAAGAATTTTAATAGATTGTCGTCTATAATTGCCACATTATACGTGCATTCAGTGGATAGATCATAATATATTGGACGACAAGGCTTTTTCGTTCAGATTACCGCTTTATATGACCAGTGAATTGATCCCTCGCTATTTAATCTTTATTCTATTACTTAATCGAAACCGCCATAGTTGCTATTAGAAAACATGCCTCTAAAACGTACGCCCCCCAAGACACCAATTATAGAAACTGTTTTGACTGATGATAAGGTTGAAATTGAAACTACTGGGGTATGTCATTATGGATCTGCACCTGATATACCCTTGCTATCTAGCAAAAAAAGAAAATTTGATGGTGAAAACTCCAGCGTAAGCACGATTGTAAAAGAAATGTTATCATCTTTCTCAAAGCAACAGGAAAACTATTTTCAAGAATTTCAATTGTCTATGAACTCTTTGAAGGAACAAAATTCAGAATTACATAACAGCATTGAACTTATGTCGCATAAATATGATGAGTTCTTAAAACGAATCTCATCTTTGGAAATGGAACGAAGGGAAGATAAAAATACCATACATTTATTGGAAGAAAAAATAAGCTACCTTGAGCGAAAACATCGTGCTGCAGGAATGGAAATTCGTAATGTTCCAAAAATAAACAAAGAATCTAAAGAAAAGCTATGTGACCTTATAGTAAACATGGGAAAGAGTCTTAACATAAGTATGGACTCGTCCTGTATTAAAGACATTTATAGACAACAAAAGAAGGATACCAAAAGTATTTTAAACGTTGAATTTACAACAGTCTTAACTAAAGAAAAGTTCTTCACTGAGATAAAAAAGTTTAATAAAAACAAAAGTAATGCTGATAAATTGAACACATCTCATATGCAACTACAAAAACCCATCCAACCAATATATGTGTCTGAATCATTAACATATAAATGTCAAAAACTGTTTTATTTAGCCAGGCAATTCCAAAAAAGCTATGGGTTTAATTTCTGTTGGACATCAAACGGTATTATCTACCTAAGAAAGAATGAAACATCACCACACATACGGATAAATTCAGAAAATGATATAGAAAAATTGAAAATGTCAAAATGACTAGATTGTGTACTTTATATTTGTGTTATTATTCTTAGCCTCTTAAATTATATCCTAACATTGTTAGAATTACAAAGTTTACTACATAAAATTTTAATATTACTCTGCAATATATGTAATTTCACTATATTATGTAACAATCTACACCTACAATACATTAAAACTCAAACATATCTTTCACACCTTGACATAAAAAAAATTATATATTTTATAAAATTCTGCAAAATATTTTTTTCGATCAAATATTGTATTAATTTCGTTGCTATAAAAAATATATTAATATATTTTTTGCAATTTTTTTTGGATACTTTTGTTTATGTTTTTAAAAATAGGTAATTTAAATAATATATCTGAAGATATTGATAATGTTTCTGTATCTACACCTTTTCTCTGTAACGTTGAGGAATGTCAAAAAATTATTTCAACCTCGCTATCCAAATTAAATATTATGACTCAAAACATCAGGAGTATCAATCATAACTTCGCAGGTTTTGAGATTTTATTAAATAGATTAAATATTGATTATGATGTGATTATATTGACTGAATGCTGGCTAGATAATCTTAGTTACCTACCTAAACTTCAAGGATATAGTTCGTATGCCTCTGTAAAGAACCGTAAACAGAATGATGGGGTTGTTATGTATATCAAAGAGCATTTGTCGGTTACAGTATCAGAACCACAACTAGTTGAAGGAAATTCTCTAGTCACAATACTTAACAAAGAAACTGCCATTATAGGAGTATATAGGTCCCCATCTTATAAAAACATTGACCCATTTCTCACATCACTAAACACAATACTGTCAGATCTATCACAATATAAAAATGTTATCTTAATTGGAGATATGAATATAGCTATAAACCCAGATAAGAGAGATATAATAGGAGAAAAATTCCTGAGTTTACTTGCCTTTCATGGTCTACTGCCAGGTCATATGCACATAACTCGCGAAACAAGTGGTACATGTATAGATCATGTGCTACTTAAAACTCGTAACCCTTCCCTGACCGTAGTTGCTCGTTCGACATTAACAGACCACAATACGGTCATGTTGAGTCTACAGAACTTTCAACGTGACCAACATTTTTCAAATAACACTATAACTAAAATTAATAAAAAAACTTTGGAACATGATATTTTAAATATGGACTTAAGTAATTTGTACAAATCACAGGATCCTAACACCTCATTAAATGAACTTATAAATAAAATTAGTTTAGCCATAAACAAGAATACTTACACATTAACATTATCCAGACGTAAGAAGATCATTAAACCCTGGATAACTACAGGTTTATTAAGGTGCATACAAAATAGAGATAAAATGCATAAGAAATGTCAATTATATCCTGACAATGAAGGTTTAAAAACTACATACAAACGTTACAGAAACTATTGCAACACTATTTTAAAGAAATTAAAAAATGCTTATGAAATAGATCAAATAAATAAGGCTAGAAATAATAATAAAAAACTGTGGAAGGTTATAAAAAGTATCACTTATACTAGCAAAAAGCAAGATGTTTCACAAAATTTACTAAAATTGGATTTCTCTCCTGAATCATCGTTAAATAAAATCAATAATTACTTTATTAATGTAGGTAAAACACTAGCTGAAAACCTAACTAGAAATTCTACAACCGTTACAAATTCCACTTTAACCACGAAACCTTGCGATAACACTTCGGCAAAAGTTCCACTAAACTCTTTTGTTTTATTAGATACGGACGAAAATGAGGTAAAACGCCTCATTTCAGGATTAAAAGATGATAAATGCGTAGGTTGGGATAAAATTTCAAATAATTTTCTTAAACAATACAAAGATTTTCTTGCTCCTGTCTTAACTTCTATATTCAATACTTGTTTCCATAAAGGTGTTTTTCCTAAAACATTAAAAAAATCTGAAGTAAGACCTATACACAAGGGTGGGGATAAAGATGAAATGAGCAACTATAGACCCATTTCGATTTTACCAGCAATCTCTAAAATTCTCGAAAAAATAATAAATTTAAGATTAGTAAAATACCTTGAGAAAAATAACTTACTCTCAGATAGACAATTTGGTTTTCGCTGTGGTAAATCGACAGAGGATGCTGTCAATACATTGACCCATTTCATTGGGACCAATTTGGACAAAGGAAAAAAATGTTTATCTATCTTTGTAGACCTAGCTAAGGCATTCGATACAATATCTGTACCCTTACT
Organism: Morpho helenor; assembly: GCA_029227775.1. Lineage (NCBI taxonomy): Eukaryota > Metazoa > Arthropoda > Insecta > Lepidoptera > Nymphalidae > Morpho > Morpho helenor. The sequence continues at coordinate 17,055,578 of JARGCU010000020.1, read as the reverse complement.
TATTAAGAAACTGTCTAGAATTGGTATAAGGGGTACCCAGTTAACACTTCTTAGTGATTATCTGTCAGAACGTCGTCAATGTGTTCGTGTGGGTAATTTCTTTAGCGATGACCTTCCTGTAACTTACGGCGTTCCTCAAGGCAGTATATTAGGCCCTACTCTATTTCTCGTTTATATAAACGACCTTGCTAACTTAACTTTACCTAATTCATTGATTCTTTCATATGCAGATGATACGGTACTCCTAATTTCTGCAGATAGTTGGAATAAAGCTTTTGAAGCTGCCCAAACAGGTCTTAACACAATTAATAACTGGCTCCTGGATAATGGTCTAACAATCAACTTTGATAAAACAAAATATATTGCGTATTCAATCCGCCAAAGAGCAAAACTTACTCCCAGTAACCGTATAATATCACATAGAAATTGCACAGAATTTGACTGCTCATGTAAGGAAATTGAACGAGTTAACGCTATAAAATACCTAGGTGTGGTTATAGATAATAACCTAAATTTTAAACAGCATATAGAAACATTATCAAGTAGAATTCGTAAGTTAACTTATATATTTAAAAATTTAAGGCAAGTCACTGATCCTACGCTTTTAAAACAGATATACTTTGCGCTGTGCCAATCACTTCTCAAATATTGCAAAACGGTATGGGGTGGTGTTCCTAAAACAACTTTGAAAAGAATTGAGATCGCTCAGCGTACTATCCTTAAAGTGTGTACATTCAAGCCCATTATTTATCCGACTCTGTACTTGTATCAATCGTGTGAAGTGCTAACGGTTAGGCAGTTATTCATTTCTTCTATTATTCTTAAGCAGCATGGTGAAACTAGCTATGACTGCAATATTTATAACAAGCGCAGAAAATACTCAGTGTGTAACACCAATCGTTTTAGGACATCCTTCACCATGAAATTCTATAAAGTTATTGCTCCTTATCTATATAATAAAATTAATAAAAATTTAAATATATATTCCCTAACAAAAGCTAAATGCAAGTATAAGTTATTTCATTATCTCCTTAAACTTTCATATAATGACACTGAAGAACTCTTACATAATTTCTAAATTAATATTGACAGAAAACTTTCAGAATGCAGACTTTTTATTTTTATTTTTTATATTAAACTTATATGTTCAATTAACTCACCCTCTCTCCATACATGCCTCCTACTCACACTAATATACATTAATTACATGCATACTTCATAAACACAACTCATAAACACACAGAGAGGTTCTCCTTACAGACATGCTAATTATTATTATTTTTCATTGTATTGTTATTTTTCTTATAGCAAATAGTAACTAAGTCACATGTCTTCGGTGTTTGTCTCTGTATGCCGAGATACAGTTTTAACTAGTTCGGCTGCAGATGGTCATATATTAATTTAAGCCCTATTTGTCATATGTAAGAAATAAATAAATGTAGTTAAAATACTTATGTCTGGAATTTGGCGATGGGCGTGAAAATTAATTCTGTCGCTTTTGAATACAACATAATACATTCACTTGTATAAAGGAGCTTTGGTAACTCCGTTATCCAAATTCTCATTTCAGAATTAAATGGATTAAAACTTGTTTAGTGTCCAAATAACTGATTACGTTTGGGAGGGCTCAGTGAGGAGGGTCCTCACCTTGAAGGGCACGAAATCTATTTAACTGTCAAAAATTTAAGAGAACTCGAGCATCCGCCGAAAGTTTCGGGAAAATTCTGTTGAATTTGGGGGCAGTTGGGGGTCATCGATCAATTTTGTGAAGTATGGAAACTGTAAAAAATAAATACATAAAGGGAGAGTCCTTTTATGTATTTTTTTAAAATTCGGACCAAGTAGTTTGAGTTAACTGAACAATTTTTATGTTTTATTTAGAACTTTTCGATTAAGTTACAAGTTATTAAGGATCATCAGCAGGGTGCAAATGTAAAATGTTTTATCGTGTTCTCGTAAGAAATTCAGTAATTATAAACGTTACAATGTGTTTCTGTAAAATCAGTTGTCATGGTTTAGTGCGCGTTTAAACTCTTATTCGCCAAACGGCTTGCAGCACGTGCGAATTCTTTCGTCCTTCGGTCTTAATAACTGGCAAGGTATTTACCTCGCACCATTCAAATAATAATCCACGAAATGCCTTGTAATTGTCGTTAGAGCGCGGCGAGGGGCGGCCGCGGGGCACAGCACGTGACCTGCCAGCCGATCGGACCAGACCCCACTGGAACCAAATACCGAAGTCATTTCTACAGGACGATTGGATCGTGGTTTCAAATATTTCCTCATTATAGTTTCCCTTCTAATACATTGAAGGCACGAAATAAGATAAAACGGTTGGAAATATAATCTACATAAATTAAAGTGAATATTTGCTTAAATTTTTCTGTATAGTTGGCAGCAAATTTATAATTTAATAAAACAGATTAGGTATTTCTCAACTTTCAAATTCAGTATTGATCTATATCAATTTGAATATGCTGCTTACTTTAAGCATCTCATGCTTGATTCCCTTAAATAGCGGATTTCACTCAGGGCACAACATGTTATACCCGTGCGAAGCGAGAACGATTAGTTCTAATATAATTCAAGCACTCAAATCAAATCGTGAAGTCATATCACCTTGGGACAGTACGAGTCTCCAGTAAATGTCAAGAAATAAGAATAAATTGTAACAACTTTAAATAATCCCCAAAAAGATAGCAGCAATGAGGGCTGTAACGGGAAACCTTATTAATAGCGGCACGTGACTGGGGTACACCGCAAGTACAGCATAACTTTGACATTAAAATTTAAATAATCGTCGTAGGTTTGACGCAGAAGTCAGTAAGAATCAAAAATACCCAAATAAATAGAAGGCTGATAACGAAAGCTGGAAAGATAACATGGCGATGGGCAGATAGTTCGAAGAACCGATTAACATTTCGGTTTCAAGGTGCGAGAGTTGCGACCTTGGAATGGTATTGTATGGTACAGCATATAACAGTATAGGGTAGATTTCTTAGTAGGTAATAAAAGTAGGTAGGAATCTCAAAAATTGTGCGCTTTAGAACCTCCTTGAAAGACCGCTGTCAAACGGTGGATGTCATTAACTTAAAAGGGATAGACAGTGAGAGAGCAAGCAAGAACTTGAGAGAGAGGACAAAAGAGCACCACAAAGAGTTTTTATTTTTTGTACTATTTCATATTTTCAATTTGTCTTGTTTACTTCTATAAGCGACTGATAATTACTAGCTATTTAAGACATATATTAAGTTATATCATTAATTTAAAATGACATTTAATAACCATAGAAATAAACTGTGGAGCGGCTCGTCGTTTAGTAAAGGCCGATGTCGAGGCCGGCGGGCGCAGTATTAAGCGGGCTACGTGCCGCGCACACCAATTGCAGACTGAGTACATCGTGAAAATGGTTTTTGAATTAATTTGAACGAAATAATAGAAGCGGCTACAATAATTAAATATTAATAGAATTGACTATTCATAAAAAATTATTTCAATGAAGTGAGTTTTGATGTTAAGTTTTTTTTTACATTTACATTGTCTGAGTCTTACCAATAAACATTACTCTCCGTAGCAGATTATAAAGATGTCAAATATATCGCTTAATCTGTGAATCGGTCGCAGACACGGCGCAATAAAGATGAGAAACGGAAATATGCTCTCGGCTGCCTCCAGCCTGTCGGGCAACAGATAGAACAATACACTGACAGCACGGACAGTGTAATCTGTGTTACGATGTATACCACAATATATATAGCGACAGCTTAAATTTGTGGGTCAGACTCCTACGGAAATTGAAATATGACGACATGGCAATGAAAAAATAGCCCAATTAAATTTTATGATGCTGTAAAATGTGTTGTTCTTAATGCGCCATGTCGTAAACTAAACGAGATTATTTGTGTGGTTTATTGGAGATGTCCTCCTACTTTATATTAATAGAACAAAGTAATGTGGCAGTAATTTATTTGTGCGTGTAGGGCAACGCCCATCGGGTCTTCGCACTGTGAGGCCACAGTGCGAATTTAGCTTTCCTTAATTCAATTAATTTAATTTAAGCTTAATTTAATAAAAAAATTGGTTACAAATTTCTGATTAGATCACGTAGATATACTTCAAGATTACTTGCCCCATCATTTGCTGAACGTCTCTGTCCTCTCAGACAATAATATGGCCATGTCTAAACATGAATCCGTTACGCAATGAGAACCTCCAGTACGTTTCACACCTGCTGTACCAAACCGATCTGTCTAAGGAGCCCAGCCAGCGGAGCGTGCTCTGCCGACCGCTGCGGACGTGCGGCCGGGCTAACCGCTCGGAATAATCCATTTCCCTCCACATCGAGCGATATATCAAATACCGCAGTCACAGATGAATTTGGGCCTGGCGATTTATCGATATGCTTGATTTTGATCTATTATTAGAAATGTACGTCACATGCTTAAAATTGTTATCTTTTTTTTCGTTTACACATAATCACTGTTAATAAGGGATTTAACGTATTATTAGTGCATTAATTAAACCGTTTGTAAACGAAAGTGACCCATTTGACCGCCGAAAAGATTTAAGGCGGCTGCAGAAGGGAAGTGATGGTTTAAAAATTTAATGTATTTAAATATATTTTTGTTTATTTTCACAGAAATTTTACACAGGCGTTTTTATCTCGTTCGGTATAAACGAGATGATGCCTTTATTACAGAGCTGCAGGCAGCTTAAATTTATAAACAACCTTCGTACCGCAGGATTTCACGGGTGCCTCGCGCCTAAATTGTCCAATTTATTGTACCCGGCGTGAAATACAAGCAAAGCGTAATGTTCAATAAATTAAATCGCCGATAAGCTGCACACCGACCAATGACTATTACTATCCTCTAATTGCAAACAATGTATTTCTCACGTCCGATATAATTTACCTCGTCGGTAATAAATCAGAATGGTAGATCGTAGGACAATCACAATTGGAAATAGAAAAGATTATAACTATTAAAAAAGGTGAGGACATAAATACGCAACTTTTTTCACAAACAAGCGCGATGCATAATTGGGAAAGTCAATTTTCAGTTTTCGATAACTTATAAGATATTCATTTAAAATATATGATGTAAGGAGTTATAATGTGAAACATGAAATGAATATGATGATTTTTAACACAGTATTAATCTATATAGCATTTCAATCACTGTATTGAGCGTGATTATTTTTCTTTAGACCAATAAAACACTAATCTCACGGTATAATAAACGCCTGTAATTTTTCATCAAAACATGTCTATTAGCCGTTTATACGATTGACGCTGATAATAATTCACAAGAGAACTATAGCGATAATATCTGGGACCAACTATGCGTCGAGTGAAATTAAGAGAGTGCTAAGTGAGCGGACTACCTCAGGCTGCATAGCGGCTAGCTCGCCACTCAGTTAGCGCGCGGCCTCACGCCGCCGCACCCGATACGGGGACTTACTGCTACATTGTTATCGCCAACGTGAGTTACGCCGCCGGGAACGCGCTGTTGGCAATCAGGGATACCTGGTTTATGGCGCGGGTCGCGGGTTCAATTAATTAGCCAACACGATTTATTGTATTTGATTGGCTCGCGTACGAATACAAATAACATTATACAAATAATGATACCAACGGCTTTGTTCACGTTGATTTTAATAATAAGATACTCTCAATTACGTACGTTATGTGTATTGTGTTGAATATTTTTCTATTCCCGAAAGAAATACAGATTTTTTAGCCAATGTGTAAGCTGGGCATATAAGCGTCAATTGTACTATACCTAATCAACATTGTTCTAACGGATTAGCCGTAAAACCGTAACAGTTTCCTCGACACGAGCAATTTTCCAAACAGGAGTAGAGTTGAAGATTAAAAAAAAAAAAGTCGGCAAATTTAGTTGAATAAAGAATAATTTGAATTTACAATGTATTCTGACAGCATTGTTTAATGTCTTACGATTGCTATCGGTGTTGTCACCACACCTGTCATCATTAAACCGTCAGGGATCGTCTCCGACACGACGGGGCGTTAGTTCATTAATTACTAGTACTTTCCTGGAGGGGGGAGAGGGAGGGGGTCTCATGATTTATCGCGCTCCATTGTCCCGCCGTGAGAAGATGCACCGGGATGTTTGCGTCGCGGTATTCCGATGATGATATCATCTGTCAACTCTAACATATTGATGTAAAAGTTTATGTGTACATCAGGAGCATATGGGTCTGCGCCGGACTGCTCAGAAAAGCCGAAAATTGCAATCAGAGTACCGGATTTACAAGTTATTTAATTATATTAACGTCTCATACTGACACCGGTAATACATCCCCACTCTGAGACCGCTTCCCTGCTATAATAATGGTTTCCATTGTTTAAGTCAATCATTTATGTCTTTACGTATGTTTAAATGCACGTCAGTTGCAATAAATCGTAAAAAGGTACTTACGTGTTTCAATTTTATTACTAACTCGCTAGAGGAGAATAAGCTTAAAAAAAACACCTATCCTGAAAGTGCTACGATGGCTAGATATTTATCATTCATTTCAAGACAGAATAATAATAAGAATTTCTATTAATCTGTATTTTTGTTACACAATTTAACATTTACATTAGCTCAAAAAAAAACTTGAAGCCCTAAACATTATTTGTGGGGAATGATTTAAACTTACAAAAGTTATGACATAATTGCTATTATCCGCGTTTGTGATAAATGATTTTAACTTATTAGTTATTCTCGTTGTGCAATAAAGTCGAAATAAGTTCATAATTAATACAAACCGGGTTACTGAGCGGCGTGGGCGCGCGTCGACTGCACACGGCCAGCGGCTGACTTACCTGAGGATAAGGGATCTTGTTACATTAAAGCACAAGTATATTTAACGCGAGTTCAATTAAGCAAATAGCCATACTCATATTATAAATACGAAGGTCTGTCTGACTAGCTCTCACAGCTAGTATGCTGAATCTATATTGGCTAAAAATGGTACAATTAAAACTTATTTACCGATCTAACATAAAGGATTTAAAAATTCATGATTTTCTTCCGAGAACAGAAAAAACAGTATCTACACATAGTAATTATAATTTAAGTCATTTTAATAGTTTAATTGATACCAACGAAGTTGCAGGTATAAATTGTCAGATTTATGCTTAGATAAGAGAGTAAGTCGCTACCCAATTAAAGAGAAAAAAGGATATATTATAATATATAAAACATTTTAATTTTTATTGTACGAGGAGTGCATGTGTACTTAGTGGTTATAAACTGACAATAGCGATTATTTTTCCCAACTGCGTACAACTGCTATATTCAGTAAATAGTCCTACCACATTGTCCAGTACCCAGGTTTCCTGCATAACTAGCTTATCATCTGATCATACAGTGATAGGAGTACTATAAGGTTAATCCCTGAATCCACTAGCACAATACTTCTCAGGTCGTCGAGCAAACAAACCGTCCTAGTTATGACCGAATCCAATTTAACTTGGAACCGTTAGCTAGCGGCTGACAGCCTGCGTCAGCCGGCACTTGGACCTGATGAAAAACAACTTATCCGAGTAATTAGAGGAAATTGCACACTTTGCATTCCGGGACTCGTCACGTCGAAATGGTCTTCAAAGAATTCCTTTGTTTGAAGAGTTTATAAATGGCATGTTTGCTTTTTAACAGACCTCTACAACGGGATATAAGGCTCGAGTACTTTGATTACTTGATAGGCACGCCCTCATCATGTTGTTGCTATTACTTTATAAATGGGATGAATATATACTAATATGGTAAATGTCAAAGCGAGTTTAAAATTTGAATGAGTGCTAAGCTGGTGCATATAGACGAAATTAAGTAAAATTAAAGCTTATATAGGCTGCGTATAGGATAAAAAACTAAATTTTTCCTTTAAAGATTGGAAAAAACCGTATCATAGCTTAAAGTATTTAAATATCGTAGTTAATTGTTAGAAGCTATTATTGTTTTTATTGATACCTGATATTAAAACTTGTTGTAGATTGACGTACGGTTGCACTCGTAGATAGTTTCCTAGGATTGATAAGTTATGAAATACTTTCCGATATTTTATGTAAAAAATTTAAGTACCTTGTATCGAAATTAAATAACCATTAATTTTAGTAAAGTTGGCAACCCTAGTTGCTACAGCTATTTTAATAAAACGATTGTATAAATGTTGTATCAATCGGTAAATTTGTGAAATAATTGCTTATAACGAAGGTATTCTATTGTTTTCCTATCGCCAGTTGTCAGTAGAACAATACTGAATCGACTTGGAGCGCGTGTCGCGACGCGGCGACGGCGTGTCCTAACAGATCGTTATCTCGATACCTCGCAGCAAACTGCCGCAGAACAACATCACTAGATAATAGAGACGTAAACATCGATTGATCAGCGTGCCGTGCACTCGATTATCGAATCGATACGAAAATTATTGCACTTTGATAGCAAATATCTCGACACTATCGCGGATAATACTAGCTTTGGTTTGCGTCTTGTAAAATTACAATAATTGTTTGTTGGTTCTGGTATACGATAAAATTCAAATTCAATTGTACCTTTCAATTCTAATACCTAATAAAAGGATAATAAGGACTATACACAATCTTATTATACTAACGGATTATAGAAATGACAAAAATACGCGGACGTAATGAAATGTGTTTTCAAACGACGGGAGACGAAATACGGGTTCAAAATAGAATAAATAGATGTAAATCTCCTAATTAAGTTCCGTTGAACAGCTTCCCGTTTAATTAGCATTCAGTTATGTATTTGCGGCGATCGCTGACGGAGCGCGGAGATGAAATGAAACGGGAGCTGGCGTTAGACAATTCCTTAGAGATGTGGTTTGCAGCCGAGCCTTCTGGTAATAATACATTAACGTCGTGACTATATTGAATTTAAAAACAATTATTTCAAGTGTATTTTAAATTTCAATGAATGAAAAAGGTTTTAAAACGCTTTAGAAATTTATATAATTGTACGTTCGATAGTCTGCAACCTGCGGTTTTGCCTGCAGTTAAAAGTTTTGTAAAGTTATGAATCCGCGCCGAGCGCCTGGTTATAGACGTTGGAGATGTTTTTTTGGTTTTCACTAGGACGATGAGTGTACTTTTAATAACAAATTAATGTTTTAAATTAATTGTAGACATAATTGTCGAATGAAAAGTCGTGCGAATTTTGGCACAAATATATCAAACTGATGTTACGCTAATAAGGTAGAAGTAAAGACTGAAACGTCTATGATATAGGATAAGAGGCTTCTTGTTAACATACTTTTTTGACTGTGGAAATTTATGTTTGGTGGACCGTGCGTGGATACGGTCGTCAGTGTTGTGTGGAGCACTGGGGGAGTCAGATCCCTAACCGTGTTCACGCAAACAGCCACGGATTTTCCTTGGTCCATGCGCAGCGTTAAACTAAAGAGGACCTCGACCACGCTGCCTTGCCTCCCTATCAAGTCGTACTTTGATAAAGTTGAGGTATATCAAAACTTTTTTACATCCCCACATCTCAGTTTGTCAATCTCAATCACCGCAAAGAATATATGCGCATCCCATTTGACACCGTACATCAAATTACATTCCTTAGTGAAGACGACGTGCCAGTTTTTTGACGTCAGTCGGCTTTGGTTTCTCGCCACACTCTCCCCCCGACTCCATATCGCCGTAGCCGTAGTCTGGCCTCACATAAGGACGTTTTCAGAAGATAATAAAAAAAACATATGTATTAAAGAGGCCCAATACCTATTAGGGACAATAGTGGTGATATATACGATTGTTCCAGTTAATATACTCCCATCAAATGGAAGGCATCACCTCTACATGCCATACAGTGCTCGCCGGTCGCGTAAATCACTCGGCCAGCGCGGGCTGCGTGTCCGCGTCGCGCTGACAACTTAATAACGAGCCCTGTTTACCGCCGATGGAGGTCGAGATCTTAATTCAAGAGTACGTACGTCGGAAGTAATAATAACAGTAGGGAGTTAATTTATAGTTTCACTTTACGTACGACTTCCTTTGGAGTACAATTTCTAATAATATTATCGACATCGCGATCGTTTGAGCGATTATATTTTCCTACTACGATACAGTATAGTCGCAACCGCGATCTATGGCATTGAGTGCTTTGTATTGACGATGGCTTGTAGTTTGGTTATAAAGCAACCACTGGTTTGAAAAGTCGCCCTTACAGGGATGAATTATTTCTAAGAACCAGGAAATTATTAATCTAGTGGCCTTTGCATGATAATATCATGAAAATATATGTAAAAGGTAACAGTACAAACTTTAAGTTTCTGGAACTTAGAGCAAACAAATTGACGAGATGTGAATTTGCTTATTTGATACAAAAACACATACAGATATGTAAGTTAATTAATGTTATATCATCATTGAACGTTCACAGATCGTCTTTATTTTAATGGAAAATCTAAGTATAAAGTTTAACTTACAATAAGATTATATTTGGCGTGAGCTAACAAAGGGAACGTTATTTAAAAATAATGAACTTCTTAATTGAAAACTGGTTTTATGAATGAATACAATTGGTGACATCGTCCATTATTTTTTTTTAAGAATTAATTTAATTTTAATTGAAATGTGTAAAAAATGTATAATGTCATTAAGAATAGTCTTTACTACCAAATACCACCACTTTAAGAAAGAAACAGTATACTGCAGAATAATACATCTCTTCATGCCTAAGTAATGGCTATCTACTGCTATATATATGTCAATAATTAAATTAAATCAAACAGAATTTATTCATATACTTTCATGCACATAAACAATAACCGCTCTTGACATACGCTTTTTCCAGTATAACCGTAATGTTAATCCATTTGCATCGAAAACTCAATGAGTCAATCACCCGTTATAACACGTAGAAAATTGCGCTAAAAATTGGGGAGACAAATCAAAACTATTTCGCAGTTCAATTCAAGCATCACCGATGATCAGCTGATGATTAATACTTTAATATTACTTTTGCTAAACACATAAGTTCAAGTGTATGTATTCATACATATTTCTTTTTTTCAAGTATAAATTACCAATAAGTAACATGTCTTGTTATCTATATCTCCCGCCACTAGTACTGCGTGTAGTTTTAAACCACTACGGGGCACAATCATCCTGTCGGCGAGCGGCCGCTGCTGAGGCTGGCCCTAATGATAAGGATTGATAAAGTAAATAAGCAGCCAGCACGGATAGACTCGTTAACGGGGTCGTAGGGTTCGGGGGATGAGATGCAGCGGGACATTACGGATAATATTTATTACTACTACGTATTAGTAGGTAAGCTATGCTAGCCCAGCGGTAATACCGTGCGACTCTTTCTAGGAGGTCACGGGTTCAAATCCGGGCAGACACCAATGAGTTTTTCTATTAAAACTTATGTGTCTATTTGATAATTGCAATTTATCACACGCTTTTCGGTGAAGGAAAACATCGTGAGGAAACCTGTATTACTCTAGAGAATTCTGGAGATATGTTTAACCTACCAATATGCATTAGAGCAGCCTGGTAGGTCTAAGCCCCAATTCTTGTCACCAAAAACGGAGAGAAGAGACCTATTCCTAGCAGTGGGAGAGTAACAGGCCGCTACTTTACTTACTTTTTTTATTCGAAAGGTTCCTTATCTCTTTTAAATATATGTTTTATGATACCTTGTGTCAATCTGGAATAAGAAATAATTGTTTGGATAAGAAATATTGTTAATTGCTTTCTTATTTATTATTGTTATTCCTTAAAATTCAAATTCAAAATATTCTTTATTCAAATAAACTTGTAAACAAGTGCTTTTGAATCGTCAACTCTACTGCTGGTTCGGAAAGCTGTTCCTACCGAGAAGAGCCAGCAAGAAACTCGGCGGTTGCTCTTTTAAAAATATAATTCTTAATACTATTTACATTAAGTCGTTACTGTCTTGTACAGGTTCAAAGAGAGCTATATCCACACATTCTTATCTTCCAAATAATCTTCAAGAGTATAGTAGGCTTTCTGTATCAGCCTCTTTTTAACAGTGTTTTTAAACTGATGTAATGGCAAAGCTGAAATTGATTGCGGAATTTTATTATAGAATCTTATACCAAAACCCACAAACGAATTACGTACTTTTGCAAGGCGCAAAGCAGGAACCGCAAGCTTATGTCGGTTCCTGCTTTGTCTATTGTATACATCACCTATCGTTTTATAATTCTTTATATTTTTATGTACATAAATGAGATTGCTTAAAATATACTGTGAAGCAAATGTAAGAATACCTGTTTCCTTAAACTTCTCTCGCAGGGAATCACGCGGTCTTAAATTATAAATGCCACGTATAGCTCTTTTTTGTAAAACAAAAATTTTTTCACTATTCGCGCATTTACCCCACAGCAATATTCCATAAGACATAATGCTATGGAAGTAGGCAAAATAAACAAGTTTTGCTGTTTCGACGTCTGTGAATTGTCTTATCTTTCGAACAGCGTAGGCCGCTGAACTCAGTTTCCCTGCAAGAGTTGTTACGTGTGTGCTCCATTGGAGTTTTGTATCCAAAGATACTCCCAAAAATACTTATTTAAATCTGTCATCGTGCTCAAGTTATTTTGAGAATGCGAATCTTGAGAAAGGAGACGAAGAAGAAAAAACGAAAGGAGATTTGACGATGAAAAAAAATAAAGACATGAAGTTTCACATCCATAAGGCGGTAGATAGCGGTGTTAGTCGATTATATGTCAACCGCGTGTAAAAACTTGAATCGTACAAAATTTTATCAATACTGTTCGGACGGTTTGGTTATGAAAGCGCAACAGACATATTAGATATTATGGTTTTTATGAGATTATCTTATAAGTCTTGTAATTCATGAATATCATCAGTTAAGATATTAGCTCCCGGGCGTCTCACCCGCTGCCTCTTATGGCCTTCCGCCCGCTCCTCTACCTTGGCCACACGCGCCGGTCCGAACCCGGCCGGAGGATATCTTAATACCAATGCGTTCAATCGACAATTAATAACTGCATTTCCGTCCAGCCCACCGTCCGCTGCACTGATCGCCGCGCCGGAGCTAATAACGGGTTACTATTTGTTAATTACGAATGGTGTGAGAAAAATATGCATTTTTCTACGTGTCCAGTTATTAGTCGTACAGTAATTATACGGTGCAGGATAAACAACTGGCTCTAAGTTATGACATACGTGTGTGTGTGTGTGAGGTCGACTACTTGGGTAAAATATATTGGCTTTTTATATTCGCTTAAGGATGTGGATATAATTTTATATTAAACAAGGGATATGAGCGTCTCCTTACTCGTAACACATTAAAAAATTTCTGATGGGTAAATAATTATAAACATTTAGTTACTGTAAGATGTATATTTAATTAATGCATTAATTTGCAGACGTCATAGTAAAACTACGACTGCCTGAGAGTTTTCCTCTAAATTTTTTTGGTATTGTTAAATGAATGGCATGAATTAATTAACTAATTAATTATTATTATATAAAAGTAAAAAGTAAGTAAGCAGCGGCCTGTTACTCTCCCCACTGCTGGGAATAGGCCTCTTCTCTCCATTTTGGAAAGAAGGATTGGAGCAAAGACCTACCACGCTCCAATGCGGATTGGTAGGTTACACGTATCTCCAGAATTCTCTAGAGACATGCAGGTCCTCACGGTGTTTTCCTTCACTGAAAAGCGTGTGATAAATTGCAATTATCAATTAAACACATAAGTTTTAATAGAAAAACTCATTGGTGTCTGCCCGGATTTGAACCCGTGACCTCCTCGCAAGAGTCGCACGGTGTTACCGCTGGGCTACCACAGCTTAGTTAATTTCATAATACGGAAAGTAACCATATAATTAATTTACAATATTCCGCGATTAAAGAAAATCTGTGCAATGCTAAATGTAGGAAGTACGATCTGTTCTTATGAATTGCTGCATATTGTTAGAAAATTCCTGGGGGTAACCTACAAAACTATAGCAGGAGTGTGGTAGGTGTAGAGCTTGCTTACTTAACAGATTAAGCATCTCACTCATGATTTGTGATTGTGAAATGTCAGTGATTGAGAAACAATCGCCCGTGGAGATTAAATTAACAAAAAACATTGGAGAATATTTTCCTTTAAATAAGGAGGAACTTCTTTTTTAATTCTCCTGTGGCGGTATCATTTTCCTGGAGTGGCCGCTATCAGGAGGGACTTTAAAAACGAAACAACCTTTTCAAGAGGTCCGGAACAAAGCTGTTTTCGTTCATAATTTAAAGCAAGACTCGCTCCTTGTCTTTATTAGCCTCAATTAATAATTTTCTGTAAAGCTGTAATTTCCTACTTCGCTGTAAATGTTTTATAATGCATGGGATTTTGTTATTTTTGAAGTAGTTTACGTCGAACATTTGTATATGATGGTAAGTATGAATGCAGATTAATAAAGTTTGTGTAAAGGTGTCTTTTAAACGGAAAAGTTCCCAATGTAAACAAAATTTTTCCGGTTAGTTCAAACTTATCCAGAGTTTTTAAAAACGTTCGGTTCCATTATTGTATTCATATTATAAAAATACAGATAAAATAACTTAACTTATACATATATATAATATGTAACATATATATAACTTTAAACCTACACATTAATTAGAGATTTACTAGTTTGTGATAAAATATTGGACGAATTCAATTTCAATTCAATTCTCAAGAGAGGTTTTGAAACGTCATGTCTGCAGCCAATTCGTCAAACGATCCTGCCGAGAGAAGCCACCAAGAAACTCGACGGTAACTCTTTACAAAGTATAATTCTTATAACTCGTTATATTTCTTACACATTTTTCATATTGTGTAAACATCAATAGTAAAAAAGTTACTTTTAAAAGTTATTTTAAACTGCCGTACGGGTAAAGTAAAATTTGTGGAATTTCATTATAGAATCGTGCACCGAACCCACAAACGATTTACGTACTTTTGTTAGGCGCAAAGCTCGAACCGCAAGCTAATGGCGGTTTATATTTTTATAATATTGTATGGTACTGTATGAAAAAATATAAAAAAACTGTAGAACGCTGTATTAGTATGGAAATTTCCGTCATTTGAAAGACTTGGTGCATAGTAATACTTTAAATGAGAAAGATTATTCACGTTTTTACGGAAATCCGCTTGTTGCTCCAGCGCATCGGTGGTATATATGAACTTGGTTAGAATTGCAGCTTATGTATAGGCATTAGGATACAAAAATCGACATTTACGAGTAGTCTCGACTGAAACAACGTATACAGCCTGTACAGTGTACTCGTAACAATAGAATATGAAACACGAACCGACCGGCCATTAACGGGTGTTCCTTTATCGCGGAAAAAACGAGATACAGTTACCGCGATACAGTTAGTACAAAGTGAACTCACAAAGGAGATATTTTGGCACGCGACCTCCGCGTAACGAGCGGTTTGAATTGACTGCTACGGAGATATATGAAAAGCAATTGTTACGTGTGTTGGCTGTGAATGATGGCCGCGCGGGTGGATTTTTATTTTTGTATTGCACAGAACGTATGGTTTTCAAAGTGTGTATGTGTTAATGTAATTAAACTTACAGAATAATACATATGTATTTATATGCATATAATAACTAATAAAAAAAAAATAAGAAAGAAAGCTACGATTAGGTCGATATACTAGTAGAACAAAATTAAATTGGAGATAAGACTACATAAGTTTAAGATGATCCTTATAATAATGAATATTCAGCAATTGATTTCTATTTAAAAAATAACATAAACCTTCTGTTTACAAATTATCTACTCGGTCTACTAAATTAGTAGCGATTGCAATATATTTACTTAAGTAGCATACGACATGAAAAACTTTTCGTCAATTAATTTTTCAAAGGTTTTGGGGTAATGCGAATTGTAGAGAATAACATCTCTATTAGCATCGATATGATGCTCGAGGGACGCTATATATCGCCATTGTTTATTTTAATGACAATATTAAACATCCAAACAACTTTAAACGTAAATATTGAATTCGTATTATTAATAAAAACAAAACCAGAAAATTTCATAATTGTTCGAAATTCATAATTACAAGAGATCGATATGATCGATAGATGAAGTGTTAAAAAATCATGCTCGTATTAAGTAAGTTGTGACAATTAATTCTGATTTCGCATACTAATTCTATGAAATGTTTATATCTTCAATGCAGTCTAATGATTTATAACATGTTAGAAGTTGCAAAATACGACAACTCCGACAGCTTACATAGAGTCGCTGAGACAAGACCCCACGGCTCCCTGTGAACCCGTGAACTTTTGAGTTTGTCAGTCCACCTCGTAGGGGCCTACCGCCTTCCTAGCACCATAAGACTCTACATCCATCGGTTCTTCGTAGTACAGACCGACAGATGTGTTCTTTAATTTCAAATCATTCAATACTATTCATAACGTTGAGGGTAAATTTAGTTTTAATAATATTGCGCAAAATAAATATTTCTAACAAAAGGCGATTACAACAAAAGGTTACGAATCAATAGAACCAACAGTCAATACAACACAATACAAATAAACAGACACATTGTGAAACAGTACTTCGTCCTCTAAAAGCACCGTGAATGGCTTACAAACCTTTTATCCCGCAATTATTTAACATCCGCACTTCCTCCATTATCAAACACACCTTGCCATCGAACGGGACGTCGAAAACATTTATCAGCGATACCATCGGCCGCACTCAGGCGTCAAACGAGCCGCATCGCGAGAGCCCCACACTTACTTTTTGTGAGGAATCTGAAATAACAAACGTCGACTCGTTCAATGGGACATTTAAAAGCATTCCCGTCTCGCCCTGCATTTACCCGGCACTCTATTTTTAGCCGTACATTGACAGATGCGAGCGAATCGCACGCACAAAAAATGTAAGGTCGGTCGGTGCGCTAAGCCTATTTTCCAGTTGTCCGATCCGCACGCGAGACGCACGTTGATCCCCAATTACAGGCCGCTCGCATCCGCCGCGTCATTCATACTCCGCTATCTTATAAAACGAGGCTGCACTTCGAGCGGTTTAATATTCCCCAGAGAAATATCTCCACCGCTTTCAAGTTCAGTAACGTGAAAAATGCGAACTCTCCGGCAACACGACTAATATTTTAAACGTGCCGTTAAAGTTAAGTTACTTAAAGCGAAGTTTCTTTTGAAGCGAAAAGTGCTTTTGAGAAGTCCGTAAATAAAATACCGTTTCTTTTATGGGATCGGATCGGAGATACGGAGTCTCACGGTCGGCTGTCGACGAGAGCTGTCAGCGCGCGCGGTGTCGCGGTGTCGCGCCGGGTGTCAACGTGTCGCCTAATTTACGAGAGCGAGCGACAGACGCGGGTATTTCGGAACGCAATACGTTTTCGATTGCCCCCGTCAGTTACGATGTTTCCAATTCCTGTTAACACAACCGGGAACATCGCTCGCGTTGACGTGACGTACAAATCTTTGAATAAAAACAAACGATAGACACTTTGAAAATAACGAACGTAGGTAACGTTATATGCGATCACAGCAGCGATTATTAATATTGACTGATTAGATACATACACCTGATGATATAATTATTTTTACTACACTTTCTTCATTTCTGCTAGAATAGTACACCCCTAATTTCTTACCGAGGTGTCATAAAAGAAGACTAAGGTATGTAGATGTCAGGTAGGCGGCCGGTTATAAAAACGCAGCCAAATCACATGACAATATGTGTATAACATGTCCCGGCCCCACTTAGAGTGGGGGTGCAGGAGGACGATGATGATGATTATAATCATTCATTAGATCATTCATATTTTCATCATTAGATTATTTTATGAAGGACGTTTATTGCAACAAATATAATAAAAGAAATAAGCTTCCAAACACCGCCGTTATCAATTTTAAATGTAATACCATAACATTAACGATATATTAAGATGAAAAAGAGTAGGTAAAAAAAGATAAGGTGCAGGATGGAATCGACATCCATTCAACAAATCTCCAATGCTCACATTTAATGCTATATTTATTGCACAAATTTTATCGTTAGATATTAAGAAAAATACGAGGTATTGTATGGCACAGTAAAAACCGATGCGTCATTGAAAGTGTACACGACCTGTCCGATGTGAGAGCACGCACCTGCCTCTGCCGGGTATCGAACTGCATGCATGCTTAAAATACACGCCGTCCTCGTGTTCACCTCACATCATTCCACGCTCTTCACATTCAAATTTCATGTGATTTATTTCAATAAAAGATAATTCTGAAATAACACGTGGGTAATTGTGACGCCTTTTACAGCTTCAAACTCTATCACTAGATTTTTTCTAATGATAGAGTAGGACTATCTGTAACTTTAGTATCGCAAATATTAATATATAAAAATTAACCATATGGAACATGAAGGAATGAATCTGCCCTAACAAGTCCACCTTCATGTTAACAGTTCATGTTCATGTTAACAGTGCAGAAAATTTCGCCCGGACCAATATTGTAATAATGCAGGTTACATTTTACAGAACATAAATATACGGAACACAGATGGTTCTGATATAAATAGAGTTTTAGGACATAAAAAATTTCTTAATAAAACTAAAATAACTTATCAAACGTAATTTTAGTGAAATGAGAGAATTTATTGGAAGGGAAAATTGTAAAATATGTGGTAACTATCGATGTACAAAATTTTTATTTTAAATCATTGTACACTTTAAATGCGTTTATTACTTCCTATTATGACATTAACTGTTGCATGCCTTAAAACGGTAAGATATACTGACACTAAAAATGTTTTTACAGTCAAGGTGTACCTACGTAAACACATTCGCGCAAATTAAGATTGCTATTGCTTACGAACCAGTTTCTGCAAAAATCGATTTAACTCTTTTAGCAGAAACTCAAGAATTATTAGCAGTAAAAAAGATTTCCTTCGCCGAGTATAAAACATACGGTTTTATGAGTCCGGCTCTAATAACAGTCCATCAAGTGTCATGTTTTAGGAGCAGCAAATTGCCGCACCCTGTGGGCGCAGTTACTTGGCGAACGGATCCCGAGGGATTGTTTGTCGAGATTAGGCCCGAGAGCTGATCGTTATTTTAAATCACACCACTCAATTGTGTAATAACATTTCCAAGGACTGTAAAAATATATCATAAATATTTTTATGAAAGCCATAAAATATATATTGCCATTTAACTCGAATAATAATGGTCAGTGCGGAGATCGTTTAATCTTTCCTCGAGTTTGCAGTTGTCATTATTTGTTACTTCAATATTGAGTTTTATGCTGATTTTATTCGTAATATTTTTATAGGACAACATATTTTATATTTCCTGAAATTTAAAGCTCTAAAATTTAGAGTCTGAGAAAAGGAACGAAAGAGTATGAGGAACATTTAAAACCTCTTGAATAAAAGACAAGAAATCGGTTCTGCCGATTTATACTACCGGATTATTGTCCTGATATTACATAGTATAAGTTACATGACATAGTATAAGTTACATGACATAGTATAAGTTACTTGACATCTTCTTCTTCTTCTTCTTCAACCGATGGACGTCCACTGCTGGACAAAGGCCTCTTCATGGGATCTCCAGAACACACGATTTTGTGCCGCTTGTATCCAGCGGCTCCCCGCGACCCTTTTGAGGTCGTCTGTCCATCTAGTAGGGGGTCTTCCAACACTGCGCTTTCCGGTGCGGGGTCGCCATTCCAACACTTTGAGACCCCAACGTCCATCGGTTCTCCGCACTATGTGCCCCGCCCATCGCCACTTCAGCTTCGCGACCCGCTGAGCTATGTCGGTGACTCTGGTTCTTCTACGGATCTCCTCATTTCGGATTTGATCACGTAGAGAAACTCCGAGCATAGCTCGCTCCATCGCCCGCTGAGCGACTCTGAGCTTTCTTATGAGGCCCATAGTCAGCGACCAAGATTCAGAGCCATAGGTCATCACTGGCAACACGCACTGTTCGAAGACTTTAGTCTTCAGACACTGAGGAATATTGGACGAAAAGATCTCGCGTAGCTTCCCAAACGCTGCCCATCCGAGTTGGATTCGGCGACTGACCTCTTTCTCGAAATTGGACCTACCTAGCCGGACCGTATGTCCCAGGTATATATATTCGTCAACAATTTCGAGTGCAGAGTTCTCAACGATGATCGGGTGGAGCGGAACATGTGAGTTTGACATAACTTTCGTCTTGCTCATGTTCATTTTTAGGCCCACCTGTTGAGATACTCTGCTGAGGTCGTCGAGCATTGTGTTAAGATCCTCCAGGGACTCTGCCATAACGACTATGTCGTCGGCAAATCGAAGGTGAGTGATGTACTCGCCGTTAATGTTGATGCCGTATCCGTTCCAATCCAAAAGCTTAAAGACATCCTCCAATGCAGCGGTAAACAGCTTCGGGGAGATGACATCTCCCTGTCGCACACCACGCCGCATTTGGATTGGTCTCGTAGTTCTGTCTTGGATACGGACAGACATTGTGGCGTTTTCATACAGACACTTCAACACTTGGACGTACCGATAGTCGATTCGGCATCGCTGGAGCGATCTTAACACAGCCCATGTTTCCACCGAATCAAAGGCCTTCTCATAGTCCACAAACGCCAAGCAAAGTGGCCGGTTATACTCCTCGGTCTTCTGTATAACCTGCCGCAGCGTAAATATGTGGTCTATGGTACTATAGCCTTTCCGGAAACCGGCTTGTTCGGGAGGCTGGAAGTCGTCGAACCTACGAGCGAGACGATTCGTTACGACTCTCGAAAACAACTTATAAACCTGACTCAGCAGCGCGATGGGTCTATAATTCTTCAATAAGGTGTTATCACCCTTCTTGAAGAAAAGAACCACCACGCTCCTGTGCCACGCTTCCGGCGTAGTGCCCTCGTGAATGACGGAATTGAACAATCGCTGAAGGACTTGGAGTACCGGTTTTCCACCCGCCTTCAGGAGTTCTGTAGTGATTCCGTCCTCACCCGGAGCCTTGTTGTTCTTAAGTTGTTTGAGAGCCGTACTAATCTCGTATAGGCTGACGTCCGGGATATCTTCGGTATAGTGTCGGGTCAACTTGGCTCTTGGGTCTTTTGCCAAATTGACAACAGGCTGTTGTGTTGAGGTGTATAACTGCCCAAAGAACTTCTCAACCTCTCCCAAAATCTCAGGTCGAGACGAAATGATGCTACCAGTATCGGTCTTCAGTCGCGTTAACTGCCTCTGCCCAATAGACAGATCTCTCGCGAACACTTTGGAGCCCCTGTTACGCTCAATTGCATCTCGGATGCATTCCGTGTTGAAGTGTCGCAGGTCGCATTTCTGCGCCTTAGAAATCTGTCTATTGATCAGACGGTAGCTCGAAGCGTCTACTGAAGACTGTAGCCTCATTTCGTTCCTCTCGTCCATGAGCTTGAGAGTCTGGGTCGAGAATTTATTGGTTCTCTTACGGTGAGTCTTATAGAATTTGGACCCCACCGCATGGACAGTTTCCACTAGCCTGTTGTTTACATCGTCCACTGAAGCGCAGTCAGCTAAGCAATCAAAACGGTTTTTCAGCTCGAGTTGAAAATTCTCGGGGTTTTGAATATGAGCTCGAGTTGGTCGGAGCGTAGACTTCACCAGTCTGGATCTTTCCAGCTGTACGCATATATTCAATGTGCCTCTAACCATACGGTGATCGCTCCCGGTTTTCACGGTATTGATCACAGAGACATCATTGAATATATGACGCCTGGTCGACATGATGAAGTCAATCTCGTTTCTCGTGGAACCGTCGGGACTTACCCAGGTCCATTTTCGATGTGGCCGTTTCCTGAAGAAAGAGTTCATCATATAGAGATCTTCTCTCTCCAAGAAATCGGCCAACATCTGGCCCCTGTGGTTCCGTTGCCCATATCCAAATTGCCCTACTCTCAACTCGGTGCCGCTTCGCTTGCCCAGCTTTGCGTTGAAATCCCCCATCACAACAGTGTAGAAGGTTTTGGAGGCATGCATGGCTCTAGATAAATCCTCATACATGGCCTCTACCTCCTCGTCCGGATGTGCCGATGTCGGTGCGTAGACCTGTATGACCTTCAGCGAATACCGTTTGGTAATTCTGAGTATCAGGAACGCGACCCTGCTCGACACACTCTCGACTTGAACAATGTTGTTGACAAGGGACTTGTGGACGAGAAACCCGACACCACCTTGGGACTGTTGTTCGCCCTCCCGGTAGTAAAGCAAGTTGCCGGATTTTAGGATCATCGTGTCCTCCCCCTCTCTTCGGACTTCGGATAATCCTATCACGTCCCACCGCAACTTGCTTACTGTTTCTTCCAGCTCGAGTATCTTTCCGTCTTCCCTCAAAGTGCGTGCGTTGTACGTTGCCAGGTCTAGTCGTCGGGGTTGGCAGCGGAATCTCTGCCGGAGATTCTTGACACCCCCTGCCCCGCCGTTACCCAAACCGCTGCCAGAGCTGGGAATAGCGGAGCTGCCGGGAACTAGGGGCTGTGGTTTCGTTTGTAATGCCATGAAGGTATTGCCAGTAATCACCACGCTTGGCCTGCGGGTTGGTGATCGCAGTGCTGACCATGTCGCACCGACAGTGCTGCTGCCCACTGTCGGTCTGGTAGAATTTAGGTCAGCTGTATGAATGGTTATACCGCCATTGGTCGGTCGCCAGAGCCTCGTTGGTTAATCTGCAGGGTGCACCGCGTGCAGGTGAGGTTGACAATTGAGGAGACTGATTGGGACGAGCCTCCCCCTTACACCCCTTGTACTTGACATAGTATAAGTTAAATGACATAGTATAAGTTACTTGACATAGTATAAGTTACATGACATAGTATAAGTTACTTGACATAGTATAAGTTACATGACATAGTATAAGTTACTTGACATAGTATAAGTTAAATGACATAGTATAAGTTACTTGACATAGTATAAGTTACATGACATAGTATAAGTTACTTGACATAGTATAAGTTACATGACATAGTATAAGTTACATGACATAGTATAAGTTACATGACATAGTATAAGTTACTTGACATAGTATAAGTTACATGACATAGTATAAGTTACTTGACATAGTATAAGTTAAATGACATAGTATAAGTTACTTGACATAGTATAAGTTACATGACATAGTATAAGTTACTTGACATAGTATAAGTTACATGACATAGTATAAGTTACATGACATAGTATAAGTTAGTAGAACAGTCTAAAAATTCAAGAGTCAAATGTCTAGTGGGACCACACGTCGCAGTCTAATTATTGTATCATTAGGTTGCAGACAAACAAGTAGGCAGCCGGTGTCGGGTGTATAATAAAATTGTATTATGAAATTCCGAAATCAGTTTTAGCTTTACATAACAGCAGTCTAAAAAAACTGATAAAGGAAGGCTGATACAAAAGCCTACTATACTATTGAGGATTATTATATGATAAGAATGCGTCGATATAGCTATTGTTCGACCGAGTACAAAATAATTATGACTTAATGTAACTAGTTATAAGTATTATTTTTCGAGTTTTTTGCTTGCTCTTCTCGGTAGGAACAGGTTTTCGAACCAGCAGTAAAGTTGACGATTTCAGAGCACTTGTTGAATTGAACTTGAATAACGAAAATTTAGAATTTGAATATATAATTTAACGAGTGGCCGAGTCTGCTACTAACTTACAACAGCAGCCCGGCAGATAGGAATGTCGCCACTCTACACCTGTGTATCAATTTGACAAGCTCCCAGTGTATCAGTGACCCTAACACCACCCGGTCGGTGCAGCTTCGCTTGAGCGGCCAACTGTGGCCGGTGTCGGTTACAGTAAGAGATTAACAACGTGCCTTTGGTCGCGGCCGGTATTAGCCGGGGATTGTATTCTAATGTTACCTGTTATGACATGTTTAGGGAGCGATGTTGGCTCGGCATTGTGACGTGTTGACACATACGGTGCGAACGATTTATAGCTTCCAAAATAATAGAGAATGGGAACCTTTAAGCTCCCGACTACAATAAAATGTTTTATTACAAATACTACAGGTGAGAATGTTACAATGGCTGTCTCTACGACTTTGTTTGGAGATATTTAACTTTATTCACTTTAAAAAGTATAGGAATGCTTAGATCAAATAACATTTTTTTTTTCTGACTTGGAATGGTCTTAGTTATGTTATTTGTATTTGGTTTTTTTTCTCAGTTCCCTATAGCAAGCTATTGTCAGTTAGAATTGCCGTCTTGGTAGCTTAACTTTTTTTTAAATTATTTCTTCAGATACAAGCAGATTTCTTCTTGATTATCCATCACCGAAAAGCACGTAATAATTTGTAAGGATACTTTAATTTTTAAAAAAGCATATCGTGGTTTTATTATAAGAGTCCCAGGGTTAGTCAGTGTTACCCAATAAGACTAATGAAACTCAATCACTTAACCCGTGTGGTTTTATTTTGGTAATAAATTTAAAAAGCTGGTTAATCCGGACAGCCAGTGGTTAACCTTGAATCAAACAATTGACGAACTCTACAAAGATCTTGACCTCTAAACCATAAGTTATTCTGATTTTGATTTGATAAATTCGAAAGATAAGTTATTAGTAGACAGATAGATTGTGTGGGTATGGGATAATAAACAAAACCGCTTTAAATTATAAACCTAAACTTACTTTATCAAACAGTCTTTGAATAAACTGTATAGAAATTCGTTCAGCAGTTCTTAGTTTATCGCGAACAATCGCGACTTCGGTTCTATAACATTATCACCAATTAATACCAATATGTTTGTAATAATACTTTTTACTTAACCACATTCATATTTGTTATTTTGAAATCGTATTGGAGAGATTAATAACATTTTAATTTGTAATATTCAATGTACTGCATACTTTGTTACGTGTTCTTTAATTAATTCCTGACGCATCTGACATAATTTATGCTTTTAATTACTTATATTTATGTTGAATGTATAATGTTGTATATTACAATATTTCGACTCGTGTAAATAACAGCATTTACATACCGACAGCTCGACGTGTGTAGTCAAATGTTAATTTATCGGTATTCGGTGTCTGCGTCTCAAATGACATTAAATTTCAAAATAACGTTATTTTATTTTCAACCAGTATTAAAATTTCTATAAGCCGTAAACGCGTCTTCGCCCGTTTCATCGTGTGATAAAAAATATCTATCTTATTTATGTTTATTTATATATGTATTTGTCCTGTTTTCTATATGTCAGTGTTTTTGACCAATATCGGTCGCGAAATCGTTCATAACAGGCAGACAAACAGAAAGATAGACAGATGTAAAGGCTTTAAGACGCTTTCACATCTACTTATTATAAAACAAAGTCCCTAAAAGCTGTCTGTCTGTTTTCTCAAAAATTACTAAACAGATTTTTGTACGGTTTTTACTAAAAGGTTTATTTCTTCGGAAGGTTTAAGTTAATAACGCATTACGGTTTTATGTAATTTGTGTTAAGAAGGTCGCACAGTTGTAAAAAAGATTGCCTGCTGATTTGTAGATCTACAAAAAATTCCACAACAGCATGTCTCTATCTCTTACCTAAAATAACAACTTTTGTATTCAAAATTTCCTATAAATACACTGATTTTCACGCGGGTAAAGCCGGAAGCACAGCTAGGTAATAATATCAGTAAAGATGTTTCACAATATTTACAAGAATCCACTTCGTGCCCCTATTCGTGTTCAGTCACTTATTAATCCAATTTTAACAATTTAATTTAATTCTAGCTCCGTATCACTATACATCACTAATACAGATATTAAATATTCAATAACCATAAGTGTACTCGTTGAAATCACTGTTGCTGCAGAAGATCTACAGCACCCCACTCCTGACTCCGGCTACATCGACAGTTAAACCTAATTGCGCTCTTTGATCGTGCCTGTTAGCTAAACAACGATTCAGTTAACGAAAACCGGGGTCGCAATACTTTAACATTCCCACGACATATTAATCCTCGTTAAGCCCGATAAATTATTCACTTCTCTTCAGAGTACCCTTTCCAGGTAGTCCTTCGGGACTACACGGGATCGACTCTGTACGCTGATTTGGAATATTATTTACAACGAAAGCTGTTCTGACGGCTTTCCATTACTGAACAGGGTGCTTCTTTTGAAATTTACTCCTAAATCTCAATCTGTGTCTGACTTAATAATATTGTAAGCTTACTAAGCTCTTTACAAGTCAGTAAGAATATTTTTAAAAAGAGAGACCGCCCAGTTTTTTGGCGTTTCTTCTCAATAAGAAATAACCTAACCAATGGTAGCTTATTACAGTTTCACGACTTAAAAGTGCTTTTAATTCGAATAAATAATATTTTAAATTTGAATTTTATGAATCATATCGCTCGGTGTTAGGGAAGTTGTTAAAATATGAATCAGAATATTGTGACTATTCGTTAATGCTTAAAATGTTCAGATTATCACCAACTTGGGTGTTTCAATTAAAAATATGTATAGTTATAGTAGAAGTAAATTTTGTATATATTTAATTCATGAGCAGAAATTGTTCTAATAGTAGTTTTATATAAATTATTATTAAGAGATTTAAATAAATGTATACCGATTTATTTTATACTATAGTCTGTCAATTTTTATAATAACTTTTCGTTCCAATAAGTTACAAAAATAAAAATGGTGATCTAAGCTAAGTGACATTTGCAACAATCATAATATTTCAAAGTACGGGATTGAACCAATTTAAGTATATTGCTGCAATTTTTGTAACGACCTAACGTCATGCAATGGTTTAGTGCACACTATACCACAACGGATTCAGGATCTCGACCGCCTTAAAACTTTGTGGTCAAGGTTGAAAAATACGTAAAACCATTTAATCGACCAAATAGAAACAAGCAAGCAAGAAAACAGAAAGCAAACCTGATTTCATCACTTTTGATTTAAGAGCATGTTCATTACTAGTAATAATAATGAGCTTAATTCATCATGTTTAGAATATAATATCACAAACAATTACAAAAATTTAAATGTTCACATTATTCAAGTCGCGTAATATTGAGCCCACTAGTTCATTAAACGTATTCAGACCAAAGGCGAAGTTCCAACTAGGTAACTGTATGCAAATCACGTTCCACTGTTAACTAAAACAAAATCAGCTTATTTGGATCGCGCCGATTGGAAAATGAAAGTGAAATGAGTCATAGATATACAAAGGCTATAGACATACACACATCTAGGAAATGGAAAGAGATGATACAACTATATAACGATATACAAGATAAAATGATAAATGTTAAAGTAGGGTACCATTTGTGTTACCATGTTATAAACCAGCACCACCAACCAATCAACCGAAGCATTATCAGGAGATAGACTCCACGAGAAAATCGCAAAGCGACGCATCATTCAAGCAAGCAAAGTTATATAGTAATTGTTTCAGCCTCCACAATTAAATTTGTGTAACTAATGCCGTGTGGTATCCGGCTGAGTAGAATAAACTACTCTTATTTTTTACCGAGATGTTGTAAAAGGCGACTAAAGTAAGTTGACGTCAGGCAGGCGACCGGTCGTAAAATACCTAGCCAAATCACATCACAATATTGATAAAACATGTTGTGCCGATCCCACTTAGAGTGGGATAAGGGCAGTAGAATAATGGTAATCTGTTAATTAATTAGTGTGCCATTGGTATGTTTAATAATTTCTAGTTGCTCTAAATTATTTAAGCGCAGGGTTTTCTCGCAAATCCTTTGAGGGTGATGTTCCTTGTAACGTCTGGGATAGCATATATCTACCTTTAACTTGACTGAAAAGTTAGTGCAAAATGAAAACTAACGCATGAGAAAATTAATCAATGGTCAAACAAAGCAGGGAAGCATCGTCTACTAAATAATAATATGATAAATTACTGATCAAAGAACAGGCAAATAACTTAACTATGGATATTTAGAAGCGGATAACTTTCTTGTTTTGATACAGCCGTAGTTATGCAAGTTTAATATCGAAGTAATCCAAGTATAAAGGATCGGGAGAAGTTTAAATGATTAGCTGCAGCAAGACATCCATCAGGGCGAGGCCGAGAGCTAATTGTATTACCGACAACGGCTGCGCCATTAGCGATATTACTGCTGCAGCTCGGAGTTCTGCATCACTGGCTCGAGCTCAGAGTCCGTTGCATCCCTGCTATCATATCTCGTTATCGTTTCAATATGTAAAAGGAATCCTGAAAGTTACGCCTATTATAGAAAACACGAGAAACGCAAGTAAAAGATAAAATGGACATATAATGAAAAACATGTGACCTAACGAGTGTTTAATAAGAATGTGGATTGATATGTAACTAGAGAGGGCGAAAAACAGAAGTATAATAAGAATATAAACAGGTAGTATAATAGGGGAAAATTGAAGAAGAAACTAACTGTGTCAAACGCACTTAGAGTGGAATAACGGCAGAACAGCATGATTTCGTAACAGCTACATATTACCTAAAAATATTTTTATTTGCTACCTTATGTCACAGCATATCAAGGTGTAAAATGACAAATGCTCAGCTTATCTTCTGCACGTTGCCCAGAATTAAGCAAGTTAAGTGACAGAAAGTTCACACTAGCGAAAGCTCACGTTCCTAAACGACGCAAGGATTTAATTGAATGTATTTTATTTATTTGTATTTGGGAAAGATAAGGCACTATCACAAGTATATACACTCAATTTATCAATTAATTTTCCACTTGTGACTTCAATAATATCAAGACAGTGATATTGAAATAAAGATTACGAATATTGAATATTAAATAAAGAAATATCAACGATTCTTGTTAAGTGTTGTTCTCTATTTGAACATGTTTGTAATTGAGAACTCACAAGCCGCCTCCTTGTTAAATTAGTTTCAACGATCACTAAGTTCATAGCCGAGACCGACGTAATCCAATTTTATTTCCCTCACATCTGATCTCACCCAATCTCGCTGTATTTTCGTTTATCTCTATCATATTTTCTGCGTACGTGTGCAATATCGGGTGAACTTGTAGCGGAGTCCGGCACACGTCCGAGCTCCCGATCGGAGATATTTTATCCAGACGATGATTTTCTAGAACTAACGTATCTGCCAGTTGTTACTTACCCTACTCTAAATTACTTACCGCTCTCATTGAAGAAATTATTGAAATCTGGAAGTAAATTTATTGGCTCAAATTTGACGGTCAATTATAAAAATTACGCATCAGATTTTGATGCTACCTTTTGTACGGTATGTTAACGCTTAAATAGAAGCTTATAAAATCTGATAGCATATAGTCTGAAATAAAATAACATTACGTAATTCTAAGAGTAGGCTGTATGTCAATTTTTGTTTCTTAATATTAATAATTTTCTAAATAAATAAACTAAATATTAAACGTGATGTTTAATATTTAGAAAAACAACATTATACAAACATAACATTTTATCTGGATAGGTACTAACCTACTTAACCAAGATATATAACCTCCTAGTTTCAGTAACGATACGACGAGCCTCAATGGTATTTACAAATAACTTATGTTGCAAGTATCGGGTATGAGAATGGATAATACACTCTACATTTAGCATTACTTATATTGTCTTTTATCGCGGATGATAGCAAAATAATATTTTCATTGCTTTTGTATTATTGACCATCGCGAAGTAATGTCTAATTCTATTAATAAATATCTTATTCATTTGATATAATAATATAATTAAAAACTTAAAAACAGCAAATGACATTTGACTATATCCGTCACATACATCACACCACATCTCGACCTCAAACATTGACCCCGACCACCTATTGCTCTCGGCCCCACAAACTTGTTTGTATCACCCTCGACCCTTCCAAAGCCACGGCGACACCACTAAATACTCAAACTAAACCATTATAAATTCAATTAAGTGCGTAAGACGCGGACAATTTAAGACGGTACGGGGGGAGTGGGGGACATATAGCGGGCCACTTGAGTGTAAGTCAAGTAACGCCCCCTTCACTGCCCTTTATAGTGAGAACAATGCGGAATGGGGTCAGAGCTGTTGTTCCGTCCGCCGGCCGAGAGCTGTATGCTAATATGGTCGAATTAGGCATGCAAATATTAACGTCCTAATGCCGTGATAATGTACCGGCGACATTCTGCACGACGTGCACCGAGACGACGCGCGACGGTGCAATTATATATTAAGCTGTTTATATAATGGACCACCGGCCATAGTTACAATTTAAAGAACATAAATTGAATCATTCTAATCTATAGTAAGTGTATTATTTGCCTGTTAAATTCAAATTCAAATAAACTTGTGAACAAGTGCTTTTGAAACGTCAACTCTACTGTTTGTTCGGAAAACTGTTCCTACCGCATCAAGAAACTCGGCGGTTGCTCTTTTATAAATATAATTACCAGTTACATTTATTCATTACTGTCCTATACAGTTACCACAACATGCCAATAGACCATATGAATCTGAAATCTTATCCTTATTTATAAATACACTATTAGTATCCGCGACTACGCTCGCATTTACTTTGTATTACTGTGCCCTTCGTTCACATTTCCGCTACTAAACAGCCACAATGATACGTTGCTTTTTCCTATTCCCTAAGGAAAACGAGATTTATTTATCCTATATGTAAATTTTGTATATATTCATCAATTACACCGATTCCCTTCAAAGTAGTTCCAGCGGCTTCACGGTAAAAGTTTGTTTGAAAAAGTTTTACAATGCTAACATTACATTGTGTGATATTTTTCCTTAGTTCCTTTATGATGTCTAATAAAGTATCCCGAACATCTAAGTATTAAATACCGCCGCGCTACATTCACATAAAAGCCGTCGTGGAGCGAGGCCGCAACAATATAAGACGTGTTACACTTTCTTGGCAAACTTACCAACTTATAGCGGGCACGAAGAAATATCCTTTTATAGCAAACGTTCCCTCGGGAAAGTAATACAAAAGTGTAACGATACCGGCCGTTGCGTAATTTAGAAGTTCGGCTCGTTCCATTCGGTTATTACATTTGTAATTTTGTAACGGGAATCATGTTGTGTACATTGGACACGGACTCTTTAGGAAGATAAAATCCCACCGCTGGACCTAAGCCTCCTCTTTACTTTTAAGAACAGGGTTAGACCTTGGATTCACCACCACAGTACGGGCTGGGAGATAAAACGTGCTAGACGTGTTCGGGGGCAAAATAAATGGTTGGAGTTGAGTCAATTACTATACAACTATTCTTGCTTGAGTGATGCGTAGCTTTGTGATTTTGAGGTGGAGTTTTTCTCTTTAAGCGATTGTTGAAATTGCGATAGTGAATGTGTCAGCATTAATGTATTATGGTTAGTCATAGAGTCATTAATAAATCCTGCATATAACAGCTATGAAAACATTTAGCTTAACATATATTTACAAAATACAAACACACTCTTTACCTATTAATAAGGATAGCTTCACTGGCAGTTTATGCACTTTAGATAGAGGCTGCGGAGAGACAGTAACAATAAGATAGTCTCGTGGCGCCGGCCCCGCCCACACGGGCTGCAGAGATCGTTTATAGGATTGAATTTACGCTTTTAGAATACAATTCTATCTTATTTACGAGATTAAGTCTTTAGAAAGAATTATTGTTATTAAATATTTTAATATTAATCAATACATATTATATAACAAAGACCACCGCCGCGATAAATTGAAAAAGTACTAACAAATTTTCATATAGTTTTCACGAATTGATACTATAATTTATAATAACAGTGTTAGCGAATAAATTATTGAATTAGGTGTTACTTTGCGGAGATTCATAGTACAAAAGTAATAATAAAATGAATTATTTTGCTATAATCCGCGAAGAATTTTCCGCAAAGAATTTCTTCGCGGATTATAACAAAATAATTCATTTTATTATTACTTTTGTAACAGTTTTAGCGAATAATTTGCTGAGGTCTTTGTAAATTAGTTAAACTAAGACGATAATTGGTTAAATTTTTATAAAAAATCAAACGGAATTTTCATCGAAAACGCTGCTTTCGCCGATAACCTTAGTTAACTTTCCGTTACAATGTTCGTCAGGTCCGGTTCAATTTTCTATCCGGTTTTCGAAAAAGGGTCGCTTTGTAACTTGCCGGGGTAAGGGTAGAAGTAACGAAGGCCTTTGATCAGCACACGGAAACTCTCTAATGAAATGGATGGCCCGCGTCAAATATTATGCCAAGTCCTTACATATTGTAAACCTAAATCCCCGACCGTGTCTATCTGTTTGTAGCTTTTATGGCTAATCCACCAGTATATTAACGATGTTAGGCAACAAAAGCTGACGTATAAAACGGTTGTAAAAATTATCAAATTCTTCCATTAATTTTAATATTTATCATCTTTAAATACATAATTGAGAGTATTTTATGATTTACCATTTATATGAAAAGATTTGTTTATTAAAGAAATGTATATATAACCATGGTAATCAAGTTCGTTAAAAGAAACACAGGAAATATCTTCTGTTGCTGAAACGAAATGTTGATTCATAGCTTCTTCGTTTAGTTTCTTTTGCACTTTACGTCTTAGCGATGCTTCTAATTTCGTCCGTTTTGTCTGAAGGTTTAGAAGGGCCCATTAAATACATTACCCCTATGCGTGCAGTACACAAACGGGGTGAGCACTCGTTAGCGTCTTAGATATTGTACAAAGTAAGCCCGTATTTAAGATTCTAAACGGTTCTAAGAGAATTAATAATGCGGGCCTTTATACTGAGCTCTGCAATGTTGTATGAAACACTAGGTAACATCACCCGGTGCAGTTCGCTTTCATCGAACGTTCGCAACACGGCCATTGTGTAAATGGAATGTGCGCATATTCTTTGTCAATAAACACTGCTGTGTTTATTGAGCTTTAGCCATTATCTATATATATAAAAGAAAGTTGGTCTTAGTTACACTATTTATAACTCAAGAACGGATGAACCAATTCGGCTGAAAATTGGCGGAGAGTATGCTTAGAACCAGGAGACGGACATAGAATACTTTTTATCCCGTTCGACCGCATTTATTTTATCCCGTCAAGTCACTATATAAATCGTGGTACAACAAAAACGACTATGACATGGAAAAACAAAACATAAATGACAGCTAAATGTAATTTAGTCTTTGGGTAAGTATGGTAAAAATTTGACAATTATCAAAATATATATATAAACGTTACCACATAGTATAAAACAAAGTCGCTTTCTCTGTCTGTCCTTATATCTATATGTTTGTTTAAATCTTTAAACTACGCAACAGATTTTAATGCGGTTTTTTTTTAAATATATAGGGTGATTGAAGAGGAAGGTTTATATGTATAATAAAATTCAATATGGAGTAGAGAAATACTGTGATTATCACTGAGTGACATAGGCTATATGCTTTATACCCGTGCGAAGCTGGGGCGGGACTCCTAGTATAAAATAAATAAAATATCCAGTGTTTTAAATGTAACGTTTAGTTTAAGCCTAAATTTGATTTAGAAACTTCAAATTAAATAATCACGATAAATTCCATAATTATGGGAAGGCCTGTCACCGGAATTACAAGTTTTCCATCTCTCCTACGATGAAGAATTTTGCCCAGCGGTGTTATATGTTACTAATAATAAGAATTATAATGTCGATCATGTTTATATATACCTACTTAGATAGTAACATTTTCAAAATATTAGTTAAACATAATTTTGAAATAAAACTTCGTTTTGGGTATTTCACATATTCTTAGAAAGATATAAAAAAAATAGAACCACCAAAAGATTTTGATATTATGAAACTCAATTGAAGAAACTTACTTAAAAAATACAATTTTCGCGCGATGAAAGTTTATTAAGATTTTTCTTATAATCCCTTGACTATTTCCCCTAGGGCATAAATGCACGTTGTTGCAAGTTAAAGCTAGGTGTCATAAAGATATTATCTTGTAATATTTCCCATCTAAATTGAAATGCATTAACAGATAACAGGGTAACTCGCGGCTAAACGTTAATCTCCCTTCAAAGGCACCGCGATACTCGACTGAAGAAGGATTATAACGGCAAGAAGGCATTAAATACACGATTAACGTCACTCATTTAATACCATTGTCTTTGCCTTTTAGAATAAAATGTGATTTTAAAGAATTGTAATTTAATTAATCACTAATAATAGTAGTAACTATGTCCTTATCGACTTTTTATCTATATTAAAATATTTATAACGAAGGAAACAAATAAACTTAAGAGATTATTTAAAAGTTAGCTGTGTGGTAGAATAGACTACCCTCATTTCTTACCGAGGTGTCGTAAAAGGCAACTAAGGTAAGTCAACCCGCCTTGTGGTATCCGGCTGAGTAGAATAGACTACCCTCACTTCTTAGAGAGAGGTGGTAAAAGGCGACTGAGGTAAGCTGACATCAGGCAAGCAGCCGGTCGTAAAATAATCAAATCATGTGATAAAATGTTGTTCCGACCACACTTAGAGTGGGATAAGCACAAGAGGATTATGAGGCTATTTAAAAACTTCAAGTACATAGAAAAGGACTATATTAATTAATGAATGTATGTTAATCTATGAAATAGTATAGTATTCAAGAATCAAAGCATACACCCTATACGCAGGTCTATTTCATCTCGTAACGTAAGGAGGACTCTATCCAAACTCTAAATATGTATATATCCGACTTATATTGAGAATTAAGCATTTTTATTGCCGGCGGAATCCTCCGTGCAATTTACACTTGCCGGGTGCCGACAAATAAAGTAAATAGCGCGCTGCAAAAAGGACACGAGACAAAAGGTGCAAGTTAGCGAGCTTAAAGGCTTAAACTGAATTACAGGGCGCGTTAACATGTCGCGAGCCGCCGGTGAATTACCGCCCATTCCACGCAGCTCGGACGATTTGTTAGCGCGGTATTTTTCTTGCGAATTAGCGCACAGCGGACATTAGCTGGACGGTCACTTTTACGGCGACTAATTTTTATTATTTAAATCCTGGAGGTATGGAGTGGGTATCTGCAAATTCTTCATAAGCCTGCTAGAGTAGAATAGACCACCCTCTTTCTTACCGAGGTGTCGTAAAAGGCGACTAAGGTAAGTTGACCCGACGTGCCACTTTTAGAGAGGCCCCGACCCAGAGGTGGCGCACTCTGGGGTTCAGAGTTGTTGCTGGGAATGGGGTAAATGTGTACAACGGTACCCTGTCCCCGCCACCAGCAGCGTGGTGGAGCACTGTCAGGTTTTTAATCGGTGAGAGTCCGACATACCCGCCGCTCGTCCCCGTCGGGCGGTGACGACCCATAATGGGTCTTCCTGACATAAAAAAAAAGTTGACCCGACGTGTGGTATCCGTCCGAGTAGAATAGACCACCCTCATTTCTTACAGACGTGTCGTAATTACGACTAAGATAAGTTAACGTCAGGCAGGCGGCCGGTTGTGACATATGTAGCCAAATCACCAGACATATAGGATAGAAAAATTGCCTATATTCCTTCATGAACTTAAAACAATATAATTTAAGGGTACGTTAACTTTAGTTTTTTTATGAACAATAAATATTTGAAGCCGTCAGTCAGTCACATCTCAAAGCCCTGCCGTCGCTCCGTCATCGCGTCAATTCACAAATTTTTTCGTTCACTCCACTCCCTTACTTTTAAATCTCATAACTCTTGAACCGTTGAATATTTCATGCGAATAGAGATAAGGAAGATAAATTCGGGAGGACACTGAATTTTAAGAACCGTGCATCACATGCAACACTATTTCTGAGTGTTGTGATTTACTGACAGTTTCAGTTAAATAACAACTATCTTGATATAAAAACATTCGACTACAAATAGAAAAATTATTGGACAAATTTTATTTTGACAAAAGGATGAGGAAATTGTTAAGAACCCAAATAAAATATTTCTTAAAGTTTATTATTTTTAAATTAGTTTTACGCATGATTTTAAACTTGTAGAAAAATAATATTTATAAATCCATTGAAACGGTCTTTAAGGCATCGACTTCATTTAAATTATTGTTTATCTTAATAAACAACACGCAAGGTTTATAATAGAAGCTAAAGTCTGTATATAACATTTTCATCGATAATGCGCCAAAGCAATACAAAATTAATAAAATTAAAGCATGTATTCCAGACTCATAGGGTAAAAAATTAAGAATAGATTAATACTTAAGTTCACACAGACAAAATCGTGGCTACGGCTTGTATTTTTAATATTAATTATCACTTTATCTTACTTTTAGCTCTATTTCAACTACTTTCTGCTAGAGGTCCTAAAAATGTGTCTACCTTTTATTTTGTCTATTAAGCGATAGGAAAACGAAGTTAATTGGACTCCAAAATTCATCATTTCACCTAAAAGCACCAGCCACACGTTCACATGTTTTATTCCGACTTTATTGCACGTTCTGCAATCTAATTCAACCGCAGTGGTAAATGTGATATAACACATGTATTCGATAAGCATGAAGTGTGACTAACGCTGGCCTCACGCCCGCCGCAGCCCGGCACGTCCCTCGGGAGCCGGGGCAAGTGTTCCCGAAATTTCACAACTAACAACTTTGACTTCGCTCTAACTTAACTAAGTTTCGTTCGAGTTTATATTAAGTATCTACAAGCTGATGAGCAACCTTCGCATCACAAAACTATGTATATTTTCCTCAAAAGAACTATTAAAGGAATTTTCTGTTAACTAAGCCCTGTACCACCGTTTTTTCTAATTTAAATCAGCAAGAAAAGTATGTTTTATTAAAATTGACATTAACAAATTATGTATATCAAATCTTAATCATTGATTATCTTCAGACGAGTCAAACTTCTTTAATTTTACTATCTGCCTTAACTGTCGGCGACGTAACTTAAATATTAATGATTTATGTACTTATTTTTGTTATTACAAATTATGTTATGGTAAATTTACATATGTATTTAACGCTATTTACATATAATTTTTAATAGAAAAAAGGTTAGTGTGTGTTTTTAGAATTTATATGGATGTTTACGACAAATGCAAACTGTGGACCGCTCTTATAAACTTTAGATATAGAAGAAAAGAACATCAGTTTAATAATGTTACAAAAGTGATTTTAATTAGAAAAACTAATATGCTTACTATTCTATGTATGTTCAACGTAGAATAGTAAAAAAATAAATCTAAAAAAAAATAGTTGTAGCACAAACTGTACATACATCGACTAATTATTAACTCCTACTGATTGGTGAACGAGATTTGGTAACGGACGAAGACAAAACGGCCGCCAGAACATGTTTGTCTCATCGGCCGCGTGTCGACGGACTTCGATATATCAATGTCAGGGGTCGGTTCGCGGCGATAACTGATGCCGACAGATATAAATATATGATAGAACTCGAGTTGTGACCGTCTCCGTACGAGGCGTTGTAATGTCTCAACATGAAAAACATGGCGCTAATATCATGAACTGAGATAAAACTAAAAAGAGATTTACTATCCAGAGTTGCGAGAGAAAGAAACGTTTCCTCCACGCTGAGTGCTCTATGTATAATGTGCCACTGATAATATGGGAAATACCTGCTTAGAGGAATATTGTTAGCTGAATAAAATATAAAGAAAACTAAACGCGACTTGTATAGCAAAAATTTTACATTGAAGTAGGAAAATAATAGTCAGTGTGGGTTAGTAGGTATGACTGTATCTGCCATGTTGAGTTCCAATCGCCGCCCCAACTCGCCGGCTCGTAAATTTTATAATCTGTACCGATGTTTTGTACTACTCACGAGGGAGTGATGCACAGACTGGATTGCTCGAGGAAACTTTTTACATTTAGTCAAGAAATTTATAACGACATTTTAACCGTTGTGAACGGAAACAGTTTAATATCGAACTCTCTATAATTTAGTTTAATATAGTTTTTTGACATTAAATAAATATTAAACATTTTTTTCTAAAATAAAAAAGAAAGAAAGCTTGGATAATTTTTGGTTGTTCTACTTTACATAGCAATTTTGTTCTCGGCTCTCTCCTTAATCTGAAAGAGGTGCTCAATATTTGTGTATGAAATGTAAATACCTAGATTAAAGTTGGCGATTTTCTAGTGATTAAAACGACATTACAAAGGCGCTAGCCCCTGAAGCTAAAATTCCTAAATAATGTTCTAAAGCTACTGAACGCTTGTAAACAGAAACCATATCAATTTAATAAAATTTCTAAAGATAAATTACAAATTTAAACTTAATTTTTTCAACAAGTACTAAAGTGACGTGCTAAAAGGCGGGAAATTACCGTTCGACCAAGGACAATATGCTCAGTGAAACCATAGTTTTAATTTTACAATAGGTATTGTAACGTTTCCAAATCTTGTTACATGGACAGTTGAATAAATTAAACATATTTTCAAATGGACGAATTAAACTATTCAAGACATTCCTCTTCGAAATATGAAGATGTAAAAAAGGCAGATTATTTGAGTTTGTTATTTCTTGAAACCGAATAAGCTGTCAAGAAACGCTATTATTTGAAATTTAGAATTGTTAACAGTAAAATAATCAACAGTACACCTTACCAGAAATTGGGGATTATATGAATTATTCATATTTGCAGCTTTTGGGTGACGCATTACACACATTTTTAATATACAAGTTATTAATTCGTGTTTCATATACTTATCTACTTAGAAACTTCTAAATGTGTATTTGAATAGTTTCATTTTCAGATGGAGTAAGCGAACATAGCAGTTGCGTATAGAAATGTTATAAAGCTGAGTGCCAGAATAAATATTGAACAGCGAGGCCGAGTGTTCGCAGGATAGCGGCTATTGAGAGAGTTATAAAAAGGTTTCTTTGTTTAGTGCTGGCCGCCCTTCGTCGACACCGTCTGGAGGCAAATTGTTTTCCGATACTGCTCCATGTGTAATGGACAAACATACACGACGCCCGGCGACGCGACTGCTCCGCTGATTTAAGTAAAATGACCGATTTATGAACTCGTTATCGACGAAATTTAAAATTTTATAACCAGTCTGTTCCAAGTCGACTATATTTATAGTTGTAGAGTTTAGCAATTGTGACTCTTTTGTTCACATTATTGTTTCATATTTCTGTATAGACTAGCTGAATCGAGTATTGCTGCGGTCGCAAATTCCTCGTTCCAGTGGGAAATTCGTAATAAAAGGCATATACAGATATTTTGTATCAGGTGTGAGTCTGTCTGTACGCCGCTTTGACGATTAATTCGTGGCACTAATATTAGTAGAATATAGTAAACCGAAGCTTTTATATTGGGTTAATATACAGGGTACAAGGAAATTGTTTTTCTTCGGTAATATAAAAAAAACAATAAATTATTGAAGGGATTTTAATTTTAACGCTTAAGTGAACTCGAACGTTGTTGCGGGTACCACTAATAGTATAACAAAAGTATACTCAAAACATCAGCAATATTATGTAGTATGGACAGAGCCAGTGTTGAACCCAAACAAGTCATAAATAACACTATAGCGCTACAATAACTCCCTTCAGCGAACTTTCATAAATGCCATTAACAATACTAAAAATACTCGTTAAACTTTTGAAATTTTCCGTTTGTTTCGAAGTTTACCGACTTCTGCTCGTAGACGTCATTAATGAGCAAGTTTACTTTTAAAAGTATGTTGTTAATTATTGATTTCCGGGTTTTAACAGACGGTAAAGACGTTATAATGTATTTTTATGAACTTAATAATAAGTTGTAACTACGACTTCGTTCGCGTCAAATTAAGAGTTAATGCACGCTCAATTATGTAATACTAGCGGTCTGCCCATGCTTCGCACGGGTATAAAATATATAGCCCATGTCACTCAGTGAAAAAAAAATATTAAAATCGATCCAGTAGTTTTGATTTATTCATTGCTGCCCGTGGCCCGCAAGAGTTAAATTTGGAGAAAAACAATTTCCCTCTCCCTATTCCAAGAAGATTTCCTGCTATCTTTGAATATCTAAATTCATATAGTACATTTTTACTTATTTACTTTTACATTTTCCCTATGTATTTTATTTTTACAATTAATTACAGAATGTCTTTAAACAAACTCTTGAAAGAGGGACATAGCTGCTAAAGTCGAAGCGCGGCGTCCTCACGGCATTTTAAATCTGTAATATCTCCGAAAATGTTCACTTAAATTACATGCTGTAAACGGCCATATTGATCTATATTAAATCAACTATTTATTTAAGGTACTTAATTGGATAAGGATTAATGCTGTATTGTATAAAAATTGCTTCAAAAATAAGGCATTATTTTTCGTAAAAAGTAAATGACAAAAAATGCTATAGTGGGTTATCCATAAGAGATAGACATATACCATCGCGGACTTTTCTGTAGATCTTTTCAAGGTGTACAAATACTTAGTACATTATTTTGATAAATCTCGTAGGATTTAGCCTGCGTTTGCAATGTAAGCGGAAAAAAATGTAATTATTTACAGAAACCTCAAAAATTACAGTATTTCTTTACTCCGTATTGAATGTTATAATACGTACAAACCTTCCTCTGGAATCACTCTATCTATTAAAAAAAACCGCATCAAAATCTGTTGCGTAGTTTTAAAGTTTTATGCGTACATACGGATTTTGCGACTTTGTTTTATAATATGTAGTGATGTGTTCCTGGAGGAAAAACAAGAATTTTTATGACGAGGGAGTTTTTATTCTTCATGTTAGCCCGGTATGTAAGCTTCAATTGTATCTAATTTTATCAAAATAACCGATACAAGATAATTTCACAATTAATGTATAGAAACTGGCTATACTCACGTCTTATTTTAGTTAACTAGTTGGGCTCATCTGATAAAATAAGACGTGAGTATAGCCGGTTTCTATACATTAATTATGAATATGACTCACGATAGATAATCTCACATTTAAATTCTTTGCTTTGACTAATGAGGTAGCAAATTAATGCCAATACAGAAATATTCGTCGTAATAAAAGCAAAACCGAACCGCGCGCGTGCTGCGAGCTAATGTTACGACAAAACATCATTAATATAACCGGCGGAGAGAATTCCAAAATAGCCTTCGGAAACACAAAACCAAGTGCACGCAAAGTAAACGGAGGGCAGTTTTGACGTTAACCGCATTAGGAAAATGATACCGGGTAGGGCTGAGGCGGCCAGGTATGACCAGTCGCGACACTTATCGACCTGTAAAAACACTAATAGACGATCGAGTGTTGTTAGGGCGAACCATGGGGTTTCCACTCAAACTATATTCGATACAGTGCGCCAGACTTTACTATTAATCATATAGATTCAATTGCCATCGTGCGCCCGAACAAATCCGTTCGTGTGAACAACGCACCGAACAGCTCGACGATTCAATCTCTATTCGATCTTTGCACGCAAAAAAATAATGTAAACGCTTCTGACCTCCGTAGTATTATTTTTGATACAACAGTTTAAAAAATATCAATAAAAAAAGTCTACTCTACTGTTGAGGATTATTTAGATGATAAGAATGATGGATATAGCTACTGTTCGACCTGAACCAGATAGTAACGACTTAATTTAGTTATTAGATTTATTTTGAAATGAGCAACCGCCGAGTTTCTTGCCGGCTCTTCTCGGTAGGAACAGCTTTCGGAACCAGCAGTAGAGTTGACGATTCAAAAGCACTTATTTACAAGTTTATTTTAATAAAGAATATTTTGAATTTGATATAATTTGTGATGATATTATTGTTATGATGACATTAGTGCGATGGTGTAGCGGTTGGAGCGCCCTGCACCGAACCATATTCGATCGTCTATT
This sequence comes from Morpho helenor, assembly GCA_029227775.1. Classification (NCBI taxonomy): domain Eukaryota; kingdom Metazoa; phylum Arthropoda; class Insecta; order Lepidoptera; family Nymphalidae; genus Morpho; species Morpho helenor. The sequence goes on along the minus strand of JARGCU010000020.1, from coordinate 17,013,857 downwards.
AATGTTTTTAGACGTAACAGCAATAACTGCGACACTTAAGAATAAGTAAAGGGTTCAATTGCTATTTCCGCTTCAGATTTTTATTGTATATCATAAAGTAAAGTAAGATTATAGTGAGAAACAACATTACAACTGTTGTCTAGTTGTTGCCTAATTAGGAGCAGTTGTAATTATTATTCGAAGCAGCCACTAAAGACTACGAATTTACTCGCTAATTACAAGTACGGATATAATATCTAGAACTTCTTTGTATCAATACAATCAGAATTGTATATACAATCAGAAGTGCAACAAAGTGCTGGAACAATAACCTTCCGGGCATAAGATCGTGACTCACACTTTATGAACAGTATAAAAGTTTAATAAGTTGGGAATCTCATTACAACTTGTAGTTTTCTGTTTCAAACGAGCAGTCATGAGGAAATTACTAAACTCTGCTTTTAAAGGTGTAGAATAACTGTACAATAATTAACTAATATCTAATAATTAGGAGCCGCCGTGTAGTATTCAGCTGATTAGAATAGACCAACCTCATTTCATGCCGAGGTATCGTATAAGGCGACTAAGGTAAATTGACCCACTGTGTGGTATCCGGATGAGAAAATTAGATCACCCTCTTTTCTACCGAGGTGTCATAAAATACGACTGAGGTAAGATGACGTCAGGCAGGCGGCAGGACGTAAAATACATAGCTAAATCATGTAACATCATGTCTATAACATGTTGTGCCTACCCCATTAAGAGTGGGATGATAGGATGGGCAAGAGGATGATAGGAATTATTAAAAAAAGTGTATTTTGATCACGGTAGAAAATATACGTATGTTGTTGACCTAAGTATATGATGGAGGGTTTCGAAAATAAACTCTGTAGCTTTGAATGATGTTTGATGTCGGTACACAATAAAAAAAACAAGGTCCATTACAGCTTCGTATTTGGATGATGCAATCAAAATAACTACTTTTAAGGAACGTAAGATTTTATCAGTGCACAGTGAGGTCATTTATAGCCCATTACTTTTATGGGAGAACATCAAATCAGCCTTAATTAGAAGACTCGAACATAACATGTTTTGTTTGGGTCCGCGGAGGGTGATGCGGGCCGAGTTCTTCAGAAGATTTGGACATGTTTGAGCAGGGGTGGAAATCTGTGCAAACGAATTTGAAACGTAACATCGTTTTCTTAATGAATTGGTTACAAAAAATGTTATGTAATTGTAGAAAAACAGTATTTTGTTTTTTTAGACTTAATTGTTACTAAGCGCTTACAAAGTCATAATTTTCCTGCCAACGACAATCTATAACACCTTGGTTAAAAATGAGGATGGTCCATTCTATTCAGGTGGATACCACACGCTTTTAGCGTTAATTTATAGAATTAGGCGTTACTTTGCGGAGGTCCATAATAAAATATTATTTTTACTATAATCCGCGATAAATAAACACGCTTTTAGCGCTTACAAAGTAAACAAATTATTAATCCATACTAACATAATAAATGTGAAATTGTAGTTATATTGATGTAATTCAATACAACATAAAGGAGGTAAAAAATTGTTCGTTTCCTTTCGGGGATGGGAAAACAGGGAATAGTATCTTAGATATTTTCAGATGACGACTAATCCGATCGACCGATGGCAACCCTACGAACGCGCGACACTAAACCCGTGACGGGGTGAATATCCCATCGACGAATATTTATGTTTTATGGCGATAGAAAACTTTCTCGATGTCGATTGTGTCGATTGTATTAAGAATTCCGAAAACATGTGCCTATTTATTATATCCATTTTTTGAAACATGCAATATTCGAGTTTAGCATCATAGGTGAAATAAAGATATCTAAAATTCGTTGATTTGAAGAAATTAAATTTCGGACTTATAATATATTGAATATAATGGATAATATAAGATAATGGATAATGGATAATATGGAACATATTGAAGGGATATTTACTCAATAAATTTTTACAGATTTCGCTGTAAAAATGAGCTGATAAAATATCTAAGTATTAGAACCTTGTACTATATTTATTCTAATTCAAGCTGAACGATCTGTTGTTCATAATAGAAAAGCTTTGTGTCTTTCAGTGTGGAATCTAAAAGTTATAGGAGTTAACTACAATTTGGAGAAAGATGCATATTAAAAAATGGTGGGGTAAGGCAACTGTAAATCTCCTGTGCTCTCGATCCCGTCAGTATTACTGTCTAATTTGGCGTTAAATAAACATACAATTAATATAATCACCACCTATGTTTCAAGCTTCCAATGAGTTATTCATAAGTTAGTTAATTTAGTTAAGTTTGTTCACTGGAAACGAAAGTGTGATTATACGAAACAGCATTAATTGGCACACAACAATCCGAATCATAAACGGCTGGTTATCTGACAGTTGTCACCGTCTAATCAGGCTTAATAGACGAAAGTGGCTCGTGCACAGCGAACACTAGATCGAAGTAATACCTTTTAAGCAATACTCGTACTTACGACGACGCACTTTTCCTTCTACCCAGAAGGATCTTAAGGGTCTAAATTGTGTGACTTTATTGAAAAGGTTCTTGAAGATGCATTGTTTTTAAACAGTCCAGTTAAACATTTTTCCTTGTACCAGAGGAGCAGAAGTTTGACGGTGTAATCTATTTCTAATATTACTCTTTATGTTTGCTTTACAGTTGGGTATAGGAGAGCATCTTTAAAGCCATATTAAACTGCCGTCTGATATTCGTTTAGCCCATTTAACTTCGCGCGGAGGGTGCTCCGGGAGCCGGTCGCGGGCCGTTTATTGGCAATAAATAACGTGTCCCGCTTTTTATCCCGGCCGCCGTCCCGATACAATCGTAAACGGCGATACGTTCTTTAAGTAACGAGATTGTGTGAAGTTTCCTGTAAAAATAATAAACGGCTTCCTCTCTGTTTGTTTATAGTGAACGGAGATGTTACATTTTCACTTTACAGTGTCGACTTTCGAAATAATTATGTCTGCAAAGAGGTCCTTTGTCTACGCAGTATTGCGATGAATTATTATATTTACAATCAATTAAAAATGGCTTACGAATCATTAACTCTAGTGCTGGTTCGGAAAGCTCATTGTACTGAGAAGAGCCAGCAAGACACTCGGCGATTGCTTATTGCAATGAATTTATAATCCATGGTCCAACATGTCAAAGTAGGCAGATTACAGCTTAATTGAAAAATTAATTATAACATGTTTCTGTATTTGTAAATAATACTATTTTAATAAAATGTTTGGCATTTCTGACGTGGTTGTTTTGTTTGGATTTAATTGACTACCTAAATCTATGGAGTATTGCAATTTCTATGTTTGTTGTGATTTTTAGTCTGGGGACAGAATGTAATAGGATTGTTAACTAGTTAGATTGTTAACTAGTTAGTTAGTTTTTTTTTATGAATTGTTAATGTTGATATTACATCTATAATAAGTTTTCGTTCACACAATACATTACCTCCGGCAAACAATTTTTGCGGGCGTTGTTCTCTTCATAAATATGGAAACAAGCGTAATATATCAAAGTAAGAAAGAAGGTCAAACAATATTTAATAAATATTTATGGAATAAACTTTGACACCTCCGTTGCGTTCTATTTTTACCGATTGAAATTCATATTTTGATGCTGGAAAGCATAATGTACTAACTATATTATTGTGCTCGACACTTATATCGTATTTACGAGTAAAAGTTAATCGTGTCTAATATAAAATAATAGAAGATAAAAGGCTTGAGCATTTTCTTCGCTCTTAGTTCAAAAATGTGTGGGAAGAGTACTCCTCACTTTACTTATAGGAAAAAAGAAACAAGGTCGGCCTTGTTTCTTTTTCCTTTCAATTTGAAGAAGCAATTTTAAAACATTTACCGCTAGCTGCTTCTGTACAAGAATCTAAAAAGGTTTTAGCCTAACAGTATTTTTTAAGAATTTCAAATTTCTTGTATGTGTTATGTAGTAATATTAATCTGCAACAATATATTAGATATGGCGCTAAGCTTATATTCAATGCCAACATATAGAATTAAAAATAACGTACAGAAATTATGATTTATTTTGCTATAATCCTCGTTCGTTAATAAAATCTTTGAAATGCTAACAAACGTGGATTATAGTAAAATAATTTTATATTAACTTCTATACTATGGAATTCCGCAAAGTAACGCCTGCTTCTATAAATTACTTAAATCTCCTTCGTAAATAGAAAAAAAAACTTTTTTTAACTTCACTTTACTTTTAACGCTTAGGTTGATGTTAACAAAGTTCCAAGTACGACTATTAAATTATAATTTCAAACAATATTTTGTTAAAAAACATATAAAACCTAACAATACACTAAAATACAACAAAAATTAGCTACTCGTCTGTAACAAGATATTACAACAATATATCAAAGGCGTGAAAAGAAATCAAACAATGGCTGATAAATATTTATGTAGCCAAGTGCGACCCCCGGCCACGCCCACTCTGGTAATTAGTTCTTCCAACTTACAGGGTTATACTTAGCCCAGGTAGTGGTAGGGACGAGCTGGATTAACCAGAATGCTTTGTGAAAACAGCTCCATAGTAACATATTCTTTCGATTATATATTGAAAATCTTTTATTAAGGTTTCTGATTATCATCCAGATAATCCATCTAATATTTATAAATGGGATGATCATTCTGTCTATCTAAGTTTCACAGCTAATCCACTGAAGTAAGTTTGTTTAATTAAAGTTTACATATCGTTATGCTATAAGCGAGAAATAAAGTATTTCGCTCTACTAAAATATCGATGACTGACTTACCATTTAGATCTTTATCACCTATCTGTGCCAGCCGCTTTGTCTGCGTAATGTGTCACATAATTTTTCCAGAAATGTAATTTTGAACATTAAAGTAGTTATTGTGAGTTAACCATAAGAGATAGGTAGAGACATGCTGTCTTTGAGTTTTTTGTGTATCACTGTCGTTTACGCGGCGCACGCGAGTAACGCTCCCAGAAGGCGATTTTTTTTATAACTGCGTGACTAGTTCACAATTTACATAAAACGGTAATAAAACTATTAATCTAAACCCTGCGGAAGAATCTTCTATCTTCTATCTTCTATCGTTCAGTGAACACCGTACAAAAATCCGTCCAGTAGATTTTGAGAAAATCGATCACATACAGACAGATAGCTTTTGGGGACTTTGTTTTTTAATATGTATAGATAGATATAGAAGTATGTCACGCAAAGTATGTATTTTTGGTGTTCTGTGTAGAAAACAATATGAAAAATCATCATGATGATGATGATGTGTAGAAAACAATACATACAAACATAATAGATGTAATTGTAGATGTAGTTGTGTAGTAGAAAATGTACTCATAATTATTTTAATGTAATCATTTTCAGAAAATATACAGTTTCATTGTACTTAATAATACTGTATGTAGGTATATTATAAATAATGTATTCGAATGTAACGGGCGGATTTCAAAACAGCTTCTACCTTTACGCAGATCTCTAAGCACGTGACTAAAACTGGCTCTACCAAATCCAATTCTAACCAACTGTAACTAAGCGTCATTTTCCCATAACAACAGTTTCCAATACAATAAATATACGCAAAGGTGTCAAATGTAAGCGGGTAAAGGTACAGGTAAAAAAGAGGCAGCGACGGGACGTGATTGTGATATCGGAAAAGAAAACTTGTGGCAACGCGGAGATCGCATCGGACGCGAACCGAATATATTATGCAGAGGGAATCTTACGTGAGGCGTAATATCAAGCCATTTAATATATTCTATCGGCTATGCAATCTTAAAAAATAGCGATAGATATAATAGGAAGACTATTGCTTTTGCCAATTGTCATATGTTGTTAGGGCCAATGGCTTTTACAGATCACCTGGTGGGGCGGGCACGTGCAAAAGAGCGGGCCACGGCTTAAGGCAACATTTAGTGGAGGGCTGGTGGTACTGTGACTAGTCATCACGCTGTTGGGACCTTGTCTTCCTTTGCGAAGACTGTTTGAGGACGTTATTTAATCGTCAGGGTCATATAGGATGATTTTTGGATGTCTTTATTTTGGTTGTTCCGTAGAAAGACAAGGATCTGCCGGAAGTTACAAGACCAAATATAAATAAAATATAGTAAAAAAATATAGTCTAACTGTAAAATAGAAATATGTAAATATATATGGGTATAGAAGTAATTATTATTTGTGATATGCTAATATGGATAATGAAGTGCAGAAGCTTTGGCATCTTATTCCAAGGTTTAGTCACATACCACTAAAAATAGTCGAATTTTAGTGGGATGTGACTGCGACTAGTCTTCTCATTATAACAATCAAAACCTTGATGATTTTGTTTATAAAACATACAACAGTGTGTAATATATGTTCATTAACATTGTGGACCGCACTAAGTCACTACAACTAACATTTTATTGTGCACCCATAGCAAATTTTACCACTCGTAGATTGAACTTAACATATTTACGACGTGACTGCTATCAGGGAAACATTATATACTTATAGCGATATCTGCGTGTAATTCTATGAAAGTGACAGATATATATATACAACAGTACAAGTGGTCTTCATGATAATTCCAGGTTTACGAAACAGAATGAAATGAATTGATGATATGAAATTTATTCGGAACTATAAAAATGCACTTATACAGTGGCAACGAAGACACTGCAAAAGTATAACTGCGCTGCACATGTTAACGCACGCGTCCTTAAAATTTAACAATAAACAGTGTTCCAAATGATGAATGTCTTATAAATGGAAATATAAAACTAAATGCTAAATTCTACCTCACCTATCTTCATTGAGATGCTCTTCATTCATATTGACGCGTTTAATGAAATCAGTTCTCACCAATTGATAATTGCGTACGTACTTAATGAGACGATTTAATATAGCTCATTAGGCTCAATGAGCGGAGCGCAATATGGCAATCAGACACAGTAGCGCAGTGCATAACGGAATAAATTCCTGGATTTTGGATCTGCCTCCAGAATTAAACTATAATACAAGTTGGTGGATATAACCTTGAGGACTAATGGAACAGTAAATAGTACTATATTTTGGCTTTATGTCGGCCCGGTAAGTAAATAATTATATCGAATTTCATTAATATCATGGTCAAGAAAGTGTTACAGAAAGACTTTCGTATTTAGATTATTAATATAGTAACACGAGTCACGTTCGCGTTGAATGGTCTCAAGAAAGCTGATCGCGTTTTGAATTTCCGGATCGATTGAGCGAAAACCGAACAAGCCAACGAGTTACATGAAGGGGTAATTACTCTCGCAGGATAATGTAACGGGTTAACGTCTTCTAAGTTCATTAATTCGGAGCCCATCAATCCAAACACAAAAACTGAGTCCTCCCACGCGAGTCCAGCAGTCAATTACCGCTCACACATCAAGCAATAACTGGCCCGACAAATAGACAAGCCCTATTAAAGTAAACCCATTACGGCGGTGGCCGCGTGGGCGAACACAATCGCTCCATTTATACCATACCGGCCTGGAATTACTTCGATCATCCTTTTAGGGCCGTTATAATTGAGGGTCCGTTTTTCATTGTTAATTAGAGGGGTCTCAACTTTTTCCAAGCGTCAGAAAGTATACAGCTTGAACTACTTTTGCATTTTTCATATTTTCTCATATTCATGGTATCTTTTTTTTTTCTGTGATTAAAGGGCTTTTACACAACATGTGTATGTCAGCCCTATTATACCCTAAAACTAGACTAATTACACTATTGTAAGGAGCTTATCAAAAAGAGCTTGAACAAATTGCATGCTTATTATGGGGTTAAACAGCCGTTATGAGAAACTTAGAAACGAGTTTTTTTTCGTTGAATTTGACACATTTAACTTAATAGGTATTCTTCTTCTTCTTATTATTATTATAGATTATCTAGTTAGTTCTTTTTAGTGAGATTTTAGACCTTTGCAAACCGAGGGTAGCTTGATTTTAAGTAAACGATTTAATTGCTTCTAATGTTTCAATAAATGATATTTTGAATTTAAATATACTAGGAAAATTTATAGGATAGAATGTATCAGAGATGGTTTTTTGAGGAATACCACAGATAAACGAAAAAAGCAGTGTTATATTTTAAAATCAATCTTTTTCTACGTACATACATTATAACAATTCAAATAAACTGAAACAACTTTAAGAATAACCAATCGCTTGAATGAAGATATTGACACGAGTTTGAAAGATTATTTTAAACCGTTAGTTAAATATGAAGCCATTTTAATACAATACTGACTATTGTTTACATCTGATACATCTAACGTTTTACGCGAATTTTCCAAACGACGTCGCACAAAGCAGCATTAACTAACAGTGTGTTGTAAAACTTTAACTCCTCTGCACCACAAAGTGTCAAACATCATATTACAATTCTTCCAAATTCAACCTTACCACAACCAATTAAAGTTTAGAATATATTAGTTACTTTATAATGGTTTCCGCACAGTAACTTTATTTGACCAATTGTGAATACCTTTTTCTGGAAGCAAGTAGTCTGTAAGTGTTGCCATGTTATTTGTCAAGCTCTCGACTGAAACTGTTGTTATGTGGAAAAAACTTGTCGTGAGAGACAAGGGTGCCTGTCGCGGCGTGTCAGCTCGGCTAAGTAGCGCGGTTGCCAGAGAAAAAACATTTCTCACGTTCATTGTAAGTAAACGCGAGATCTTCTTTTGGATGGTTGCATTTAATTTATGAAATTTCTTTAATATTCTATAGTACCCACACATAATTCTTTAGCCTCTTTCTTCGATTAAACATGAAATTTTGGAAGCAAACTTCGCATTCTTAATTTTGCATCCCACATAAGGGTCAGACCTTCGCATACTAAAGACTGAACGAGAGTCATGAGTACAAATGATATAGCAATGACCGCCTATGGATCAATAATAGAAGAAAGTGCTTTTGGATGAGTTATGTAGTGATCTACGAATTATACGCCTCCTTAGTTAACAAAATGTTATTATTACATTGATGACGAACCAAACGTCTATCGGAATACGAATGAGTTTTTTATACAAACATCGACAAATTTTATAACAGAATTTCATTCGGCAAAAGAAAGCAAAACATTTGTAAAGGTTGATACGAATTCCTTTGAATAATGCATGACGCCGAATACACGGACACCGCCTTATCTGATAGCGCTGCCTTGTCATACAAGAATTACTTTTTGTTCGACACGTAAGTCGGACATGTCGTAAATAAACGTGTTTCAATTGTAACATATACACTTACAGCCGAATTAGATCTTATCGACAAACAAGTAGGGTCTAAAATTGAAGCTGCAGCAGGAACGCAACATAATATTGAATCATTAGTAGCCTGTCAGGTTATTACAGAAACGTTGTCACGGATACATTTAAAAATGTCGTGTGTCGATAGGTTTATCACCAGACAAACTTACATATATATAGTGTACTCGTAGACTGTGACAGCAACTTACCTGAAACAAAAAGATAAGTTTATATAAAGTGTGGTGATTAAAAAAAACATTTATTAGATTCAGATTTGGCTGTCGTACAACTGAAGTTTAATAAATCAAGTTTAGAAAATGATCAACATTGTATTAAAGAGTGTAAATTTTTTGGAAAACAATCACACAAATTTTGTGTTTTTAATTTGCTGAGGTAATAATACCATCTAGGAAGAAACTTCACGACCAAAAAAGGAAACCGCTTTATAATTTGAAATCTTTAATTTAATGCTAGCTTTAATAGTATATTTAAGATTTAATGCATTTAGCAGTGGACAGATTGTGCTTTAATAACAATAATTTAAATTAGCCGAACGCGGTAATTATTGAAATGAATATATCTTTACTATAAATAAGTAACATAAAAGATTTGCAGATATCGAAAGATTTAAAACTGTAAACAGAGTAAGGGAGACGAAGTAGACCCCTACCTACGATCATATTATCGTATGTACATCAAATACCGCGCCTGACACGTGATAAAGATTGACAAGGGATCACTTCCTGCATTATTCACCAGCCACTCGACGCCGACACTCTCCCGGATTGGCAATAGAAGAAACACACACTCGGTGGATTTTATCAATAATTTATAAAACAGTTGACGCGAGAAAGTTCACAGCCGCCGATAGTGTAGTTAAATTACACGTAGGTAACGTATAAGTTAACGGGTCAACGATCCGATTGCGACTCTGCGGCCTTTGAGGTACAAGTATCACAGACTACAGTACACGCTGGCTATAATGTAAGCAGTGTTTTCTATTTTGTGGAACTTAGAAGCAAAACAAATTTTAAATCGATAATTTGTGCTCATCGACGTTATATATTACTTAAAACATAAAAAATATTTTTAATCACCCTATGGATGTCCACTGTAAATAGAGAATACAAGTATTTTTTGTTTAAAAACAATATTACTGGCACCTTTATTATGCTGTGTGGTATCCGGCTGAATAGAATAGTACCACTCACATTTCTTAGCGAGGTTTCGTAAAATACGACTAAAGTAAGTTGACGTCAGGCAGGCGGCCGGTCGTAAAATACGTGGCAAAATCGTATGACAACATGTTGCAAACATGTTGTGCCGACCCCACTTAAAAGTGGGATAAGGGCAGGCAGATGATGATGATTACCAGCACATTTATTCTTTACGTAAGTATGTAATGGAAAAACTAACACTTAACACTACTTAATTCTTAACATATGTTGATTGCACAAGATTGCATAAAACTAATTAAAGTGATAAAGATAAGAACCTGAACGATTTTATCATAACATCCATTTTTTAATCCAATTTTAGCTATACCTTTTCAGGAGATTAATATGACTAAAAAAGGGAGCTTATTCAGTTTCGTCGAGTCAAGTTTCGATGAAAAATCGTATTTTTGATCTCTCGTGATACGTGACGCGTACGTGACATGTCCCTTAAATTAATTCAAATTACGGTTACATATGAAGGGTATGATATTGATAAATTCTCCGTCATTAGATGGCCCACCTGACACCGCAGGCTCGAGCGCCTCGAGGCCTATTATTAGAGGTAATGCTATCGCAGCCTCTCCCGTGACTAATTATAATGATACCCCGATCCGGGCCGCATTACGGAATCTATCAACGCGGCTAATAGAAACCGAGCCGGGACCGGCCCACTGCGAGATTGATAGCAGCGGAGACCGGATTATTCACGGAGACACCGCACTCGGCTATCATTCCATCATCCTGATTTATCTCGCGACATTAAGGAAGCTGAGCTCGCCTTATACGATACTGAGCTTACGAGTCATATTGTGAACCGTGATAAGAGAATGATCTCTGTAATACATTTTGATCCTGATTTTGATTGTATAGAATATTTAGACTAATACTATAAATGCTGGATTCGGTCCGTCTGTCTGTTAAGCTTTTACGGCTTATCTGCTAGAGCAATATTGATAACATTTGGCATAATTTAAATTTAAATATTGAGCTAATTTATGGAGTAAAAAATATTTTTTTATCACGTATCTGTTGTTCCCTGTACTTAAAAAAAAGGTTTTCTTATTCTATAGAATAAGTCATAATATATATACGAGGCATAAGAGAAATTATTTAAATATTGGTAGAGTGGCTGTGAAAACATTACAGACAGATTATTGCATTTATATTATTAGTATGTATGGATTTAATTTCGAAGTTTCTGTGGAGAGTGTAAATTTTGAGTATTTATACCAGTAAACGTTAATCAACAATATATGGCTTTGCCTACATCAATAATAAGTATTGAGAACTTCCTTTTGTCTCTAATTCCTTTTAGATACAATCTGACTTGGAACACGTGGTTAATTTAATGTTATGGGTTTTCCAGCACTTTAATGACTCAGTTCATTCCGTCTTATTTATGATGATGTCAAACAACAAATAATAATGTGAAATCGTGAGAAACAATAATAGCGCGAAGGGTGGGTGGGTGCCTTATTTTAATGTTTTCTGTAGCTCAGTGCTACAATAAGTCGCTTTTAAGAAATATTTTGGTTATGGTTTCTCTTCACCATACAGGCAAAGTACACTGAACGATCAAGCGTTTCAGTATAATGGTGTAGAAATCGTTTTAGACTAAATTACATACCTGATAAGTAGTATCATTCAGGATATTGAGGCAGTTAAGTTTTAGTTTTTATTATTGTTGTAGTTTCTATTTAATTAGGCAAAACTATGACCAGTTAAAAATGTATTGGTTGTAATGGTTAAGTAGTAAAATAAACAAAAGAGTGACATGGAATTGCTAAAATAGGTTAAAAAAAATAGATTAATATTATAATTTACCTTCACAGCAGATGTAGTTTATTTTCATAAGAAATTATCGAATGCAATTAACTATTGATATAGGGGTGTCGAGGCTGCGGCAGCAATATAAAACGTATCCAATGTACCGAGTAATTGAAGACAAATACGGGTGTCAGGCGAAACGAAGACCAAACACCGTCTATTGTGACGAGGGTAATATAAAATCAAATCCAACTCAATACCCGGGAATCGCAGCCTGAGAGCCCACGCGTAGACCAGTCCTATCGAAATTCAAATTCAAAATATTTTTTATTTAAGTTTACAAATAAACATGTGTTTTGAAGCGTCAACTCTACTGTTAATTCGGAAACCTGTTTCTTTCAAGAAGTACCAAAATGAAACTTGACGGTTGTTCTTTAAAAATATAATTCTTATTGCTAGTTACATTTAGTCATTACTGTGATGTACATTGTCAAAGAGTAGCTACATATACGCATTCTTATCTAAGTAATCTTCAATAGTACAGTATTTATTTATTTATGTCATTTAAATTAACCAATCAATGACCTTCAACGTTGTTAAAGCGGTTAAGGGCTTGTACACAAAACTGCGGTGCGACGTCGCATCGCAAAAACCTGCGATCTCGCACGACGCATCGCAAGAACATACGAACTGATTCGAATCGCGTATATCTGCGATGTTACGTCACACTTGTTGACCATATATTTTGTTCGCTCTGAGACTGTGCGTGGGCAAGACGTGTACTCTAGATGGAAATAGTTCCCATCGGTATTCATAACAGTAATAAATGGATGATACCCAAAATCTTCTTTGTTTCTTTATCCTGTATCTCCTAAGCAATAACAAAAGTGCACACTTCTTTTTATGATCCCTGTTACGACCTAGTTTTTAATTTAAAACACGTTTAGTACGGTTGACGGTCGTCGCAAGAATGGTCACACTGGGAGACGCCTTGTCGCACGAAATCGCATCGCAGCAATTTGTGTCGCAAGTTTCTGCGTTGCGAATTCGCATCGCGTTGTATCGCAGTTTTGTGTTCAAGCCCTAATACTGTCGAATAGCACTGAAGGCCGGCGAAAATTTTTGCAGGATAATTCCTGCAGGATAGTCAGACTTTCTCTCTTTTATTCTCAGACATTTTCTACGTCATTATAGGTCGTAACGTTGGTCAATAAAGGCGATGAGATTTACCTAAGTTATTAACAGTATTTGTCATATAAGCGAAGCTCCGGTGGCTCTTCGTCTATCTCGTACACTAAACAAACAAAGAGGGACAAGCAGTCCATCGACGGGCTAACGAAGTGGAGGCACGCGAAGGTGCCAATTAACTAATTGTCAATGTAGTGACCGGCTCGGAACGTGCCAAGGCAATTGCAACCTCGCAATATACTAAACATACTAAAGACCATAGTTTGCTGGGATGTAAAATAAAACATCTTGTATCATATTTTAAGCGCCTCGGATTCACAGAGATAGAACATATTATGCCCAAAGTAAGTCGCCAATAAAATTTCGCTCGTATGATTCAAGTGTCGACAACTCCTTAGATATAAATTTTTAAGTATACGGTATGAGGGTGCCTTAAATCAGGCATGAAAATCTACTTTATATGTCGTAAGTAAAGAATCCTTTTAATGTTGCGTTAAGCAATACATAATTTTGAGCCAAATTTTGGTACGTATTTACTTTGATAAGGATCGTTACTGTATCTATGATTCTCCAATTCGAAAATCTGTCGATAAATTAGATGAATTGAGACCAATTGAAGGAATCGAAAAAATTGAAACTAAATGGTTGCTTTATTTCAGATATTCGATACTTTGAACATCAAATAGTATATGGTAGATAATTGCATGACGTCACCATTCACAGCACTTTTAACACATGATTCTGTTTTTCTAATTAAGGCCCCTGATAAAACGGCATCTAATAGTAATAAGTCCACTTTCAGAGGTGGATTTACATTACATGGCATGACTTATATCCACATGTTGGCTGGGAGTAGCATGAACAATTAAATTTATACTGAAACATAACTGCCAAGTTTCTTGCCGACTTTTCTCGCTAAGAGCACGAATGTCGAGGCTGTTGATGTGGTAGCTTCACTATAATTTGATGATTTGTAGGTTCTTGTGAAAGTCTATTTGACTAAAGGATATTTTGAATTTAACGGAATAATTTTCAATGTTGTTATTAAAAAAAAATTTAAACCTAAGATACCAAGGTTAATTAACCTTGACTTTAATACAGTCAACCTAACTAATTAACGGAGTCTATTCCGTTTTATCTTAATTTCAACGACATCGAAGTACGGGCTTCACTAATTGCACTTGACACTGTGAACTTGTCGCTCAGAACTGTGTCAACATGCGATCAAAAACACCGCGCCCGCGATCATAGCACGCACGCGATAATAACCTTAACGATCTAAGAAACGTTAAAGAGAATATAGCGACAATCGCATAAACTCTTATTGACAGCTATGAGTAAACTGTGATGCTGCATGCATAGGACGTTTCAAAATTCCTCGTTAAGGACGCTGTTCCTGATAAAGAGATAAATGACTCGTTTTATTTGTCATAAAGATGTTAGGACCTTCGCTTCTAATTAACGTCGATGGCTTATTACTTTATTTCGCGAACAGAATATAGTTATTATGCGACATTAATGAAAAAAGGTAGTAAAATAAATAATGATAATATTGTTTTTGCTATATCAAATCTATACGTTTTCATACTCGATACATGCAGGATTTGCAATTTTTTTTTCACGAAGTGTATTTCCTGTCAATGCTTCGGTTAGGAGTAAAATAACTGTTTAAATTGTCCTAGTGTATGTGTGCATGCATTGCTAGTGTAGTGTACTGTGTAGTGTGTCTTTACTGAAGACTTTAGTGGCTTACTAAATTTGCTTTAATTAAGGGCTGTCTTATAATAGTCATTAGCTATCAAGCCCAGAAACGTTTGATTAATTACAGTTGCAAGTTACAGCTCAGATTAAAAACATTACCGAAATCGTTAAAATGGATGAAATGTTAATGATGAAATGTACTTAAAAGCTTTATTACAGCAATAATAACTTTTGTTTTATCGAAACGGTTGTCTGTCACCTTTGTAAGAGTGCCTGAAACTTGAAAAGAGTAAAACCTTGGTCTCTATGATCTGAGGACATTCTGAGTTTTCTCTGATTACGTAAGACTTTATAAACGTTCAAGGTAGAAAGATAATTTTCTAGGGGTTCCCGTTATTCCAATGCTGTCTCCTCAATAAATGTCCTCAATTATGAATAGTTTTTTGAATTGCCGATTTTTTTTTCATTTATGTTAGCCCAATATATATGTTTCAATTATAGCAAATTCCATTAATATAGTTTCAGGAGATTAGCCATGAAAGAGAAACAGACATAAACATATTAGACTTTTGTATTATAATATCAGTATGAAATATTGATGTTAAAGGAAGTACAACCATATTATTGATCTTCATATAGTTGGGGATTGAATAAATATGAAATATGTGAAAAATCCATCTTGTGACGAGTTATGATATGGCGGCGAGTAAAAGTCTTTTTAAAAAATTATTTATTTATTACAAAAGATGAAAATTATACAAGACTTTACTATCTGAATACAAGAATGCAAGTGAATTTAGAAGTAATTTAATTAAAAATGAAAAATTATTATATTCCCGAAACCCGGTTATGATTCCGCGAAGCCCATTGTTTTCGAGCTTGCCTCATCAGCGGATTCCAATGGTTACGGCACCTTAACTCCTCCCTCCTTAAGATGGAAGATGGTCCTGCAGCTTCCAGGAGCGTCCTCGCGCTGCATGTCCTTAGGGGGACTCTTGCTTGGGTAGAACTTCCATGCTGCAAAGGCTATGATTAGAACATACAGGAATACGGTTGACCAACTAGGGATCACCATCATTTTGATCCAGGAACTATAATCTATTTCATCTACATCTTCTATTTTGTTCAGGAGCTCGTGGATGTTATCTAAGGATACGTCTTCTAGGTGTAATTCATAGTGCGCTTCTTCTTGATGTAAGATATCCTTATTAGGTAATGGAACAATCTCGTTCATCGTAATGGTGTTCGTATGCGCGTCTAGGGTCCTGTTCATGACCGTGATATTGCAGTTTCCTGTTATAGTTATAAGAAATGATCCTGATGATCTTCGATATTCGGTTTTACTTCCGCATTGCGTCTTTAATACCTCTGGTTCTATAGTTATCACCAACCATGTGTTTTCTTGGATTTTCTGAATTATTCCTCGTTTGAGATTCATCTTAGCGCGGGTGCAGTTTCCCTTTTGATGTTTAATAAGAGATATGATACAGTCATCGGACTTCTCTGTGATTTTGGAGTTGAGAGATTTGCAAAGTCGAGTGTCTTCTGATATCTTCTTACACTCTTCTTCCAGGTAAGCATACTCATCGCTTCCAAGTGCAAGGAAATTGGATTTAGGGATAATGGTAAGGTTTTCTTTATTTGGAAGGGAGTATAAATGTATATAATCGTATATCTTATGATCAATGGACGGGATTTCTAATATAAATGTTAAAGAGTGCTCTGTGCTGTATGCCTTTACATTAATAGACTTTTCTATTATATGAATATTATTAATACTAATGTCTGCTACGGGCCTTAAGGGATAAAGTCTTTGCATATTATTAAGTTCTGATAGTAAATTACGAGGGCTTATAATACTAGGGTGCATTATACCTAATTGCGAGAATGTCATCGCATCTTCTAGTATCATTAACTTATCTAAAATTATTTGTAAACTAAAACTTATTTGAATGTATATCTCTAGGAAGTGCAATTGATTTATTGTGGTATTAGAGGTAATCGTAATATTTTGTAAAATAGAAACCAACCTATTTTGATTATTATTAATTTTATTTAACTGAGTAGAAAACTCATTAATATTATTTTCCGCCAAATAGAGTGTTTGCTTTTGAGACCTTTGAATTTTGAATACTGAATTGCGTAATTTATTAATTTCGGTTTCGAAACGAATCGCATCTTCGTTATCTAAGTTACCTGTAATTAATTTAACAACTGAACCTAAACCGTTTATAATACCACGTCTAACTCTTATCTTAGGTGCAATAAAAATAATCTTTTTATCAATTAAATCTAAATTATGCTCTATTTGATTCCTATATATCCTATGTAGATTCTGTGAAGCAGTGTTGTTCTCTGCTGCTTTGGTGCTTGCATATAATGACATGAGTTCTATAGAAACTAAATGCAACTGTGTGATATTATACACACATGCTAGGTTTAAGGAAGCAATTTGTTTTGTTATGAATCCTTGTTGTAATAAAAGGATTCCGTTAGCATTGTCTACGGGTTCAAAGGTAAGTTCGGATATTATTTGGAACACGTGGGCTCCGAAGACGAAGGTCCTGTAACAAGATGGGGTCTTCGTAGTAGTTTATAATGTACTCTAATAGATTTAGAATTAGGGTGATTGCCTATGATTTCAGCTATGCTATTGGGATGTAAATGAATAATTTTATACGGTCCTTTAAATTCCGGTTTTGTTTTATCATTTCTCGCGGTCTTCGCCACCTGTTTAAAAACTGTTTCACCTACCTTGAAAGTAACAGCCTCGGCTGTCTGATTGCGTTTTCCGATGATTTTTTCCTTATTTTTGGACATGTGTGCAGTAACACATTCTTGACTGGTGGTCCTTGAAGTTGTCGATCTATTATCTACTCTATAAGTTGAGCCAGGGGTTGATCTTATATGAAATTCCTTTAGCTGTCGATCTATTGCGTCTGATAAAATTGGTATACCTCTATTCTCATTATCCGGTTGAGTACGGTTAGTAGAAACTAGATTGTCGGGGTCAAATGTCACGACACTCATGGTATCTGATTCCGATTGTAGTGTAGGGGGTTGCGTCTTCGTTTGGGATAAATTATCGTTATTAGAGTCAATATTAGGGTGGTCATTGTTTTCGTTAGATGTTGTTGCTTGTTTGTCCACTGTATAGTTAGTCTTAACAGTTATAATTTTTTCACATCTTGGTTCAATCTTAAGATTCTTACTAGGATAGTCCAAGTAAATAGGTATCTCTGCGTCAGCTGTACATAAGATCTTATTCTTTATATTAATGTTACACGATAACGCTTTTAATAAGTCCAAGCCTATAAGTCCTTTATACTTAGGGTCAAAGTCGAAAAGAAGGAATTTATGAATAATATTACTATTAAATGCCGCGGGAAGGGGTAAATAAGCTACTTGATCGTGACGCGTGACAGCGTGTGCTGTCTTAACTTCGAATGGTTCATATTCAATGAGCTCTTCGAACACTGTATCAATTATAACGCTAGGCGATATCATAGAGCGTGATGCGCCAGTATCTATTAGGAATTTACCTTGAAATTCGGGTAATTCGATATACGGAAGGTGGTCTGTATCGTGGTGGTTTAACTTTACTAAATCAGGAGGAAAATCCTGCTGGGTTTGACCGTCTTCTAGTTCACATTGCAATTCCTGATTATTAGGGATATTACTATCTAGGTATTGGTACTGACCTTGTTCATAGCACGGTTCTGCTTCTTCCTCGTAGTAGGCCGGTTCACTTGTTGAGGGTCCACCTGAGTAGAACAGCTCCTCAACGGCAAACTGTGGTGTTTGAGGCTTTGTAATAGACCTCATGGTTACGTCGGAAACCTTTTGGGGTGGATTCACCTGTTGTTGTTGGGGGATGTTGTTCCTAAAGTTACCTGAAGGGGGTCTGTAATTGCCTGATTGTGGGCGGTTCTTCCACGGTAACATAGACTGAACCCATTTTTGTCGTTGTTCGGGTGTCCAGTTATTTTGACGAGGTGTATATGATGGGTTTGGCGAATGGTGTTGTGGGGTAGCTGGATTATTGAATTTAAATGGACTTTGGTTCTGATGGTGGTGGTTAAAAGATTTAATTGGCTCCTTTAACCTTGCTTGAGATGTTGACGGATTATTAAAATTATTAAATGTCTTATTATATGCAGCTCTAGCTTCTTCCTGCCTAGCAGCAACTATAGCTGTTTCTAGCGTCGCGGGTTGCGCTATTCTTACGCCTATTGATACTTGAAATTCTAAATTATTTATATATTGTTCTATGACCATGCTCTCATAATATGCTTTATTTGTGTGCGTGCCTACGGAGAATAAAGTATCTAATATTTCTCTGAGTCGCCTACCGAACGACTCGGCGTCCTCTTGCCTATTTCTACGCGTCCTACTTAGTTCTTGCATAACCTGGATTTCGTTACGGGGTTCACGTAGTCTACGTATGAGGGCTGCTTTAACATGCTCCCATGAGTCAAGACACTCTTCATAAGCTATTGCGTCTATTGCGGCACCACTTAATCTACTTTTTATTAATCGAATTGTTGCTGGGTGAGCCTTAGCGGACTCGTCTAGTACACTGATAATACTTTCTACCTCTCTTATATAATAATTTAACCGTTTTACGTTCCCATCGTAATGTGGCATAAAATCTGCTATTAATTTAAAACCAGAAAGATCGCAATTTAGAAAAGCCATCTTTTAATTAATTAATATATTTTATTTAATAAATTACAATTATGTTTATATTCGATAGATTCAAAATACGAATATTAGATTTTAAACTATAACGAAATATCGTCTTTATTTAATACCTTAAAGTTATATTTATATTCGATAGATTTCATATACGAATATTAGATTTAAAACTATGACGAAATATCGTCTTGAGTGAATCAATATGCCTAATAATGCGATTTGAGCTTTTTAGACAGAAACACTTTTAAAATACTCTATATACTATTATATTCGATAGATTTAATATGCGAATAATAAATTTAAAACTATGACGAAATATCGTCTTGAGTGAATCAATATGCCTAATAATGCGATTTGAGCTTTTAGACAGAAACACTTTTAAAATATACTATATACTATACGGTAGGAAATATAACAGAGGAACTTGGATAGCGAGAGTACTCACCACAAGATTACTTTTCTCTGCATCTCCTCTCCGGACTTGTTCTCTTGTTCAGCGCCGCCTTTGTAGGTTCTCTATTGCGATTTTTAACGATAGATATCGTTCAGTTGGTTAAGAGTTTGATTAACCAACTGTCACAATCCTACCGACTGCGCCAGTTATGATATGGCGGCGAGTAAAAGTCTTTTTAAAAAATTATTTATTTATTACAAAAGATGAAAATTATACAAGACTTTACTATCTGAATACAAGAATGCAAGTGAATTTAGAAGTAATTTAATTAAAAATGAAAAATTATTATATTCCCGAAACCCGGTTATGATTCCGCGAAGCCCATTGTTTTCGAGCTTGCCTCATCAGCGGATTCCAATGGTTACGGCACCTTAACTGACGGAGAGAACGAAAATTTTGTGAGTTCATTCTGCCGGTTCATGAACTAATCTTTCTTTGTAGTAGTGAAGTTATTCTTCTTGCTCCTGCTGACTCCATTCAAGTCGTTCATAAAGTTTAGCTCGGCGATGCCGCGGGGTCGTGGCACATGTCGTTTGCTCCCATACGAGCGGTACGATCTTTTGTCCGGAGCACAAAGGACGTGTGGACCCCCCGTCGGCCGACCACCGGCGGAGAGCTGCGCACCGGCCGAGGGAAATAAATGTAGGGAAAGAATTTAATGGGAATGTCAAAATAAATGGACGCGAAAGTAAATATTATGACAAAAAAACTAGAAGCTAAGTTTCGGTCTTTATATTGCTAAGTAAGCTATAATCTCAACTATAGAACTCGATTGCATTCAATTTCATAACCCGATCATCTTCTTTCAGCTCCCATTATCCCACTCTAAGTGTGGTCGTCACAGCATGTCACTTCCTTCCATTCTTTTCTATCATTTGTTGTCGCCAATGACTTCCGCTTTGTATTTTATAGCAATACAGTCATGAAACAAGAGTATCGCGCCCTTTTTGATTACAATCGTGGCAACACTGTGCCGTTATTGTTTGCGGTGGAGTCTCCCTATTGATACAACTTCTCAGTGACAGTCCGTCATTCAAGAGAAGTGCATCTCGGAACGGGAATTGTGGTATTCCTATTATATCGTGTTATTGTATATAGTTTGCGCTAACACATTCAACTCTGGCTCTACTCCTTTCATATGCATGTCATACTTCACACAATCCAACCATCTTTTTTTAGGCCTCCCTCTAGTCACATATTCATCCACATTCATATTTAACATTCGTTTAGTTACATGATTTCCATCTCTTCTCAATACATGTCCATACCACCCCTATCTTTCACCTCTCGTCTTTTCTATAATGGGCGCAACTTTCAGACTTCCCTTTATATACTGCTTTGGGAAAGCATTGTACTTAAATATGATGTGAATTCTTAGATGATATGTCTTTTTCGCAACTTGTTACTATCCCACTTCTGAGCAAGGTCTGCTATCGTTTTTGAAAAATTGTTTTCTTTTTACCTGGGAAAGTGTCTGATAAATTGTATCAATTGGGTAGATTTTTATAAAAAAAACTCGTGGGCTTTGATTCCGTATCCCCTTGGTTAAGGATCATAAGCCGCCCCAATGGACTATCACAGCTTCAAAATATATTCCCTACCCGTTCGTTATAAGATAATATCGCACACGCTCGTTCGATACAGCACCGGGCCCGCGGGACGCTTGCGATGACAAAAAAAACACAAAAAGTTCCCAGAAACGACGTCGTATCCTTCTCCATTGAGTATGATTTATTTTCCCCTCTGTCGCAAGTTCCGGGAGTCAATAGTGTTTTTATTAGCCTTTATGATATTATGACGTGATCTTATAAAAATATCGGTGAATGAATTATTATAAATTCTTGCAAATGGCTTTGGTTGAGTAATGCACGACGCCATGACGCAGTGCTATTGAGACACTAAGTTCTAGTTTTGACACGAATGCTCGAAATAAAGTATTATACGAAGATATACGTGTGTAATATTTAATTTTTATTCTATTTCTATGAATCTCCATCTTTGTTCGCGACAACTTGAGTGCTTCATTAGGTGTTGTGTTTTACTTAAATATGACTCTTTTTTTTCCCTTAGCAAAACCAGGTTTCTTCCTTTCCTAATTTTCCCACATAATTAAAGTTGTATAGTGTAAAACATAAACATATGTCTTAGCAGATTTTTCTGTAAATCTATAAAAGGGGAATAATAAACCAGACCTAGTTTTGTTACTCGTATATCTCAAAGGCATCAGACACTGTTTTCGATGAAAGCAACCAAGCGGCTTGAATTTTTACAAATATCGTCATATTTCAAACAATTTATACAAAACGTTTCCAAAATTACACACTTCATTTATAATATACATTTTTGTAAGTGAAGTTATCTTGTAAAAACCATATAAAAATCCGCTCCGTAGTTAAGTTTAACGAGAACAGACAGACAAACGGAAGGGGACATTGTTTTATAAATTTATAGTATACTAATATACCCTAGCCGTTTCGCTGGGCTTAATTTACAGATATCAGTAGTAAAAAATCTGTTATTGATACAGATGCCACAATAGTATACTGGATCTACCGCTGTGTCATTCAAAAGATGTCTGAAAATTTCTAGATTCGGTCCAGCCGTTTCGGAGTCTAAAAAGGACATACAAAGAATAATAATTGTATAAAATATATATTACGCTTGTCAGTTTATATACAAATGTAATTCATATATATTACAACAAAAATTATTATTAAAACAATAAAGTTAATGAATACATTCACGACCACGTGTTAATATCACCTCAATTCTGATTTGGTATGACGAAATATTCCCCGAGATAACGGCCGGCGAGCACTGACCTAAGTGTAAGTTGAACTTTTAACAATTTATTGTAATGATATGCCAATTTAATCGTCTACTTCATTATTCATAGCAATATAAAGAGCCCACTGAATTTTTATGCCTCCTTTCTATTCATTTATTTGTGAGCGACGCGTGGGTGAAATGTTTATGTTGTCGATTTATTAAACTTTTGTATTTGTAGGTAAAAGGACACAGAGCACTTATTGTGGGTAGACACGGATCTACGACCACCGTTGAACGATTACAGGGATATTCTACACTATGACGATCTCATGTCGCTCTATTATAAGGATAAAGTCACATTTTCTATCCTTATACATGGTACATGTAACTTTATTCTTCGTATATTATATGCCTTTATGAAGACAAACAGATTATCAGATAGGACATCTAATAGCTACACGAATCTACGTTCAGAACGAGAGTGAGTATAGTATTATTGATTAAATTGGTTTGTCCGGTTATTTCTCTTCAGAGAAAAATAAAAGCAAAATATATATTAATATTTGACTTTATTTATTTTAATTTATCATCATTTCGAGAGGGTGGCAATGCAATAGACTATGTTTGATGCGATTGCTATATTAACCTTGCTAGGACAGTCACAAAAAAATAAAAGAAAATAATACAAATTACGTAGGAATTTAAATATTTAAAGAATGTGGATATGTGCGTCTGGTGTGCGGTTGTCGAATGTCCTATACTTAAAATATAATTTTTATGTTTACTTACTATTTAAAGATCTGTAAACCCTTTACAATTTTCTTTTCCGAATTAATTTATTTGAATCTTATCACAAAGTAATAATATAAAATCGAATATAAAAAATAATAGGTACCATTGTCGTGCTATGTAATCTCTGATGTAAAATCAAAACACTGTTCCGACCGATACCTCGATAATGGACCCGTTTGTTCACAAAAAAAATAAGTGATTTGTTATTCGGATGAAGAGATGTGTTTGTTTTTGTTTACATTTGAAATACAATTTGGCCCTTTTTATACCGTGTCGTGTGTGGCAATATGGCGGGGCGCTGCGCAGGTAGGGGCGCATCGGATTGTAGATTCAAACCTACGACCTAGTGACGCGGTCCCAACATTTTATAGAATACGAGATGGACCCGCAACTTCTAAGCGTCAATTTATTAAAATTCCCTTAATTATGTACGTCACTTTTTCCGTTAAAAAAGGAAAAAGGAAATTTTAAATCTCATATGTTAGCTTTAAGTGTAATCAAGTTCATGAATATTGTTTGAGTAGAGAGAGACAGAGAGACTCACTAAGCGGGCATTAAAATGTTCATAGACAAATGAAAAAAAACGATGTGATAAATTATAGTTAAGGGCTTTTTCATTATTTACATTATACGAGTAGGTTCATGCGATTTTTTTTCAAAATATTTAATTTTAACTTGATTTCTGACAGCTAGTCACAAATCACAAATATACGTCGATGAATACGATATCGATTCGCGGAATTTATTTTAGACATTTAAGTTTTTTGTTAAATCTCTATAAATTTATCTTAATGTTTTACGGAAACTTAATTATTCTAAATTATAACTTCATACAAGTCTTTTAAAATGAGATATACGATATTATATAAGGATCGCGAAAGTCAGTAACAATAAATAAAGATTAATCGACAGTTATCCGGAACTCGGTGTGTAATTAACTGTAATATAATTAGTAGCAGCGATAACATCGTCCCGTCTGCCGGTTTTACTTACCAAATAGAATATGGTATCGTCTAATATTACGATACGCATATTCATATTTATTATTATCTTGCTTGCTACGCGGTATGGTATCCGACTGAATAAAGTAGACCACCCTCATTTCTTACCGAGGTGTCGTAAAAGGC
Organism: Morpho helenor; assembly: GCA_029227775.1. Taxonomy (NCBI): domain Eukaryota; kingdom Metazoa; phylum Arthropoda; class Insecta; order Lepidoptera; family Nymphalidae; genus Morpho; species Morpho helenor. The sequence goes on along the minus strand of JARGCU010000020.1, from coordinate 16,988,880 downwards.
GACTAAGTCGACCCGCCGTGTGGTATCCGGTTTAGTAGAATAGACCACCCTCTTTCTTTCAAGGTATCGTAGAATACGACTAAGGTAAATTGACGTCAGGCAGGCGGTTAAAACGCAGCCAAATAATGTGTGTGGCAACATACTCATAATATGTTGTGCCGACCCCACTTAGAGTGGAATAAGAGCAGGAGAATGATGAATGATGATTATTATCTTGGTTGTGGCGTCAGAAGAAGCAGCGCCACATCATCTTTTTCATTCACGCCATATCATTGCTGTCAGTTTTAACTACTCACGCAGAATCATCTGGTGAAATATTGTTGGAGAAGCAGCTAAAGTAGATATATCCTACTGTTAAAGAACCGAACATAAACTTTAATAATTATTCCTTATAATCAGCTGAGGATTCGAAGAGTTTATTTAGAGCTTAAAGCGTGTGTGTTCATTATACAGTTCAAATAAAAAGGCGGCTAACACGTTCGCGCGATTCCAAACTGGTCCACAAGAAGCAACCGAATCGTATTTTAAATTACATCAGAATTGAATTCCTTCGGGTCATTATATAAATTTGTTATACTTTTTGCAAAGATACGAATGTTCGCAGTCGGATTCTCACAATTTTCTACGTTCGAGTAACAGAAGGCTATAATTTGAATATCTCAATTGAAATTCTAATGTCCGTTGAAATTCCGTTCTGTTTTTTAGCCCCTTTGATCTCATTTAAATGCCATATTTTAAAAGACTTTCGTGGGAAATTTTAAAACTCAAATTTTGGTTTGGTTTATAGACATTTATTTCTCAAAAAAATAAAGCCCAATACTGAAATTGTAAGCAAAATACGACAACGGTGTGTTAAGGCGGTTAGTACGGCTAAATTATAACCCGTCAAAAAGTGTCACCGAAATAGATAGAGAATAGAAACTATAACAACTGCTACTCATATACATACAAGTAGATATAGATGATAAAACTCTCCTTAGTCGTATTTTACGACACATCCGTAAGAAATAGGAATTCTACTCAACTGGATACCACACGAAACAATATATACCTATATCAAGGATTTTTATAAAATTATAAGTACAAATACATCGAGCGAAATCACAAGATAAACCAGTAGCTGGCACACTTTCAATAAATGTTCATTCATGAAACATATACCAGGACCAATGTGAACGTAACTGAAAGCTGCAATGAGTTGCCGAGCATCATAGACGCGTTGAAAATTTTATATAACTTGAGTTAAGTTGATGCAAACTTGGCTGAAAGTCGGTACGTGGTGAATTTTTCAAAGTAGTAAACTTTGGCGTGCAAAGCTCTGGCCGCAACTTTACCCGGTCTCGGGGGGCACTGTTTATTAGCACCGGACTGTACACTGCAGCTTGTTTAGCACGAAAACAATAAAATTTTGCAGTTAGTTTTAGCTTTCTCATTAGAACAGTTTAAAATAACCATTAAAAGTAGGCAGATACATGAAGCCTATACTATGCCTATACTAAATGTCTTGTTGTTGTTGTATTGGGAATAACATAAGTATTAAACATATGTGGAATTAACTACTCTCCCAAATTGCACAAGATAGCAAAGACAAAATATAACCAGTTATTGTTATATTCTATAAATGGCAAACGCCAAGTTTCTTGCTAGCTCTGCTCGGAAGGAGGTATTTTCCAAATTAAAAGTAGAAGTTGATTTTTATTTAGTTACTGATTCAAAAGTGCCTGTTTACAAGTTTATTTTAACAAAATATAACAATTATAATTACAAAATATTTTTATACTTAAACTAACAATGGGGCTATAATGTTATACACTCTACACATTGTTTTAACTAGGATATTTCTAAAAGAGCAACTAGTAATTTTTTTGTCAGTTTGTGATTATTAAGTGTCAGTATTTTGAACCGATTGTACCAAGTCCTTTTAAAATTAACGGTTGTCTAACTTTTTCATTGATTTAATTTCCGCTGTGTAACAAAATCGGCATCAGGATAAGTCTCTAAAGCCGTGCCAAAAAATAAAAAATAAAGCTGAGGAGAAAAATAGTCGAGAACTAGTTTAATCCGGGCCAGTTTGAAGTAACAAGAAAAATAAGACATCACTTCGTGGTGGGTCTGTATTTCGTTCCCATATCTTGGCAATTCAATTTAGAGATAACAAAACTTTCTAACTTATAGGGCATTCTGACTTTAACATAAATTGTACTTATAGTGCCTGTAAGTAATTTTAAATGTTCAAAATTATCTATCAAATCTAGTAATTGGCTATAAGTCAAATACATTATTTTCTATATATTAGAACACTAAAAATACAACTCGTATGTGAGAGATATAATCCAAGTCGGTTAATAATTATAAGTACCTTTGCAAATTTTACTTCTAAATTTATCTAGGTATATTTATTATAAAACAATGTCCCAAACAGCTGTCTGTCTGTGTGTGATCGATTTTCTCAAAACCTACTGAAGGGATTATTGTATAGTTTTTACTAAACGGTAGTGCAATTCTTTCGAAAGCTTTAGATTAATAATTCAAAACTGTTTAACCGTTGTAAAAAAAATCGCCTGCTATGAGCTTTACTGGCGTGCGCCGCATACCAGTAGAGGTATAGTAAAGTAATGGACTATAGAATTGTAGATCTACAAAAACGCATAGCATGTCTCTAGCTCTTATGGTTAACTACTTTTATGTAATTCTTGTAGAAGGTTTAGATTAAGGGTACAATACGGTTTTATCTAAATCGACTGAAATACATATTTGTGATACTGATTTCCACGCGGGTGTAGTTGCGGGTACAGCTTATTATATAAAAAAGGAAAACGAAGGTTATGGGATTTTCATCTAAACCTCTTCATTGTAGTATACACTAAACGATCATATACATTAACCAACACCAACCATAGCGACGCGCCTCAATCAGCTACTAGTATTATAATTGGGGCCCACTCAAGACGGTGTGAATGAGACCACGGCGTAAATTGATAAAAACAAGTTCCCATTACACCATATAATATAATTTAATCGTTGCCGGCGTAACATTCAATTATTAGAATAAAACCCGTCCGCAGGTCGGTCCGTCCCGCGCTGTAATTAAACCGAAGCGGTATTCGAGCATTAAATTATTCATGAGGTGTAAAGCTTACGGCGCGGCGTCTTCGGCTCAAAGCATTGGAAACTATTAACATTTTAATTATGCTGCGTTATTAGACAACACCGCGGGCTACGGCGAGGGGATTGGCAGGGACTGGAGGGGCGCGGGCTGAAGTGATAAGTACCACGAACTGCTGAAGCTGAGGTGGTAGGATCATGTTAACAATACGATGTATCCTAAAGCATGAGAGTAAGTGATGAAATGCTTGTTGTATCAGTTATATAGTATCAGTGGTAAAATGTGGTCTTAAGAATCTCGAAGTTTTGTTGCAGGCTGAATATCACTCCCATCGATGGAATGTGACCTACAGTATCCGTTTCTTTTTCGACTTAACTAGATCTAATTCTGTCTGACTGTTTGCCTGTTAAGCTTTCAAGATTAATCTTCTGAAACAATAAAAATGAAATTTAACACAATTGAAGCTTATCTACCAAGCTATCATATAGGATAAAAAATTCTTGTTTTTCCATCAGGATCGCTTAAAATATATACTGCATATCGGAGGGTACTTAACACTAAAGTTGACAGGCACGATTTACTATTAGGATTCATTACGGATATCACTAATTCAATATTAAATTCAAAAGCCTTGATATATAAATTTATGATATATCTCACAAATGTGCACAAATGCACAACTCCCAATGTATTATATTTCAAGTTTAAGTGACCTTTAGGAAGTTGCTAGCATTTAGCGCAGTGAAATACGATCTTTCAAATAACACACACAAATTCCCTAAAGTACGGGACACGTACAGACACTATACATATATCAGGGCTGCCCTAATGCGACACCGTTCACAATATGCCCTTTTAGCTGTCACCGAGAGCGGCGAGTGGGTGGATAAGTATAACGTATTAAGAATTAAATTAACTTCATTGAAAACCATCACACATGTTGTCATTATAAAATGTATTATTTACTTCCAACCATATTAACATCAAAAATAAAATAAAATTACCATATCTACCAGTTAAAAGTAATACTTATTAATATTTCCTATTTATACACAATTGCGTGCTCAAACTAAAATATGTGATATATATGTTATTTTTAAATTGAATATTGAGATTGATTTTAATCATATAGTTAAAGTTTAAAATCAAACTATAATTGACCGTTGAAATAAATACTTTGTTGTATTTAAAATAAACCCTTCAAAATTTACCAAAATACGCATTTAAAAAATAATAGCAAAATACAAATAAATATTTAAACATAAACAACGTTATTCTTCATAAGTTTTCTCCATTCCACAACATCCATTTCTTTAATGAAGAAATCTCTTTATGTAATAAATAACAGGTGACATTTCTTTTGCAAATTGGATCGGTATAAATGGCGGGGGATATATCAGGAACAATAAATACAAAATTAACATTAAAGCTACGCCAAAAATAAAAATTTAAGGCGGTTGAGTGCATAAAAGAAAGCATATCGAAAATACGGTGAAAATGAATAAACTGAATAAATCCAAAATCAGTTATAGCATGTGCGACGTAAAAGAGAGCTCAATTAGCAGTGCGCCTCGGTTTAGCAATTTGTATACGAGGCACTAACTGCAGCCTTGCAAATTGGATAAGTGGGAACTGCCGGGGACAGACATTTGCATTCCGACGTGAATGCAGGTGCTGATATATTAGACCTGAATGAAACTCCTACAACAGAATGGACTTTAAAATTATATGTATTTAAAGAAATTTAACAGAAACGAAAAGAAGAATAAAGCGATATTTAAATTAAAGAGATATTTAAAGTAAAAATTACAAAGTTCGAAAGAATACTAATCAGTTCAGAAACTCAATGTATACGAACCAAACTGAAAGATAATTTTCAAAGGAGAAACAAAAGTTGGCTGGGAGGAAATTTTTCAGAAGAATAACAAGCAAGGGAGTAACGAGGCAAAACACGGTCGAGTCCGAGGTAAAGCTGTAAAACATCTGAATTTACTCGTGCGAGGAAAGTTCTACCGATCCGTGAGACCGCGACCGGCGATTGCCACGTGCTCGCGACCACCGCGCTCATCTGGAACTGCAGTTTTATCCCAGACTGCTTTCAAAAATGTTACCCCGAAATGATAAGGTGAAAGCGATCCGACTGCAAATGCGATATGAACGGAAACAATTCTGAAAATTTCCGACGGAGTAATGTGATTGACCTAATTCCTGATTGAATTTTGTTTTCGGATGCTGCGAATGGGAGAAATTTCCTTCAATGAATTGCGTAATTTTGTATACAATGGTAAAGTTGAATTTCTCATTACAGAACCATTTTGCAATACGTTTGGTTATACAATTCTTGGTGTAATTAACTCTCTTTGAAGCTAATAAATATATTTACATCGTAAACATGGGCGATTTTTAATGTTCTTGTTTTGACTTATTAATTACATTACGCCTATAACAATATTTTTTGAATGATGTAGTTGAAATAATTGGCCACTGTCAAAAGCACCTCCTGTTTCAAATGGTGTCCAATTATCCACATTCAATGGCTAATAATGTAAATTCAAACATTCAAGTGTAGGGGTTCATTTCCGCACGGAAATGGTTAATTTTAGACGATGATAAGGCTCGTTAATTTCCGTTACAAGTCACCTGTCATACACGAGGGTGATATTTGATAGCAGGCGATTAATAACGAGAACTTGCGAAACAAAGTTCTCTCAGGAAAATGGTATTCCACATTGGAAGTTTTGGAAGTGTGGTGAATTCGTAATTCGGTAAGAGGTAATCTCTACCCACTTTACCAAGTTGTCAATTTCCTTATCTTGCCATTATCTTTTTGTATCATTATGAGATAGCACCGACCATTGGAACGAAACTTAAGGTTAATGTTACAGCCCGTAACAATACACTTTCAATATGGATAAAAAAATTTAGGATAAACAAATCTCTTCTTGCCTTCGGGTAAAAGATAGAGACTTAACAGTGTTAAGTAGCTGTAAGGTGCTGACACATCGCTAACAGCTGTAGTTTGAATCGGCAACTGAACGGAAAATCAGGAGCGCAACTATTGTATATAGGCTATATAACATCACGCTTAGATGACTAGGAGAGGAGCAGTAATAAAAAATAGTAGAAAAACGGCATAATTTAAACGGTAACAGTTAATCAAAAGTCACGTATTACGAAATTGTTCCCTCTATAAGTTCTAAATAAAAGTCCGCGATAGTCTAGCTTTTAAGGTTAACCCACTCTAACCATTTTTATGGTTATAGAAAGACTATATAACGGTTTTAATCTTTTCACGCGGGCGGAGCCGCTGGCGATTGATAGTCTAAAAGAAATTAGTTTTTAACAAGCAAGAAAAATCCACTACGAGGAAGGCTTACCGTACCGTTGTTAAAATCTTTTTTCGGAGTTGATTATAATATAAAGAAATACAAATAAAACGACGTCGGCTAACAAAAGAATATCATCTTTTAATTCACAATTTCAAGATGTTTGAAACCTGTTTGAAATGTGACACCAGGCGACGGTTTAGAGGATGAATATAATAAAAAGTAACCCGTCAAAAGACCTCGGTCCTTAGATGGGCGTTCGATTGACGACGCTTTATCACTCGTTGATTGTCGCCGTCACGCTGAGTCATCCGAGGGCTCCGCGATAAAGGCAAGACCGAATTACTGGTGATTAGAAGCGACGAGGATTTAAGGATATTGAAATTTTACGAGCGCTCCTTTTTTATAATTTTCTACGGACAAAATGTTTAGATTTCCTTGCATAATTCAGTTGTAACATTTTCAGCTTCACAATACATTTAGACTTTGGCACTTGGTCTAAAAATATAAGTTATACATCTCTCTTCGCGGTCGCCATTTTCATTACGGTAAGGTCGTGTTTCTGAAAGTCCATTGCAACTTTTTCCACTATTTTTCTTCATCTAGTTCGGCATCTAGCATCCCTCAGGGCGGATGCAATAGACAGTCCAGTAAGGGTTGATATTTGGTCACACAAACGGGTAGGTAATCGCTCGCGAGGAATCTTTTCTTCGACTACAACAACCAACTTGTCTAGGCTGTCGGGATGCCAACGGGCAATGTGACCAAAGTAAACGAGGATCCTTTGGTAGCGAAGTAGATAGCCGAGTCAGTCAGATGCGCAGTTATTCTAGGATAGATTTGTTTGTACCCTTGGCCATCCATGGTATAGGAAGAATACCACCATAATTGAAAACCAACTTGAATAAAGAATATTTAAAAATTTAATTCAATAATAGAAGCTTTAGAAGTGCGTGTTTGCAGCGATGATATGCGACTTAAGAACTTGCTCGATGATTACAGGCTTCATATGAAAACTTAATCACTCAGCAGGGGTGGGAAAAGATACGTGTCTCGTCGTGATAAGCTATAATATCTAAAGGTTGAATTTAAAATTGAAGCTAAAGGCTGTAAAGGCTTCTGGAGCTATAATTAATTGTTGAAGCATTATTTTACTATTTTGATTGCCTTATTTTTTATGAGTTCGTCATGCCAAAGGATTCAAAAGTGCGCTTAAACATTCATCTACATTTAGCTTCACTTAGAGAACTACCTAAATAATTTCAGTTTTATGATAGAGAAAGCGTCCTCCTCCAACTTCACGGCGTGTAATCGGGTTGAAAACTCACCATGTTTTACTGGTGTGTATTCAGAACGAGTTGCTCAGATGGAATCTTATCGTAAGATTTCCAATGCTGAAAAAGACCGGCGACTGCAGAAGCACATTAGCTAGGGCTTTGTTTGAAGAGGGAAAAGCAATGCTTTATTTAGCCACCCTAATATTATAAAGAATTAGTAATTCGTTTGACATAAAAGAGTAAATAGTAACGTGACTTATGATTCATGATATGATGATTAATACATTAATTTATTAACACAACATTATATCATTAATATATTAACACAAATTTGAATGATAGATTTATATCAATAATATGGTACTTTTGTCTGAATTATACCATGATTAAAGCTATTTTTTCGATAGACAATAAAGACTATAACACAGTAGAGATATAAAGTTTGCTAATAACAATAACAAAACTAAATCTCGTGTCAAATACAAACAAGAACATATTGTTTGGACATCAGTCAATATTATGTTTGTGTTGACCGAAAGATCCTTTCGGCCTGAGGCGAGGAAAATTATCACATATTTATATTGTTTTCCTGACGTATTTCTACATAATTATCGTTTGTATATTTTTGTATAGTTAAAGAAAATATAGAGGCATCCGAGGATTATATTATACTACCTACGAATAAAAATTGAAATTGAGAAACCGACATACCTGAATAAAAATAAATAAAACGGTATCTATAATCATAATTCAAATTAAAATTCCGAATTTTCTTTATTAGAATAAACTTGTGAACATGTGCTCTTGAATCGTTAACTCTACTGCTGTTTCGGAAAGCTCCTACCGAGAAGAGCCAACCAGAAAGTTGGCGGTTGTTCTTTTCACAATAATACTTATAACTAAATACATTAACTCATTACTATATTACTGGTACAGGGTCGAACAGTAGCTATATCCACGCATGCTTGTCATCTAAATTTTTCTTATCGTAAGCTTCTTATCTTTGTTATCATCGGCTAATAACATTACGACTATGTATTTAAAAGATTCGATTTTTATTTTATTTTTGATCTGACACCGGCTCTTATATTTCAATCAGAGAGTATAGTGAAGTTTTAATTTAAACGTTGTTTGTAATTTTAATCATTTTAAAACAAAAGTAAGTAACGGCCTGTTACTGTCCCACTACTGGGCATAGGCCTTCTCTCTCCGTTTCTAAAGAGAAGGATTGGAGTTGAGACCTACCACGCTGCTCCAATGCGGATATGTTGATTACACATATATGTTCATTCTCTAGAGATACTCAGGTGTCCTCACGATGTTTTCCTTTACAAGAAGCGTGTGATAAATTGCGATTATCAATTAGACACATAAGTTTTAACAGAAAAAACCATTAGTGCCTGCCGAAATTTGAACTTTTGACGTGAAAGAATCACACGGTATCACCGCTGGGCTATCATAGCTTTCAGTACACACATTCACAGCTATACCATTGTAAAGTACAATACTAATCTTTTTCAGAAACAACAATCTCTTTCGAAAACATTATTAATAAAATTACAGAGTGGATTCATAAATTTATAATTTGCCCTAAACGTTTCCGCGCCGCTCGATTGCCGCCCGCCCTAAAATTCCCTTTCAATTGTTTAATGATAGGCGTGCGAGTACCTGCCTATACCTGCCTATTACATGTTATACCGCGCCGTGTTGTGGCGCGTTAAATAATAAATTACATGCCTTTTGTTTACGAGCAATGCGGACGGAACATTTAATAAAGAGAGTAACTGAGGAAATAAATAGGCGGGGGTACACATCTGTCGCTCTGAACTCGGGCTGCAGTATTGTGCCATGGGGTCGGTGCACACTGACAATGCTTTGTCGTTATATATTTGTAGAAACGTCTCTAAAACTGATAACATAAACGTCACACTAACGCGATCGAGTAGATTAAAAAACTCGCACTTAGTACACTGATAGTCGTATCGAGTCAGCGTCAGAACGAGGTTGACTTCAATACAGCAACTTATAGCTATTTATAGGAACTAACGTCTGCTAATGAACAAATACACAAATGCTATTTGTCTAATTCCTATTCTATTCTATATATATACACAGAATCTCTTTAATTTTTATGAGAATTTAATAATCTAATTTTTCACTACCCGAACCTGATTTTACCAGAGAGAGTACCATTTCCAACAAAACTCGTCAAATTTCAATTTTTAATTTCAAATTTCAACCAATTTTTACAACACTTTAAAAAAGCAGACAAACCTTCTACGTAAATCATTCTGTCTATTGCTAAAAATCGCATGAAAATCCGTCCAGAAGTTTGGGAGTTTATCGCGAACAGACAGACAGATAAACGCGTTGGGGTATATTAAGATTTGAATGACTAAATATCTCTTCATTGTACTCTACACTTTATGGTATTGCCAATATAAGTTAGTGCACTTCATTTGTCCCTTTCATTTGGCCGTTTAAATGTGATTTTAACACTATTAAGGGCAAGTGAGGGTGGCTTTGAAAAATGAGTACCAAATGTGATTATGCAGCTTAGTCTCTGCCCGGGGGGAGCTACAAACTTATTGCGAACTTGATATTTGAGATCTATTCATTATCGAAATATTAGTGTATTTTGTTGTTGTTGTTTTATCTCTTTATTGTATCCAATTTTACAAGAAAAATTATTTCAAGGTAAAAAGTAAAAAACAATATTAAAAAGAGCACAAAGGCGGACTTATCCCATAAAGGGATCATTTTGTATGTATATTTATAACCAGTTGTATCTGCAAGTTCGTTCGATTCACATGTTTCAAATTAAATCAAAATAATTTTTATTTAAGCTTTTTTAAGCACTTTTCGTCATGAATCAATATAACCATATTGATTACCATATAATGAAGCTACAACTGGTTCGGAATGTTGCTCTTACCGAGAAGAACCAGCAAGAAACTTGACGGTCAATCTTTTAATCATTTTCAATTTTACATTATTAAACCGCAGTTTTGTATTAAGCTGAAGGAATTTTCAAATCCAGGTATGTTTATCATTTAAATAATCTTCAATTTTGTAATTTAAACCTTTTTATAGACTGGTCTAGTATGGATTACGTAATTTTATTATAGAAGCGAATACCGAGACCATCGAATGAGTTGCTAACTCTGCTGAGTCGCGACACAGAAATCCTAAGCTTTTTGTGACCTCTCGTACTGGCTGGTACCCGTCTATGATATATTTTAAGTTTCGTTTAAAGTATATTTATATATTTTTTTCTATATAACAATTTTTTTTCTATGAATAAACCCGATAAGAAGCCCGATGTATAAACTTCAATATTACACAGTCTGACAAATAGGCAAGCAGACTTTTGCATTTATCATATTGAATGCATTACGTTAAAAATATCGACAACATAAGGTTACTAATATAGGATTTTTTATTTCCTTAATCCAATGGGTCTCATAATTCAAAAATCATTAATATAATAAATTGATATCAAAAATGTGAGGTTGATCTGGGCCACATTATTCATGGCAAATCTCCGACTTTCGCACGTCCCTCTGTATATTGGCTTAGTTTTTGCGCTGCGCCATTGTGGCCCCGAACAAAACAAAAAGCCATCTCGAATGTTTCCCCTAACAAAAACTCAAAGAATAAGTGAATCCGACTTAATGTCGGGCCGAGATATGTGACGATATTTATCGCGGAGAGCTCCGTCCATTGTGTCGCCGTATGATATAAACAGCGCGGGCGTGGCCATTGTTTGAGATTTAATGTGGTACCGAGTACACAGCGACAGCCGTGGTTGCGGTGGTAGAAGCACGCAGTCCTTACCAGAGGTACGTACGTTCAAACCCTGAGCAGACATCCTTGAGAAAAACGAATTATATATTTACAATTTGTATTGCATATTTCGTTAAAGGAAAACATTGTAAGAAAGTTAAATACAAGTTTCAATGGAAGCCGTGTGGTATCCGGCTGAGTAGAATAGACCACCCTCATTTCTTACCAAGGTGTCACAAACTATGTTATGTGTTGATAAGTTAATGTCAGGCATGCGGCCGGTCGTAAAACATGTAGCCAAATCATGTGACAACATATTTGTAACATGTTGCCCACTTAGAGTGGGATAAAGGCAGGAGTATGATGACGTTTAGTTATAAATAGCTGCGCGGGATTTGAATTCATTAGTAATTGGTGATTGGGTAGAACCTACCCACATTAAGTGTTCTATGTACTTTAATCTAAATAAACATTTTCTCATTTGCATTGCAGACAATTTATAAGAGACAGAACTAGCTTTTGATTCGTTTAGCGCACGTCATTTCAACATTATAACTCACGTACCACAAGTAGTGTTTAAAGTTTTCCTATTGTGCGTGCGAAAACACTCGTAGAATATAACATCTTCCAGTTAAACCCTGTGTTCATTCCAAATTACCTAATGAACATTTAATTACCGTTGAATATTTCTGGCGGAACGTTGCGCTAATGGAAACATAACAATTATCTGCCGAGCAATAACATCACGATGTACTGAATACGGAGCCGCTATTACTTAGAGCTAAGGACCAAATTAGGCCGATCATAACTTGATGCATTTGGAAAATAATACGCAACTTATTTGAATGCTGTAAGGTTGATTTTGATGTAGAGGGCATGCGGAACGAAGCGTCATCCGTCACACGTAACGTCGGAACATAGTGTGAAATAATACACTATTTGTGACTACCTTGAAGTAACTGTCTCTGAAGCGGGATACGCCTGTGGTAAGGTGTATAGAAAATTGTCCGAGACTAACGAGTTTATTATGTGCAGAAAATCAGTATGGTATATGAGTATTAAATTATTACTACACGTCGTCATTAGCCATGGGCTCGGCTTCATAGATACATTCTTGGTGTTTATTAGTTAGCTTGATTAGTGTGTATAGTGCTATTTTTTTAAGTTACTCGATCACGTTAGCGTAACGTCAATATGTAACAGTGGTTGCTAGATTTCGCTGTTGCAGCGTTATACAAATTGGCGTTACGCCAACGCGATCGAATAGATTAAAAAAACTCGCGCTCAGTACACTGAAAACTAGTTGCCATTCACATGAATCAGTTCTGCAGTTTAGTGAGATTATTAATGTTAAAACAAAAATGTAAACTTTAACGAACTAAATAAAAAAAAAGTCTTAGGAACGGAAAATACGCGAGCGAAACAATCGCATACATCATTATTAATCTGATGCAAGTTTCCTAAAGTGTAACTTTGTTGCGGAGTGAGATCTCATTGTGAGCGACACTTTGCAATACACGCCTTTACATCGCTCCCGGCTATCAATAGGGTCTCAGTACTTTACAAATCAAATTAATATGGGCATATAATTGGCCATATCCATTGGAAATAATGGCGCGTAAGATTTTCCAGACATTTCGAATTATCAAATGCTAAACACCTGTTAAGTATAAAAGTTCCTTTAAATACATGCAAAAGTTACGGTTGATTACATGAAAATGACTATTTATTAGAAAAACATTGAATAATTATTAAAAATACAGTAGGTGAGTCGAGTGCCGCAAATAGCTCGCAAAAGACTCTTCGCATGTGTATATTTGATGAGCTGGTGTCTACCAAGTATTATCGATTACGGACCACAGTTTGTGGTTTTATAATTGGATACTAACTCTATGGGTGAAAGAAATGACAAAAATAAATCTTGATGTATATACCCGAATCGAAATTAGGCAAATATTATTTGTCCATATCATATACTGATGTTAATTATTCCGTGTGGTGTCCGGCTAAGTAGAATAGGCCACCCTCATTTCTTACCGAGGTGTCGTAAAAGGCGACTAAGGTAAGTTTGCCCACCGTGTGGTATCTGGTTGAGTAGCATAGACCACCCTGTCCCTTACCGAGGTGTCATAAAATACGACTAATGTAAGTTGACGTCAGGCAGACGGCCGGTCGTAAAATACGTGGGCAAATCATGTGACAACATGTTTATAACATGTACAACATACATAATGACCCTTCTTAGAGTGGTATAAGGGTCAACCTTCAGGCCTTGTAGGTTGTAAATTGTGGATGTTGCTATTCTTGAAGTCAGTTTCGATCAGAACGTCATTCGTGCGGCTTATAGATGACATATCATTTAGAAAAATTAAAAAAAAACGTGTTTAAGACCCGGACTACTGGGTCTTGAAGTCGCTAATTTTTGTGCGGTTCACGTACTTTCACCTTCATAACAGCTAAAATTTCATAACAAAACAAATCAACATGTTTAATATAATATAAATAATGTTGCAGAAGCGATTACAAGGGGTTTAAAAAAACACGGTTATAAAATGTTTTCTTTTAATTTCGACTCGCACGTTTTTTCAACGGACAAATTACAAATCAAAACACACACACAAAGGGTTGACCGCGCCCCAAACATTTCAAAGGGCTGCGAGGTCATTGTCTCTTATGAATAGGGTTGTCCGACCGAGTTGAGACTTGTGGAGTCACTCCCGCGGTGTATAGCGACACTGTGTCGAATGGAACATTGAATGATGGGAGTGAACTCACAATCCACATTGTTGAGTTCAAGGCCTTCAGCACTGACAAAATTAATTCCTTATGATTGTTACATTATTAGCTTATGGCTCCAGGCGATTCTAGATCGTAAGTCTTGAAAACCCCTACAAGACCCCTAAGTCATATTTTAGAAGTGCATCGTTTGAGAAAAAGAAGAAGCAAAATTCTGATAATATTGCGAAAAACGCATATTTTGTATTAATATAATAAACATATTGCAGACATAACAATCTATGTATGCGATTATGTATGCGATAGCAGCAGTCATCATCATCTTCCTTCCTTTATCCCACTCTAAGTGGGGTCGGCACAACATGTTATAAACATGCTGTAACATGACTTGGCTGCGTTTCTATGACTGGCCGCCTGCCTAACGTCAACTTACCTCTGTCGTATTCCACGACACCTCTGTAAAAAGAGGGTGGTCTATTCTACTAAACCGGATACCACGTGGTGGGTCAACTTACCTTAGTCGCCTTTTACGACACCTCGGTAAGAAATGAGGTTGGTGCAGACGATAACATATTTTTTTTTAAATAATTTATATCTATCATATTATGTCTGTAGATGACAAAACTGGGTTTTGGTTAGTTATTTTTTTGAAACGCTTTTACAGTTAACATTCTTGAACCAAGATAGTATTATAACTATTTATATAAATGTAGCCCGAGTGACGTATGTATGTCTTACCATTGGAAAGAGATAGCATTTCTAATTACTAACTAATTAGGTGGATTGTTTGATAACCAAACATCGTAAGATTAGATAAGCTCACACATTCAATGGTCGATATAGCTCCTGGAATAAAATCGCGGGTTACTTCCTAATCAATAAAACAAATTCCAAATTTTTAAGCGTGGCAACCCTAATGATATGTTAATGTATGTGTGCAGTGTACGAACATGATTGCGTTTAATTCGGGCGTGTGTGAGTTGGTAGCAATTAATATCAAATACAAAGAGTGTTGGAGGTGGCTTTGGCAATGATGTGATTCGCAATTGTTTTATTATTATGGGGGTGTAAATTTCGACGGATAGCCTCATGTTGTTTGTTGTACTAAGACAAATCATTTCTTTTTCAAATAAATTGGTGTTATTTTCAACATAACACTAAAAGTACTATATTGTAAATCGTTAATAACTTAGAAATACTTTGTATTTTTTGTCAATACATTAACTTTTTAAATATATTTTAAAATCACGTACCACTTTAAAAGCATAGTAATAAAACTGTAATAGACACAAAAAACCTAAAAGCAAACGTAAAAATCCTTAAAAAAAAAATACCGCCTTCATATGAACCATAGACAAAAGCATTTCAATTACCACAGTGGTCTGTTAGATTCGAAGGACCTTAAAATACTTTCGCTGGTTCTAAAGATGATGTGTCCAGTGAACCCCAAATTACACAGTATCCGCGCTTGACAAGTAAAAACTACTCACCGTTCCTCTGGAACGTCCAGCTCCCGAAATTGGCAGGTATATCACGCACTAGATATATCACTGGTCACTACGGGATTCAGTTCGGTAAGCGGGCACACGGTACCACACAGTTTTTGAAATATGCACGGACAACTGCTATGGCGGTCGGACAGGTCAGCGGTCAAAAGACGACTAAAGGTCGCGCGTCCGTTGTACCAGTGGCGCTCTCGACAGCAACCCACCAATACGGTACCACCGAGCGATCCCATTGGATCAGTGGCAGAATTTACTGCCAACCGTAGAATGTGCAATATGAGTACTGAACACACCCCCTACCGAAACCATAATAATGGTTTCTCCTACCGCAGTAGTAGCGAAAAATATAAACATAAATAAATAGATAAGTCCTACTCTAAATATAATGATATAAAAAGATTAAGTTAATAGATAATAATATAATGAAGCTAGATTAATTGATATACGGTAAAGGACTCAGCTTGTTGACTGGTCTTTGCATCTTGCTTTTGCAAGTGCGCAGCGTGACACAGCGAACAACGCCATCTGGTCCAGGGTGTAGGACTTCTACACGGCCTAAAGGCCATTTACAAGGAGGCATATTGTCAGTTTTGATTATGACTAAATCGCCTACGTTAAGATTAGGAGTAGACGTAAACCACTTTGCTCGCTGTTGCAAAGTGTTAAGATATTCTCGAGTCCATCTTTTCCAAAACAATTGCGACGCCCTTTGAATGTACTGCCAACGTGACAGTCTACTGATTGGCACTTCTTCGAAGTTGTATTCCGGCACGGCCGTTAAGCTTTTTCCGACTAGAAAGTGTCCCGCAGTCAAAACGTTAAAATCATCAGGGTTATCGCTAGCAGGTAATGGACATAAGGGTCGAGAATTTAAAATTGCTTCAATTTTGCAAAGAACTGTATAAAGTTCTTCGAACGTTAAGGATTTATCACCCACGCTACGGGTGATGTGATATTTTGCCGATTTAATTCCCGTTTCCCATAACCCGCCCATGTGCGGAGAGCTAGGGACATTAAATTTCCAAATTATTTGGCGTTGAGCACATCCTGAAATAATATGCTCATTATTTTGGTTGTTAACTAAAAATTTTTGCACTTCCGTTAAATGTTTATTGGACGCTATGAAATTAGTTCCGCAGTCCGAATAAAGGTGAGAGCATAACCCTCTACGCGCTACGAACCTATCTAGACAGGCCAAAAAACATTCCGCAGACAGCGATGATATTAATTCCAAATGCACGGCCTTTGTAGAATAACAAACAAATAATGCTAAATACGATTTAGACACCTTCGCATTTCTACGCAAGCTTTCCTTGGTGTAAAATGGACCTCCAATATCAACTCCGACGTGCTCAAAAACTTTGTTAGGCGTTAGCCGCGTCGGTGGTAAAGGAGCCATCTCAGGTTGTAAGAGGGATGGTTTACATTTAAAACAAACCTTGCATTTAGATAAAACAGATCTTATTAGGCTTCGCGCTGATACTATCCAAAAATTTTCCATAAGAATATTTTGTAACGTTCGTGGACCCGCATGTAAATATTTTTTATGATAGTATTCTATCAACAATTTTGTGAAACCACTGCCCTTAGGTAATAGACGTGGATGCTTGGCATTATATGGTAACTCCGAGTAGCGAATACGACCCCCTACCCTGAGAAAACCACACGAATCAAGAAAAGGTGATAATTTTTTAAGTGAAGGAACATAATTGACGTTTTTGGACAAACGATCAATCTCGTTTTCAAAATAAGCACCTTGCACTAATTTAACTAGTGAGTCCTGAGCGTTCTTAAGTTCCTCTGTGGATAAAACAGCGGACCCTTTCAATTTATTTTTGTTATTGCGCCACCGCAAAATATACGCGAAGCATCTTTCTAACTTTGAGTACGATGAAAATCTACCAAAGATACTTTCGCAAAATTCTTTTTTATCGGTAATTGGCATATTCAGGTTTTCTGTCATCAAGTTATACGACGTCTTTAATTCGGGCGGATTCGCTGCTGTGTCCTGAATAAAGCTGGAGGTCGGCCACTCATTGTGTGAGTGGTACAACCAATCAGCACCTAGTAGCCACCGTCGACTATCAGCGACTAACTGAGATGGCGATACGCCTCGTGAACAAATGTCGGCTAAGTTATTCTCACTATTAACGTGACGCCAATGGTGTGAGGGTATAGTTTCAACTATTTGTGTAACACGGTTACAAACAAACGTCTTTAATTTATAAGCTTCCGTCTGAAGCCAAGCCAATACAATTGTCGAATCGGTCAGAGCGGTTAAACGAGAAATGTTGACACGTGTCATATTTTCGGAAACAAATTTTATGAGTTTACTTAGTAGAACAGCACCCATCAATTCTAACCGTGGAATCGTCATGGGCTTAACCGGCGCGACCTTTGACTTCGCGGTAACCAATCGCACTTTAACGTTATGTTGTTCATCTCGTGAGACAACATACACACAGGCGGCGTACCCACGGGATGACGCATCGCAAAATCCGACCAGTTCACATTCGGTCTGCCCCGGTAATAGCATGTGACGCTCAATAGGAATTTCCGATAAACGCGGTAATTCCTCGATAAACGATGCCCAGCGATTACCTACTTCGGATGGGAGTGGCTCGTCCCAGCCTAGGCCTAACTTCCATAAGTCCTGCATAATTTGCTTAGCTACGAACGTACAGGGCGCGATGAACCCGACCGGATCATAAATCGAAGCTAAAAGTTTTAAAACGGACCGCTTAGTACAAGTAGGGTCTGTCTTATTAATAGAAAATGAAAAACTGTCAGACAGTGGAGTCCAGGTCAAGCCTAACACCTTTACTGTGCACTCATTCTCATCCTTCATAAAGGTTACCGGACATTCCCTATATTCCGAGGGAACGCGACTTAATAAATCCGCGCTGTTGCTCGTCCATTTCTTTAAAGTAAAAGTACCCTTCGCAAAAATACCTATAAGTTGATCCTGTAACGTGCAAGCCTCCTCATAGGTGTTACATGAGTATAATATGTCGTCCATATATACTCCTTCCTGTACGACCCGTGCCGCTAGGGGGAAACGTTCCTCCTCATCGCGCGCTAACTGTATTAAAGTACGAATCGCAAGAAAGGGTGAGCAACTAAGTCCGTATGTCACGGTTTTCAATTCGTATAATTTTATCGTGTCACTCGGGTGACCCCTATACAATATGTGCTGATAACATCTATCGGATTCTCTCAAACGAATAGCACGATACATTTTACAAACATCGCAAACTAGACAATATTCGAAAAGTCGGAAATTTAAAATGATTGCAGCAATATCGCGATAAAGTTTGGGGCCAGTTAACAATATATCGTTAAGCGAAATATTGTTGCTAGTTTTAGCAGACGCGTCGAAAACAACGCGTAACGGTGTTGACGTACTGCTGGGCCGCGTAATGCTGTGATGTGGTATTATATATTTACTCTGCTCCGCACCGGAATAAAGTTCCATGTGATCGAGCGCTTCATATTCGCGCATAAAATCCCCGTACGCCTGTTGCAGTACAGGTGCCCGCGCGAGCTTGCGTTCCGTGTATAGCAAGCGCCGCTCGGCCGCCGTCCTCGACTCCCCGAGAGGCGGGTGGCCGGGGGCGAGCGGAAGCGGGACGACGTAGCGGCCGTTCGACTCGCGGGTGTGCTCTTTTACGAAAATATCTTCCGCTAATTGATCTAACGGATTAATTACGGGTGGACAATACACCTCTTCGGTTTCCCAAAAGGAACGTAATGTGCGGTCCAGAGACTGTTCTTCCTCCGTCGCGACCGAGAAATGAAAATTTTGGGAAAAATACGTATCCCCATTAGGACATAATTTCCCACTAATTACGTGCCCAAAAACAGTATCGATAACGCTCGGAATATCCGCTTTAATAAATAACGGCTTATCTTTTATAATATCCGACACGATATCGTTACCTAATAAAATATCTACGCGCGACCGCTTATAATACGACGGATCGGCTAAACTAAATTGTTCATATTCCTGGATAACGTTCTCAGGAAAATTAATATTTGGCATCTCAGATGACACCTTAGAGACGACGACCATATTTAACGTAAATATAGGGCCGTCCGTATGACGCGGCTTAATCGCGCAATTTATAATGCCTTGATTTTTAATATACTCGCCACCAAGGCCGGAGATTGTAAACGGACATTTCTTTCGCGGCAATCCCAAACGTTGAGCGCATTCCGCTGTAATAAAAGAACTCTGAGCCCCTGAATCAATGACTGCACGGCAATCTTGAAACTGTCCGGTTACATCGCGTACGTGAGTTCGCGCCGTTCCTAACACAACGCCGTACTGTTTGTCATCAAGCGCACACAGTGCCGCCTGTGTCGATTCACTATCACTCACGGAGCGAGACGACACTAGCGCTTGTTGCGCGTGCGACGAGGATGGCACGGGTTCGCTAGTCGGCACGGCCGATGCTCGCACGAAACTCCCGCGCTCCTTATCTTTATGCAATAGATAATGGTGCGGTAATGCACACACCCCACAGGTGATCATGCTTTTACAAGCCGACGATCCATGATTCGATTTTAAACAATTCGAACATAATTTAAGAGAGTTGACACGGTCAATTCTATTATCGACGGACATTTTACGAAAATGTTCACATCGATAAATCATATGATTTTCGTTACAGTGTGGACATATTAACTTATTTTTATTAAAGTTATCCTCACTTTTTGATATGCTACGAGCAGTTGTAAGGACGGTTTTCGTTAACCCTTGTCGCGAACTATTTTGATGATTTGTTCTATTACCATAATTTGTTTGTTTTGATTTATTTTGTGAACTTACAAATGTTGAAGGAAAAGTGTGTTCCAAGACTTTTATTTGTTTATTGACAAAATCTATTAGTTCACAAAATTTAGGTATAGATTTTTGATCCCGACTTTCCTCAAATAATTTTCTAGTATGAGGGTCAAGGCCTCTTAACGCTAAATGACAAAATAAATAATCGTCAAGCTCATTTATTTTTAACGCTTGAATCGCTTTTAACGAATGATCAAAAGTTTCAATAAACAATGTTAAATTCTGCGAAGTATCCCGATTTATCGGTATAAAATTAAGCATTTTATCGAGATATCTTCCCGCAAGCGCTCTAGGGTCTTGATATTTATCGACTAGGCTTTGCCAAACTAACTTGTAATTAGCCGCCGTAATCGGTAATTTTTTCACTATATTAAGTGCGGGACCTTTGACACACGACAATAAATAATGAAATTTATCAATTTCCGAAAAATCTCGGCTATGTACTAACGAAGTAAACGTATCGTAAAAGGTAGTCCAATTTTCGATTTGTCCGTCAAATTCAAATAACGTTAACTTTGGCAGCGACGGTCTCACTAGCTCGTTTTTATTTTGTTGCGCCGCGACATTGGAGGTAGTTTGCTCGGACTGATATTTACGCGCCACTATTCTACATTCTTCGTATAAAGTTTCGAATGCATCTAATTGTGAAGTCGATAATTTTAACCCCGGTTTTATTTGCATTTCTAGCTCGAAAATTTCCATAACGGTATTTTCGAATTTCGTACGAACACTTTCTAATTCGGAAAACTGTGCCAAGAAACTATGCTTTTTATTTAAATCCGTTTTAATTGTTGCGGAATAATCATACAATTTTTGTACTTTAGAGAATAAATATTCCCTTTTAAATATCAACGTTTTTAGTTTAAATTCTATCTTTTCGGTACGAGTCGGTTCCGCCATTTTGACAATTTAACAATGACAATATGCAACCGCTGTAAATTATTATGCAATAATTACGAATTATACACAATAAAAAATATATAAGATAGAATATATAAAATACGTATAATAACAATTGTATGGGAGAAATATTATTACTTATATAATTATAGAACAAGAGCAAAATGTATATATACGATATATATTTTTTAATAAAAATTTACGATCGGCTCGAAGGCCAGAAAATGGTCTGTTAGATTCGAAGGACCTTAAAATACTTTCGCTGGTTCTAAAGATGATGTGTCCAGTGAACCCCAAATTACACAGTATCCGCGCTTGACAAGTAAAAACTACTCACCGTTCCTCTGGAACGTCCAGCTCCCGAAATTGGCAGGTATATCACGCACTAGATATATCACTGGTCACTACGGGATTCAGTTCGGTAAGCGGGCACACGGTACCACACAGTTTTTGAAATATGCACGGACAACTGCTATGGCGGTCGGACAGGTCAGCGGTCAAAAGACGACTAAAGGTCGCGCGTCCGTTGTACCAGTGGCGCTCTCGACAGCAACCCACCAATACGGTACCACCGAGCGATCCCATTGGATCAGTGGCAGAATTTACTGCCAACCGTAGAATGTGCAATATGAGTACTGAACACACAGACTATAAAAATAAATCCACAGTCCCATAAAGGGCGCAATAAAAATAAAAGCCGCCGTCAAAGGGTGACGCCAGTAACTGGGTGTCGTTTGGTTTTTTTGGGTGACGTCACAAAGGACACTAACGGCTACAGTTAAAATACAACCAGGATGCGTGTAGAGGCGTCCAGATAAACGAGGCGCGATGTGCATTTAAAAGTATGGCGGGATTTTTTATTGGCAATCAAGCGTTACTCCGGCAATAAAAATATAAATAATTGCTAATTCTTCTTAACGTGATGTTACATGGCATATAACCTCGATAAATGGAGTATCTTATACAAAATTAATTTTCGGTCCAGTAGTTCCTGAGATTACCGTGTTCAAACAATAAAACAAACTTTAGCTTTATATATTAGTACAGATACAGGAGCAGCATTAAAAAATATTATGAAAACGGCAAAATTCAAAGCTTTTCTTGCGTGCGCTAAGTACCTAAACGGTGAAAGTTATCAAAAAATCATGTATTACAAAATTGTTCCCTCTAAAAGTTCTAAATAAAAGTCTGCGACAGCGTATGTCTAGCTTTTAAGGTTAACCCACTTTAACTAATTTTATGGTTATCAAAAAAATATATTACGGTTTCAATCTTTCCACGCGGGCGGAGCCGCTGTCGATCGGTAGTATTAAATAAACCCAACAATGTCGTCAGCCCACCGGGTATTAAGTCGTTACCGGGGGATCGATACCATCTCGGTGTTTATCTTAGACCGCAGCAGACCGCGGCACTAACAGAGTGTAATGACCAACCAACAAGCTACCGGCGTCCGCCGCTAAGGACCCGGCCGCATCGCCGAGCGATCACAGCGGCTGTATTTTAGCAGAATTATTGAACATCTTCAACTTTACGAGCTGTATTCGCGAATTCGTTTGCGTCAAATTTATCATACAAATACTTTATTTATGTGCTGTTTTTCTAAATTATGTATTTTTTACTCTTCAGAAAGCAAAAACCGGATTTCTTCTCCTATATATATAAATAAATATAAATATTGCTCTAGCAGATTACTGAAAGGTTGTCTCTTTGTTGTCTCGTTGTGTCTCTTAATCTTCAGATAGACAGACTTTCAGACAAAGACATAACTCACAAGTACAATATAAGTATCGATAATTAATGGTTGCTCGGGTTAATAAAGAGTGTAAAGGCTAAAATCATCACGATTAGTCTCCATGACTGCTAGACCTAATAACGAAGAGATGACCGAGAAAAAGCAGCTATGCATGCCGACTGATAAAAAGTGATTTAAGGTCAGTGATTGTGAGTGCTATGTGATTATCCATTCCAATTAATTAACCAGCCTCCTCTTAAACGATATGCTAGTAGTAATCAATAAAAATTAATATGATAATAAAGATCAATAGCGAAATAACTTCACAACAGAAATATAGATAATAGCTACAATGGGCTATCACAGCCACTTTGGGTGCGCATCATTAAAACTATAAATGAATATCTTAGCACAAGTATATAAGACCGGAGTTTGAGGAACAAACATCAAGCGACCGGAGCAAAATGTTTCTAACCGCTATATTTAATATTCCCGACTCCAGCCCCGCGTTATTTCATTGCCTGCTACATAATTACACTTTGTTATCAAGATGAGCGCTTGCAATGTATACAAAATGATAATCTCTTAAGCTATTTCATAGCTTAAGCGAGTGCGATTTGAATTTTAAGTGATTGTGAAATAATATTATGACCTTCATATAGTTTGTCTATGTCGTCAGAAGGTAATTTAAAGTAATAATAAACATTTTTCTAAAGCAATGATAACATGTCTTTAATTACATTAAGAACTCCGTTTGCAAAAGCAGTTTGTATAACGGAGCTTAAAGCTCAAATTTCAAAACTGAAATAATGTTATCACCTACGAATATATGAGACTTTTAACATTATTTTTTTTAATATAACATTATTATCTTAAGATGGTCTCAACTGTAATATTTAATTTCCGATCTTCTATATAATTTAAGTTATACGATATTTGTCGAATCATAAAATTCATAATCAAACAAACTACATATATATTCACACAAACTTACGAGTTCTTTGAAATGTTATAAAGGGTACAATGTAGCTTGCCCCAAGCAGTATATATTGCATTTATATGTATAGTTTTGAATAAAATGCAATTCAATTTGATCATCGGTCTTCTGTTCTTATCCCACTCTAACAGTGGTAGGCAAAACACGTTTTTCTCTCCTATCATTCGTCAACTCAATTTGATATAAATAAAAACAAAATAAGTAACTTTGGATCGTCCGACTTGCCATATTTCACCAGCAGTTTACGTCTCTACTCTCTACCCTTTGGAATGAGAACAATCAATCTTCACAATTAAAATTACCCGCGCATAATAATCCTCCTTAAAATAGCACCGTCAAATTTATCGTCGGCTCACAGAGGTTTAAAAATATCACCATTTGGCCGCTTACAAGAGACAATAAGTAAACTTTGATACTGTCACGCTGACTTTAAATAGTTTGTCTTAATTATAAAAAGATCTTTATAGTAGTTAGGTACTTTGAAGTTTAATTCTGTATCTTCTTATTCTTCGTGAAAAGCTAAAAACGACGAATTATTATTTTGTATTTAGTCAAGTTAGCATTTAAAGTTTTATATCCGGCTAAGTAGAACAGACCACATTTTTTACCGAGATGTCGTAAAAGGCGACTAAAGTAAATCAACCCGCCGTGTGGTATCCGGCTGAGTAAAATAGACAACCCTCATCTCTTACCGACGTGTCGTAAAAGACTAATAAGTTAAATTGGCCCACCTTGTGGTATCCGGTTGAGTAGAATAGACCACCTTTATTTCTTACCGAGGTGTCGTAAAAGGCGAATAGGTAAGTTGACATCAAGAAGGCGGCCGCTCATAAAATAGGAAGCCAAATCGTGTGATATAATAATGATGTTTATAACATGTTGTACCCCACTTAGAGTGGAATAAGGGCAGACGAATGATGTTAATGATAATGTATATATTGAGTATTTAATGATCAATTACACTATCATTTCCTGTTCTCCTCTTTCGCCATAAGTACCAAATTTATAGTAATGAAATCTCTTCAATCAACATAAGGACTTTAAAAGGCGAGCCACCGTGGGTGGGGCTAAATTGACCTATCCCTACATGATACTGTGCCGTTAATTAGCCTCTCATTGTGAAGCGCATACATCTGATTAGTAACCTGCTCTCAGTCGTGATTACGACATCACCAACATCATAATAGAGGGAGCCCATGGAATTTGTAGCAATAACAATTAGCTAGATAGAATATACGAAAGTGATAGAATAGGTTCATGTACTAAAAATGTACTTTTAATAAATAAAATGGTTAAGAAATCATTTAATTATTATTATTGATGGTTACCAAAATTAAAATAAGTTATTTTTAAAAATGGGACCGGCCTGTTAATATCCTACTGCTGGGCATCTCCTCTTTCCTCCGGCCTCCGCTTTCTTTTTTTTAGAGAAGTGGAACATACTTGAGCAGCGTGGACCCACCAAGCTGCTCCAATATGTATTGGCAGGTTACACATATCCCAAGAATTCACTAGAGATATGCAGGTTTCCTCACGATGATTTTTTTCACGGAAAAGCGTGTAATAAATTGCAATTATCAATAAGACACATGAGTTTTAAAAGAATAACTCTGCCCGGATTTGAAACTGTGACCCTGTCGAAAATCGCACGGTCTCACCGCCGTCAAAAAGATGTGACAGCCAATCAAACTTTTTAGTATAAATTGGAATAAAATGACAAATAAGAAGGGAAACTGTAATTATGCTTAAGGAATATATTGTTGCTAATTTATGGAGGACTTTGTCTAAAAATATATAAGGATTTTCTTAATTGGTGCATTTTGTAAGTTTATTTATTTCTCCACGCGTTAATCTTTTCTAAAAGATAAATAAATTAAATTAAGATAGAATGCACCTTCTAACTAGTCTATTGACTGTTATTTTGGAGACCAGAAACGCAGTACCTCGCTGCTTAAAAACAGTTAAACATCAACAAGGATTGAATGAGTAATACTTTTATTCAATAACCAAAACATAAGCTACATTCAAGAGCTAACTCGAATTACACTTTCAGTATCCGAAAGCAAACAACCGAATAGTATTTATTCACGGTGTAAACTCGTACCTGAGAGCACCTTAAGTGATATGCTGAGCAAACATTTGAACCATTTCCTACAGCCAACAGACATACGGCTGCTACCTAACACTAACAGGGGTACCGTGCATAACTTAATGGAAATGGAAATTGAAGTGAAGAGAACTGAGGCTGAAAAGCATCCTAACTTCCAAAAGTACTTTTAAAAATATCTCATAACGTATATAAGACATAAATACAAATTCAACTTTAAAATATTATTTAGTAGAGTAAATTCGTTAAAGAGATAACTAAATTCAAATCCAAAATATTATTTATTCACGTAAACTTGCAGACAAGAGCTTCTGAATCGTGAACTCTACTGCTGGCTAGAAAAGCTGTTCCTACCGAGACAAACTAGCAAGAAACTCGGCGGATGCTCTCTTAAAAATATAATTCTTATTACTAGTTATATTTAGTGATTATTGTCTTGTACAGGGTCGAAGAGTAGTTATATCCACGTATTCTTATCATCTAAGTAATCCTCAATAGTATAGTAGGCTTTCTGTATCAGCCTCCTTTTGATAGTTATTTTTACTACTGTAATAGCAAAGGCAAAATTGATTGTGGAGTTTTACTATAGAATCTTTTACCCAAACCCACAAACCATTTACGTACTTTTGTCACAAGGCACAAAGCAGGATCCGCAAGCTTATGTCGGCCTACTTTGTCTATTATGTACATCATCTTTTGTATAGTCCTGCATATTATTATGCACTAAAATATGTATTGCTAAAAGTGTGTAGCTAAGAACCCCTTTTTCCCTAAACTTTACTCACACGGCATCACAGGCGGAATATAATTATAGATGTAAATAGCTTATTAGTAATATGGATTACAGCTAGAAATATTTGTTGAATGCTGTATTGGCCTGAAGTCGGCACATCAAAGGTACAAAGTCAAGTCATTCATAAAGTTTTATATTCCCAGTGGTAAATGTACCGTTTAACACTGCTCCCTACACACGTGTTGATTTCCGCGCATTCCTGGGTGCGTCTAATGTATCGTCTAAGCTCGCTCCGTCAATGACTTTAATTTACTACCCGCCGCAGAGAATTTACTGGTCTACCGCATAATTCTTCCCGACCTTCCATTCAATTTAAATAGCAAATTAACTTTCCACTGATTTCATGTTTATGACTAGATTCTTCGCGTTTATTTCTTTAGCCAACTTGACATATATGAATTAGTTTTTGTGTGTTCAAAAACAATTTTTCTTTAAGTTTCTCCGACTGTAGCCTGATTAACAAATGATATTTTCTCATCACTGCATCTAGATTTTAAATTTTATTTTATGATTTACTACCTTTTACACCGTTCGCGTGGACTGTTGTCGTGTGATAAGTGACGCTTTTCAACGTCATCGTATTTATTTATTTATTTATAGATCACCAACAAAATACACACTTCACATTACTCTAATACATAGAACAACTTGAAATAAGTGGTATTTTAATTAAAGGTAATAACAACATTCAAACTAAGTTACGACAACTGAGAGATATAATTTAACTATAGTAATTTTATATAATTGTAAAGTTAAAAAAAAAAAGAAAATTAATACAACATGTAAAAAAAAATAAAAAAACTGAGATTTGAGATCAGCACTTATTCTTGCACAATTAACAGGATTTCTATAGCCTATATGTTATTCCGGTGTATGAGGAATAATTGTGCCAAACTTTCGATGAAGTTTATATTGGGTCAGCGAATTCGCCGTGAAAGAGTAACAACATCCATACTCACAAACGTTCGCATTTATAATATCAGTAGGGTTCAGATCTTACTACGATTTTTATAAGGAAATCTGTAATCCTTTAAGGTTCGTTGAAACTTACACGATGATCTTATATCCAGATAATCATTGCTACAAGTAAAATTTAATTCTAAAGATTGCCTTTTCCTAACTATAAACAAATTTTAATTGACTATTCACCAACAATGGTTTGTGATTCGGAACGTAGCTGGCATTGCCATCGCTGTTATTGTATCCATTGACAGACATTGAATACTGTATAAGATATTTTCACAAATGCATCTATAGCGTTAACAGTTTGTTCAGAATAAATCTACTAAGTAAATCGAAGCAGCAGGCATTTTAGCATACTCGATAAGTGTTCATCATTTAATAAAACAAGCCGTGGGTGCATTTCTAATATCAAAATAGTCCTAAAGACCGTCCACTGGATCAATTTCATCCCCAAGATTAGCGCTAGGGACGAAATTGAGTTATCAAGCACCAGTTACTTAGTCATGCTACTATCATCCATATAATGTATCGAATAGCAGCTATTATTCTACGACTTACTCGTACGTTTGTTTAGCGTTACTCCACAGTATTTACGCCATTTTCCCACTTTTAAGCGATTGTGCTCCTTATTGGAGTGATTTAAAAATGGGTTTTCCATGTTGCCAATTTGCATACCACCCGTACCGTTTGGGGAGTCCATCACCAAACATTCAATTAGAGGCAACCTACCACCTTTGAAAGCTTTTAACCCACACATGCCCCTAAATGGAAACACAATTCTAATAAGGCTCCGCTAATGAACATCTTTAATGCCTTGGGATAACAGATAATGGAATAATCAAGTGACGCTGATTGCTGTTGGATTCAATTAAAGTTAACAGGTCTGTTGGCAAAAAACATGATCACCACACTAAGCCTATTTGGAAATTTCATACCTGAAATGGTAGAAAAAGAAATACGAATAAATACGATATTCGTCGGTTACTAAGTACTGAAACGTAACTGCAAACAATCAATGAACTGTACTTAAAGCGGAAACTTTAAAAAGAGTTTAAATTTTGTTTTATCAGCGTGCAGCATTCGGCGCTGAAGTCTTTCATTGCAGACAAAGTTGCAACAAAGTTTTTACGAACTCAGGAACCTCACTCAGAGGAACTATTCAAAGGCCAAGAGATATTTCATATCGGCAACGAATCGGATATTTTAAAGCTGATCATAAACGGAAACTTTGTGGGGTTCGGAAATTTTCAAAGGCTTCATTCCGCGTCGCTCTACATAGTTGTGATTAACCCGGTCTGTTTACTCCGCTATTAGTTTGGGCCCTTTCAAATAATAGAGATCCGGAAGCTTTCGGAAACGCAATTTTACTTTGCAAATAATTGTTTAGGGATTACCTAAATATTATATTGTGCCCTACTTTGGATACTACTTTGCGGTAAAGCCGATCGATCCAATAACATTTGCCTTGGCCTTCTTAAGTCTCTTTAGTTAGGAGCTTACACTTCTGCAGTATAAACTTATGTTGGAAGATAAATAATGTAAGTAAGTAGCGGCCTGTTACTATCCCACTGCTGAGAATAGGCCTCTTCTCTTCGTTTTTGAAGAGAAGGGTTGGAGCTTAGACCTACCACGCTGCTCCAGTGCGGATTGGTAGGTTTCACATATCTCCAGAATTCTCTAGAGATATGCAGGTTTCCTCACGATGTTTTTTTTCACCGAAAAGCGTGTGATAAATTGCATTTATCAATTAGACACATAAGTTTATTCAGAAAAATTCATTGGTGTCTGCCCGGATTTGAACCCGTGACCTCCTCGAAAGAGTCGCACGGTGTTACCGCTGGGCTACCACAGCCTAATAATGAGATGAATGATAAATAATGAGGTTTATAAAAATTAGAATATATAGTTCATCTCCTAAATAGATATCCAGTGTATCCTTTTGAATATTCTCACAACGTATAAAACTGTTTGTCTTAAAATAATTTGCATTTACCTACTAGCGTTTCGCAATATAGAGTCAGTTTTATTTATCCATCATACGATATTTAAACATCGAGATACTCATTCAATCATGTTTCTAATCTCACAAAAAATATAGGTTTTACATTAAGACACATTAAATTTAAAAGAATTTAAATAAGTAATAAGTTGGCTATAAGGTAATGAAGTAAAAAAAAAACTTGTCACTGATTGACTTTAAGCTAAGCCGTTACACATTAGTGAAACGGATGTGAAGTATAAATACATATTAATCTCTCAGTGGGTTTTTTTATCATCCATATAATATTATTACAAAATGGTTTCTTTTTTTTAAATATGCGATGTTATCATTATATATACATATAAACGAGAAAGAATGTTTTTTTGTCTTTTTTTTGGCGAAAGTTGTTGATATTGATTATAGGGTAACCATATCGTAGGTAAACTCCAGAGATATTCTCGTTTCTTTACAATGATTTTCTTGACTGAAAAACATGTGATAAATTGTACTTGTCAATTTAGCTATAAATTTCAAGTTCAGCTAGTTATAAACAAATTAGTTCAGCACAAGATAGATCAAAATATAATTGAATCGGTTTAAAATCAAAAGTAATAATAAAATTATTTTGTTATAATCCGCGATGAAGCAAAATTTAAAATATATATAATGCTAAATATAGAGTGAACAATCCGTTTTCATACCTGATACAGAATTCGTAAATTTAGATTTAGCATTATATATATTTTCTATTTTACTTCATCGCGGATTCTAGCAAAATAATTTTATTATAACTTTTGTATTATGGATCTCCGCAAAGTAACGCTTAATTCTATTAATTATTTCAATCGGTTTAAATTAAACTACAAAAAAATGTGTATATAAATATTCTTTTACCAGTAAGCACATATAAATGTGTACGCAGGACTAATAAAACATCGTAAGGACAAAACGTACAAGGAAACTAATATCGTTCGATAAATAAAGCAACCCCCAGAGACTGCAGACTGATTTCTTTTACTAGTTTTCGAGATTGATACCCTGTGCAGAGCTCTGAGCAGCGGAGACGGATACGAGAGGAAAAAAAATTTAGTTTTATTACGAAAACTTGAGATGTGACTTGACATTTGTTAAACTGTTACAAGTACTGATAATTTAACTCTTAATATTTATAAACAAATATATTTTTTTATTTTTGTATATTGGGATAACCAACAAGACTTATATTATTAATATTATAAAATACTGCATAAACTATTCAATTAATTCAATTAAACCTTATAGGTTACCACGATATGTAATAGAGACGCGTTCATTATTTAAATATATTACAAAATAAAATTATAAAATACAAACTGTAACAATATTGTCAACTTAATTATTTCTTTTATTTCTTTCCTTTTCTTTTTTTAATATATTAGTACTAATACTATAAACTGTCTGTTTCTCTGTCTTTAGGCTTTCTCTTACTTTATATATTTTCTTCTTCTGTGTCTGTCTTTGTTTGTAAGCTTTCATGACTTATCCGCTTTTTTGGAAGGACTTGTAACACGACGTTAACGACAAAAAATTTTTATGACGGATTCCAATCGAAAATATCGTAACGTTTAGTATTAAAGTGACATAATTAAAAAAATTGTTTTGTGGAAAATTAGATTAATAACAATAAAGCGTTGTGTAGCAACTACAACTTTCGTGAGTGGTAAATAGAGCCATAACTTGGGAGAGCAAGAAACCAACAGTTTTTGAAAAATTTATAGCACGATGTCTATATGGCATTGAAATAAGGATTTACAATGTATCTAACTCAATTAAGCCTAATTTTAAATTAGGTCACTTTAAAAGTAATCGGTGCGTACACCACTTCAAATTTAATAATCATAATTGTGAAAGGACTGTGACAAATTGATTTCATTTGAATTTAATTTGTCAGAGTCAATTTTACTTTGAAACATTTATAGAGAGGGATATCTCAAAGTGCGCTCCGCCGGAGCAGTTTTGCCCTCAATGGGTCGCGGCGCGAGTGCTCTCGAGGGCTTCCCCCTCAGTACTTCCGCAGCAAACCGCAACCAACTCAAACTTTATCCGGCGAGGAAACAACAGAACCACTACCTGGAGTGTGCGCGCACACACAACACAACACAACTTTTATTAACATATCGTGTGTCAAGAAAAGTTTTGGATTGTATATAACACGAGCGGAAAAGCGGGAAAATTATACCAAAGCTACGGCTTCAGAAACTTCGAAGATCGTTTACTGGCTTCGGTATACGTTTTTATAATAAAATTCCACAATCGGATTTACACAAATTAATAAAAAAATACACGTATTGACGAGGTTTATTCAAAACTATGTAATTGATAAGAAAGTTTGGATTTGACTTTCAACTTTGCGTCGTATTAGATTTTTATATTTAATGACACTTTAGATGTTTAAAATTGATTTACTTCATATTTTTAATTGCGTTACAATCGTATGAGATTAATTACGCTAAAATACGATTGATTATGCACTATGTGGTTTATGTTAAAGACGGACAAATGATTTTTATCATAAAATAAGAAGAAAAAAAAGTAAAAAGAGAAGAATAAAGTCACATGTCCCATGTATGAGGATAGGAAATGTGACTTTATTCTTCGAATATGGCGATATTAGCTCGGTATATATGGTTTAATTGTACCATAGTCACATTCATCAGTATTGGGCCAGCAGTTTAACCGTGGAAGGGTAACAGACAGACTTACGCATTTCTTATATTAGTATGGATAACAATATCATCAGATATAAGTCAGGGACGCGGTATATTTTTAAACTTGTCGAGTGAACTTACACACAGATGACGCCCAATAAAATATATCGATTAAAAATTTGAAGTGCTTATGGAAGTGACATGTCGGAACACTACGGCCGGGACATGTCAGCCACAAGTGGTCGTAGTTTGATGGAGAGGTGGCCTCTTCACTGAACAAGTGCGTACTATACCTAAGCTTAGGACACTTGATTACGCGAATACATAAGTGTAGGGACAAAATGTAATAATGCTATGTAAGCTAATAGGCGGCTTATAGGCTACTTGTGTAATAATGTAATTTCAGTCGCAATAAAACACACTAAGAAGTAACACGTATTTTAATTTCCGTCATCTACAAAAGGCCTGCGTTAAGATGTCATAACAATCAACAGATTAATAAAATGATGCAGTTAAAAATTTAAAAAAAATCAAATTACAATATAGGCCGGTACGTTGTATAATTTGGAAGCCAAAGAAATTCATTTATAAAAAAAAATACAAATAGGCATTAAAATTAATTTGATTTATCTATACATTTAATTAATAATTTACGAAAAACACTGGATGTACTAATGTTAATATCTAATGACTCGCTGAATTTATTGCACAAATTGCAATTTAATAGGGTATCATTTAATCTACTTAATTCATAAAACCCCAAAATAAGCATAGTTCTATACATAAGTTGTTTTCACATAAGTTTTCCTACATCCCGCAGTACAAAGTTAAATAAATAAAGGTAATATAAAAGACCGCTATCTAGTTAGTCTATTTTTTACTAGCCTATTTATCGCGGCTTCGCACGATCAGTAGTAGGTAGTATTTGATATATTTTCGCGCGCGTTCGTTTCACTTCGACATATCATCTAAGATATTCATGATGTAAGGGATGATAATGTATGGTATGGTAATCTTAAGTATCCAATATATTTATGTTGATAAGGACTTATCGCTAATCTGTGTATTCGTCTATATATCTTATTAATCCGCATTAAATGTAACCATATTTTTAGTAGCTAATAATGGACACCAAACTCTCTTCTGCTCTCTTTTTTCTGTGAAACAGGAGTGATCCCAAAAAATATTGTTTTATTTATTACAAAGGGCAGCGTTTTTATTTAGGTGGCTTCCCTATTTCTGCATATTTTTCGTCATATTTCAATAATCTACACAAAACCATAACAAATCATACACGTGATGTGTACCTATTGGAGGAAAATGCATAATCCATTCAGCACTATAAGATAATTGCAAACAGACAGAGATACATAGCGGGTGATTTTGTTTTATTATATGATTGTGATACTTACTGTGTTTTAGACTTTCGAATAAGGCTTTAGTTACGGAACTTTCGTCAAAGTTTTTGGTGAATTAACTTTTGTTGACTGACGCCGGAAAATACATTGAATTTGAGAAAACTCGCTAAGGCAGGGGGGAACATTCTCATTTGCATTTAAAAAGGTATGAGTAATAGAACGTTTAATTCAATACTCAAAATCTGTTGTCACTTTCCACTTCACGTCGTGGTGCTGAGAGGATCCTGCGATATATCAATAAACGGGTATATTGAAGTGGGTAAATATATATGAAAAATATCACGCCTCAAATTGGAATCGGACACGGGTGAATTTAATTTTCTAAATTGAAAATTATTATGGAGATTGAATAGCTAAATCAAACAAATTCGTATTTTTCGTTATTGCAAAAATGAACGTTTTTTTTGGTGAAGCCCCACAGCTGTGGGGTGTACGTTTAGAGCGGGGCTAGCTTTATACACGAAACTCGGCTATTTTAAGCAATTACCATTCCATCGCATCCACGATATTGTTAACTAAAGCACCCACAAAAATGTCGATTGATTGCGTTAGTAAAAATCAAATAAATAGCTTTTATTAATAACACTAGATTTTAAAAATAAAAAATTACATAGAATAGAACGTGAATTATGTTACATACACGACTCCTCAACGCTGATTTTCGGTAAATCTGGCTCGAAGGACCGAAATGTATTATAATGTACAGCGCCGCACGTCCGTATTTATGCTATAAAATGTAACGTGCTATTGCACCGAACAACTACTTTTACTTATAATCCGTTGCAGTTTACGTTTTAGTTAGTTTATTGCCTGCAGCTCGACGTAGAGTCAAAGTTTTTAGTAAATTGTAAGGATTTTCATGATTTCCGTATTGGGGTTTTTAGATTCTTTATCGATCCCATATCCAAACATGACTCGAATTGTTATCAACAACCGCTCCTGTCCGGCCGCGGGGCATTTCGCACGTCCACGCGTGTCATCGCCGGCGGCTCCCTGCGATTGTTCTTTCCATCGCTCGCGCTAATCTCACTTACTCCACACACAATGTTTGAATGAGCCTTGTTTGAAATTCTTAACATACTATTCAGCAGATTTAAAAAATGGCATAATCAAGCTTAATTTTATGAAGGTGTGATAAACCGGAATCGGAATATTGCTGTTACAATATTATTAATATTATAAACCATGACAGCCGAACTGTGACACTAGGTAAATCTTACCAGACGATCACGGATTCAAGCTTCCGGCAGCTAAAGCTAAAAATATACGTATATTTTTTTATTAAAACTTATAGCCCTAATTGATTATAACCATTTATCACATGCGTTTCGTTAAGGAATTTCACTACATACGCATGGAAAATACCGACATGTCTGTAAGCTAACAAAATGCATTAGGGCAGCCTGGCAGATCTTCTACTCTTGGACAATAGGTTATGACATGGACTAAAGTAACACATAAACAATTTTTAATTTTTGGAAAATCGATTAGAATAGAGAATATGGCAGCCCTGATCAAATCGTGGGCCGCGGTTAGCAGATAAATTGTAGTTATTGATTTTTAATAAAGTCTACTTTAAATGAACAATTTATTATGAAGGACGAGCTCTTCAATACTCTAATTCATGAATATTGAGCAATCTACTCATCTAAGCGCCCTAAAAGGCAGCTTGTCCGGGTACTCGAGGAAGCCTCTAATAAACACAGTATTAAACTAAGCCGCAATAAAAAAGCTATCCCGGTATTAACGAGGTCTCACACAATCTTTGAATAACCTCACCCCCGGTCCTCGCCGGGGACCGTTTATCATTTTTTCCATCAGCCTGCGACCCTGATAACTATGGGGTTGGCTGACAGCCCGGGATTAAGTCCGTGTGCGAGAGAAAATTTAATAGCGTCTCTGGATATCGGGCTTTGGACCTGTTTATATAACCATATATTTTTGCTATTGGAGTGAGATAAAACTTTAGGCTAAATTATGTTTAAAGTTTACCTCACAGACGTAAAGTTTATAACTTATTTTACGTTCTTGTTTTAGAACCATCGGATCAACCCCGTGGGTTTCCATCTACATATATATGACTGATATGTTAAGGGATGGATATTGATTTTATTCTCTCTATTAGGCTATGCAATTCTATACCGGGATCTGTCTTCACCATACCGCGTACAGTTTTGAAAATTCTTTAGGGTATAATTGAATAGTTATTTTCATGAACCCTTATCAGGTAATTTTGCAGTGTAGCAATGGGCCCTCCATTTAATTAAAAAAAAGTATTAACATTTTTGAATTTGTTTTAAAGTTGTAGTGTTATTGAAAAATGTTAAGAACACACACAAGAAGAAATATGTAAATACAAATCTATGAGTATATCCTCAGAATTAAGTTGATATACTCATATTCAAATTAACGCAAATACTTAGATAAAAAAATTATATTGTTTACATCCTGTGTATTGTTTTAAATTAAGAAGCAACGCAGCCTCCTTTATTGCTACCCTCACCAAGAACCGTGATACAACCGGCAAAGTGGGGAAGTGAATCGCATTTACTGGATGAAAGAGAATAATCACCACCGCATTGAACAGGCCGCCGAGATTGCATGTAGTCCCAACAATCAGGACCGTAATAAACTAAAACGCATTTATCAGTGTTCAATAATTACGACTGGCCGCGTATGAATGTAATAATTTATCCGTGTACACAGTGCTGTGTGCGGCCGCGATTTGGACCCGTCATTAATACAGTAAATAACGCCATCGTCGCGGTCAACGCGGGTAGCTATTCTGACACTAGCGGGTACATTGCGTGCCGTATATTTTTACTACAGTAGGAGAGAAGAGTAAGTCCTGCATTCTAATTCAAAATATTATTTAATAGTAAACTTGTGAACAAGTGCTTTTTATCGGTAACTCTCTACTGATGGGTTAAAATTGGTCCTACCCTGAAAAGACAGCAAGAAATTACAAATGAAAAAAAATTGCTGATGTCGTATTCTATACAAAGAACTAATTATTTTAAGCGAAATTTAGACAAATAAAAAGAGAATTTGGAAACAAAATATTGTTTATTAACTCTAAAAAATATCGCATATACTTTTTTGCACTTATGATCCAAACTAATTATAATTTCATTCATGACTGTATTTTGAGATTTTGTTGCTCCATCGTATTCCACCATATTCCTCTTATAGAACAGATAAGAAATGGGAGATGTCTTTCCTTAAGGAGGGAAATATTAAGTTTTTTACTTTACTTTAAAGTATTTAAACAGAGAGATAGTATAAAAAATTAGCCAATTTTTACAACGATAATATATACAAAGCAGCGTTGTCTAAATATCGTACATAGGTGTTCCAAAATTTCAAGCTAACAATAGCTTCCTTCGGCGATTCACTATGAGGACTAGAATTAGTTTTAAGTGATTTTATAATAAAATCGAGGTATTCATTGAGTGTCCAAAGATCTTAATTGATGGAATTAAAATAAATCTTGATGAATGCATTAAATTTCAGGAACACATGGATTAAAATCGTACAGCATATTTTTTACGGTGAAAGAGTACGGACTTCTGAACGGTCCGCTCAAATGAGAGGCTTTCACACGACAAATATTGATAAAGTTGATCGGCTTTAATAGTTATTTACCGCGGCATTGAGATGAGGTAAACACCGATGTATTTGCTTGTCGATTCAATTTGTCCGTTTCCGACCAGCTCCAATATTTATGTTTGGCCCTTGGTCGGATGTCGCCATGTTTGCGTTGTACCGTACAATGATCACGTATTGTGTTTTATTAATTTATATGTATTACTGCAGATAAATTATGAAAGATTATTTTTATTATTTATTTATTTTTCTCTTCTA
Source organism: Morpho helenor (assembly GCA_029227775.1). Lineage (NCBI taxonomy): Eukaryota > Metazoa > Arthropoda > Insecta > Lepidoptera > Nymphalidae > Morpho > Morpho helenor. Next base: position 16,950,856 of record JARGCU010000020.1, on the reverse strand, counting down.
TTCTCCTCTTTAAAATAATATTAGTAAGATACCCTATGGTTGGAAATTGAGTTGTATTTGTGATAGTGGCGAAAACAATATAAACAAGTTGTTTTTTTACAATGTAGAGTTGTTAAAAAAATTAGAATACGTGCCTGCTGCTTTATAAATTAATATATTGAAAGTCCTTAGATTTTGTTCTTTTGAATTTATCATATTGACATTTTATATATCCGTGTCCGTATAGCAGCCGTAAAGAAACGGCTGCTATAGAACGTTATAAATATTTAAATATGTAAGACTTGTTTCTAAGGCGGCAAATTTTTTTTTCTATCAATCAATCAATAATTTTTATGCGAATTCATGCTGAAAACTTTAATAATAATAATCGATGCCGACGACAAAAATAAAAACTCGTCTCGCCCACGCAATGATTGACAAAAGCAATTTTGATTGTAAATAATATTTACTTTTTACTTTACAACCTTACTTATTTACAGAAATATTATTGTCAAAACATTCTACACTTATTTATTAAAAACTAACAGATGTAAAATTATTATAACAATAATTTTACAGCCTTAAATTTTATGTAAAATAAATTATAAGCTGTAAATGATATTTGGTCTTTTAAAACTGTAGTATTTATTACTATTTGCATACCACGTGAAAACGAATTATCTTTTCTATATGAGAATTTAGAGAAAAATAGTTGTTTATGTCAATGCCGCCAAGTTTTTTTGATGGCTCTTCTCAGTAGGAACAGCTTTCCGAACCAGCAGTAGAGTTGACGATTTCAAAGCACTTGTTGACAAGTTGAATGTCAAAATAAACACAGTTGTGTAAGTTTAGAGAAATTAAAGTTTAATTTGTTGAATTCTTAGTTAATAATATTTTGGATTACACTTATCCCCCTTACCTGGTGGACACAAACAGTCTCCGTAGTCCCGGATGCTCCTCCGGGCCCTCCAGTGGCCGGGCGGCCTGGCCAGCACCTCCCTCCGCAGCCGGTCCACCAGCGGCTGCTGCGGCTCCAGCACCGCGCTCTTCAGCGCCAGGTGCTGCTCCTCCAGCAGGGACAGCCGGTCCTGCAGCCCGTGCTGCTTGTACAGGCTGTACCCGCTCGATATCAGGCTCATGGTACACGCACACCATATCACTACACAGTACGCCCACGGGTCCCCCGGGCACCGTTCGCATTTCTCCCATTTCTTCTTATCTTTCTTCTCCTCCTTCTGATCTTTCTCAGGAGGACTCTTGCCCGGAGGCTTCCCCCCCATTTTGAATATCATGGCTGCGGTCTCATGAGATCGTTTGGAATGTTTTCATTTAACACACATCACGCACGTCGCTCGCGGCCCGTTCGCGAAATATTAACCCTATTTTTACAACAAAAAAATCGCAAAAACACAAAAACTAAAAATGAAAAAAAAGTTCCTAAGTCATTTTAGGAACTCATTCAAAACATTGGTAAGATATTATTTAGTAAATTTAAAAAAAAATAATATTTTGAAATGTTGCGATGTTATGCGAGCGTATTTGAACTCGTCGTCGGGCGCGAGGGCGGGCGGCGCGTGAGGACACGTTCTCTCTCGTCGACAGGCAGCAAGCCACTGGCGGCTGTACGGTTAATGCGACAGAGGTTGGGAATTGGGAACGATGGGAGTTTGGGATCGAGTCGCGTTCTATGATTTTTGAAAATAATTTTCGTTCACGTGGCAACCGTCCGATAGAGTGGCGATGCTAAGAGAATTTTTAAATTTGATAAGAGTAAATAATGTTTCTCTTATGTACGAGTATTATAGTCATCTTTAATTAGTGTTTTGATAGAAGAGGTATGACAAAATTACATTCTATCTTCATCCTTAATATTGAATATTGAATCCTACTTTTAAAAAATGTCATCTTTGAATTCACGGCATGGCCATTTATAATGACTCTACCATAGTATATGAGATGTCTAACTTGCCCACAGTTGGGCTTAATATATTTTTCAATAGATTGGTATGGTTTTGATGGATCTTTTTGTGATGAATTAATATTTTTCTCATAATAATCATTACCCTTAGCAGGCGATGGGTTGCAGTGCTGAGTCTATCTCTGTGAGAAAGTGACACCCTAATTATTTCTTGTATTAAGAGATCAGCCAACTGTCAAAAAGTACTTTTAAGATATAAGTAAGTAATATAAATGTAGTAAAATGTGCTGATTGGCCTTAGTATAAACGAAACAAATTCATAAGGAGCTTTAGACAATGGTAAAGGTGAATTGGTTCTTAATTATATTAAATAATAATAATCTTAATCTGTAGTGACATTTATCAAAACTCATTTTAGAAACGTATTTGGGTACAAATGAGCTCAATCGCGTGAGAAACGCTCAAGTTTCCAAATAAAACATAACTTCACGCGGCTCCAAAAATTCCCGAGTTCCTAATTAACAACAATACCATCGTCGAATTGAAATATCAAAATTTATCAAAAACAAATTGTATATAACCCTCGACGTCTACCAGATCTGTATCGGCATTAATTAAATTTATAAGGAATGAAAAAGGAAGATGCGCTTCATAAGACGGAGTCAATTAATCACTTTAATAGAGCCATTAAAAACCCGAGTGGGCCAGCGGGCGGACACAAAAAACACACGCACCTCTGTAATCAAGTGCTCCTCGTAAACATTACTAATAACGTTAAGGGATGGACCGTGTGTCTGTACGATTAGGGAAACGCGACCAATAATAATATGTTATATACTGACACAGATATCATCTTACTACCCTTATCCCACTCAAGCGGGGTCAGCACAACATGTTATAAACATGATTTGACTAGATATTTTGCTACCGACGCCTAACGTCAACTTACTTCAGTAGCCTTTTGAGACACTTCTTCACTGAAAAGAGAGAGTGGTCGATTAATTCTTCTCAGCCGGATACCATACGTCAGGTCATTTTATCTTAGTCGCTTTTTATGTCACCTCGGTAAGAAAATAATGTATAATATCCTCGACTTGACACAGAAATGCGGCTCGCGAGTCGCAAATTATATGTGCAAAAAAATAAAGTATATTATTAGAGCCATTGAACTACAGCATAGTGATAATCCTAAAATGAAATTTCTAAACTAATTCAGTCCCCCTAATCTCTGAACCGCTATTAAATATTTAGCTACGCGTTTTGATAAAAGTTTACAAAATAAATGAGTAACCGAGTATCCCTACAAAGCAAACACGCACCACAAACCGTTTCATCCCATCAAAGATAGCACAAACCTACAAAATATTATTATCAATGTTTGAAAGTATGTTCCAGAAATTTTCCCCGAGCTGTCACGTCCAGATGTAACGGCCGTTTAATTAGTCTCCCATACGATATAAATAGTTGTACTTGAAGTTGGATCTGATAAAAGTGCGTCGAATGGTCGAGCGGTGGATATATTTGGTATGTCCTTAATCGTTCGACCTAATCTGGGGTAGGTCCGATCATCGTATTAGGGAGCTGAAATTTTATTTTTATGGACATACTAGTTGTTACCTTAAAGTTTAAATACGCTTTATTATGAACTATGTGTTTTTCCTTAACCCGAAAGAAATATTGGAAATTGTAGTTCTACGAGTATATGTTGGCCTGGTGTATAATCGTCAATTGCGCCAAGTTTCATAAATATTGATTCAGCGATTAAATCGTTAAGTACAGACAGACTTGCGCATTGATAATATTACTATTGATTACATTTTTATTGATATTATTATACTAACTCTATTAAAACGCCAATATTACAAACAGACAAACAAAATTGTGTTTACACTCGAGAACGAACAGTAATTATTTTCAAGAAATGGTACTAGACTATTTGCATCATTACATTATCACTAAATCATTCAAATAACCGTTCAGCATCAAAGAATACATTCAAAATAAACAAATAAAATTTGAAACATAACAAGCATACCAAAAGACCGTGAGATGAAAAATGCTCATCTTCAGATATGACCAATAAAGTATACTTCGATAAATATATAGTGATTGTGCCATAAAAATATTATCCGATGTCCGTTTTATAGTTTATCTTGGTAGAAACAACATTCCTTACCAATGGAAGATAATACGTCCATGAACAATAAAATAACCCATAAATATCTCATGATATTAATTTTAACCGTGATTGAATTTTTATATTGTACAGACAGTTATTTAGACATATTACTCCGTAAGAACAATTGTAGCGACATCTCAAGAAATTAATTTTTAAACATATTCAAGTCAGTTTTCATTTAATATACGACACGGCGGTTTATACTTCCTCACAAAGGTTGTCCTCACAAAGTATCACGAAGCAATTAAGCTGCTTGGAAAAATAAAAAGAAAATGTACCATTTCCATTATTAAATTTAATCCGGATTAATACGTTACGATCGAGAGCAAGTATTCAATTTGCGAGGCCCGAGGGTTACGTTTTGTTATATCATTAAATTCACAATACTTTCCGTTTCCCGGTATTTTCATAGAAAGCCGTAAAAATGAAAAAAATTAAAGTTACTTACATAGAAGGCTATGATTCACAGACCTCTTAAATGTTAATTATATCATGTTAATAATACACTTGTACAGCTTTCCGAACCAACAGTAAAGTTGACGATTCAAAAGCACTTGTTTATAAGTTTATTTGAATAAAGAATATTTTGAATTTTAAATAAATAACTGCCTGTACCTGCGGCTACGTTAACTTAAGCATTAAAATACCCGAAAGTATGCATAAGTGTTATTTGCTGTTGAAGGAAAGACGTAATTTTTTGAGTTCGCTATACATTCGAAGTTTAGATGTAAAAATATTATGAATATTGTTCCGCTGACTCATGAGCGTAACAGATATACACACGGACTTTTAAATTTGTAATATTAGTTAACAGTTTTGGATATAAGATTATAGAAAATAAATAACATTAACTGTTATGACGGAAACTTAGAAATTACCAAGACAACTTTGCAAAGCTGATTGTAGTCAGCGCGCTTCGTATAATTCGGTTCCATTATTTTTTTTTAACGTCAAACAATACATAGAAGCTACACGTTCACTTAAGATGCAGCAATGCCATTTAAGGAAGCCAGTGAAAACTACCAGAACCAGTATTTTTTGTAAAGCCCTAGTCACGACTGAGATATGACTATAAAAGCTATTCCCTTACAATACAAATGACTACCCCATATGTGACTGCACTCATTGTTTAGGTCACGATCTTTCAAGTAGCTACGACTATTAATATAATAGTTGTAAAGTCAATCTGGAAGCAACCATCATTACGGTGGATGACTGACAACTATGTATGTCTCACATCAGCTTAAGCTTTAAGCTGCGGTTAACGAAAAAAAGTCTTGTCAACTTGGTAAAGTTATACTTACTTTTTAATGTGACTGGGAGTGTGTACCTCTCTTTAAAGTTCACAGTTTAAAAAAATAACAAAAATATCAAAGTCGCGTTCAATTGACTGTTGGAAATGTTGCAAATTAAAACAAATGTAGCACTGCCAGATCATTTGTTAAAATCTCGTTAGACGATTTAATTTTAAGAATAACTTAACTAAAACTTCAGCTAAGGTATTCTTCAAGCTTAACTAAGCTTTATGGCATCCGGCTGAGTAGAATGGATCATCCTTATTTCTTACCAAGGTGTCGCGACTAAGGTAAGTTCACAGGTAAGCGGCATGTAAAATACGTAGCCAAATCATGTGGCAACATGTTTATAACTTGTGGGATATGGGCAGGAGAATGATGAATACCTCAGCTAAAGTTGTAATATCTGTTCGAAATGAATCTCAATGTAATTTAAATTTCCAAAGAGATTTTCAACTCCTTCTGATCAAATATTCCTCAAAGCAAACTAAAAGTTTGGTTAATGATTATGAAAACTGGACGAGTGTCAGGGGAAATCTGTAGCGGACCGATTGTTCTGGAGTCAAGTCAAACAATCGTAAAACTTCGACTATTCCCTCTTTTATTTGGGGATAAAAAGTATTATAGTGGGCTATATAAATTCAGATTGGCGCCTTCCCCGGAGCACCGGGGACTCGATTAAGGGCTGTTTCCTGATTTGTATCCTGTTTCTGTTATGAATTTTCAACACAAAAAAAAATTCATGATAGTTACCGATATCAATTCATAGAAAAATGTGCACATAGTTATGGTTGATAAAGTTTCTTCCATAAATCATCCTTCTGCCGCTAACCCACACTAAGTGGGTCGGTACAACATGTTATAAACATGTTGTCACTACGTTGTTTTGCTACGTATTTTACGATCGGTCGCCTGCCTGACATCAACTTACCTTAGTAGCGTTTTACTACACCTTGGTAAGAAATGAGGGTGGTACTATTCTATTCAGCCGAATACCACACGGCGTAAAATCTCTTCCATCAAATGAAAGTGATAAGTTAAACAAAGCCATTATGCATACATTAGAGCAAGAACCTAAATCGGCTGATACTCAAGAAAGTTTGAAGGCTTTCGTAGGCTTCGGTGTATGTTTTATAGTAAAATTCCGTAATCCGTGTTGGGCTTGGCTTTAAGTTCGAAAAAGCAGTCAAAGCACACTTGTTAACAAAGCTTATTATACTATCGAAATTATGTTAATGATAAGCAACCATCGGTTTAAGAAGCTACCAACTACGCACTGGATTAGGTTTTAAGCTTATTTCATTTAAACTATTTTAATTAACTAACTTTTATTAACTATTTTAAACTGTTAAAAACTATTTTTAATAGTTACTACCGTGTTTTTTGCTGGTTCTCCTCGGTAAGAGCATCTTTACGAACCACTGATAGTTTTATTATATTTAGACAACTTGAACGTGCTCGTAAAAGGCAATTGGAGTAAAAATATTTCAAGTTTAAATTAGTAGTAAGATTCAATGAATACAGTTAAACTTTAACCTGGTTCTAGAGAATAATTATTTTAGAAAATGTTTGTGATTTTGACTTCAATAAAGTTTGTGACGGTTAACCAATAATGGTCCATGTTAAGTTGTTGTATAACATTTTGTCCCGTTGTATACGTTCGTGAGCGAGTCACTAAAATAAGACAAATACGGTCTAAACAACAGATTATAATTCTATAATCACAGTACTAAGTTTACTTAGGCTCGTAATTTGAGCGCGGACCCCCCGGGGCGGTTTCTTCAACGTTAGCATTAAGCTGTCACGGGTGTAGGTTAACGTAATTTAATATTCTATTATCTGAAATGCCAACAGACTAAACAAACACAATACAGCCAGTAATATCCAAGATGCCATGAATATTCATCGAGTTTCGCGGCAGAAATCATTTCGGGCACGAAAAAAGGTCGTAAACAATTCAAACAAAGCCAAAAACAACGGATATTGGTCAAAAACAACACAATATTTAGAACAAACAACAAGAAAGAAAGTGTAAATAAAACGGAATGGCGGAACGGAAGCGAATCTCGACCCCGAGCGCGGCTTGCTGATGGTACAGCACCGGCCGCGGGGGTCCCACTGCGGGCACCATGTCTTGATGGGAAATAAGGACTTGAAGCTGACATTGGTGCAGTGATGATGTTTAATGTATGACAAGTTATACCTACATGATAATATTATAAATGAAAATTTAGTCGGTATTTAGCTTTGCTATTTATTACATAGCTTTTAAATAATATGTTATGTTAATTTAATAATTCTATCAAGTATTGAAAACATTCGGAATTATTTTTTTCTTAAATAAACAGAATTAACTTCGGTTTGATAACCTAACGTTAAAAGTTATGAAATTAATCTGATTTGAGGCTTATAAGCAAGTTGCTTCGCGCTCGTGCATACCTTTCACCCCGAGAAAGTATTATAGATCAGTCTAAGTTATAGTCTATGCCTAACTTTATTCCAATTCGTTAAGTCGTTTTTCTGTGACTGAGTCACAAATATCGAAGCATTTACAATTTAAAAATATATATTTATAGAATTATATCTTAATCCAAATGAACAAATAACATTTTATTCAGAAATGAGCATCTTATGATATTAGTTGCAAAAATGTAAGCAATTGTAATCCAAATTACTCAAGTCTGTCGTTACAGTCGGCAATTTGTGATATTTCATACGCGTAAAGTTGACTTCAACGATGCAACTTTTCTCATGTGAAATAAACTAATCGCGAAAGTTCACAATACCCATTAACGGAATCGTTGATTCGATGGTCCCCCTATCGATTGTGGCGGCGTTGGTAAAGTTCTTGGGGTGTAAATTGAGCCACTGAGCGTTTTATGAATTGTCGCCGCCCGCCCCGCGCCCCGCGCCCCGCACACCGCTCGTGAGTTGCGTGTTAAACCGATATTGCCTCCTAAATATCTGCAAGTTCGCCAACAAAAACGATTATCTCAACTTTATAAGGCCTCTATTTCCGCTTTATGAAATTACATAACTAGTTTTGTATGTCGTCTCGGCTCACTTGAGAGAATTTGTAACTTGATGTCGCGTGCACAGGATTTATGCACCATACAAGTACTTTAATTTCTTTACCACTTCGATAGTATGAATTAAATGACTACATTGAGCTTTATATCTTTTTTTAACGGTAAAAATTCAGACGAGGCAAGGCAATTATATATAACTAGGAGTCCCGCCCCAGCTTCGCACGGGTATAAAGCATATAGCCTATGTCACTCAGTGATAATCACAGTATTTCGCTACTCCATATTGAATTTTATTATACATATAAACCTTCCTCTTCAATCACTCCATATACTTAAAAAAAACCGCATCAAAATCTTTTGTGTAGTTTTAAAGATTTAAGCAAACATAGAGATATAAGGACAGACAGAGAAAGTGACTTTGTTTTATAATATGTAGTAACTATGTAGTAGCTACTACTATTTTGATAATTGTCATATTTTTACCATACTTATCCAAAGACTAAATTACGTTTAGCTGTCATTTATGTTTTGTTTTTCCATGTCATAGTCGTTTTTGCTATACCACGTTTTATAGCGACTTGACGGGATAAAATAAATGCGGTCGAACGGGATAAAAGGTATCCTATGTCCGTCTCCTAGTTCTAAGCAACCTCTCCACCAATTTCCAGCCGAATTGGTTCATCCGTTCTTGAGTTATAAATAGTGTAACTTAGACCAACTTTCTTTTATATATATAGATTTATCTAATCATGAATTATGTTATCATTATTTTAGTACATATTAAATTAAAGGGCTTTATTTATTTGGTGGTCTTTCAGGTTGTCTTCAACGGAAATTAAGTTTTCATCTCCTGCATATAGCGTTAACTAAGTGCATGTGCTGAAGATGCAAATTAAGCAAACGATGGTTTAAAAAAAACTTGTTTTACTTATTTCCCAGATACATTTACATATATACGTCGTTTCTCTGACTGCAGAGAAAGTTTAAAATGTTATGAAACTCGTTCCATTACATCGTGGGCCAAGTTGGCGAAACTTTATGATAGGAGTGATTAGTCTGTCACGCGTCAATGGACAATTTGTGGGTCTCGAGACAATTTGTCTTTAGGGACCAATTTGAATTCGGCCGGGAGTTAATAGTTTCTCTAATTGATGTCGCTCCGTCAGTCGGCCCGATGAATTGATAAGTAAATTGGCCTACAGTTAGCGGCAAATGAAAAACGTATTAAATTCAGTTTTAGTTTAAAACTCTTATTAGCTTGACGTTCGGTTGACAGAAGCTGGTGTTTCGTTGAGTTCTATTGCACGAACTTTAATGAATAAATTTATATAATTTCAATAGATTATTTTCGTTGTGTCAACGTAAACTCATTAATATGTCGGAATCAGAAATAGTCTAATGTTATTAGTTTTTTATTGCAATAACGGAAGTGGGGTTTTCAAGTAAATAATATTCATACTAATATTGATCGTGTTTTAACAATGAAGTTCACTCAAACAAAAACGCTGATACAGCTTATTCGAAAAGAATTATACTAGTGGTATTCGCAACTTGAGTGAAAACTACCCTCAAAGTTATACTATACTAGTAATATCCCGCAGTTTTACCCGCGTACCTACATACAGATCTCATGGCAGTGGAAAGTTCACTAAAAGTAGTTATATTGGCATTACTTTAGTAGTTAGATATATGGTATCGTGGACTTTTTAGTATATATTGATACGTTCTATAATACTGTAGAACATTTTTTTATTCTGTCATCTATAGTTTTCACAGCGTACGCGATGATTGATTTTTATAACTATTTTTTTACAGCTTATTACATTTAGCCTATGTTGCTCAGTAAAGATGCAGCTTTCTAATGGTGAAAGAAGTTTTGAAACCGGTCCAGTACTTTTTGTGTGAAAACATTACAAACATACATAAACATTTTTCCTCTCTATTATATTAGTATAGATTGTTTTATTCCTATTCCTGAAAAACAAAAAAAATTATGCCATATGTTAGCCCGGTATATAAGTTTTAATTATACTCAATTTCCTGAACATTACTTCTCTGGATTCAACGTGAAATCGTCAGATATAGATAGACTTTCACATTTATGATTATGAATATACAGACTAACAATCAGCAAATAGTTCCGTAGTACCAAGTTAGCACAAGTAGCACCATATATTAGTGCGACAATCGCACAAGTCAGCCCAACTCGGTAACAGCTGGCCGCTACAAGCAACAACCACCCTAATGCGTTGAACAACAAACGAGCGGCCGGAAGTGGAAAGTAACTCGACGGGGAAGTGGATGCTAAATCAATTATATTATATATACTGGCTAAGTTTTGTTGTTTGAAACAAAAGAAACAATACTTCCGTAAAAGATTAGTTATTATGTTACTAAGCATTATTTAAAGACGGTGAGTTTGACCGTACAGGCTAAACTCTACATTAAACTGACCAACTTACATCGCGTTGCAGTCCAAAATATTTAGATCAACCAACAAGCTTGTTTGGGTAATGCTTCGTTTTGCGATTTTGTCGTGGAGGTTTGTGCATGTGTTTTTACGAATCCTGCATATATCAGGTATAAAAACGGATTGTCCTCTCTACATTTAGCATTATATATATTTTCTATTTTACTTCTTTGCGGATTATAGCAAAGTAAATTAGAAATGCTCTTGAGAAATTAAATTTACGATATTTTCCTTCACTTTTAAACCGCTTGAAATATAATAAAATCTTAAAATACACATATAAATTATTATTGAAAATTCATAGTTGTGATCCTGCAATTGCAACCCTCATTTTAGCATTTAAGCATTGTGGGTTTAAATACCAATTCTACCAAGGTTATAATAGAATTATTTTGATATAATCCGCGTTTGCTAAGAAAATAGTTCGTCGTAGAGCCTATCTTATAACGATGCTTCGGTTACGGGGCAAAACCATTGTGCCTCGAGTGGTATCCGGTTGAGTAGAATAGAACATCCTCTTTCTTACTAAGGTGTCGTAAAATGCAAATAAGGTAAGTTACGTCAGCCAGGCCGGTCTTAAAATACGTAGCCAAATCATGTAACAACACGTTCATAACATGTGCTAACCCCACTCAGAGTGGGATAAGGGCAGTGGGATGATAATTCTTTAACACAAACCATACCTACAGCTCACTGCGTCATTTCGAGTGACATAAATATTAATATCGCAGATTGTGACACATGTAGTAGGTAATTCTCACAACTAATAAGGTCCTGTTGAATATTTCATAGTTTATTACTGGTTCAATCCACGCCCTGCTAATGTCAACTCCGTGAGAGAAAACCTACTCTAATTATCAGATAGTATTTATGAATTCTTTATCGTAATGTTTAACGATGACAAACCGTAAATAGACGTCATTATTCTTCACATAAGCGTTTCTTTTGAATTCCGGCGGGAATAGAATAGACCGCCCTAATTTCTTCCTGAGGTGTTGTAAAAGGCGATTAAGGTAAGTTGACGTCTGACGTAAAATACGCAACCAAATCATGTGACAACATGTTCATAGCATGTCGTGCCGACCCCACGTTGAGTGGATAAGGGGATACAATTATTATTTTCATGTTTTTAAATATATATATTTTTTTAAACAACTTTTTCTCGATTTTATACGTGTTCCGCATAAATTTTATATATATGTCCTTAACTTTTTTCTTTTTTTTTATTTACAGCAAAAATGTACAAGTTATATCTATCTTAAATTACTTACACGCTAGGACTATACAAATCATGCCCACGTGGAATGGTCCCAAGAATTCTGGCAGCGTTTCCGCGCTGAATCGCTAAGCTGATTCTTTGTGCGAAAAAGGAGCCAGCCCTCTTGTCACCTGAAGAGGCAATCAACCAAGGTGTTAAAACGGATAAAAAAAAATTTGCACTTTGACCTTAACTCCGTTATTTCACGGGTTACAAATTTCACATTTCAATATTACCGTGAGAAAAATACCCTAATTAATTATAATAAACTGCCCGCAAAAGACTCGGCCTTGAGTGGACAAATAGGAAAATATTTCAATTTACTTCATACAGATAAATTTGAGTAGTAAACTTTAAGTTTTCACTGCAAACGACGTAATTGGAAAAGAGAGCAGAGGAGCAATAAAGTTGTTTGAAACGACGGTGGAGTAACAACTTAATTAGAAACTTGGGGCAAACGGACCGACCGGCGCGTTCGGTTGTAGTATTAGACTGTCCTGGAACCTACCACAACCGTTGTGAACATAATACTATAAAATAACGAGTTAACTTACCTTAGTCGCCTTTTAAGACAAAAATATAAAAATAATAAAAAATAAAAAAAGCATAAAATATGCTTAATATTACGATCGTTTCCTGCTCAAAACGCGCGCCAAAATATTAGTAGGGGTAGTAATTTTGCAATACTGAAAATCCATGTACGGTTTCCAAGTTAAAAATAGCTTAGTACCTACCTCTTCATAACGTCGCACTATACTACCTTTGTTTTAAACTTTCTATGATTTCTATCAGAAATTTGCTATAGCCGTGTAATTATAGAAATAAAGATCTTATTATTATATTTTTGTACCAATTAAAAAAAAACCTTTGAGTACCACAATAGTAACATAAAACCTTACAAACCATATGAACTCAGTACACAATTGCTTTCGCCCACGCTCGGCGCGGCCTCGACGCGTGGGTCGGAAACTATTGGCCTCCACTATATTTTAGAGTCCGTTTAAACATGTTATAAATAATTATTGGACCCCTATGGCCCTATTGTGAGTTACAGACGGTATCGCAATTAATGAAATTAGTAAAAGTATCACAAAACCGCAAGCGTTTGCAATTTTGTTGTAAAGTCTCCCGCCTCGGTTACGGGACGAAACCATTATTGGAGTGGGATCTGCATGCATTTTATTAATCGATCTGCATGCATTTTATTAATCCTGCTTGTATGAGGTATGTTAAAGTAAATAATATAGTACATTTACGATTACATAAATTTTATCTTATCGCGGATTAAAGCAAAATATTATTATGATTAGGTTGGTATTAAAGAACTTCGCAAAGTAGCAGCTAATACTGTATATTATTACATCATCTGCCTCCTGCCCTTATCCCACTCTAAATGGGGGCGGCACAACATGTTATAAATATTCTGTCACGTGATTTGGTTGCGTTTTTACGACCGGCTGTCTGCCTGACCCCAATTTACCTTAGTCGTACATTACGACACCTCGATAAGAAAGAGGGTGGTCTATTCTACTACACCTGATACCACACAGTGGGTCGACTTACCTTGTCTTTTAAGACATCTCAGTGAAATAGACGTTGGTCTGTTCTACCAAACCGGATACCACACGGCGGGTCGACTTACCTTAGACGCCTTTTACGACACCTCGTTAAGATAGAGGTTGGTCTAGTATATTCAGCCGAATAACACACGGCAAAATAATAAAATTTTACAATTAATTTCCATAAAACTTTTCACCATCGATCGATACAAATATTGAACAGTCATATCCGGAGAGCAATATCAACAGCACAACAATATAGTTGGAGTACCGCAATAAACGTAAATATCAACAACAATGCTCTCAAAGCACTCTGTAGCAACGGCCTTACTAACTGATTCCAACAAAGCGCACTTCGGCTGCCGTTTTATAGCATGACATTGTAATATTGAAATAGAGTCCGTGTTAACGTTTATTTTAACATCCGATAATAACGATTAAAGTAATGTTTGATGTAACGTTTAAACTGTGAATTAAATAACATTTATTATATTGGTTATACGTTTATGATTTTATGTAATAAATAAACAACTATTACATTCTAAGGCTTAAAAATATCTCAACATTCACAACGCACAGAAATACGCACTAAGTTAAAGCACTTTTTAACATATAAAAAAGTTTTGATAAAGTATAGCTGGGTAAAGGCCACCTCTCTTCGGTTTTGGAGAGAGGGATTGGAGCCAAAATCTACCACGCTGTTCCGATGAGGATTCGTAGGTTACACTTAACCCTAGAATTCTCTAGAGATATGTTGGTTTCCTCACGATGTTTTTCTTTACCGAAAAGCATGTGATATCGGTGTAATGTCGCACGTATCGTATTTCAATTGGATCAAAATTTTCAAAGTGTACCCAAGGAAGTGAATTCATGTAAAAGGGCCACGTTAGTCCCACTTTGTCCGCGCCCACCGGCCTGTGCAGAGATACCCCACCCCTGGGCGTGCATCTGCCTTTCATAAATTGGTTTAACTCCGCTCCTCTCCTTTGATCTGTCTAATCGCACTTAAAAAATTCATTCCGGGGCTAATGGAAATGTTTACATCCAATTTTAACGTTTTATCTTTATCCGTACGATGAAACGTAATGGAACTCATATTTATGGATTTAAACGGTGTAATGTAGCTGGTTTTAACGCATGTTAATTAAAAATCATAGTACCTAATTGATTTTTTTATCCCCCTGTTGAGCATAGGCCTCTCATTTTTGAGAAAAGAGTGGAGCTAAGAGCCACTGTTTTATCTCAATTATACGTACATATGTATATTTTATTTTTTTATGATGTATATAAGCCCGGTAGCGATATATATAGCTTCAATTGCACCAAATACCACGAATATTGTTACAGCAGCTTAGTCGTGAAACAGAAACGTATGTCATTTATGGTCTGTTCAGAACTTTAACATAACAACAAAAAAAAACAAATTAGAATTTAGTATTTAACGTTATGTCAAGTTATTTTATTAACAAGTTATTTTTAATCTTTAATATTTAAATGAGTTAATCTTGTAATATATATTATATTCTTAATCTAGGAAACGACTGACGACGACGATTTTCCTGAAATTCAGCGTGTAGGGAGTTTTGGGGGAGAAAAAACGATCTAGCTAATCGATAAAATCGATAAAAATCGATCTGATTTAGATCTAAGTTTTATTTTAAATAAATTTCGTTTTTCCCTGTTTGGGCATAAAAAATGATACAAAGTAGAATTGAAAGCAAATAATACTTTTAGCTGACAAACGTAATGCTCCGATAGCCGATGGGTAACGGGCAGACCGAGCATGTTCAAAACTCGTGATCGAATCCCATATGTCATCGGCGTCTACTTTCTTCTTTTTTTAAATATCTTCTAAAAATTTACCGAGCAAGGCTAGGTCAGCCAGGTACTTGCGTATATTATATAGCTAGTATGGAAATAAATGTTCAAGTTACTAAAATCTTACTACTAATAACAATGGTGTATTGTTAGAGGAATATAAAGATTTATCTCCCAACAGGAATCAACCGGACGCGGTTCCCGCGCACAGTGTTGCGATGAGGCACACGATTTCTCCTCGGATGCAGGCGTCCATTTATTTTCCTCCGTTGATCTGGAGGAATTCCTTTTATCAGCTTCCCTTATTCATGTAAGAACAAGCTATTATTTAAGGGCGCTGCTCTGCAATTTATTATCAAGTTTCCATCGAGAAAAATGATTCTAGTGGTTTTATTAATGGCGTCTATCATTGCTGTCCTGTTACTGTTTCCGTTCTAAAGACCACCATTTTACCGTTTTCACATTTATTTCGTACGTTGGTAAAATTCATGATATATTTTTTGGTGAATGAAAATGAATAGAGTATTTTATAATAGCTATACACGTAACGTTTCGAATAAAATACTCTTTTATTACATAATTTAATGAATTAGGCGTTATGTTGGGCCAACTTACCTGTCACCTTTTACGACACCTCGGTAAGAAATGAGGGTGATACTATTCTAC
This sequence comes from Morpho helenor, assembly GCA_029227775.1. Taxonomy (NCBI): domain Eukaryota; kingdom Metazoa; phylum Arthropoda; class Insecta; order Lepidoptera; family Nymphalidae; genus Morpho; species Morpho helenor. The sequence goes on along the minus strand of JARGCU010000020.1, from coordinate 16,934,685 downwards.
TCAGCCGGATACCACACGGCGTATATTCAGCAATAAAGTAAATTGAAAATTTGTATAATGCTAAATGTAGAGTGGACTATCTGTTTTCATACCTAATACATGCAGGATTTGTAAAAACACATGCACAAACCGCCACCGCCACCACAATACACAGACACTACACACGTTCACTATCACAAACTAAACAATCGTTTCGGACCGCATCCGAAGCATCATCAAAAGATAGACTCCAGGACAAAATTCCAAGGCCTTTGCGGATTAAAGCAAAATAATTTTACTATTACTTTTGTGCTTTTATTAAGTTTTTTACATTTGCCGAAGGAAAAACAATTTATGAATATTGCTTTAGCGGATTACAAAGCTTAACAGAGAGACCAACAAAATTTTTACTTATCATTGTGAATTATGTGCAGCAGAATTTTCTGAGTCTCTACATCGCTATCCTGGTTAAATAAACTATTAAAATATGTTTCTAAGGATTTCTAAGAGCATTAGTGATGATACATTACCCGAGTCACTACTTCGGACGATGACACATGTTATTGATAAACCAGTCATACATTTATTTACGTAACGCAATAAATCTCTCCTCTCAGGGCTAAGGTCTCCGCATCCCATGGTAAATTAAAGCCATCAACGCACTATGACTAATGGGGACGGAATAATGTAGTTGGGAACGTCTAAATAGCAGCTGGTATTAACACAGGATATATCTTAATAAATTACTACGAAGGGACAAAATGATGGCGGGTTCATATTGGATAAGGTTTTGAACGTGCCGGTCTGTGTGAAGAAGTATTAGGATTGTCTGAATTGAGAATATTGACTTTGATTTTTCCGTTAAGCTAATTGTATGATTTGGAATCTTCCAGAACAATTGCATATGAATTTAACCGACCTTAGTCTTCAACTCGAGAACATGCGCTAAAATTTTAATAGCGTCTTTAATCTTACCTCGGGTGCTTCCAGAAAATTCGTTCAGTTTTTGAATAAAAGGTGAGCGGTCAAAAGATGGCAAGAGTCACAAGTGTCGCCAATCAGTTATAATGGCTAAATTATTAAATTTCAGCACATATGTATACTTAAACTCGTGTATGTGAACTACAGAATTACAGAAATACTTTAAAATACTGTAGCCCAGCGGTGAGACCGTGCTACAACATACTCGTTTATGTGAACTACAGCAAGAATTACAGAAATACTTCAAAATACTATGGTAGCCCAGCGGTGAGATCGTGCGACTCTCTGGAGACGATCATATGTTCAAACCCCGGGCAGGCACCAAGTAGTTTTTCTATTATAACTTATGTGTCTAATCTAAAATTACAATTTATCACACTCTTTTCGGTGAATGAAAACATCGTGAGGAAACCTGCATATCTCTAGAGAAATATGAGTAACCTACTAATCCGCATTGGAGCATCCTCCTCTCCAAAAGCGTTGAGAGGATAACCAGCAACGCGATAATAACAAACCGTTTCTTTACTTTACTTTCTTATCACTGATAAGTTAACTCTTACTAGCCACTATTACTACCATTGAATTACTAAATTCCTTCATCGTATCAAATAAATGATGCAACAGTCTTATTTGGAATTAGAATTTGATTCCGCGCCGTTTTATAATTAAGTTTATCCAGTTATACAAACAACGAATCCGTTTCCCGTGTGAAGAGTCTCCTAACGCGCGTGTCTTGCTGCGAGCAAATATTTGTGTATCTCGGATTGCATTCCCTACCGGAGGAAATGGGGGTGTTTATTGTTTATTGGGGTAGATCTATCAGCCGAGGGCGAGTGCGAGTACTGTCCCTTATGTGACAACTTTATTCTGAGGGTACATCGGTTTAAATTACTGTTATCCTCGGTCATTATTAAGACGACCCGTTGTAGTGTTCTGACGGCCTCGTTCATAAGTAATTTTAGGCGTTTGTTTGGTTTCAAATTTATTGTCTACGGTCGTACATTGTTTCCGTTTATATAACTTAGCTGGTCTTAAACTGGCTGGTTAAGTTTTGGTATTGCTTTGAGTTTTATTTGGAATTTAATGGTTTTATGTCGCTCTTTGCTTATTTAGCCGGAAGACTTTTGCTTTTGGAGTGGAGATAACTAATCCTATCATCTTTAGATACATGTTTTAAGCTACAGAATTTCAACTTAAACCTATCTTAAAGTAAAAGTATGATAAAAGCTTTCTAGTAAGGAAGGAATAAGCTCAAGACTCAGCATTAAGGTCGTGTGTGTTGAGCGCTTAATTGATAGTCCATATTCATTATTTTTCTAAACTCTATAGCGTTATGTCTTACAAATTACTGTTATAGGGTAAATGCTTGGATATTTCTTGCACAAAAATATACAAGATAAAAAACAGCAAATTTTTATGTATATAATAAAGATAAGATAGGTGAGAAAGAAGATAGGTAAGATATCGACATAATCTTGGGGTTTCTATGATGCGCCTTTCAAAAGTACTTCAAGAATAGTTTTTTTTTTAAATGATCAACGACCAAGTATAAGAATATTTTGAAATTTAATTTGGTTATCGTTACAGTTAGAAGCAGTAAATACCCTATGTATTTACTGCTTCTCTCGACAGGAGCAGCAAGGTAGCACTTAGGAGGTCTTAAAGCACTAATCCTTCTGCTTAACAGAGATCTTTGACCTGTGGACTGTTACTTATACTACTATGGCAGTAACGCGCATGGTGTACCAAATAAATGTTTGTTCTCATCTCGAGTGATTACAAAGGCCTAACTACACGTGTGATGGATCACCCACTCCCGCAGCCTTCATCAAACAGGCACAAAAGGCACCCTCGCGAACCCTTCGTAACTGAGACGTTTGTCTTGGAATATATTACAAACAAGCGCCCGATATGTTTTTACAAGACTCCCTTAGACAAATACAGGCGGTATCGTATTCTGGGATGTTGACGCATAATTAACGTTACTCGTTTAATATTAATACAAGTTCTTATTACAGCTGTCGCGTTTGTAAATATAAGTTGGAGCTCTGATGTAGGGTAGGTTGATAAAAGTTAAGGCTCTGTCCTCTCATGCCTACGCACCGCGAGTTGTGTATTTGGACAAGACATTTCTTTAATAATAATGGTTATGATTAACTAATACTGTAGCCCGCTGAATAGAATAGACTACCCTCATTTCTTACCGAGGTGTCGTAAAATATGACTAAGGTAAGTCGACGTCAGGCAAACGGCCGGTCGTAAAAACGGAGCCAAATCATGTGACAACATGTTTATAACATGTTGTGCCAACCCCACTTAGAGTGGGATAATGGCAGGAGATTGATGATTTACTAATACTACAAATTACGAAGCTACTAAAACTGCTAAAACGAAACTAGTAATCTGACTAATATTATAAATACGAAAATTAGTGAGTATGTTTGTAACTCTTTCACGGCGAATCCGTTTAACCAATACCAATGAATATGGCACAATTATTTCTTATACACCGGGATAACATATAGTCTATAGAAGTCCTGTTAATTAAGAATAGGGTAACATTAAAAACGCTCTCTATTATCAACCTATCTCGCGACAACAGTCCACGCAATCAAAGTTGCGGGTAAAAGCTATAATACCATAAAATTTCTAAAGTTTGCAAATTAATGTTTCTCTTTCATGTTTATGTATTTAATCTGTTTATAATTTTCCAGGCGAGGGTAGTCTACACAGTTTGATTCAAGATTCGAAGGGATTCATCAGAGATGTGGAGAGGTGATAAGTCACGAATGTTCACAAATAATGATAGATTTATTTTACTGTAATCCCCATTTTCACAACCAAACGTGGATTATAACAAAATATTTATATCATTGTATTATGGCATTCCACAACGAATGCTAATACTTTTCTGTTGCTAAACAGACATTTTTAATACTCAAAGAATAGTGTAAGTATAGAATCAATTATTGTCGAAACATTAAATCTATACTAAAAATGAAATAAATATACAATTTGTAAATTCGCCCGCGTCGCGTGCGGCCATATCTCCGTCTACACACCATAACAATGGCAAACGAACATTTCTATCAGATGACATTCGTTATTCATTCCACGAACGGTCGCTGGATGGGTTTTGATTTAACACAACTTAATTCTATTGTATTCCGTTCGCTACGAATTCACTGCGCGTTGTCAGATGACATCGGGCAATCAAGCGATAACAATCGATCCACCATCGCCATCCCAATTCCAAATAAACCTACAAATACCTACAATTATATTGAAATAACAACATTCATTGGTAACGAGATAGATAAAATAAATAATGGTTTAGATGTTGAAACTGTAATGGATGTGAATTGAATCGTTGTAGACGACATTATAAGCCCAGACAAAAGGTCAGAAGCTAGGATGCGGGTATATACGATTTATCTAGAGGAACATAAATTTATTTCCAATTGCCGATCGCAGATAAGGGCAGTCTCGTTAGCGAACGACAATTTGACAATCGTTTGTTATAAATTTGTTTCTTATAAATCTTTGATCAAATTGACATATCATTGTTCTGGCGTTGTTACAAACAGTACATTTATATAATCCGTTTGGTTCCGATTGTTTATTTCAATACCTGTCGAGTTAGTACTGACAGCGTAACAGAGGCTTGACTTAGAAATAGAAAATTTATTAAGGCTATCTCTGAATTACGTTATTATGCATTGATTGATATATTACCTGAATACCATTTTGAAATATGTTGAAAGCGTTTCCTGCTAATGTCTACAATTATCATTTTATCGTCAGTGTCACTAACTATCAACGTATCTTTATTTATTACATGTTTATTTCATTTGTGTCAAGTAATTATTCTTACAACAATAGTGTTTGTTACCTACACCTTTTTCGACCCAATTTCAGTATTTAAGTAACCACCAGAGAGAAGAATATGTGTTTCTTTCCCTGTTTCAAGAAAAAAACAGGTTTTTTTTTTCTATTGTATATTTACCCTCGGTCTCTAAAATTTAATAGTACTAAATTTCTTTTATTAAGGCGCATTCATTTATAAAACCGGAGCGAATTGTAAATCTAGTACGATTACTTTATTTATACAAACTTTTAAACATTTCTAATTCATTTATAGAATTACATAATACTTGGCAGATTATTAATACTTACATTAAATTATTCCAATCGTGGATTATGGCAAAATAATATCGTTATTATTTTTGCACTTTTTAATCTTTATGTAATCGATATAATACTAATTATAAATAATGCTGTAATAACGAAAAGCTATAAATCAAATCTTTTAATATCTTCCTCCTGCCCTTATCCCACTCTAAGTGTGGGTTGGTACAACCCCCACTTAGAGTGGGATTTACCTTAGTCTTTTTAACTTACTGAAGTCACCTTTAAGGACACCTTCATAAGAAATGTGGGTGGTCTATTCTACTCAACCGGATATCACACGGCGGCAAAATCACTCAATGTCAAAAGTCATATATAATTTTTTCTACAACTCAACAGTTCAACTTTATTAGACACTGAATTTTACGATGTGGTTCAGTATGCATTATGTATGTTAAGTGAGCAGGTGCCGCGATATGACCCATCGGACCCCTTGACCCACGTGACCTGTAACCAATAATACGGTAGCGGTGTTATGACTGGAATCAAGCAAGGTGTTGGTTACACTTTGCAAAACGTTTGTAACTCAAATCAAATCAATCTTTATTCAAATAAGCTTTTTAAAAGCACTTTTGAATCGTGAAGGATCAATTAGAATTAATGAAGCTACAACCGGTTCGGAATGTTGCTCTTACCGAGAAGAACCTGCAAGAATCTCGGCGGCCAATCTTTTAAACATTTTCAATTTATACTACTCAACCGCAGTCTTGTTTGAAGCTGATAGGATATTCAATTCCAAGCATTTTTATCATTCAAATAATCGTAAATTATGTATGCTTTACGTATAAGCATAGTTCGTACACCCAAGTTAAATTTTTCTGTAGATAAGTCTGATATGGATTGCGGGTTTTTTTATAGAAGCGAATTCAGAGACCAACAAATGAGTTGCTAACTCTGCTGAGTCGCGACGGAGGAATCACAAGTTTTTTATAACCTCTGGTATATCTATGATATACATAGAACTTTGTTTGATACATATAAATATTACATATAAGTATGCCTATTTCTTTAAACTTTTCCCTAACTCACATTGCCTTATATTATAAAAAGCCCGTATGGCTCTCTTTTGAGCAACAAAAATCTTTCCATTATCTGCCGCTTTACCCGATGTCATTATTCCGTATAATGATATGAAAATAAGGAAAATAAACAAGTCGCGCTGTTTCAACATTGGTTAAATATCTCAAGTGTAAAATAAACTTAGTCTGACTTATGATGTGTTGCTATGCTGTAATAATTAGGTCTGTACATATAAAGTTTACTTATTTGTAGTTAAGCTCAAATGCTTACATTTAGAAACAACAAATGGCGACCAATTTGGCATCGGGTAAAATTTGACAAAGTGCCAAAATAAACTGTGTGGAACGGAAGGACTTTTAATGTGAGTGGTTTTATTGTCTTTTGGTTACATAAGATGTAAGCCTGTTACCTCACTGTTGACCATAGACCACTCTCCTTTTGAATAGAAGGGTTGGAGCCCACCACGCTGTTTCAATCAGGTTGGAAGGTGACAAATATTTTAGGAATATAAGCACCTATTATACCAAAAGTCGTGTGGTATCCGGCTAAGTAGAATAGACCACTCTCATTTCTTACTGAGGTGTCGTAAAATGCGACTAAGGTAAGTTGACCCGCCGTGTGGTATCCGATTGTGTAGAAAATACTACCTCATTAGTTACCGAGGTGTCGTAAAATGCGACTAATGTCACAACTTACATTAGTCACCTTTCACAACTCACGACGGCCGTATGGTATCCGACTGAGTAGAATAGATCACCCTCTTTCTTACGGAGGTATCGTAAAATACGACTAAGTTAAGTTACGTCAGGTAGGCGGCCGGTCGTAAAATACGCAGCTAAATCATGACAACATGTTTATAGCATGTTGTGCCTTGTACTTAGAGTGGGATAAGGGCATGAGGATGTTGATGGAGCACTAATTATACTAAATTACAACAATATTGCTCAGCGGATATGCAGCGAAAGCGTAACAGATAGACATACTTTAGTATTCGTTCGTGAATATGTTCTAGAATCTAGACAATGTCCAAAATACCGCCAAAAAACTGCTTTAACTCTCCACTAACTGGTGCCATACAATCCGAGTGTGATCCCATTTAAGCCGCGCTTGCGGCGGACATATAAAACGGAATTTGAATTTAAAGCCGAGTATTTTTAAACGTTTTCCGAAATCTGAAACTGCGATAGTCGACCGTGTGGGGGCGCGTGCCAAATCAAGCTTAGCGCCGGCCGACTGTCGCAGTCGAGGGGATGTTTAGGGGTGAACGTGATCGCAATTGGAGTTTTAATTTGTTCTAATGACCTTTATGACAACTTCTTGCAAATATACGCTTTTCTCTTTGGACTTAGGGATGTTGGCTATTAGTTTGATCGGAACACTTCGATTCGTCCTGTGCAAATAACGATAGTTACTTATATTGAATACGAGGTAGTCGCTAAGTTAGAGTTCCTGTTTTCAGCCTCCAAACGTGGTGAAGTTGGTGATATCACAAGCTAGAATTTCTAATGAAAGTAAGCCAAAGCTGATGCGGCATTCTTATTGGTTAAGTGGAGATATTCCATCATTATTAGATTTAGCTTCGACTGAGGAGAGGGTTTAAGCATAGAGTTTTAGAGAGTTTACTTGCAATTTTAATTTTAAATAAAATATTTCTAAATTTATTTTTATCTTCAAACCTCTCGGTGCTGCTAACGTAATTCGAACCTAAACACAAACACCCACAATACATATACACAGCGAATATAATTGTGCGAACGACGATTTACAATTAAACCGTCCTTATAAATTAGTATTTATAAGGACGGTTTATTTACGGTGGTCCGTAATAGCAGTAATAGTATCGTAGTGATTTAATAGTGAACACCGCATCTTTCCAGTAGTTTTGATTTTATTGCAAACAAACAGACTAGCGGAGAGCTTTATTTTATCGTCACTTACAATAAACATCTATAACTACGAATGTCGTTTGCATTCGGACCCAGTTAGTAACATTCCTATATAGTAATAACTTTGTAGCTTGAGAAACAAGTGTTTAAACTGATCTGGCAGCCCTGCTATATATAACTGGACCAGGGGGTGTATGGTGGTAGTTTTGGCTGGCACGCACTGCCCGCGGCCGCGCGTCACACCGCTCCGGGCTCTCCCTGTGTCGCTAAACGCTGATAAACACGCCGCCGACGGTGTTTCCACTACCTTTTGTGTCTGTGTTTTTCTTATCTATACTAATATATAAATCTGAAAACTTTGTTTGATTGTTTGAACACGCTTATCTCAGGAACTACTGGACCGATTTGAAATTGTTTGAGTCTAAAATAGTCTTTCTATCGAGGAACGCTATAGGTTATATAAAATCACGCTAAGATAAATAGGAGAGGGGCAGCAATAAAAAATATTACGAAAACGGCAAAATTTAAAGCTTTCAAGCAAGATTTAAAGCAAAATTTTAAAAAATTGTGAACACTGATTGCCATGCGAGCTTAGTTGCTGGCACACCTAGTTATTTATATTTCTCTATTTTGGAATTTATATTTCTAATAACTATACGAAACTTAGAATAGTTTTGTGCGTTTCGCTACTCGTTTTATAAAACAAATGGTAAATTGACGATTATATCCATAATATTATTACCAATGTGAATGTCTATCTGTTTCCCGCGTGGTATCCGGCTCAGCAGAATACACCACCCTCATTTCTGTCCTGTCGTAAAAGGCGTTGGTAAGTTGACGTCAGGCAGGCAGCCGGTCGTAAAATAAGTCGCCAAGTCATTAGATAACATGTTTAAAACATATGCAGGTATATTATGTAGGTTAAATTTTTTTTAAATATTATTTGCTGATTTCGAAAAGATTATAGCTTCAATTTCATATAGATTATTTTATTTGTCAAATATAACGATGTTATTATTTTGCTATAATCCGTGAAAAGGGAAATTATATGTATGTAGGAAGATAATTTTGGGTACGAATATAAATTTAAAGATTTCTTAGGCGATTGCACATTACACTATCGATAAGCACAGAGATAAAATTTTTTTTTATTCATAAAAAAAACATGATACTCGAATTTCAGATAAAAACTTGATAATAATTTTCGAAGAGAAGTATATTTATTTAATGCATAAAAAAATTTATATTATGAATAAACTTGTAATTTTGAATATGATTACATCGCTTTCCGCAAGTCGCGGTACTCAATATTTGAATATTTGCATTTGAATAAAATCTTCTCTGCAACGTTTTATATATTAGAATATTTGCATCTGAATTTGAGAGCATCGCTCTTTGCAGAAGTTTTAAATATGAGAATGTTTGCAATGAGAATGTTTTGGGAGAGTTTATTACATTAGTCGTTATACTTATCCAAAATAAATATAATAAATTACCTGTATCATTAATAAAATGAAGACAACCCTTGTTAACTAAAATGACTATTAACATAGGTTGTCAAATTAATGAGATTTTGTGCACTTTAAAGAGTGCAAACATATAACCACCCAATACGCTGGCCACATTCAACTATTGCCACCTGCCAAATCTTGACACCTGTTCCCTGCCATAGAACGAGACTATATACTGACGTATCTAATCTCCCAAATTAGGACCTCTTTCTCAAAAGAAAACTCCAAAATTTAGTCCCGTATCAGTATCCCGAATTATCAGCACTGCCATTACAGCAGTTTAAAAACACTGTTAAAAAGAGGCTGATACAGAAAGCCTACTATACTCTTGAAGATTATTTAGAAGATAAGAATGTGTGGATATAGCTCTCTTTGAACCTGTACAAGACAGTAACGACTTTATGTAAATAATATTAAGAATTATATTTTTAAAAGAGCAACCGCCGAGTTTCTTGATGGCTCTTCTCGGTAGGAACAGCTTTCCGAACCAGCAGTAGAGTTGAAGATTTAAAAGCACTTGTTTACAAGTTTATTTGAATAAAGAATATTTTGAATTTGATTTGAATATCCCGAAAAAATAGCGACATGAACTCACTTAATCGTGTTGGTAATAATCTTATAACAGTGCCTATAATAATAAATTTACTCCGCCGCTTCTTATAACAGTGCCTATAATAATAAATTTACTCCGCCGTTAATTAAAAATTAACTCCGCCGTTGCCGGTCCCAAGCCCGGATGTAAAAGGAGGAGGGTTGGTTTTGGAGAAGAACAACCCAGCCGTAAAAGCTCAACGCCGAGCATCGGGCGGCGCTCAAGTAACCCGACACCTCTTCGCACTTGTGCAAGAGCGGCCTTAGCAACCGTGAGGCATTAAATCACCTCAAAAAATCTACCGTGGAAGGACGCGGGCGCCCACCACGTGTACTAGCCCAAGAAAATACCCTATGGACAATATGATCACAAGAGCGAGTTCGTTGGGCGATCCGGCTGACACCCGGCGCCGCCTGGTAACCGGGCCGAGCGGTGTGAAATTGGTGACCGAAGACTCTACCAGGATGCATCATCAGGTCCTGGCTAGCAGTGATGTTACTGATGCATTCAGTAATAACAAAATTTCAATCCAGAAACAACAGCGGATTGCCACTTGGAATGTTCGTGGACTATTAAGCGCAGGAAAAATGGAAATTATTGAAAGAGAGGCGGAATCACATAAACTGGCCTTGCTAGGAATAACCGAGACACACATGAGAGGTCAAGGGCATCAGCTCACTCCCAATGGAAACACACTCTTCTTCTCCGGGCCAGCAGATTCCAGTAGGAATGGTGTAGCTGTCTGGCTCCCAAGTCAGTTGAACAATTACGTTCTGGGATATATTCCGATCTCTGACAGAATAATTTCTTTGAGACTCAACACTCGCCCTTGCACTCTGAACATCGTTGTAGTGTATGCACCAACGGCTGCAGCCACCGAAGATATAATCGACTGCTTCTACAAAGATCTGGATACTATTCTGAAGGCTATGGGCCCAGCCGGAATAGACCTTTTACATAGGTTATGCAATGATATCTGGCATACCGGGGAATGGCCTACTGACTGGACAAAGTCTGTAATTCTTCCTCTTCACAAAAAAGGTTCCACCGCGAAATGTGACAACTACAGAACTCTGGCTCTAATTTCTCATGCCAGTAAAGTTTTGTTGCACATAATCAACAACAGGGTTCGTCATTTCCTGGACTGGCAAATACCACAGGAACAAGCCGGTTTCGTCAAGGGCAAAGGAACTCGTGAACAAATTCTCAACATTCGACAGCTGATTGAGAAATCATACGAGTTCAATACTCCTCTCATATTATGTTTTATTGACTATAGCAAAGCCTTTGACTGCGTAAACTGGTGGGACCTCTGGAGAGTGCTAAAGGAAATGGGAGTACCCGAGCATTTGGTGGCGCTTATTAAGAACCTTTATCTAAACAACCAGGGAGTTGTAAAGATTGACAGAGCAACATCGGACCCTTTCAACTTCGAAAAGGGTGTTAGACAGGGCTGTATACTCTCGCCAATTTTATTCAATGCATATGGAGAGTATATCATCAGGAAGGCGTGTGAAGATTGGAATGGTGGTGTAAGTATTGGTGGCAATACGATCTCCAATCTCCGTTACGCGGATGATACCACGCTCTTAGCCAGTAACGAAGCTGAAATGGTCGACATCCTTGAAAGAATAGAGCGTACTAGTCTAGAAATGGGTCTCAAAATCAACCATAACAAAACCAAGCTCATGATAGTTGACCGTGGCAATAAACTTCATTTCACGGGAGCTCTTAAACTCGAAGCAGTTGAAGACTTCATATATTTGGGGGCGAACATAAGCAGCAACGGTTCGTGTGAAAAAGAAATCAGAAGACGCATAGGAATGGCTAAAAATGCGATGACCCAACTGCAAGGAATATGGAGAGATCGTAACATCTCCCGCAAAACCAAAACAAATTTAGTGAAGTCCTTGGTATTCTCCATATTCAGCTACGGGGCCGAGACATGGACGTTAAAGAAAGCTGACCGCAACCGCATCGATGCTTTTGAGATGTGGTGCTGGAGAAAAATGCTCCAGATCCCATGGACCGCCTTCCGCACTAATGCTTCGATTTTACACGAATTAAACGTAAGGACCCGACTGTCATCAATCTGCCTGCGTAGAGTGCTTGAGTTCTTTGGTCACATCGCCAGAAAAGAAGGGAACAACCTCGAGCAATTAATGGTTACCGGAAAAATTGACGGCAAAAGACCAAGAGGACGAAGCCCAATTAGATGGACTGACCAGATACGAACCACTCTGGACGTTAATCTACACGATGCTCTTCACTCGGCCAAGGAGAGGAACAAGTGGCGAGCAACTGTCCGAAAAATGATCGAACCACTAGGGAATCACGACCCTCAGTATTGAGGAAAACGATGCGAGGAGGAGGATAATAATAAATCACATGTATTCCTAAATTGTACATATTGACTTCTCTTCTTAAGGGACAACAGTGTTACGCACTCCTTTACAGCTTAAACTCAATTACTAGGTAAAGGATCGATTCTAGTTTTGCTTGATTTCTCTAGGGCATTTGATACTATAAATAGGTCTTTACTGCTTGCAAAACTACATTTTTATGGTTTTTATTATAAAAAAAGTATAAATTTAAGTCTAGGGTACCTTGTTATTTTAGATTAAATTTAAATTAGATATTTAATTAAGTTAATTTGGTTAATGTTGTTGTCACTGCCTTCTGTCTGTTTAGTTATAATAGTTTATTTTAATTTATATGTTAATTGTTTAAATAGTATAGTGTTTAGTACCAAATAAATAATTCATTCATTCATTCATTCAAATTTATATTCATTTTTATCTCTTGTTTATGAATATTATGAAAAATTGAGTGGATTATCGCAGTAAATAGTAGAAGCTATCTATTAAGTCTCGCCTATAATTACATGTAAAAGCCTACAATTTGTATTTCCCGACCGTTTAATCTAATTTCAGGATACGAGACATAATTCCTGACACTATCGCCGGGATCGCTCCTTAAACGCCGTACCTCCGGATCCGACACCGCTGATGGGATCAATTTGTATTGCTTCTATCTAACCTCGCCATCGAGCCATTAGAGGAATTACAACCTTAAATACCACTGATAAAGTTTAATTTTATTCGTGGTACACGCTGTCGCCGCCGAAAGTTAGTGTAAGCCAGAAGATGGGGTCTGAAAGTGGCCGAATTATGTAGAGCTCCCGACATCCTCAGCCTTATCCCTGAGATACCCGGATTACGGTACTGTAAGGGAGGGGAGGTAGACCTCGTCGGGATGGTTTGTCGTAGTTAAGCAGTAATTGTAGGTAATTTGTGCGCATGAGATGTGGTGCGCATTTTAGTTGGGATTGTGCGGAATTCAGATGGCGGGATGATTGCGACAGTACACTATGGATTAGGTGGTAGGAGATAATGTATTGAATAATGTGTGGGGTACAAGATTAGTAAAACAAATTACTCAGTTGTAGATTATATAAATGATATAAAGCCTTGCTAAAAAAGCCTCGTACAGGACTAGCTGAATTATTTAATGTACAAGTAACTGATAAAAAGTGATATAAAAATGCCAATAAAAAAATGAAAAAGAAAAAGGCGCCGGTGACGTCGGGATTCGAACCCCGGTTTTGAACATTTTTGGTGCGCCCGTTACCCATTAGGCTATCACAGCATTACGTATGACAGAAAAAAATTTAATTTTCTGCCAAGTAACATTTCAGCATTTTTTTAAAATATTGATTGATCGTTTTTTCCCGCCCCAAAGCCCCCAGATGCTGAATTTCATGAAAATCTTTGGGGCATATAATATAAGATTAACTCATCTCAAAGATTAAATATTATAGATGTAACACTGTCTAGTGTTGCCAATACAGTAATAAATATAACGATGATAAAACTTCGATATTAAAAGCACAACCCAACTTCTCTATAACAGGAATATAAAAGATATACCCCCATTAATATCTAATCAAATATTAGTTGGTAATTACAGCTTACTTAATAGAATTGCGATGAAAACAAAGTTATGCAAAATAATAGCCGCTGGCAATCGAGCCGAGCGGAAAACTGTCCTTTGACAAAGTTTCCGCGCAGGACTTAATATTTTTCGCGTGACTTTTGCAAATTAAGGTCATTAAAGCGGACTCGCTCTTATCAACTGCCAACGAGTCGATTAATGCGGCGTCTCCTGAATAGGTTTTTGTTGGAAACTGCATTTAGATTACTTTGTACCGCGGTCTACTGCGACGGTGTGGTGCAAAATGTAGAACAAAAGGTCGTAGTTTGCTTAATTGGATTCCATTTTTCGAAAAGTTAGTTTAACTATGTTCGGGTTATAATATGTTCGGGTGAAATTTTTGCTTCTAATTCACCATTTTTCTACCCTTATCCCACTCTAAGTGGGGTCGGCATAACATTTTTTAAACATGCAACTTTATTCGGCTAGGTATTTTACGCCTGCCTGACGTCAAGTTACCTTAGTCGCTTTTTACGACACCTCGAAATGAAAGTGGTCTATTCTACTTGGCCGGATACCACACGGCGGATCAACTTACCTTTGTTACGTTTTACGACACCCCGGTAAGAAATGAGGATGATCTATTCTACTCAGCTGGTTACCACACAGCGGGACGACTTACCTTAGTCACCTATTACGACACTTTGGTAAGAAATGAGGGTAGTCTATTCTACTCAGCTGGATACCACACGGTGGGTAACTTACCTTAGTAGCCTTTTACGACACCTCGGTAAGAAATGAGGGTGGTCTATTCCACTCAGCCGGATACCACACGATGTTAAAATACCCTCTATGTACTGTATGTTTTTCTCTTCACAAAGGAAAAATTACGTATGATAGGTTGTAGGGATTCATAAAGCAAACTTTGTCTGAGGTTTGAATCACACCCTTTTAGATTTAAGACCGTAACAGCTATAAAAGAACACAAACTTTAATCAAAAAATTTAGTAAAGGAGCGCAATAAATTTTTTTTGATTAATTTCCTTCTACATTATCACAAAAATGTTCTCATCAAAACTCTGTCACGTGCTATTATATAAAAAGACTGACGGTGAAAATTGATTTCTCCTTCCGCGAAAATAATCTTTTGTGACGCCGTGAAAAGAAACAATCCTTATGAATACTTGACGAAACCATCCAAATTCCTTTTGAGGAACAACGAATGTTTTTCACCGCAACATTTTCTCAACATTGGAAAGAAATAATTTATTACGTGACCGGCTCACCGTGAACGGTTCAGCGAGTTGGGAGCGGAATGAGCGATGAATGAAGGAAATTTAAGTAGAGCACCATTCACAAATCATTCGCCGGAACTCGAGAGGACTTTGGGAGGCGATAAAGATGCGAGTTTTAGGGATCCGCCACGAGATTTGAAAAACAGCAATTTTATATTGTTTGAAGATAACAGTAGTCTCATTAGATAGAAGGCGATTGCAATATAAATATACTAGCTTTTACCCGCATAAGGAATAATTGTGCCAAATTTTATCGATATTGGTTCAGTTAAAGAGTAACAAACATACATCCATACTCACATACTTTCGCATTTATAATATTAGTAGGATTCTATTCATTATTATATAGTTAAAGCAATACTGCTGATAGCCCAGCATTGACACCGTGTGACTCTTTTGAGGAAATCGCGGTTTCAAACCCCCGACAGGCACCAATGAGGTTTTCTTTTAAAGCTTATGTATCTAATTGGTATTTGCACTTTATCACACGCTTTTCGGTGAAGGGAAAAATCGTGAGGATACCTGCATATCTAGAGAATTTTAGGGATATGTGTAACGTATCAATCTGGATTGGAGCAGCGTGGTAAGCTCCAATCCTTTTCTCCAAAGACAGAGAGAGGAGGTAGGCCTATGCCCAGCAGGACAGTAACAGGCCACTACTTTATCATGTAATTGTAGTTTATCTGTAGTGGGGTAGGGCGTCACTTTACAGCCATCCTAATATTATACATGTAAATATCTGTCTGAGTGTTTGTTACGTTTTTGCATCTCATTAATACTAATGAATACTAAACTCGGTGGTCATAATGTACTTAATTGGGTATTAATTTATTTAATTCGTTGGTACATTTTGTAAGTTTGGTGGTCATTTACTATTGTCGGTGGTCATTCCCTGAATGCGGTGGTTATATACAAAATTCTATATGTTGCAGTAATGCATAAGATAGTACACAGGTTCAATTAATATTCTCGATCTGTTCACGGTTTTTATCAACGTATTATAGAACTTGTTTATGAGTTTCAGTTGGAACATAAAAGCAAGTTTTCCGCAAAGCTCTCCTACTTTTCATACCACCCGTCCCCGGTTTACAAGCCATTGAAGGGCAGACTTACGTTTTTATATTTATAGACCTTCGCCTCCTTTGACGACAAATGTTTCAATATACGGATGAAAGTATTTTTGCATAAAGAATTTTTTTATGAGAGCGCGAATCACTAGCAATCGCCAGCGGCTCCGATTAAAACCGTTATATAGTATTTTGATAACCATAAAAATGGTTAAAGTGGGTTAACCTTAAAAGCTAGACATATGTTGTCCTGGACTTTTATTTAAAACTCATAGGGGAATAATTTTGTAATACATCCGCCGTGTGGTATCCGGCTGAGTAGAATAGACTAACCTCATTTTTTACTGAGGTGTCGTAAAAGGCGACTAAGGTAAGTTGACTCACCGTATGGTATCCGGTTAAGTAGAATAGACCACCCTCTTTCTTACCGAGGTGTCGTAAAATACGGCTGAAGTAAGTTGATGTCAGGCAGACGGCCGGTCGTAAAAACGCAGCCAAATCATGTGACAGCATGTTTATAACATGTTGTACCGACCCCACTTAGAGTGGGATAAGGGTAGGAAGATGATGAAGGGAATAATTTTGTAAAACATGATTTATTAATAACTTCATCGCTTACTCAGCGCACACAAGGAAAGCTTTAAATTTTGCCGTTTTAGTAATAGGTTTTTGTTATTGGTACTTCTCTCCTATTCATTTTTAGCGTGATGTCATATAGCCTATAGCCTTTCTCGATAAATCGACTATATTACACTCAAAGAATTTTTCAAATCGGTCCAGTAGGTCCTGAGATTAAACAAACTCTTGAGCTTTATATATTAGTACAGATAGATATAGTCGTTTCCGAAGCATTATCAGGTAACAAAGACAAATTTAAGGGGATACGAATCATTTGAGCAAGCATAGTTATACCTATAATAATACAAATAGGTTCAAAGGTCAACATTTTTCTTATTTATACGTGTGTCAGACTTCATCAGTTCGTTAATCAAGAAGCCATTGTTGTGTCAAATTATTACCAGTTGCTCGAAAGCATTCTTTTGGAGATAATTTTTTGATTTTTGTCAAATGTGCAAAATTTTGTAGACAATCGTCATCAGATATTTTGCAACCGCTAACATGTGCGTTAAATGTGAATTTTGTAGTTTATTATTACTGCTTATTTAGGCGCTGTTGTGATAAATTGTATGAGTATATACATATTGGGTAACTATAATTTTAAGGGTGCATGAGGTGACATACAATTCCTTCATCCTACTTTACAACAGATTGACGTCCACTGCAAACAGTTGTCCTCCTTGAGAGAGTTTTATCTTCTCGGCGGTTGGAACACCAATTTGCTACTTCAAGTAGGTACGATAGCATATGCTAGGAATAAATGACCAAAATAGTAAGAAAATTATGTAGTAGCAATTTTTGGTATGAACTATATCGAACGCTTAGTATCAAAGTGAATTAATTCAAAATTTTAATGTCATCTATTACGAAATAATAAAAAAAAAATTAAAATATATTCTTGCTCTTCCAATTTACGGGTTTGTTTGACACTCACGAGTTTTGTGGGCCCTACACTACCCTTTATTGAAATTTGTCACAAAACAATTTTTTTTTATTAGGTCACTTTAATACTAAAGGTTACAATATTTTCGATTAGAATCGGTCATAAAAAATATTTTGTCGTTAACGTCGTGTTACAAGTCCTAAACATGAGGTTTTACGTCGACTCCAATTAACATATCATCTCATCTCGCCCATCTCCCAGCATCTTTATTCATTATGTAATAAGATCTACATTATAGGCGATAACAATCTGTGGCCGGACACGTCATTACCACGTTTATGGTATCTCATTACATGGCTGGTGCTATATCTTGATTATTTTGGTTAACTTGATTATTTGGGTTATTATGTTGGTTAACCGCCATTTTAATATTTACCAGTTTATTTTTGATAGTATATCTATACTAATATATAAAGTTGAAGAGTTTCTTTGTTTGAACGCGCTTATCTCAGAAACTATAGGACCGATTTTAATTTATTTTGAGTGTATTATAGTCCAGTACCTGGATGACCGAGCCTTGCTCGGTAATTTTTAAAATGATGTAAAAAAAATTAAAATTAAAAAATATTTAAAAGAAATAGGCAGGGAAAATGAAAAGGGCAGGTGGGGCTCAATCCTAGGTATATTCACCTATCTAGACCGCCCGTTCCTCAAAAGAACTACCATGACTTTACGTTTGACAGCGAAAAATTGTGATTGTTTTCAACCTAAATTAAAAAAAAAAATTAAGACCTCGAAATCAGGGATAAAAAGACTTTCTTTCTGAATAAAACTTATCTAGATCGATTTTGCTCCCCCAAAACTCCCTACTTGCTGAATTTCAGGAAAAGTGTTGAAGCCGATTCCGAGATTGAGAAACACATATATATATATATATATATACAAGATTAACTCATTTAAATATCACTACATATTATAAAACAAAGTCCATATTTCCCTATGTATGCATAAAACTTTAAAACTACGCAACAGATTTTGATGCGGTTTTTTTAATAGATAGAGTGATTCCAGAGGAAGGTTTGTACGTATAATAACATTGAATACGGAGTAGAGAAATATTGTAGTTTTTGAGGTTTCTGTAAATAATTACATTTTTTCCGCTTACATTGCAAACGCAGGCTAAACCCTACGAGATTTATCAAAATAATGTACTAAGTATTTGTACATCTTGAAAAGGTCTACAGAAAAGTCCGAGATGGTATATGTCTATCTCTTATGGATAACCCACTATAGCATTTTTTGTCATTTACTATTTACGAAAAATAATGCCTTATTTTTGAAGCAATTTTTATACAATACAGCATTAACCCTTATCCAATTAAGTACCTTAAATAAATAGTTGATTTAATATAGATCAATATGGCCGTTTACAGCATGTAATTTAAGTGAACATTATCGGAGATATTACAGATTTAAAATGCCGTGAGGAGGCCGCGCTTCAACCTATAGCACTTCGCATTTAGCAGCTATGTCATTCTTTCAAGAGTTTGTTTAATGACAAGAAAGCTGTGAATGTTGTATATAAAGACATTCTGTAATCAATTGTAAAAATAAATGTAAAAATAAATAAAATAATATAAAAAATACATAGGGAAAAATGTAAATATAAATAAACAAATATGTACTATATGAGTTTAGATATTCAAAAGATTGCAGGAAATCTTCTTGGTATAGGGAGAGGGAAATTGTTTTTCTCCAAATTTAACTTTTGCGAGCCACGGGCAGTAATGAATAAATCAAAACTACTGGATCGATTTTAATCATTTTTTTTACACTGTGTGACATGGGCTATGTATTTTGTACCCGTGCGAAGCAGGGGCAGGCCGCTAGTCTATATATAAAAGAAAGATGTATGTATGTACTTTTGAAATTTATGACGCCACCCGTACATTACTCTAATGGTCTGCGAGATAATAAGCCTAAAGACATCCCGGATAATCCCTAAGAATAGATGGCAGGAATTACGTCTCCGTTGGCCAGCTTCCCAATGTGGGTTATCAATCTTTGCCCATTGAATACCGCCATCGATTTGCCCTGACAACATTCCCAATGCTTATGCTCTTTTTATACCGCTATTTGTACAACATTTATAGAATACGTGCTGTCACATGGTTTGGGTACGCATTTTACGACCGGAATCCTGTCTGACGTCAACTTACCTTAATCGTATTTTACGACACCTCGGTAACAAAGAACGTGACCTTTTCTACTTAACCGGATACCACACGGTGGGTCAACTTACCTTAGTCGCCTTTTACGACACCTCGGTAAGAAATGAGGGTGGTCTATTCTACTCAGCCGGATACCACACGGTGGGTAAACTTGAGTCACCTTTCACGATATCTGGGTAAGAAATAAGAGTGGTCTATTTTACTCAGCCGGATACCACACGGCGGGTCAACTTACTTAAGTCGCCTTTTATGACACCTCGGTATGAAATGAGGATGGTCTATTCTACTCAGCATACACGGCATAAAAGTAATGACAATATCATTTCGCTATAATCCGCTATTACAGAAAATATATGTCATCCTAAATATATGTAGAGTATAGTATTCGTTTTTCTACTAGGTACTGCATGTACCGCTAGTACTTTGTTTCTATACTTTGTTACTTACTATACTTTTTTAGTTGTGCCAAATTTTATCAATATTGTCTCAGCTGATAGCGTAAAGCGTATCAGATAGACATACAGGACAGATAGACAAGCAGGACTTTCATTTTTATAATAGTATGAATAGAAGACTTTCTGCACTTAATTATAAAACATTTATCACTCCACAAGTGCTCCCCGCCAGACTCCATTAGAACATACTTTATAAAGACAACTTGCAACGGGATAACTTTATGAAACTTGAGTTGAGTTGGGACACATTTGACTAATGATTTACTAACGCTAATTACAGTTTTATTACTACAGCGATGATTTAGTTTATTTTACATAGCAACCACTTATAAATAGAAAGAAAGAAAAAAACGCTAAATTTCTTTACTTATTCTTATTATAACTGATGGACTTCCACATCTACGCAACAATGAAATCCCACGCACTTCCGTGGAAACGTTCGTATTGACTGATTAAACTCTTTAAATCCTAAATATGCTAGGTAATAATCACACATCGCATCCCATATACACTTTTCCAGTCCAACACCATAGAACTATACCGCTTATTGGATCTTACTGTGCCTTCCATCCATTTAAACTGCATATACAACGAGTTAACAATTATAATTTTTCCAATTGCTATTATACAACAAGCTCTGATAACCCAGCAGTGAGACCGTGAGACTCTCTAGAGACGATCATTGGTACAAACCTCAGAGAGGCATCAATAAATTTTTTTATTAAAACATAAGTCTCCAATTGATAATTGCAATTTATCGCACCCTTTGCGGTGAAGGAAACCTGCATGCCTCTATAGAATTATAAGGATATGTGTAACCTACAAATCCGCATTGGAGCAGCGTGGTAGGTCTTAGCTCCAATACTTCTCTCCAAAAACGGAGAAGGGAGGCCTATGCCCAGCAGTGGGATAGTAACAGACCGTTACATTATCATATAACTGAAATCTGTCTATGAGCACTGTAAACGTATAAAAATTATCTCAAAATTCAATATTTCCATGTCCGACTACACCAAGCGATTAATGTCTTGGACAGAGTTTGCTTTGGCCGCACTCCTAATGCGAGCGATCAATCTTGTTTCTTTGAATGGGATCTGATCTCCCGTTGCCGATATCAGGTGACCGTCTTGATAGCATCGCCGTAAAGGTATTCTCAATTTGATGTATGCTATTTGAACCACCCCGGTTTCGCAAGGGTAGTAAAAAAGGACCTGAAGCCCGCCCTTCATCAAATTTTGAGCGCGTTGGTTTTTATTTTACGATAACTCCTATTAGGATCATTTGAATTATATAGTGTAGTTTTAATGTTAAGTAATATTTAAAAGGTAAAATATATAAAAGTTATAATGAGTATAGAACTGCAGTTATACTGCGTCCATCATATTATCAGTCTTTTGACAGCTCACGCTCATTAAGTTTTGTATTGCTTACGTACAAATATCATACAAATAATATTTGTACTTTATGGATGGGTACCGCCCACTTAGTGATGTCACACATAATGGTTACTACGATTATGCCACAGATTAAAAATAATCGGTAGAAATCGATGTTACGAGTATTAAAAGACATTTAATAACATTATATAAAGTTTTACTTTCTTCTTAGTTAATACATGAATACAAATAAAACAATCAGGATATTTTAATTTATTTTATTAGCACGAGTCGTCGGAATGATAATCAACACTAGACTCCTCCGATGAGGAGTCTTCAGTAGCAGTTATTATTAGCTCTTGTGTAGATAATATATTATCAAACGCAATATCACGTTCCCAATCAGAGAATATTACTCTTTTAGTTCTTTCCACCACACTTGCCCAGTTCTCGGCCGTTACGTGGGTGCAAGCATTTTTTAGCAATTGCAACATTTTATTCGCTGTGAATGGGGGGCTTGTATTGCATCTCGCAGCATGCCCTTTTACTTGTGCCCATATAAGTTCTATTGCGTTGTACTGGCAGTGGTATGGAGGAATCCGAAGAACAGTATGGCCATATTCTGCTGCCATTTCATTGATTACATAGCGTTTTGCTCTCTTTTTGGTTTTTAATATTTTTATTAATTCAACTTTTAACATTGAGTCGTCCACATTTTCTCCATTGTCCCGAAGCCAATTAATTATTTCATGCTTTTTATTAGCCTGTGTTGGCATTTTGTCAATTTGACGGGAGTGGTAGGGCGCATTATCAATAAAAATTATTGATGGTTCTTCCAATGAAATGAGCATTTTTTTGAACCACTCTTCATACACATTTGCATTCATCTCTTCGTGGTAGTCATTTGATTTCTTCGATTTAAATGCCAACAGTGCGTCTTGTACAAATCCTTTTGCTGTACCTGCATGGCAAATGATTAGGCGCTCACCTTTTCCCATTGGTACTGAGGAAGTGGAATCAGCAGTATCATCAGTCCAGAAACGAGATAGTGTGTGGTTAGCGTTGAGCCATGTTTCATCCGTGAAAACAATATTTGCCCAATCTTGTATTTTCTTTGCCTCTCTTAAAAAATCACAACGTGCTATAGCTATATCTGTGCGTTCCATTAATAATTTTCTTTTATTTAACTTTTTATATGAAAAGCCAATTGTGTTCAAAACTTTGACCAAAGAAGATTTTTCACCATGAAATAGACCACTTCTTTTCAAAGAAACAATAAGTTTTCTCAAAGTTGGAATTTCTTTTCTCAAGTAGTAATCATATACATGACGACGAATAGCGTCAGCGTCAAAGTCATCAACAGCTGTCACCTTATGAGCCCGGCGCTTTCTTTTTGGTGTAGATGGTTTGTTTTGCTCCAAGCCGCTCCTGCCGTAGGCATCAGTAGTGATTTTAGTCACAGTTGATAGACTGATCCCCAACGCGGCTGCAACACGGTTTCGGACTTGCGTGATAGGTATAAGAGGTCCGCAATTTTGATTTTCTTGCTCAAAATACTCATGAAGTTTTAACACTAACTGTCTCGATTGTGCTTTCAACACACGTCCTTTCGGCATTTTCACGATCAATTAATATAAGTTTCACAAAAGTTTTTCCGAGGAATAAAGCTACTTAACTCAAGGTGTAACAGATGCGAGAGAACACTCAGCGAACGTAAATGCGTGTGACTATCACGGGCGTTTCGTTGAGAGTGACAGATCACGTCAAAATGGCGGCCGAGCGGAAGGTCTGTTGATGTTGCCAGTTGATGTATAATATATTTTTTATGATTATAATAAATACACACGGATTAACATTTATTTTCAAAAAACTAAGGCAATATTAAATCAAAATGTTGATTTCTATATCTGTTATTAGTTTACGTAGGTTATCATTAATCGAATTACTTAGGTACGTAATTCGATTAATGATAGTAGGTACTATAATCGGAATGGTATCGCATACGAGAATCTTTAGGACATCACTAAATATGTAAATCGTCAATCTGTCAAAAGATGGTTAATATAATGGACAGTGTATAAGTCACTGTAACTTAAGCGATCTCAAACTTGCATCGGCCGCTTTCCCTCAGACAAACTTGTAAATAAGCGGCTAGCTTTTTTTTTGACAAAATTTAAAAATGTTTATCAGTACACATCAAATATAATAAATTTAATCAAAACTTACACAGAATACAATATATATCATAAAAATGACATTCAAATTTATCTAAAGTACAATCAATATTCCACTGCATGTCTTTCGAGCGGGGTTTTAATGGTTTTTAAGAATGTTGTCGATATGATCTAACCAGAGTTAAAATAACATCACAATCATCTTCTCGACAGCCCAATTAAGTTTATCAAGGTATTCCACTACAACTATGTCACCGATAACGACAGTTAAAATACAAACATGGTTTTAACGATAAACTAATATTAGATGCATGTACTCGTGAACAATTTAGTCAATATATTAATGGGAATCATAAACTAAATAGCGAATCTCAATCGATACCAAATTCTGTCTTCCAACAGCGCAAGATTTAACTCAACTAATCCATTAAGTAATGAATATAGTTGCGGATATTTAGGAAGAAGTCATAAAACTACAATTCCGCAGCTTAAGCTTAAGGCTCGTGTCGCGGCTCACGAGGCCGATAGCCGCACCGCCCCCGGCCACTGATTAATGGCTGCGCGACATGTCCGCGCCCGCCTGAGACTGTGCACATCATGACTTCATGTTTGATCTCTGACCGCTCCATTGTATGAAGATTTTATCCTTGCCCCTTTGTTTTTGTTTGTATAAAGTAAGAGTAGTAAACTATTACTATCCCACTTCTGGACAGAAGTCTCTATTTAGAGAGATGAGTTAGAGCTGAGACTAATCCCGCAGTATGTTACACATATTTCAGGAATTTTTAAAAAGACATACAGATTTCATCATGATATAACCCTTTACCGAAAAACGTGTGGTAAATTGTTAATATCTATTAGGTGCATAAATTTTACTGCTATGATCTTTTTTATTAATTTAGTTAAATGAAAGAAGAAGAAGAATTTTAACTATTGTTACCCTAGATTTTGCTACAGTATATATATACATCGGTAATATACACTTATTATGTTTCTTTTGTAAATTTACCTAAATTCTTACTTGCTTACTTGATGTATCATCATCATTCTTCTGTCTTTATCTCACTCTAAGTGGGGTCTTTGTAATCAATGAAATTAAAGTTTGAAGCCAAAGTTAAGGATAAATTTGCCTGTAGTAAATTTTTATGGCCCCGACTCACACGAAAATGATAGAAACTAAGATAACTTCACATCTTTGTTTCCAATAATATTTGTTACAAAAAGAAGAAAAATATATGTACAAAGCTGTAACGATAGCGTACAGAAGTGGGCGGGCAGCAATATATTGTCTCTACCCCAGAGACGACATCATTTACTTTATCTCGCTTCCATATCTTTGGCTCCCAAAACACAGAGAAGCTTAAAAGTAATAAGCTTTGTGAGATGACTGTGAGATTTTCATTGCAAATTTACGACGTACTGTTTTATACAGCTATTGCAATTTACAAAATGAAACCACGTTCGTCGTTTTGTGAGAATATTTAAATAACAGTGATTCTTACTAAAGTTATGCGTATACCTCTACTTTGTTTTCCTAGGTGTAGTAATTAATTGTTTAATAATGCAATATGTGATAGTATTGCTATCCTCGCAAGATTTTTTTTTTCATTATGTGACACCAGTGTATAAGCATTCATTGTGCCAAGTTTCATCAATATCGGTCCAGCGGATAAGCTGTAGAAACGTAACAAACAAACAGACTCGGATTTAAAATATAAGTCTAGATTTGTTTACTGTTTTTGACGGAATATTAAATATTTTATTCTATATGCTTGCCCGGTTTATCACCTTAAATTGTATAAAATTTTTCATTATTGTTCCAATTTGCTAGCTTAGCCAGACCTTCACATTTATAATATTACTAGCTTTTACCCAAAACTTCGTTTCCGTGGACCGTTCTCAATTGATAATAGTGTAAGGTATATTTGTGCCAAATATCATTGATTACCGGTTCAGCGGGTTCGCCGTGAAACAACAAATAACAAACATACATCCATACACAAACTTTCGCATTTATAATATTTGTAGGATTATGGATTTGTTAACAAAGTCTTAAAGTTCTCATTCAATTCACTCATATTTGGGCGTAGTATTTGGACGAGTAGTCCAAATACTTGAACAAAGGATCATATATCAGGACTTGAGGTCCTGGCTGAGGGTCGATCAGGAGGTCGGAGGATATATCGTCCCGTGCACCGCCCACAACGGTGATTGTGGATACCCTATTTGTGAATTATATTATTGAGGTAATATTTTTTATCTTTATTGTCTACTAACTTTTACCCGCAACTTTGTTCGCGTGGACTGTTGTTACATGATAGGTTGATAATATATGGCGCTTTTCAATGTCATCCTGTTCCTGTATAATATAATTAACTAGATTTCTATAGTCTATATGTTACCCCGGTTTATAAGGAAATATTGTGCCAAGTTTCATCGGTATTGGTTCAGCGGATTCGACGTGAAAGATAACATACATTCATAATCACAAACTTTCGCATGGTGAATGTGTGCAGTGCTTGTATATTTTTGTGTTATTGGTGCCGGGTAGTGCATGAGTTGTTACAAATTCTGCGTGTATCAGGTATGAGAACGGATACACTCTACATTTAGCATAACATATAAATATATGCTATGCTAAATTCTTATATCGCGGATATCTAATTTCTTTTATCGCGGATTATAGCAAAATAATATTTTCATTACTTTAGTAATATGAACCTCCGCAAAATAACGCCTAATTCTATAAATCATTTAAAAAAATTTGTAATAAACTTTACGTATAGGCATATTTCTGAAATTTAATTGAAACCTTTTTGTAGACTGGTCTAGTATGGATTGCGAAATTTTATTGTAGATGCGAATAACGAATGAGTTGATAACTCTGCTGAGTCGCGACACAGTTTGATATAAATAATGCTTATATTGAACAAAATCGCGGGCGGTAGCTAGTCTAATATAATGGAATCTCTTAAGGATAGCAGTATTTTTTAATTAAAACATTTCCAGCCCCCGGTCGCGATATTCAATATTTATGCGATCCCAAAGAAAGCTTATTAATTTCGCTTCATAAAAAGTATCGAATGTCCCTCAAAAGATCACTGTAGCCGTCAAATTATATTCAAATTCGAGACGGAATCAATAACGAAATACCTTTTTATATTTTACCACGCTTTTTGCATTCTTTATTTTACCCTAATATGCGGGAAAATTTGGGACGATCTTTTTTATTTGAACATTTATTAATTTGGGAGACAGAAATTTTTGCTACTTTTTGTCGTCTTTATCTGACGCACTTTGCAATTAATCCAAGGTTTTCGGCAACCAATAAATAACATGATAAATAATGACCAAATTGTTTTTCTATAATCTATGATTATAGAAAATCTACGTAATGCTAAATGTGAAGTGCTGAATCCATTTTTACACATCGTACATGCATGAGAAAACCCGCGCAACACAATACTGTACTGTACGCAGTACTGTACTGTAAAGGTCTGTTACTGTCCCACTGCTGGGCATAGGCCACCTCTCTCCATTATTGGAGAGAAAGGTTTGAGCTAAGACCTACCACGCGGCTCCAATACGGATTGGTATTTTACATATCCCCAGATTTCTCTATAGATATGCAGGTTTCCTCACAGTGTTCTTTACCGAAAAGCATGTGATAAAATGTAATTATCAATTAGAAACAAGTTTTAATAAAAAATTATAACATGTGCCGACCCCATTTAGAGTGGGACAAGAGCAGGAGAATGATGATATACAATAACAATAAAATGAGCAAAAAAATTAAAAGTTAAAAGGGGGAAAAATAGTATATTCTAGTAAGAATAGCTGTTGTTGGTAAGCTATCTTTAAGCACTACTTAGTCAAATTACTCACGTAATAACTCAAGAAAACACAACCCTGTTTGTTCTTGGTTTCAAACGAAGTTGCGAAGTCGAAACAAACACTATTTATGTAAGACCTGGTTTATGGGGAAGCGACGGGAACTTTCTACTTATGGTGTTTCGGTTGTTCGGCAAACAGTCCGGAACATGCCGGCTGTCTTCGGTAGCTAAGGTCCGGCGGTAGTTTTATTACCAACTGTCGCACATTACTACTACTTTAGATATTGTAATAAAAAAATATCTACGTATTTAACATCTAAATATTAGAAATGCGAAAGTCTGTCTGTCTGTTACGTTTTCACGGCGAATCCGCTGAACCAATATCAATGAAATTTTGGTGCAATTATTCCTTATAAACCAGGGTAACGGCCATAGAAAGTCTGTAAATTCAAAAGGATTTGGATGACATTAAAAAGCGCCATCTATCAAATTATATAATAACTAAGAAATTTGTCAAAGTCAATTACGCTGTTCGCCGTACGTCGAAAAAGTTATTTTAAGTTAGTTTTTATATATTTCGGTTTCTGTACATTCGATAAATTTAATTGAGCTATTTTAATATATAATTCATGTAAGTCATACGGGTTATTTACTATAATAATTAAACTATGTTCTCGATAAATCGTTGAATCTGTGCCAGTTTTCCCGGATGCTACTGAATTTTTTGATAGAGATATTTTCAAGGTAAGAGAGTGACATCGGCTACTGTTTATTCCAAAAGTTGCGAGTAAAAGTTACTGTCATATATTTTCAATCTACAAAATTTTAGGATTTACGAAATTGGGTATTCTTGATATTTATTATTAGAGTACTTCCAATGTTTTTATCAATATCAATTAATATATAATTTGTAACTTTACTCAATTTATCCTGTGATGGTCAGAACAGTGTTCGTTTGGTTTTCTATAGAATGTTCTCGGTAGCGGTGCACTCTTTACCCGCTGCCGCCGTTTCATTTAACTTTCCTCCAAATTGCCCAAGTTACTCTCATTGCCTTTTACCTTATTCGAGTTCAGTGGCTTGTGTTCTTTTAAGAATTTTTCCGGGAAGTTTCCACGTAAAAATAATACCTTACCTAACCTATTCCGCGATACAAGAATCAGAACGACTTTCTTGTAGCTGTTTTATATTTCACTTTTTTATTTCAATACTTAAAGAAATATTTTACGGAGATGTTTGCTTTCTATACTTACTAAAAACTCGTAGACTACTTGTTTAAATTATGGAAAATTATTTATTCTTTTGTATTTTTACACTGATTAAACTATAGAAAAGTGGAATTACAGCAGTTGCTATCCTACTTTTGGGCAAAGGATTAAACTCCTGCGAGAAAAAGATTAAACCCACCACATTCGAATGCGGATCTCAAGCAGCTTCCTGAACGCTGCCGTACAAATTAGATGCAGATATGGAAAACTCAAACCGTGTAGAAAATAAATTATTAATATGAAAGTTTTACGATTCGCATAATAGAAGCCAACTAAACTAGATATAGATGTATCTCAAAATAAATTTGAACATACAGTTTAGTTGAAACATGTCAACAGTGTCCTACCAAATGTACCCTGACATCTACGATATCAAAATTTTATACTTTCGGGTTAATATTTTTAAACGTTTTCAAAGTTACGTACGTGATTAGTGAAGATTTCTTTTAATTTATTCTATTCATTGATGTATAAATGTTATTTTTACGAAAATAAAAAAGTTGCTTAAACGCTAGTAAGTACATACCATAAAAATTCAAGCACACGTGGAATGGTTCTAATAATGCTGGAAACGTTTCCGTTTTGAATCTCAAAGGTGTTTCTTTTGAGTCATCTGAAGATGCAATTATCTGTGGTATTAGAACAGATATTCCTAAATTGTCCATAGACTTCAAATGTTTATTTATCACTAAGACTCAATTACCAAGTGTTGTTATCAATCGCCTGTTACAAATAAGTATAACGCAAACCATTTATAGAGAAAGTCCATTCCATAGTAATAAAACGGTTTCACCTCTTATTTCAAGTGTGTTTTTCTTTTAAATTCAATTACTTTGCCGAGTTTCGCGTAAGCTAAATTGCAGAGCCCACGACACGCCTCCATTTGCAAATGAGACACTCAACGCTGCTGTAATCAAATTCATTACGATAACAGCCTTTACCGCTTCGATAATAGAAGCTATAAAAACACCAAATGCCTCTGACATTTTACTATTATATGTACTGTAATAACAATTCAATTCGATTCCTAATTTTTCAAGCTACCATTAGGTGAGACAATTTCATTAAGTCCTTGGCAAATGTTGTTCTTTTGTGTTCGTTTGTACTTCGTTTAATGAATCTTTCTCTTACGTTTGCCAGAACTCCAGACTTTGGCACAAAAACAATCCTAGAGGATAATTTTCTTTAAATTATTTTCATTGTTTACTTTATTATGGTAAGGCATTCCCTTTCTTATTGTTATCAGAATTTAAAATAAAGGTACAAAATACACAAAGGAACAGGTGTAACTTATAGTTTTAAGTATAGGTATAAATAAATAGGTTGGACTCGAGCGACTATTAGATGCCTTGAAACCAAGTTCATGTGTTGAGCTGGTGTGGTGATGACGTGTATCTTGGCGAGCCAAATAGAAGCCAATTTTATTTTTGAGAGTAACATTAGTGCAACAGAAAACTTTGATCAATTAAATTTTTACACAACGAAGGACGAATGCAAACACGATATATTATATTATTTAAATCAAAACCTCAAAGTCATATTTACGTTAAGTTTTTATCTGTCTCAAGTCACAGAATTATATAACGAAATATCGATTAAAAAGTGATCGATCTAACTAAACCACATAATAATTTATTGGGGCTCCGTTGATCTCTGACCCGCGCGACGCCAATCAATCAAGTACATCCCACTAAATGCTGCATTCTGATCTTCCGATTCACCGACAAATAAACAAAAAATAGCTTTACTCGATTATAAATAGAGTCCATTATAGTAATGACATAACAAATGCACACAGTGCTTACAATGAAGTGATTAATGAAATAGATCGAGTGGTACAGAGGGAAGTGTCTAATGGAAACATTGATGTATCGAGAGATTATAAAGAACAATGCCGAGAGAAGGGATTTAATGAAGACTTACTCTGAATTAAATTAAACTTAGATACGTGGAATCGTTGTACTACAGATTGATTTCAAGAAGCTAATGATTATATTACTATCTATACTTATAAAGCAAAGCTCCCAAAAGCTGTCTGTCTGTATGTGATCGATTTTCTCAAAATCTATTAATTGGGTTTTCGTACGGTTTTTATTAAAAGATTTTGCAATTCTTTCGGAAGTTTAGGTTATTAATACATAATGGATTTATGATGTCGCGCAGTTGTAAAAAAAATTCGCCTGCTGGATGCTCCAGGCGCATGCGCCGCGTAAAGCAGCAGAAATACGCTAAAGTAATGTACTAAAGAATTATAGATCTTCAAAGATACCACAAAAAATACGCGACAGCATGTCTCTGTGGCTTGTGGTTAAGTCACAATAACTACTTTTATATTCAATATTTGAATTCCGGATTTTTTTTTGCAATACACTGATTTCCACGCGGGCGAAGTCACTGGCACCATTAGTACGGAATATTTAAATATTTCCTTTCTAAATTTCTCACAATTCCATCATTAATGTGCATAAAACTCCTAAGCCTTGCAAAATAAATTGCGGAACTGGTGGTGGGGAAAGATAATTATCTACATATTTTCTTTTTTATAAAAAAATATTACAATATTTATTTTGTCAGAGATTTTCTTAGGATAAAATCAAACGTCCTTTTCTTCAAGGGTATAAGGAAAATTCTATATTACAGTGAATTTGCGTTTATATTCACTATAAATAACACTGAAAAAACATTTTTCCTTGATATAAAATCATTTTCTTTTGTACTTTATTTTAATTCAGTTATAAACGTCTCATTTTGTTTCGTTTTGATCTTAGGGCGATGGAGTCAAATTGTAAATATATTTTTATCCATTCTAAACCATGGTTAATTCAAGTGACAAGAGGGCTGGCGCGTTTGTCACGAAAAGAAACAGTAATTTAGGCTATATATAATTTCTAAATACTAATTATAAGGGAACAGCTATGTAGCTTTTATTTTGTTAATTCACCAATCTCTCCGACCTAATCTCGACTAAGAGCCAGACAATTACTGAAACATGGAGACCATTTTAATCTTGTGAGACTATAAATTCATCACAAGAACAGCGAACAGCTCGCGTGGGGAGATAAAACTGCTTATTAAACTTTAGCTACAACCAGAGAATACAGAAACTTTGTACGCTGCATTGAGATATAAACAAGAAGAGATATGTGAGACTAACTAAACAAGGAAGCTCGAAAATCAGTTCCAACGCTGCGATAGTTAAGAATATATTGTTGCAGCACCTCAACCATGTTATTAGTATAAATGAGAAAGTCTGTTTTTCACGTTTTTACCGTTGGATTATATAATCTTGGATTCCTTATAAGTGATTTTGGCACTACCGCCACCATTGTTATATCTCTAACAACATTCTTTGTTTTAGTCTGGACACCAGATTAAATATAGAAATAATAATAATAGATAGAAAAGACGAGAAGTGCAAGATTAAGACGGTTTGGACATGTAATCAGAAGGGATGAAAACCATGTGACCAAACGAGTGTTGAATATGAATGTGGATGGATATGTGCTTGGAGGGAGGCCTAATAAGAGATGATAGGATTGTGTGAAGTATGACACCATATAAAACGAGTAGCGCCAGAGTTGACGAATGATAGAACAGAATGGAAGAGAAAAACATGGTGTACCGACCCCACTTAGAGTGGGATAAGGGTAGGAAGATGTTAAAGAAGACAAATGGAAATTAGCTTTGGTAACATAGATATTATTCGCAAATCACATTATAAATTATAATAAAAAAGTAACGCGAGCATATTACAGAGTATGTAATAAACATTTTTCAAAAAATACGAATATAAAGAGGAGCACCAACTTCTACAATTGACCTCATTAACTTTATGTATCCCCGGAGGAAATCATCTCTTTATTTGTACGTAGCTCACATAAACTAAGTTAATGGAGTATGTGGGCTTTAGAAGGGATTTATGACAGAAAAGGTAGACATTTTCATTTGACATGTTTATTTATGGTCCTCAAAATTGGTTACGTTAAGGTGATTTGTCACGTGATTTGGCTACGTATTTTACTTGCCTCACGTCAACTTACCTTAGTCACCTTTTACGACATCTCGGTAAAGAGAGGGTGGTCTATTCTACTCAGACGAATACCACACGGAGGAATCAAATATTATGCTATTAAAAATAAAATTTAAAGTTTCTTAATAAAATTTAATATCAGAACTGTTTGAAGTTTAAGTCTATGTTATGGTATAGACCCTATAATCCTTGATGCCACAGGTAGAATAGACCACCCTGTCTATTCTACTCAGCCGGATACCACTCGGTGGGTCAATTTACTTTAGTCGCCTTTACGATGAAGAAATGAGGGTGGTCTATCCTACTCAGCCGGATACCACTCGGTGGGTCAATTTACTTTAGTCGCCTTTACGATGAAGAAATGAGGGTGGTCTATTCTACTCAGCTGGATATCACACGGCGTTTTCTTTGCCAATTACTTATACAGTTTTACCTGCGACTTCGTTCGCTTCATCGTAACTTAAAAATCTTTATTTAGTTAAAGTCCATTTTACTTAATATCAGATTTGCTATTCGCAACCTACGAATAGCTGTTTAATTCACAATATCCTCATGGCTTAACTTGTGCTTAAACTGCGAGCAAATGTTTATCCAGCCACTGCAAAGACAGAGGTTGCATTCGGGGCAATAAATTGCGAATACAGGATTAAACTTGTCACGGGGCCCCGTTTACTTAACGCAAATTTATGCAAATATCACGCCTCGCTCCGAGCCCCGCCAAATCTTTGAATATTTTTATTTGTCTATCTGCATATCATGCGGCCTAACATAGAGAGGTTACTATCATAAATACTTTATAACATAACATCACGTGGGGATATACTTTTTACTTTTAAATAAGCGTTTAAATATATAAAGACACTCAAACTCGAAAAAACAGCGAGCCGAGCGGTATCCGGCCGAGTAGAATAGACTTCCCTGATTTCTTACCGAGGTGTCGTAAAATCGAATTAAATAAGTTGACATCAGCCAGGCGGTCGGTCGTAAAATACCTAGGCAATTCATGTGACAAGATGGTTATAACATATTGTGCCGACCCCACATAGAGACAACGGCAGGAGAATGTTCTTTTTTTTGAAAATAAGACTCCGTGGTCGAACTCCCGAAACCCGGACCTAAAGGCAGAAAAACTGCCACCTGGCCGATTGTCGCAGGTGCTATTACTAATATTGGACCAATCTCATACATATAAATGATATTTTTATAACCATAGAGTTATAATACTTAGTAGGAAATCCATAGGCAGACTTGTAAGTGACAATGTCACAATAAAATATTGAAAGGGAACATGAAACTCATATACTTCATCTCTGTTTAATCACGTTTAAAAAGGAGAGACAGATAGATCACCATCATTTGCTTTTTATTTTTCTTCTTCACTATTCAAAGTATTATAACCCTATGTTAATATGTAAAATATATGGACGTTATAGGTTTAAACAATACGCCATTTTTTTTATAAATTATTAATTATTTTGTTGGTATCTAGGTACGTACCGAGTACGTACGAAGCAGAGGATTGTTTTGAGCAAAAATATCCATAGTTTATTTTAGCAGCCGTCACATGTATTTACCGAAATAGACACCGCGTCCCAGTAATAGCTGTTAACGAGATGGTTTCCTGTAAACTGCGGTGGCTCCCTCTATCAGTTGTTAAGTGGCTAACGAAATAAGCTGTCACTTCCACATTCATATTTACAAGTGGCAGGGCTGCCACCATTTCATTTTAAAGATACTTATATAAAATGTGGATAAGTGGACACACGTGACATTTAAACATATCAAATGGGAAGTTGTAAGAAAATCTTGTCTAATTTCACGTCTACTTCAAATAAACTTTATACGCTAGTGTTTTCAGTACATTATGAGCTTAGTTGCATAATATTTGTATCACGATCTGACCCATCCATAACTTTATAATATCATTAACATATTATGTTTTCATAGCAAAATCACTGGATGAATTGTGATGAAATTTGGTAAAGCTATAGCTTGTACACCGTAAATTGTAAATATTTTTAAAGGGAAATTAAAATCAAATACTTCTAGACTTTTCTAAAGCGTTGAATCTACAAAACTTATTCTAATAATTCCAGAATTAGTGCGCTAGGTTCTTTTCTCCTGTGAACAACTAATAGCTATTTTATATGGATAGCAAATAGAGATGGGAATTACATCTTGTTCTCAAAATTAAAGATCGTTGGAAATAAGAGTCGACCGCGGGCAGAAATACGCGGTAACCCATCAAAATTATTGAAGAAAGACAACATACCACATCTAGGATATGACTGGATAACGAAATCCCAGGAACGTCGGCAATGCAGACTTTTGTGGGAGTATTTGGCAAATACTGGACATAGTACGAGCCGCTTAAAATAGACTATATTTAAAAATCTTATATAGATCTGTTACGAAAAACCGTCCCAAATAAGATACATGAAAAAACAAATAACAACTCTAAAATCGTAATTTTGATTTAAAATTTAATTAAGAAAATACAGTATCTCTGTAACGTCTTGAAAATTTGTAGAACAAAACGTAACATAGCCCCCGGGGGGGATGCCGCTAACGAATTAACGTCACAGCGCAGCTCATAAATTATTTTTATCTCGTGGTATTTGAACGACTCACTTGGGAGGACGCGAGAGATTGTACGTCTTACTAGCATATTGTTGCAGCAGTTAAAGGCACAGCATAAATAAACAGTAATACAACTCTGCTTTGTTATAAGATAGTCGGCATCAATATATGACAAGTTTTTCCTATTACAAAAATTAAAGTGAAAACTTCTTTAGCGGCTTTGTGTTCTTTTTGTGATGGTTACAAAATGTTAACCTCGTGTCACAGGTGTTAACAGGTGACCTGAAAGAAAATTACGGAGGGAGAGTAGACCGCCGACGCGGCGTAGGAGAGGAAGTACTCTCCTCTCTTTCTACCGCGCGGCAAAAAATGTATGCCTATGTCTGTTGTTTCGTTTAGGCGGCACTTGTGTGTGTCATATGGTATGTTATGTCTTGTATGTGTCACGAATATGTCATGTTTGTGAACGATAGTGGAATAAATGTATATTGTATTTTACCATATAAATGATAGTATTTTTGTACTGATGAATGATGAATTAAAGCAATTTGTGCAAAATTATTCACTAAGCATTCGTTAATATTCAAGTTTTCGTTTCTGCCAGCACTCCCTGAGTGCAACCTCGTTATTTTTTTAAATTTTTATATTAGCTCTATCTATAAATGATTAAAAATTTTATACAAATCCGTTAACGTGTTGGAGCAGTAATTGTCTTATTCCTTTTTTTATATTAGTATCTACATTAATATATAAAGCTGAAGAGTTTATTTGTTTGAACGTGCTAATCTCAAGAAATACTGAAA
Source organism: Morpho helenor (assembly GCA_029227775.1). Taxonomy (NCBI): domain Eukaryota; kingdom Metazoa; phylum Arthropoda; class Insecta; order Lepidoptera; family Nymphalidae; genus Morpho; species Morpho helenor. The sequence goes on along the minus strand of JARGCU010000020.1, from coordinate 16,897,982 downwards.
CGATTAGAACAATTGTCTGAGTGTAACATTTATCGAGGAAGGTTATACATATAATAACATAACGGAAAGATGAATATGAAAGGAGCAGCAAAAATTTTTTTTGCGAAATCGTCAAAATTTAAAGCTTTTCTTGCGTGCTGTAATTAAACAGTAAAAGTTATTCAAAAATCTTTTATAATTGACTCACAATAAGTACTTATATATTCAAAATTTCAATTCGGGAAAAAAATTGTGACACTGATTTATGCGGGCAAAGCTGCTGGCACAGTTAATGAATAAACGTTTTACGTTTATGTTCAACCCTATTCAGAACTGCTTATATCGATATAGTTTCCTTTGTACTTGGCCCTTTGTAATATAATATTTTGAACCTTATTCCATAGCCATAGAAATTTACGTGATCAATACGTCATCTGTTACAAGGAGCCAGGTGTGAAAAAAGTAACGGCTCGTTTCCGGCAATTTAAAATACAATATCAAGGAAGGACGATCTTTAATAAATTTTGACAAAATATCCTTTGAGAAAACTCCCTTTGAAGTCCACACATAAAATACTCGCCACTACGTTTGTGTTAATAATTATTTTCTTGCCCTTATACCACTCTAAGTGATAATGATTTGGCTAGGTATTTTACGACCGGCCAGCTTGTCTGATGTCAACTTACCTTAGTCGCCTTTTACAACATGTTAAGAATTGAGGGTGGTCTATTTTACTCAGCCGGATACCACACGACGGGTCGACTTACTTTGGTCGCCGTTTATTACACCTCAGTAAAAAATGAGGGTGCTACTATTCTATACAGCCGGATACAAAAAGTAAAAAGACAGTTTTGCACCCTTGTTATGCTTTGATTTTATATGTAGCAATGTCCTCTTCTCCCCGGACCTCCGTAAGGAGCTAAAGTGTCGTAAATCTGTGTTGTAATTTTGTTTAAAATAAGTATCAAAATTTGGAAAATTTAATTGTCTATTAAAAAATAGGAGTGCATAAACTGCAGGAGATCAACAACGCGTGAGTAAAAATACGTCTGTGAACTCATGTACGCCTGGTAATTGACAGCTTAACGACGGCCATTGCTAACTTAGCTGCGCCATATTTGTGGTAACGTCAATGGTAGCAAACACCACAATCTGATTGGCTGACTGAAGTCCCTCCCTCCAGAGTGACAACTCCCAATTACGTAATTGTATCCACCCCTAAGCGCATAATTGGTTGCATATTAATTGAACAAAACCAATAATAACTCATTAAGGTATGCGCCAGCGCAGCCATAATAGAAGTATTATCTACCTAAGTGCGCTATTATAGTTGAAGCTAGACGCCATTTGTCATCGCAGCAACTGTGGTTATACCTCCTCAATATTACTATTTCCCTGGTGTTCTAACATGGATAATGTATTTAATAAATCAGCATCCACCTCAGAAATTAATTTACTTGCCCGCGATGATATTACACCACCGAATTACGTGGCGTTTCGTAGCAAAAGAGCCAGAGAAACGGACTTTAACGTGGAGTTCGACGATTTCAAAACTGAAATTAAGAATATGATAAGCTCTTATTTTTCGACGCAGGCAGACGAGTTGCGTAAAATCGTTTCTTCCCAGAGAGAAATACAGCAAACGAACCTCAACATCGAAAGTTCCGTTACTTTCCTTGCTGCGCAAAATGAAGAGTTTAAGAAGAAAATTGAAAGTTTAGAGGGAAAAATCAGGCAAGATAGAGATTACATAACCATATTGGAGGACAAAATTGAAGACTTACAGAGATATAGCCGAAAAACTAATTTTGAAATCAAAAATGTTCCTAAACAGAGTAATGAAACCAAGGAAGATCTTATAAACATGGTTACATGTTTATCGACCAATGTCGGCGGCAAGATAACAAAAAATGATATAAAAGATATATACAGAACGCGTGGAAAAAGAGAGAACTTATCAAACCCCCCAATTATTGTCGAAACTTCATCCACTTACTTGAAGACAGACCTCATCAAATTGTGTAAGACATTTAATATAAGACATAAGTCAAAAATATGTGCTAAGCATCTGGGTTTTCGTACAAAAGAAGAAACCCCCGTTTTTATTTCTGAGCAGTTGACACCTAAAGCTTCACGTCTGTACTTTTTAGCGCGTGATGTAGCCAAAACTAAATCATATCGTTTTTGCTGGACTGCATATGGGAAAGTTTACTTGCGGAAGGATGAAAATACACCCATTATTACTATTAACAGTGAACCCCAAATACAACAATTACAAAAGTGACTATTTGTACCTTATTTTACATGTTCACTAGTGCTTTTTAGAATATATTTTGTCCAAAGGCTGTATAGTTTAACGATATTATTATTTTATAATGTGAAAATTTGTGTTTTAAGTCATAAGTCATTACATTTACACACGCACTTGTTACTCCTGTCATACTTAAAGCCTATATATACACATTCACCAACTTCATACATACATTTCAATCTTCATTTTTACTCACTCATACTTTATAACTACAGATACCTACGTAAGATAAATAAGTATTTTAAGAAATCATATATTTACAGTAATAAAGTAATATATTGCAAAGATATTGCCCTAATCATAGCTAATTTCGGAAAAAGATACGTTATGACAATCTACCAGTGGAATAATGTAATACAATATTTTGCTATTGAAATACATTCAATCTTCGAAAAAAAATAATGGATAGTTTTTTAATTACCTACATGAAATAGATAACACGGAAGTAGCGCGCTCTTTTCAGTGCGATATTGAGGATCTAACAAAACATATAACATTAAAAAAACAGGACTTAACTATCTTATGCCAAAATATTCGAAGTATTTATAAAAACATCGACGACTTACTAGTAACTACAGCTAAACTTCGTTTTGATACTGACATAATTATTTTAACAGAATGCCGACTGAGCTCTAGTAAACCTATTCCCTCACTTTATACATACAAAACCTTCGCGACAACTAATCATTTGAATCAAAACGATGGTGTTGTTGTATATATTAAGGAAACAATCAAAGCTCACATTAAAGAAATAAAAATTACTCATGCATCGTGCTTGCAAATAGAACTTGATAACTGTATAATACTTGGTATCTATCGCTCTCCGTCAAACTCTAACCCTGAATTATTTATTAACTCATTAAGTGATCACTTGGACACTATTAAAACGCGGAAAAATATTGTCTTGACCGGAGATATTAATATTAATATTGGAACAAAATTACCGGAATCTTCTAATGTCTATTTCGACTCAACGGAACGAAATAATGCATCTTCGTATTTAAATACTTTATCGATATACGGCTTGTTACCGGGACACTGGTTCCCGACGAGGGAAAACAACTGTTTGGATCACTTTCTGTTGAAAATTGATAAGAAACTCTACTCTGCTGACATAGGTGTACTAAACACTTCTGTAAGTGATCACTTAATGATATTACTTAATATAAGAAATATAAAACCTAAAAATACTATTATGAAAACTAAAACGGTGATAAATTTTAAAACGTCATTACAGACTTTGGCTATGAATAATCTATCTAGTTTACTATACAATGACAATCCCAATGTTATACTTGAATTACTAATAAATAAAATAACGGAATCTCTTCAAGAAAATACTAATCTAGTGTCTGTTCCTCGCCGCAAACGTAATATCAAGCCATGGATAACATCGGGAATTCTTAGATGTATAAAAACTAGAAACAAAATGCAACAGAAATTAAGGTCCGAGCCGCATAATGAAATTTTAAAAATTACTTTCAAAAGATATCGCAATTATTGTAATAAACTTATTAAAAAATTAAAATATAATTATGAAAAAATCAATTAATAAAATCAACCAAAAATACAAAAACACTTTGGAAAAACATTAAAAGCATAACATATACAACAGAAACTAAAACAAGAAACATTGAATTACTTGAAAATAGTACATGTCCTTTAGAAACTGTAAACTCTATTAATGAGTACTTTGGAAATATAGGCAAAAATCTTGCTGAAAACATAACTTTAAATTACAAAACGCAGCACTATAACAACGCACTTAAATTAAGTAACTCCCGTTATACATCTTTTGTGCTTCTTGACACTCATAACCTTGAAATTCAGGACATACTTAAAAATCTTAAGTCTGACAGTGCTCCAGGCTGGGATAATATTCCACCAAGCTTCTTGAAACTTGCTCATTTTGAGCTTACTCCTGTTATATGTCATATGAGCAATTTATGTTTTCACAATGGTATCTTCCCATCTCAACTAAAAAGGGCAGTTATTACACCTGTGCACAAGAAGGGCGACAAACATGACGTGAATAATTATAGACCTATCTCTGAGCTTCCTGCAATCTCGAAAGTTTTGGAAAAGTTGATCAACAATAGGCTAATCAAATACCTTAATAAGTTTAGCATCATATCCGAGCAACAATATGGGTTTAGACATGGTAAATCTACGGAAGATGCGGTTATAGCATTAACTTCGCTTGTTGTTGATCAACTTGACCAAAGAAACAAATGCATCTGCGTTTTCTTAGACCTCAAAAAAGCCTTTGATACGGTTTCTGTCCCCCTTCTTGTGCAGAAGCTAAACGACATTGGCATAAGAGGGACGGCCTTAAACTTATTTCGGGACTATTTAAGTGAAAGGAAGCAGAAAGTTAAAGTAGGACAATTTATTAGTGAGGAGGCAAATATACACTATGGCGTACCGCAAGGCAGTGTATTAGGGCCGACCTTATTCACGATCTACATAAACGAGCTATGCAACTTGAAACTGCGAAATGGTACCGTCTACTCTTATGCTGATGATACAGCTATCGTTTTCACTGGTGCTTCCTGGGAGGAGGTCCGTAGTAATACCGAATTGGGACTTGCATGCGTTTTGGAGTGGCTTAAAACTAATCTTCTGACATTAAATACGGATAAAACTAATTACATCTGTTTCTCCGTTTACAATAGTACTCAACCAGACATAAACTTTAACATAAAACTTCATGAGTGCGGCAACTCTTTCAGCCAAAACTGTGCTTGCCACAGCATCACCAAAGTGCCAAGAACAAAATATCTTGGTGTCATGATTGACCAAAATTTAACATGGCACGCACATATTGAACTAGTGGCAAGCAGAGTTAGGAAACTTACATATCTATTTAAAGTTTTACGTTATGTAGCCCCCAATGAACTACTTAGTAAAATATATGTAGCTCTTGTGCAGTCAGTGATCTCTTACTGCATTCCTGTGTGGGGTGGAGCATATAAAACTAAGTTTATTGAAGTGGAAAGGGCTCAACGTTTTTTACTTAAAGTTATGCTCTTTAAAGCATTCAGATTTCCTACTGATGAGCTGTACTCTACGTGTAAGATGCTATCTGTTAGGAAATTATATATTCTAAACACTATACTGAGATTACACAAAAAACTACAGTTTAAATTGCCTATTCAAAATAAAAGAAGAATAAAAAACGTCACTCCCTTTGTTAAAACTAAAACAGCTTTTGCTGGGCGTCAGTACAATAAACAAGCGTCACAATTATATGACATAATTAATAAAAAATTGAATATATATATGATGACTTACCATAACTGCAAAAATACTTTATCTTATTGGCTAAAAACTTTAAATTATGAAGATACGGAAGCTTTATTAGAATATACATCTTAAATACACAGATAAAAAAAAACCCACACACACAACAACAGTCACATCTATACACACAAACACTCAACCACCCACACCCTCCCCCAAACCAAAACAAACACACCCACACACACCCACACACACCCACACACACACACACACACCCACACACCCACACACACACACACACACACACACACACACACTCACACACAAAGGCGCGCGCGCGCGCGCGCGCTTCACATACATGTACGCTATAATTATAACTTAATAAATAGTAAATACTTACCTTTAATATTTATATAACTTACTTTTGTTATGGAAGAGCGAGACCTTCTGACACAAGTATTTTAATACTTACTAGAAGGTCTCAATCTATATTTCTTGTAATGAATTTTGGTAAGAAATAAACATTTTTGATTTTTGATTTAATGTATATTTTGATTACACAATTAGAATAAATAAAATATACAATATAAATTAAGTACAAAAGGTTGCATATAATTACTATACAAACGCTATTGAATTTTTAAGACTGAATCGTCCTAAAAACTGGCAATTAAGGCTTGATCATTCAAATACCAAAGACAATCCTCACACGGCAAAGACAAGACTATTTTCTATAAGTGTCTCGGTAGATACCATTAGTTAGGCGGCCGGATTAACAAGACGGATGGAATAGTTAAAAAGATCGCTTAATCTCTGCCTTCGGGGTGAGTCGTTCGGATTTTTTAACTCGAAAGTGTTTTTGTTGACGATATTTTTAAAAGAAACTTAATGGAGGAACTGTGTCTTGTACAACTTTCACCGTATGGAACGACAATCTTTTTTTGGTTTTAAAACGTTTGTTAGATAAATTAAAGTGTTCAGAGTTGCATTTTTATAATACGTTAGAAATTTAAAGTGACAATGTTCGGGTCACATGATATAATAAACCTCTAGATGTTAGGGTACATAGACCTGCCATCTTTAATCTGCATCCAAACAAATATTGCGAAAGTCTATCTGTCTGTCTGTTACACTTTCAAGGCTAATTCGCTGGACGAATATTAATGAAATTTCGCTCAATTACAGCTCACACACCAGGGTAACATATAGGATAAAGAAATTACAATTATTCAATCGGGAACAAGGAAAAAACATTAAATTTTTATGGTTATTTAAACATTCTACTTAGCGAAGACGCGAGTACCACGTCATCTGACGTCAACTTACTTTAGTCGTATTTTACGACACCTCGGTAAGTAAGAGGGTGGTCTATTCTACTCAGCCGGATATCACACGGCGTTCAACTTACCTTAGTCACCTTTTACGACACCTGGGTAAGAAATGAATGTGGTCTATTCTACTCAGAGGATAACACATGGCTTGACAAACTTTACATGATATGTATATTAATACTGACTTCATAATTTGTTACTTATACAGCTAATATTTGTTACGAGTATATTTCAATAAATGAAGTACTAAACACGGTATTTATGCTATTGTATTGAATGAATAGCTCGAGATGCATTGTGTGACGTCTCGCTCCGCGGCCGGTGAGCTGCCAGCTTTAACTGCAATGTAGGTTAGCTCTATTGTGCAGTACGCAATGCCGTCCCCGGAACTGCGGCCCGGACACGGCATGGAACTCTCTGAGGCGATATAAACATACTGGAAGCGGCGTAAGTTAGCAAAGATTGTTGTCAAGTGAATGTGTGCAGTGCCTGTGCAGTGTTGCGATGGTGGTAGCTTGTCTGGGAGTATTATTCCACGCCTTAGATACGAGAATGGATTACCTACACTAACCATGGCATCGATTTTTCTTTAATAAAAACGCGGCTAATAGTAAAATTATATCATTACCGTTTTAAAAATACTTCGTTGAATCAATTTAATATCTACAATCGCTACATGTATACTTATTACAGAACAAAGTCACCAAAAGCCATTTGTCTGTATGTGGTCGATTTTCTCAAAATGTACTAAACGGATTTCTGTACGGTTTTCACTAAAAGGTAGCGCAATTCTTCCGAAAGGTTTAGGTAAAAAGTGCATTACAGTTTATTGTAAATTATGTTGAGGAAGTCGCATGGTTGTTTAAAAACTCGCCTGCTGGGAACCAAAAAACATTTACTAAAGTAACGTACTAGATAATTGTACATTTACAAAAATCTACCAAATTCCGAGACAGCAAGTCTCCATCTTTTATGGTTGACTCTCAATAACTACTTTTATGTTCCAAATTTAAATTTGGGAAAAATTTACTTACACACTGATTTTTACGCGGGCCACTGGCACAGCAAGTATTATACAAAAGTACCTCACCACATTCTGTTTGAGATAAACTTTAAGAAATGAGTTTTAATTTTTAGAATTACATCTAAAATCAGCACTGGCAGATTAACTCTCTACATCTTTCCTGTACTTATATTGAGAATATCTTACCGAAACTTCTATAGAAGTTGATTATAGAACCGCAAAACAGATTTTCATGAGGTTATTAAGAACACGATAGACAGAGATGGAAGGCAGACTTTGTTTAGTAATATGCATGTCATTTCCAGATATTCTCTATGGCGGTGTGTTGGTGCAGCAGTGAGCGGAGTACATCAAGGCACGCCGGGAGACATTGATGTTTTAATTGAACGGAACGTGTCGAGCTACGGCGCTGGAGATAACCCGAGTCGGAGTTGGCTGAGCTAAATGTAATTTAATATAGACATAGCAAACCTTACGCCGTGTGGTATCCGGCTGAATAGAATAGTATCACCCTCATTTCTTACCGAGGTGTCGTAAAAGGCGACTAAGGTTGACCCACCGTGTGGTATCCGGTTTAGTAGAATAGACCACCCTCTTTCTTACCGAGGTATCGTAAAATAAGACAGAGTTATGTTGACGTCAGGCAGGCGGCCAGTCGTAAAAACGCAGCCAAATCATGTGACAGCATGTTTATAACATGTTGTGCCGACCCCACTTAGAGTGGGATAACGACAGGAAGATGATGATGATAGACATAGCAACACTTAACACTATAACAATACCTCAAGCGCTGATTCTCTTTTGGGAATATGCGATACCAGTTGTATCAGTGACTTATTTCGCATCAGCTTTAGTGTTAAAATACTCTCAATTATGTATTATATGTTTCGTTCCTATAGATTCTATTCTAACATATAGATTTGACCTCGACCTTTAATTGTATCAAATTTCATCAATATCAGTCAAGCAGACAGATAGACTTTATATATTAATATCGATTTTATTGTTAACGAATTGGTTGTTATATGACAAGAATACAGTAATCGTGAATATTTTATAGAAGTTTAGAAGTAAATAAATACATAAAGATACTCTGCGGAATTTCATAATTAATTATGAAATTAAAACGAAACTTTAAAAGAAAATTTACGTTAAAATTATTATTAGGTAAAATTTTTAATTTTGTTACTTTTTATAGCATTGTGGACTTTCCATATTCCGGAGAAGCCAAATTGTCTTAAAACTTGAGTAATGTACTCCAAGGTATAGGTAAAAGAATTTAAGGAAGAAATATTTTCTAAGTAGTAAACACCGAATTTCGAAAAAACCACCTAAAATTAAGATAAATCTTATGTTGTCATATATTCCTTTTAATTATCTTTCATATTGAAATGAGTTTATCTTGTATGTATATAATATATATTTTTTCAGAATCTCGGAAACGGCTCCAACGATTTTCCTGAAATTCAGCATGTAGAGGGTTTTGGGGGAGAAAAATCTTTTTTTACTTTAAAAAAATGTTTCATGTTTTTGGGCAGTAAAAAAATACTAAAATTTACATTGAATATAAAACACTATTTTTGCCGTAAATTCTCAAGTCAGTGTAGCTTATTCGGGGAACGAGCAGTCTCGAGAAATGAAAATACCTAGGATCTAGCTCCATCTACCAATTTATGTTTTTTTTTAAAGTTACTTTGTAAAAAATTACCAAGCAAGTCTCGGTCACCCAGGTACTATAATAAAACTTGCAAGATAACTATGAAGTTTACTAAGTGTCCCTAGAACATAAAAGCTTGTTCCTACAACATTGAACAAACTGCACGAGCAAGATAGTGGTAACTTCCCTTAACTACAATGAAGACAAATCTGTCCCGAAAGGTCGCTTCCACCGGCGGCGGCCCACTCCAAGAAAGGTTCTATTTTTAATGGTTACAGTCCGTTACGTACAATTTTTGTGTGCCTTTAGTTTAACTAAGCCAAGTTGGACTGTTTTAAGCATCTTTAAAGTTGAATCGGTTTTTAGTTATTCTTCACTGTGTAAAGAACGAGCTATACGCGTGACTTTATTTATTTCAACTTAAATTTCAGAAAACCTTTTTTTATTTTTTTATTGTACATACATATTGTCAGAGAAGAACAAGAAAAATTTCACATGTACAAACTTATTACTTAATGGGATCTCTTCCAGTTAGCCTTTGAGCAACAGGTTTTCTTTTTCCGAAGGTAATATGGGAATTTTCATGTTTATTATTAACTCTGTACTTCAATTGTACCCAATCGCATCAATACTACTCCTGCGTAACAGACAAAATGATATACGTGTGTTTCGTGATATTTAGGTGAAAGTATATAAAACTAGCATAAACAACCCCTTAATTTCGTCTTACAAGTGAAAAGCATTGATTTTCGTATGAAATGCTCTATATAAAATTTTAAATCAAAATGTACGACTTAACACGTGTTTTCACGAATCCTGCATGTATCACGTATGAAAACAGACAGTCCACTCTATATTCAGCATTACATATATTTTCTATTTACTTCATCGAGGATTTTAGCAAAATAAATTTATTATTACTTTTGTATTATGGATCTCCGCAAAGTAAGTCCTAATTCTATAAATTATCTCAAAAGTTTTATGTGACTGAGAGCATAATATATAATACAAGTATTATGTACAATTTCGTAAACACTTTTATATAAAGCTATAGAACGTTTAGAAGCTTTTACTTTAGCTGTGCTCAATAAATTGAATTTTATTGTCTCACAGCAAAACAATAGTCGTACAAATCATATCCAAATGCATAATCTAATACATTGCTCAAAAGGCCACGGGGGCGCAGTTGTTGATTGTAAATTCGCAGTTATTAGATACCTCTAATTTATTACACTGTTAACCCGTGACTTTGCGTCGACTTCACAATTTGTGTTTCAGTGAAAGAGGCAACGGAAAGATTTGTATAGGGCACCACAGACGAGCGTGTAACGGAATATTTAAAGCTGAAGTTATGTAAGCTCTAGAAGGAAGATGATGTATTTGATATTTTTCAAACATCATACAACTCAACTATCCATTTTCAAAGTTATTAATTAACAAAATTCTCTTTATATGGTTTTTCATATAATAATACTAGTTGTGACAGCGTCTTCGCCTACGTGAACTTGTCATCACAATAAACATAAACCGAAAAGTACTGTTAATATAAACATTCCGGAAGTTGCACAAACCGTACAAAAATGCGTTCAGTAGATTTTGAGAAAATTGATCACAGACAGATAGTTTTTGTACAATCCTTGAATCTAAATTGAAATAGCTATCTGCGTGACCGCAAGATATTGTCTTCGATAGTCGTTGCCACATTTCGCTCATAGTAACATTAGCGTAAAAGCTTTCGCACAGCCAGTTGTTACAATACACGGTTATGGCAACACTGCAGCGCCATAATCTTTGTTATTCCCCGAGCTTTTGCTGCTTCCGTTCCTCTGTAGTGCGTTGCAGACTAACGACGAGACAAACGTGAATTACTACAAATGTATTCTAAACGTTGTGTGAACACGGATTCTTATATTTAATTTAATTAAATATTATTATTGAAAAAAAATATTTCGAACCATCTAGATGGTTACTGTTTTAATGGACATAATTACAATTTTAAGTGTTATAAAAAGAATCATATCAATTGATTATAAATTTTGATTTTAAAGGAAATAATGCTATCTTGTATCAAACTTAGCAATATAGGCGAGCACTAAAAATTTGGTTTACTCTAAGATCACCTAAACGCCGTGTGGTATCCGGCTGAGTAGAATAGACCGCCTTCATTTCTTACCGAGGTGTCGTAATCGACGACTAAGGAAAGTTAACGTCAGGCAAGCGGCCGCTCATAAAATACTTGAATACTAAATCATATAACAATATGTTAAATAAATGTAATGCCGACCCTACTTAGTGTGGAGATAAGGGCTGGATGATGATAGTCATCTCATCTTATTTATTACCGAGGTGTCATAAAAGGGACTAAGGTAATTAACTAATTTAAATTAAATTTAATCAAGGTAATTACAATTAACAATGTGCCTTAATATATTCCCAAAAGAAAAATAGGAATCTTTATACTCTATGTATGTTAAATAAACTTCAATTGTACCAACTTGTATCAAATTTGTTTAATCAGATTAATCGTCAAAGCGTTAGAGACAGATAGACAGACAGACTTCCGCTTTTATTTTGTTAGTAAGGACATTGGCTATCCTGGGAAAACCAATTTAAATATATTGCCTCGCCGTAGAATAAGTGACGCGGGCCGGATTCCGCAGTTCGTGATTAGAGATTCGTATAATATATTGAAATCGTCAAGCTGTCGGATGTCTGCGCTCGTTAGTATCTTTTCCTTACATTTTAGATTTTCATAATTTACTACCTCCGGCTACGTACGAAGTTCTGCGCAGTCTCTCGAGATGTTTGGAAATCAACTTTATAGAAAATCACAGGGTCGATATTGGGAAATCTTGTGGGATTTGGTGTGGCGCAGTGGTATGTTAGAGAGGTTTTGAGGTTAGCTGTTATTGGGTCAAATTGAATTTACCCGATTCAACTTCTTAGTAAATCATAAAAAAATTCATTTATATTGCGATATGGTGATTATAGACATGAGTTAAGGTTGAGGTGTGCTTAAGACATCCTGCTGACGAAGCTGCGGCGACCAATAAGTAATTATTGCCATAATTTAATCTTAACAAAACTGACGATAAACAGCAATAAGCATTATCGCAGAACTTAGCAAAACTTGATGTTATTAGTGGTATCATCAGCCTTTAAGTATCACTATGCTTTCAAAACAAAAAAATACCACGAAATGTATATTGCTCCCAGTCTTTTTCTCCAATGAGAGTGGGAGAAGCAGTTATACCTGAGTAGTTCGCGTTAATGGTTTTAGCACCTGATTAAACAGTGATAGTATCGGATGTCGAAAAGGGCAAATGTCGAATTAGGTCTGCAGTTTCGAATGAAAGACGGATGGACTCGGTTCCCCCTCTTTGTGGAAGCAATGACGGTAATGTAGGGATATCCGGTGTCATGGTATTGCTACCGTGAATATGTGTAATAGGGAGTTGTATTTGTTGCTGGCCAATATTTTGATCATATTGAATTTTATTAAATTTTAATCATAGAAGTAGTAATTGTAAGTTAACCATAAGAGAGAGAGAGAGAGACATGATATCGCAGAATTTTATATTTAACATAAAATGTACTATTTATCTAAATTTTCCGGAAGAATTGCACTACCTTTTAATAAAAATTGTACAAAAATCCGTTAAGTATATTTTGAAAAAATCGATCACATACAGACAAACAACTTCCGGGGACTTTGTTTTATATTAATTATAGATGATACTTAAAACAGCAACATTAATTGTATCGCGCCTTTTGGTATAGGAAAACAACTTGAGGAAACCTCCTTATTTCTGGATAAGTTCTGGGATATGTTTAATCTGCCAATCCACTTTTGTTGTGGGTTTTTGGGTGTTGTTTGTTGGGTGTTTTTTATTAATACTTTAAAGGCTTAAAGTAACGGCTGGTTACTATCCCAATGTTGGGCATAGGCCTCCTAAGTCTAGGGCGTTTTGAAGAGAAGGACGTTTTTACTTTTACAAAACAAAATATTTAACATAAAAGTTTCCTTTTTAATAGTTCTCTAATAAAAGAATTCAGTTCATAAACTATGCATATAGAACGAATTTCTGCCCAATACGCACATTTCCATATAAAATGAGTTATCTTTACTGTAAACGCGAGATCAGAATATTACCGGCCTATAACGCTAATATGTCAATGTATTCGGTCGGGAATCGAACGCGGCGCATTTACACGCAATACCAGCTGTTAACAGGGTTTATGGCAGCAGTAATGTGATAGTTAGCGCCGTGCCAACAGGGCGTGGTGCAAGCCAGCGGCGGAGGAATAGCGAAGTTAATCTCATGTTACCGTCCCTGATTACCTAATCTCACCTGGTCATTGCTGACAAACCGATGAAAATCTTAAAGCAGTGTGTACTATTGGTAAAATGTATTAAAGGGCAGACATAGCCGTGTGGTATCCGGCTGAGTAGAATAGACCCCCCTTATTTCTTACCGAGGAGTCGTAAAAAACGACTAAGATAAGTTGACTTCAGGCGGCCGGTCATAAAAACGCAGCCAAATAATGTGACAGCATATTTATAACATGTGCCGATCCCACTTAGAGCGGGATAAGGGCAGGAGAATGATGGGTATTAAAGGGCAGACAGTTGTCTATAGAACTATTATTAAGAATTATATTTTTAAAAGAGCAACCGCAGAGTTTCTTGCTGGCTCTTCTCGGTAGGAATAGCCTAATCAGCAGTAGAGTTGACGATTCAAAAGCACTTGTTTACAAGTTTACTCGAATAAAGAATATTTTGAATTTGAATTAACCTGTTAATTTTAGCTGGACTAAATCAATATTAATCTCTCTAATATAACATAAAATCTCTTCAGTTCCTGACTCGCACCGCGTACCTTAACCAGTAGATATTACAGTTAACCGTTTATTAGCATTAGTATCGAGCTTTGGCTAACACAAGTTTATTGTTTAGCGGCGATCAGTTAGTGACCGCCATTGTTGGTTATTCGACCATTCACTGGTCTAATGTCTAGTGAATTACACACTGTTAAATGTTCTATGCAAATTGTATAATGAGATGACAGCATAATTATGTAATTCATGAATGAACTAGCTTTTATCCGCAACTTCGTTTGTGTGGGCTGTTGTAACGTGGTAGGTTAATAATAGATGACGCTTATCAATTTAACCCTATTCCTGTAGAATTAACAGGATTTCTATAGCCGATATGTTACGCCGGTGTATAAGGAATAATTGTGCCAAATTTGATTGATATTAGTTTAGCGGATTGAAAGAGTAACAAATATAAATCCATTCTCACAAACTTTCGCATTTATAATATTAGTAGGATTACCCAACCAGCTAAACTGTCCCGTTGCTCACTCTGTACGTACAAATTTATTTCTACTCTCCTATTAATATAACAATACATATAATAAATTGTAATTGAATCAGTATAATTAGTACAAGTTGTATACTACTCGTATTATTTGTATTGGTATTATTCAGTATAATCGAAATTATCTTATTCAAATTAAGCTTTTTCAAGCACTATCGTCAACGATCAATATGACTAATGAAGCTTCCTCTGGTTCAGAATGTTTCTTTTACCAAGAAACTCGACCGCAAGAAACTCGACGTTAAATCATTGAAAATTTATATAACTAGGCTGCAGTTCTGTACCAAGCTAAAAGGATTTTTAAGTCCAAGCACTTCTCTCAAAAATGAACCATAATATTTAATTATTTTATTATTAAATCCAAAGTATTTAGGTTATGATGGGGCTGGCATGTATCTGCCTCTAAGGCATTTTTATCATTTACGAGTATTTAGTCAATTGTATTTATTTAAACCTCTGTGTCATTAAAAAATATTATTACTATTAGTTGTTGTATTGATAAATCTATTTTAAAAGCTTGGAGGCGGCAAACAGTGACATGTGATGGTATAAATCACAAAGGCAATGTGGAGCACCATAAACGAGCGCCACACAACGACCGGCGCAAATTTACACTGCACTCCACTCGCAACACTGACTATTTCACTCATACAGACAAACAAACGTACCGTTTGAACTACGAAACTAAACCAGCCAACCGAATCGACCCTAACTCCACGCAATAAGAACAAATTTTGCCACCACTAGGATCGCTATTCTGCAAGTGTACCTTGCTTCTTCAAGACCACTTTGCGAAGTTTACTTTCCTAACGTCGAAGGATTATAAACTGTACGTTGTTTAAAATAACACCCGAATTCTGATCGTAATTGAGTGTGGGATTACGCGTGGGCAGCCCTAAGGTGATTTATAAGGTGTAAGTATGGAAATGCCATTCGTTGTTATGGTCTTATTAACTCGGCTAAAGAAGCTACGATCCTGTTTTGATTTTTAAGGGTGTCCACAAACTGAAAAACGCATTAAATATATTTGTCTGAATTGGAATAATGTTTGTTTCATATCTCATTCTATAACGGAAATAGGAATGTGGAAGGAAAGTGGGGTCGGCAAATTATAATATAAACATGTTAAAGGATTTGGCTCGTGACGTCGACTTACAATAGTCGCAACTCATAAAATTTAGCGTGGTTTTGCTATAGGAAACCAGATAAGTTGGATTCGACAAAACTTTGTAATATTCATTCATGTAATAGAGAGCATAAATTGTCAAAAAATATTTTTTTTTTATATGATGAAACCCCATAGAAAAAATTGCCATCATGTCAAAACGGAAATTAATCAGAAGATATAGGCAAAAATATATCGAAATTCCTCTGACTTCAAATTTTTGATAACAAAAAATGTTAGTTTCGCTAAACAAAATCCAGCAAACGAATTTAGTGGCTTTAAAGTTTTGAACATAATTTTCACATCGTAACAGGAAATGGCCGTTTGCATCGAAATTACTGGAACCACCATAAACAACGAGGAAATATAAAATATTCAGAATGCGGTCGGGAATGCGACAAAGTTTGGATAATTTGGCCGTAAAAGTCAGAACGGTGTGACGCTTTTCTGATATGAAATTACAAAATTTGATTCACTCAAAGTTATCACTTTACGAGACTGTTTCCGATTTACGAGCTGTATTCAAATACTGGTTGGTAAAAATCATAATAATAGCAATTGTAGAATATAAGAAACTATCTATACTTGAGGCTTCACCCGCGTAGAAACTAGTGTATTTAATTGAAATTCTGCAAATAAAAGTAGTTATTGTGACTTAACCATAAGAGATAGAGATATGCTATTGCGGACTTTTTTGTAGTATTCTTGTAGATCTAGAATTTTCTAGTACATTACTTTCGTATATCTATTGGTTTACGCTGCCCAGGCGACTAAAGCTCGCAGAAGGCAAGTTTTTTTTTAAAGTTGCGCGATCTCTTCATCACAATTTACATAAAACCGTAATGCACAATTAACCTAAAACTTCTGGAAGAATTGCACTACCTTGTAGTAAAAACTGTACAAAAATAGCTTTAGTGGATTATTAGAAAATCGATCACATGCATACAGACAGCTTTTGGGGACTTTGTTTTATATGTATAAGATACTAGAAACATTACATACCTAGATATTTAAAGCATGTTCCTATAATAGATATAATCCACACTAATTCAAGCAAATAGATAAATATAAAATTTTTTAAGTAACTTAAAAATTTCGAAATCGCCTTTGTATCCTCAGTATGTCTATTGGCATAATTGGTAAAATTACATCCACAATAGCAGCTAATACGTTGATTATCTAAATCTATACTTTTAGTAAAAAGTTTTGTCTACATTACATCATCATTCTCCTGCCTTTATTCGTATTATTAAGTAAAGACACAACACATATTTATTTATTTTACAAAATCCACAGCTCTTAAACTATTAATTAACAAAATCGTAGTTTAGTTCTTACATGCAGCCAATAACGGATTTTAACTATGTTAACAGTATTCTTCTTGTAATAAGGACGCCAGAGAAGTGTGTGTATGTTTGTGTGCATGTGTATTATATGCAGATGCATGCAAGTATTAACCTTATTGTTACATTTGGCTAGTTACTTTACGACTGACCACCTGCCCGACGTCAACTTACCATTAGTCGCCTTTTGCGATTCATCGGTAACAATTGAGGATGATCTACTCTACTCAGCCGGACAATTAAATAACAAGTCACTTGTTAATATAGTACAATGCATAACGCCAAGTATCGGAATCCAGTTGGTTATTAAGTTTATTCATTGCAAATGCCAACAGGTCTTGGCGGGAGCGCCGGCAGCCGCCCACGTCGTGGGCTGGGCTACGTGTCACGGGGTCATCTTTGTTCGCGAGGGTCGGCTACATCAGAGGGTCCTACTCTCATAACTTTATGATGGTTGGATCTAAATCAATCTTGTATGAGGATATATTAGGCCTTCTATCCATAATTCTCTGTTTACCTTTAAGTTACATATAAGAAAGTATTTGTCATAATTAATAAAAATATTAGCTGAGATAGCCTATACTATTGAGGATTAGATTAATGATAAAAAATTCGTGAATTTTACTACTCTTATCATACTCAGAAAAATTCTTCATTCTTCTGCCCTTAACCCACTCTAAGTCGGGTCAGCCAAACATGTTTTAAATATGTTGTTACATGATTTGATAAGTTACTTTTCGGCCGGCTGGTCAACTTACCTAAGCTCTCTTTTACAGCACCTCGATAAGACATGAGAAATCTATTCTACTCAGCTGGATACCACGAATTAAGAGGTGGTAGTAAATCATTCCAGCACTTGATAGCCGTAAACCTTAAAACATACTCAGAAAAATTATATTTAGAAAAGATCAACCGTCGCTAGTCGTCTTGTTTGCTAGTGTCATTGTTCATGGCATCCTCTTATTTCCGAATAATAGGCAAATATTGAACACAAACTGTTCAAAATCGATACAACCTAAAAATAAACGTCTCATATATTAATTGACGACGCAGTACGCACCCCTGACTCGCGTCGAGTCACATTTGGCGAGGTCACTAAACGTGCGGTGTTGTTTTATCACTTCTAAATTTATTTATTTGGTAAATAATATTACAACTATTAAAATAAAATTTGGTGTTTTTTATAAAAACCAATAACCAGGATTGGATTATACTGTAATAACAAAGTACTTAGGTTTGACAAAGATAAAATAACAGGAAAAATAGAAACTTAAGAAGGCTTAGCTTTCAAAGTGGTTGTGTATGTGTGTTTATGTATATTTCTCACTCCCCTTTTCCAACAGTTCATTGTTATGAATGAAATCAATCATCTATTTTTGCTGTCATTTGGAAAGTTGTCATAATGGCTCAATGGTGAGCGGGTGGACAAGAGGAGTCAAAATACCCGGGATCAAGTCCCAGATCTTTTTTTCTTTTTTTTATTGGATTTTTTATATCTTTTGAAAAAAAAAATACCGTGCAACCAGCACTCGGTCAACCAAATACTATATGTAAAAAGAACAATTCTTACAATTACTCTGAGAAAATGCATAATGCCTAAATGCAGTGCTAAATTATGGCTACAAATTGAAGTATACATAGGTTTGGACAAATCAAAAATGCAATATATTATTTAGGATGTTTACAAGCCAAATTTCGAAAGTATAATACATATAACCGCTGGATTAATGGGTGCACGGACAGCAGGTCTGATTCTCGCGGTAAGCAAATATTTGTAGCGCACACACGGACAATAAGGACTAAAATAAACTGTCTTCGAGAATACCCCGCTATCGATTGACACGGGAACATGGGTAAATACAGAAAACATAGTTATAACCGTCTAAAAGCTGCAGTATTACTGTAGCATCTTTTACAGAAAAATATCTACATGGCTCTCAAAAGTACCTAGAATTACTAAAAAATCTAAATTAACTAAAAAACTGTTTTTAAGTATCTTCAATTATACTAAGACCACCCTCATTTTATACCGGTGAAAAAGTAGTGTAAAAAGTAAGTGGTATCCGGCTAAGTACGATGTACCACCCTCTTTCTTACCGAGATGTCGTAAAAGTCGAATAAGGTAACATGACGTCAGGCAGGCAAGCGGTCGTAAAATATCTAGCCAAATTATGTGACAACATGTTTAAACATGTTGTGCCGACCCCACTTAGACTGGGATAAGGGCAGGAAAACGATGATGTTACATACTAATATTCAAGTAATCATAACGCTAATGTAATCATAATAGCTAGACATCGTACGTGTTCTTTTCATAGAGTATATCAGTGCAGCGCCATACTGTAATAATGATGTCGAGCAACAAATTAATGGAGTTTTGTTTGACGGTTGTCTCAGTACGCACACATGCATTGCCAATCTTGGTGGTGAAGTTTTGAATTTTGGAGGGATGTGCCATGTTATCGTGGTTCATCTATAGCCCTTATTAGCTAGTTCCCCTTTTGTATTTTTGCTGTGACCTTTGATTAATTGGAGGACCATATTTGAAAATCTATTTTCAAGTAGTTACTTCCATAAATTAAGCCGCTTGTTTTAGTAACTTAGCCCACAACCTCTGTCCGCAGATTAATAGGGGCTAGCGCAATTAGGCGCAACACGGAAATAATAAAGGACACTCGGCGCTTACACTCATTATTTATGTGCGTGAAGATAATGCGGGACAATTAAGGTGGCCAGCTTTATTTATCTCCTCCCCAGAATCTCTATTGTCAAGCAATGTGGAACTAATGACTTGGTCAAGTCCGAAAAATAATTGTTAATTCATCAACATTTTCCTATCCTTATTCCATAGTCCTTTTTTCTATTCCATTCTCTCCTATCACTGGTCGTCGTCAATGTTAGTCTTAGGTACTATTTTTATTTGTGTCGCAGGGAAATGATTTGCAGCAAAAACATAAAATAAATATATGCTATTTAATTATGTTCTTTTGTCCTTTCAGAGCTCAAAGGTTGGCTGAAAGAGATCCTTTTTTGGAATAAGTAAGCCTTTGTACAATAATCTTTTTGTTTAATACTTATTTCTATATCTAATATGTTTCTTTTTTGTACAATGTGAAAATAAAAACAAACAATTTCGAATAGTAGTTTCCTTTTAACGTATAAAAGAGGTAACAATTTTTATTGGAATTCGATTGGTAAAGTTTGTGTGACAAACAAAAACATTTTTGTCGATTGTCTTGAAATAGGGCACAAAACTCTTCAATAAAACTAAATACACATAATATGTTTCAGTTTCTATACAATTACACAATTTAAGTATGTAACGTAAAACGGATGGAAATAAAAATATGTTAAATATATTTATGAGGGTATATAACGCGGGCAAAGCTACATATTAATGTGCATGCGTTTTACGAATCTCATATGTATAAGAAATCAAACCAGACACTACTACACTTTACGTTAAGAATTAAACAGATTTTCTTTATAGAATACTGTCCATTCTGTATTGCAGATTGCTGCCAAGTAATACCTAATTTTATAAAGTACTCGGCTATTTCCCTAACTATGCGTACTGACTTCATCTTAAACCTCAATAAAATAAAAGAGTTATAAATCAGCCTTTAACCGAGACCGCAATGCACAAAGCACGCCGCCCGTTGCATATTTCATTTGTTTTCTGCTGCCGCGAGTGAGATCTCGTTGGGAACAACTACAAGAATACCTAAACCAAACAACTGAGCCGCAATGCGGCTCTTATTTTTGTTGTTAATGCTTTACCCTTGACTGCAGACACAATTTAATGATTTTGCTGGCAGAAAATAGCGTCAATTGACAATTCAATTTTTGTATTTATTTTATGTGTATTTTTGTTACTCTTTCACAGCGAATCCGTTGAACCAATATGATACCGAATGAAATTTGGTGCAATTATTCCTTATAAACCGAGGAGCGGCCATAAAAATCCTGTAAAACCTCCATATACGTAAATCGTCGAAAACGTTACTTTCAGTAAGTTTTTATATAGAAATCCTGTTAATTCTATAAGAATAGAATGACATTGATAGGCGCCATCTATTATCGACCTACGCGAAAATAGACCACTTGATCGAAGTTGCGGGTAAAAGCTATGCGTTTATGTAGTTTTATAATCATATGAATGAATGAATTGTTTAAATTGATTGATTAAACCTAATTAACATAAAATGCCAACACTAATCTTCTAAGTTTCTCGTTGCTTCGTCAAGAACGGTCATTAGTTTTATTTTAGTTCTTATCTTGTTTTGGATAGGTATTCTCTTTAACGTACTTAACATCGATAATAGAAACAACCTGTCTTCGTCTTCCATCAAATACTCATATTTTGTTTTTTTTACTTTACGACGCTTAGCTACTTCTCTTAAAGGATCATCAGAATCTGCGTCTTCTTCTTTATAAGTTTCTTCATAAATTGATTCGTCTTCGCCAGAGGATTCTTCTCTTTTAATCTCTGTTGTTCCCAAATTATGCTCTTCATAATGGAGATGATCAGAGCTTTCAGTACATACCGAGCGGGAAGAGACCACCGGCCGCAAGAAGAGCAACTGTTGAAAGTATGCATATTCCGATTTCCTCGGGCCTGCGTAATAGCCGGTTTTTATTTTTTCTTGTCTTTTTATTTCCCGAGTGAAGCAACCTCTTAGGCTTTTCCACTTTTTTTGTAGATTAATCTCTGAAATTTGGAATTTCAAAAAGTAGAAGAAACTAGTGAAATACGGAAATGTGCAAAATATTACTTTATATTGACGATCATAAAACTTTAACATATCTAACAGATAGGATTCAAAAGTTTTATTAATTTAAGATCCATTTCAGTTATAGGCAATTTGTTAGGAAATTATCAGGCAATATTTTTTGCAACAAAAGTGCTCTATTGCATTTCTATATCTAGCATGAGTAAAATCTTTAAACGAGATTTGACGTCATTACAATAATATAAAAATATCAAGTATCTCTGAATTTAAGATTTTATTTTTTGAGATATTATTTGTCATTTTTATATAAAAATTGCAATAAAATCTTATAACTTCAATTATCATGCTAAAAGTTATTTTTGAGCCTATTTTTTGAATTAACTAAATCAAATAAAAGATATATTATATTTATATACTTAGGTAATTAATTAAAATTTAATTGCAATCTTACCTAAATTCTTCGTATAAAAATATTTTTCTCATCACGACATATTGTTGTAATGTTAAACATTTAATAACTATTAATTATATACATACACTACACTCACCCATTTCTCTATGCTGGGTGGCTGTCAAGTTCTTGCCGCCAAAAATCTCGACAATTTCATCCCAACATTGCTTTTTGCATTCTCGATGCGAGTACTCCTCTACTCCAAAATCCCATATTGGCGGTCTATTCTTTATTTCTTCGATAAATGCATCCGTATCGACTTTTTCAATTTCCATTTTAGCGTGTTAATGTTTCAAAGCGTTTTATGTGAGTTGCTGAACGTTCGGCTTTCTGTATGGATGCGTGGCCAAGATGGCGTCACGATGCGCACTGGGCCGGCGCTCGTGTGACGGCAGCGGAATGGCGACGGACTGGCAACGTCGCACAGTTGACGAGGCCAGACTGTATTTATAGAATGGTTACATAGCCAACCTTTTTTTTAATTTGTTAGATTATAAATACATTTGTATCGAATTAGTTGGTCAAACTGTATTTATTACCTGGGTGACGTTGCTCGGTATTTAAAAAAGCAAAAGTTAAGTGTTTAAACCGAAATCACCTATTAACTTGATATGTATTTTCAACAGCATTCTAGCCCTTTTATAATAATACCAGTGTAAAAAATATTTAAAATTCATCCTTATAGTGATCTTATTTGCAATTGATACTCAACTTGTTGATTATCAATGAAGTTGAATATCAAACTTGATATTGATAGACAACCCTCTTTTCTTACCGAGATGTTGTAAAAGGCGACTAACGTAGACCCGCCGTATGGTATCCGGCTGAGCAGAGACTAAGCTCTTTCTTACCTCAGTCGTAAAATACGACTAAGGTAAGATAACGTCAGGCAGGCGGGGGGTCGTAATACCTAGCCAAATCAGGTGACAACATATTTATAACATGTTTTGCCGATCTCACCTAGAGTGGGATAAGGGCATGAGAATAATAAAAACCCTTAAATAATTTATTGATTAAAATTTAAATTGTAAAAATATAGACAATCCTAATAAAAAGTACAAGGCTGTCATAATTTTATTGCAAGTAAATTTTAGAAACGTCGGTCGTAAAAATTCTAATGCTATCGGCTATATTAGCGTAAACGTGCAAAATATTTAATAATTACATCCTTTATTAAAGCACTTCATGAGAATATTCAGATATAAGTCGAATAAAACCTCTTCATTTCCACTTAAAATGTGTTTTATTACAGTTTTATTAAGGAATACGTAATTTCTTTGTTCTGGAAGAAGGAGCCGGGTGCCCGCTAAATACTATACTTAACAAAGAACTCTCCCATTTGCATAGATTTGCACAATAATTACCGTGAGCCGTACTTACGTCTGCTCAAACAATATAAAATATTAAAATTAGTTCCACATATATTTCTAATTGGGTTTCTTAAAAAAATTGTACATTATAACGACTGCAGTATTCTGTTACGATGTCTCAATCCGAAATTCAAAGTACGATTCTACAAATATCAAAGTCTTAGTCCTTGAAGAAAGTAAACAATATACCAGTAAATTTATAAAGCAAAATTCTGTCATAGAAATGGATAAACTACCGGAGATTCTTGGTAATTCAGTTTTTATTTTCGTCTTTTTCATAATGTGTTTAGTTTATTTCTATACTTATTATAAAACAAAGTCCCCAAAAGCTGTCTGTCTATATATGATCGATTTTTTCGATTTTTACTAAAACTTAGTGCAATTCTTCCGGAAGGTTTTAGTTAATAGTACATTACCGTTTTATGTAAATTTTGCAAAAAGAACTTGCCTTCTGGGAGCCGTGTAAACGAATATTTTAAATAATTTATAGAATTAGGCGTTACTTTGTGAATATCCATAATAAAAAAGTAATAACAAAATTATAATTTTTTATGATATTTTTCTGAAAACTAACTTTTTACGTTCTTAAATATTGCTTATAAAAACCTTTAAAAAAAACAAAAAAAAACAAAACAAAAATACTACAAAAAAGTCCGCAATAGCATGTCTCTATCTTTTATGGTTAACACACAATAATTACTTTTATATTTGAAATTTCAATTCGGGGAAAAATGTGACACTGATATCCACGGTGGCGCAACTAGTTATTAAGTAAAACAAAAGCTTTTACCGTAAGCCAACTTTACCGCAAGTCATTCTTAAAGCTTTTTAATAGAATTACGCCATATATACGTGTAAAAGTACTAGGGAATCATAACTATGGTGCAGGTAAATCATACGGGGCGAGCACTACCGCACGACTCCATTGTGCTGCATTCACTATCTATTGTAATTTACTACACTACTGTACGGGAGTGCATCCTCCCCGCGCCTGCATCATTAGGTACGTCACGTATAACTCTAATTTATGTATTTTAATATATACTAACCGAACCGGCACGACTGAAATAATAAAAATATGAACTGAGTCCTGTTATTCAATAATTTTAGCGCGCGTTATCATTTTGCGATAAATCCTAGGATATTTATGATACAAGGTATCCCACCGTGTGGTATCTGGCTGATTAGAATAGATCACCATCATTTTTAACCGAGATGTTTGAAAAGCAGACTAAGAAAATATATGTAATGCTAAATGTAGAGTGTACTATTCGTTCTCATACATGATACATGCAAAATTCGTAGAAACTCATGCACTACCAGCCACCAATAACAACAATACACAAGCACTGGACACATTTACTACCACAATTTCAAGAATGGTTTCGCCCCATAACCAAAGCAATGTCAAGAGCGACTATGTAGTTAGTCGTGGAGTGAAATAAGTAAGTTTTTATGAATTCTGCATGTATCAGATAAGAGAGCGAGATGGTGTGGTATTCAGCTGAGTAGAATAGACCACTCTCGTTTCTTATCGAGGTGCCGTAAAGGCGACTAAGGTAAGTTGACTCGCCGTGTAGTATCCGGCTTAGTAGAATATACGGACGAGTTTTTTTTTATCTTATATAAGCCCGACATATATAAGCTCAACTGTTTAAATTTCATCAATATTGCCGTAGCATATTAACAGACAAACTATCTCATTATAATAATAGCATCGACACATAACCCAAAATTCACCAATTGGCACAGATTCCAGATACTTTTAGTCCAGAAGCTTACAGGAGCGTAAACAAATCCCCCTGTATAAGTAAATCAAATCCATCAAAATTACGACTAACATATATTACACAATCAAACGTGTCCGCCATTTAAACGCCCATCGTGTTGTTGGTACACCTGTTATGCGACTTGTAATGGCTATAAGCATGAAATACTGGACGTAACTTCAAAGCGATACGTGTTAAAATGGCGCGTGTTTTGACAGCTGGCGAATATTATCTGTGGTCATGATGGCGGGAAATTATTACAGATAATATTTATTCAACTCGCCGCGTTCAAAGGACCGGATATTACAGGTACGGTTGGCAATAAAGGGGGTTTATAATTGTCTGGTTTACATTTTAGGAAATTGACCTTTAAGTAAAGCTATTTCCAAATTTTAATGGGAAAATAAATTTATTGAAGAATATTGCATTTTGTATTTCCACTGCAGATACAGTTATATAAAGAGATCTGAGTGTAAGACTGCGGTTTAATAATGTAAATTAAAAATTGAACGCCTGCTTTTTGACATTTTTCAGAATAGATCTATGTCTACCCAAGTCTATTGGTCATATTTATAATTAATATAATATTACTAAGTAAAAGCAGCTTTTCCTTCTTTACTTTAAGTTAACCTGTATCAATAATTATCTCTTACTCTCTAGTTTATCAATGTGACATATTTTACTGTCCTTTTGGTGCAGTGCCTTCAGGCCGTGCTTTCAGGCAGGCAGGGTCACGGATTCATTTCTCGCCAAACCTCAAAATTTAGTATTAACAATTATTGGTTCTTCGTTTAAATATATGTGTTGATTTAAGTATGAATTTAAAATGATATATGTATGTATTAACCAGTCTTCTGCGCCCATTCTCGTATCACATTTTTTTTCACAAAGTTTTTCCCAAATTTTAATTTTGAACATTTAAGTAGTTATTGTGAGTTAACGATAAGAGATAAAGATATACTATCGCGGACTTTCTTGTTGTATTTTTATAGATCCACAATTCTCCAGTACATTACGCGAGTAAAGCTCTCACAAGACAACAACAACAGCCGCGCAAGCTCTAATACAATTTTAGATAAAATTGTATTAGCTTTTTGTGAAATCCTTGCGAAAATCCGTCCAGTGGATTTTGAGAAAATCGCTCACATACAGACATACATATTTTGGGGAGTTTGTTTTTTGAAAAGTATGCATATCGCCGCAATGAAATTACTCGCCTGTGCTGCGGACGGTATTTGCGTCATTACAATGGACAGGTGTTTATTTTCTCTGTGATGTTGAATACATCACGAGCGATGTCGCCTGAGGCGTACAAATCCTATTTGTATGAACATTGTAAACAGCACTTAGCCAATTTACCGAAGAAGAGTACTTCAATGTTGTAGCTGATGGGCGTACATATGTCAGAAAAAACTTAAAAATGTAAAAAAACTTTTAAAAAAATGACTCTTGGACTTCTGGGACTTGACTCTGGGTATTTTTTTCTTTTAAGTTCGCCTGTTCCTAACTGGGCTATTATAACGCGTATAATAATGACAGCGTAATTAGCGTTTGTTTTCTTCTAATATTGTAGCAGTTTTTCAGTGCCGGAAAACAAAGATAAACGACATTTTTTTCAAATTTATCTATCTAGCTATTATAGGTACCGATTTAATGTTTAATATAATTAAAGCGTATTATTTAACCATCGTAGAATATAGACATACGTGGTGTGAGAAAATGGAGAGACTACGCCCAACAGTGGGGTAGTAATAAGTCGTTACTTTACTTCTACATACAAACACAACTATATACATACAGGTAAAAGTAATATAAATTATTTAAAAACTTGTCCCGCAGTCCTGCTAGTAAATGAAACCATATTTCTTAGTCGATCGCTCGTATCAGACAGCAGAGATCAAACGCGGGAGCAATTGCTCGTGAGACTGCTTGCTGGGATATTTCGCTTTTTTTATTCCATCCTTTTATCCCCGGCTCAATGAGTCGTGATAAAAAACGATAAATCGCCCCAAACAGATCGGGGAGAGTTTAAATAAATAATGTACGGTAGGTTACACTTCAAAGATATTAAACATTTTAGGGAACCCTTTATAAATGTTACCCAGTGCCCAGTTAAAAGACAATTTTTTCCTTTATCTAGGAAAAAAGACAAAATTAATAATAATTGTGATTAAAAATAGCTTTTAATTATATAAGTTAATTTAAATAATATTTTAATTTGTACTCACTTCGATAAAGAATGAAAATTGTCTTACCTGAAAACAAAAAATATATATTAATAGTGAAATAAAATTAAAATAATCTGTATTTAAATAAGCTATTTTAAGTACTTTGGAATCGTCAAAGATCAAAACGATTAATAAAGCTACAACTGGTTCGGAATGTTGTTCCTACCGAAAGAACCAGAAAGAAACTCGGCAGTCAACAATCTTTTAAACGTTTTCAATTTTACATTATTGAACCAAATAATCTTCAATTTTTTAATATGCTTTACATTTATCTCTTACACTTAATTTAAACGTTTCTGTAGACTGATCTAGTTTTGATTGCGGAATTTTATTGTAAAAGCGAATACCGAGACCATCGAATGAGTTGCTAACTCTGCTGAGTCGCGACACAGGTGTCACAAGCTTTTTGACCTCTCGTATGTTTATACTTCAGCAATAAAGGCTTATTTATTTATTTATTTATATGTTTATACATCGAATTTTGTCTTATACATATGGATATTTTTCCGTAGGAATAAAAATATATATATATATATATATATATATATATATATATATATATATATATATATATAGTGATGGTACAGTAAGTATGCCTATTTCTTTAAACTTTTCGCGAAGGGACTCACGTTGCTTCATATTATAGATAGCCCGTATGGCTCTTTTTTGAGCAACAAAAATCTTTTCTATATCGGCCGCTTAATCTCCATCAATTAGTTAGTTAGTTAGTAGCGGCCTGTTACTATCCCACTGCTGGGCATAGGCCTCTTCTCTCCGTTTTTTTTGGAGAGAAGGAATGGAGCTAAGACCTACCACGCTGCTCCAATGCGGATTGGTAGGTTACACATATCCCCAGAATTTTCTAGAGATATGTAGGTTTCCTCACGATGTTTTCCTTCACCGAAAAGCGTGTGATAAATTGCAATTATCAATTAGACACATAAGTTTTTACCTGTGCCTGCCCGGGGTTTGAACCCTAGACCTTCTTAAAAGAGGCGCACGGTGATACCGCTGGGCTACCACAGCTCCATCAATTATCAAATATAAATTATATATTTTTTTTTTTTTTTTTATTCTTATTTTAATCGGGTCTTTAAACCTCTTAGAGGTTATGTCAGACCCATCGTACCCTAATAATATCTATTTTTACATTATCGCATCGAGACTTCTAAACAATACTTGTGCTTGCTCTGATGTCGGTACTGCAAGAATAATTTGTATAGCACCCAATTGTTTTATATCGATTTTGAATCGGTTAACAAAAGATGATCGCATGACTTCGGTCCGAGCACACTCCACTAAAAGATGAAATGTATCCTCAACTGTGTCACAGAGACTACAATTTGGTGAACTTATCTTTTTTAATGTAAATTTAAACTTATTTAGTGGTGTGTGTCCGGATCGAAGCCTGTGAGCCCAAACAATCATTTTTCTTGTTAATCCGGGGTTATTAAACCAAGGTGTACGAGGAGGTTTATGTTGCACGACTTTATACCATATCCCTTTTGTTGTCGACAATTCGGTAAAGTAACTTTTCCATTTATCATATATTAACGTCTTATAATTAAGTAAAACCTCTGTATAATCAGGTCTAACAAATGTCTCAGCTCCATCAATGTTTGCCTCTTTAGCCAATCTATCGACCTCCTCGTTCCCTTTCAAACCAACATGTGCCGGAATCCATTGCAATTTCAGAGACTTTCCATTACTAGCTAGATATAATATTTTCTTAATAATATCATAAGCTATCGATACACCTCTGTCGCCAGAGGCGCATCGAGCTAAATGATGAAGTGCACTTTTACTATCGGATAGGATTACGAGTTTTGCACATCCTATAATACTACCAGCATATGACAAAGCCTCTGAAATTGCAAAGAGTTCAGCGGACATAATATTAATGTTTGATGTAATTTTAAATCGTTCTTTCACATTGTGACTGGGATCATAAAATGCTGCTCCAAGTCCATTATCGGTTTTAGATCCATCTGTATATACTTTATGCCAACCTTCATATTTATTATCCAACATATCCAACGTTACCCACTTCAATAAATTGTCACTGTGTTTGTGTTTAGAGCCAATATTGTCGATTTCAGTACATATAAAATTATTATCTATGTTTGATAGCCAAGTGTTTAATGAATACATTTGAGGTGGATTACAAGAGTATATCTTTTCATCCTTTACGTCGTCATATATTTTGATCAATAAAGGCTTTTTTTTCTTACGCCAATATCGCAACTCGCACAACTGAATTAATTCTTTAAAGAGGCTAACAGTACTATTATTACACCAAGACATGATTTTCAAACAATATTTTGTTGCTAAGTATTGGCGCCTTAACTCAAGAGGGGGTATACACAGTTCGCATTCCATTACATGAATGGGTGTGGTTCTGATGAAACCTCCTATAATACGTAATGCCGAATTCTGTACTCGATCTAATTTTACTAAGTGCGTTTTAGCTGCGCTGTCAAACAAGAAACTGCCATAATCAATTCGACTTCGGATTAACGCTAAATATAAAAGCCTTAGGTGTTTAGGATGAACTCCCCACGAGGCACCTGCTAGAATTTTTAATAAATTTAATGTTTTCATCGTCTTTTTAGTAATTTCGGTTATATGTTTGTTCCAAAGTAAGGATTTATCTAGCCATATGCCTAAGTATTTGAAGCAATCCACAAATTCAATATTATTACCAGTGATATTTAGTGACATACGTTCTATTTTTCTTTTCCGTGTAAAAATGCAACACTTTGTTTTATCGGGCGATATTTTTAATCCAATTTCTTCCAGACTAGTGGCTGCGATATTGAGGGCATCTTGTATTCTACATTTGCTACTGACTAGGTTATAGTCTTGCGTATAAAAGACTAAATCATCTGCGTATTGCAAGATATTAACGTTTCCTGTAATCCTGTAAATGTTCCTGTAAATTATATATCAAAAATAAATAAAATAAATAAATAATTAAATTACATATGACGATTTTTTTTGCTATAAAAAGCAGAATTTGTGTTACATTAAAAAAGAGTGTATTCACAAACTTTCAATATAAGCAGGATTACCTAAAACAGTTTCCCCATACTACATACGATCCTTCTATAAGTCGATATTGATGAAAAGATGTCGGCACTTATATCGATAACACGAATATCTCAGGAGATGCGATTTGACGGAAATTGGGCTCAGCTTCTCAATCCCGAGATATTTGGTAAGTACGGAAGGATTTTATGGGATACGACAGCTAATTTTATATTGTTCCCTAAATAATCCACGATTTCATATCATGTTTTTATGACATCTGTATATGAAATTTGAAATTATTTCTGTCTGTCAGACTTTCATGATGGGTCTACTCCACTATCATCTTCCCTCTCTTATCCCACTCTAAGTGGGGTCGGCACAACATATTATAAGCATGTTGTCACATGATTAGCTACGTTTTTTACATGGGCCGCCCGCCTAACATCAATTAACCTTAGTCACCTTTTAAGACGCCACGGTAAGAAAAGACGGTGATCTTTCTACTCAACCGGATACCACACGACGATTAGACTTACCTTAGTCACCTTTCACGACAATACGTCAAGAAATGAGGGTGGTATATTCTACTCAACCGGATACCATACGGTGCGTCAACTTACCTTAGTCACCTTTTACGACAACACGTCAATAAATTAGGGTGGTCTATTCTACTAGGCCGGATACCACACGTTGGGTCAACTTACCTTAGTCACCTTTTACGACAACACATCAAGAAATTAGGGTGAGCTATTCTAGTCAACCGGATACCACACGTTGGGTCAACTTAGCTTAGTCGCCTTTTACCACACCTCAGTAAGAAAGAAGGTGGTCTATTCTTCCCAGCCGGATACCGCACGGTCCAACAATAAATGGGATAGTTACACATGGTCGACCGACAAAATAACTTAAAACTTGTGTAATGGGTAACAGACAACTGATTAATTTATCTAAATAATTTTTAATATCACTCAAACTTAAAGAACCATCAAATTGTTTTTATAAAAATGTAGGTTCTTGGTAGAAGTTTAACCCGCAACCCCCAAAGCTGAAGACAGGGGTAATTTGCGTAGCAAATAATCATAACAATACCCCGTATAAGTCATCATAATATAAATAAAATATAAATAATTTATAGAATAAGGCGTTACTTTGCGGAGGTCCATAATACAAAACTAATGAAAATATTATTTTGCTATAATCCACAATAAAAGAAAATATATGTAATGCTAAATGATTATACTATTAGCGACGCTTTGCACTGGAATTTTATCGTAGAGTCTATCTCCTGACGATGTTTCGGTTACGGGGCGAAACAATTGATGAGATTGTGGCGGTGAATGTGTGCAGTGTTGTGTGTTACTGTGTTATCGGTGGCGGGTAGTGCATGAGTTTTTACTGCATGTATCAGTAATAGTACACTCTACATTTATCATTACGTACATTTTCTTTCATCGCGAATTATAGCAAAATAATATTTTCGTTATTTTTGTTGATCAATATAATGTACAAAATTGGATTGGATCGTCTTGGTAAGCGGTACCCAAACGTAAACACACTCCGAGTCCGGATCGGATGTCGATAATGCGTCCGGTCAGCGCGCAGCTCGGACACATCGCTCAGGATTGCTGTCAGATATCTTTTACATTCACAAATAAAGTTGCTTCACGAGATTTGGGGTTCCGGCGTGATATTCTGAAGGAACAATTGCCGAATATTTACATCTAGATCGCTTTTTATACACCTTTTGTAAACGTAGCATAGATATATTGAATTATTCGATTTTATCAGCAACTTCGTTCGCGTGGACTGTTGTCTATGAATAGACCTATCTTCTCCTGTCATTTTCCAATCTCCATCGCAAAAATCAGATCGATTCGAAAAGACAGAGAAAGATTTTAAATACGAGTATGGTCGTCAACTTACCAAACTCGTATTTTACGACACCCCGTCGTTGAAACAAAGAAAGGAAGAGGACTCAACCGAATACCAGACGGTAAGGTCAACTTACCTTAGTCGCCTAATACGACATCTCGGTAAGAAATGAGGGTGGTCTATTCTACTAAGCTGGATACCACACCACATAACCCGTATAACTTACATGAAATATATATTAAAATAGCTCAGTTCAATTTATCCAATAAACAAAAACTAAATATATAAAAACTTTCTTAAAATATATTTTTCGACGATTTTTAATTTTTGTCCCGGTATATGTATAAACATTAATTATGCAAAATTTCATCGATATTGGCTGAGCGGATACGCCGTGAAAGATTTATAAACATACTCACAAACTTTTACATTTATAATTAAAAATAACGCGCTAGTGATGTGGCTTTAAATAAATAAAACCGGCGTTAATTAATTAAAGACTAGAAGTTGTTTACATCACGTGCCACAGTTAAAAGATAACGTTTACGGACCGATTAAGGACTTAAACCAGATTTCGTAAATAATATTCAACAATCAAAATATTCTGTATAAATAAACTAGTTAATAAGTACTTTTGAATCCATTCTACTGCTATTTAGGGGAGTTGCTCCTGCTAAGATAAGTCAGTAAGAAACTACAATATGGAATTAATACTTTGGTCTTTGACTTTTTTGATTATATCAACGAGACTGAAACCAGGAGCTTCAATTATATATCAATTTATAAGTCCATCGTTATACCAAAAGTAAAATGGGGACATAAGTTTATTAATTAAGGTTTATTAATTAAATTCAGGGGAATCGGAAATAAATCAACTCTTCTGAGGAACTTTATAACCAGGCCAGCAGAATTATAATACGCGAACCTAAACTCTTTTAATGCAGTGAAACCTTTTGTTTTCGAATCCCCGCCCGGTGACACTGTAACACCGTTAGAGCTAACAGCATATTGTAAATCCGAACAAAAAAAAGGGGAATCCAACTTGCAAATCCTGTATTTGCACCGTTTTTGTCCCTCACCCGGATATCGTGGAAAAATTTAATAAAACGCGCGACCGACTGAGAACAACACCGCCAAATAGCGGCCCTTTAAGGGTGACCACACTGCGACATCCTAACTGGACAGTGTATCAAACAGTGGAGCGTAGCGCACTTCGAGACAAATGCTTGTTAATTTTTGTGCAAATAACATGTTTTCTATTAAAAAGACTCAATATTTAGGGCATTTAAGATTTGTTTTTTTAAATAAGGGTCGCTATCTACCAAAGTTTACAAAATTTACGTTTCGATGAATTTTTGGGATACATCACAAAACCAGATAATCTATTAAACTGTAAATTTACTAGTAATTTTTGGAATTCAAAAACCTTTTGGTATACGGCTAAGTAGAATAAAAAGTGGGATTCCACTTAAAGTGGGATAGGGGATTATTTCAAAAACCTGTAAAAAAATAAATTTTTTTAAATTTTTTTAAAATTTTAAAATTCTACAATTTTCTTGTAGTATTTGCAAGACACACCTGTAATACACATAAATTCAAATAAATGTAATAACCTGTCTAAAAATTTAGTGAACAAGAGTTCAAATTGTTTTAATAATGAGTTTAGAAAATGATAACATCAAAAACGTATATATAAAGTAACTTATCCGCGTCAATACACTTCTATCGCTTCCGTGTGTTTTCCCTAAGATAGAGGCATCCGTCAAACCGGGGCTTAGCCGGGACCAAGTTCGCTTTCAACGAATTCAATTTGGATCATTCTTCTACAGTATTATCCCGATTGAACCCAGCCCTCCTCTGCCCGCGCGAAATTGGATCGTATTTGCATAAAATGAAAATCGAATCGAAACTAACGAAACCCAGTAAAGGTCCTGATAAATGTCTTCGGTGCGTCCAAACACTGATGATTGGACAGAAGGGTAAACTGCTAGGTATGAGAAAAAGTTGCAGCCAAGGGGAAAGTTCAATTTACTATGAAACTTTCTGATTTAGGGACAACACTGCGAGACATTGTTATTTATTATGGTTTACAGTTATTTCATAACCAGAAAAATAATATTAATTCATTTATTTTTCTTAAACCTAACTTTTTACATTTTTAAATATTTCTAATTAAAAAAAATAATTAAAAAATCCAAATAATAATTAAATAATATTAATTACTATTATATACAAAAAATAATGAATATTTTGATTTAATCCACCATCCGCTGAGTATAATAGACCAACCTCATTTCTTATTAAGCTGCGTAAAAGGCGACTAAGGTAAGTTGACCCCCGGGTATCCGGTTTAGTAGAATAAACCATCTCTTTCTTACCCAGGTGTCGTTAATTACGACTAAGGTAAGTTGACGTCAGGAAGTGGACCGATCGTAAAAACGCAGCCAAGTCATGTGGCAGCATGTTTATAACATGTTGTGCCGACCCAATTAAAGTGGGATAAGGGCAGGAGGATGATGAATTATTTGATTTAATACAAATATTTCCGTTATTCCTTTCCTTTGCTACTCGTAGACATTTGTTTATTAACCACTACATCTACTTAATTATCAACAAAACCCTTTAAAAAAACCTTATGAATTGTCATTGAAATAAAGATTACATCTATGGTGAAATTCACAACTGTATGATTTTCATTTGTTTAAAAACGTATCTTACATAAATCTTGTATGTCATCCATTATTGTAAGCAATGATATTTTATGGGTTCCAAATATTCAGAATGAACACGTTTCCACACGCGCGCAGTATCAGCACGTTCAGACCGTTGGTTGCATTACTTCGCTATTTACTTCCGAAACATTGGCAGATTATACGCAAAAATATCGTACTTTTTCTTTTATATTTGGTAATAGTAACGCCCACGTTTATGTGTCAAATTTAGTGTTTAAATATGTTGTGTTATGATGTTATATATCGTTTATAGTCTCCCAAGTAAAGACCCGGTTCGGTTGTACCAAATTTCATCAAAATGGTCCAGCAGTATTGTCATGAAGGCGTGACAGATAGACTGACTTTTATCATTTATCATAAATAAGTTGTACCTGTAACTTATTTCAAATCAACTTAAGTCCTAATACTAATTATTCACGGTTTTTAATGTTGTTTTATTTTTTCCAAAAGGAAAAAAAACGGGGTTTATTTTTTCTTCTGTATGTTAGTCTGGTATATAAACTTCTGTTGTAGTCAATTTCATGAACATAATTCCAGCAGTTTGCCTTAAAAGCGTAACAGGCAGATGGACTGACTTTCTCATTTATATAAATATGGATTGATCATAAAGTCTCTGGTCGTCAAAACTGGAGACACTCCTGATGGAGAGCAGATATGGTCGACCTAATTAGCCGCCATAACGAGCCGCGCCGCCGGCTATACGAAAATTAGAAAGGAAGCCTTCCTCATCCCTTGTAATAAAATTTTAAAACAAAAGCTTTATTATTTCTTTTGAAGTCCTTCAACAATTGCTGTAAACGTTACGTACTTAAGAAATTTT
Source organism: Morpho helenor (assembly GCA_029227775.1). Lineage (NCBI taxonomy): Eukaryota > Metazoa > Arthropoda > Insecta > Lepidoptera > Nymphalidae > Morpho > Morpho helenor. The sequence goes on along the minus strand of JARGCU010000020.1, from coordinate 16,861,541 downwards.
AGGAAAATTATGCGTCTACCTATACAATAACTAGCTTTTACTCGCAACTTCGTCCGCGTAGACTGTAAATCTTGGAATTAATTGTAGCTTCTGTCACTCACCAACCCTGCAAATATCTCCACTACAAAAATCAGATCGATCCGGGAAGAATAAGAGAGATTTATTATTTTCTCGAGAGTATATTTTGATATTTTAATAAATAACCCGTATGACTTACATGAAATAAATATACATTAAAATAGCTCAGTTCAATTTATTCAATAAACAATAACCGAAATATATAAAAACTTTCTTAGAATAACGTTTTCATTGATTTTAAGAAAACATTAACTGTATCAAATTTCATCTATATTGTTTCAGAGAATTGGCCATAAAAACGTATCAGACACAGACAGACTCTTGCATTTATAATATTGGTAAGGATTCTAAAATATGTTGCTATAGTACAGCTACTGATAAAATAGAATTTTTCATTAGTAGGTAAAACGTACATACATAGAATATTTTAAGGGAAACATACATAACTACACAGGCAATAAACACATTCACTACGACAATATCTACGATCCTTTCGCGCCGTAACCAAAGCATCATCAAGAGATATTCACGACGACGAAATCGTAAGGCATTAGGATTTTTATTTGTTGTGCTGTTGGTCGCGGTGTTTTGTGATAAAAAGATACGTGTGGTGACTAGTCCTGCATGTATAAGGTATGTTCACGGTGTCTGCTTCCTATACTTAGCATTACATAGATTTTCTTAACAAAGTGTATTATACCAAAATAAATTTATCATAGCAGTTTAAAACACTATTAAGAGCGCGTGGACATAGCTACTGTTCGACCCTGTACAAGACAGTAATGACTAAATGTAGTAATAAGAAGTATATAAAAGAGCAACCGCGGAGTTGCTTGCTGGCTCTTCTTGGTAAGAACAGCTTTTCGAGCCATCTGTAGAGTTGACAATTCAAAAGCACTTGTTTTCAAGTTAACTTAACTAAAGAATAATTTGAATTTTGAATTTGTTATCATAATTGCCATCTACTGGAACCAGACCTAGAAAAACAATTTTGAAAAAAGGGGAATATTTAAAAGTCACGTTATCCCGTTTCCAAAACGTTACTCTCGTATGCGTGCACATATTAATTCGATAAAAAAGTTGTTTTATGTTAAATTTTAAGGGGCATCCGACTGCGAGGGTAATGACCTGCGAGAGATACAGGTTGTGTCATGGGGTAACAAAGGCACATGAACATTTTCATGGTTCGGTTCACTTGAGATAATGTACTGTACAAATATTTACAATACAATACCCTAAAAACGTATGTCCAGCAGTGAACATAAGTTTTTCTTATGCTCACAAAAAAAAGAAAATGGCAGGTTTTTTTAAATATATAGCAATAAACTTTCGTTCACGTCAATTCAAGTTAAAATATCATCAATTATAAAAATGGTTTTTACGCCGGGTGAGTAGAACAAACAACCCTCATTTCTTACCAAGGTATCGTAAAAGGCGACTAAGGTAAGCTGATTCGCATGATGGTATCCGACATAGTAGTATATACCACTCTCATTTCTTAACGAGGTGTCGTGAAAGGCGACTAAGGTAAGTTGATAAAATAACTAGCTAAAACATGTAAGAACATTTTTAAAACATGTGCCAGCCCCACTTAGAATGGGATAAGGGCAGGAGGATGATAATGATAATCCAAAATTACTGAAAACAGTATATTTGATTTAAATATACTAGATTTTACCCGCGGCTTCGTTGCGTGAACTATTGTCGCGTGATAGGTGATCCTATTCCTTTAGAATTAACAGGATTTCTATAGCCTATTTGTTATTCCGGTGTATAAGGAATAATTGTGCCTAATTTCATCGATATTGTTTCCGCGGATTCTTGGTGAAAGACTAACAACCATACATCCGTAGTCGCATTTATAATATTAGTAGGATTTTGAATTTGAATTTAAAAACGCAACATTTGTAGAACCCGTACGAGGTAGACTAAAGATCTCAAAATGCTAAGATCTATTAAAAAAGAAGCTAAACCACAATCCGCTTTAGCTTCGCCGTAGTCAAGTAAAATTTAACACGGGCTAAGTGTAAGCTAAAAGCATGTATTACACGCAAACCTTTATCCTGATTAAACCTGCCCGATATCGCTAACTAAGCTGGTTTACAACGTATTAGGAAAAGGTTCGATTAAAACGGCATTGTGTCCTCTGACATTTAGAAACTGAACAAAGATAAAAACATTTAATTAAGCTTTAAGTTTTACATACTTATTTTCGAATACAATTTTGTTACAATATAACTTATAACCATAGCAATACGTACGAATCAAGTGAACTGTAAGTAATGTAAGTTTCTTTAGCTTAATAGGTTGTGTTCGAGCTTTCTCGCTAATTATCAGGTATACGGTAAACGCCTAGAAAATACAATAAGATCTGGTAATAGACAATATTTAGTAAGTGTAGAATTTAAAGAACTATACAGTAATCTGCATCAATGTTATTTGCAGAATTATAACGAACGTTTTTGCTATAACCCACGATCAAAGTAAATGTACATAAGTTACGGCCTGTTACTATCCCACTGCTGGGCATAGGCCTCCTCTCTCCATTTTTGGAGAGAAGGGTTGGAGCTAAGACCTACCACGCTGCTCCAATGCGGATTGGTAGGTTACACATGTCCCCGGAATTCTCTAGAGATATGCAGGTTTCCTCACGATGTTTTCCTTCACCGAAAAGCGTGTCATAAATTGCAATTATCAATTAGACACATAAGTTTTAATAGAAAAACTCATTGGTGTCTGCCCGGGTTTGAACCCATGATCGTCTCTAGAGATTCACACGGTCGCACCGCTAGGCCATCACAGCTTAGTACATATATTGTATATAATAATTTTATAATCGAATATAAAATCGAATGTCATGTAATATCCGGCTGATTAGAATAGACTATCCTTATTTCTTACCGAGGTCCCGTAAAAGGCAACTAAGGTAAGTTGACCTATCGTGTGGTATCTTTTTGAGTAGAATAGACCATCGTCTTTCTTACCGAGGTGCCGTAAAATACGACTAAGGTAAGTTGACGTCAGGCAGGCGGCCGGTCGTAAAATACGTAGTCAAATCGTGTGACAACATATATATAACATATTGTGGCAATTAGAGTGTGATAAGGACAGAAGGATGACATAATAGACGCAATGGTCAACATTTTACTGTTAAAAAAAAGCTTAACTTAGCTAATGACGGTCAGCACTTATTGACAGCCGTACCCTATGTGACAACATAACCGGTCAAACTATACTTTAAAACATAATCCCTTTAATGCAAAATTAAGTATACACAATTTTGAACTGTTTTAGCCAATGACATAAAGGTCTTTTAACTTGTCTATTAACGGATTTCTAGCTGAGTGTCTAGTGTGTTGTTTGTGTAAATTTAGCGGCAATTTTCGCTCTGTACTCGACGTAATGCAATCATTGTCTTTATCCGTACTAATGAAGCGTCGCACGACGTCCCGGCGGTAATTAAGGCACGTTATCGCAGGTGGCGCTGGCGGACTTGCAACTATATGCAAACAATGCGATGGGAATCTGCATCGAGACACAAGGCTCGCTTGTACCTAGCTCACCTTTGAAATACCTTGATTGCGAATAAAATAATGCCTAACTGGAAATAGGACATAGAACGGAATATTATTTTTATAAGTAAATGCTATATTTATCTAAGGTAACGAGGTGTCGTAAAATACGACTAAGGTAAGTTGACGTCAGGCAGGCGGCCGGTCGTAAAAACGCAGCCAAATCATCTTACAGCATGTTTATAACATGTTGCGCGCACCCCACTTAGAGTGGGATAAGGGCAGGAGGATATATATATATATATAAGGTAAGGTAAGCAATTGACCGTGTACTAGTAGTTGGCCGTTTTGTATGAAATCTTAAATTATAAGCGTTTTGTTTGTTGTAGCTACAATAAAAAATAAATTTATAATTACATCTTGCCATCTAAAAGCTCAGAACTGTAGCTTATTTTTTAATATTTAATATTAATCATTAATAATTTTTATCAGCAACAACAAACAAAACGCTTATTTAAAATTTCATACAAAACGGTCACCTACTAGTCTAGGGTGTAATCTAACTCTAAAAATATAATTTCCACATAGCATCGTACCGGAAAACTTAACCATAAAGAGGAGGTTAAAAGTACAATGAATTTTTTCCAACCCAATACGGTTCCGCAGATGTAACTTGAATGATTTGGAAATTAAAAATTGTATTATAATTCGTACGTAAAATCAAACATGGGACCTTCTATTATACCAGTCCGTACTACGTTCAGCTTAAGATGTTGCTGAAAAATTTTTTGTCTTTCCCGAAATATAAAGAGGCTGTGGAGAAAAAACAATATGGTAGGTGCTCGTTTTGCGAAAATGGCGAATAGTTTCATAAGCTTCGATGGCTGAGAGACAATCTCGGCAAGTGACGGTTATTGTTGCTGAATAGGGTTGACACAATGTTGAAAGGGAAAAATATTTGATTCGGGCAATTCCTCGTATGAAGTGTTTTATCGTATAAAGTGACAAGTTTACTTGGTTAAGAAAGAGGTAGCGAAACGTATAAAATTATAGTTCCCAAGTTTGAGCTTGATTTATTTAGTTAGCATTTATTTTTTTGTTTCTTAATTCTTTTAAAAGTAGTAGTAGTGTTATTTGTTTATTATTGTGCAACAAAAAATATTCATTCATTCATTCATTCAATATATGTAATGCTAAACGTAGAGTGTAATATCCGTAAACACATGTACTACAAAGCGTCACCATCGCCGCGTCACCACAACAAAACTTCACTAAGATTGCACACATTCGCTTCCACGATATCAACATTCGTTTTTCCTCATAACAGAAGGATTATCAGTTAAAAGACTCCACGATTATTTTTCTTCTATCGCGTATTACAGCAAAATAATATATTACCTTTGTATTATAGATCTTTGAAAATTAAAGCCAAATTTTATAAATTACATAAAAAATTTAGTTTTGTTGTTGTTCTTCTTGCATTATACTCCACGATGAAATTGAACCTATTTGGTTCAATTTCATCATGGAGTATAATATTATTACTGTAGTTCTATGGATTTCTGCAAACTTCCGCCTGATTTTATAAAAAATCATATTTATTAAATCTGGAGCGGTGCCAGCCCTGTATCGTGCGTCGCAGTCTGTGCACAAACAAAGCTTTCCCACTGATATCGCGAAGGGAGATTTTGATAATGACTCCAGCAATTTTCTTGGATATTTGAAATGGCTGCTATTTTATATCGAATTTCATAGCAACAATCGAAATACGGTTAAAGCGCGTAATCCTCATCTTCGATTGGCGAGAAACTCGGGCAGAAACATGTATAAAAAATATTTGTTTTATTAATAATAAGCTTTGCGGTGAAAAAAAGTGCGTATATTCAGTCCGTGAATTCGTGTTGAAATAACCTGGTGGATGTAAGCTCCAATCCTTGTATAATTTACAACTGAGGTCGTTACTTTGCCATAATACTAAAGTAATGATAGCATTTTTTAAATTAATTAAAACCAAATAAACACAAATATAACAAAAAATACAAAACAAAAACCAGAGAGAAAGAGAGTCTGGTATAAAGTGATTAGGTTAGTGCGACTGCGACTTATTAATAGAATTGCGAATTTGTAGGCTATTTTGCTATTACTAATTTAATAAATGAGAAAAGTCTGCCTATTACGCTTTTACGGTTACCACTGAACCAATACTTATGAAATTTAAGAACAAATAGAGCTTATACATCGGGATAACATATAGGACAGAAACTTTTAAGATTAGGGAGACATTATCGAGGCCATATACCTAAATGCTTCAGTTGGCGTGGCCAAAATCATGGATACCACAAAGAAAAATGAGATGAAGTCAATTCCCTGCAGTGGAATAGTATACAGGTGTGACTTCTCAACTACTGGGCATAATATCTTTTTTTGGAAAATTAGCTTAGATCCACCACGCTAAACAAAGGGAATTGACATATTACATTTACAAATTCTCTAGAGATATTCTCTAGACAGTCTTCATAACGATGTTTGTTCACTATAAAGGATTCTGAATTTTAAATATAATAATCTATATGATAACCCTATGTATTAGTTTTCAAATATTACAACATGATCCTCTTGCCCCTATCCCGCTCTAAGTGGGGTCGGCACAAAATTTTATAAACATGTTGTCATGATTTGGCTTCGTAGTTTAACACCAGCCGACTGCCTGACGCCAACTTACCTTGGTCATATTTTACGATACCTCAGTATGAAAGAGGGTGGTCTATTCTACTCAGCCGCATACCTCACGACGGGTCGACATACCTATTACATTTCACATTTTATACAGTTACATAATTTTAAGAGATTCTCACGGGATTGTTCATATTATATTCAAATGCGAAAAGGACATCGAGCGAGCATTTTAAGGCATTTAATGCAAAGTCGAATGTAAAATTTGAAAGTGTACAAGCCATAAATAATCTTCGTACTTTAAAATAAATTCCTTGCAGTCTAGAATCTTGGGACGTAAATTTTCCTAAAACCGTTCTTATCTTAAGCTGAAACTGTAAAAAGCTTGGCCGCCGGTTAGAGGGGGCTAGAGGGGGAAACAAAGGTAATTAAAGACGTTTATCTGCTGCAGGTGTTGTGAGCGCTAATTCCGGGGAGATATGGCACCGCCCCGGGTAAAAAATTAGCTCGCGAAAATAGCCGGCGAATTTTAAAGTCGCTTTTTGCTGAGGTCCCGAATGAGACTTTCTTCCGCTTTTTGTTCTGCAGCCCGAGAAATTGGCGAACAGATTAAAATTAAGTTGGTGTAATTCGGTTTCTAACAAAGATTTTTATAACAATGATTTGCAATATTTCATAGTAATAATAAAGTTATATTATGGAATGGTATAACAGACAGACTATCGCAGTTGCGATAGTCTGTCTGTTATACTTCCACGGCTTATCTGAAGAGATGTTAATGAAATTTGGTAAAATTCATGCTTACATACTGAGCTATTATATCGATTTACTTTTCTCTTTAATTTGATTAATTTACTATTCTGGAGCAGGCAAATTCTTTTTAATTACTCTTATTTTTACATAATTATGATTATTTTAACGCTTAAATCGATACGAAACGGGTGTATTTAGTAAGAAATTAGTAACATATAAAAATCTTTACATAAAAAAGGCGGTGGTAAGGAAATCTATTTAGACGGATAAAGTATTAAACCCTATCTTTACACACGCTAGTAACCTAATCAATTCATTATTAACCGTATAACTTAAAGGAGTATCTTAATATCACAAAACTAAATCTAACTAGGGCCACCCACAACTTCCTCGTAGGAGATAAAAACAATTAATATAAAATATTCTTTTGAAATAACAAACAATTCTCGTGAACAACGGAGAACGGAGAGGAAAGCTAAAAAAACTGGTTTTCAGGAAAAAGAACTTGTTGAGCTTCTTAACAATACATCTCAAGTGACACCGCGCTCTGTGCCTGACTGTTGACAACATCTTATAAAACTTAAGACGCTTAACTTAGCGAGACACAAGTGAAAAGACAAAAAAAAATGGAGTTTACTTCGTTTTCATTTACGGCGTATAAAGCTATTTAAAGTAAAAGTAAAGTACCGACCTGTTACTATCACTCTACTATACTTTCCATTTTTGTAGAGAAGGGTTGGAGCTAAGACTTACTACGCTGCTCTAATGCGGATTGGTAGATTACACATATTCGCAGAATTCTCTAGAAATATGCAGGTTCCCTCACGATGTTTTCCTTCACCGAAAATCGTGTGATAAATTGCAATTATCAATTAGACAGAAAAAGTCATTGGTGTCTGCCCGGGGATTGAACACGTGACCCCTCGAAAGACTCGCCCTGTCTCACCGCTGCGCTATCAGAGCTTAAAAGCTAAAGTTGTTTAAAACTGTTTAATATTAATGACTGTTTATTCTGATACTATATTAAAAATAAGCTTACATTAATACTTTTTGAACACGGGTATAGCTTTAAATAGCGTAGCTACTCTAAATTCATAGTTGGTTAAACATATGCCAGAAATTTGTCATGAAAATGCTTCACCATGAAGCGCATGATAAAATCTTGGAATGTGTTACCTACCAGTCCGCATTAGAGAAGTGTATGCTTCAAACCTTTTTTTTAATAAAAGAAAGAGAAGTCCTCTTAGTAAGTAGCCGATAAAAAATAACAATTTTAAGCAGACCGACTCAAAATCACTGACCATCATGTATATTATACATATTAACAGGGTCCCTAAAAACTGTATTTGATCGATTTTTTCATAACTTACTAAACTGATTATTATACAGTTTTATTAAATAAAGTGCAATTCTTCCTGAAGGTTAATAGGACATTACGGTTTTGTGTAAATTGTGTTGAAAATGTAACGCGGGTGTAACAAAACTCGCCTGCTGGAAATTTAAGTCGCTTGCGCCGCGTTAACCAACTGATACTCTTAAATAATGTACTAAAGAATTGTAAAAGTCCGCGATAGCAGCTCTTAAGGTTAAGTCAAATAACTACTTTTATGTTAAAAATTTGCATTGAATGCACTGATTTACATGCGGGCGAAGCCGCAAGCACACCTAGTTACTGATAATCGTTAATAGCGTAAAGCCAATTACAGAACTCCAGAGAATATTCATCAATTCATACAAAGAAAGCGCAGATATTTCTTAATTAAACCTCGCGACACGTAATCTACGCGTAATATGGTTAGTGTATAATATAGTGGTGTAATGTTATTATGATGAGCATTACGACATGAAAAGCTTGTGCAGGATCCATAAGGCGACGCGTACCAGCGTTTGAAATGCTTTAGAACACGAATACTTGTAGAAACCTACTGATGGAGTTGAACGCTTTTACGTTTGTTGTCGACGTTAAAGTCTGATTGTACAGAGACAGTTGATTATCATTTGTTTGCCGTATATTCGGAACTCAATTTTAGTTAAAAAAAATTACGGAAATTGTAATAGTATTCTTACTTTTTCTTCATGTCGAGGAGCAAGAATGCCATACATAGTAGTTGTTACGAATTGGTTGTAACCTCTAGTAGTATAAAGTCGAGCTTCGACGCTATACAAAATGATTATTAGTGTTAAGTTTTAAGAAGTAATTATATATTTAAAGCGTGTTTATTGTACACGGAGCTGTGGTAGCCCAGCGGTAACACCGTGCTACTCTTTCGAGGAAGTGACGGGTGCAAACCCGGGCAGATACCAATGAGTTTTTCTGTTAAAAACTTATGTGCCTAATTGATAATTGCAATCGACACACGCTTTTCGGTGAAGGAAACATCGTAAGGAAATCTTGCTATCTCTAGATAATTCTAAATGCATGGCATATTTTCTCTGTCGCTGTACAATTACGTCTCACATCATCAAAGATTCTTAATTTCTATCTCTCCGTGAAATATTCGGCTATTTTCCAATGATACACGACGTTTCATACGGGCGGTACGCATCTGCCTTAACCCAAACACGTATCGGGGACGTTATTTATATTCAAATTCATTTGGTTTCACGCGGCGCGCGCTAGATTGCTTTTTGATGACTGTCATTACATACATCATGTTTATTGCTCGGCTGGAATTCTTTCAGGCTTTACAGGCTACAAATATTTATGTTATTATGTCATTAAGTACATTCATTTTATTACAGTATGAATTGTACCCGCAACATCGACCGCGTCAACTTAAGTGCTCATATATCCTAAATTATGTATTGTGGTTTTTTTCATTGTATTTTTTCTCATCAACATCATTTTTTCACCCTTATCCCACTAGAAGTAAGGGTCGGCACAACATGTTATAAGCATGTTGTAATATGATGTCTCTTTTTCTTTTTTCTCCTCTTCCAAAAATCAAGAGTTTTTATAGCACGTAATAAACTATATAAGCTTCAACTGCGCCAAATGTCATAAATATTCCTCAAGTGGTTTAGTCCTGAAATCGTAACTGATTCAGACAGAATTACACATAGAAATATTTTCTCATTAATATTATTAGTACGGAAGTTATATCCAACTTTAGTTTCAGTTTCCGGTGTCATAGGAAGAGTCATTCCTGTAAGACACTCTATTTCTAATTTCAATTCCGTTAACTTCCACAACTAAAATACCCAAGAGACAACATCCTTACCAACCATCACCATCAATAGCATGACTTTCCCCGCCAACCGCCATCTTTCTGCCCCATCAGTGTTATTGACATAAAATATCCTACTAATATCACTCACACACCATACAATACACAGTATCACACAATATACTTTCACGGTATAACCGCTGAACCATTATCGATGATATGTGGCACAATTATTCCTTTTACACTGCGATAATAGATAGGCTATACAAATCCTGTTAATTCAACAGGAATAGGATGACATTGAAAAGCGGCATCTATTTGATAATAGATATATCAATCGCGACAACAGTCCACGTAAATGACGTAGCAACCTCACATTCCGAATAACGAAGTAGAGAAACATCGTGAGGAAACCTGATTATCTCTGAAAACTTTCTGAAATGTCCACGGAACAACAGAACAACAACAGGGAACAACGGAACAACAACAGTAATCGGAGCAGTGTCTGAATTCCACTACTACTCTCCAAAAGAATCAGCTTTTCCCAGAATTGAGATAAAAAAGCCACTATTATGCAAGTTTCATTGAAAATTCCTTCGTCGTAAAGCGCATACTGAACAAAAGACACATTGTCAGTACAAAACGATAATCTACAAACACACTACAGGTAGAATTGTTCAACTTTACATCTCACGAACAAACTTGTAGCTCGTATTGTTTCAAACTCGGATCACTGCAGAAGTTTTAACTCCACCGCGACTTTATCTAGACGTAATGCATACAATTTTATGTTCTGTTTCTACAGTATTGTAAATATAATAGCAAACAACTACGCTAAGTACCGCATGAAACAATAAAATTAAAAAAAGACAACAGGTTGCACTCTGGGAGTGCTAACAGGAGGGAAATTTAGAAGATTAACGTTGTGGAATTTTTTAATTTTTTTGGAATGGTTACACGTTGCTTACACGTTTTGATCCGGTTGAACCATTTAGTATATACTCGTAACTATGCTTTTTGCGAAATTAAAGTGCGCAAAGCTTTGCGATTTTGGTCGTGGAGTCTATCTCCTGATGGTGCTTCGATTGCGGAGCGAAACGATTGTTGAGTTTGTGATAGTGAACGTATATAGTGCTTGTGTATTGTGGTGGCGGTGGTGGAGGTTTGTGCATGTGTTTTTACGAATCCTGCATGTATCAGGTATGATAACCGATTGTCCACTTCTACATTTAGCATTATATATATTTTCTATTTTACTTCATCGCGGATTATAGCAAAATAATTTTATTATTACTTTTGTATTATGGATCTCCGCAAAGTAACGCCTAATTCTATAAATTATGCTTTTTGCGATTTTGTCACGGAGTTTATACCCTGATGATACTTCGGTTACGGAGGAAATCATAAAAAAATGCGAACGTTAAACTCATAAAAATACAGGATAATGGATATCAGAATTGATCGGTTGCACATTTACTATTCAGTTCGTCCACCAAACAAAGGCGGCTCTAATAAATGATCTTCCAAGATAAACTGCGAATAACACCCGCCTGTATCGAGTGATGATAAATAACTTTTGCCTACACTCATCCAAGTATACAGACGTATATTACAGAAACATGAAAAGGAATAGCTTTATCTCGTATACATTTCAATGAATTCTTTCTTGATTCGACCAATGGACATTGGAAAAAGGTCGTTTTTACTTTTTTTTCTTTTAATTTATACTTTTAATTTTAATTTTCTACATTTATTTACTATCTTACTTTCATATTTATATTTATTGTATTGTTCACTTCCTTCTCTCATTTGTAGAAACTTTGTTGCCATGCGTATTAATTTTATGTTATAATTCTTTGTAATAATTTAAGTGCTGTTTGTTTTCCAATTTATAAATAAATAAATAAGTTTTATGGGATTTTCAAGACATACAACCTTGTACCCTTCAAGTCCAGCGACACCAAAAGCAAGGGTATGTTATGATCACATCAATTCGAGGATTATCAAAGAACCAAACATTTAAATATAGAAAGCAAATTCAAAGTAGAAAAAAATCTTCTAATCAAACTCAAAATCTTCATTCAAACAAGTAGTTTGTTAAATATTGCTCTTACTTAGAAGATCTAATAAGAAAGTATAAATACTTTTTTGAAAATGCAATTCTAGAGACACCTTAGTTATTATATATTAATAATTCTTAATTTATTGATTCAAATGTCAATTTAAGATAATTTTCAAATAGTTTATGGTGTAGACAATATTCTTCTGCTATAATCCGCAATTTAATTATAGAAAAATATTTCATCACATGTATTTTCGTCACTATCAGTTGTATAGTACAAATTATTATACTAGCTTTTACCCGCAACTGCGTTCGCGTGCAGTCTTAGTATTGACAGCAGATTACCTACTGTTACTCTCTAACCCTGCAAATATCTCCATCACAAAAATCAGATTAATCCGGGAAGACTGAGAACTGTCGTTTTCGATAACATATTACATAATATGACATATCACATAAGAGAATTTTAGTAAATAACTTGTATGACTTAATTAAAATATAGGTACATCAAAATAGTTCCCTTCAATTTACAAAAGTAATAATAAAATTATTTTGCTATAATCCGCGAAGAAGAATTCTTTTGTATTATGGATCTCCGCAAAGTAACGCCTAATTCTATAAATTATCCGTTCAATTTATTCAATAAACAAAAACCAAAATATATAATAACTCCTTGACGTAAGCCAAACAACGTCATATAGAAACTTTTTAAAATTACAAATTCGACTTGACCTTGACACATCGCGAATAAAAAAACTTTCGTAGGTTGTTAGCAGGTGGCGTTTTTAATGTCAATCTATTCCTGTTGAATTCACAGAACTTCTATAGCCTATATGATACCCCGGTGTATAAGGAATAATTGTGCCAAATTCTATCCATGTTGGTTCAGTTGGTTGGCCGTGAAAACGTAACAAACAGACAGACTTACATTTATAATATTACTAAGAATGTCGGGTGAATAACTCAGCTATGTTCTCAATCAACTGGTTCTCGCAAGCAATATCGAAATGCAATCATCATATTTTATATAAATCTTATTCCAATATCATACGTTCATCCATTGCATATTTACGATCCATCTCAATTCGCGAACAAAGGCGAGACTGATAAATGATGTACTGAGATAAAGAATAATACCAGCCACACAGTGCGATCATAAATAACCTGTATTGAGTCTAGACTTGCGGATTATACAGCTGAATAGAGGTGTTGATAGGTAACAGTACAGAATAGTTGAGGAAGAGGTAATCTATACTAATATATATGTAAAGCTGAAGAGTTTGTTTGTTTGATTGTTTGAACGCGCTAATCTGAAGAACTACTGGACCGATTTGAATAATGTAAGATAGTCCATTTATCGAGAAAGGCTATAAGCTATATAACATAACGCTAAAATGAATAGGAGAGGAACAGCAATCAAAAATATTACGAAAACGGCAAAATTTCAAGCTTTCCTTGCGTGCGCTGAGTAAACGGTAATAGCTTTACAAAAATCATGTATTACAAAATCGTTCCCCTCTAAAAGTTCTATCTAAAAGTCCGCGACAGCATATGTGTAGCTTTTAAGGTTAATCCACTTTAACCATTTCTTTGGTTATCAAAATACCTACTATATTACGGTTTCAATCTTTCCACGCGGGCGGAGCCGCTGCGACTGCTAGTCTTATATATTTATGGTTATAAATATTTAATACAATGTGAGAACCGAACGAAGCAAAATAGCATCAATGGTGTTTTAGAGTTTTATTAGCGGAACCGGAGCAGTATCGACTATACACCATTAATTTTATTTATAGCACCGTACATTAAAAAAAACAGTTATTTCTGCGAAGTATTTTACTCCAAGGAATTACTTACGGTTTGTCAAAAATAAACACGATTTATATAAAGCCGTATGGTATCCGGCTCAGTAGAATAGACCACTATGATTTTTTTCAGAGGTGTCGTAAAAGACGACTAAGGTAAGTTGACTCGCCGTGCAGTATCCGGCTGAGTAGAATATACTACCCTCATTTCTTACTCAGATGTCGTAAAAGGCGACTAAGGTAAGTCGACTCGCCGTGTAGTATCCGGCTGAGTAGAATATACTACCCTCATTTCTTACTGAGGTGTCGTAAAATACGACAGACAGGCGGCGGGTCGTAAAATACGTAGGGAAATCATGCGACACCATGTTTATAACATGTTGTTCCGACCATACTTAGAGTGGGATAAGGGCAAGAGGTTGACGACTGCAGCTTAAAAATGTAAATTAAAAAAGTGTAAAAATGGATCACAAAATTTATTGCTCGTTCTTCTCGTTAAAAACATTCGCAACCAGTGATAGTTTCATTAATCTAATCGATCCTTGACAAGCCAAAAGTGCTTGCAAAAGCTTATTTGAATAAAGTTTAATATAGATTTTAGCCGTGAATCTATAATTTCCATAATTTTCAGAGTCGATACAGTAAGCGGCGCACGATCGCAAGTTTTCATTTTATCTTAGCATGCATTAACATTGGGTAAATCGTTTTGTTAATTACTTATATTTGGGCCGTTGGATAACAGTCTTTATCCTGTATGCGATAAGAGATGAAGGCTTAATATGCAGCGATGCGTCGGAACTTGCCAAAACTCTGTTTACGCGAATGTCTGGGGAGGTTTCAGAGTAATTGCCTCATGTCTTATTCATCGCGCGAAACATCCAAGCCGGTGCCGTGTGATCTTTTAATTTGTTACTATAAATTTAGTTACCAGTTTAAAATTACTATAAAATAATGATAATAATATTTTGCTATAATCTCGCCACATACCATATATCCGGCTGAGTAGTATAGACTACCCTAGTTTCTTTCCGAGGTGTCGTTAAAGGCGACTAAGGCAAGTCGACACGTCGTGTGGCATCCGTCTGTGTAGAAAAGACCACCCTCATTTCTTACGGAGGTATCGTAAAAGATGACTAAGGTAAGTCAACCCTCCGTGTGATATCCGTCTAAATAGAATACCTACCACGCTGCTCCAATGCGGATTGGTAGGTTACACATATCCCCAGAATTCTCTAGAAATATACAGGTTACCTAACGATGTTTTCCTTCGCCGAAAAGCGTGTGATAAATTGAAATTATCAATTAGACACATAAGTTTTACTAGAAAACTCATTGGTGCCTTCCCGGGGTATGAACCCTAGACCTCCTCGAAAGAGGCATACGGTGTTACCGCTGGGATACCACAGCTTTTCCACAGCTAGTATAATAGTACAATTAGAATTAAAATTATTTTATTCGTGTAATATTACAATACTATAATATTGATAAGTTGCACCACAACCACGTTACGAAAATGTTTAGTACACCACAATATAAATCTGCCATCAAGCCGACCGGGACCCAATATGTATTGATTTGCACATGGCACTAAATTGCGGAACTCTTTCAGCGATAACGAGAATATCTGCGTGACAAATAGATCTAATACACAATCTAATAAACCGATATATATTATAAGTGGGTGTTCCCTTAATTTAATTTTAACCACTCTAATTAATTTATAAATCAAATCAAAATAATCCTTATTCAAATAAGCTTTTGAATCGTCAAGGATCACTATGATTAATGAAGCTACAACTGGTTCGGAATGTTGCTCTTACCGAGAAGAAGCAGAAAGAAACTCGGCGTTCAATATTTAAGACATTTTTAATTTTGCATTACCAAAGTTTTTTCCATTAGTTGCTACAATATGTTTAACAGTTTTTAAAACAATACCTAATAACTTTACAATATAATTAACAGGAATTATGCGTCTAGTCATTTTGACTAAAACATCATTTTATGGTATTCAAAATATTTTAAAGCGATGGTCGCAAACATAGTTTGCTCTCACTTTGCTTTTTACCACAGAGGCTCTCTCCTGTATTTAATTTTGAATTGATAATAATTACTAAAACACATCTCGAAACATGTACATTATAGTACTTTTAGATACATGTTTAGGTAGTTACATGTACTTTTAGATAAGAAACGGTAAATTTAAAGGTCCAAAAGTGTATAGCTCAATGCTTAACACTTTTAAAGCTTTAGATCTATATCTATACTTATTATAAAACGAAGTCCCTAAAAGCTGTCTGTCTGTATGTGATCGATTTCCTCTAAATCCACAGAACGGATTTTTGTACGGTTTGTACTAAAATGTAGTGAAATTCTTCCGGAAGGTTTATAATAATAATAATAATAATAATAAATCTTTATTTCAGACAACCAGGGTCCACTTTGTTAGTAATATAAATTAATTTTGACAAAATTTCTAAAAGGAAAATAATAATAATAATAAAAATATATATAAAATTTAAATTAGATTAAAAAATAAAAAATGTTAGTAGTACAAAAAAATAAAAAGACTTCAGGACTGCCACACAAGCACCTTTGTAAAATGATGCATGCTAGGCGAGTCCATCTTACATATTAATGTCTTCAGAATACTATTGGAGCTGGACCGCAGTCTTGTTAGTAAAGATGCGGTCTTCTTCCTTATGACGGCTTGAAAACAATTTGTTTGCGTATAAGCGAACATATTTGACGCAGAACAAATGTTAATAGTACTATTTTATGTAAATTGTTTTGAAGAGCCTCGACCTCTTGTAAAAAAACTCCCTTGATGGGAGCTTTAGTCGCATGCGCTGCTGCTAGTAGAGAAATACTAAAGTAATGTACTAGATTTATAGATCTATAAAAATACAGCAAAAAAGTCCGCGACAGCATGCCACTATCTCTTACATAACAATCATATTACTACTTTAATGGAAAAATTTTCAATTCGGGGAAAAAATTGTGACACTTTTTAAATTTAAACTATCGTGAGTAGTATTCATAGTTAATGTATAGAACCGGCTATACTCATGTCTTATTCTATCGGGTTAGCCCGACTAGTTTCGAACCCATCCGGGGCACTTATTCATGAGCTCTTTACACGACGTTATCGCGGCGGGATAAGGAATAAGACGTGAGTATAGCCGGTTCTATACATTAACTATAAATTGTGACACACTGATTTCAACGCGGGCAAAGCCGCTTAAACAGCTAGTTTATAATAATTGAACTTTCAACGCAAACGAAATCAGGCACTTCACATAGCTTCTACATTTCCCATAGCTCGGGGCCTAAAATGTCGTCCGGATTTATGTCGACAGGGTCCATAATTTTATTACCAGATAAGATATGAGAGTGCGTTGTTCATATCTATGAGATCTTGATATTGCGGGAAATTTGTTACACTAACGACTTGAAACAAGTAATGTTGTAATGCGATATTGCAAAATAGTTTCACCTATAAATACCAAATGAAGTGAAAGACCAAATCGACCAGATTTAAAGACATTTATGATTTATAGTAAGATCTTATCTTCTGTACTATCACATTGGTTCAAAACTGATTACCTAATTACATTTGCATCTAAATTGTTAAATTAGAATTGTAGTATATCTCTTAAAGACAATATCGTATTCTAACAAATTTTGACCTAAATATGAAGTAGAATTAGTAGAAGTAGAAGAAGTATAATTTAAATTTGGTTAAACATGTGTTAGAATGCGGTCAAAAAATTCCTGATGACTATTCTTTATAAATTTTGCACACCTGTGCCAATAAACTAAGACTTAATATTTTAGAGCAACTCTAAATAATAAACATACTAATGGCACACTATTTAGCTAACAAATAACTGTACAAGTTCCAGTTTACAACACGTGTTTGGAGGCAAAATCAATGGCGGGGGTTAAACTATTTGTATATGATACTGCTTGCTTGAGTGTTTCGTCGCTTTTCGATATTGTCGTGGAACCTATGTCCTGACAATCCTTTACAGAGCGTTAAGATCGTTGAGATTATCTTAGTGATTATAGTGCTTGTGTAGTGTGCAATCCTGCATGTATAAGGTATGAGAACGGTTTTGCTTCCTACACTTAGCATTACATAGATTATCTTAACAAACGCGTATTATAGCAAGGTGGTTATGATAACTCCTGTACTATGGAATTTTGCAAAGAACCGCCTACGCCTATAAATTACGTTGAATTCATGGAAAAGTTAACTTGGATTCCTATGAATATACATGTAATACAAATCATTTACATTTGCAGTGGCCGCTGTAGATCACGGCAGTGTCTCGGCGGCTCCAGCCCGTCCATTCTAGATGATGTACGGCGGAATAAGAGCAGATAACGTAATTTATTTCACGTTTAATTACCGTCTAAGCAAGAAATGAACGCTTACGCCACTTGGTCGTGAGAACATTTAGCGGTATATTTTATAAATCTTAATTATCTTTTAAAATCTTAGCGTTTCTGGGATCTAAGGGGTTTTGATATTATATTTAATATTAATGGTATCGCTATCATTTACGCCAACTTAAGTATACACTTAAGTTGGCTTTAAGTGACACTTAAGTATAAATGTAAGTAAAATATCTTCTTCTTTTTGGCTTCTTGTTGGCTTTAAGTGGCACTTAAGTATAAATGTAAGTAAAATATCTTCTTCTTTTTTCTCAAACTGATGGACGTCCACTGCTGGACATAGGTCTCTTTAAGGGATCTCCACACCCCACGATTTTGTGCCGCTTTTTGATGTCGTCAGTCCACCTCGTTGGAGGTCTACCGACGCTGCGCGTTCCAGTGCGAGGTCGTCATTTCAGCACCATAGGACCCCAACGCACATGTGTCGTCATTCGTAAGTCATATAGCAACAGGCACTGTTCGTAGAACTTGGTCTTCAGAAACTGAATATAAATACATATTTAGAATGAGTAAAGTATTTTTTGGTAATATAATTGTTATTGTTTTAAGCTTTGATTGTGACAAAATCGATGAATATCCGACGGATCAAACATCATTCAGCGAAGTAAGGGCCACTATTTAAGAGGCCTCGATCCACTGGCACACTCCGGGTTTCAGAGTTGCTGCTGGCGGGGATGGGGGCAATGTATACAACAGTACACTGTCCCCGCCACCAGCAGCGTGGTGGAGCACTGTCAGGTTGTTTTAGTTAGTGCGAGTCCGACATAAACGTTGCCTGTCCCCGTAGGGCGGCTATACGGCCATAAGGGGTATTTTTTACTATATCTAAACTAATATATAAAGCTAAAGAGTTTGTTTGACACACTAATCTCAGAAACTACTGGTCCGATTTGAAAAATTGTTTGAGTATAATATAGTCCATTTATCGAGGAAGGCTATAGACTATATAACATCACACTAAGATGAATAGGAGAGGAGAAAATTTAAAACTTTTCTTGCGTGCGCTAAGTAAACGGTGAAACTTATTCAAAAATCTTTTATAATTTACTCACGATAACTACGTTTATGTTCAAAATTTCAATTCGGTACAAAAATTAATGACACATTAATTTCCACGCGGGCGTAGCTGCTGGCACAGCTAATATAAAAATAAATTCTTTTAAAAATACGTTTCATAAACATCATAAAGCAACCGCTCCGAGCTTATTGCCCGTGAAATGGTTTGGTTTGTGAGCCCCGAGACCCTCGGGCGGCAGTTTAGATTAGAATTAAATGAACATTTATAAAGGATTATTAGATTAACTGCCTAAATACGCGTAACTTACCTTATCTTTATACAACTCAGAATCCGAATCTTTTCCAAAAACATGTTGAAGATCGCATGATATTAAATCAAAGTAAATATTTGAGATATAATAATATACTGTATATAAAGTAAGGGTCTGTTACTATTCCACTTCTGGGCATAGGCCTCCACTCTCCGTTTTTGGAAAGAAGGATTCGTGCTAAGAGCTACCACGCTGCTCTAAATTGGTACGTTACACATATCCCTAGAATTCTTTAGATTTATGCAAGTTTCTTTACAGCAATATAATTGTAAATATCAATTAGCACATACGATTTAATTGCAAAATTCGGACTGCAGGTCTCCTCACGATGTTTTCCTTCATCGAAAAGCGTGTGATAAATTATTAATTCGACACATAAGTTTAAATAGAAAAACCCATTGGTGCCTGCCCGGGGTTTGAACTCGTAACCCTCCTCGAAAGAGTCGCACGGTCTGACAACTGGGCTATTACAGCTTACCGAATACCATGCTAAGAAATGGGATAAAAATTTCCATTTTCCTTTGAGATTATGAAGAAATCACACAGTCCTTATAGGCTTACAGTTTAACTCGGTCTTCGCGTGCGAGGCAGGACGAAAACGAATACTGCGGTAAGTGCGAGCGGCGGCCGCCCGTAGCGTGATATACCTGCCTACCACCGCGTCCTAGTACCCCGCAGGCGAGGACGTTAAACGTTTAGCCTTTAGTTTAGTTAGGGTTTAGTTTAGCATATTAAGACTAAAGACCTGTACGCAGTGGCGTATACAGCTTTACCTAAATATATTGAAAATAACATCAAAAAGCAAACACGCTCACATAATCTCCGCAGTGTTGCCGGCAGCGTCGCTTGGGAGCAGGCGGGGTGGGGGCTGAACGTTATATTTCACATTACAGGCCCTCTGTAATCAGAGCACGCGGGCCCGAGCCACTCGATAAACGGAATAGGCAAAAATATACAAATCCACCGTACCGCCATGTTGGTGCAGCATTTACATAACATCCGGATAACAGATTCGAAAAATCGGAGGACAACAATGGAAGATGGAAACATAACAAATTTTTGATATTGGTCATTACCAATCGTAGTTTACCGTGTGGTATCCAGCTGGATAGAATAGGCCACCCTTATTTCTTATCGAAGTTTCGTAAAAGACGACTAAGGTAAGTGGAACCGCCGTATGGTATACGGCTGAGTGGAGAAGACAACCCACATTTCTTACCGAGGTGTCGTAAAAGCGACTAAGATAAGTCGTCGACCCGCCACACCGTGTGGTATCGGGCTGAATAGAATAGGTAACCCTTATTTCTTACGGAGGTGTCTTAATATACGAGTAAGGTAAGTTGACGTCAGGGGGGCGGCCGGTCGTAAAAAACGTAGCTAAATCATGTGACAGCATGTAATATGTTGTGCCGATCCAGCTTAGAGTGGAATAAGGGCCGGAGGATGATTATACGTGTATTTTTAATTCACGGTTGAAACAAATTGATAATATTAATTATCCGATAGTTAATGATGCGCATAATTCAGCACATACGACCCTTCCACTCGATAAATCCTGGATGTAAGAGGAGGCCCAATTTGCGACATCAAATTAGGACCGGGAGGCCCTCCCGGGGGGCTAGGCTTGATTTTCTTAAATAGGCCCAACATGATTTCAATTTGGTTTTATGTGCGATGTAATAAAACTCCATATTCATTATCTATACTCTGTAACCGTAACTTTGTTTACGTCGACTTAACTGTTAAAATATCCTTAATAATATTATAATAAACAAATATAGCCCACTTTAATTATACTGTAATAAATTTTATCTATGTTGTTTCGGTGAAAAGCGTAACAATCAGACATATTTTGCAATTTAATTTATAGGTAAGTATAGACGTGACGATAACATAATACTAACAAAAAATATACATTTAATAACATAATATCTGGGTAATTTTTTACAAAAAAAAAACTTAAAAAAAAGGAAAAAAACAATTATTTAGTTGGGGATCGATCCTTGGCATTCACATTTCTCGAGGCTGCCCGTTGCCCGAATAAGCTACGTCGACTTGACAGCTAATTGGCGAAAATTTAATTCAATATAAATGTTAGTGTTTTTTAATGCCTAAAAACAGGGATAAAACAATATTTTTTTTACATAAAACCTAGCTAGATCAATTTTTCTCCCCCAAAACCTCCTAAATGCTGAATTTCGGGAAAATCGTTGGAGCCGTTTCCGAGATTCAGAAAATATATATATACAAGATTAACTCATTTAAATATAAAGATAAAAAGTTAGGTTAGTATGCAACAATAAATTAAATGTTGTAATTAAAAATTCTCTCAAATATAATCAAGGTTAAAATTTCCCATTTCAGTTTTACAAATTCGTAACAAATTGCTTTTGGGTAATTTAAAACGTAAAATTACGTTCTTGACATAGGGAGAACACTGGGCCACAAAAATAAACAAAAAAAGATCGATTTCCATCTCTATTTAGGTATCCAATATTTTAACCGTAAATTGTTTATCCAAAATCCCGTTTCAGCAGTATTCATTTAACCGCTACCATAAATCCGACCGCGACCAACCACGTGTTATAACGAACGCGATCAAACATTCCCAAAAAACACGGCTTCAAATGAAAGCCTATTGATTGCATATGAAAATTCCACCCCCAAAGCATCGGGACATTCCTACCCTGCGGACCCCATGATATGTTTGAATAGCGCAGGGATGGCGAACCTGTGAGAGCCAAATATTTATTTAATTACTAGCTTTTACCAGCAACTTCGTTCGCGTGGATTGTTGTCGCTTAATATGTTGATAATAGATGGCGCTTTTCAATGTCATCAATTCCTGTAGAATTAACGGGATTTCTATAGCCTATATGTTGCCCCGGTGCATAGGGAACAATTGTGCCAAATTTAATCGTAATTGGTTCAAAGGATTTGCCGTCAAAGAGTACAAACATACATCCATACTCACAAACTTTGACATTTATAGTATTAGCTTTAGCCCACAGCGCCGTTCGTGGACTGTAGTCTCTTGGAATAAACAGTAGCTTCTGTTACTCTCCGACCCTGCAAATATCTCCATCACAAAAATCAGATCGATCTGGGAAGACTGAGAGAGATTTATCGTTTTCTCGAGAGCATAGTTTATTTATAGTAGTAACCCGTATGACTTACGTGGATAATATATAAGAATAGCTCAGTTAAATGCGTGATATAGAACCCATTTATCTTTATATTTAAATGAGTTAATCTTGTATTTTTTTTAAACGTGTACTTTACTGATATATAAGACCAATATTTCTTTCAGAATACTGTTATGAAGTAAATGTGCGTATATTGAAAAGTTTTCATGTATTTCAAAGGAGAGCCTAACATTTTTGAAGAACTTGAAACAAATACGAGAAAAAACGAGCCGTACGTGGCATTTACAATTTAAGACCGCGGGATTCCCTGCGAGAGAAGTTTAAGGAAATAGGTATTCTTACATTTGCTTCACAGTATATTTTAAGTAATTTAATTTTTGTATATAAAAATATAAAAAATTATAAAACAATAGGCGATGTATATAATAGACAAAGTAGGAACCGACATAAGCTAGCGGCCCCTGCTTTGCGCCTTGAAAAAGTACGTAAGTCGTTTGTGGGTTTGGGTATAAGATTCTATAATAAAATTCCACAATCAATTTTAACTTTGCCATTACAGCAGTTTAAAAACACTATTAAGGAGAGGCTGATACAGAAAGCCTACTATACTGTTGAGGATTATTTAGACGATAAAAATGCGTGGATATAAATATTGTTCGACCCTGTACAAGATAGAAACATTAAATGTAACTAGCATTAAGAATTGTATTTTTTTAAAAAGAGCAACCGCCGAGTTTCTTGCTGGCTCTTCTCGGTAGGAACAGCTTTCCGAACCAGCAGTAGAGTTGACGATTCAAAAGCACTTGTTTACAAGTTTATTTGAATAAAGAATATTTTGAATTTGAATTTGAAATTTGAATAGACATTAACTTTGCAGTATATGAACACATTTTCATTATGATGTGTGTTTAAATAGACAGAAAAGAAAAAGATGCGGTTACCGTTTTAAACAAAGATTTTTACATATGACTGTGTGATTAGGTTAATATAAATAGAATTGTCTAACCGTCATGTGGTATCCGGCTGAGTAGAATAGACGACCCTCATTTCTTACCGAGGTATCGTAAAAGGTGACTAAGATAGATGACATGAGGCAGGCGGCTGATTGTAAAATACCTAGCCGAATCATTTAACAACATGTTTATAACATGTTGTGCCAACCCCATTTGGAGTGGGATAGGGGCATAATTTAATTTATCAGAACAGTATTTCAAATTAGTTCTAAATTCATCTGGATCAAACAGAAATAATCGAATTTTGTAGTATAAAAAACACGATCTAATATAATATAGAAATTATCAAAATCATATTATTTTTATTATATTTGACAACCTCTGCCCCAATTCAATTACGTACTAAATTGACAGCTGTATGGTGAACGAATTTTTTTATCGAGAAACTCAATTATTATTTCCATAATACAAGAAACCTATTTGTAGTAATTTATCAGAGAGATGTCAAAAGTCAGTTATTACTGATCCAATTTTACCGAAAATATTTCATGAAAACAAACAACATCTTGTTTGTTTAAGGTATCTTAAAACTTTTAAGTTGGTCGAAACAAATATCTCTTTTAATCCTTTGGTTTAAAAAAAAATTATATTCGAATGCATATCAAATTTAAACTAATAGAATAGAATAGAAATATACTTTATTGTACACCATAATCCATACAAAAGAAAAACAGTTTGAACATGAAACATTTATAAACATGGTTAAGATATACAATGGGCGGCCTTATCGCTAAAGAGCGATTTCTTCCAGGCAACCCATGATTAAAGGACCAGGTAAAAGTCACAAAAAGGGGGTGTACGTTAAAATATAAAAATATAAATGTAAAAAAAAAAAACAAAAAGTATACATATAAAAAATAAGCTGTAAAAATAAATAAATAATAATGAGTACATATAGTCAGTAGAATATACAAAAATATACAAAAATAGCTGCTAACCCATTAAATAATGTCTTTTCAAATTTTCTTTAAATACAAAAAGAGACTGTGCATATCTTACAGAAAGCGGTAGTGAATTCCATAGCAGGACACCTTTTACAGAAAAAGAATTACCATAGAAACACGATGAATGCGTAGGTATTTTAAGGGTAAGTCTTTCACTTGGACGAAGTGAACGGTGAGAAGTCTCAAAACGAAATTGAAAACGCTCTTTAAGGTAAGAAGGTGTAGCGGGATTAAAAAGAATGCCATATAAGAGAGAAAGAATATGAGTATTCCTGCGAAGTCGGATTGGGAGCCACTTGATTTTATTGCGAAATTCGGAGATGTGGTCATACTTACGGAGTCCAAATATGAACCGAATACAGAAATTTTGAAGACGCTCAAGTGTATTCAATTGCTCCTCAGTAATATCGAGATAGCAAATGTCAGCGTAATCAAGAATCGGTAGGAGGAGTGTCTGTGCTAACGCAATTTTAGTAGCAACTGGAAGGAAATTACGCAACCTACGGAGAGAGCTAGCAGCTGCAAAAATTTTCCTGCTCACCTCAGAGATTTGTGGTCCCCATGACAAATGTTGATCCATGATAATCCCTAAGTTTTTAACTTTGTCTTTATATGGAATGACAACACCGTTAAGGGACACAGGAGGTAGATCTGACATGGTAATTTTGGAGATTTGCTTCGAACTTCCAATAATTATCACCTGCGATTTTTCGGGATTTATAAGCAAACCAACAGAATTACACCAAGTCATGATATTTGACAGATCTTTATTTATTATAGTGATAGTTTTAGAGAGATCAACTATTGATGAGTGCAAGTAGATTTGGAGATCATCAGCATACATGTGGTAGAAAGAAGAGATGTGTTGACTGATAGAATTAATAAAAATAGAAAATAAGAGTGGAGACAGCACACCAACTTGCGGTACACCGGCTTTAATAAGAGACCAATCAGAAAAAGTGTCCTGAATTCGTACTCTTTGCCGACGCCCATGCAAGTATGAATGAAACCAATCAATCACCTCAGGAGATATGTTAAGAGAAGTCAAAAAACCTAGCAAAATGTCAAAGTCCACGGAACTGAAAGCATTGCTGAAATCTAACAACGTCAATACAGTTACTTGTTGCTTATTCATGGCAAATCGGATATCGTCAGTTACCTTTACTAAAGCAGTAGTCGTACTGCTTTAATAAAGTAATAATGACTTAAATAAAGAAAGAAAAGAAGTTTTGAAAAATTTTAAATATCGTTTAGGTACATACATAAAATAAAATCGGCAACCTGAAAATGCTTTTCAAAGTGTAAGTTATAGCCGCGTGGTATCCGGCTTAGTAGAATAGACCTCTTACTTAATGAAGTGTCGGAAAAGGCGACTAACCTAAGTTAACGTCAGATATGTCGTAAAATACATGTTCTACTGACCCCACTTAGAGTGGGATAAGGGCAGGAGAATGACGATGAATATCTCAATTTATAGAAGAAGGCGTTGCTTTGTGGAATTCCATATTTTTATGATACGTGCAATACTAATAACTTATCCTGCGTGTATAAGGTATGAGAACGTTTTTGCTACCTACACTAAGCGTTACATATATTTTCTTAACAAACGCGGATTATAGCAAAATAATTTTAACATTACTGTTGCACTGTGTTCCACTCTCTATTTTCTTTTTGTATTAACCAACTTAAGTAGAGTACGGTGTCGGTGTTTCAATTTATAAATCAACGGGGACACTCGAATTTACGTACACGTGTCGCTTATTTATCGCGACAAACAGTTTTAACGGTTATCTATACTAATATATAAAGCTGAAGAGTTTGTTTGTTTGAACGCGCTAATCTCAGAAACTACTGGATCGATTTGAAAAATTCTTTCAGTGTAAAATAGTCCATTTATTGCGGAAAGCTATAGACTATCATACGTTAAGATGTATAAGAGAGGAGCAGCAATAAAAAATATTGCGAAAACGGCAATATTTTATGCTTTCTTACATGCCCTCAGTAAACGGTGAAAGCTATTCGAAAAATCTTTATAATTAACTCATGATAATTACTTTGATGTTGAAAATTTCTATTCGGGGAAAAATTTGTGATTCTGGTTTCCATGCGAGCGAAGCTGCTTGCACAGCTAGTAATGCATATAGCGTTTTAAATGCGATACCGAAACGTTCACCGATTTAACCGTACATTATATTACTTGGTTTGGGAATTGAACAATATTTTAACGTAGATGAATGTGTAATGCGCTTAAATATATTTTTACGTTTATTTATATCTTTCCTGATTGTAATGTTGCCCAACTATGGTTTAAAGTTTATATAAAGTTACGGTTGTAGATTTTATTTTAAAAGTTGGTCTATTGTTACTTGCAATATTCAAATCAAATCAAAATAATCTTTATTCAAATAAGCTTTCTACAAGCACTTTTGGATCATCAAGAATCAATATGATTAATGAAGCTACAACTGGTTCGGAATGTTGCTCTTATCGAGAAGAACCAGCAAGAAACTTAACGGTCAATCTTTAAACATGTTAATTTTACATTTAACCGTTGCCTTGTTTAAAATTGAATTTTCAAATCCAAACATTTTTATCGTTTAAATAATCTCTAATTGTGTAATATACTTTACGATGATGATCATAATGATGAATGAATGAATGGGCATGATTTGTACAGTCCTAGCATGTAAGTAGTTTAAGATAGATATAGCTTGTACATTTTTGCTGTAAATAAATATATCTTTACGCATAAGCATAGTTCGTACACTTAATTGTAACTTTTCTGTAGATAAGTCTAATATATCATTGATTAAATTTAGTGTAATCGAAGCTTACATTAATCTAACAAATAGGACGAAAATCTTTTATCTTTGGAAATAGGAAACATGAAAAATTAGGCTTCATTCGTACATGTTTATGAAACATCTTAAAGTTCTAAAGCGATACTGAAACTAGTGTTATATTGACATTATTGGCTTTGTTTCTCAACTCAACCGGATTATGCTGTCATATTAATCCAACGTAACACCGGCAAGTATAGGTTCTATGCTCCACCACACGTTATTGGGGAGACAAATCGCCGCACCAGATGTTGGGAACTTGCTCTGTCTTGGATGCGAACACTCGAGTTTAGTACATTTGATTCGATACTGTGTTCCGAAGATCAAAATCCTGCGGCCCTTCGACTTATATTTATATTTATTAACTCAAAACAAAGTTAAAGTGCCGTTTATTTGCCACATATACTGAACAGTAACAAGGGAAGCATTCTGGACTACATGTCCTCTAGCTCTTAACTTAACTTTTTTGGTAACTTAACTTTTTCAACTAATCTTTTATTCAAAATTAAGGTTATAGACCCAACCAAAGAGTAAGCTGTGGTAATTTTTAAGTTGGTCTACATCCTATTTAAGATGTAGCCTGTCGATAATCCTAGTATAAATAAATAAGTATATTCTCAGCTTTCGAGTTCATAACAAGTCAAGTTAAAACAACCGCGTTGTATATAACAACCGCGATGTCACACTGGTGTGACATCGCGGTTGTTATATACAACGCGTAAAGGGTAATTTTACGCTTTAACTGGTTAAAGCGTAAAATTACCCTCAACTATGTAGTATGTTAAAATGCAATATTGCTCTGACAAAAATAGAAAAACAACTGCTAGATAAAATCAAACATGATCCTGTTATTGGCAGAGGAAATACAAGCATCGTATGCGAAGACATTACCGCGATAAATATTATAAGCACAGAAAAACCTTCCCCCAGACATATGAAAGTTGGCGCTAACTCGCCAACGCGACATCAGCTGCATTTTATGGGCACGACGCGATCATTTTTTTAGCCCCAGCCCACCCCTTATGAATATTGCAACTTGCATCCCGAACTAAAGCAACCCGTACATGAAACTTTTCAGCAAGAATAATGCTTTCGTATGTGCTATATGAAAACTGAAGACTTTATTTGCCGCTAAAATAAGCTTTCTAATTTTTTTACTATAAAATAAATAAATAAATAAATATATGGGACACGTACACGGTCGTCCGTCCCAAAAGTAAGTAACTTAATACTTGTGTTACGGGTGACAGACAATTAGTAAATATATACTTTACTTACTTTTAAATACATACTTAAATACAAATATACACCCAGACTTGAAGCCAGGGTCACTACCCACTGCGAAAACGGACCAATCAATGTTGTTAACTGCCGTGCGGTATGCGGCTGAATAAAATAGACCACCTTCATTTCTAAACCAGGCGTCGAGGCGACTAAGGTAAACTGACGTAAGGTAGTTGGTCATAAAATAACTGACCAAACTATGCAACAACATGATTAATACATGTTGTGCCGAACCCACTTAGAGTGGGAACAATGCAGGATGCATATGGTATGATATGATTGCAAAGCAGATAGTGAGACTTCCGAGATATTTTCTTGTATGGAAAATTTCTTCTGTAGAAAAGTATCTAAAATACCTTCAAAGCTTTATGTTTTAGTTGTTAGTGTTTACCTCAGTAACGAAGCTGAGCGAAGAAAGTAAGTGAAAAGTTTCTCAAAGCTAACAGAACATCCAATAAGACGTGCTCGACATTAATAGTTTTACTTCTAACGAGAAAAAGTTTACCGAATTATAAC
This sequence comes from Morpho helenor, assembly GCA_029227775.1. Classification (NCBI taxonomy): domain Eukaryota; kingdom Metazoa; phylum Arthropoda; class Insecta; order Lepidoptera; family Nymphalidae; genus Morpho; species Morpho helenor. Next base: position 16,831,962 of record JARGCU010000020.1, on the reverse strand, counting down.
TTGCCAAACCTAATCTTATGGGCGTCGACCGCCCGCTAACAATGCTAAACTCCCGCCGACTCCCAGCCAGCCTATTTAAGTTTTTTCCGGTATTAGGGACACGTGTCGTCACCATGTTTACCAAGTTTCCTGATGGGGTTTTGATGGGTACACGACTTTGGCCGGATAACATATGTGGCTTAAATTGAAACTTCCCGAGCGAATTATAAACACTACTCTTGTTTTCGCATTATCCTTGTGGTTTTGTTTGCCAGGGCAAACAAGTAAAAGTTATTAACTTCTAATAATAATTTGGAATTGTTATGTCGGGACGATTCTACCACCAGTTCGGAACGCCGTCATGCACTGAGAAGAACTGGCAAGAAACTCAGTGGCTGCTCTTGTAACGAGTAGTAATTTTTGGTTAATTAATTAAAATATTTGAGGTTAGGATACATCACGAAATACACAATGTACGTAGACGCGGGTCTATCTAACCAATATTAACTAAACACAATAAATAACTTTCTCACAATATGGAACTTGCTTGTTTAACCCAGGCTAGTTTTAACACAATCTACGAAATTTTAGTGTTTAATAAACACCAAGCCAAGCCAAGTCAAGCTTTACACTAAAACCCTTCAGTGTGGCGAACTCCGCTTTTTATTGACGATTCTCACTTTGCTATTGGTCACGTGTTACCAACACAACGTTACAGTGTTGCCAATATCCAAAAACTAAAGAAATTACAGACTATTTCCTTTCCTGACAATATCAATTAGGAACCATTGTTGCTTTAATGAGAAATTCTAGTAAATCAGTACGTACTCAACTAGCAATGGGTTATGGGACATACTGGGAGGAACTAGGGAACGTACTAAATAATTTAGTAGGTACCGACGCACCAGCAAACGTGTTATGTGAACAAAGACAAAGCGACATAAATAACAGGCTCCATCGCAGCTCCCGGCCGCAGTTCATTATATCTAGATTACAGTTTATGCGACGTGTTTACTGCCGAAATCCATTGTTTAGAGCCGAGATGAACGACTTGTATCAACGGGAATTATGCGACTTGGATTTCTTAGCGACTAAGTAGTGATGGAAGAGAGGAGCACTGGATTTAGGTTATGTACTAGATATACCTACGACATCGTCTTCATCAACCATATTAATATTATAAACGCGAACGTCTGTCTGTCTATTATGCCTTTACCAATCATCATTCTCCTGTCCTTATCTTACTCTAAGTGGGGTCAGTACGACATGTTATAAACATGTTGTCACATGATTCATGTCACCTCGGTAAGAAAGAGGGTGTCCTATTGTACTCAACCGGATACCACCTAGCGGGTCAAATTATCTTTCTCGCCTTTACCAATACTTCGGTAAGAAATGAGGGTGGTCTATTCTACTCAGTCGGATACGACTTGGAGGGCTAACAGAGAAAAACACAAAACGTTATTCAGGGTACTAAACGCTTATGTTCGGGCGAAAGTCAGGTACCATTGATTATAAAATATCTGTTCACACGTTGTTTTATACCTCAGTTTCAACATCCGCTCTACATACAGTACATGTTGAAGGTATTAAAACAAAAAAGATTAAAAACGCCCTAAACACCTGCATTTGTATAATTTAAACTGATTCTACAGTCATTTTAATATTAAATTTCAATTGTGGATTAAAATTTGTATATTTAATTAACCCCATGTGGTACACCACAATGAAATAATTAATTATTTACACGACTACAATATAATTTTTGATCCGCTTCGACAAACATTGATAAATAAATTAATAATTTCCGATTAAAATATGAAAAAAGATATAAGATATAAAAATAAACAAACGCGGATTATAACAAAATAATTATATCCCACCGTTTGTTATCCGGTTGATTAGAATAGACCATCCTCATTTCTTACCGAGGTCTCGTAAAAGGCGACCAAGGTAAGCTGCCGTAAGGCAGGTGGCTGACATATGACATATGACAATATGTTTATTATATGTTGTGCCGACCCCTACTTAAAGTGGGATAAGGTCAGGTGTAAGCCATAATCGCGAAGCTGATGTAGCGATGGATAAGCCAAAGTACTAAGAAATGATAGGGACCCAAATAGCACTAAATGTGCTGTAACGACCCAGAAACAGTAGATTTTAAACTTTCGCGATTCATACTAATTAAAATATAAACAACCGGGTCACATCGCGATAATCACGTTACCTTTTGTATAAGGTTCGACGTTTCGGCAGTTCGTGACCACGGTGGATGCAACTCTGCCGAAACATCGAACCTTATACAAAAGGTAACGTGATTATCGCGATGTGACCCGGTTGTTTATATTTTGACCCAGAAACAATCAAATATTTACATTCGTTTTAATAGATTGCCCGCTACTATACTAAAATATTTAGAATATAGATTCATAAACTACTATATAGCAGCGATTCCAAGATATAAAACTAATCCTTAGCTCGATCCGTATAAAACGTCATATGTAATGCAACATTTCACGTTATATTAACTCAATGATAGGTCCCGCACATAAAGAGTTTCACTTAACTTTCCGCCGAGTAGAATAACTTTTCCGCTACATTACCTCATACGTCGCTATTTGACGAAAGTATCTCAACGGTAACTTAAGGCTTAGACTGAGAGACGGCTGTGAGAGTATGTATTACTTGAGTCACAATAAAATGAGGGTAGAAAATTAGCAAAGTTGTGTAGCTTGTCGATAACGCGGGCGACACGTAAATAGGACGTAGGTAGTTAGACTGGAAGACTCCTGTCGAGACTCGAGCGACTGCTAGATGCCCTAATAACCAGATGGGATAAAGAGCGATGATGGTTTTTATCTTGCTGAACCAAATAGATGCTGTCAGAAACTGCAATTTTTTAAATATTACACCAAGGCTGACAGTACAGCAAAACAAAGGTTACACAAGTGTTAGCGAAAAGGAGAAAATGTTACAACTTTTAATGAAGGTACAAAAATATTATTATTATTTAGATCAATTAGTTCGAAGCGATGTTTTGCCCTGATCAGTAGGAAGTACCACGGGTATGTGAGAGTAGCAATTGGTAGACAAGGTGGAACGAACTTTTTGCTTACACCTACTTTGGGTTTCTTTACCCCAATAACAATCTTATGGCCATCTCTGTTACTACTAAAGTAAACTATACCTTATACTAAAAAACGGGAAAAATCCGCTTGATCTGTATAAGCCGCCTGAAACTAGTTTCGTTGTTAGATTACAAATTCCCCTTCCCTGTCTTACATGAGCGGATTGTCTATCAGAATGGGACAGAAATATTGGTCCTCGATGGATTTCGGCACGGATAACGTTGGTTGCGGCTGCCCCATCAACACTCGAGCCTGATTAAATGACGGTTGGGTCGTTAAGAGCCCGCGGAAATTTGTTTCGGCCCGCCCTTTCCCGATCTGCAAGTAAATAGTCGATAACGTTGGACATGGGAAGCGAGATTGTGCTGACGAAACACCGGACTGGTAATGACTTGGTTCAAAATATACACGTTTCATTTAAACAAGTTTATTGATATCCAAAAACAATCAGTATTACCTTTTTATATTGCTTGTTGCTACTAAAGGTGAAATTATAGATGATGTATTACAGAAAATATTTAAACCGAAAATTTCGCAGCAGTGATTATTTAGCACCCCATTTGTTTTTGATCTTTTAGGGGATTTAGGAAGTAAAGATTTACACTGTGTAAATCTATACTTTCAATTTATATATACCAATTAGGAAACTGTTTTCCTAATCGGTATATATAAATTGGTGCTAGATTATTTCTATTTTACACCAGACGGACTTAGGTTTACTTGGTTTGCGACAACGTTATTGATTTTATTCATGTCTTTTGTGAAGAAGGAAAAACATGAAAGGTCTAATTCTTCTGGTCCTCTTACTCTATTTACTCTTGAGAAGGCTCATCTCTATCTGCATTTTGTTTTTGTAACTTAGATATATCGATAGCTCTAGTTCTGCTACCGATCTCATTTCTGATTTCCTTCGGAGTTGTAAACTTAAACGAAACTTAATAGAGCATGATAAATTGTCAATATGAATTAGACTAAAAGACGCAGAAACAGAAGAAATGTCCGGGGTTAGAAGCCGTGATCCTGTATAGATCTCACGTCACCCAAATCTGCTACCACGCCTTTTAAATTGAATCTACCTTACTGATAGTTGACATATAGGTAGTATTCTGGGAATTTTGTCGTCATTATTGCGACAATAGGATATACAACACCGGCCACAAAGCGCCCAATATTTACGACATCTACACACTTTACACTCAGCCGTGCCCACATAGACGTTAAAATTTTATTGCCTGGATAATCTTTACTTAAGCATTTATCAGGCTCGAATTTTATTACACCAATAAACGTAAAACGAACTTAAATCGTCTTCCGTGTAACCGAAACAATAACCTTTTACTGTCTTAAGCTGCCACGAGATTAGGCTTTAGCGTTTCTATTCTTAAATGGGAGTGCTTCTAAAATCAATGACACACCTCTTATCTGTCAACTGTGACATATTTCTTATTTTCTGTAGCGTGTTTTTTGTTTTGTCTTGCCCTTTGTGACCTTTGCTTTGTTACCTTTCCTTTTGTTTGTCTTGCCCTCTGGAACATGCCTTTTGTTTTGTCTTGTCCTTTGTGACGTGTCTTTTGTTTTGTCTTGTACTCTGTGACGTGTCTTTTGTTTTGACTTGTCTTTTGTCTTGCCCTCTGTGACGTGTCTTTTGTTTTGTCTTGTCTTTTGTCTTGCCCTCTGTGATGTATTTATTGTTTTGTCTTGCCATCTGTGATGTGTCTTTTATTTTATCTTGTTCCCTGAGACGTCTTTTATTTTGTCTTGTTCTTTGTGACGTACATTTTATTTTGTCTTGTCCTATGTGACGTGTCTTTTGTTTTGTCTTGCCGTCTGTGACGTATCTTTTGTTGTCTTTTACATATATCGACATAAGCCTGCCTCTTCTGCTTTGCACCTTACAAGATTTCATTACTAAAACCGTTTGTGGGCAGTGATATATTTTATAATAAAATTTCAAGACAAGAAAAAATTTAGATTAATATTTGATAGATGACTTATGCGTAATTGAAGTTCAATCACAAAAATAACATATAAAATTAAAAAAAAACCGTTTTCTTTCAGGAACAGAGAAGAAAACAAACATTTTATTATAGGGGACGCATAAACACTTAAGTTGGCGCGAGGGAAGTTCCGGGAACCTCTTATCTGTATACACATCAAGCAAATAAATGACTTTTAATTTCATTTCACAAAAAATATTATCCGTTATTATTCTATTGGCCAAAGTACGATCCGTTCATTAGTTGTGCATCATGATATGATATCTTTTCTGGCCATCAATCTGGCCTGCCACGCCAGTTGGATTACCCGCTCGAATGCACGCCGTGTCCCGGCTGACAGCGATACGCCCAAACCGTGTCGGATATGAACCCGGGACCCCACGCGGGTGGTCACACCAAATCTCATTACCTAAAAGTCTGCGACAGAAAAAAGGTTATTATTCCGTACATGATAACCATTTTTTTCCATATGTAAACTTTTTTTCTTATTCTCGACATATTGTGTGCCAATCTAACGTTCAACCCGCACTGATGCCTCATTTAAGTGGGTGGCATTTAAGCAACACAATGCCCCTAAATCATCAAAAAAAATATGCATTTAACATAAATTAACAGGGATCCAAGGAAAATGGCATGTGAGATGCGCCATGGGTTTTTTTTCATTTTACCTACAGACATAACTTTCTACGATTTAAATTCTCAGGCAGATATTCTTCTCAATCCATTTAAATCAAGATCTTTATCAATCCATGCTAAAGTTATAAATGTAGTGAAAATCTGTCTGTCTGGCGTAAAGGTACGATATGACGTGATTGAAGTTCTAGCTGGTTCAAGACTAAGATACACCTTTAAAGCGAAAACTTCACTTTGTTAGTATACAATAAACAGACTAGATACTTCAATTGCGTCCAATACTATTAAAGCAATTTATCACACGCTTTTCGGTGATGAAAAACATCTTGAGGAAACCTGCATATCTCTAGAGAATTCTGGAGATATGTGTAACCTACCAATCCGTATTGGAGCAACGTGGTAGATCTTAGCGCCAATCTCTTCTCTCCCAAACGGAGAAGAGGTCTGTATTCCCAGCAGTGGGAGAGTAATAGGCCGCTACTTTACTTTTTTTTTAATATTAAAATACGCTTATTTATTTTCCATAGCCGTGTGGTATCCAGCTGAGTAGATGTGTCGCAAAAGGCGACTAAGATAAGTTGACGTCAGGCATGCGGCCGTTCATAAAATCCCTAGTCAAATCAGGTGACAACATATTTATAACATATTATGCAGACGCCACTTGGAGTGGGATAAGGGCAGGAGAACGATGAATGATGATGCTTATTTATTTTTCAATATCGAAATTAAATTTATCAAATTTTTGAATTGACTCACGCCCACACAATAAATATCAAATGTTGTAACATTTACTATTGTATTTATTTTATTACAAAATGCACTTTCACCGCTTCCGTAACATCCACTCAAGTCTACCCTCTTCACAAAGAAACATATTTCAAAATACATGACTTAGTTAATCCACAAAAGCGGTGAAGGAACGGTGAAACCGCCGAGAGCATAACACGATGAGATCCGCTCAAACTAAAACGTATGCAAAATTCACACTTGAAAAATAGCGGCTCCATCCAATCTCGCAGTTGCTATTTAGTTGAAATATGGGGTGCAACACGCCCCCATAAAATAATATCGGTATGGCGGGAAATGGGTGATAAAAGTGGGGAAGATAGGGATTAGGGTTGTCGAATGCAGCTTGTTAAATAATCTACAAGATCGAAAATGTTTGTGGGCTTCAATCAATTTTCACTTCAAAATACAAAAAATAAATAATTACTGTACTATTCTAGATTATGATAAGATACGAAAGCTGGAATATACATTGCAACTGGTTATGCACTGTTCCACCATATCTATTACGATTTCAGGCTATATTTTCGCATTCGAGTAAAATACGTCAAGAATACTAAAAATCTGTTTTCACCCGCTTTATGAACAACCTTCTAAAAATACATCCACTTTACTATTAACAGATTTGTTTAGCTCATCACAGTGCAATAGTTTTACTTAGTGTTATAGCGTCCCATAAAATGTTACAACAGTTTTTATAGGCATATAAAATCCTTGTACATTAGGTAGTTTTTTTCTTTGAGTATTTTATTACCTACGGCGTTCACCAGCCGCGCATAGGTTATATAATTAGTTCGATATGTTACCTACTTATAAAGGAAAATCCAGTTCGCTAGATTTTCTTTTGGACTATGAATTTTCCCGGAATCAAAAGTACGAGCAGCTATTGCATTATTAGAGCAATACATTGTTAAAATACCCACGAGATAAACATGTGGCAGAATTTTCTAAAAGTTTTATTAACATTCTAGAATTTAATTCAGTTTTAATTTTAGAAAATTTTTAATGTTGACGTCACGTTAACTTAGCTGTTTTTTACAACACCTCGGTAAGGATGAGGGTGGTCTATTCTACTCAGTCATGCCACACAGCATAAATATTTTAATGTACCCATAATAACGTACCTATCCGGGGCACTTATTCATGAGCTCTTTACAAGACGTTATCGCGGCGGGAACAGTTCCCGGGCTAATCTTATAGAATAAGACATGAGTATAACCGATTTCTATACATTAACTATTAATCTTACTCACGACATATTAAATTTAAGAATATAGCAAATAATTCATCATAACTTTTGTACTATGGAATACTGCAAACTAAGTCTTTCCTCAATTACTTTATTGTAGTTTAGACGACTAAAGGAAACCTTCAAAGAATACTGTTTAAGTGTTATTTCACTGTGCACCAACTTTGAGTTTTAAAGGAATAAGTTTTAGAGTAATCAATGACGAAATCGGCACGCGAAGCACGTAACAACTACGTATTCTTTATCTCAGGAGATGTTCTGCGAAAGAAATAGGACACGTTTCATTTGTACGATGAAACGCTTGGAACATTGAAGGAAATATTCAAACATCAAGAAGTCTTGAATATATTTGAATATATATTATTATTATAAGCTGTGATGGCCCAGCGGTAACACCGTTCGACTCTTTCGAGGAGGTCGCGGGTTCAAATCCGGGCAGACACCAATGAGTTTTTCTGTTAAAAACTTATGTGTCTAATTGATAATTTCAATTTATCACACGCTTTTCGGTGAAGGAAAACATCGTGAGGAAACCTGCATATTTCTAGAGAATTCTGGAGATATGTGTAACCTACCAATCCGCACTGGAGCAGCGTGGTAGGTCTTAGCTCCAAACCTTCTCTCCAAAAACGGAGAGAAGAGGCCTATTCTCAGCAGTGGGATAGTAACAGGCCGCTACTTACTTACTTTTACTTATATAATATTATAGATGCTCACGTCTGTTTGTCATACTTTAAGCTTTCCAAAATCAAGTTTATATACCGGGGTAACATATTACAGGACAACAAAATTACATAGGTAGTATATATACAAGATTAGTTTACTTAAATATCAAAGATTTCTTTATTTATTTATTTTATTTATTTATTTATGTACCATAAAAAATGTTGGAAAAAAAACATTAGGTTTTGGTAAAAAAAAGTGTACAAAGGTCAACTTATCCCTATGACAGACATCTCTGCCAGCTAACCTACGGAGTGAGACAATTTATATTAAAGAAAAAGGTACGCAAATATCAAACATTACGAATTAGTTACCTACTAATAATTTCATAATTTAACAATAAAAATAAAATAAATATATAATATATTTATATATCAATAAATATATATACATACACACTATATATAACGTAAAACATGCCATCTTTGCCAATAAGTATAACTTTGCCCGAATAGTAAATTATAAGCAAATCTGCTAATAAGGAAAAATATTTTAGATTTATAGCAACATTGACTATGTAGTGGGAAAGTCAATTATATTAATTATAATTATTAAATTATAATTACATTATTTATCTTACTTATACTCTCAACAAACACTATGAACAGGTATCGCTGCAGTAAAGCCCAAGGAAAAACATTTGTCTCGGAAAATCTGGGGAGAGTTTGCCGGAAAATTTAACCTCACAACGATACAACGCCTTTATGGGGGCCCTTTATTGGACGATATATCCCACGGCCCGTCGATAAAAAACACATGGGTTATTGGGCAACGAACGTCGCGATTTATGGTGCACGTGATGAGGACTTTGCTGGTCAAATATGTTTATTTATTATAAACAAATATTAATATAAAACAAACAAGAATGATTACTAGCCGTGTGGTATCCGGCTTAGTAGAATAGTACCACCCTCATTTCTTACCGAGGTGTCGTAAAAGGCGACTAAGGTAAGTCGACCCGCCGTGTGGTATTCGGCTGAGTAGAATAGACCACCCTCATTTCTTACCGAGGTGTCGTAAAAGGCGACTAAGGTAAGCTGACACACCGTGTGGTATCCGGTTTAGTAGAATAGACCACCCTCTTTCTTACCGAGGTGTCGTAAAATACGACTAAGGTAAGTTGACGTCAGGCAGGCGGCCAGTCGTAAAAACGCAGCCAAATCATGTTACAACATGTTTATAACATGTTGTGGAGACCCCACTTAGAGTGGGATAATGGCAGGAGGATATATATAAACAAGAATGATTACATAAATTCTTTGAATACCAATACTGCTGATTTAAAACGTTGCGTCTACCGAGAACAGCCAGCAAAATACTTTGCAGTAGCCTTTTTCGAAATATAAATTCGTATATCTAATTACATTTCCCCACTGCTATCTTGTGCAGTGTCAAAGAGTTGCTTAATCCACGCGATTAATTGTAATTAATGTAATCCTCAATAGTAAAGTAGTATTATGATCTAGATATCAGTCCAGAAAAGACAATCAAATCAAAATAATCTTTATTCAAGCACTTTTGAACCGTCATGGATGAATATAATTAATGAAGCTACAACTGGTTCGTAATTCAAAATATTCTTTATTCAAATAAACTTGTAGCAAGTGAATCGTCAACTCTACTGCTGGTTTGGAAAGCTGTTCTTACTGAGCCAGCAAGAAATTCGGCGGTCAATCTTATAAACATTTTCAATTTAACATTAATAAACCGTAGTCTTTGATGAAGCTGAAGCTGTAAGGATTTTGAACTCCAGGCATTTTTATCATCCAAATAATCAAAACTTAAACCAAAAAAAATATTGTACTATGCTTTGCGTATAAGCATATTTCTGAATTTGATTGTAGAAGTAGAAGCGAATACAGAGACCATCGAATGAGTTGTTAACTCTGCTGAGTCGCGACACAGGTATCACAAGATTTTTGTGGCCTCTCGTATGTCTATGATATATATCAAATTTCGTCTAATACGTATGGATAATTTTTGCAAAATTATATATTATATCACTTTTTTTTAGCCGTGTGGTATCCGGCTGAGTAAAATAGACCTCTGTCTTTCTTACTGAGGTGTCGCAAAAAACGAAGAACCTATAGTAACTAGCCTAAATGCTGATAACATGTGCCAACTCCACTTAGGATGGGATAAGGGCAGGAGAATGATGACATATTATATTACAAAACTTTTATATATTAGATTTTACAACTTTAATATTATAATCTAGATATCAGACCAAAAGAGACTGAGCCACAGCAACTCGTAGCCTACTAGCTCTTTCATAAGACAACAGTATATCCGGGTACTGTAAACACACCCTCGATAAATCAATGGAGGGCGAGCGACCACTTACGGGGTTATCTGAGACGCACTTGCCCATGAAACTATGGGCCGCCCGTAAATACTTTGCCGGCCCATTGACTTAGCGTTACTCGTGAGGAGTGAAGATATGTTGTTTATAGAAACTGGAGTTACGTTATGGGATTTTATTATTACAAGAATGTTTATCCAGTGCTGATGAAACTAAAAATCAAAATTTAAAAATAAACTCAAACTTCATGATCATTCTTCTGCCCTTATCCCACTCTAAGTAGGGTCAGCACGAAAAGTTTAACTATTTCTATTCTCTTCTGTCATTCGTCAACTACTCCTATTTCTGTGTCATATGTCATACAATCCACCCACTTCTTATTAAGGCTTTCCTATCCATACACATATTTATAACTCTTGTGTTCATTGCTCTTCATTTCTTGACCGTACCTACTTAATCTTTTAGTATCCATACAGTAATATATCCATCCATACCGTGTGGTATCCGGCTGAGTAGAATAGACCACCCTCTTTCTTACCGAGGTGTCGTAAAGTACGACTAAGGTAAGTTGACTAAGACAGGTGGCCGGTCGTAAAATACGCAAAATCATATTACAACACGTTTATAACATGTTGTGCCGACCTCATTTAGATTAGGATAAGGAAAGGAGGATGATCATGAAACCTATTTTTTTTATTAAATTTCAGGCGTATAATTAAGAGAAAACCATATTATACATATTTCATTAAAACACTTTATACGTATGAGCCGACCTTTAGAGTAACCCTGCGGACCCGTCCTATAAAATATTCGCTAAAGCCATAAAAGTATTTGAAGGAAACTGTTCTCAACAACATTCGAGAGGCGACCGATATAAAAGAAGGATTTTTAACGTAAAGTCCTCTTAAGTAGCAATTTCCCAAACATTTTACACGTACCGAAATCCCTTTCTTTTTATTATATTCTACGCCAGCAGAAATCCAACCTTACGCTGGTACGATAAAGTTAATTTTGGATTATATTAACAAGGTTTAGCGCAATGCATGCTGCGTTGAAATATTGGAATTCCTCTGAAGAGTGCAAATTTTTTTATTTCCGTCAACTACAGCTTTATTTATTAGTTGCTAAGGTACATTATGCCTTAAATTTATGTGTTTCTGTTTGGGTAGTACTGCCTCTGACACATGTCGCAGTTATACAAGAGCTAGGAAATATAAGAAACGCCACACAGTTGTACATCGGTACTGCGTATGATTTAATGTTCAAAGACTCTTAAGTACTGGGTGTCGCTTAGCAATAGGTGTATCAATTGTTCATCTAATTATAAGCATCAGGTATGGCAAAAAAATCTAGTGATTTTCTGTTTACACCATTTTTCTTATATCACATCTTTACAAAACGCTATAAAGCTAAAAGTCTGTCTATCGGCCTCTTACGTTTTAACGGCAAATCCCCTGAACCGATATAGATTAAATTTGATACAATTATTCCTTATACACCGGGATAAGATATCCTCTTAATTCAACAGGAATAAGATGACATTTAAAAACGTCCATCTATTATCAACATATCAAAGTTTTTTTTATTCACGATGTGTCAAAGTCAAGTACAATCCATAATATAAAGAAGGTTAAAAATCACGTTGTTTGAGTAATTTTTATATATTTTGGTTTTTGTTTATTAGACTTAATTATTATTTACAAAATTTACAAAAATAATTAAACTATGCTCTCGAGAAAACGATAGATCTCTCTTAGTTATCCCGGATCGATCTGATTTTTGTGATGGAGATATTTGCAGGGTTGGAGAATAACAGAAGCTACTGTTTATTCCAAGACTACAGAATACACGAACGACAGAGTACACAGAATACGTTGCGGGTAAAAGCTAGTTAATATTATAAATTGGGAAATCTATCAATTATACACTTTATATTATATTCCCGATAGAAAAACGAGTATCTTTTTTTCCTATAATGTATATAGCCCGTTATATAAACTTTGATTTTACGATTACCGTCTATATTACTCAAACAGATTAATCGTAAAGCGTTATATAGACAGCAACAAGACGGACAGACAGAAATTCGCATATTCAGAGAAATATATCACAATAATGTAAAGACGCAAAACTCCTAAAGACGTCGCGCCGTCATACGCTAAGTGAATTCAGGAGCAATAAATTGTCCCCCGACAGAAAGTTGCAAACGAAGAAAACATTTTTACAGAAACTCCTTGGAACTACTCAGTTGGATATCAAGCTTAATTTATCACTGATATAGTCAGCACTTGTTCATTATATTGGTCAAGAATATGACGGATTAAACGCATAGTAAAAATTATCGTAAAAGTCTGGACACTGCAGTGCTAGCTAAAGTTTCCTGTTTGGAGAGAAGATTTAGAGTTTAGACCCACCAAGCTGCTCCGATGAGGATGGCTAGGTTACAAATATCCAAAGTTATATTTCACGTAATTATATTTTCTTACTTAGTAGGGTTTAAAAAAAATTTTGATATTTAATTGAGTTAATCTTGTATGTTGTATTTTTTTCTGAATCTCGAAAACAGCTCCAACGATTTTGATGAATTTTACCATGTAGGAAGTTTTGAGGGAGACAAATCGATCTAGCTAAGGTTTTATTTAAAAAATAATGTCGCTTTATACCTGTCTTCGGGCATTAAACAAATGCTAAAATTAGAATTTAATACAAATGATATTTGAGCTGTCAAATGCAAAGCTGTGATAGCCTTATGGTAACGAGGAGACCAAAAAAAGTTCAAAACCTGGGAACGATTCCCACATGCCACACGGTGCTTTAAAATAAAATAAAATAAAAATAAATTTGGACTTTATTTTGCAGTCACATTGAAAGACATTACATTAGTCATCGTATACCCGGCGCTTTAATTATTTTTTATTTTTTTAATGGCATTTTTTTATATCTTCTAAAAAATTATCGAGCTGGACCCAGTCACCCAGGTACTGAAAGGCGTGCATTGACATTCTTAATCATTATTAAAACATATAAATGTAAAAAAATAAAGAGTATTTTTGATTCAAGATGAATGGGAATTGACCATTGCTTTATGAAATTTTTAACAAAATAAAAAAACAAAGTCTTTTATGTGGGCGAAATTTAACCCTGCAGTAAAGCAGGGTTAAAAATCCTTATCATAACACTTTAGGATCCTTTTTATGTTATCAGATTTTTTATCCCCCAAGTTCCGTCATATCTCTTTGTCCTTATGCAAATGTAAACTTGTAGAAACGGTATCCAATTTGACTCCTGCTCCCAAGAGATGTATGGTACGGTTTTAAATTAATTTATGTTTGTTGAACCAATATGCACCTAATGATGAACTACTTTGGGTTTCTTTTTAATCTGTACCGTTTTTCGTGATTGTGTATCTTGTGAGACATGTACAGGGTTTTTATGCAAAAAACGCTAAAACTTAAGAGGGTAAGGGGATACACTAAGACCCTTTCCCTTCCTAGTATTTAGAATCGCAATATATACGTAGATTTCACAATTGTTTAGCTTTAATGATCGGCCTATTAACTAACCAGTTACTGGACAATGCTATTCTTCTTTTTTTTAAGAGTTTCCTTTATATATGTGTATATAGATTAAATAAAAAAAGCTGCGATAACCATGCGGTGAGTCAGTGGGACCCCTTTGAAGGGGTAACAGGTTCAAACCTCGGGTAGGCACCAATGAGTTCTTCTATTAAATGCCTTATTTGTCTAATTCATAATTAAATTTATCATACCTTTTTCGGTCAAGAAACACATTATAAGGAAACCTACATATCTCCTGAAAATTCTGAGGATATGTGTAACCTACCAATGCGCATTAGGCGTGGTAGGTCTTTGCTCCAATCCTTCCAAAAACGGAATAAGGAGGCCTATGTCCAGTGGGACAGTAACAGGCTGTTACTTTACTTTTCTACTTTAAAGCAAAAAAATATGATTATAATATTATTAATTATATACTAAAATTATATAATTATAAATACTATTGAATCAAAATGACTTGAAACAGTCTACTTAAATAAAGAATATTTTTAATATGATAACTCTACTACATTAAACGAGTTAAAAATTTCCGGTAGGATATCGGAATATCCAATATTAAGTTGATTTCGCAGAAAAGATTCTATCGGGACGAGTTGGCTGAAAAATGTGGCTTAAAAATTGAAATCCATTTGAAAGTTTCAGTATTACGGCAGTGATTGGTCGGCGATTTGTCGCGGTCGGTCTATCTTCAACGCTCAGTCGGTAACAAGCGATTAATTCCGTTTTATTGAATTGCAAATCTCACGGCTCCACGCTCCAACTTTATTGATTGTTTAGAAGGATTTTAACTAGCAAATAAAATATCTTGGCACACCAACAAGTTTGGGATCAACATTAAATGATAGAATTAAACCAAAACAGCCATAATTAGTAGCAGTATTTTAAAGATAGTCCTCATTCTTTTGCTCTTATAACTCACTCCCTACTCTAAGTGGGGTTGGCATTATATGTTATAAACATGTTACATGATTTCGCTAGTTATTTTACGACCGGCCTGATGTTAACATACCTTAGTAGTATCGACACCTCGGTAAAAAAATGAGGGTGGTCTATTGGTATCACATAACGAGAGTGTAGTAAAATATTATTGACTAGCAAACTTGACCACACGTTGTTGTAACTGGTGTTTTCGATTTTCCCTTTTATAATAATTTCGTTAGGCATTAAATAATTAATTTAATGAGCGTATTTAAGTTTAGAAGGATTAATACTGTATTCCGCTAAATAGCTTTCCAAATGGGGCTCTTAATTATGAGCTCTTTAATAAGAATAAGAGCCCCGTATGGGCTTGAAACTAGTCGGGCTCATCCGATAAAATAACACGTGAGTATAGCCGGTTTCTATACATTAATTATCTTTTTTTAAGCCCGCACTAAAATTTGTTTAGGTGATTTTAAAAAAATCGAACACATACAGACATACGGCTATGGGGACATACATAATAATACAGATATAGATTTTTTGTCAATGATCATTGAGTGACATAGTAGCCAAGCGCAAATCTGTAAATAATAAAAAGGGTCAGGAAAAGTTTTTTCAAAATTTTAAATCCATCATCAAAATGACTTCTGTAAAAAACGGAGAGTGTCGAAGATGATCTACAGCTTCAGACAAATTGAATAAAGCTCGATCCGAGCAGCGATCCGTCAGAACGGACTTGTTTACGTCTCGTCTGCGCAATTTGTAGCGCAATTAGATTTCACTTCAGAATTTGATTATAAGAGGGGCATTTCATATCACAATATGGGGTTACAGTTTATGTTACTTAAATTTTAAGTCCACAGATAATTTAAAGTCCAAAATATATATCAAGTAACTTAAAATTGCATGCTTAGAATTAAAGTGACCCAATAAAAAAAAGAAGTCCACGTCGATAAAACATAGAGTTAATTTAATGACTGGCCCGTTGGAGCAGTGGGTAGTGACCCTGCCTTCAGCTCAGCGGGTCGCGGGTTCGATTCCCGCCGAGGGCCAACATTTTCTATAAATGAATTTGTTGGTCTTTGAGCCTGGGTGTATATTTCTATTTAAGTATGTATTTAAAAAAAATGTATAAATCTATAAGTATATATTCACCAGTTATAATATGGCACATTTTAAAAACTGTAAAAAAACTGGTCATGTAGACGTAGCGTTATCGATAAAAACCCAAATGGCTTGACATTTTCCAAAATTATCATTGATAATCGTCATATTACAACTAATTTAAATAAAAAAAGTCTACTCTAAAATCGTCGTAGTTAATCACATTACGTATTGCTAAAAAGTCGCATAAAATTCTGTTCAGTGATTGTTGAGTTTGAGATTAAGTCGAACAGACAAATAGACAGACGGTCATCCGCCCACAAATTAAGTAACTTAATACTTGTGTTATTGTTGCTTTTACTGCAATGCAAGTTATTCTTAAGCTCTTTAAAACGTCGCGCTCCAAATTTATTTCCGCGCAAGCCCTTCATTACGATTCACATCTTAACAAACTTGTTTATTCCCGGGAGATTTATATGTCGGCCCCTGATTTATGTAAATGGAGTTTAGCTCGCGAAGGGCGGGGGCAACTGCTCGTGTGCGCTTAACAAATTTGCATTTGCGAACGTTCTGTCAGATATTGTGAATGGTGTTTTATAAAGTTAAATTTCAATGGTGAAAGCGTAATGGTGAATTGACTGAAATACATGAATGTGAGTCTATCGAATATCAGAAGCATTGGTTGATTGATCATCACCATTAAACAACATATCTTCAGTAGCAGTTTTAATCCCAAGTTTAACCTTTTATATGCACTTTACACAATCCAACCATCTCTTTTTCGGCCTTCCTCTAGTCACATCTTCATCTACATTCATATTTAACACTTGTTTGTTCACATGATTTGAACACTAAGTGAGTAAATTAAAAGGTGAACTGGTTTTTCACCAATTCACTTGTTATATGTTATTTTTATTTTATTTTATTCAGTTGACATAATAATAACATTATTTCTGAGTATGACAATTATTATCTTTATTTTATTAACATTTTATAATTATATTTTTTGACATATAGAATAATTTTTTTTTTTTAATTTTGACATAAATATTTTTTCAGAAAGAACCAACAAAAAAAAGAATAAAAAAATAATGCTGAATACGCTTGTAAGTGATAATTATATTGGAACTTGAATTAATATAAGAATTTATTGTTAATGTATGTATAATATATCGTTGGTGTATCTAATAAATAAATAAAATAAAATAATAAGTTGATGACAGGATCTTGGAACAAGACCAGTATATAAAATTTTTACTCAATCGGACACAGGGAAGCGGGTCAAATTTAACTTGAAAGATTCTACCTTCACATATATATTCGTACATGGCAAGTTAAATAAAAGCTTTTAATAAGTCAATAGAAAAATTTTAAACTTGAACATAAATGTTTGTCCTTACAATGCCCATTAAAGCAATATCAATCATTCTATCGTAGAAAAATAATTGTAATGTAACGAACCAATATATTGAATGTCAGTCTGAGCGGAAATGATAGCTCATTCATTTGCCAGATGTACAGTTGTGAAGATAAGGCCGTACAGGCTTGTACACTCGAACATGGGTCATGGGTTCATTGTATAAACGTGAGAAACTAACAATACTTATATTATAAAACAAAGTTCCCCTCCGCGTCTGCCTTTCTGTCTGTTCGCGATAAAATCGAAAACTACCCAACGGATTTTAATTCGCTTTTTTAATGTAAAAAGTGTTTTACGGGCAAGGTTTTAATGTTATGGCAATTAGTTGCTATACGTGTTTCTAAAATTAAGTTTAAATATGACAACGAAGACTGCAAATTTCGGAAAAATCAATTCGTCTGGAAGCTTGTAGCGATAATGGTGCCTAACATTTCAGATACAATAAAACAATATATGTTGCAGATATTCCTCTTTAAATAGGGTTACAAAGAAGTCCAAAACTGCAAATAATCTTTTCATCATACTAATTCCATCGTTTTTTGTAACGGTCCCGGTTAGTGCAGTATTAATCCCTTAATTCCATACATTAGTTGTAAGCTTATAAAGCTCATCATTATAGTCTTTTAGACCATAATATTTAAATGAATACCTTAGAAGATATCACAAAATACAAACGTGCTTGCGACAAAATATTCAAAGAGAAGTCGAGACATAGCCATAACAAAGCATGGCGAGAGTATGGCAGTAAACAAATAATGTGCAATGTGACCCAAAATTCATTAACTGGTACCAGAAGGTAAACTTGCTTATGACTGCTTCTAAAATAACACTTTTTTAAGTTATAAAATATTAGGACATCTTCGAAAATTGACGAAGATAAAACCTATCTAAATTCTAATATTATTGTATTTTTTATGGCCTTTTCAGTGCTAATTAGGCCCAAATCATCTAAATTCTATTATATCTAAATCTTATGATGATAATATATGATAATGATTATATTTGTTAATACCACAAATTTCAAAATATCTGTATTTTTTAACAGTTAAAGTAACACTTACAATAATTAGCAAGTTATTTTGCAAGTGCCCATAAGAATATTCAATTCCGAGAAAATTGTTTCAACTGAAATAGCCGATGGAGATAGCAGACAACAGACTTTTGTCTGAGTAAATAAAGTTATGTACCCCCTTGCCTATAATAAGCCTCCTGACTTTCCTATGCGGAGTTGCAAATTATACACCACAATTATACATATTTCAGGTTTTTTTTGGTAATTTACGGATTTCACGATCGCACTCCACCGAAAAGCGAGTCATTAATTGGAAATGTCAATTAGGCACTTAGGTTTTTATAGAAAACATTAGTGATTTCTATCAGAGATTTGAAATCGTGATCCCCGGTGAACACACGGCCTTACCGCTCGGCTATAACGTTTACGATGTTTTCATATATATAATTATATGAATATTTCTACTTTCTAGTGTAAAAAGGTGATGTGATAGTCTGTGGAACCTTTCTTATATCAAATTTTAGTATCTGTCAACTGAATTTTATGACATGTTTAAAACACATATAGTCGAGAAAAATCCATGGTACTTGGGGATATAACAAAAATAAAACTTTATTCATATCTATATGTAGACACTTATAGGTAACTATCATCGTCTGCTCATATCATCTGTAACGTGAGACGTAGCTAGACTGATAAAATGTATTCTTATTTGAAGCTCTGGGGAAAACGTGGTGGTTCTAAACTTCATCCCTCTTCAAGGAGAGTGAAGTTATGTCCAGCAGTGAGATAGTAACAGGCCGTTACGTTACTTAGCTTTTATGACTAATAAAATAAAAAAGTTTTTATCGTCTGGTCTTGTGTCTGCAGTGGCTCTAACTAGAGATAACTTCGCCGAGCTCCAACTTACTGCATGCAGTTGTGGGAACGGGATAACGGATCTTGTTGCTTCAGTGCAGCTGGGGAGCTGGCGGGAATACTTGCTACTGGAAACACTATTTCACGGTACAAATTGACCTCTGTGGCGCAGTAATTCGTAGAAATGTTCTGGGTTGATTGCAGGTTGTTTAAAATAAAATTTTCTTAAATATTGACACAGCACTTTACATTAAGTTGTGATAGCTCAGCGATGAGGCTCTTTCGAGGGGAGCCACAAACTCAAACGCCGGGCAGACCAATGAGTTTTTCTATTAAAACTGAGAGTCCGCCCTGATACCAATTAGTTTTTTCTATTTAAAATATGTCTAGGTATTTGATAATTGCAATTTATGAGACGCTTTTTTACGAAGGTAAAAGGTGACTAAGCTAAGCTGACCCGTCGTTTGGCATCCGGCTGAGTAGAATAGACCATCCTCTTTCTTGCCAAGGTGTCGCAAAACGCGACTAAGGTAAGTTGACATCAAACAGGCGGCCGGTCATAAAATACCTAGCCAAATCATGTGACATGTGCCGACTAAGAGTGGGATAAGGGCAGGAGAATGATAAACATTTGATGTAATATTTTTTGTTTAAAAATAATAATAGACGCTTTGTAATGACCTCACCTTGAAAAGTAGAAAATACGCAAAAACAAATGAGGTCATCGAAAGAAAAACCGAAGACGGGCAGCGACTAATCTCGCTGAGGACTCATTATTTCCGAGTTGACAGATGAATTTATAAGAGCCGTTGTCTTGATCGCTCGTTTGTCAAGCGCGAGTGCTTCTCGTAAATCTATCAGAATATTGAACAAGTTTGGAAGATTGCCAGGAGTATTGTTTTTATCAATATCGCCCATAGAGAGGGTTACTTTGAAATTCATACTAATATTATTGCTACATCTTATTGCCCGTTGGTATCTCGCTGAATAGAATACAGCACCCCCATTTCTTACCGAGGTGTCGAAAAAGAGGCTAAGGTAAGTTGACCCACCATATGGGGTCTGGTTGAGTAGAATATACCACACACTTTCTTGCCGGGGTGACGTAAAATGCGACTAAGGTAAGTTGACACGCCGTGTGGTATCCGGCTGAGTAGAATAGAGCACCCTCATCTCTTTCCGAGGAGCCGTATAAGGTGTGATCACAATGTTAGGAAATGTTAATTCGCACATAAGTTTCTATGGAAATATTAGTCAAATTGTACAGTATATAATATTTATTTGATAAAAAAAAAACAACGACTTGTATTATACATTTTACCAGTTTCAATGAAATTTTCTAAGTGAATAGAATTAATGTCTCGAAGGCGGACTTCTTGATAGATTCCATTTGTTTAGGAGATTAGAAAACAAATTAGTTATATTGAGCCTCCTTTTAAAGTGATTTATTACGTCGAGCAAACGTTTCTATTGCTAAGAAAAACGTTTTGTACGTATATTGAGTTGGAAAATTTTCATTCTAGTTATAACTAGCAACCCGCCCTTACTTTGCATTCGTATAATTAATATTATACGAAAGCACATTAGTTTTTTTTTTGGATAACTCCTAAGATCGTTTAAATTATGTTAGTATTGTAGCGCGAAGTCAGCGGATCTCATATATCCGCAATAGATTCATTGTATAAGTAGTCGCTAATCAATAAGCAAACTTGTTAGACGTATCGATAATAAATCCATCTTCACCTGCCTTCTTTAATTTCGCTCAACATTATAAGAAGTAACATTAGTACCTACACCACAGTATAAATATATCATACTATTTTTTTTTAATTTACGCCGTGTGGTATTCGGCTGAGTGATAAGACTTCCCCCTTTCTTACCGAGGTGTCGTAAAATACGACAAAGGTAAATTGTTATCAGGCAGGCGGCCGGTCGTTAAACACGAGCCAAATCAGGTGACAACATGTTTATAGTATGTTGCGCCGACCCCTTAGGGTAGGATAAGGGCAGGAAGATAAAGACTATTTTTTTTTCAATTACCGCATGGTACGTGTCTATTAAAAAATACTTAAATTGGTTACTTAAAGTTTTCCTCAAAATGTCGTAAAATTTTAATACGTACTTAATACTAGCAAAAAAAAAATTGTACACTGTTTCTATCCCACTTATAAAAACTGCCTTATTACCCTCAATCAAATTATCACCTTTGGTTAGAAGAAATATAGCTTATATTCATCACTAGGCTGTGTAAAGACGGACTGTTTTACAATTGTTATAACAATAAAATTTAAATAACATGTTTACTTTGAATTTCTTCTTGTTCCCATACTTTAATTATTGAATGGTAAAAGCTAGAAAGGTAGACTGGGTTTGTCCATAAAATGTCTATTAATTCTTTAAAGGTTTTTTTAAAATAAGTGCCTCAACATACAAGTTAAACTGCTACCATCGAAAGTACTGTTAATCTAACGAATTCCCACGCGACTCCTATCTTACTGCGCACAATTTCCCAACAAAGAAACAGCCGAAGAATAATTGTGTAGGAAAGTAAAGCAATAACAGAAACTGCTTCGGGCCCCGATGAAACAATTACGGCAATATATCGCTCCCCGCGGCGTTGCCAGAGCTTAGCAGCTTACATCAAGTGCTTCCATGTGTACAAGATATTGATACTTCAATAGTTCTACTGCACAAAAGTCGAACATAAATATGCGAAGAAACACTTAAATATGAAGAACTTGTTTGTGAAGAAATCGATATAAAGTAAGTGCTAGTAAAGTAAGTTAATAGTTGACCGTTTCGTATAAAATTTTAAACAATAATCGTTTTGTTTGTTGTAGCTAACAAAAAATAAATTTGTAATGATCTGTTGCCATCTATTAACAACTGCCCAAAACCTCAGAACTATAGCCCATTGTTTATTCTTTAACATTTAATAATATTAATTAATGTTTTTCTTAGAACGCTTATTATTTAAAATTTCCTACAAAACGGTCAACTACTAGTATGGTCAATTAATAGTGATGAATGAAGCTGAAATTGGAATAAGATAATGATAATATAAGTCTCTTTGCGAGGGGCACATATTTCGTACATTTTTTTATACATCTACTTGTAATTAATTATTAGTACATGAGTGACCGAGCTTTGCTTCGTAATTTGTAAAAAGATAAAAAGAAAAACCGTCGGGTGGCATATAGGACTCGATCCCAGGTTTTAAACTTTTTTGGTCTGCCCATTACCATTAGGCTATCACAGCTCAAAAATCATTTGCTTTAAAATCCATTTTAGCATTTTTTTAAGGTCCAAAAACAGGTATAAAACGTTATTTTTTTAAATGAAATTTAGCTAGATCAATTATTCCCCCAAAACTCCCTACATGCTGAATTTCACGAAAATAGTGGTGGCCGTTTCCGAGATTCAGAAAAAATATATATACTTTAAGATTGCGCTCATAGATACTCATTCAAATATTAAAGATTGTGCTAATAAATCATAACTATTGCGATATCACAGAGTATAACCCGGCAAGTGTCCTTATATAAAACTGGGTATGGGTAAACAAAAGGTAGCACTAACTGAATTTTCGGTAACATAATAAAACCATAGAGCTTCCGAGAGAGCGGCGTCACAGATAAAGCGAGATCCGAAGTAACTTTTCGATGAACTTCCAACAATTAAGCCTTTATATCGCACCCCGACAATGGGAAGTAATTAGCGAATGACGTCTGGCAATTTAAAAAAGAAAACTCCAGCGCGCCCCCTTCCATTGTTCGAGAAATTTTTCATCAATCTCGATTCAGGATGACCCTCGAGAGAAATCCATTAACATCAGAACGGAGCTTTTGATGATGTTATTGGACTTCGTCCCGATTGGAAGTTCGACGGAAACACGCAATATACCGTCGATAACAAATCTGTGAACCAATTTAGAGGGCCATTTTTAATATCCGCCCGGGGTCAACATCCTTCCCTTCACACGGCCCTGCAGCCTGCGCCCACCACGGCGCGTTAAATTGAATAAAGGCTGATTTGTAGGCCTGGACACGATCTGAAAGAACGTTTTCAATACTCCTTATTGAACCATTAGGTCTAATGGCTGCGACAATAGAGCATTACAATTTGTCTCGTCGCATCACGTCCTAGAAGCGTATCGGCGTAAGGGGTATTTCCGTGGCGTGAGAGAAATTGGCTCTTATTTTAACGAACCAAGGTACTTTATCAAACGGGTCGATGTTCGATGGTGTCCCAATTGAGTTTATCGCCGGATATTGTAAAGTGGTCCCAGTTACGACACAATGTGTCGGAGGCATCGACGTGGCCGGCCGCGGCAGGATTGCGGGCTGCGATTGTGTTTGGGAGCAAACCGAAATTAATTTCATTAATCGCCACATCAAGTTTACTGGAGTGAACGCACAGCTTTACATTACGGCGAATTTAAATGCGCTCATTTGTAAATGCGTCGCTTCAAACTGGAATGGACCATTAATTCGAAATTAAGTTGTAGAGTAATACGATATACGTTGCCACTTGTAGAACAGTATTATGAAAATATGTTTCATCTTCGTCACACGCATAAGCAAACAATTTTCATAATACGTTCTCTGAAAATTTATTCCAGCCCAAAAAATCCCTTCGAGAAAATTTGCGGCAACCTTTGGTTTGATTTAAGGTTTTTATTATATGTAGGACTATTCTTATTTAAAATGGTTATGATTTTAATATTGAAATTGGTTTTCATTTTTTTAGTCGGCCAAACGAGCCTTCCATGGTGTAGCACATATTTATAATAATCACACTGTTTTTACGTTTTACGTGGTTTAATATCTGTTGCTGTATCAACATAAATTTTAATAAATCTAAACTTACCTGATGGACAGATGCAATCAGCGACATCTCTTGTTTGCCTGTTCACCACCTCTTCTTTTGGCTCGTTCTCGCTGTACGCCATCGGCGCCAGTTGGTACTGCAACTCCTCCAGCGCCCGAAGCCGCTGTTCCATCCTGTGTTGCTTCACAAAACTGTACCCGCACGTAACTAGAATGAACACATAAAAACACCATTGCACTACACTGCTCAACCAGGATCGCTTGTCGCAATTTGCCATTTTTAAAGGCGTTATAACAGTCTTCCCTGAACAACTTCACCGTCCAATCCATCCAGTGATGGATAATTTTGGGAACTTTACGATTCCCCGTGACTGAAATATGGCCTAGATTAAACAAAAATTGATTAGCTATAAATTGATCGTAGGTGACGGATAAAAATTCTCCAGGTCGTCTCACCGATGTCAAATCTTTGTTGTCAGACTAGATTAAAGGTTTACGATCAAATTATGTTAATCAGTTTTATTTATATACGATCAGATATTTTGGACACGTTGTAACCAGACTAGCTGGTGGATTGTGACTGAGCGGAGTACATCGGTCCCTCGGGAAAGGAAGTCGCCTGTCCGCCGCTAACTGCCCTTCTAGTTGTGTCGATTAGCCGTCGAGTACCCTTCCAAACTTTGATAGACGTGTTACATTACCAGGAGTATAAATGTTTAATATTTTGAGTCATAACTGGCTGACTTGTTCGTTGTATTTGATTTTTTGAAATAATTTAGGCGTCGGTCATTAAGAGGGAAATCCTGTCGAAGGAAGTATTAGGGCGTTCTGTCAATCAAAGAGCTTCATCTACAGAACCCGTTGCTGTTCGTTTAAAGGCAGCAGCGTCTCATACCACACTTCTGAAGCAAATTAATTCATAATATAGGTTTTCTGTGTGGTGGTATCTGGCTGTATAGAATAGTACCACTCTCATTTCTTACCGAAGTGTCGTAAAAGGCGACTAAGGTAAGTCGACCCGCCGTTTCGTATCCGGCTGATTAGAATAGACCACCCTCATTTCTTAACGAGGTGTAATAAAAAGCGACTAAGGTAAGTAGACCTACCATGTGATATCCGGTCGAGTAAAATAGACCACCCTCTTTCTTACCGAGGTTTCGTGAAATACGCCTAAGGTATGTTGATGTCAGGGAGGCGGCAGGTCTTAAAATATTTGCCAAATCATGTGAGATGTATGTAACATGTTGTGCCGACCCCACTTAGAGTGGGATAAGGGCAAGAGGATGATGGTTTTCGAGTTACCAATGTTCATACCTATAAGTCAATTGCAAAAGACTCATCGTTTCGTAAGGGACTTGGGCAAGTGTAATCATTATTATGCAGAGGGATGTTGCCTCCTTACATCTTAAATATCCGGCAGAATTTAAAATTTTATTGATATTAACCACGGCTCCGACCATTATAGGAGGGAGCGTTATTTTCCCCAACATTAAGAAACAACAAGCCCATTACCATATATATTGCATAATAAGTGCATTAGGATTGCACTGCGAACAATTAATGGAAGCCCTTGTTTCACATCAGGAATAATGTTAGAGGGGTGTTACGATGGAGGAGTGGTAAGCTTTCGACAATTCAATGTTTCGCCACAATATTTATATGAACCTTTTTTAATTTTATCCACATGTTTAAATAATTAATGTGTTCAGTGTTACTTTGCGTAAATGCAAATCTATATTTAAAGCACTGTTAAGGGAAAATTTATCATGCCCAAACAGTTATTTGAGAATTCTTAAAAAAGTCGTCTGCCTGTCTGACATCAAATTACCTAAGTCGCCTTTTACGACACCTTCGTAAGAAATGAGGGTGGTTTATTTTACTCAGGCGAATACTACACAGCAGGTCAACTTACCTTAGTCGCTTTTTACGACACGTCGGTAAGAAATGAGTATGGTCTATTCTGTTTACCACACGGCGGAAACATTTAAATATCTACATCTACAATATTAAAGTATCGTGTTGGTTACAACAAATGAAGAGTTATTGCTGAATAACAAAAACCTATAATTTTATTCTAAAAATAGGAATGTACGCACACACACACACACACACAAACACACGCACACACACGCACACACACACACACTTTGCTATTTTTTAATGTTTTTGAACAAATTTGAATAAATAAAGAAAAAACAACACTGTACGCTCACGAAAGGTAAATGTGCCAAGATAAAAATGCAAATTCCACAGAACCTCCGGGGCTTGTGAGGGACACAGCCTCCCTCGGCTGCTAGACTTATAAATCTTGTGATCTAGCCGACGGCCCGAGGATTGCTGTTGTCGCGATTACGACCATTCTTAGAGCATGACAAATGAGAACTCCATGCTTCCTGTGGGGAAGGCGTTTTCTTTGAACTAAACAGTGACAGATTAGCTTTAGATCGAATCTTGTAGTTACAGATAAGATAAATTTAAAAACAAGTTTACAATTACTTAATAAGTACGAATATTTTAATTAATTTGTTGAAATTTAAAAAAATATTTTATTCATTTTAATTAAAGTACTTATCATAATATTTTGCTGTAATCCAAAATGAAAAAAGAACTCAAGAGATATATGGTGTTTAATTCCTTACTAATATTTTCAATGTTCAAGTCGGTCTGTCTATTAAGTCTTTACGGTTAATCCGCTGGACCTATTGGTTAAATTATACACGATTAAAGCTTTTATACCGGGCCTACGGAAAGTTCACGTTTTCCCTACGGAAATGGGAACAAAATAATATAGTACATAATTAAGGATATTTTACCTTAGTTGAAGCAAACGAAGACGCAATATAGCTTGTATATCATACATGACAAAATCATCATAAAATCATTGATATCAGGTTTAGGAGCACAACGATTGTTAATATTGTGGTAGTCAATATGTGCAGTGCTAGTTTAGTGTGGTGGTGGTAGTGACGGTGGTTTATGCCATGCGATTTACGAATAATGTTATTATATAAACACTAGTAATATCCCGCGGTTTCACCCGCGTACATAGTGATCTCATGGCAGTGGAAAATCTACTAAGTCGTACTATTGATTTATTTTTGATAAATATATCATCAATAGTTTCCGCAGCGCATGCGATGACAGATTTTAATGACTAATTTTTTACACCTTATTACATTTTTATGACGGATCCTTATTTTTTTAATGTAATATAGCCTATGTTGCTCAGTTAAGATGCAGCTTTCCAATGATGAAAGAATTTTTGAAATCGGTCCAGTAGTTTTGTGTGAAAACATTACAAACATAAATACAAAATTTTTCCTCTTTATAATATTAGTATTGATATATTACACTACATTTAGCATTACTCTAATTCTTTTCTATCGCGGTCCAAAATAATCCATCCATCATTAATTAGACAAAAATAAAGTATTGCACCAATATTTATGTTAAAATAGATTTACAGATTCAAAATAATCACTTAAGTATTGGAAGGATTCCCGATCCCCGCCCTATGATATCCGTTTTTATAGGTTTAGATTCTAATAAAAAAGCCACTTTTCCCGCGCACATCTGCCGCCATTTAAATAGTACAATGTCAATGCGAACAGCGCGCCGGCCGGAGGAAATTTGATTCATTTCCGGTAGGAACTGCGAGCGGAGTGCTGCGCCATTTCACACACCAGATATTTCAAATTTGCGATGGTGGAGCGCGTAATGCGGGGAACATGATGTTAGTATTGTACAGGGACTTCCCGCGACTACCCACGAGAAAACTTGAAGGAAATAGATGTTTTCACCTTAACTTTACACTTATAGCGATATACTTTTTGTGTAGACCAAAAAATGGTACCTGAGAAGAAGGAATGAAAATTATGTAATCACACGAGTGCTAAATATGAATTTGGATGAATATCTGATTTGACGGAGGCGGAAAAGATGTATGGATTGTGCGACGGCATGCATATACTCGTAACATAGTAACGCCAGATTTGATAAATGATAGGTGAGAATGGAAGATAAAAACATGGTGTACCGACCTATATATGTACGATATACGAGTTCAATTGAAACCAAGTCTAAGATTAAAATAGCGACTGAGATACTATAGAGTTATTCATACTATAGTAGGGGAGCCATAAGTGAGTCTTGTAAGTGACACTTACACAATAAATAAAGAAAAGGAGAACTGGAACTTGCATACTTCATCTTAGAATAATGACATATAAAATAAAGAGAGAAAGATAAATCACCCTCATTTGCTTTCTCTTTATTGTAATATGGCACATTTTAGGCTGGCTTAACTCTATCCTACTAATATTTTGCATACTCGTACGAAAATTTGTGAGTATTGATGTATGTTTGGTACTCTCTCACAGCGAATTCGCTGAACCAATATCGATGAAATTTGGCAAAATTTATTCCTTGTACATCAGGATAATATATAAGCTATAGAAATCCTGATAATTACAGGAATAAGACGACATTGAAAAGCGCCATCATCAATGTCACGTGAACCAAGTTGCGGGTAAAAGCTATCATATAAATGGAAATATCATGACAGCTTTGTCACAAATCGTTTAAAGAAATTTCAATGTTCAAGCAGAAATTGACGAACAGTCGATGGAATTCTACATAACAAAGAGGTGTCTAATAAAAAGGTATTGCATACAGCATCCCATGTAGAATTTAGGAATAAGAACCTTATGGTTATACATTTAAAAGATAAAGTAGCAAAAGTAAAAAAAGTGGCGTAAAATTCTGCCCAAAATCATGCAGATGAGATTAGGCCGTATTATGTTAGACATAAAGATGAAAGTCGTGTAGATTTTTTAGTGCTGCAGACGATACTGCCAGTTCACCAGACCGGGTAATACCGTTTTAGCGTGATCCACGTTTTTTCTGTCGAATTACCCGCACGATCTTTGCTGTTAGGATATGTTTTTACTCATTTACCTTGAACCTCACCATTTTAGAAATTGATTTATTTAAAAATCTTTACATATGAATTGCTTTTCTGAACCACACATTTCGTTTTAATTTGTTATTGACTATAATTAATCGATTTTTGTTTATTATTATTTGCACTGGATAAGTTATGATCTGGTTCTATGGCAGTGCATTGTAGAGGTTGTAATCTGGCCTTGTAGTAATGGCTAAAAAGCATCCTCTACTTGTGTGGATTGACTTGGTCGAGCAATTTTGTTTTTAATATTTTCTCTAAACAATGTTAAAGCAAACGAGGAGAAGCGAATGTCAAAATGGTCGTACCTGAGCAACGTGGTCCCTAACTAAGGGCCTCATAAGAAACCTGAGTCATTCAAAGGGTGATGGAGCGAGCTATGCTTTGTGTAGCTCTACGTGATCAAATAAGAAATGAGGAGATCCGTAGAAGAACAGAGCAACCGATATAGCTCATCATGTCTCGAAACGGAAGTGGCAATGGGTGGGGCACGTAGTGCGGAGAACCGCTGGGCGATGGGGGCCTAACTTACTGGAATGGCGACCTTTGACCAGAAATAGTAGCATCAGTAGACCCCCTACGAGGTGGACTAACGGAGCTCAAAAGGGTTGTGGGAAGCCGCTGAATGTAAGCGGCACAAGATTGTGTGGTGTGGATCTCTTAAAGAGACCTAAGTCCAGCAGTGGACGTCCATCGGTTAAAAACAAGAAGAAGAAGAATGAAGTGAGACTAATTTACTTGAATACCAACATCTTTTCTCTTCAATGTCTTCTCTTTTTTAAAAGTTTTTATTCAACTTGCAATGTATGTGTGTGAAGGTGGAATCTTGGAAGTGGAATTTGACCCACTTCGCGGTGTCCGATTGAGCTGAAATTTCATATACTGGTCCAGTCCTGATGACAATGCATGTTAATGATAAGCATGATCTGATGCTGTTGTCAGGATTGACTCCAGACGAGGGAACTGCTCAATAGACATGAAAAGCTTTTTTTAATAGCATTTTTAACTTGACTACATACATTGTAAAATTACAAAGAGAGCCCACAATTTTAGCTGATTTGTAGATTTTAGCAGATTTTCCTTTATTATAATACAGAAACACTCGTTAAAATAATTTTCCCTTATAAATTCGAAACACCAAGGAATTTAAAAATTGCAAACATCCCTAAATAAACACTAATAACATTCTTACGTCCGTCCAATTCACCATTACTGCCTCCGTTATTCCGCTTTATAAAACGACACCCCGGACCCGAACATGTCTCTAACGAGGGTAAATTAAAATTCCTTACCCGCTTTATAAGGGGTCACCGTGCCTTTGCACCATGGCGGTTATTCCCATGATTTTTTAGTCAACACTGTACATTGATGGGTTTGTATTAAAGGAAGTATTTTAAATAATACAAAAAATTGGTTTTATAAACTACAATTCGATTAATGTCAATTCGAAAATCTTGGTAAAGAGGGTAGCTTAATGATTTTCGTTATTGCCATATAATAAATGCCACGTCACAAGGGCTGACGTAGTGATCAGCTTGCGCAAACGTACTTGCAAAATTTAAACTTTTCCTTTGAATTTTTTTATTATTTTATTATAGATGTGAAGGTCTTTCTGTCAATCCCTATATCGGTTACGCTATTGGCTGGATAGGTATTGGTGAAATTTTGTACACTTTAAAGTTGTGTACCGGGATAATATATGGAATAAAAAAATCTAAAAAAAAAATAAAAGAAAGTATTTAAGCCAGGATTTTTAATACTGAAATTGCAAAAGACCTGCTGGGTGCTATTGTGTATATTTTTTTCAAAACACAAGGTATACAGTAGAAGCAGGTAAATGTAACGGAGCTAGCGTTCAATGAACTTGATCCAATGCAAATGAACACGTCCTAGCGTTCAGTTAGTAGCGGGTGTAGTGTCGGTAATTTATGGGCTAGCCGGGACAAGGTAACAAGATTTCATTACACACTTGTTTAATTTTCAACAGCCCAGCTTTATAAGCAGAGTGCGAAACACCTCGACAGGCCGCAAGGGGAATGCTCCGTTTGAAGTTAAACATGGTCTTTAATTAACGATGAGACTACTTGACTTTAAGAATATTCGTCGATTTTATTTCTGCTTTACACACAATCTGATGAAGGTTTTTGTTTAAATGGACCACAATATGCTCACTAACTAGTTAGTGAACAAAAAAACTCTTCAGCATTTTTCAACCATTTATCATCATCACATTTATCATATAAAAGTAATAATGAAATTATTTTTATTCTAAGTGGGGTCGGCACTTGTAGTTTGGCTAGGTATTTCACGCCCGGCCGCCTGCCTGACGTCAATTTAACTTAGTCGTCTCTTACGACACCTCAGTAAGAAATGAGGATGGTCTATTCTACTCAGCCGCATACCACACGGCATTTTCACTAGATAATACCACTTTCTTAAATTATAATTTCAAATTTACCAGATTTAATGAACCTGATAAGCATCCACCATATTCTTCACCATTGCTTTTAATTTTTGTTGTAATAACTCACAATACAAAAAGAGTATTCCAAGATTCTATGCTATAGTAATATAACTTATTGTAGCAAGTATTATAGTTATTAACTACGATCCTCGCATGAATTAAAACTTCTTTAATCATCCCTCGATTCTGTTTAAGCCCAATGAACCGTTAAACTAGCTAAAGTTTTAATTAAGTTCCATGAAAAACGGACTTACCAAGCGTTCGTAATAAATTGTTACAAATACAATCTGCTTTAAATAATTAGATCAATAATATAGATGGGCATACACGCGCATGCTGGCTATAAGCTGGACCCAGAAAATGTCTAATGTGGAAGTTCTGCGACGCTTCCATCAAAACCGTGCAATTTTGCAGACCGTTAAGATGAGGAAAGTCGCATATTTAGGGCTGTGCTCAGCCACAACAGATATGGACTTCTGCTCTTAACAGAAAAGGTTTCCAGAAATAGAGGTGTAGGACACAGAAAGAAATCCTGGCTTCGTAACGTAAGGGAATGGACGGAGATCACGAGCGCCCCTTCAGCCAGCGAGGGATAAAGATTTACGAAGCTGACTACCAACCGTCGCTAGTCGGAAAGGCACTCCAAGAAGAAGAATAATATAACAACATTGTCGCCGTCAATGTGACATTTGTGCGTCTTTTGGATCTCTCGATTATTCTGGTCTAACGAACACACGATTCCATCAACTGACCTCTTATTTACTTGTACCCTAAATGCTTTCGAGTAGATTGTCACAGAGCCAATCTCTGCTGAGACTCGAGCGACTATTAGATGCTGATAACTAGGTCGTGAGCTAAGCTAACTTGTTGTGTGGTGGGCTAATGGGTTGTGTGGTGATAGCGTGCGTCTTGCTAAGCCAAAGGTTGAGCCGTGGCCACAAATTTTTTTGTGCGTAACAAATATTTTATTATCATACCGACGAAAGGGCATTATCCATAAGTAATTTTACTATAAAAAAAAGTAAACGAAAGTTTGCATATTAGTTAAGGAAGTAAATCTTGACTGATCGTTTTGCGCCAAAAATAACTCAAATAGAATCATTACATCGTCTAGCTTGGTATATAAACGTTGTAATTATCTCGTGTTTATGCAAATAGGGGACATTCTAATACGTTCCTATTTCCTAATCTTATTAATACACCGTAAATATCCCTAACACAGCACCATTTCTAATATTCAATAAATTGTCTGAGAGCTCGTGACACATAATCCAGGGTGCTCCCGTAAATGGATGTCATTTAGAGAGTACAGTCGACGGCACTAGTTGAAGCAGAGTTCATTACGTCAATATAATAATCGTATACCGAGAAGACGGTTAAGGGATACACCACAGCATAGGATAGCCCAGGAATGAAACCGTGTGACTCTTTCGAGGGGCCACAGGTTCTAACTCTCTCTTTCTCTCCGGTGAAGGAAAACATCTGAGGAAACCTGCATGTCTTTAGAGAATTCTAGGGATATGTGTAGCATACGCTTGGTTTTAAATTGCGACCAGCTACGCACTAGATTATATTGTAAATTTTTTAATTTGATCTTAATTAAGCCATTATTGTAAAACTCAATTTTGAAAAGAGTGACCGCCGAGTTTCTTGCTGGTTCTTCTTGGTAAGAGCACCTTTCCGAACCAGCGGTAGCTTCAGCTTCATTGTAATTTGACGATTCGAAAGTGCTTGTAAAGGCCAATTTGAATAAAGAATTATTTGAATTTGAATTTGAATTTGAAAATACCACTCCGCATTGGAGCAGCATGGTAGGTCTTAACTCCAATCCTTCTCTACAAATATGGAGAGAGGAGGTCTATTTCCCAGCAGTGAAATAGTAACAGGCCGTTACTTTTACGGCATAGGC
Source organism: Morpho helenor (assembly GCA_029227775.1). Taxonomy (NCBI): domain Eukaryota; kingdom Metazoa; phylum Arthropoda; class Insecta; order Lepidoptera; family Nymphalidae; genus Morpho; species Morpho helenor. The sequence goes on along the minus strand of JARGCU010000020.1, from coordinate 16,798,110 downwards.
TATGACAGATTCAATTCGACAGTATGCTGTTAGTCTTAATATGTAGGAAACACACAGAAGCCAAAGTTACAAAATGTACAAAGTACGAGCGAATTTCTTCGTGCCACCTTTCAAAGCGCATTGCATTTCAAAGCAATGTCGTTTTTTTCCACTTCCGAAATCAAAACGGGAATTTTAAAAAATTCAAGAGCATCCCAAAACTTAACTGTACCGTCACCCAACTAACTTGCTTCTTTACTGTACTAACTAATCACGCACTTAAGATGAAGATTAGCATCGTAAGGAAACCTGCATAACTCTTGAGAATTCCACAGTAGTGGCGTGTTTGGTTCTTAAATACAATCCTTCTTACCAAAAACAAAAGAGGAGGCAGAACGACAGTGGATTGTTGATTGACAGTTGAGGATTATTTAGATAATAAGAATGCGTGGATATAGCTACTGTCCGACCCTGTACACGATAGTAATGACTTAATGTAAGTAATTCTAAGTATTATGTTAAAAAGGGCAACCGCCAAGTTCCTTGTTGGCTCTTCTCGGCAGGAACAGCTAAACAGTAAAGTTGACGATTCAAAAACACTTGTTTACAAGTTTATTTGAATATATATGAATTTGAATTTAGAAATTTGAAGTGGAAAAGTAACTACTTTACGCCACTGTTAAATTCCCACTAATACTTATAATGCGATCTCTCAGCCGCTCGCTGTACTCTCACGGGCTAATTTAGTTGCTCGAGCAATTAATTCATTAATGACTCGATCGAGCAGACGCTGATAAAAGCATTACAGATCACATTATCTTCACTTAGTTAATTTCCTCCGTGCAATATACTACGGCTTTTAGCTGATTCTAACTCTGAATTCACTTAAGTGCCCTAATTTGTTAGGTGCAGACTTAAATGATGGAGAAAGTTTAATCAATTGAAAGTGCTAAAGTGTTCTGGTGTAAAATATTTATATACAAGCTTCACCCACAAATACGATCGCGTCAAAATTAAGTGTTAAGCATCCTATTATGTACCGTCTTTTTTCCTAAAAGAAAAATCGGACTTAATCGGAAATAATTGTAACAATTCCGCTGTAAAAACTAACGATAGCGTGCATTTTATAATGCAGCGCCATCTAGCTTGATTCGTGGTACTAATTTATACAATAACAAACGTTATACAATGTTATATACAACCCTCAATTGAACCACATTTTCTTAATATTGCTAACCGTGGATTAGTCGTTATATCGAAACAAAACGATGGACAAACTGTCGCTTTTATAATATTGCTAATTTCAAGGATAAAGAGCTGTAAGTGCCTGCAAATATACTGCTTATTCTTAATATTATAATTTCTAAGAAAAGGCCTATTCAGTTACAAAGTATTTGACAGCTCCAATAAAACCATTTAATTTATAAAACTGATTATGATCAAATTAGAATCAAACGGTGATGATATAGTGCTCTAGACATCCCTTTACAGTTTACTAGTCTAGTGGTTTACAAACTAGGGACTACAAAAGCGAAAAGCACAAAACTCCGTCAGCAAACTGAATTTTTCGGTCTGCCGCACTCGAGTCACACCACAGCGTGCGCTATACGAGTATGTGAATGCATCTCTATTCGACGAACAAAACGGCACGGTTTGTTGTCTGTATTGTTTACTTGCCAATCGACTGGTTTTCTGTTTGATTTGTAATTATATTGCCTGGTAAAATTACGCAAGTCACTTTTATACAAATTATTATATAAACAAACGTGTCACATCGCGATAACCTCGAGTTACCTAGGTAGGTAGGTAGTTAGGTAGCTAGGTAGGTAACTCGAGGTTATCGCGATGTGACACGTTTGTTTATATAATAATTATTATAAATCGCGAAATTTTAAAATCTACCACCTTTATACAGTCCTTATAATATAGAAAAATAATATACTCTTTGTTTTACGCAAAAATGAAACGTGCTCACAGAACTAAAGTTATAAGAAGAATTATTATAATTAGGTAGCTTATCTCAGCCATTGCCCAGCCATTATCCCAGGCAGCGTAAACTGTTAGTGAGTTATTCAATACAAAAACTGGTAGGAAGTATATAAAGACAATTTAAGAAATTAAATATAAATATTTTAACAAAATTTCATATCCCTACTGTTGACCGTTAAGTTTCCTAGCATGGGACCAATCCTGGCAGCATCAGGTCATGCTTATCACAAACATGCATTGTAACCGTGACTGAACCAGCATGTAATATTTCAACTCAATCGGACACCAGGAAGTGTGGTAAATTTAACTTACAGGATTCCACCTTCACATACATACACAGCAAGTTAAATAAAAGCTTTTAATAAGTATATTTATTTATTTATTTAGTCGGATCTCTAACAGTTTTACATATTATATAATCCAATCAAGATTCTTAAATATTTTAAATTAATTATGTAAAAAATAATCATCATTTATAAATTCCTTAACGTTTGATTTTAACAGTGTACAACTAACATCAAGAACTACTCAATATAATACAGGGTTCTAGAAGTAATTTATCGAACTCATTAAGCTCTGAAAGCACTATTGTGGCGGAAATGGAAGAAATCTTAAGTTTACACATCGACTGAGCCAATAAGCTTTCAGTACAGCGAGCTAAATTAAGTGATGAGATACAAGCGAGTTACTAATATAGTGGGCGCTTCATAAGAAAGCCTAGAGTAGCCGAGGTGTTCAATAGATATTCGGAGTGTATCTGGGTGATAAAATCAGAAATGGCTGGACTAATAGCGCAGGTGGCTGTAACCCTGCTTTCAGATCCGAAGGTCAGGGGTTCTGTGCTACCACAGGCCAATATTTCAAATAAAAAATGTTTGTTGATTGAGGTTAGGTGTATTATTGTATTTGAGTATTTGTTTCTTTAAGTTACTTTGGGAACGGACGATCGTGTGTGTAAGTGTCCTATATGTATTTATAATATTTATTTTAGAATTTAGTGAATTTGTAAAATAAAGAAATAACTAATATAGCGCAACGGGTAGGGAAGCTGATTAAGCCAAGGATGAGAAAAGAAGGCAGTTCACAGAATAACAGACGCTGGTTCCCAAATTATTGGAGTGCATTTTGCACTAGATAACACAGTTTTGGTTAACGTTGGTAGCATAGAGCGGAAGTTGTACAATTGAAGTCGTTCTTGCTTTAAATTTATTTTTATTAGCTACAACAACCAAAACGCTTATTATTTAAAATTTCATACAAAACGGTCAATTACTTACCCTTAAATGTTTATTGAACATTGAAAAAATATTGAAGAAATTTTTATTTACACTGAAAGGCAATAAAAATTCCTGTTATTTAACACAAGTTACTTCACTCATAAAAAATACAACAATTTAGTCCTCTCAACCACGATACAATAGTTTAATCCACCCGACGTTTGTAACTTGGAAACGTCCAGCTTTTTATCGCTGTTTCATTTTGATTTCTGCTTATTTGCAGTTCAGTGATTAGTATTTCGAATAATCTTTTATTTCTTTTTTATTAAGCTTTGCTAATAAACGGCTAAATATATATTGTCCAGCTGTAAATATATTTTTCACAAGTATTGTTTTATCTTATTTATTCGTTTCAACTAACTCGTAAATGTTAAAATATCCTGAATTAACTAGCCACTATTTGGCTTTTCCCTGTTCCCAAACGAAAAGGGGAAAGCGTCGAGAAGTTTAAAAAATGAAAATTAAGTTTAGTTCTACACATTGTAGCAATTTTACTGAAGACTGAAAATTCAACGATAAATAAATAAAAGGTTAGTATGGTTAGATATTTACTGACACTTAAAATGCCGTGTGGTATCCGTTTTGGTAGAGTAGACCACCCTCTTTCTTACCGAGGTTTCGTAAAAGGCGACTAAGGTAAGTTGACCCACGGTGTGGTATCCGTTTGAATAGACCACTCTCTTTCTTCCGAGATGTCGTAAAATCCGACTGAAGAAAATTTAGGTCAGGCTTGCGGCCGACAATATGTTTATAATACTTTGTGCCGACCTCACTTAGAGTGGGACAAGGGCAGGAGGATTATTACTTACTAACCCTTATAATAATAAAAAAAAACATAAATACAAAGAATTGACTTTATTTTTGTAAAAAAAAACTTTCAAACAGCAGTAGAAAACAACGCGGGGCTAACTGCTAAAAAGCAGTAAGCAACAAAAGGAGTTTATATAAAAGTTTTATTTTTACGGCAAAAGCTGAAAATACAAAGGCAACTTTTCATGGAGGGTAATGAAACTGTCGTACTTATAGCCTAAATATAGTCTGGAGCCGCTTCCAGCGCACAAAGTGGAAGATAAAAACCTATTATGTTAGACAATTTTGATGCGTATGAACAAAAATCTTTATGGCTTGCACGCTGCTTGGTTTAAAATGGAGACTATTTAAATTTAGTAGTCGTAAAAAGAAAAAAAAATAATATAATTCTATGACTTAAATATATTATTTGCTTGGATCTAGTTTAAAATGCCAATATTTATTTATTTATTTATGTAGCATAAAAAATGTTGGAAAAAACATTATTGGTAAAAAAAAGTGTACACTTATTCCTATGACAGAGATCTCTGCCAGCTAACCTACGAAGTGAGACAATTTATAGTGAAGAAAAAGTTGGTACGCAAATATCAAACCTTATGAACGCAAATATCAAACATTATGAACGCAAATATCAAACATTATCAATGCAAATATCAAACATTATGAACGCAAATATCAAACATTATGAACGCAAATATCAAACATTTTATTTCAGTGACAGAATTATTTAAGTTCGGCACTTATCGTTGGTCAAGAGAATGACCCAAAGTGTAGCCAAAGAAGTATCCGGGTATTAAAAATATGATTATTGCTTAATGGCAACTACCCGCCATCATTTCTCCTACCCCTTCGCATACCGCATAATCCAAAACAATTTTATTGTGATGAAATTTTTTAACAATTGTAAAATGTTCGGAGTATGCTGTGTAGTATCCGGCTGAGTAGAGTAGACCACCTTCATATCTTACCGAGGTGTCATAAAAGGCGACAAAAGTAAGTTAACCCACCGTGTGGTATCCGGTTGAGTAGAATAGACCACCCTCTTTTTTACCGAGGTGTCGTACATCTAAGGTAAAGGTAAGACTAAGATAAGAAGACGTCAGGCCGGTCGTAAAATATGTAGCCAAATCACGTGACAACATGTTTATAGCATGTTTTGCCAACCCCACTTACGAGTGGGGCAGGAGGAGGATGATGTGAAGTGATCGGAGTTACTACTATCTAATCCCGCAATCCAAAGGTTGACGCATCACCGAGCATCCATTTTATCAACCTACTGAACATATTATAGTCAATGCTCAAGGCACTAAAAGCTACCGACCGTCCTGTCAATAAATAACTGAAATTAATACATTCTTAAAATTAATGTGAGGAGTCTGTATCTGAAAATATTTTGTAATGTCCAAAAGGTTTGTTATTATGAATATTGTTTGAAGCTAGATATCCATACAAATTGTTATAGCCTCTATTAAAGCCATACAGAGATGGCAGATAGTAACCATAGTTGGATAGAAAAACAGCCAACAACGGATCTATTGGTAAATGATTTGCGTTATTATACCTCAATGGGATTTTTACAGGGACTGGCATTATAACGAAATTTCCATTATTTGATTTACGACTATTATGTCTCAATGATACCTCGTAATTAGGAAGTTTGTCGCCAGTTCTTATGTTGTAATTTGCCAGAATCCTTAAAAGATTGGCTGTAAAATTATTTTCTGAAACGGCTGGTGTTAGTTTCAATACTTCATTACTGATTCCCTTTTTATAAATATTTTTCTGATCAGAAGCTAACAGATCAGTTTCTTCTAAATTTTCTTCAACTTCATAAGTTTTTTCTTGTACACCTGAATCGTCACTGATTTCTTTCACATCTTCTTCCTTAAGTTTAATTTTATTTCTTATCGCATTAATCAAAGATGCATCTACGGTGGGGTTATCAATCTTCTTAGCTTTTCGCACTTGTTCAGTTAATTTCAACTCATTTTTCGCCTTGCAATTAAACGCTTTATGTTCAAGTGTTATCATTTCATCGCTAGGAGGTTGAGTTATTTCAAATAAACCTGAAAATTTATAAGTGATGGTAGGTTTATTTTTTTAGCCTGCTACATCGACTGTAATATTATCGCTAAATACCTAACCTAAATTAATAGTGTCTAAAGAAATAAGGGCTTAATTATATTTACAATTATATCAAATAATTGATGCTGAACAGAATGCACCTTGAAGAAACCTGCTAATAACTTAGGGGTCCCGGAAATATGTTACCTGCCAATCTGAATTAAAGCAGCATGGTGATGGTAACCTTTATTTTTCAAAAAGATATTAAAAGACTCTTGCATATCAAACAAGGAAAGCTAACAGTGTGTTTAGTTCAAATTATTGATATAGGGCACCATTTTTATGACATCTAATGTTCTATTAAAAAGGTGAAAAAGGGGGTTTCATAGTTTCCGTTTCGTTACCTTCATTCTCTGGGTTATCCTTCTCTTGATTACGGTTATTGTTTATTTCGTTATTCTGTATAATCTTCACAAAGTTTTCATTTTCATAGCCATCGATAGGACGTTCCAATGAATTTTGCCAAACATTTAACACATTTGGTATTTTGATAAAGTTCCTTTGCAACTCCAGGACTTTATCTTTTGACGTGGGTATCCAACCATTGTTCGGGTAAATGTTTTCAACCGAATTTGTGCTCACAATGAAACAAACCACCTATAAAAAAGATAATTAATTGTGGATTTGCGAATATACTTCCGCATTGTAGGAGGGCTTTTTTTTGCTTGTTTTAATCGCTTCGTCTTTTGTTTGCTTAAATAAATTTTTTAAAAATGAATTAATCACTAATGATGGATGAGAAATGCTGACATCCTTTGTTGTTTCAATAAAAAAAACATTTCAGTTAGTCTTTATTTACAAAATACGCTTTCATTAAACGAATAGATATTAAATGAATGTATATATTTAGGTACTTAACGCTTAAGTAACTACTACTTCATCCACGTCAACTTAAGCCTTTAATTACCGTCAATAATCCAAACAACAACAAGACAAACGGGTTTTTTTATTTTAAATGTTATGTCGTTGCATAAGCTAAATTGTGCCAAATTTCTGATAAAATACAATGCCTAAGTAAGGGCTTTTATTAATTAAGTAACGTGAACATAGCGGTATGATATTAATAAAGTAATATAAGAAACACTTGCCATTAGTGAGACCAAATGTCCGGCCATACTGAAAGCACTTAGAACCAACAGTGGGCGCAAGTACTAAGTGATCGGTGTAAGCTGCAGGTCACCGAATGACGCTACTAAATAAAGCTGCAGTTATAATGGAGATAGCTTTTTTCAACGAAAATATATTAATTACAATATAATAGTACCTGGGTAACACAAATTTTTTAAAAGATATAAAAAAATAAAGAAAAAAAGCGCCGTGTGACACGTGGGAATTGAACCTAGGTTTGGATTTTTTATTGACCCGCGCGTTACAATTAGGCTGTCACAGCTCTGCATTTGATCGCTAAAAATGACAGTTACTGTCTATTCTTATTTTAGAAGTTTTTTAGTGCCCAAAAACGGATAAAACGAGATTTGTTTTTAAAATAACACCTAGCTAGATCAATTTTTCTTCCCAAAACCCGTCATCCCGTTTCGGGATAATTGTTGGAGCCGTTCCCGAGATTCTGAAAATATATTTATATATATACATACAAGATTAACTCATTTAAATACTCAAAAGCTGTGATAACCCGTAGTGAGACCGTGCGATTCTTTCGAGGGAGTCACGAGTTCAAACCCCGGGCATTCACAAATGAGTTTTACTATTAAAAACGTGTCTTATTTATAATTGCAATTTATCACATGCTTTTCAGTGAAGGAAAACATCGTGAGGAAACCTGCATGTCTCTAATCTAATAATCTGCATTGGAATAGCGTGGTAGGTCTTAGCTCGCTTTGCTTAGCGGATTAGCCATATAAGGATGACACAAATCAACAGACAGATTGACAAATTTTCACATTTATAATACAATTATGAATTATAGTACTAGATTTTCAATAATATTTAAAAGATGCGTTTTTCGAATCAACAATAATGACTTGTTGTCGCCATTGACTTCCTCTTTGTATTTTATAGCAACACAGTCATGAAACAAGAGTATTGCGCCCTTTTTTATTAAAATGTTGGCAGCACTGTGCCGTTGTTGTTTCCGGTGGAGTCTTCCTATTGATAAAACGTTTCAGTGACAGTGAGTCTTTGTTCGTCATTCAAGAGAAGTGCATCTCGGAACGGGAATTGTGGTATTCCTATTATATCCTGTTATTGTATATAGTGTGCGCTAACAGACTTTAACTCTAAACGGTTTTAAAATCTTTTGGACAAGACAGGGCGCAGAAACTTGTTTGAAAGTGTAAAATGCGGAAAATAGATACTAAAGCGTTGGAGGAAGAGATTGTACAGAATCGTTTGGATCATCAAAAATTTAGTTTACACTCAATAAATGGGATATGATGGTATTTTTTGGCATATGCCGCCGTGAACGCGGCCTTACATTGCCTTAAGTGTTTCACCTTAGCGGACATGGGATTGCTCTCAGCTGCACTGGGCACTCGCTGACCGACCTCATGTCATACTTTCGAATAACTACTGTTTGATGTTTAAAACTAAAGTTTCACTACTTCCTCCATTTCGTTGACTTTCGCCTATTAACATTGGTCGTAAAATGATCTATTATGAATGGAATTATTTCACTCAATAAAAAATACTCAAAATTTTCGCGGTCTCTAATTAATAATCTTTAATAAGCTCTAATTCACTTATAGATAGTTTTTAAGTAGCTAATTACCCTCTATACCCTAGATATCCTCATCTCTTATCGAGGTGTCGCAAAAGGCGACTAAAATAAGTTGATGCCAGTTGATGCACGCGGCCGGTCTTAAAATACTAGCCAATTATTTAAGTACAAATTGTTGTCAATAACATTGGAAAGTGGAATTAAATGAAAATAATATTCAAAATGAATGTATTTTTATTTAGTGCCCTTTAAACATTATCGCGTGTCAAATCTATGAAGCTCGTATGTTTAATTTTCCAAGTCTCTAACGTTTTAAACTGCATTCCTTGGACAGTTGGTTGCTTATAAACTATTTCTTCTTTCTTAGTATTTTTGTAAACAATGCATTCTTCCTTATTTTCACTCCGCGTTCTATAGAATTACAATAAGTTAATATATTATTATTTATCGAAGAATATGATATTTCAAGTTTGAAATTATAAAAATCAGTTACCTGCCATAATTTCTGTCAATAAGTTCACCAAGATTTTTCAATTGAGCTCTAGAATTCATAATTAACGAATATAATAAAATATCAATAAACAATTGCTCGACCCATATAATTAAGGCCGTACATTACATTATATTAAATCAACACACCAATAGCGTGCTTTAATATAATACAAGAGACATCTAGTTTATTCTGTTGACACTTTATTAATACGCCATCTATTATCGTCTTGAGAAACGTTAAGAGAACTAGGCTTTTGTCGTTATAGTTTTACAAGCCGCCACTAGATGACGCTCAATGTAAAAAGTGTTTAGCTTTGATTTAATCTTTACATTCCCTAATCATTTTCAGCTTACAAATAAATAATAATTATTTTTTATTGATTTAGTTTTTTTTATATTATCCGCTAGGTATTATTTAGTAGAAATATGATTTACTTATTTGTTTTAGGTTGCATGCGCCTAGTGAAATCTAATAATTTAATAATGACAGATGAAAATGGCGTATGAAAATGATAAGTGATAAATAAGTTTCATGACAGATAAATAAATAATACAATATTGAACAAGATTTAACATACATATAATGTACCTAATAATGTTATCGCAAAATGATTAAATTGATATTATTGTATTTGGTTTACATGACAAACTCTTGGCTGCCTCGTAGTAATAGAAATAAATATCACTTTATTATAATATTAGTATTCTGCACTCTATCTTTTCTGATATATTTAGCATATAATAAAAGTGTTTTACGCGAACATATAGCCAAACAACATGAAGCAACGGAAACTATTGATAATGACATAAAATATATATTGGAATGGACAAGCAACGCTGAATCTCCGTTTGAATTCTTGCAGCAAGGAAACGAGGCATTTCAAAGAAACAAATGTGAATACAAAAACTGCTACATCACGAATAACAGTGAGTACTTTATCTCTGTAACAGAATTTGACGCCATTATATTTAACGGTGTGAGTGTGAAAGAATTAGATCCACGTTCGCTCCCTAAGAAGCGATCTCACAAACAGAAATATATTTTCGGTGCAATGGAATCAGCTGAACGATATCCCATTTGTGACAAACGGTTTGATGGCTATTTTAACTGGACTTGGACGTACAAACTTGATTCGGATATGACATGGGGTTATATGGCGATATATGACGTAAAAGGCAACAACGTCGGACCAAACGTCAATATGCAATGGCTTAACAAAATGGCTCCAATAAATGATATTTTAAAAAGTAAACTGTCGAGAAAAACTAAAGCAGCTGCGTGGTTCGTTTCCCATTGTATTACTGAAAGACAAAGGGAACATTTTGTTACGAAAACACGCAAGCACTTAAATAAATTCGGCTTGTCCGTCGATATATTCGGCAAGTGTGGGCAGAATGTTTGCCCGAAATCGATGGGGTATCGTTGTTTCAAAATGTTGGAGGATAAATATTTTTTCTATTTCGCATTCGAAAATTCCTTTGCAGAGGATTATGTGACGGAGAAAGTTGTTAATGCCCTTAATTATAACATGGTGCCTGTTGTGTTTGGAGGAGCAAATTATTCAAGGTCCGGTAAAATTGTTGTTTCATAGGAACGGTCAAATTAATTTTATTGATTGAATTAGCGTCGAAAAGTGACGACTTTGCGAAAATCCATATAGGCAAAGTAATAATATTATTTTGCTATTATTCGTTTATCACGGATTATAGCGAAATTATATTATCATAACTTTTGTAACGGTCACATATTTAGCTTTAATCAAGACTATTGCAAAGATTGTATCGATTTATTTGTTTCGTGGAATAAAGTAACTGCTTGTTGCAATCTGTTCCAACGCTGAGTATAGGCCTCCTCTCTGCCCCTGGAGAGACTAGACCCAACACACTTCTACAATGCGGATCGGTAGCTTACCGATATCACTGGAATTCGTCAGGTCTACCTCAGTAGGTCTTAGCTTCAACCTTTCTCTTTCAAAACATTTGAGAGCCTTTGCCAAGATGAAAGAAGATATTCAGGGAAAGTTAGTGAATTTTTAGGTTAAATGTAACCAGATATTAAAACCTCAATATTTTATAGGTTTCTTCCCAACGGCTGTTACTTGAACGCACGCGAGCTCGGTCCCAAGAGATTGGCTAACAGAATGTTTCAGATAATTAATAATATAACGACTTATCACGACTTCTTTCGTTGGAAGAATCATTATGTCTACGAATCCAGGGGTCGTAACGATGTCTGCAAGCTGTGCGCGGCACTCAATGACAAAGCTTGGATGGAAAAGATAACTGTGTGGGAAAACTTTACTAACTGGTGGAACGAGGAAAATGCTTGTTCTTGGTGATAAGGAATTAAACCGAGTGCTGTGCATTTTAGTGAAGTTTTATTCATTTTTTTTTAAATATTAGGTGTGCTTATTTTTTATTTTCCGTCCATATTTGTTATATATTTTAAACTAGCTTTTTACCCGCAACTTCGGTTGCGTGGACTATAGTCTTGGAATAAACAACACCTTCTGTCAATTTACAACCTTGCAAATATCGCGAATAATCGCGTGAATAAATATATTAAAAATTACACCTTAAATATATTAAAAATGAACGGCAGCTCTCCTCTCTCTTGCTCTTTCCTCTATTTCCGAAAATTGGTTCAGCGGATTCGCCGTGACAACGTAACAGACATACAGACAGATTATTATACTAGCTTTTACCCGCAACTTCGTTTGCGTGGACAGTTGTCGCGTAATAGGTTAATAATAGGTGGCGCTTTTCAATGTCATTCTATTCCTGTAGAATTAACAGGATTTCTATAGCTTTTATGTTATTCTAATGTATAAGAAATAATTGTGCCAATTTTCATTAATATTGGTTCAGCGGATTCGCCGTTAGAGAATAACATACATCCACACTTACAAACTTTCGCATTTATAATATTAGTAGGATATAACACAATATTCTGGTAATGTATGATAGAAAAAATCAATGTGCAATTTTAAGCACACCAATCAATCAAGAGATGTGATGGGATAAGCAGCAGCGGTGAAAGTGAAAATATTTCGTCACACAGCGAACGTCTTAACAACCGGTCCGGCTTACAAATACGGGCTTTTTGTGATTTGACAAAAACCTTAAACGACGTACGTGTAACGACTGTTACTGTACATTAACGCTGTTTAAAATGCTTCACGGGAATATCAACGTTATTTTCAACAAGCTATAGTGTATTATGGTCACAAAAGTTTAGTTTACTTGCCATCGATGTGATGACAAATAGCTATTATACTGATAGGTTGAGCTTTAAACTGTTAAGCGATTTATTGTGGTACGTTTTGGCGCAATTACGAGCGAAAGGACGTATGCAGATAACATATGTTGCAACTCATTTTAAATGTTATATTTTAAACGAACTAGTTTTTTTTATGCAACAAGTGAAGTGAGAAATTTTGACGAAATTATATTTACTAGCAATCATTTAGTGGTTTAAAATAGTTAGACGTTCACAATTTCTAAACTTTTATTTAACTTGCAGTGTATGTGGAATATAATAAAAGTGGAATCTTGCAAGTTAAAGGTGACCGATTAAGCTGAAATTTTACATACTGATATAATTTTACATTAGAGAGTGTTTCGAGATAAGATCGCATTGCTATTTATAACATAGGTAATTTAAAAATCAATGTTGGGATATCCACACAAGCAATTATATGTAGGCTGGTAAACACTACTCTTCGATTGTTTTTGCCGCAGTCGGGTAACAATAAGCGAGATGTCCCAAGCCGGCAAATCGTCCGCAGCTGCAGGAAGCGTCATATTGCCATAATTTCACGGCCCGCCGGCCACCGCTGTACATGTAATGTTATGTTACGACATGTTCTTTGGTTTTCGCATTTTCCGTATGGACTTAACCTGCATTAGTGCCGACATCGTTGGGTATGTTGTGGGTGTGACACATTATCATTTAGGTGTGACTTGAAATGCTATTGGAAGAAAACAAATTACTTAATGCTGTATAAAATATGAGAACTTCTAAACGTATACTTATAGTACAATATGAAGTAAATAAACACTAAACTAAATTTTATATAGCCTGAAAAAAGCAAAACAGCTCTGAGTGAACCGAGTGTCATTGTCATTGAGTGTCAACGAAGTAGCTATTGACGCTAGCCACCGATTTTCAGATGCAGCCTAACTGACAAGAAGGACCATGTAGAAGACAACAAAAAAGTAGTATAATTTTTTTTTCATAAATATGAAATTCATGTTTAGGAATCAAATAATCAGTTCATCTTCAATCAATTAAAAAAAAATTCTCAAAAATCTATGAATCGTCAATGATCAATAGGATTAAAGAAACTACGATATATAGAATATGATAAACTATATATTGGTATAAGATTCTATAATAAAATTCCGCAATCAATTTCAGCTTTGCCATTACAGCAGTTTAAAAACACTGTTAAAAAGAGGCTGATACAGAAAGCCTACTATACTCTTGAAGATTATTTAGAAGATAAGAATGCGTGGATATAGCTCTCTTTGAACCTGTACAAGACAGTAACGACATAATGTAAATAGTATTAAGAATTATATTTTTAAAAGAGCAACCGCCGAGTTTCTTGCTGGCTCTTCTCGGTATGATCAGCTTTCCGAACCAGCAGTAGAGTTGACGATTCAAAAGCACTTGTTTACAAGTTTATTTGAATAAAAAATATTTTGAATTTGAATATAGGAAAACAGAGTCTCAGCTTTCGCAAAGACGAAAAATACAATATTGTATTGAGGGTATTGTAGAGTAAAGTTGATGGAAACGAAGTCGCGTATATAGTGTATACTAAAATGAAAATGATGTCAAAGAAATGTCACTAGTAGTAATATCAACTTTGTAAGATACTGCAAAAAACCGAACGCAGTAGTAACTTACATCATGTATCCGAGAAGCTCGCACTGATGTGATGATTACATTTGAACACCATCATTGCATGCGGGAGATTTGTTACAGCCACCCAAGGTCACGTGTTTCGTCATCTCTACTGACCGATGTCCACTTCTGGACAAAGATCTTCAGATCATACTAGAGATATAGTTCCCGTTTCCCGTTCGGTTGCTTTGCCTTTATTTATTACTATATTCAAATTTCAAATTCAAATTATTCTTTATTCAAATAAACTTGTAAACTATTGCTTTTGAATCGTCAACTCTACTGCTGGTTCAGAAAGCTGTTCCTACCGAGAAGAGCCAGCCAGAAACTCGGCGGTTGCTCTTTTAAAAATATAATTCTTATTACTAGTTACATTTAGTCATTACTGTCTTGTACGGGGTCGAAGAGTAATCCTCAACAGTATAGACTCAAGAGTATTGTTTGAGTAAATCTAATTACGTTTTATGAGGTTTTTTCCTGTTTTTTTAAAGAAAAGCGAGATTTTTATACCCTACCAGCTTTGCGAGCGGCTTCGCCTTCTTAGAAACCAGTGTATCACAATATTTTTTCCGAATTGAACATAAAAGTAGTTATTGTGAGTTAACCATAAGAGATAGAGACATGCTGTCACGAACTTTTTGGTAGAATTCATTGACATCGGCGTATCGTTGCTGGTTTATGCAGCGCACGCTAATAAAGATCCCGGATGGTGAGCTTTTTACAGCCGATCTCATCTATGTACATAAAACGGTAATGTACCATTAACCTATACCTTATAGACATGTTGTCATATGATTTGGCTAGGTATTTTACGACCGGCCGCCTGCCTGATATCAGCTTACCTTACTCACCTTTTACAACACCTCGCTGTTATAAGGGTGGTCTATTCTACTCAGCTGGATACCACACGACGGGTATTACTATGTTTTGTTATTTTTCACTTTTTAGTATTTTTTTTAAAACTTTATTTATTCATCGTTTCTACGGCTGTAACTCTCCTTACTCTGCGTCTTTTGCGTGTTCGCTTTAACTTAGTGTTTTTTGGTATCACTAAGTTACACTGAATCGTAACAAACAAACTTAATAAATAATTTATTAAATACTAGTGGCCCACTCCGGCTTCGCACGGGTAAAAAATATATAGTCTATGTCACTCAGTGAAAAAAATGATTAAAATCTACCCAGTAGTTTTGTTTTATTCATTACTGCCCGTGGTCCGCACGCGTTAAATTTGGTGTAAATTCCCTTTACTCTATACCATGAAGATTCCCTGCTATCTTTGGAATATCTAAAATCAAAATTACGTATAGCTGTCATTTATGTTTTGTTATTCCATGTCATAGTCGTTTTTGTTATACCACGTTTTATAGTGACTTGACGGGATAAAATAAATGCGGTCGAACGGGATAAAAGGCATCCTATGTCCGTTTTCTGGTTCTAAGCAACCTCTCCACCAATTTTCAGCCGAATTGGTTCATCTGTTCTTGAGGTATAAATAGTGTAACTAAGACCAACTTTCTTTTATATATATAAGATGTTGATCGAGACAATAAATATTTTATAACTAAGCACGCTACTAAGCGTACGATATATAAGTTACTAACGCATTAAAGTTTTCTAAAACACTGTATCGGTTATAATTAACGGTCAATAAAAAACTATACCGGAACATGATAAAGAGCTAACCCGGAATTACAGTTACACAGTTCTGGTTAATATACAAATTATGCTAATAAATTACACGTTACATATCGTGTTAGAATTACCTCATCTTCAAGAAATCGCAAGTTATACGATTGTTACGAGTGTGTTACTAATTTACTATAATCGTATTATATAATTGTATTTTTCAATATCAAATTCAAATTCAAAATTTTCTTTATTCAAATAAAGTTGTAAACAAGTGCTTTTGAATCGTCAATTCTACTGCTGGTTTGGAAAGCTGTTCCTACCGAGAAGAGCCAGCAAGAAACTCGGCGGTTACTCTTTTCAACATAATACTACATTAAGTAATTATACGCTGTGTGGTATCCGCCTGAATAGAATAGTACCACCCTCATTTCTTACCGAGGTGTCGTAAAAGGCGACTAAGGTAAGTCGACGCGCCGTGTGGTATCCGGCTGAGCTGAATAGACCAACCTCATTTCTTACCGAGGTGTCGTAAAAGGCGATTAAGGTAAGTTGACCCACCGTGTGGTATCCGGTTTAGTAGAATAGACCACCCTCTTTCTTACCGAGGTGTCGTAAAATACGACATAAATACGACGACGATGTTGTGCCGAAACCCCATTTAGAGTGGGATATGGGCAGAAAGATGATGACTACATTAAGTCATTACTATCTTATACATGGTCAGACAGAAGCTATATCCACACATTCTTATCATCTAAATAATCCTTAACTGTAAAGTATGCTTTTTGTATCAGTCTTTCTTTAATAGTGTTTTTAAACTGCGGAATTTTATTATAGAATTTTATACCCAAACGACTCACGTACTTTTGCAAGGCGTAAAGCTCGAGCCGCAAGCTTATGTCGGTTTTTTACTTACCTACGGTTTGTTACCTACTTTGTCTATAATATGTATATTTCGCCAATCTTTTTTTATAACTATTTATATTCTTGTCGACATATGTGTGAGATATATTCCGAATAGGCTAACTAGCAGTTTATTGGTAACTTGTGAAACAGGCCCTTAGATTAGAAATAACAATAAAAATATATATAAGTTTATTAAATTTTTTCTTCAAAGGTTACTTTACCAGGCTTTCTCATTAAGTTTTTATATGGACATTATAAAACCTAGATTAATTCTAAGCTTAAGGCGCAGACAAGATATGTAGGTCACTATATAAATATTACGAAAACTAGAGTTTCAGTATACCTATTAGGAGCTTAAAAACAACTTAATAGAATTTTAATTATATATAAGATGGTTGCGTTATTTGATGGCATCATTGGGTTGTAGAATATGTTGAAATGTGCTCAGATTGAACTTTACTATCGCATCAATACTTATATTAATGCGAAAGTTTGTCTTTATGTATGTCTGTTAGTTTTCATTGCAAAATTGACGAAATTTTGCTCAAATAGGGAACACATTTGGGTTAGACAAATTGTCCTTCGTGACGTAACACTTTTTTTTAATTAGTTATTTTCTAAAACACTAGCGAGTCAAGCTTTTGCTAGCTGCCGAACGAAGTCGCCGATCACCATTATCTGGTGCCATTTTCGAATATTTCAGAGGTCAACAGGAGAAAACTATTTCTGATGTGTGCCATCTTTTTTATTTCACAGTAAACGAAGTCGCCGATAAAACTAGTAAGTAAATACACAGCCATCTTCCCTTAATGTCCAGATAAACGACATACCATTAGGGCAAATTATTATGATCCTACGACGCTCGGACACTCACTTTATATTGCGTCACACTGACATAACCTTACGACCCGCGAAAGTAAGAGGCGCGATCCGGAACTATGGAAATGTCGCGCTAAGATAACTCCGGTGTGATTGGGGACACGGATGACGAATGATCATCAACGGGCCTTCATTTAATAATATTCAAGTAAACATGAAATCAAGTACTTTTAAATCTTCTTCGTTGACCTGATAAGTACCGGAAAGTACGAAACGTTCATATAGGATTTCCTAAATCTACATACCGTAAGGAACAATTGAAGAAATCCTATTGGATAGCTTCCACGCTGTCTCGTGTTAAGCTCGTGCTGATGCTGCACCTGTTTGCTTTTACGAGGAGCTTATACTGGCAGGCATAGCGTGTATCTGTTTGCTCTAAGCATATGCTGACTGTATACCTGCTTGCTTCACGGATAGATAGCATGTGCTGATCTTTTTGATCGTATTTCATATGCTTTTAAATCGTTAACTCTACTTCTGGTTAGGAAATTACTCCTGCCGAAAAGAGCAAGAAACTCGGCGATTGCTCTTTTTTAAAATATAATAAGACGAAGACAAAATATATATAAGACGAAATTTGAAGTATATCATAGATAATTTATAGAATTAGCGTTACTTTGCGGAGATCCATGATACAAAAGTAATAATAAAACTATTTTGCTATAATAGTAAAATAGTTTTATTATTTCTTTTGTATATCATAGACATACGAGAGGTCACAAAAGGCTTGTGATTCCTATGTCGCGACTCAGCAGAGTTAGCAACTCATTCGTTGGCGTCGGTATTCGCTTCTACAATAATATTCCGTAATCCATACTAGACCAGTCTACAGAAATGTTTAAATTGTAAAAGATAAGCTCATATATAAAGCACATTACAAAATTGAAGATTATTTGGATGTTAAAAATGCCTGCTATCAAAAAACGTTTCAGCTTCATACAAGACTGCGGTTTAGTAATGTGAAATTGAAAATCATTAAAATATTGAGTTTCTTGCTGGTTCATCTCGGTAAGAGCAACATTAATAATATTGATCCTTGACGATTCAAAAGTGCCCGAAATAGCTACTTTTATTAAACAAAATTAGCTTTTTTATGTCAGTTTTACCCGCGTGTGGTTGCGAATGTATGGGTTTTTTAAGTCTTATAACAGTCAGAAATCCATTAGTTGAATGCTTCTGTGTTTTAAATTTCATATATTATCTAAAGTAGTTGTTATAAATATGACTTCATCATCAGTTTTAATTAATAAATTATAGTTGTACACGGTGTTATGCGTTCGTTTAAACGTGGTATTCCGTTAATCAAACGGGAAAGTCAACATGCAACAGACATAAGACAATTTGTTTGATATTATATTAACTTAATCTGTTCTTGGATTTTTTTCAATTTTGCAATATGCAATTAAGTATGCTAATAGAAAAAGTTACATTGCTTAGCCGTGTGGTGTCCAGCTAAATAAAATAGACCACCCTCATTTCTTACCGGGTTGTCGTAAAAGGCGACTCAGGTAAGTTGACCCGCCGTGTGATATCCGGATTAGTAGAATAGATCACCTTCTTTCTTACCAAAGTGTAGTAAAATACGACTATGGTAAGTCGACGTCAGGCAGGCGGTCAGAAGGAGGCGTTACATTGCTGAGTTTCATGCCAAAAAAATCTTTTGCTATAATCGGCTATAAAAAATCTTTTGCTATAATCGGCTATTTGCTATAATCGGCTAGAATATCTATTTAAAATATAGTGTAAAAGTAGAGGTTTTTGTACAGTAGTGTGACAGAAATAGAAAAGTTTAAGATTTTGATACACAAAAAGTTACCTATTATTAGATATTGTATAAATATTCCGTCAGTGAAATATGTTTTTAAGTAAAATTAGAGGTCTGTTAAGATCCTACTAAAGGCCTTCTCCCTGAAAAGTGAAAAGAATTGAGTTAAGACCCATGATTCTTTATAGTGATATCGTTCAAAGAAATCGCGGCAATTGTAACTATTAATCAGGTGACTATGTTTTTAAGAAAAATTTATGTTTTTATGAAAGACCAGGATTTAAATCCATGGTAAAAACCTCTTGTAAAAGACACACGACCTCTCTTCCCTGCTATCATCCTACTAATCTATACTAATATTATAAAGAGGAAGAATTTATATGTATGTTTGTAATGTTTTCACACAAAAACTACTGGACCGAATTCAAAAATGCTTTCACCATTGGAAAGCTGGAATCTTTACTGAGCAACATAGTTTATATTACATTAAAACTCGTAATAAGGTGTAAAAAATTAGTCATAAAAATCTGTCATCGCATGCGCTACGGAAACTATTAATGATATATTTATCAAAAATAAATCTATAGTCCGACTTAGTAGATTTTCCACTGCCATGAGATCGGTGTGTACGCGGGTGAAACCGCGGGATATTACTAGTATTGTAAATTTGAAAGTTTGTGAGTATGGATGTATGTTTATTATTCTTTCACGGTAAATCCGCTAAACCAATATTAATGAAATTTAGCACAATGATTTCTTATACACCACAATAAAATATAGGCTATAGAAATCTTGTTAATTCTACAGGAGGAGAATAGAGTGACATTGAAAAGCGCCATCTTTTATAAAACTATCACGCGAATGAAGTTGCAAGTAAAAGCTAGTTATAATCTTTTTTATAAAAAAAATTATAATATTTTTTTAATCATATTGATGTTTAGAAAACTTTGTTAAACGTGTCTCAATACAAAATTGTCTTGTGTTTGCACGGTGTGTTAACGAAATCATAGATCACTGGCGTAATCCAATTTGATTTACAAATAATTCTTTAGAAATGTTACACAAACCTGTTAGACGAGTTGAAAAGTGAAATGGCCTTAATTCTAGATTCATCAACATTGTAATATAATGATGTAACAGCGATGGTGTGGCGTGGAAAGATCTACTGTTCAGTGGAAGTAACAAGTGGATACAATTGCAAGCACGTCATCCATCCTGATCTGTTTTAATCAGCATCCAGATTTCAGGCTGTTGCGACAGAAACCTTAAAGTCTTCATCATCTCAAAGCAGGAGCCGCAAGCTTCTGTTGGGTCCTAATTTGTCTATTATATACATCACCAATCTTTTTTATACCATCACCAGCTGTGATAGCCCTGCGGTGCGACCTACCAATCCGCATTAGAGCAGCGTGTTAGGTCTTAGCTCTATTCCTTCTCTCCCAAAACGGAGACAGGAGGCCCAGCAGTGGGATAGTAACAGGCCGTTACTTTTATTTTTTTATAATTCTTTATATTTTTATGTACAAGTCCCGTAATATAAAAGGAAAAATAAGTAAGGAAAGAAAGCGGGGAGGAAAAGAAATAACATGCGTTTGTACGTTAATGTAGCGAAATTTAGAAAACGAATGTTGTAGGAAGCGAAGTAACGGAAAACTATCGTGCTATCAAACACGGAAGCCAAATTCTATATTTGACTTGTAGTATGGAGGGGAGAGTCCAGTGGAATAGACATATCTCCACCTGGAACATCATCATTCTCTTGGCCGTATCCCACTCTATATTTATTTTACTATAGGTATTTTACGGTCGGCCGCCTGCCTGACTTTAACTTACCTTAACCGCCTTTTACACCCGAGTAAGAAATGAGGCAGAATGAGGCACACGACAGGTCAACTTATCTTTTACGTCACCTCAGTAAAAAAGGGGGTGGTCTATTCTACTCAACCTGATACCACACGGCGTGTCAACTTACTAAAGTAAACACGTGAAAGGGGACTAAGGTACTAGTCCCCTTTTACGACCTTTTTTTTATTCAAGTGGACGGTTTATAGTACTTTTAAATCGTCAAATGTTTTTAAAGAAGCTACCACTGATTCGGAAGTTTGCTCCTACAGAGACGAACCAGCAAGAAACTCGGCGGATAATCTTTTTGAATTCAATTTGGCGGTTCTCCGTGCAAACCAATAAAACTACTAACCAATTGATGCTTATATAACCGATTGAATTATTTAGAAGACTTTTTTCATACTCGTAGTCAATTGCCGCACGTAATCAAGTCAGATTTCCAATAACATTGACCTTTCTCAAAACATGTTTACGTGAAAGTG
The DNA here is from genome assembly GCA_029227775.1 of Morpho helenor. Classification (NCBI taxonomy): domain Eukaryota; kingdom Metazoa; phylum Arthropoda; class Insecta; order Lepidoptera; family Nymphalidae; genus Morpho; species Morpho helenor. The sequence continues at coordinate 16,776,341 of JARGCU010000020.1, read as the reverse complement.
TGGGCTCACGACCCGGTACATGTCTACGCTCTGTTTCACTTCACGACATGTGCGTACTGAGGATTCAGGTGAGAATTTGTGTACCCCTGTGGCGTAGCGGTAGCATAGTTCAAGGTTTGATTTCCGACTCAGAAATTGTCTGAAATAAACCTTACTATACAACAAAGTCATCGTCCCGTCTGCCTTTCTGTCGATCTATTTGTTTGTATTATGATAAACTCAAAAACAACTACACGGATTTTCATGCAATTTTCACTAAAATAATGATTCACAATGGCGTATATTTATCTATATTTGAGAAAGGTCATATACAATGCTGGTATTGAAAATGCAATTATACTATACTGTATCAATCATACATTATAAATCCTTATCAAATATTTTAGTTAACTTAAGCATTTCTCTTTACATTGTACCGTATAAAGAAATGCTAAAGCAAACTTATCTCATTAAGTTATTGATGATCTAATTTTACTGCAGTTAACATTTTCGGTTAAATGTATTAGAGTTTATAAGAAATTACAAACATAAATATCGATTCCCACTACTATTGTAAAAGAAACTGAACATTTTAGAAAAATATTATAATTACTAATGAATTATAATTACTTATGTAAGTCTAAGTAAGATATCTAATATCAAAATTATACAAAAAAAACTATATTTTCAATTTACTAAAAATCTTTATGAATAAAGAGAAAAAGGTTTAAAACAAACGAAAGCCGAAAGGTGTGAAAATTATTACTCAATTCGTTTACATAACATTTTAATACAACATGTTTAATGTTATATTAACTATATTAAAACAAAGTAATTTTTTATGACTTTTTTATTATCATAAACATAAAGTAGAATGTCAAGCAATTATAGGCAACTTTATATTAACCTAAACTTATAAATTAACTAACTGTTTAAGCAGCTTCAACGCATGTAAATCAGTGTCATAAAATTTAAATTTTGAACACAAAAGTAGTTATTGTGAGTTAAAAATAAGAGATAGAGACACGCTGTTGCAGACTTTTTTGTAGTAATTTTGTAGATCTATAATTCTTTAATACATTACTTTTATGTATCTCTGTTGGTTAACGCGGCGCACGCGAGTAAAGCTCCCAGCATGCGTTTTTTTTGCAAACGCGCGAACTTTTTAACATAATTCACAGAAAATCATAATATATTATTCTTCTAAACCTTCTGGAAGGATTACACTACCTTTTAGTGAACGTGTACGTTACAATAATCCGTTCAGTAGATTTTGGAAAAATCGATTACATACAGATAGCTTTTGGTGACTTTGTTTATACATTAAGTATAGATTTATATTTAAGAATAGGTCCAGTGACTTATTATTCATATTATAATTTTATTAGTACATTAATTTTGTTTATAAAGACAAAATATAACAGGGTATAATAAAATAGTATTATCTAATCGCCGTGTGGTATCCGGCTGAATAAAATAGTACCACCATCATTTCTTGCCGTGTCGTAAAAGGCGACTAAGGTAAGTCGACCCGCCCTGTGGTATCCGGCTGAGTAGAACAGACCACTCTCTTTCTTAGCGATGTGTCGTAAAATACGACTAAGGTAAGTTGACGTCAGGCAGGCGACAGGTCGCAAAATACTTAACCAAATTATGTGACAACATGTTGTGCCGACCCCACTTAAGAGTAATATAAGGGCAGGAAGATGTCTAATTCGTGAACGCAACTTTTTAATATTATCTGTTACGTAGAATGAGAAGAGTATAACAAAAGGGTAATGATTGTTTTTCGCTCATCCACACACAAATAAAGCCATGTTACGATGTGATTTTTTGTATATAGGCAGCTGAATAGATAGAGAATCCCATAGGTTGTATATTTTGGCAGTAAAATGCAGACGAAGTCGCAGTCAGAAGCTATAATGTAAACGCACTTAGCTCCCGCACCTGAAGCGGCGCGAACGCGGTATGAAAGGTTCGACAAACTCAGTCGTATCGGAGACCGTTGCGGTGCGAGCGCTCGCGTTCCAAATTTGATTTCTGTAATTTTGAATTTGACGCTTTCTGACGAGAAACTTGATGTCAAATTTAGTGGAGCGTGCTGTGTTTTATATGGATTTAATAGTTTAACATTGTGAGTATTATGATTATTGCAATAATAAATTTACACATAAATTTCAAGTGAAAGCTTTATAATTTTCTGCATAATAAATACGCGAAATTATGGTGAGAAAAAGTGGTTTACTAACTCTGTTTTCGGACGAATGTAAATAACGTAGACTAATAAAAAATATATTTAAATAATACTTTGGCTTTATAAATATTTTGTGATACTACTTTAAGATAAAATAATAATAATACTAGATGTATACAGATTAAATTTAAATTTATTTGTAATTTGAGTAACTTTCGCTGTTTAGTTGAAGTTGTTTAGTTAATAAATTTAGATAAACCGTATGTTTTCTAAAAATTTTTGAATTTATAGAAATTGTTACGCGCGAAGAGCTGCGAGACCGCCCGACTCTCTCGAGAGAGTCCCAGGTTCAAAGCAAACCCCAATAAGTTTTTCTGTGTCTAATTGAGAAATGCAATTTATCACACGCTTTTCGGTGAAGGAAAACATTGTTAGGAAACTAGCATAACTCCAGAGAATTCTGTGGATATGTGTAAAATGCCAATCCGCATTGAAGCAGAGTGGTGGGTTTTAGCTCCAACCCCTCTCTCAAAAAACGAAGCGAGGCGGTCTACGCCCAGCAGTGTTATTCAGTTTACTTAAAAAAAATTAAAGCTTTTATAAACTTGCCTTTTACAACTTTATCAATATATCGATAACTGATGAACAGAAAACAATTTCAGAAATTTTAAATATTTTTTAATCTTTAATATTTAAATGAGGTAGTCTTGTCGATATATAATCTGAATTTTAGAAACGGCTTCGACGATTTTCGTAAAATTCAGTATGTAGTGGGTTTCGTGTGCGATAAATCGATACAGCTAGGTTTTATTTAAAAAATTGATTTAAGGCATTAAAGAGTGCTAAAATATAAATAGAATACGAAGGTTAATTTTGTTGCCATATGTAGTAGTCCTTTCTTTCTTTTTTTAATTGCATTTTTCTCTATTCGACTTTCATATTACACATTACAAATCATTTATTTATAATCATTATCTTTAATATTAAAATGAGTTAATCTTGTATGTACCTATATATATATTATATATTCGTAATCTCGGAAACGGCTCCAAGGATTTTACTGAAAATCAGCATGTAGGAGGTTTTGGGGGAGAAAAGTCGACCTAGATAAGTTTTAATTGAAAGAAATGTCGTTTTATACCTGATTTCGAGCTCTAAAGTTTTTTTGAAATTTACGTTGAATACAATCACAATATTTCGCTGTCAAACGTAAAGTCATGGTAGTTAATTTGGGTAACGGGTGGTCTAGAGAGGTGAAAATACCTAGGATCGAGCCCCACCTGCCCTATTATTTTTTCAATTTATTTTTTAATTTTAATTTTTTTTACATCATTTTAAAGATTACCGAGCAAGGCTCAGTCACCCAGGTACTTTATATTTAAAAGTAATTTTTAGTATAAAACTAAAATAAGTTCCTCCCCGTGTCAGGCCTGTACGATCTTGTGTGCCTCTAAAATCACTTACCATCCCGCCATACAATACCGTATTTTTTGCTAAATCTTTTTCTGTACTTGCTGGATGTCTGTGGAACTCGTTGCCATACAGCGTCATCAATGACTGCTTTAGCCTTTCCTTCAGCACTTTTAAACTAAGACTAAAGAAACATTACACATCTTTACCATCATAATGTAATTGTTGACATTTATATATTATACTTTGTATTATATATAGTGTGTATGTAAATATATTTATTTATATATAAATATATTATATATTTATTTTATCTTTATTGTTAAATTAGGAAATTATTAGTAGGTAATTCTAATTCATAATGTTTGATATTTGCGTACCTTTTTCTTTAATATAAATTGTCTCACCTCGTAGGTTAGCTGGCAGAGATCTCTGTCATAGGGATAAGTTGACCTTTGTACACTTTTTTTACCAATTATGTTTTTTTCCAACATTTTTTATGGTACATAAATAAATAAATAAATAAAATAATAATACAATTAACCTTTTTATAACTTTTTATAACATGAATTGATCATTTTTGCAAACCACTTCACATCAAGTGATTCTGATACTAAATAATGATGGATTAAAAGATCGTAATGTGTTATAATCACAAAGATTATGATAACCAAAATTTTTAACGGTTTGTTCATAGCATCAGACCGGCACGTCAAATCGCTTAGCGGAATACTGGCGGGATGGTGGTAATTAGCCAAGGCCAGGCCACTCACCACTTTAAGTCTAGGAAAGAGTGATTTAATTTAGCCCAATCGGAAACCAAACCTAGTACCTTTAGGTTATCAAGCGAGTGACTCTTCTATGTTTCTTCTTATGTTTGAGAAGTTCTATAATTTGACAACACATAGGTACATTAAATGTAATTTTAATTCCTTTTCACCCTCCAGACTAAGAACATCGCTGCAGATTTTTTTTACAATGAACTTTGTAACACTAATGCGAAATCCTCCTGCCCTTATCCCGCCCTAAGTGGGGTCGGCACAACATGTTATAAACATGTTGTCACATGATTTGGTTACATATTTTACGACTGGCCGCCTGCCTGACGTCAACTTACCTCAGTCGTATTACACGACACCTCGGTAAGAAAGAGGGTGGTCTATTTTATTTAACCGGATACCACACGCTGAGTCAACTTACCTTAGTAGCCTTTTACGACACCTCGGTAAGAATGAGAGTGGTCTTTTTACTCAGCCGAATGCCACACGGCGGGTCAACTTACCTAAGTTGCCTTTTACACCTCGGTAAGAAATAAGGGTGGTCTTTTTACTCAGCCGAATGCCACACGGCGGGTCAACTTACCTAAGTTGCCTTTTACACCTCGGTAAGAAATAAGGGTGGTCTTTTTACTCAGCCGAATGCCACACGGCGGGTCAACTTACCTAAGTTGCCTTTTACACCTCGGTAAGAAATAAGGGTGGTCTTTTTACTCAGCCGAATACCACACGGCGGGTCAACTTACCTAAGTTGCCTTTTACACCTCGGTAAGAAATGAGGGTGGTCTTTTTACTCAGCCGAATACCACACGGCGGGTCAACTTACCTAAGTTGCCTTTACGACACCTGAGTAAGAAATGAGGGTTGTCTATTCTGTTTAGCCAGATACCACACGGCGTTCAAATTATAATTCTCATGTTACATTTATTTATTCGCTGTCTTATGCAACGTCGGAGTATATTAGATGTGCGCATATTTGTTTACGCATTTATATAACATACGCATAAAAATATTTGTTAATTTAGAATCAAAATATTATACAATAAACTTCCGAATTAATTCCGAAGGGAAAGCTAGAATTAATATAAACTTATTCATTACATAATGTGCCAACTTTCTTGAAAGATGTTTTTGATGTGTTAAACATACAATTAACATTTTCGATTTATGTTAAAAAAACAGTGGCATCAATGAGGTGTGAGGTCCGGTCAATCGGCATCAATATCTTGAAAGGATCTGTAACTGTTCGCGTCAACTTACATATTTAAATAGCCTCACATATGTAATAATTTTTTATTTCTTATTCTCGAAGTAAAACCGGAAATTTTTCTATCCGATAATGTAAGTCCGGTATGTAATCTTCAATTGAACCAATTTTATTGTTGCTCCAGTGAATTAAACTAGCAGACAAACAAATATGTGCAAAATCCTACTAATATTATAAATGCGAAAGTTTGTGACTAAGGATGTATGTTTGTTACTCTTTCACGGCCAATCCACCGATCCAATATCGATGAAATTTGGCACAATTATTACTTATACACCGGAATACCATACAGGCTTTAGAAATCCTGTTAATTTCACAGGAATAGGATGACATCGATCTAGCGAGGCTTTATTTTCAAAAAAAATCCCTGAAAAAACGGCTACAATTTTATGAGAAAGCTAATTAACTGAAACGTTAATTGCGCTGTCCATTACAAAGTCACGATAGCTTATGTGGGTAACGGGCAGTCTCAAATTAATAATACTAAGATCGATTTCAGACAATTATCTTTTTCTTTTTCTCATTACATTTTTTTATTATTTATAAAAATTACCGACAAAGGCTCAGCCACTGAGGTACTTAAGATTATTTGAGCAAAGCATATTTTAAATTTGAGATCTTTTTTTTCCTAGAGGAGGCGAAATGATGGACCTCATATGGGCTTTTCCACAGGGGAGTTTCCGACTTCCACGGACTTCTGATTTCCTCCCTTCTGCGTCCCTTCTACGGTAGGACCACCTTTCGGCATTGCCTCAATTTCAAATTCAAATTCAAAATATTCTTAATTCAAATAAACTCGTAAGCAAGTGCTTTTGAAACGTCAACTCTACTTCACCGTAGGTGTCTATTTCTTGGCCTTTCTGACCCGTTCCAATTATATCCGACATAAACTCTATTTAAGCTACTTGTATTTGACGTTTTTCATACAACATTAAGCATTCAAATATAGTGTGTCTAGGTTTGAATGCTCAAGTCCTTTTGCTTCACAATAGACACATCGGTGCTGACTTTTTAAATTCTGTACAGGTATTCCTGAAAACATGAGCTGTCATCACCTGTGTCAAATGTTAGCTTGTTTAAAATTACGTAATATCCATACCCTAATACCAGGTACCAGTAATTTGATCCAGCTGTCTTCTTCGTCTCCCATTGCTTTTGCCATTGGTTACCTAAGAGTTTTATTCTGTATCTCTCATCAGTCTTTTTTGGCATAAGATTCTATAATAAAAATCCGCAATCAATTTCAGTTTTGCCATTACAGCAGTTTAAAAACACTGTTAAAAAGAGACTGATACAGAAAGCCTACTATACTCTTGAAGAATATTTAGAAGATAAGAATGTGTGGATATAGCTCTCTTTGAACCTGTACAAGACAGTAACGACTTAATGTAAATAGTATTAAGAATTATATTTTTAAAAGAGCAACCGCCGAGTTTCTTGCTGGCTCTTCTCGGTAGGAACAGCTTTCCAAACCAGCAGTAGAGTTGACGATTCAAAAGCACTTGTTTACAAGTTTATTTGAATAAAGAATATTTTGAATTTGAATTGATTGGAGATCTACCGGGATGCGAGTAGCATCAAGCTGTTACAGCTTCGATGCCAATCTCCGTGTCAGTCGGTCTCGCGACCTGAACAATTATTTACGGCTGCAATTACTAAATAATTACCGCCGTAACGCGTCTGTAACAAGGTGTTACGCATCATACGCGTCTCGGTCGCTGCGCTGGCCTATCGTTTTAACGAGGTTTTATACATTTTTACTACATCTATCACTACACTACTATGTATTATAAAACAATTTTTATCTACTGTATATTTGTTCTTGATAAACAGAAAAAATACTGAACGAATATTCACCTAACTGTCTTTAATAGACAGAGTAATTTATAAGGAACGTTAAAGTGTATAATTTGTTTAGGTTTTATGTAAATTGATGGGAATATTACGATAGTTGTTAACAATATTAATAAAAACAAACCACCTTAAAACTTTCACCTGAAAAGCTGCCTAATCATCTTTACATCAAGATAATTGTAAAGCTTGAAAGCTTTAGTTACATTAAGCATTTCATGCATCAATTTATTTTTGCACCATATAAGATGTATGCTCCTGCCCTTACCCTACTATAAGCGGGGTGGGCACAAGATGTTTTCACATAATTTTGTTACGTATTTTACGACCAGCCGGCCGTCTGACGTTAACTTACCTCAGTCGTATTTTACGACACCTCGGTAAGAAAGAGGGTGCTCTATTCTACTCAGCCGGATACCACATAGCGGGTCGACTTACCTTAGTCGCCTTTTACGACACCTCGGTAAGAAAGAGGCTGGTCTATTCTACTCAACAGAAAACCACACGGCAAAAAGATGGTGGGCCCTATGGTGATTAAATAAATTAAATTAATAGTTAATTAATTAACCTGTCACACTTTAACTATAATTAAGGATAAAGATTTAGTTAATAAAGATAAGCCTAGGTAAGATAAGGTCTAGGAAGTGTATTAAAAAATAAACATTGGTAATTATACTGTGTTCCGATCTGATCAAGACTTATATGTTCCCTGTATTTTGTGAATTTAACTGGCCTAGCATAAAAGTTAAATTGTAACAATCTCACTGCTGGACATAGGCCTATTCTCTCCGTTCTTGGAGAGAAGGGTTGGAGCTAAGCTACGCTGCTCCAATGCGGATTAGGTAGGTAGGACTGCGGTAGGTTATACATATCCCCAGATTTCTCTAGTGATATGCAGGTTTCCTCACGATGTGTTCCTTCATCGAAAAGTGTGATAAATGAATAAATAGCGTGTGATAGCAAAATAAATGAGTTTTAATAGAAAACTCATTGGTGCCTGCCGGGGTTTGAACTTGTGACCCGCTAGAAAGAGTAAGACTCGTCTTACCGTTATGCTATCACAGCTTTTAGGCTAACATACCAACAAACAATTAGAAATTTTTTTGCATAATAAAGTATTCTATCTATCTATGGTTTAGTAACAATAAAAGTGTAACACTCTCAGCGGATCGAAATAATTACGCACCCCAATGAACCGTGGCGGATAGTCGTAACGGGAACCGAACCCGTTACACGGCTCCCTCGGGCGACGAGCTTTGTTTCTAGCCAGATGCTGTGAATGATTATTGAATATGATTTTACGTTTATGGCATACATCAAAACAATAAGTAAGAAAAAAATAAAGCGTTTTTGTGGCTTACTATATGACACATATTGAAGCATTTTTATAAACGAAAAACTTAACGAGAACTTATTATTCGACTGTATTTTGAAAATTTATAAAACAATTAACATCAATCTTTTGTCATCAGCAAAACAGACGATTTGAGAAAACATGCAAAGGCTCAACAAGTACCATAAGTACGAAACGAATGAGTAATAATTGACATGTATTGTAATGTTTTTTTGATCCCTCGGAGATTAAGATCGTAAAGCCATAATTAATGTATAGAAATCGGCTATACTCACGTGTTATTTTATCGGATGAGCCCGACTGTTTCCGCCGCGATAACGCCGCGTAAAGAGCTCATGAATAAGAGCCCCGTATGGGCTTGAAACTAGTCGGGCTCATCCGATAAAATAACACGTGAGTATAGCCGGTTTCTATACATCAATTATGAATTCCACTCACGATAGTTTAAATTCAAAAATCGTAAAGCCAATGAAAAAAATATTTATTTCTAATAATCTTTTTTGATATCTGGAAAGTCTCAAATTAATAAAATAAAGTTAATAAAATAAACCTTATATACTTTGTGATACGTATTTCAAATTATTAGGTTCACAAAAACGTAATATTCAGAACCGTTTACGTTCGTATTTATACTAAAACTTTGGAATCCAGCACTGTATAGGAAATTAAAAAGTAACAAGTAGACAAATCCTACGTTCCGTTTAAGGCATCGACTATTTTAATACCATTATAAATATTTAATAACATTTCTAGCACATTGAAAGTTTATAATATTTTAAGTCTTTTCGACGTGTTCTGTTCTGTTAGCATCTTTAAATCAATTAATGCGCCAAATCTCGCCGTGTCTAATGCAGTTACTGTTTTTTCTTCATAATTGCGTGCACGTTCTCGCGTGACGACATGACTTTAAGTTCATCTCGCGTTCGTAGTTTAGATAAAATTGATATAAACAACCTTAATAACGAGCTTGACCTTGATTTAGGACGAGCATGGTGCTCTACTCTAACATACAGTTACTGATTGTGATCATGTATGATGACTTGTGTAGCTTGGATTAAATAGAAATAGAGGTAAAAAATAGAATAAAGACACTAACTTTATATTAAAAAAATGATTATTTTTCTATAGTCTAACCGTTTAACTCAGACTTCGCCTGCGGAAAACGAGGGCGCGGAGGTAGTATACAAGTAAAATCAGTAGCGTAGTGTGATAAACAGGAGGAGACTGGCATCTACCTCAGTGCCCGTTCTCGTCCTACCTCCGCGCTCTTGTACCCTTCAGGCGAAGACTGAGTTAAACTGTTAGCCTGTATAATGATATAGAATGTATCACGCAAGGTAGTTTTATAATTTACTATGAATAAGATGAAGAGCAAATTTAAGAAAAATTACAAATTACTAGTAAACTCCAGCTACGGTAAATTCTTGTGTTACGAGTATGTTCACGTCGGTAGTATGACTGGGATTCGAACCCACGACCTCCCGATTGCAAGTTATCCAAACCATTCCGCTACCGCTTTATAAATTATATAGCCTATAGCCTTCCTCGATAAATGGTTAAAATCGAGTTTTTCAAATCGGTCCAGTAGTTCCTGAGATTAGCGCGTTCAAACAAACAAACTCTTCAGCTTTATTAGTATAGATATAGATTCAAATAATGCATAGTCCAAATAAAGGGTTGATTATTTTTTACATGTCCGTCTGTTTGTTCCAGGTAACACAGCGCGGTAACGTAAAATGTGTTTGCAACGTCGGACTTCGATAACGAGTTGTGTAAGTTAGTAGTGTATGAACTGGCGTCGCACTATGACCATGTGCGGGAAAGTGTGTTTAGTGTTCGTAGCACTAGTCGGACCAGTGATATGTGAGTATATTACATATGTCAAAAATGTCAAAAACACAACACAAGTTAACAGTTTTACACACAGAAAGAAGAAATAACAACAGAATCATCATTCTCCTGCCCTTATCCCACTCTAAGTGGGGTCGGCTCAAAGTGTTATAAATATGTTATCATTTGATTCGGCTTGGTATTTTACGACAGGCAGCCCGCCTGGCGTTAACTTACCTTAGTCACCTTTTATGAAACCTCAAGAAATGAGGGTGGTCTATTCTGCGGCACACGGCGGGTCGACTAAACTTAGTCGCCTTTTACGAAACCTCAGCAGGAAATGAGGATGGTTTATTCTGCTCTGCCAAATACCACACGGCAGGTCAATTTAACTTAGCCGCCTTATACGACACCTTAGTTAGAAAAGAGGGTGGTCTATTCTACTCAGCCGGATACCACACGGCGTGTCAACTTACCTTAGACGCCTTTTACGACACCTTGGTAAGAAAGAGGGTGGTCTATTCTACACTGCAGGATACCACAAGGCGGGTCAACTAACCTTCATCGCCTTTTACAACAGCTCAGTAAGAAATGAGGGTGATCTTCTACTCAGCTGGATACCACACAGTGGGTCAACTTACCTTAGTCACCTTTTAGGATACCTCGGTAAGAAATGAGTGTGGTCTATTCTACTTAGCCGGATACCACAGTACATTCGATTTGTCTTATCAAATAATCAACTGAGTTCGCTCTGCGAAAATTCCACCGACACTATTACGAAGTCCGAGACATAAAATGTTATCTGTCAGACAATGGATGCTATAATCGCGGTGCAAATCGCTCATTTTTCACAAATAAGTTCCGCAAGTGAAAGTTGGAAAGCTGTTCTCTTGAACTATTGACCAAATGCTTTAATTGCAGTCATTACGCAGTAAGTATAGGCATAATTATGATGGTATTGGGTTATGTCAGGACGGTTAAAACATTTTAACGGACAATTATGGGTTTTGTATTCTTGGAAACTATGATTCATATGGCAATATATAATGTACTCCCACTCAGATAAAAGAAATATAAGTCAAACTTGGCGTGTGGTATTCGATTAAGTAGAATAGACCACCCTCTTTCTTACCGAGGTGTCGTAATAGGTGACTAAAGTAAGTTGACTTACAGTGTGGTATTCGGTTGAGTAGAGTAGATGACTATCATTTCTTACAGAGTTGTCGTAAAAGACGATTAAGGTAAGTTGACCCACCGTGTGATATCCGGCTGAGTAGAATAGCCCACCCTCTTTCTTAGCTGTCGCAAAAGGCGACTAGGCCAATCTTAAAATACTTAGCCGAATCATGTAACAGGTAAGTTGATCCACCGTGTGGTATCCGGTTGAGTAGATTAGACCAATCTCATTTCTTACCGAAGTGTCGCAAAAGGCGACTAAGGTAAGTTGACGTCAGGCAGGCGGCCGGTCGTAAAATACCTAGCCGAATCACCTAACAACATGTTTATAATATGTTGTGTCGACCCCATCTAAAGTGGGATAAGGGCTAGAGTATGAATGTACATTGTAAGTTTCATTTACTTCTCTCAGGCGGATCTTCATGACATGTTGATCTCCTTGAAAATGATTTTCAAGTACCCTTCTTTTTTAAAGATTAATTAATATTGTTCCAATTTAGTATGATAATTTATTAATCGATACATATATCACTTTAGCTCAAACAAGGCCGAGAGTTTAAATAATCAGTGACATTTAATAATTATATTTTAAATTGTTTCTAAATCGGAAATTTTTGCATGCTTATGAAGTGCCATATATATGTCAGTATTATTGTATTTCCGCAAATTAATAAATAATTAATTGATGCGTCTAGCCTTAAAATATATCTGAGGAAACCGCACGCTGACTTAATAAAGCGATTGAATTCAAAAATGTTTTGTAAATTGCAATAAAGCGTAGGGCAACGTTTAAGAGGCTCTTTAAGACTTCTTGTTGGATGAAGGCTGTTTAAGAGACTGTTTAAGAGGCCCATAACTGGGAAGAACAAGAAAACACTTGCTTTTTAATAGTTCCTAGCGTGATGTCACAAATACCATTAAAATCTTTTATTTCTTTTTATACATATATTTAGTGTAGTGTTTATAAACTAATGTTGTATGAATGTAGCACAGGCTCAAACACGCACTAACAAGTAACAACATGTCACTTCACGACCACTCTCACCAAGGGCTCTCGTGTCACTGTCGTGGTGCATCATGAGACTAGTGTGAGTTAGTGTGACTATGTTTCATGTATGTGTTACATATATGTGTCTCGTATATAAATGTACAAAGTACGTTACACACGTCAATCCGCATACACTACATTTAGAAAAGAGAAAGAAAAAATAAAAAAAGCACATGTATAAAGCGGACTTATCCATAAAAGGCATCTCAGTCAATCTTTGAGTAACAGTAACAGAAGGACAGGGACCAGAATTGAAGAAGAAAGAGAATACGGGTAATAAAGAGAAAAAGAAAAAGTTTATATAAATTTAACTATTTAATCTATGAATTAATTTTAGTAAAATAAATAGATGAAAAGATGCTACTCATATATAATTACTTCACATAAATAATTTGCTGTCTGTAACTTAAATACCGAAAGGGAAAGAGGTTTACGGATTGATACTGGTAAATCATTCCACAGTTTAACACCATGAAAGCTATATTATCACGAATAAGTCAGTGAGTAGCATTTATGGAAAGCAAGATCTAAGGTATTCATAGATCTTAGCCGGCCACATTCTACATCCAACAAGAAGTTGAATCGCTCTTTAAGATATATTGGGATTAAAGAGTATTTTATAAAGAAGTGATAGACCTTAGGGCTGAAGTGAAATAGAAGAATAGGTTTAAGTCCTTCAATCGTGGTCTTTTGAGCCTTTTCGGACTACTTCGTCTGCTGCATCAATACCCAGTGACATTTTGTTCATGAAAACTTGGTTTATTAGTGATCACGTTCTCCTAAGAACAAAGTTAAATCTAAACAACGCTAATCCTTCGAGTTCTCTCGCTAATCAGAGATCTCATGGCGCAGTCAGTGAGCAAGTAGGCTGATGACAATCTTAGAGTGAGACGTGTTATCGCGGAACTTTCTGGGTTAATTTATTTATTTATTTATTTATTTAAAACTTCATTGCACGTACACATTAAAATATACAAAATAACAAAACAGAACTTAACCTTATGTATAAGTACAAAGGGCGGCCTTATCACTGAATAGTGATCTCTTCCAGGCAACCCTAATTTAACTTGACGTATTATCTATCTACACGTCAAGGGCTAAAATTTATATTCAAATTATTCTTTATTCAAGTTTGTTTTCACATGCTCTCGGATCGTCAAATATTTAAAAATACTAAGTAAGTTACCACTACAAAAGTATATCATCATCCTTCTGCCCTTACCCCACTTTAGTAGGGTCGATACAACATGTTACAAACATGCTGTCACATGATTTGGCTATTTAACGACCGGTCGCCTGCTGACGTCAACTTACCTTTGTAGAGGTAGGACCTCGGTAAAAAATGAGGGTGGTCTATTCTCTGGTCTGTGTTCTATTAGCACTGTTTCGTAGTATTCAAAAAAATCATAAAGAAACTGGGCGCCCGCTCTTTTTAAAAATAGTTATATAATTTCAACAAGTAAAAAAAACTAAGGTGTTTTAAAAGCCTTATATAAAAAGCTACTTTTGACTCAAACGGACATCGAATCCAAGACCTCGATATACCAGGGTCACCATTATAATAATGTCCGCGACTCCCATAGATTTCTCCAAGTGTAAACCAGCCGTATTAATTAGTCTGAAACAACTTAATTTATTTTTGTAACCTTTAATCACACTAATTTAAACCTTAAATCAACACAATAAATGCTTTAATGACCGCATTAAATATATAGTATCTATCCTCTAATATTAATCACTGGAGTAGCAGGAATTAAACTTTATTTCATGTCAATTAAGGTTGACTTTAAGTTATATATCTTGCTAATTCTGTACATCGTATACATTTGCAAACATTAATATTACCATAAATTTTACAAATTTAAACTTTATTCATAAGCAATAAAGATTACAAATAACGCATTTTATAATATTGTCTAATATATTGTTTTTATTAATTTAAATAAATATAAACATTAAATGTATCGTCTTAGGGTATATTTTGGATTGTGTTAATATCAATCAATCGTGGGACGCGCCTTACTTTACCGCCTATACAATAATTTATAAGGCATCTTTCTCATATTCAGTTTGATTATGCGATTTCTTTGCTATTCTTTGTTTGCATTGTTTAAGGAATCGCGTCCGGGAAATGATTGTTATAATTATTCTATTATTCAATAATGTAGGTTTTATTTCTTACCTTATAACTATAACTTCAGCTGGCTTTGTCTATGTCAACACTAGTCTTAGTTATTCATATAAATTACATGGTGTAAAGAATCATTAATGTTATTATTAAAACCTTCAATTATTTTACGTATTAAAATTGTTTATAGAATTTAGCGTTACTTTGCGGTGGGCCATAATATAAAAGTGATCAAAATATTATTTTGCTATAATCCGCGATACAAGAAAGTATATGCAATGCTAAATGTAGAGTCTACTATTCGTTCTCATACCTGATACATGAATTTGTAAAAACTCATGCTCTACCCGCCATCAATAAACAATCATACACCAGCACCGCACACATTCACAACCACAATCTCAACAATTGTTTCAACATTTTCTGTAAACAATTTTTTGGTTTTTCGAACCTGGGTGTATATTTGTTTTGAAGTGTGTATTTTAAATTATATACGTTTATATTTACCAGTTGTCTGTCACCCATAACACAAGTATTAAGTTATTTACTTTGGGGACGGACGACCGTGCGTGAGCCCCATATATTTATTCATTTATTAAAAGCTTTGATTATGTTTAACTTATTTATCCTGGCTACTTTTATTATTATCCGTGTCTATCTCGATCTATACAAGTATTCCGTCGGTCGTTGACCCGGGCCGCGGACAAAAACTAAAATGGCAAACGCGAGCGATCCATGGGATCACATTGTGTCGGATGGGGAAACTGCATTCCGCATTCTGTGATGATTGGTTTGTACTACCGACTTGAAACATATTTCTATGGTGTTAAAATTGTCTTTAACGGTTCACTATCAACGGTTGGATATTATCAAACTTCCATTTTTCCTGTCTGTTCGCGGAAAACTCAATCGATATCGTGAAAAAGTGGGAATAATTTGAATTTGGAATGAGGAAGGGGATGAAATTTTTGGGAAAAGAAAGTTTTGATTGAGTAGAGACAGCATCTAGTTCGGACAAATTTTAAATAAGGATGAAATGTATAATATTGAAATCAAAGGGAAATAAACACGATAATTTAGAAAGTATGAGTTTAATTCTATTAAAAAGTATTAATAAAATTATTTTGCCACTAGTAATAGCCCGCGGTTTCACCCACATACATACCGATCTCATGGCAGTGGAAAGTCTACTAAGTCGGACTATAGATTTATTTTTGTTAAATATATCATCAATAGCTCCCGTAGCGCATGCGATGAAAGATTTTTATGACAAATTTTTTACACCTTATTTCATTTTATATTACAAATCCCTATTTTTTTAAATGTAATATAGCCTATGTTGCTCTGTAAAGATGCAGCTTTCCAATGGTGAAAGATATTTTGAAATCAGTCTAGTAGTTTTTGTGTGAAAACATTACAAACATACATACTAATTTTTCCTCTTTATAATATTAATATAGATAATCCGCGATAAAGTGACAAAGAAAATATATTTAATGGTAAATGTACGTTAGACTATCCGTTTGTCCTGCTAAGTTATTTAATATATCGATTATGAAAACGGATTGTCCACTCTACATTTAGCCTTATATATATTTACTATTTTAGTTTATCGCGGATTATAGCAAAATAATTTTATTACTTCTTTTGTATTACGGATTTCCGTAAACTTACGCCTAATTCTATAAATTATTTAATTTTATTATCAAGTAATTATTCTGGTGTAACTTACAGGCAAGGCAGTTATAGGCAGGTTGCCTCTTCCTTTTTTTCAAAACCCTACGCGAGGGATAACTGCATGTGCCTATAATTAAAGTGATCTACAATACTTTTAAAAAACTTTTATTTTACTTGCCGTGTATTTGGAGGGTGAATTTTGCAAGTTAAATTTGACCCACGTCCCGGTGTCCGACTGAGCTGAAATTTACATATTGGTCGTCTCGATGACAATGAATGTTTATGACAAGCATGAGATTCTGCTGCTAGGTTTGTCTCCAGATTAGAGAACTCCTCAACGGTTAACAGTAATTTTGTTAGTTTTTTATATTGTTTGACTTATTATAATACTAGCTTTTACCCACAACTTCGTTTGCGTGGACCGTTGTCACGTCAGGGGTTGATAATTTGCGTTTTTCAATGTCATCCTATTTCTGTAGAATTAACAGGATTTCTATAGCCTATATCTTATCTCGGTGTATAAGGAATATTTGTGCTAAATTTAACCGATATTGGTCCAGCGGATTCGCCATGAAAGAGTAACAAATATGCATCAATACTCAGAAACTTTCGCATTTACAATATTAGTAGGATTTTATATTGCAATGCAGAGCAGCAGCTTGCTAATAATATTTACAATGTAAAATATGAGAAATACCGTTTCTCTTATGAGAAAATTATTAGATATTTAACTGTAACAGTATATTACCGACTGCAATCTACCTAACACGCAAGTATTACATGTGATCTGCGTATGTAATTTGGTCCCCGGGCAACGAGGAGCGATTACAGAAAGTATACAGCAGTAATTGCCCAGATACAGATATGTGGCGTGTTGCATATGACAAGCTGTAGGGTAACTCCGTTTAGAAGTAAGCGAAGTATACAGGGACTCAGTGAAGTCAGCAAATCATTCGTGGACCTCGTGTAAGAAATACGCTTACAAAATTACACAATTGAAGATTATTAAAATTTCCTAGATTTGAATCTTCCGACTTTGTCTATGATTTACCGACTACCAAATTGGTCAGTTTAGCTTTGAAAGAGTAACAGACAGACAGACTCATGGATTTATAATATTAGTTTCGATATGTTTGTCAATAAAACCGACGATATCTCACACAAGTAGCCGTTAAAGTCATAGAGAAATTACCTGATCAGTAAAACTTTAAGGTCATTACGCCTCATACATAGATAATCAAAGAAGATTATCACAAGATGTACAGCATTATGTAACAGTGATCGCAAAGGTACAGACAAAAGTGCTTTTGTTGGACACATCTCATCTGTACCCGTTTCCGGCATCCGAATTAGAATCGCTATTGCGCAATGAATTATGTTAATGTTCTACGATAATTACCTTGTTAGTTTGTTACGATTCGGTGTAATTGGGAAATTATTACAGAAACTATTTGGATGTTAGTTAGGGTCACAAGGTAAAGGCAATCAGGTAGACTGTTTATTGACCCTCAACATAGCTTAAAAAGGTCATAAGAAAGCTCAAAGTCACTCAGCGTGCGTTGAAGCGAGCTTGTTCTTCATCTTTGTCAACCTATGGACGTCCATTATTGGACATAGGTTTCTTTACGGGATTCTCCACACCACACGATTTTGTGCCAGTAGGATTCAGCGGCACCCCACGACCCATTGATGTAGTGAGTATTCCTCCTAGGGGGTCTACCAACACTGCATTTTCCGGTGCGGGGTCGCCATTCCAACACCTTGAAACCCCAACGCCCATCAGTTTTCCGCACTATGTACCTCACCCATGGCCACTTCAGCTTCGCAACACGCTGAGCTATATCGGTGAGTCTGGTTCTTCTCAGTTCTAATTTGATCACGTAGAGATATTTCGAGCATAGCTCGCTCCATTTCCCGCTGTGCAATTGAGCCTTCTTATGAGGAGCGAGCTATGCTAAAGCGATATATGCGAGTATTTTTACGCGATCAAATCAGAATTAAAGAGATCCGTAAAAGAACCTAACGATATAGCTCAAGTAAAGCGGCGATGGGCGGAACACATAGTATGGAAAACGGAGTAACTTTGCGATGTTATGGTGCTGGAATCACAGCGTCGGTAGGCCCTCCTCATGGTAGATCCAGGTAGCTTCGCTGGATCCAAGTGGCACAGATGTGGTGTGGAGATTCCGTCCAGTGGTTGATGATAAAGAAGAGGGGGTCTAACTTAGCGCGAAACCAAGCGGAAACTTTATATCGCGTATGCATATTTATAGTCTGAGCTTAAATTATTTAAAATCACTTAGAATATAGGAGTTTACTGTTATTTTGTTCTTATGTCTAGTTTTAATTACAAGCTATAAAGACATGACTCGTTATAAACTTTCTATACCGAAGATATAACGATTATGTCTAAACACATTCGACTGCTAAGTTTAATGTTTCTAATTGCCCAGTTTAGTGATCTAGGTAAAAATTTGTTTTCACTTCTACGAATTTTAACTGTCACTCACTTTTTCGTACGTGTTATTTTGTTTTTAATGGTAACATTTCTCTTTTTATAGTTATAGTATATAGGGTTAGTAGTAGTGCCATTTATGCGAGTAACATCGCTCGAGGTTTGAAATGGGAGTGCTGAAAAACAGACCCGAGAGCTTCCTCTGTAAAGCAAGACATTGGTTCAAGGAAGCGAATACAGGACGGGAGTTCTCTTCAAAGTTTTATGTATATCCTAGACATACGAGAGTTCACAAAAGCTTGTGATGTCGCGACTAAGCAGAATTAGCAACTCATTCGTTGGTCTCGGTATTTGCTTCTACAATAAAATTCCGCAATCCATAATAGACCAGTCTACAGAAAGGTTTAAATTAGGTGTAAGAGATATGCTTATACGTAAAGCATATTACAAAACTGACGATTATTTGGATGAAATAAATGCATAGATTTGAAAATCCTTACAGCTTCATACACGACTGCGGTTTAATAATATAACATTGAAAATATTTAAAAGATTGACCGCTGAGTCTATAGTTGGTTCTTCTCGGTAAGAGCAACATTCCGAACCAGTTGTAGCTTCATTAATAATATTATCCTTGACAATTAAAAAGCGCTTGAAAGAGCTTATTTGAATAACGATTATTTTGATTTCTTTCGATAACAGAATTTGATAGCGATAAGATGGTGTCATCATTCTCCTTCACTCACCACTTTCAGTATTTCACACTCTTAACGATGTTTTTACGTCCGTCCGTCTCGCCCTTATAGATATACAAAGGTATTTGCCGGTCTCATTGAGTTAGGCCCGTATAACTGTTGCATAACCATATCCGCATAACGTTATGTGGAAAAGTAAGTTTACGTTAAGGAAAAAATCGAAAGTGGCTACACAGGTTTAGAGTTTTTCAACCTCGGGCTTGACTTTGGCTTCCATATACCCATATTCATATAATAAATGTGAAAGTCCGTCTTCCCGATTACACTGGATCATGAAAATGGGTTGTTTATGGTCCGTAGAAAAGTGCTAGATTATGCTTATTTGTAAACTTCTTAGGAAAGAAATTAACAATGTATGAAGTTACGTGTCGGATAGTCTACTCCAAATTTTGCGTTACAAATATTTTCTTTTATCGTGAATTCCAGCAAAATAATATTATCATTACTTTTGTATTATAAAAACACTTAATTCTATAAACTAATACGAAAAAAAAAATCTTTGGTTAGAAATATCATTGGCTATACGGATTATCTGTAACCTGCGGATCCAAAATGGAGCGGCATGGTAGTTCCAAATTTCATATCCGCATCTTTTTCTTTATCTAAAAATGCCCTTAGCAGTGACTTTAATCCGACCCTTTCCTCAATAAAGCATTTCTCAACTTTCACAATTCCGAGACAACGTCACCTACCCACGAAGACTTCCTGCTTAACATTACAACTTCCTACTTGCGGCAAACTTGCAGTTTATCTGTATCAAGTGCTTCGACGTGGTAATCATAAAACTGGTCGCTTTGTGAGAACCGAGGAAAGTAATGATTATGCAAAGATCTTAATGACAGGTTATAGAGAGGTAATCATACCTATTATAGGAGAGTTGGATATGGGATACATACTTTGACTCGTACACTGTTTGAATGGGTAGCTGATGTGACACGATAACAGGGCTTTCTAGTAGTATATTGATTGGCATATTAGAGAGTTTCTTATAATGTGTGTATAAGGTTATTTTGCTTACTCCCCAGGTGAGGGGTAGGTTGGGTACAGGCGTTTGAAGTGAACCTCCTTCTGGGGCCTGCCGGGTCACGTAAGTGACCTAAAGGGCGTCTAGTTTGGTGGGGAAATGAGGGAGGATGGTTCCCAGACCTCCGTGGTCATAGTCAAAAGATGTGTCAAACCAGGTGGTGTCACAATCGGCGGTATGATGACTTATAATGAGGTTAAATAATTTAATTTGTTTTACCACTATAGATGGTGCTAGGAGTACTATGTATCACTAAATGGCTGCATCTTGGGCAATGGTATAACACTACTTTTAAGATTGTTGATTTATAAAATCATGCTAACAGGCACAGGCATTTTCGTGTGGTATCTGGCTGAATAGAATAGATCACCCTCATTTCTTACCGAGTAAAAGGCGACTAAGGAACTTGATGTCAGGCAGGTGGCCGCTTGGTAAGAAATGATGGTCTATATTTACTGACGCAGACAAATTCGCGGATTCAGCTAGTTCTACATAAAATAGATTAAAACCAGAAAAACGGCTAACTTCATATCCAACTGGGTATTACATCAAATTGCAGGGTACCCTCTCGTCCTTCATGATTTTCATCTTCAATACCGTTATGATTTCATTCTGACTGTACCACAGTTTATCCTTGATAATAGCGTTTATGATGAGATAAAGATCTATTCTGACATCGTTGCTTCATGGATGATATAGCAATTGTACATTTTGTAATGCCAGATGCAATGTGAGACTTAAGTGCTTTATGTGAATCGCTAACGCAATTGAAGACTGCAAAAAGGTATAAAAATTATTCAAATTCAAAATGTTCTTAATTGAAGTTGGTTTTTAAAAGCACTTTCGAATTAAGTATTAATCCACTAATTCGGAAAGATGCATTTACCGAGAAGAATCATCAAGAAACCCGGCGTTAGCTCTTTTTTAAATAAACTAGTTACATTTCTTCATTGCTACTTGTCAAGGACAGTAATAAAGACCACGGATTTAAATCATTTACGTATTCCTCAATAGTCTATTAGGCTTTTTTTATAATATTTATCTTAAATTCCGGTAATGTAATTGTGCCGTTTGCAGTTGAGACCCTAGGGCCATGGAGTCAAAGTGCAAAAAAAGTTTTATCCGTTTTAACACCTCGGTTAATTGCCTCTTCTGGTGACAAGAGGGCTGGCACCTTTTTCGCACAAAGAATCAGCTGAGCGATTCAGCGCGGAAACGCTGGCAGCGTTTCCGCGTATTCTTGGGACCATTCCAAGTGGGCATGGTTTGTATAGTCCTAGCGTGTAAGTAATTTAAGATATATATAACTTGTACATTTTTGCTGTAAATAAAAAAAATCATGGTTAAGCTAAAATTGATTATGGTTTTTTATAAAAAGTTGTTTACCAAAACCAGAAGCCGTAAGCTAATGTTAGTGTGTATTTTGTCTATTATAATTATTATAATTTAAGAAAACCTAATTATTACTTATATTTCCTCAAACTAATGTCCCCAGAAAGTTATTTATTTTAATTAATTCAGTTGTTTTAAACTGCGGTAATGGCAAAGCTTTGATTGTGAAGTTTAATTAAAGACTCGTTTAATAACACCCATCAATAACTACCAAAAGACATAACTTTTATGCAAAGAACATGGGTGCCCGGGTGGTTTGAACCTGGGATTATATATTCAAATTCAAAATCTATCGTTTTATAATTCTTTATATTTTTATGTACAAAAATTAGTTTACTTAAAATATACTGTGAAGCAAATGTAAGAATACCTATTTCCTTAAACTTCTCTTGCAGGCGAACTCAAATTATATGGCTCTTTTTTGTGATACAAAATTTGTTTCATTATCTGCGCATTTACCCCACAGCAATTGTCCATAGGACATAATGCTATGGAAGTAAGCAAAATAAACAAGTATAACTTTGGTATTCCCTAAATCAGGCCACGGCCTTATCATATCTGATCAGATATAGGCAATATTGACCTTCATGCAAATTTCCACCGACAATACGTAGCGTATCTGATCGTAGGAACAATGTAGTTAGATAACAAAGATTCTCCTCTTTGAATCGAAACGATAAATCTATTCCCATACATTCTTTATTACTATAACATAGGCGATAATCTGCAATAGTACCTACTTGGAGTTTTATCATAGTAATTTGTAAGGTGCTAGAGATGCATCTAAATGGGCCTGGAAAAGTGGCAGGTTGAAACTCTTCCTTGTTTATTTCAAATTACTTTCGCATTTGTATGGATTACACAAATAATTTTAAAGTCTTCATCTATTGTCAATTGTACTCAGAATTTCGACACAGTCAATAGTTAATCTAACCGCGTGACGGACCATATCGCAAGATGTTGGCAATGGTAAATTTTCCCAAGCCATCTCTGAATCGATGAAAGCAATACGATCTTGCCTTAATATGCAAACATTACGTAAACTCTACTTTTTTTGTACTGTAGCCATATCATCATTGAAATTATCATATCATCGCGGGGCTACAAAAATCCTATTTTAATTTTACTATTGGTCATACATTGCCCAAATCGATGTAGTACTTAAGTAAAAATATTTATAATTTTTTTTAGTGATACTTTGTCGGCTTCAACTGAAACATTAAAGGACACTCGATTATGTACTATACGTTTAAACCTGTTCCCAAAAGGAAAAATGGGATTTTTAACCTATAATATATAAGCTAAAAATAACAGTATATAAGCTATAATTTTACCTAATTTCATCAATATTGGTCAATTAGTTAATGTATAGAACCGGCTATACTCACGTCTTATTTTATCGGGTTAGCCCGACTACTTATATATGATAACGTCGTGTAAAGAGCTCATGAATAAGAGCCCCGGATGGGTTCGAAACTAGTCGGGCTAACCCGATAGAATAAGACGTGAAACCGGTTCTATACATTAACTATGAATACTACTCACGATAGTTTAAATTCAAAAATTGGTCAATTAGATTGGATGTGAAGGCGTAAAAGGATTTATAATTAAATATACGGGACTATTACACACACAGTCATATTTCTAAGTAAGTTACTTAAGACTTGTGTTATGTATGACAGACAACTGGTAAATATATGCTTATATAATTGTAAATATATAAATACACCCATTTAAAATATTACTATAGATAGTGCCAAACAACAATTGATTAATTGACTTTAAAGCGATTTGCATCATTTTTTTCACGAAGACGCAACTGTTGTTACGCCAGTGAAAGAAAAAAAGTAAGATGGTAATCTTATTTGCAAGTTAACCGTATTTTGCAGTTCATTTAAAATTTCACGCTCCGTTACGAGAACAAATATTGCATTGAAAGTAAAAAGTACTTCAGAAATTCAAGCGTGACGTTTGAGGAAGGTTCGGAATACCGACAAGATGAGTTTTGACGAACATGGTTCATCAGTACAGTTTACAGAAGAACTTTAGCACATCGATAAAAGTCCGATCTACAAACAAACTACTACTAAAATACTCCTTTTCAATGTCAAGCATTTGTTTTTAAACCCATTTCTTTGTCCTACTATTTCTCAAACCTGTTACTATCGCACTGCTGGGCATAGGCCTTCTCTCTCCGTTTTTGGAGAAGGATTAGAGCTAAGACCTACCACGCTGCTCAATGCGGATTGCTAGGTTACACATATCCCGGGAATTGTATAGAGTTATGCAGGTTCCCTCACGATGTTTTGCTTCACCGAATAGCGTGTGATAAATTGCAATTATTAAGACACATAAGTTTTAATAGAAATTCATTGATTTGATCTTTAATTCAGGTGTCAAATAGTCGCTACAGCCTCGTGAGAGAAAGAAACTCAGACACGAAAAATCTTTTATAAAACGTAACACTAATTTTAAGTTCATTGATGAATAGGTTCAGTAATGTCATCTTCGGATTTGATTAATTTATAGAGTTAGGCGTTACTTTGCGGAGATCCATAATACGAAAGTATCAATAAAATTATTTTGCTATAATCCGCGATAAAATAAATAGAAAATATTTATAATATAAATAGTGCTTGTGTATTGTGGTTGCAGTGGTGGCGGTTTGTGCTTGTGTTTCTACGAATCCTGCATGTATCGGGTACGAAAACTGATAGTGGGACAAGGGCAGGAGAATAATATAGCAAAATAATTCGTTTTTTTTATTATTAATTTCGGATTCGAACCTTTGTAAAGGAATCAGAATCATCAACTGTCATCACTAGGTCATCACGTGTTTATGAGTTGGCCCACATTATAGCAATATTATCTATGTTTATATAATCTAATGAATTCAGTTTTAATAATTTGCATATCTCCGTTATAAAACGTAATATGCTTATAAGATATATGATGCTTATGTTATTTATGTAAATGAAGCTGCAATGGTTGGGTGGTTGGAATGTGGGGTTATTACAAACAGGTTAACGCGTTCAGGACTGAATTAGCTCTTTTTAATAAACAATGTTTGTTTTATGATTTATTATTTTTCGTCCGTAAAGTAACTCCCTAAAGTAAGTAACTCAATACCTGTGTTATGGGTGAAAGACAAGTGTTAAATATCATAAATATGAAATTCTCGTGTCACAATGTTAGTAGCTACAATACTTCCGAAACGACTTTACCGATTTTCATGAAATTTTATATGCATATTCAAGTAGGTCTGAGAATCTGCTGCTATCTATTTTTCATACCCTTAAGTGTTAAAGGTAACCCTAACATTTTTATGGAAAATTGTTTTTATTTTTTAATAATATTACTAGAAATTGGTCACTGCCAACTTGGCCCAACCAATGGCCCAGTCAAAAATATATATTATTTGGGTATGCCGCTTTCAGCCATTTTTTTTCATCTTTTTTTTTCAAAATAGTTATAATGTTATTTCTTTCATTATCTTTATTCTACTTATAATAACAATATTCTATTTTTCACTTCATAGTTTGCTTTAAGAGCGTGTTTTTAAAGTATATTTATTTATATACAAAAATTATTGTGAAGCACATGTAAGAACACCTATTTCCATAAACTACGCAGGGAATCACAGGGAATTTCTGTATCAGCTTTTGTAGCATCCACTTTCTACTTCACGTTAGCCACTATTAAGTTTCCCAACGAAAACTGTGTTATCAATGAATGGTACAGCTTTCAAACGTTTTCCCATGAACGTATTACCGCAATATATCAACGTTCAACTTTTTCACAACACAAGAACACTATTGATTCTAAAACAAATAGGACAATTGTATTTCACAAAGCCACTGTTCGGAAACGGGGACACCGATTAGAAAAGTAAACAAATTGTTTTGCGCTTGTTTTTAGTATGTGAATAAAAGAACTGCCATCTCATTTATAAAGGCGACCTACAATTCTGTGAACCTCTTTGAAGAACGATTGACGCATCTATCTGTCCATTATCCATTCTAATGCAATAAATGCGAAAGTTTGTCTGTTTGTCAGTCTGCCGGTTTGTCTGAGTCACTGCTGTATGTCTGTCAGATTGTCTATTAATCTCTTTGTTATGCTTTCACGATTAATCCATAAAAATAATTTATTGTAATTTGTTGCAATTTAAGCTTATAATATATCAGGTATTTCGACACTAATATTCTAAATGCAAAAAATATCTATCTGTTTCTCTGTATGTCTGTAATAATTTAATAATCTATTGTATATGGTAGTGCATTTGGTCCATATAGAATAAAAAAATCCCGTATTTCTTACGTGAACAGCTCAAAAAATCATGTTATATTGTTGAGGGAACTTTTAAGTTGGAGGTACGAAAAATCCCGTACCATAAAGTGAATAACTGAGTATATTTTAACTCTTAAAATTGAAGCGAAAAATGTCGGAGCTATAACTTTTTACATAGTTTTTTTTTATATACGATGATTATTACATAATACGAGCTTTCCCCGGCTGAATACGTAAAATTTTATGTTTTTATTTATTTTTTATTTCAGGTTGCAACTTCTATCCTGTCGGTGAATATCTGAGATTCGTGAGGATTCCCGAGAACCTTGAGGTTGGGGCAGAGGTCTTGCAGGTGGAAGTGCATCCGAGGTAGGCTTGTTTGTACGCTTGTCTCTTAATAACACCACATTAATTACACACACAAAAATACCTGGATGAACATTATTTTTTATAAAATAGATCGTATTTTTATAAGATATACTTAAACACTAATGATATTAGTATCATAAAAGAATAGATTACCTACTCTCATTACTGAGCGATGTCGTGAAAGGCGACAACATGTTTTTAACATGTAATGCCGATCCCATTTAGAGTGGGATAAGGACAGGAGGAAGAAAATAATAATAAAAAATGAAATCTATTTAATGCTAAATGTAGAAATGTACCGAAAAGATCACTATCTACTAAGTTTTATATATAACAGAACTTTATATATAACATGATTGTGTAACAGTTTCTGTGAAAACAGCCGGAAACTTTCATCACGGCTCGATCTCTACATGGAATTAATCACCCAGTTAGGTTTTCTATGAATTATTTAAGTACGATATATGGATGTAGGGAAATTATTAAAAATCATCGAATATGATGGAATTTAAGTGCAAGCTTCTCAGGTAAAGTTAAAACACTCAGAATTAGCCGAGTATTTCTTAATAGAGTTAGTTATTTAGTTAACCCTTACATTTTTGCACTATGTGATCAATTCATTACTTACAATTTTAGATTTTGGAGTATAGTTGAGTTACGCCGTGTGGTATCCGGCTGAATAGAATAGTACCACCCTCATTTCTTACCGAGGTGTCGTAAAAGGCGACTAAGGTAAGTCGACCCGCCGTGTCGTATCCGGCTGAGGAGAATAGACCAACCTCATTTTTTACCGAGGTGTCGTAAAAGGCGACTAAGGTAAGTTGACCCACCGTGTGGTATCCGGTTTAGTAGAATAGACCACCCTCTTTCTTACCGAGGTGTCGTAAGATACGACTGAGGTAAGTTGACGTCAGGCAGGCGGCCGGTCGTAAAAACGCAGCCAAATCATGTGACAGCATGTTTATAACATGTTGTGCCGACCCCACTTAGAGTTGGATAAGGGCAGGAAAATGATGATGGAGTATAGTTGAGTTACCTGTTTACATAGTTTATAGAATCTGAATTTTGGAAATAGCTCCGATTTTAATGAAACTTAGTATGTTTCATTGCACTAGCTAGGTTTAATTTTAAAAAAATTGTTTTACCCCTTTTTTCAGACACTGAAAAACTGGTATAGTACTATTTGAAAACATAGGCTAACTGGGGCGGTCTAAAAATTCCGATTCAAGCCCCACGTGCCCAATTATTTATTCTTTTTTATTTCTAGTTTCATCTTTTTTATCTTAATAAAATACCGGTTACCCAGGTACTACATAATATAATTATTTTATTACTTATCAAGTTTAATAATTTACTATTTGTTTCTCTTGAAAATTAATAGAAAAGAATTAGTATGGTTTTATCTGTCGCCGAAAGCGGGCCATAAACATAAATAGGCCATAAACAAATACCGGTTAGTGCTCCAGAATGAGAAATTTCCTTACAACACTTAATTCAAGCAATACTGCTTTCTATACGCAATCCTTGATCCAGCGATGGACTCTCTAGATATTTTGTCAAGGCTTTTTGACTATTGATTGACAGAACAAAGGGCCCAATAACTGTTTAGTTAACATTCCACATGGCTGTCATCTCAGAAATGAGGCATATATGTTTAATCTTTACCAAAGGAACCTGTAAAACAAGTATTTTCGAATCGACAAACCTACTGTGTCAGGAAATGCCCTACCCAGCCTATTATACTATCCTCAATAAATCCTTATGATCATCCTTCTGCAATTATCCCACTCTAAGTGGGGTCGGCATAACATGTTATAAACATGTTGTCACATGATTTGGCTACGTATTTTACGACCGGCCTGCCTGACGTCAACTTAACTTAGTTGTATTGTACGACACATCGGTAAGAAATGAGGGTGGTCTATTCTACTCCGAATATTACACGGCATACATGGTTCTTTATATTTTGTGTGTTAAATATGTATTGTTTTTTTGTCAATTTTTATTTTGTTATATCGTAGTATATATTTTAAATTTAGATTAGTATGATAAACATGATTGTTTATTTGATGCAATATATTAGAATGCAATCAAAACACTCAGCTTTTTGTGTAACCCGCCGTGTCATTGATGCAATATTCATAATGTGGAATAACAGTTTAAATGTCAAATGTGCTAATGCGAAAATTGTTTGTAACTACTAGTGTTTTGACACCACGGACAGACGTGACTGACTAGACCAGACCATTTTAATTCATTGATTTGAAAATACTTATATTAGAATTTCTATCAAAATAATTAATAAAAGTTATAGTGTGTAGCTATAGCTATAGTTATTGTGAATTAACAATATTCAAATTCAAAATATTCTTTATTCAAATAAACTTGTAAACAAGTGCTTTTGAATCGTCAACTCTACTGCTGGTTCGGAAAGCTGTTCCTACTGAGAAGAGCCAGCAAGAAACTCGACGGTTGCTCTTTAAAAAATATAATTCTTAATACTATTTACATTTAGTCGTTACTGTCTTGTACAGGTTCAAAGAGAGCTATATCCACACATTCTTATCATCTAAGTAATCCTCAACAGTATTAAGCTTTCTGTATCAGCCTCTCTTAAACAGTGATTTTAAACTGTTGTAATGGCAAAGCTGAAATTGATTGCGGAATTTTATTATAGAATCTTATACTCTATAATAAGAGATAGATATATAATATCGCGGACTTCCTTGTAGTATATTATAGATCTACAATTCTCTACATTATTTCAATGTATCTCTGCTGGTTTACCAGACCACCAGACACCAAAATCAAAAATGATCACCAGACAGCTTTAGGGGACTTTATTTTATATAGATAGATAACCACGTCATTATATTTAAACTATCACCGTACTAAACATCACATCAAGTCCCTGCAGCGCGTTGCTTTAAGCTGAGGTCCGGCCTCACAGGAAGCACCCTAAAGGCGACGTTCCCAGGATGCTGCGAGCCTCGCTCGGGACTCGAATCAAATCAAATCAAATCAAATCAAAATAATCTTTATTCAAATTTTCAATAATCTTTATTTTGTTTAGTAACAAGTTCTTTTAAGCACTTTTTAATCGTCAAGGATCAATATGATTAATGAAGCTACAACTGGTTCGGAATGTTACTCTTACTGATAACAAACCAGAAAGAAACTCGGCGGTCAATCGTTTATCATTTTTAATTTTTCATTATTAAACCGCAGTCCTGTATGAAGCTGACACGATTTTCAAATCCGGGCTTTTTTATCATCCAAATAACCTTAAATCTATCTATTATCTATTCATTTAATAAAATCTAGACGCTTTTTTATTAATATGTAGTGGAAAGCCTCACTTAACATATAGAATATGTTTTACTTCAATCGGTCAGCAAATAAAAAAGATATGACAATTTTAAGTTGAAAGGTTGTATACTACGATACTGTTACTTGCATTTTTTTAGTTTTTCGCTATTACTACTAGAGGATTTCGTCTAAACAAGTTATAATATCGTTCGTAAAGTAACAGCCTGTAACTATTCCACCGCTGGGACACTTCTTATTAATATATGAAAAAAATAAATTTAAAAAAAAGCACGGCACGGGAAAGCGGGCTGGACATACTAGTTTTGTAATATGCTTTACGTATAAGCATATCTCTTATACCTAATTTAAACCTTTCTGTAGACTGGTCTAGTATGGATTGCTGAATTTTATTGTAGAATTTTATTGTTCGCTCTCCACCTTTTTCACACCCAACGATCCTTCTGCGCTAGCCCATTTTTCTGGTGATGTAAAAGCCATCATTAGTTAGTGTCCGAAAAAAATAACCATCACTACGTTCTGGCATGGAGAAAGAACTAAAACACACTTTCGTATGTAAGTATAGATTTAGTTGAACGCATAACGTATATTATTATATAAATTTTTTCAACTTATCTTTATCATATTATGTCATGTAGGCATCATATTATGTCATTTAGATTGAGGTGCGATATTACGTTTAAAATGTAGAGATTAACGTATTAACTGTTACGTCTATTAATTATAATTTAACTGGATTATTTCGAGAACAGGTTAATGGTCCAGAAATTAGATATAATATTTTGTTTCGTGCCATCTTTTTTTTATACACTAATATATAAAACTGAAAAGTTTGTTTAAACGCGCTAATCTCAGGAACTACTAAACCGATTTGAAAAATTCTTTGAGTGATAGATAGTCCATTTTCTAGGCTATAGACTATATAACATCAGGCTAAGATAAATAGGGAAGGAGAAACAGTAATTTGTATGGCAAAACGTTCGCCGGTTCAGCTAGTATATTATAAAATCCTTCATTTATCTACTCTCAGAGAATCAAGCAAATTCTATTATTTAATATTGAGTTTCCTTGCATTGCAATAAACACTGTTAATATATTGATTTTAAAGGATGATATAAATATGGAGGTAAACATTAGTAAACAATGTTTTAAATGTGTTTCAATTTATTTAATTTTATTATATTTAGGTACTCAAATTAGCTAAATATTGTTATATGGAGAAATTGTAAAATAGATGTGCGCCTAAAATAAATAAATATCATTATATATCAAACTCCACGCTTTTTTTAAATAATACCTAATAATATTCATTTCATTCTATCTTTATTAGTGTTTTTATCTTTTATTTAACTTTTATGTAGTTCCTGTGAACTGGGACGAACGCCGCGTCTAGTTATAAACAGTTATAAATAGCAATTATTAAAAACCGTTGAGACATTGATGGAAAAGGAGGTTTATGGTGAAATGGTACTAAGCTGCGTAAACCAGGTTGCAATTTATTACATGCAATATAATGTCTTACATGCTTTTATCTAGCAAATTAGCAAGCTTTAACGATACAATCATCGCTAAGATGACCACTTTCATCATTATAAATTATTATTTTTAACTCCTTAAATAAATGGGGAATACCAAACAATTAGTTAATTCCTTGTTGTCCCTTTTCCCCAATAAATTTTATTGGAGAATGAAGATTATATTTTAACTAGCGCCATCTATTGAGAATATTTGAACTATTACGCTTGTAGTTAACTTTAACGGCTATGTCTTTCAATAAGAAACATAAATAAATTTGTTATGCACTTCACAGAATTGTGTAAATATAATAGAATAGATTAGAAAAAAACTTTATTCATATTAAACCATGTATTATGTATTTAGTATTTTTTAGTAGCGTCATCTATTCAGGGTAAGTCTAACTATAACACAAATGGTACTTGTTAAGCTATTTCAGTAAGTATAACATAGATGGCGTTTTCGGGTTCAAAGTAACAATTTATTATTCCTTAAGTTTCTAACTTTTTAAAATCAGGATAGAATTTAAAAGTTTCAAAGCAATTAATTTATATATATCTTACTGTGACTTACCCCAAATTTGCACAGACAAAGTATTAGTAAGTGTTTCTTGCTTTAATGCCTATGGCGTAAAAAACGTAAGAAATTATTATTCCGTCTGATTGGCTTTAGAATCACTGCATTGTACCTGACCATTTCTTTTAAAATTAGAAGAAAGGTAATTTATACTTAAAAGTTATATGCCGTCGGGGAATATTCTTAAGATTTAAAATATCTCGTTATATATTGTGTTGGATTCGATTAAAGCCAATTATCTTTATATTTAAAGGAATTTACACAAAACCGTAACAAATTATACTTATAAACTTTCCTGTAACCTACCAATCCGCATTGGAGCAGCGCGGTAGGTCTTAGCTCCAAACCTTCTCCCCAAAAAAGGAGAGAGGTCTATGCCTAGCAGTGGGATAACAGGCCGCTACTTTTTTGTACGTACAAATATGTCTGAAGACTTTGTTCTTTAATTGTTTTGATATATTATTGAAAAGGATAGAACACCCTCTTTCTTACGAAAGTTTCGTAAATGTGACTAAGGTAAGTTGACACGCCGTGTGGTATCCGGCTGAGTAAAATTACCACACTCATTTCTTACTTTCGTAAAAGTCGACTAGCTTAACTTGCTATCAGATAGGCGGCCAAAAATATCTACCCGAATCATGTGACATGTTTATAACATGTTGTGCCGATCCCACCTAAAATGGGATAAAGGCAGAAGGATGATAATGTTTTGATATATTATTTATTATTATAAATTAATTCCCAGGAAGAACTTGGTACTCCAGCCGGTAGACCGGGAGGACGACGCGCTCCTGTTCGCTTACCGGGACCTCAACAGGACCCACGTGTCCGTCGTACTAGCACAGAGCGTGGAGACCCTGGTCGACAGCGACTCGCCGCAGAATGTGATCAAGTTCAGACTTGGCTGCGACTTTGATACTGGTGATGATCTGGTGAGCGATCGACATTGATGATGGTTTTTGTAAGTGATGTCCAGTACTGGTGATGATCTCGTACGCAGTATTTGATACTGTTTGTGTTTTGGTAAACAATTATAAATACTGGCGATGAACTTTGCGGAGACCCATAATACAAAAGTAATACTAAAATTATATTGCTGTAATCCTAGCCGTGTGGTATCCGGCTGAGTAGAATAGACCAACCTCATTTCTTACCGAGGTGTCGTAAGAGGCGAATAAGGTAAGTTGACGTCGGGTAATCTGCCGGTCTTAAATATGTAGCCAAATCTTGTGACATCATGTTTATAACATGTTGTGCCAACTCCACTTAGAGTGAGAAAAGGGCAGGAGATTAATGATTAAATACGATTTAATATGTTAATTTGAACACGCCGTGTGGTATCCGGCTGAATAGAATAGTACCACCCTCAATTTTTACCGAGGTGTCGTAAAAGACGACTAGGGTAAGTCGACCCGCCGTGTGGTATTCGGCTGAGTAGAATAGACCAACCTCATTTCTTACCGAGGTGTCGTAAAAGGCGATTAAGGTAAGTTGACCCACCGTGTGGTATCTGGTTTAGTAGAATAGACCACTCTCTTTCTTACCGAGGTGCCTTAAATTACGACAGAGGTAAGGTGACGTCAGGCAGGCGGCCGGTCGTAAAAACGCAGCCAAATCATGTGACAGCATGTTTATAACATGTTGTGCCGACCACAATTACGAGTGGAATAAGGTCAGGAAGATGATGAAGATGATGAATATGTTAATTTGGACATAATTCGAAAGAGCTTGTTAAAGTACATTTGAATAAAAATAGTTTTAATTTCATTTTGAATCAGAATTTGGATATATATGAGTGAATCAGTTGTATTATTTCATTGAATAAATGAGATAGGTCAGATATTAGCCCTATCTGCTATCGACAATAGAGCTCTTCCGGATATTTTATCTCGCTGCGCCACGCCCCCGAGCGGCAGGTTGTTGAACCCCATCTCAAAAGAATCTTTACATTTTTTACGGCGCACGTTGTAAAAATAACCGTAAAATCTATTCAGCCTTATTGGGTTTATGGGTTCATTTATCGTTTCCTATATTGTTTATTTAAACCGCTTTAAATAATTTTTACGCGCCAGATAACTCGAAATGTTAGCATCAAGTTACTTGCGACTTCGTTCGTACAAACTTAAAGGTGTAAGTACCCATCAATAATGCTATACGTGTTTTTTTCTTTGTACCGGTGTATTAACTTTAATTATGACAAATTTTATCATATCATGAAGGCATTATAGACAGACGGACACAGACTTTCGCATTTATAATATTAATATGTATATATTTTCCTGTTATTTAAGAAATTATTTTTAGCCTTAATCTTAACTCGATATGTACCTAAGTTCAAAAGTAATGACAATATTATTTTGCTTTAATCCGCGATAAAAAGAAATATATGTAATGCTAAATGTAGAGTGTTGTACTATTCGTTCTCATACTTGATACATGCAGAATTTGTAAGAACTCATGCACTACCCAACACCGCTGGCACAACAATACACAAGCACTGCACACATTCACCACCACAATCTCAACATTTGTTTCGCCCCGTAACAGAAGCATCGTCAGGAGATAGACTCCACGACTTACAAATACTGCATGTATGAGGTATGAGAACGAATAGTACACTCTACATTTAGCATTACATATATTTCCTTTTATCGCGGATTATAGCAAAATAATATTCTCATTACTTTTGTATTATGGACCTCCGCAAAGTAACGCCTAATTCTATAAATTACGATATGTAAGTTGTCAATTGTATTTTATTACATCAATATCGCTGCTACGAAAAAGCGGTCAAAGCGTTACAGACAGACATACTTCTGCATTTTAATTAAGTGTGGATTCATCAAGCGTTTCTATAAATGATAACATTATGATGTAACCCGAATATGTATCAAGATTTCTCGAGAGGTGTGTAACCAATCCACTTTTAGGCAACGTATATTGTACCTTAATATGTAATATGTAAAGCTATCTGCTTACAGTTTACAGCAGTACATTGCTCCCATCGAGATGAAGATATTCACCATTTTAACGTAAACACATCACTCCCCTCTAAAATCTACGATAACAATGTTCCGAAGTTATTAATATAATTATAACTGTGACACTTTGAGGGGAAGCGACAAATATGACAGTTCAATGAATCGCAAACACTAGCTTATATTCAAATTCAAAATATTCTTTATTCAAATAAACTTGTAAACAAGTGCTTTTGAATCGTCAACTCTACTGCTGGTTCGGAAAGCTGTTCCTACCGAGAAGAGCCAGCAAGAAACTCGGCGGTTGCTCTTTTAAAAAATATAATTCTTAATATTATTTACATTAAGTCGTTACTGTCTTGTACAGATTCAAAGAGAGCTATATCCACACATTCTTATCTTCTAAATAATCTTCAAGAGTATAGTAGGCTTTCTGTATCAGCCTCTTTTTAACAGTGTTTTTAAACTGCTGTAATGGCAGTGCTGAAATTGATTGCGGAATTTTATTATAGAATCTTATACCAAAACCCACAAACGAATTACGCACTTTTGCAAGGCGCAAAGCAGGAACCGCAAGCTTATGTCGGTTCCTGCTTTGTCTATTGTATACATCACCTATCGTTTTATATTCGCGATTTCTACTGCTTGTTCAGAAAATTCTGCACCGAGAAAGAGTCAACAAGAAATTTGGCGGTTAACCTATTAAACCTTTTTTTTTAATAATTTGTATTTGTCATAATTTATAGAATTAGGCGTAATTTGCGGAGATACGGACAATACAAAAGTACCTAATACTAATAAAATTTTGCTATATAACGAACCAGTATATTATAGGTAAATTATTTTATTATTACTTTTTGATGAATTTGTCGTTGATTGTCCTATTACAAACAGAAACTGGTAAACCACATATTACGTAATTAAGTAAAAAGAAAAAAGAATTGTAATTGAGACTTTTATGTACAATTTTGAAACGGAAATTCTGTAGTTTCTTAATAACGCGAAATATTTTCATTTGAAGCGTTAAACATCAGACATCAGACATGTAGATTACTGTATTATTTAAGGAATTACCATTTGAAAAAGATTCCCAGAGTACAGAAAGGTAAATATTAAATTTAGGATGAAAGCAAATATAAATCATAAATCACAGGATCATTTCCGTTTCCAGAGACTGCAATCGACAAACGTCGCGCTTATCCCTTTGCAAGTGATAAATCACTTGTTATTTTTAGAAACACAAAAGAATAAGTACTTTAAACTTGCTATCTTGGAGTAAAAATGTTAGTCATATCCGTTTAATCTATCAACCAAAGTATTATTACAAATAGGGAAGTCTGTCTGTACCGTTTTCACATCTAATTCGCTGGAGCAACAATAATAAAATTTTATACGATTGAACCTTATATTGGTAACATATATTAAAAAAAAACTCTTTCCTTTGGGAAAGCTTGGAGCTGCGACCCACGACGCTGCTCCGATGCGGATTAGTAGATTAGACATGTCCCAGAAATTTCCAGAGAAATGCAGATTTCCTCACGAAGTTTCCCTTCACCGAAAAGCATGTGATAAATGTCAAATATTAATTAAGCACATAAGTTTTAAAAGAAAAACTCTTTTGTACATGCGTAAGGTTGGAACCTATAAAATCGAGAAAGAATACATCTATCTATATTTATACATATTATAAAACAAAGTCCCCAAAAGCTGTCTGTCTGTATGTAATCAATTTTCTCAAAATCTACAGAACGGAGTTTTGTAAGATTTTCACTAAAAGCTAGTGCAATTTTCTGGAAGATTTAGGTTAGGTTAGTAAAGTAGATAAATCCGCCGTGTGGTATCCGGCTGAGTAGAATTGACCACCCTTATTTCATACCGAGGTGTAATAAAAGGCGACTAAGGTAAATTGACCCACCGTGTGGTATCTGGTTCAGTAGAATAGATCACTCTCTTTCTTACCGAGGTTTCGTAAAATACGACTAAGGTAAGTTGACGTCAGGCAGGCGGCCGAATTAATGAAGCTACAACTGGTTCGGAATTTTGCTCTTACCGAGAAGAACCAGCAAGAAACTCGGCGGTCAATCTTTTAAACATTTTCAATATACATAATTAAACTGCAGTTTTAAAAGATAGACAGAAAGATACTCAACTCTAAGTATCTTTTATCTATATTTATCATTTGCACAATCTTCAATTGTATAATACGTGTAAGCATATTCCTTACACTTAATATAAACTTCTGTATAGGCAAGTTTACAATTTGACCTTCACCCACATCCGATGTGCCCGATTTTAAAGCGGCTCCTCTCCTTGAGAATTTAATCTTGTGGAAGTTAAGTTGACCGTGAATCCAACAATACCCCGGGAAGCAATAACGGGTATTGGATCGCGCACCCGGTTAACGGACAAAAGTTGTCTTTGTGACGGGTTAATATCGGTCTTGGTTATGTTTATGTTTTGTATTGCAACGATAAAGAAAGTATTAAACGATACATTTTTTGACATACCATAACTAACTTAAATATCTTGTACATAAAAATGTAAAGAATTATAAAACGATAGGTGATGTATATAAAAGACAAAGTTGGAACCGACATAAACTTGCGGCTCCTACTTTGCGCCTTGCAAAAGTACGTAAAACGTTTGTGGGTCTGGGTATAAGATTTTATAACATAATTCCGCAATCAATTTAAGCTTTGCCATTACAGAAGTTTAAAAACACTGTTAAAAAGAGGCTGATTCAGAAAGCCTCTTGTACTGTTGAGGATTACTTAAAAGATAAGAATATGTAGATATAGCCCGCTGAGACCTTGTACAAGACAATAATGACTAAATGTAACTAGTAAGAATTATATTTTTAAAAGAGCAACCGCCGAGTTTCTTGCTGGCTCTTCGTAGTAGAAACAGCTTTCTGAACCAGTAGTAGAGTGTACGATTCAAAAGCACTTGTTTACAAGTTTATTTGAATAAAGAATAATTTGAATTAGAATATCACCTCGTACATTATTCTATTTATTTTCCTCTTATTTAAAAAAATCTCATTTTTTAGAATTTTAACTGGATGCTGCCGACTTGCTTACCAGTCCCAAATTCCCACTATTCCCTTTTTTCGCGATATCTTTCCTTATTTATTTCTTACTATTTCTAGAAACCCATGTCGGTACTTCAAGAAATCTTTTTCTTAAAATACCTTCGATAATGGACTATGTATTTTTTCCTTTTCCTGAAGGATATATATTCTACTGTATTTGTTATATTTATTATGTATATTATAATATTATTTTATTATTTAATATTATTAAAAGGTCCATTTTCTGTTTGTTATTATTGGTTAAGTTTTAAGTTAATTTTTAATTTACTTCACTATACTTGTATTTACCTCTTTCTTAATTTTAGACTGGTTGGCTGGAACAGATTCCGATTCCGGAATAAGCCCGCTAATGCAAATTAAGGTTTTTTTTTTTAAATTTTCTTAATGCAATAAAGAGATTACAAAGAAACAAACAAAGGATAAACGAATTTACATATTCTGTCTCTGGACATATGCGTAAATTGTACCATATGTCATTGATATTGTTCGAGAAGACGAAACGCGAAAAAGAAATATTTTCGAAAACCCCACTTCCCCTTCTTTGACAATATTATATTTGGTGGTCAGTAATTTGAGCTCACCTTTCCAGATATCAGCGTACCTATCAGTGACGGTGTATATCGAAGACATCAATGACAACGTGCCCAAATTCCAGGACACTCCTTACCGAGTCACTGTGGACGAGCTCACACCTACAGGTGAGATAATAATTATATTTACAAAAGTTAGGATACAATTATTTTATCGCCCATCATAGGCGGTATTTGCATCACCTATTTGTATAATGTTACTCTTCTAGGTCTGACAATCTTCAAAGCTATCCGCGCGTTCGACCGCGACAAGCCCAACACTCCCAACTCAGATGTCCACTACAGCATCACGGCTGGTGACGCTGAGGGCCGTTTCACCCTCGAGAGCTCCCACAAGCCAGCCCTCATCCTGAACAAGCCTCTGGACTTCGATAGCGGGGATAAAGAGTTTCTTCTTATCATCACAGCCTCTGTTAGTGACTCCTCAGGTTTTAGACTTATAGTATATTTCTTTTATTATTACCAAACTAGTGGTAGTTTTAAATTCCTCTTGACATCAAAACTGTCATTGACATTTCAAAAAACAATTGCTCCAATCGATAACAAATTTTACAGAATTATCCACTAGGGCATTATTGTCATTAAAAGATTGTGTGAAAATGTCATTAAATCGGTCCAACCGTTTCGGAGTTTATAAGTAAAATATTTTCTCTTTCAGTTACTCGTACTTTATATCCCTAACAATTCAAACTTGCTTTTTTAGGCAAAGGTAATTTTTTTCAAACTTAATTTCAATTTTCAATACGTGCATGTTTTAAATAATGTGCTAGCTAATTAGTCTTGTAAAGTATCTTCTTTTTCATCACATTAATAATGAAATTTATATATTAAGGATCGTGGCTCACCATCACGTAGCTCCAACACCACCGTCCACATCTTGGTGCAAGACAATGACGACCTACCTCCCAAATTCACCTCCGATGTCTACAGAACTAAGTTGGCCGAATTTTATCCTATACTCGTAAGTATTCTCACACACCAAATTTCTTGAACTACTTGACTTGCGTTTTTGAACGATCTGATAAGTAAAAAAGTAAAGTATTTTGGCATGTTCCTTTTTCACTTTCACTGCTGGACATGGCCTCCTTTCTGCTTTTTTAGGTGAGAAGGGTTGGGATCTCAGACTTATCACGCTGCTCCAATGGGGATTGCTAGGCCTATACATATCTTAAGAATTCTCCACCAAATGTGCAGGCTTTTTCATGATTTTTTTCCTTCACAGAAAAGTGTTGTAATTATGTTCCAATTATGATGGTGATAGTGTTTAATTCTAGGGTAAGAGGGTCCACCAAGAGTTGTCTTTCGAACAGCCCATACGAGCCTTCGACCAAGATGCCGGAGTCGCAGCGCCTATACGATACGAGGTGGTCTCCGGTAACGATCGCAGGCTCTTCCTGCTCAGTCCACTAAACGGGAGCTTGTTCTTGGAGAAAGAAGTCGATTTAGATGAAGAGCCTCCACTGCCTGGTAAGGGAATTTCATTTATTTTAATCGGTGTAATATACAAATATAGCTAAATATTCAAGAAATTTTTGCTAGGAATTCCTCAAAATTTTTTTTATGTTTTAACAAAAATATTTTAAGTTTAATTTAAATTTACTCTTACAGGTGGGGTCGGAACAGTATGTTTTTATTACCATACTCTCCTATAATTCATCAATTTAAGCGCTCTCTCATGTAAAAGGAGTACCTTTTATATAACATGAAATACTTCATAAAAATTCAACTAACCAACCAACCAATCC
The DNA here is from genome assembly GCA_029227775.1 of Morpho helenor. Lineage (NCBI taxonomy): Eukaryota > Metazoa > Arthropoda > Insecta > Lepidoptera > Nymphalidae > Morpho > Morpho helenor. The sequence continues at coordinate 16,735,544 of JARGCU010000020.1, read as the reverse complement.
ATCTCTTTTTCGGCCTTTCTTTTGATAAATATTCATACACATATATATTTTACACTCGTTTGGTCACATGATTTTCATCCCTCATCATTATATTATGTCCATATCATCTTGATTTCGCACTTCTCTTCTTTTTTATATATACATCGTATAAATTATCACGATAATCATCGATAATATTTCCACAGGAAATACGTTCGTTCTCCAGATCCAGGCATCTCAAGTGGACAACCCACTGAAGACGGCTGCGGCGCGGGTTGAAGTGGAGATGCTGGACCTCAACGACAACCTGCCAGAGTTCGAGGTTGACTTCTACAACATCAGCATCGTTGAGAATCTGCCCAACGGTAAAGTTTGCACCTTTTTGTCATTGATATATAATACTCAAGATACTCTGCAAGAACCTTAAAAGTGTCTTTAAAAAATAACCGCACGCACGCATTCTAAATTTTGCGCATTTATGAATCAGTACGACTTAAGCTTTGTTTACAAACAGATTAAAAACGCCGATATTTTCCATTAAAAATTGTAAAATTACGATATCTTGGGTATTGAAAACGGACAAGATTTCCTTACCTTACCTATTTATCTGTTTGTTATCTTAGTATACCTAACTGAAATTTGTCACAATTGAAGCTTATGATATAATAAACAAACCAGGCTAATATAGATAAAAAAGTCTCTTATCTATTTTAGAACAGGGTAAAACTTTTCATTTTCGTACATCGCAAAAGCTGTTGTAAACGAAGTCGCACCTCTGTCATATTATAATTCTAGTGCAACGAAACATTTAGATTATCTAACTACAGGTTTCAGCGTACTCCAAGTAATGGCGACTGATAAAGACCAGGGAGAGAACGGAGAGTTCACCTACCAGCTCACCGATCCCAGAGGAGCTTTCTCCATTGACCCACGCACCGGTTGGCTTACTGTCAGGAACCAGGTTAGTTGTATTCAATGATTTCTTTGCATATGTTTAAGTTAAAATAACCCAATTTTAATGTATACTTAAAACAAATTATATTTGTGGTTTCTAGACTGAACTAGACCGAGAACAACATTCCTCTCTACGAATGAAAGTATACGCTAAAGAAAAGAATCCAAGTGTTGTTGGGACATTCATAGACCATCAAAGACTTTCAAAATGGCACAGAAACCCTACCATCCGTACTCCAATTAAAGACAAAACAACATACGTATTCCCAGACAAAACGGGGACATCCAATGAAAATATTGAATTTATGGAAGAAACACATCAGCTTATGTCTTTTGTTACGGTGGAGGTTACGTTACTTGATGCTAACGATAATAATCCGGTATTCATACCAAATAATCTGTATGAATTTGCTGTAAAATTTGACGCTGAAATTGGCACTGAGATTGGGAAAGTGAAAGCGGTTGACCCGGATCTAGGCAGAAATGGGATGGTCCTTTATGACTTGCAAAGAACAAGTAACTTAACAATAACGTCTCCGTTTCAAGTTGACGCTGAAACTGGTGTGATAAATTTAGTAGAGACTAATTTATTGGAAGGGAGACACGCTCTTTTTATTGAAGCTTCGGATCAACCTGCGAATCCTAGTGAAAGGCGATATTCGTTGGCAGTTGTTACAATCGATGTTATAGGTTCTCATACAGGTGAGTGTGTGCTAGAAATGATAACATGAGAGTTTTACACGTAATTGTATCATATGCAAAAGGACGTATGTGTATTATATAAGCAAGATATAAAAAAAATGGCACTCAATTCTTCTAAAACACGACTTATTAGGAAATTATTAAACAGTTTCTTCTCAGTTACTGAAATTAAAAGTTAATGAAGCACCTAATATCAAATATGCTTATAATAGTTATAGTATAAGTTTAGGATGTACATGAAATTTAATAATAAGTTTAAATTTTAGGTTCGAAATCAAACAAACCAGACTTTTTGGGTGCGCCTTATGAATTTTGGGTCGGTTCTAACGTCGGTATTGGAACAAGTGTCGGACAAATAAAAGTTAACGATGCCATGGAAAAAAGCGACGTCACTTATGATTTGTTACATGGATATGAAGAAGGAGGTTTGTAAATAAAGGCTTGATAAAAAATCTTTAATATTTTTCTAGCAGTACTGGTTTCAAAATGGTTTATTTATCTTTCAGTGCCTTTTGCAGTAGAAGAACGTTCTGGAGTAATTACTGTGATTAACGAACTTTCTAAATTTGAGAGACCTCTGTACGATTTTGAAGCAGTAGCGATACTGGAGAAAATTAACATGACTCTAACAACCAACGCGACGGTTCATGTGGTTGACGTGAATGACGAGAGAGGTGTCTTTTTGAAGTAATTAATCTATATTATAATTAACTAAGTTAGTCCTCGAATTTACAATAACATTGCTTTTCATTTTCAGGGGAACTTATTCACCGTTTACTTTTCACGTCAAAGAAAATACTGCTGGAGCTACAATTGGACACATTTTTCCTGTAAATGCGACTTCTTTTACAAACAGTGGAAGCATTAAATTTATTATTGCTAATCAACAGGATGTTGCTGACGAAATCGCTATAGGTACAAATTTTTCTTATCTCGTTTATTGACATATAAAAAATGATAATTTTTATAATTTTCTGATATTCTAGGACCTGATGGAACTATTTACACTCAAAGAGCGTTAGATAGAGAAAAAAGAGAAATTTACAGGATAACTGTTATAGCTGAGTTCAAGAAAGGAGTTATTTCTGGGGCTGGCCTGTACCAAATAATAATATATGTTGATGATGAAAATGACAATCCACCGGTTTTTGAACAGTCCATATATGAGGGATTCATTACTGAAAATGTGATGTCAGGGTCTGATGTTAAAATGACTAATAAAATAATAGCTAAAGATGCCGATACAGGTCATAATGCTGAATTCATGTATACTATTTTTGGTGATGGACATGAACTATTTTCCGTTAATGAAGAAACTGGTGTAGTATCCTATATTGGAAATAAACTAGACAGAGAAGAGAAGAGTGTATATTTATTGAAAGTTGTAGCAAGGGATAAAGGTAGTTTAAAGTCAGAAGCAAAACTAACAATAACTGTATTAGATGAAAATGATAATCCACCCAAATACAACCAAATAATAATTCCATTAGGCGAACCGATAGATTTGTTAGAAGTTGATGAAAATTCTCGAATCAAAATTTACAAAGAAATTATGAGTAATATTTCTAGTATTGTTAGTAAGGTTGAAGCTAAGCCAAGAAATAAATTTCCTCTAACTGCAGATGCACCTCTCTTTTTAATGCCAGAAAATGTTGCTATTGGAACAACAGTTTTAAAGTTAAACGCTATAGATTTGGATAGTGGTGCAAATGGACAGATTCGACATGAATTTACTTCAGAAGTATTTTTACCTTCATATGGGTTATCCGCTACTGCGTTACAGATCAAAAGATATTTTGTAATTAATGAACGACATGGTCATATAGTCGTCGCAAGAGCCCTGCCACCAGAATCTGAATTTCGGTTAAATATCACCGCATTGGATGGTGGAGAACTAAGTGATAATATCACCATAAGATTTTTTGTTAAAGATGTCAATGATCATTTTCCAGTATTCAAAAAATCCTGGTATAATTTTAATGTTGAAGAATCACAGTACAGCAGACGGGTTTTAGGTAAAGTTGATGCAACTGATGCTGACTTTGGGCAAAATGCCAACTTGACTTATTTTATAGAACCTTCAAGTAAGGATATTCCATTTGAAATATCACCAATAAACGGGGTTTTTAGCGTCAACGGGCTTTTAGACAGAGAAAAAGAGGATAAATATATTCTAACAGTAGTCGTGCGTGACAACGGAAATGATAAAAAACTATCGTCTTCAGTAAGCGTAGAAATTCAAGTTTTAGATATTAATGATAACGCCCCACAATTTTTTGCTTATGATGAATTGTTAGAATGGAATCATCCAGAAGCAGATGAGCTTCCCAATCACAATTTCGAATCAATTATGATGATACCAGTATACAAAGCAACTTTAGAAGAAAACGCGCCAATCGGCACTGCTGTAACTAGAGTTTATGCAAATGATTCTGACTTTGTCGGTAATGGTAATGGATTAATTCTTTATAGTTTGCCACAACGAAAAAATCAACTTAATACATTTAGTATTGATTCTAAAGAAGGAATTTTAACGACAACAACAAAACTGGATTACGAAAGTCAGAAGGTGCATAATGTTACTGTAGTTGCTTCTGATTTAGGATCACCAAGTCTGAGTTCTACGGCTCTGGTGATGTTAACGTTAATAGATATACCTGATGACATAGAAGTTTCTGATAAACCAGTATTTATATCAAGATATTATGAGTTAGAAATAGAGGAAAATGTTCATACACCTGTTGAATTAGTAACTGTTAATTTAACAGAATATTATGAAAATTTTAAAATGAAATATTTCATACAAAACGAGAACGATACAGATATAAAGAAAGCATTTGTGATAGACCCGCGTAATGGCACATTGTACCTCATTAAAAGTCCTGATCGAGAAGTAAGGGATATTTATGAAATTATAATAAGGGTGGAAAGGCAAAAAATAAGCCGAGAACTTCCACATATGATTTACCCAGTATCTGATGATGTACTCGAGGGAATGTCCAAATTTGACGTTAAAGTAGTTGTGAGGATTAAGGACGTAAATGATAACGCTCCTAAATTTATAAATGGTGGAAGACCTATGGTTACAGCTATACCTACAACTGCTCCGTTCGGATACGAAGTTATTCAATTGCAGGTGAAAATTATTTTTATTTAGTTTATCGTACACCAACAAAAATGCTTTTAATATCGGAGTCTGGATATTGTTGATCTTCTGTTTCTGAGTTTTAGTCTAATCATATAAGTAATTTTGATATTTTAATATTATACTGTTGAACACAAACTTTTAAAGTAAAAATTTTATCGTAAAAGTTTCGGCATATATTTTGAGTTTTCATTATTTGGAATAATAGTCTTTTATACAATCAAAGTCGTCCATATTCCTTTCTTTCCCTCCAAAACACCGTCGTCTTGAAGCTCACAGTCACTGGATTAACATGATACGGTATGGTGTGGAAATTCTTGAAGAAATCTATGTACAGAAGTAAATGTCATAGGATAAATACTGTTCAGTATGAAACCGGTGCTACTAAAATTGTATTCTGCGACAGGCGACGGATGCCGACGCGGGCATCAACGCAGACATACGCTACCAGCTCATCAATTCCGACGGCGGGCGGTTCACGGTAGAGCCGGTGTCGGGGCGCGTGCGGGTGGCGGGCAGCGCGGCGCGCGCGGCCGGTCGGGTCCTGGGCTTCGACGTGAAGGCGACCGATCGGCGAGGAGCTGACGATGGTCGTTCGGCTATCGTCAACGTATTTGTGAGTGTGGTGCATACTATTTATTTCCTAGACAAACGTTTTGGCGAATATGGCGATACGTTGAAAACTCTACTTCGTAGTTTGATCCTCATAATTTTATATTCAAGTGTTGCGTCTCAAAAACGCCCTAAAATCCCGGATCATTAGTTTTGGTTATTCCGAAACCAAACAATACTTAATTATTGTGCTTTCAATGTATCAAATTTCCTTTATAGGAGACACGTTAGCAGTTTGTACATAAGACCTTCTTGTGATCTTAGCTACGGGTTAGGCATGACCGAGTAGCGTAAAATAACTGATATTAGGCTTAGTTTTCTCTGAGACATGCAAAGAAGAAAAGTACATGTTTTGTCTTAATGGAAAATGCTCGTATTGCTACGATGCCAAAATTTAACAATTTCTAGTGAGATATAACTAAACTTTCTTTTATCCAGGTGTACGTGTTGGATGAAAATAAGCAACTCGTTATGGTGATTGGAGCCAAGCCAATGGAAGTCGAAAAGGAAATGGACAATATAGTGAGACATCTTTCCAACATGACCGGCTTTGACGTGCGAGTGAGACGTCTGGAGAGCAGTGCTAAAGCCGCTATGGATGGCTACGCGTGGGTTCAACTTTATTTTACGAAATTATTTTTAATTTTGTGTTTTTAAGCTTAGTTCCCCAACGCCATCTTTCCATCCATCCCCGATCATCCCCAAGTTTTTTTTACTATGTGGAATAAACAATATTTTTTATTGAATCACTTTAGTGGAATTATTCCTAAAGTATATTCACATACATATGGTTATGAGGTCATTAAATCAGAAACAATTGCCACTGTTTGTAATATAATCAATATATTTTTGTTGTTTCAGAACTGATATGTACATTTACGCCGTCGATCCAATGTCTAACACCATCATAGATATGGAAATACTTCACAAGTAAGTTAATAGAAATTACATGGCCATCATGTGTATCCTTTCATTAGATCTCTGTGATAAGGTTATCTGATTTTTGATTGTACGAGCCTTCAAATAAATTTTGTTATTAAAATGTTAAATATATATTTTATCTGTAAGTTCGGGATAAATAAACAAATAATTTAATGGAAATATAGTAATATTCGTTCTCAGACAATCAGACTAAGTTTTGGTATTAAAGGATACCTCTTTTACATAAATTACAATTTAAAATTGTGTGATCAAAGCTAATTTAAATAATGTATTTAATTATAAACAATTTCGAATTTCAACATTATTATGGTGTTAATGACATTATAACTATTTCTGAATGTCATTCTTGCCGAAAAGTACTAGTAATAAATTTATTAATAAATTTCAAAGAGCAAAATAGATAACATATCAATCGATGTTCGATTACTATAGTTGTCGATAAAATCTTCCTGTTCTTAAAGGTCGTTAATGAAAAAAGAAAAATCGCTCCGCCACAACCTGGTCGGCTTTAAGGTGTTGGAAGTGGGAGATACTATGATGATGCAGGCAAGGAGTAGCCAGCTCTTGAGCACCGTGGAGATCGGTGTGGTAGCACTAGGTTGTCTCGTGTTTATCGGCGCTTTTTGCACAGCTATTTGTATACTGTGCTTTAGGAGGAAACGAAGGTACAGTTTTTTATATTTAAACTAATAATTTATGGAAATGCCATAGACTTAAATTAAATTAAGTTTATCTGCCAGTACCAGTAATCAGCAATTGTTTAGTATAATTCGCTTTGGTTATTCGTCCCATTCTAAAATTGCTTTATCTAACTGTGGTACTGTGTTTAACGGACCAATGAGGTTCTAAAAACCGAGTAATTAACTAGACCTAGTCCCAAAAGGCAATTCAAATAATTATATTGGACGATATCCATATAAAAATATAGATAGGTGATAAAAATCAACACTCCGTAGTGTTCTCGCAATATGGATATACAGACAAAAAGTTCATCAGTTAAAATAAGATTAGCTGTTCGTCCTTAAACTTTACCGAAGAAAACATCTTTCTTATTTCTGATTTAAGTGACATTATCTGGATAAATAATAAAATTTATTGGGAGTCATTTGGCAGACGCGAAATTCTTTATTCAGTACATGCCATAAACATAGAAAGATATTCATGAGAATTATCTACAGATGAGTATATAGTTACTTCGTAAGTGAATTTTATGAATGGTGAAAAAAATATTAAAACAGGCAGATTTTCCTTTTTTCTTTGAAAACTTTTAAGAATTTGTAAGTCATATTGAAAATATTTTATAACAAAACACCTTTGCTGAACAAAGTTATTGAACAATATTAAAGTTTTGATGTTGAAAATTAAACAATTGCTATTCATTTACTTAAGTACTTCTACCTATAGGTTTTTCGATAGTATTTGATATCAAACTTATTTAAACTTTTTTATTGTTATGGCCTTAACCTTCGCCAAAAGTTTGCAAGTCAGTTTTCTTTATCTTTAAGAAGGTAAGTAATTATTTTCTTCCATATTTCAGACATCTTCACCATCACAAAAGAAAGCATGTACATCATTACTTCATCTAAACATTACCATTTTGTTAATTTATTATTCATTTTGTAATAATTTATTGAAATCTGTAATTTTCGTCTATCATATCAAATAAAGAAGTTCAAAGATTGATTAATGATTTTATTCTACTCCCTTACATTTTTGTTTATCCCCTCTTCTTTTTATAATTATCTGTGCCTTTATTATTCTTTCTTAAGTTACTGTAGTGCATTCTAGAATTAACATTACATTTCTTTTTGACTGAATCTTTAACTATCTTTGCCCTAACAGAAATCGCCACAAACCATTTTCCCAACAACGCCTTAACGCTTTCTCAACTGAGCACCTAACTAAATACGGAGGTTTCTTCCCGTCTGGAAACAATCAGTGTCAAGAGTTGAATCAGTCGTATAGCGAAGCCGATTCTTATATCGATGTAATCAAACAGACCACGTTAAAGAAAACTTGTTCTCACGGTAACACTGTTGAGGAGTTTGGAAAGGCTCACCAGAAATGTGTCAAGGGTCAGTTTGCTGATGTTAATGGGAAAGAGAAGCACGAAAGAATGTGTATCAAATTTAATCAACGACCTTTACAAAAGAGGTAAGACTATAAATCCTTTGTTGTTCTGTCTTTTTGGTATACGAAAATTTATAAATTTTTTCAACCAAATTACATTAAATTTGCTTACTTGTATCATTAACATGATTAGTTTCTTCTATTGCTTGGAATAATGGCTTTATTGTGCTTATCTTTTTGGATTATATTGTGTTATCGTCTTCGATTAACAATTTACTAATGCCTTACATTTACCATCGTACTATAAAATCATTAATCGACTGAAATCCATAATCTTCGATAACATTCATTTCACTTTCATACATCGAATGTAACTAACATATTTAACAACATAACCAATAGATAAAGAACATTCAAATAAATTTCAAACATAATACCTAAACGATAATTACCAGATATAGAATATTTAGTAACTGAGAATACTCCTAATCTAATCTAATGAAAATAAGCTAAGCCATCAATCTTCCTTAAGTTTTGATTAATGCATTCAAACTTTGTAATGTTGTTTGACAATGAATCTCTGTGCCAAAACGTGCCACGACTTTCTAAATCACTTTCCGTAATGTTAACATTCCATGATTTTTGCCTTGCCAATCCTTGAACTGTAATAGACATATACAGCTAAAAGTTTAATATTCAATACAGTTAAAAACTGTTGCTTCCAAATAATTACGTCAAAGCTTTCATTCAACTTGCAATTTATATAAGTGTAGATGTAATCTTGCAAGTTAAATTCGACTCACTTCTCGGGGTCCGATTAAGCTGAAATTTTATATAATGACCCAGTCGCGATGACCATGAATGTTTATGATAAGCATGACCTGATACTGCTGTCAGGATTGACTTGTTAGTTGTACATCCAAATTTCGCACCTTACATCAGTAGTCATTTACATTAGCCATATCATTCACAATGACCAAACACGCCATCTGACACACCTAGGAAAGGCCAAGACACGTCGCTAACGTCAGTCAATTCCAGTGGACAGGACTCTGGCATCGCAGACGCGGCGCGCTGTGCCTGCGGTCACACTTCAGAGGAGAGCAGCGGGTATGATCCTTTTCTATAATATATTTTTAATACGTTTAAATAAATATAAAAATACATAAATATACGTTTTTTACGTTACATCATATTGATGATATTGTTAGCCATTATGGCTTTTACATCATCGCGAAGGAAGAATAAATGTCAAATCCCTGAGTCAATATGTAAATAGTTGAACGCAGAAACTTTACTATATGTTGTCCTAGCTTAAACGTAACCATTGCAAACCTTTTTTAAACCTTTTAGGTGTGCATTTGAGATAAATAAAACAAAATGAATTTCAACAAGAACTAATCCAATATGTGATGCTGTTTGTGTCTATTTAACAGATGCAGCTACGAAGACTCCCTAAAATCTAACCACAATCAAGACAGAAAGCTATTTCGAACGCTTCCAGAAAACAGATTCATACGTCGAGCTTCCTTCAATCACCAACCGCTTGACATCCAAAAGTACAACCACCGACGACAATCATTCTCCGAGAACCTTCAAAGGCACTTTCCATCATTTGAAAGGGTTGGTTCTGGCGGACAGTTGTCCAGACAAACCTCAACGCCGAACGTCAGTTCGCAACCTTACTTTTTAAATTCAAAGAAGAATTATAGAAAAAATGAAGTGGTCAGTGAACCTATGATAGATTATGATCACAGTGAGGTCGATGATGTATTTGATACAAACATGGATAGGAGGTTGAGTGGGAAGACCAAAAAGAGCAGTATGATGGATTTGGGTCAAACCGCCGTGTTTGTAGCAACCCCTGCAGCCGCTGAACTGATGAGGAGGCAAGGCAGTGAGCGAATAATGTTCGCAAGGCCATTATAGCAGGCAGAATCGCACTTTCAATATTAATTACACCCATTATAATCGTGGTATGAAATAAAGACAGAGAAGAAAGCTGGAATTCGAAAAAAACTAAATTGTAAAGCAGCAGTTACTTACTCTTTGGATTAACCGTAAATACAAACCTCTCATTCAAAAGTATGTATGTGAAATTCTAGAAAGGTGGGCTTAATTATTTGTGTCCTGTAAAGTAAATAGTGTTATCTCCGTACTAATATTCTAAATGTGTATGTCTGTTAAGCTTACACGTCTAATCCGAAGAAACAATATTGATGAAATTTGATGCATTTGAAGTTTTTTTTACCGGGCGGGTTTATATAACATATGGGATTAAACATTGAGAGTTCTCCTTAAGAAACAGGGAGATGAAAGATACAAAATATCGGAAAAAATAGTATATATTGAGGGTAGGTGAATACTTTAGTTGACGCAAATGAAGTAGCGCGTACAGCCTGTTATAAATATTTAAAATACTAAGTCTTGTAAATAAATAGTGATTTATTTTGTTCTGTAAAAGATAGTTGTATTTATGTATATGTTAGTATAGATTGTACAGAAGATTGAAATTAATAAGTTATGGACTGATGAATGTTAACATAACTAATCTTAGTTTAGAAATTTATGATGAATTTTCGAATTATAATTGGTAAGATCTGGATAAGTTTAAACAGAAATTTTAAACTTTTTGAAATTTTCTACAGAGATTCGGAAGATAAACTGTATGGAAATTCCAAAATTCTGTAGTATTTACCCCATAACTTTATACCCAAGTTAAGCTTCCTCTCTGGTTTTGGAAAGAAGGTTTGGAGCTTGGACTCCTGAGAGATACTGGTTTCCTAATGATGTTTTCCTTCACCGGAAAGCGTGTGCTAAATTGTAAATAATCACTTCACTAATCTATTAGATTTGTAAATGTAATGGTATTGTATAGTAATTGTGCCATTTAAAACATTTGTCCGTTTTGTAAATCGAGATCACCACCTGATGAGTTAGTTTTACTTTGTAATATATAATTAACATAGATATTATAATTATTTGTAAAAATAAAATTAAGTCTTTGATTGTCTGTTTTATTTGCAAAGTAAAAATTCTTTAATATTTAAATATATAATAAGCATGTAGAACCCCTACATCTGGGGGGATAAATCGATTTAGCTAGGTTTTATTAAAAAAGGTCGTTATATCCCTATTTTCAAACTGCTATAAATAGAATATAAATGTTAATTTTGCTATCTTTTGTAAAGTTGGGTACGGAAGGACTAAAGAAATTAAAACACTCAGGACTAAGTGTCAGATATTCACGACCACGATCAATTTTAGCGGCATAGCCGTGTGGTATCCGCCTGAGTAGAATAGACCACCCTCATTAATTCCCGAGGTGTCGAAAAAGGCGACTAAGGTAAGTCGATCCGCCGTGTGATGTTGATAGTATGGACGCCTGCGCTTAGTTTATAGCAATGACACATTTAACTTTAATTTCTAAAATAATCAGTCATTGCTCCCCCTTTCACTACTGACTTATGATCTATCATTACGTGTTACAAATTTCTCTTTTTAAAATAAATAGCATAATAGACCCAAGTGCCTTTGCTTTTATTTCATCAGGTCAGTAGAATAGACCACCCTTTTTCTAACCGAAGACTCGTAAAAGATGACTAAGGTAGGTTGACGTCAGGGCAGGTGGCTGGTCGTAAAACTCCTAACCAAATCATGTGATAACATGTTTTCCGACCCCACTTAGAGTGGGAGAAGGCAGAAGAATGATGAATCAAATTTAACGGCAAAAAAACGGAGTGTTTCAACTATTTATAGGTAGAATAACGCTCCCTAATATATGCCATTGATGGTGCCGACGCGAACAAAAGCAAACATTTTGGTAACAAATGGGCCAATCGAGGAGATGTGACCGAGTTGTTTGGTAACATAAATATGGTTATAACGAACAGTCGTCGTTTGCGGGGAGTAAACAGTCGACGTGCGCCGCTACAGTGACCACGGATGTTGTAACGGTAGGAAAAGGAGCTGAAGATAACTGGCTGAGGTGCGGTGTGGCGCGGAGAGGCGCAAAGCGACACGGAAAGGATGGTGGTAGCGCCATTTGACATAGTCGTCATTTGCGAGCGAAGTTAACAAGTTGTTAAAGAAGAAATAAATTGATGGCCTTTTCACAAAATTGCTTTTATGGAATAAGTGTCAAGGAAAACTATCGTTGTTATAATGTGTTTACCGTCTAAAAATCCTAAAAATTGCAGAATTTATGACTTAAAACTTTATATTGCACAAAGGGAGGTGACGTTTGCCTTAGGTACTTGTTACTGGCAAAGCAATAACTACCACCAAACATTTGCTGCTCTGTCAAGGGTCAGTTAGATGCTTTGTCAGTAAGTTACCTTACTTACTTTTTATAGCACTACCCTTTTCCATTTCGCTCTGCTACTGGCCTCCCAACGGTTTATTCATTTTCATCATTTTGCATTGGCCATTCACCATGTGTTGCCCGTCATATCTGAGCTTATTTCACTTTCAAGCATTCGGAGTCTTTGCAATTCCAGATGCATTGACGTATTTGAAAATGGCAAAAAAATAAATAAATTGTTAACAATTGGCTAAATATAGTTAAATCAAGTAGTTTTGTTAAGAAGATTCTAAATTATTTTTAAACTATTGCATACAGCAGTTTCCGAGTTCTTTTGTGGCCTTTCTCTATAGGGGCAATTTTCTACTTGCTGTAAGTTTACTTGTATAATAAATATTATGATTGTTAACAGGATCACCTATTCGATTTACGGATTTGATAGGCGACTTTTTATCATCGTAAAAAGAGAAGAATGTAAACGATATTCACAATTTTCATATGACAAAAGTTTCATCAAAACTTGAATCATGGACCCCCTACTCCATTGATGGGCATACAAGGCAATGAACTTTTAACTGTCGCTGTACTATAATACATATTTGATTTGTTTGTTTGTTTATTCATCTATATTTTAAAACCATTTTCTTAAAGTTACTATGTTAAAGCACACGTCAAAAAAAACAAAAGATAATGGCGGAGGCGTAATTTTTATTGATAAAGCAATATTTTTGCGAAGAAGAAACAAACAAATCATGCAAAATGCAAAAGTATTTAAAATTTAAAAAAAATCTTATACCTCAAATTTTATAATACCTAATGGATTAATGTGGTTTTTCAAATCGCTTAGTTACATAAAGTTAAAAAAGTAAGGTTATTATTCAATCGCTGGGCATAGACCTCCTCTATGTTTTGATTTTATTTTTGAAGAGATGGGGTACGCTGCTTCAATGAGATCCCATAACTCTAGAGACGTGCAGGTTTCCTCACGATGTACTTACTCCTTGACCGAAAAGCGTGTGATAAATTGCAAATATCAATTAGATACATAGTTTTTAAGGGAACCTGCACCGGGTTTTGAACCAATGACCCCTTCAAAGGAGTCTCACGGTCTCACCGCTGAACTATAACAGTTTCTTACGGAAACCAATCGAAAAAAAGTAAAGCTAATAAAACTAAGTATGTAACTAATAATTTCTATAGCTATTTTTTTTTAAAGTATAAGTTTACTTTATTAAAGTTGTTTTGTGTGGTTAAATCGAAAAAAAATGTGTAAATGCCTGCGCAACCAAAAAGTAATTTAAAAGAGTAATTTACTTTAGCTTATGTGTACTAATTCTACCATTTTGTGTTTATTTCTAGCAGGTTATAGTCTTTTATATTTTTCCTAAATTGATTATAGCCAGTTTAATGAACCCAAAAAAAGGATTCATTTGATTTGCTTTAATTATCGATTTTTCCAAAAGCACCATAAAATGGACGTAAACCTAAAAAACCGTACACTCAAACGACGGGGTGGACCTAACATTATCGGACATTAATTTTTACTGCCCCTAAACCGGTTTACGATCATACACTTAATGCCTCATATTACCGCTTGATCATCAACGTAGCTAGTGTTAATTCATATCATCGATAAGAATAACATATACATTTACAACTTTCGTCTTATGTACAGATCTCCTTACAACTGGTTACCTGGAAGAGATCGATAATACTGTCAGATTATACAATTTTATATTTAAATTCAATACACACTTTATGGATTTAGCCGTGTGGAACATTTTCGGAGATATTACAGATTTAAAATGCCATGAGGAGGCCGCGCTTCGCCCTATAGCACTTCGAATTTAGCAGCTATATGTCGCTCTTTCAAGAGTTTGTTTAATGAGAAGCTGTGAATGTTGTATATAAAGACATTCTGTAATTAATTGTAAAAAAAAAACACATATGTAGGGAAAAATATAAAAAATAAATTATATTCCAGATCCAGATATTCCAAAGATAGCAGGAAATCTTCTTGGTGTAGGGAGAGGGGAATTGTTTTTCTCCAAATTTAACGATTGCGGGCCACGGGCAGTAAAGAATGAGTCAAAACTACTGGATCGATTTTAATCATTTTTTTCACTCAGTGACATGGACAAGCAGGGGCAGGCCGCTAGTGTCTTATAATTTCAATTAAATACACTGATTTCACGGGGCGAATCCGCAAGCACATCTTGTTATAAATAAATAAAAAAACCCTACATCGGATTGTTTTATCGTCTATTTGTAAAGCGAAATAGATGTTGATCCTTTTAAAATAGTACAATTTCAATTTAACCATTCCGATGGTGTCATGCCGGTCCAGACTACACCTAATGGTGTCTGTGAGGCTCCCATTGTTTCTGCTATCTTCCGACTGATTCTGTAAATAAAGAAAACAACTTCGGCAAAATAACAAGATGTCTCACCGCATTTCCAATCTAAACTTGTAATATTTGTACATAGGCTAAGAGACGATATCACTAATTTTTAAACTTTTCTCTTCTATTTTCCCATTATGTAGCGTTACGACTGATTCAAAAACAAGTCTTCAAATCCGACTCTACTTAAGTTAAAATGAAATACTACTACAACTACTGAGCCTAAACTGTAAGGAGGACGTTAAAATTTTCGTTAAAAAACCTCTTCCACGTGAATGTTTTTTTGTTTTTAAACTATCTGGTTACATACTAAGTGATTATCACTGTCCTGCCCGTATCCTGTTCTAAGTGAGATCGTTAAAACTCTTTTTCTCTTCTTTTCTCTCCAATCAATCTCCAACTCCAGCGCTTCTCCTTTTATATGAATATCATACTTCATACAATTCAAAACTTTTTTTTTCGGCCTCCTAGTTATACATCCATATTCAAAATTAACACTCGTTTGATCTTGATTTGCATGCCTACTCATTATATGTCCTTACCATCTAATAAAATTCTAACTCAAACTTAAATTATTCTTTATTTAAGTTAACTTGAAAAAAATGCTTTTGAAAAGTCAACTTTACTGCTGCTTCGGAAAATTGCTCCTAACGAAAAGAGCTGAAACTCAGCGGTCGCTCTTTTCAGAATATAATTCTTATAATTAGTTACATTTCGTTATAGCCATCTTGTGCAATATCGAAAATTAGATAAATCCATGCATTTTTATTATTTATATAATTCTTAATAATAACAACAAGAATTTCTGTAACAGCATTTTATTATCATTAGATTAAATTGCTGTAATTATTTCATAGTTTAATTATGCTCATATACAACACGTATCACTCACGTGGGCTCTTAGACTACGATATTGGCGGAGTTCAATGGTCGGGCAAAATGGATATCAGCATCGTAAAGTTTAAGGAACAGTGGTTAAGAAGTATTTTATATAGAAACAACTTGCAAATGGAGTTTTTATGAAAGTTGCAAGTTTACTTTCCTTTCAGTTTTTCATTAGTTTCAAATATTTGTCACGTTCTGTTTTAATAGTGTTTGTTGTTGATTATCTACCTTACGAACAGAAGGACTCGAAAGTAAAGAGGACGATTTGATGGAAAAAAAATTATAAAATTTACCGTTACTTTTCGAAGGAATATAATACAAAAGTAAAAATTATACTTTTTAGATTTTTTTAATTTTTACTATGAATTATTATAGTTATTAAGCGTCCGACAATTGTTTATCTACAATAACATTTTAACAAGTTAATTACACTGAAATTTATATTTCAGGAAGGGAAAAATTCAAGTGATATTCTTGGTATTTTAGTATAAATTCGCAAATGATATTTATTAGTGAAGGAAGAATGCTTTAATTAGTCTAGGTTGCTGTATAAAGGTGTTTACGTTCAGAACGTTGATTCTATAAGACTATTAGACGCTCTGATGCTTAAGCCGTGGATAAAATACGTTAAAATAAGAGTAGATAGTGACTGTCTAAATCCAGAAGAAACCTCAACAAGCTATTTATGCTATTTAACCAAAATTATTTTTTTAAATAGATATACAATGTTGTAATCGCAAGTCCAATCTTCTAATCTTTTAAATAATAAAGTCGACGTGTATATTGTTTACGCATAATTGAAAACAATACTCAATTCACCATTTTTCGTTAGAGGATTTTAACCTTACACTATCTGCTTCGAGTTATTCTAAACAATGTTAATGCTAATATTATTCTTAGGCGCAGTTATGATTTTAGGAAAATAGTTGGTACGACTCTGGGTCCCTTTACTTCAAATAAAATGCCAGGCAATTTCTGATCAAGTTTGACCGTACTATAAATTTAAATATGTTATACAATTCAATTACAGGCTTACCATATCGTCGGATGTAACTGCAACGTTGTAAAGCAAAAAAACATGTTTTAAGTTTTTGTACATTATCGTCTGAGATTAGAAGTTTAATCATCATTCTCCTGCCCTTATCCCATTCTAAGTGGGGTCAGCACAATACATATTAAATAAGTTGTTAAATGATTTGGCTAGGTATTTTACGACCGACCGCCTGCCTGATGTCAACTTAGCTTAGTCGCCTTTTACGAGACCTTGGTACGAAATAAGGGTGGTCTATTCTACTAACCGGATACACGGTGGTATAAATATTATATGTGGAAGGAAAATAACTTCGCGGTAGAGTCAGCAAATCAAATTAATAAATAAGTGAACAGATTATTATTACTATTTCCGATAAGAGATTATCCAGAACCTTGCTAGTTCCTTTTAATAGAATATAATACCTGGCTCTAGTGCTCAGGAGGCGTGGGTTCAAGAACCGATGAGGCTGTGCTGACCTACTAAACGCGTTGTAACTGAATTAAAATTTCGATCAACGAAACGGTCAAAAACCCCATGCGGCCAATCGAAGCTTTTAATCAAATCAAAGATAGGATGACAAATTGAACAGTCCCACGGGAACCCTTTGTTTCGATATAAAAGTATAATTTAGAGCCACATTTGTAAAAATAGACCCCAATTCTCGTTCAGGAGGCAACAACCTCGTAGATAAGGAAACCTTAACAGTGGTAATGGATGTGCCGAGTAGATTTGAGGACTTTTATATCAAATTATTTCTGTATCAAAGTCAGTTTTACTCAAGAGGTGACCAGAAAATTAGAAATTAGAATGGCCGTCTGCCTGACGTCAACTTATCTTAATCGTATTTTTAATACACCTCGATGAGAAAGAGGGTGGTCTATTCTACTCAATTGGATACTACACGGCGAGTCGACCTACCTTAGTCGCCTTTTAAAACACCTCGGTAAGAAATGAGGGTGGTCTAAGTAACGGCCTGTTACTATCCCACTGCTGGGCATAGGCCTCTTCTCTCCGTTTTTTTTTTTTTTTGGAGAGAATTATTGGAGCTAAGACCTAACACGCTGCTCCAGTGCGGATTGGTAGGTTACACCTATCTCCAGAATTCTCTAGAGATATGCAGGTTTCCTCACGATGTTTTCCGTCATCGAAAAGCGTGTGATAAATTGCAATTATCAATTAGACACATAAGTTTTACTAGAAAACTCATTGGTGCCTGCCCGGGTTTGAACCCTAGACCTCCTCGAAAGAGGCGCACGGTCATACCGCTGGGCTACCACAGCTTTTGAAGGGTGGTCTATTCTACTCTATTTTTAACATTTTGAGAAAGTAATTTAACACTAAAAATAACATTCTTAAAAATTTACTTAACCAAAATCGAAGTGACGACAGTTGAAAATCAATCTCAATACCCGCGCCGGAAGTGTTTGTGAAACGGTCAAAACTGAACCTTTGACCTTCCGAGATTTTGAGCCAGTTCCATAAATTATCATTAATATACAGTTTGCAAAAGGCCGTCGGTCCATAAAAGTACAGTATCATGACCCACTTAACCACTGAACCGGGTGCGCTCGAGAGGACTCCAAAAAGCCCTTATTTATATCGGTCCTTAGATCGGCCGTTGACTTTTACTCGAATTTGCGTACTTTAGCCGCCTCTCGCACGCAGAATGTTCCAGGGTTCCTAATTAAAATCATTTATAACAGTTATCCTACTAATATTATAAATGCGAAAGTTTGTGAGTATGGATATATTTTAGTTACTCTTTCACGGCAAATCCGCTGAATCAGTATCGATGAAATTTGGTATAATTATTCCTTACACACCAGGGTAACGTATAGGCTATAAAAATCCTGTTAATTCTTCAGGAATAGGATGACATTGAAAAGCGCCATCTATTATCAACCTATCACGCGACAACAGTCGACGCGAACGAAGTTGCGGGTTAAATGCTAGTACATAATAATATTTAAAGGCGACTAAGCTAAGTGCCGTGTGGTATCCGGCTAAGTAGAATAGACCTCTCTCGTTTCTTATCGAGGTGTCGTAAAAGGTGACTAAGATAAGCTGACCCGCCATATGGTATCCGGCTGAGTAGAATAGACCTCTCTCATTTCTTACCGAGGTGTGGTCAAAGGTAACTAAAGTAAGCTGACACGCCGTGTGGTATCCGGCTGAGTACAATAGCTGCTGCTTACCAACCCTGCTTTCTTAGCGAGTTGTGCTAAAATGCGAGTAAGGTAAGTTGACTCCAGGTAGGCGGCCGCTCTTCGAAACTAGCGAAAACACGTAACAACGAGTATTAACCCCACTTTGAGTGGGATAAGGGCAGGAGAATGATGATATTTGTTTTTATCTAGGACACCCTGGTTTTCTACTGGTTCTTCTCTGTAAGAGTATTATTCCGAACCAGTTGTAGCTTCATTAGTCATGTTGATCCTTGACGATTCAAAAGTGCTTGAAAGAGCTTATTTGAATAATGATTATTTTGATTTGATTTGATTTATATATAAACTTTGTGATTTTGAGCTGTGATAGCCCAGCGGTAACACCGTGCGACTCTTTCGAGGAGGTCACGGATTCAAACCCGGGTAGACACCAATGAGTTTTTCTGTTAAACCTTATGTGTCTTATTGATAATTGCGATTTATCAAACGCTTTTCGGTGAAGGAAAAAATTGTGAGGAAACCAGCATATCTCTAGAGAATTCTGGAGATATGTGTAACCTACCAATCCGCATTGGAGCAGCGTGGTAGGTCTTAGCTCCAAACCTTCTGTCCAAAAATGGAGAGAAGAGGGAGCAGTGGGATTAGTAACACGCTAATTACTTTACTTTTGTAATTTTGGGAAACCTAAGGCAGTTTTTATCTTCTTTTACCTATTATGTTTATAAGATATTCTTGTGTACCTATCCCGGGCACGACGGTGCACATCGCAGCACCAATATTGACACTTCACTAACGAGCTACTGACGATCACCAAACTTTTTGAACACAAGCGCACTTTATGGGGTGCTTTCACATTAGATACTAAGAAACTATAACAACGAGTTTGTTGTAGGTTAAAAATTAGAAAAAATATATAAATTACATATAGTTTGTAGTGGCCAATTTTATTAATGGATCATAAAACAAAGATAAACGTGGTATCCGACGGAATAGAATAGTACCACCCTCATTTCTTACCGAGGTGTCGTAAAAGGCGACTAAGGTAAGTCGACCCGCCGTGTGGTGTCCGGTTGAGTAGAATAGACGACCCTCATTTCTTACTTAGGTGTCGTAAAAGGCGACTAAGGTAAATTGACCCACCGAGTGGTATCCGGTTAAGTAGCATAGATCACCCTCTTTCTTACCGAGGTGTCGTAAAATATGACTATGGTAAGTTGATGTCAGGCAGGCGGCCAGTCGTTAAATACTTAGCCAAATCATGTGATAATATGTTTATAACATGTTGTGCCCACCCCACTTAGAGTGGGATGAGGGCAGGAAGATGAAAACAAAGATAAATAAATAACATAATTTTTATATATATTTATTACGATTCTTGAGTTTGCGATAGTGAGCGTGTGTAGTGCTTGTGTTTTGTGATGGCGGTGGTGGAGTGGTGTGCATCATTTTACGAATCCTGCATGTATCGAAAAATATAGTCCACTCTACATTTAACATTATATATATTTTGTTCCTAATTTATCGCGGATTATTTTTATAATTACTTTTATATTATGAATCTCCGCAAGTAACGCGGAATTCTATAAATAAATAAATATATGGGACACTTACATACACGGTCATCCCAAAGTAAGTAACTTAATACTTGTGTTATGGTAGACAGACAACTGGTGAATATATACTTATATATTTTTAAATACATACTTAAATACAAA
This sequence comes from Morpho helenor, assembly GCA_029227775.1. Classification (NCBI taxonomy): domain Eukaryota; kingdom Metazoa; phylum Arthropoda; class Insecta; order Lepidoptera; family Nymphalidae; genus Morpho; species Morpho helenor. Next base: position 16,714,637 of record JARGCU010000020.1, on the reverse strand, counting down.
TATACACCCAGGCTCAAAGACCAACAAATTCATTAATAGAAAATGTTGGCCCTCGGCGGGAATCGAACCCGTGACCCGTGGAGCTGAAGGCAGGGTCACTACCCACTGCTCCAACGGGCCAGTCTTATTTAAATCATTCAAACCTATTCAATTATTCTCAAATTATTCAAACCTTCAATTCTATTGTGAAACAAATACCTTCTATATAAGCGCCAGTGTTCAACGCCTGACAGAATACTTTTGAAAATACTAGTATATTTTTAATCCAATTAATTTCAAAAAGACGTGCAAATGACCCTTGCCTACACTCGACATCATTTCACCCTACCCTTTCTTTACAACTAGCGTGATACATCCCAATTATTTTTCAACGGTTTTAAATTATTTTGTGTAATTCTATTATGTTAGTTAATATTTATGTTGGCCTCCGGCGGGCCAATTACAAGCAGGAATTTTATAATTTTATCTGTATGTAATATACTTCCATTGTATTATGTCTTATGGAATATTGTTATGGGGTAAATTTGCCGATATTGGAAAAAAATTGTATTATTAAAAGAGCCGTGGCATTTACAAAGTAAGTCGGCGTGAATCTCTGCGGGGGAAGTTTCAAGAAATAGGAATTCTTTCATTTGCTACACAGTATTTTTTTAATAACTTAATTTTTTTGCATATACTTATATTATAAAGAGGACAAATTTGTATGTATGTTTGTAATGTTTTCACACAAAAACTATTGCACCGATTTCAAAAATTCTTTCACCATTGGAAAACAGCATCTTTATTGAGCAACATAGGCTATATTACATTTAAAAAAAATAGGGATCCGTAATAAAATTGTAATAAGGTGTAAAAAATATGCCATAAAAATCTGTCATGGCATGCACTCTGGAAACTATTGATGATATATTTAACAAAAATAAATCAACAGTCCGACTTAGTAGACTTTCCACTGCCATGCACTGCAATGCCATCGGTATGTACGCGGGTGAAACCGCGGGATATTACTAGTATAATTATAAAATAATTGGATATTTAAACATAAACAGAGTAGAAACCGACATAAGCTTGCGGCTCCTACTTTGCGCCTTGCAAAAATACTTAAGTCGTTTGTGGGTTTGGGTATAAGATTCTACAATAAAATTCCGCAATCAATTTTGCCATTACAGCAGTTTCAAAAAACTTAATGACATAATGTGACTAATTTCAAGAATTAAATTTTGACAAGAACAACCGCCGAGTTTCTTGCTGGCATTTCTCAGTAGGAACAGCTTTGCGCACTAGTAGAGTTGACAATCAAAAGCACTTGTTTACGAGTTTACTTGAAAAATATTTTGACTTTAAATTTGTCTTCAGCTATACAAAAATTGAAAAAAATAAAAATGACTAATCATGAGACGTAACTCTTTGAAAAAGTCACATCAAATTCGGTTCATAAAAAACCAATTTGAGTATTCCCATTGCTAATATTATTTGTCCAGTTTATATGAGATGGGCTTAAGAAAACGATAGTATAATTACCATATGACGTTTCTTTGCATATAATTATGGGCTTACTATTTTGAATGCAGCCGTTGACCCTAGTATGATGAACTGGGTGATTCCTAACATCAGATTAAAAAGTTTGCGTTTTATATCCTTATTTAACTTCAGTTAGGTATTTTTTAACTGCAGGCTTGTTACAAAGGCTTCTGAGCGATCGTTTGTCTTATATAATACTTTTATAAGGTAAATCGGTAAGATATGAAAAATGCTATCTGGCTGAGTAGAATAGACCATTCTCATTACTTACGAGATCGAAGTGTCGCAAAAGGTGACTAAGATAAATTTAAAAAGAACCGTGTGGTATCCGCCTGTATAGAATGGACCACCCTTATTTCTTGCTGAGATGTCGTAAAGAGCGATAAGGGTAAGTTAACCCGCCGTTTTGTATCCGGCTGAGTAGCATAGACCTTTCTCACTTTTTACCGAGGCTTTTTAAAAGGCGACTAAGGTAAGTCGACCCACCGTGTGGTATCCGGTTGGGTAGAATAGACCACTCTCATTTCTTACCGAGATGTCGTAAAGAGCGATAAGGGTAAGTTAACCCGCCGTGTGGTATCCGGCTTAGTAGAATAGACCACCCTCATTTTTTACCGAGGTGTCATGAAAAGGCGACTTGGGTAAGTCGACCCACCGAGTGGTATCCGGATGAGTAGAATATAGCACTCTTTCTTAACAATGTTTCGTAAAATACGACTAAGGTAAGTTGATATCAGACAGGCGGCAAAATTCATAGCCAAATCATGTTTGTAACATGTTGTACCGACTCCACTTAGAGTGGGATAAGAACAAGAGGACGGATGAATATTTTGTAAACTATTTTTATCTTAACAATCTTGGCATAATCTAGATGCTTACTTTAGCTTAGTATTATACATTTTTTAAGGGTAACATGAGTCAGTTTAATGGATGGCAAATCTAAACGGTATCGTTTAGGCCATTTGCACCCTTATAATTAACCCGTCTGCTAAAACGGGAAGGGATTTAACCTCCCGCTAACGGGACGGGAGGGTTGACGGCTCTAATGTGGGTCAGGAGAATTTTAATACGAGTTGACACTTTTGAACGAGCGACATCATTTCACTACTTTCCGCAGAAAGCACATTTCGGACTATTTGATACTAATTTTGAATATGTACATGATGTTATGAAAAGTACCTAGTTGACCGAGCCTTAATCGGTAATTTAAAAAAAAAACCTCAAAAAAATAAATAATAATAATTGGAAAGTGGGGCTAGGTATTTTCATTTCTCTTGACCACCCGCTCCCCGAATAAGCTACGGACTACGGTCAAATAAAGTCAAATTTTATGAACTTTAAGGGTGTCTGGCAGAGGGTTGCCACTATGCTAAGTGTCTGGCATTGACTGACGTGATTTTTAATATTATTCTAAAGGTAATATCAAAAGATCAAGCTTTATACTATGACGAAATTAATTCGGAATTTTGCAACCTTGAGTACCTCGTATCTCCCAAAGCCACTATGATCTAAATTCCATAATCTACCATCGTTCTTACCTGTGTTGGGAGCATGCACTGACAAAGTTTCAGCTTTTATAGAATGACGAAGGTCTGGCGCTCACGGGATCTTGGGCCATAATGACCGCGGGCGCGAAGATGACGCCGGCCTATCGCGTGCTTTTCCCTTTGATGAAGGGTTGGCCGGGGATGAGGGAGAAGGATAGATATAAAGGAAAAGATGTAACTAGCCCAACCAATATTAGTCAAATTCAATCTGTGTAAATAATGTAAAAAACTAAATTACAAAGCCACATAAATGACAATTACTTTAGCATCAATTAAATATTTCCCATGATTTTAGGCGACTTATTAACTTAATTAAGAGGCCACCGACCTTATTTTACCAAAATTCAACATTTGCCTAAATAGTAATTAATTAGGTGATAATTTGTGGCGCAGAAGGTTGCCTCGTTTCCCATTTATTATATCTCATAATTGATGGAAAATGGTTCTCCGAGTAATGTAATTAGTTGATTAAAGTTCATTGTCACCTTTTGACTACAATCTCGGAAAAACTAATTTGCCGCCTGTTACTAATTTATTAGTCTCTCCGTCATGTTGTATCCGGCTGAATATAATAGACCACCCTTATTTCTTACCGCGGTATCGTAAAAGGCGACTAAGGTAAGTTGACCCGCCGTGTGGTATTCAGTTCAGTAGAATAGACCACCCTCTTTCTTACCGATTTTCCTACACATTAACGTATTGTAGATATTGATTATACGAAAGCTGTGATAGACCAGTAGTTATACCGTGCCGCTCTACCGAGAGGGTAACAGGTTCAAACCCTGGGTAGACACCGAGTTTATAAAAAACTAAAATTTATCTGTCAAAATTTAAAATTGCAATTTATTACACGCTTTTCGGTGAAGGACACATCGTTAAACCTGCACATCTGTGGAGAATTCTGGGGATATGTGTAACCTACCAATCCGCATTGGAGCAGCATGGTAGGTCTTAGCTCCAATCCTTCTCTCCAAAAACGGAGAAAGGAGGCTTAGTAGGGAATAGTAAAGGCCGTTACTTTACTATTACTTACTTTATTGATTCTAAGCGTAGAAACTTTAATGTAATACATTTTATTTTCAGAAACAATTGAATATAAACTATCTATTTAAAGATTATTATTCCATCAGATACACCAGCTGTGATACTATGCTTATATAAATACTAGTATTATTCTAAGAAAATTGAACAATTGTTTTATAGTGCCTTAATATTACATTTTAATACAATATAAATAAATAGTTTTCTGATATTCAAATAACCACTTTAAATGCCTTTAAACGCTCGCATCTTGTTTAGATTACCTTATTCATAATATAAAATCTATGTTGGCAACATTATAGTAAACTTTTGTCAGTGCAGACATAAGTCAAGACGTTTCTTCTATTTCTTTTTCTCAGATTTTTTAATAAATATTTAAGTATCAAAGAAGATCCTGTTAAGATCTCATTTTTTGGGGTTGTAGCTTAGACCTACAATGCTTCTTCAACTTTTTCTTATACTCCTTATACTTCTATTAGACTTTCTAGAGTAACAATACAAAAAAAATGGTAATCTACTTTTAGCATAACTTTTAAAATCTCTAATAAGTAATTTATTATAATTGTAAGAGTATATAATTCTTAATAGATAAGTAAAAAATTAAACAAATTTAAAATAAAAGTACCTTGGATCAGTATCCAAGTAAAATACCCAGTCAAGCTACTAAGCTAAGGTATTTTATTAAGAAGATATAAAAAAATATGAAATATGAAAAAAAAGAAAAAAAGAGAACTGGTGATATCAGATGGGTGGTCACCCAAATTGCCAACTGAGCTATTACAAGTTTACACAGGACAGCAAAATTAACTTTTGTATTCTATTTATATATTAGCGGTTTTTCGCTTTATATATTAGCGGTTTGTCTGAGAACAGAGATAAAAAGATTTCTTTTAATGAAACCTAGCTAGTTCGATTTATCACCCTGGAAATCCCCTATCTTCGTACTAAGTTTCATGAAAATCGTTGGAGCCGGTTCCGAAATTTGGATTTTGGAGGGAAAAAAGTTGGTCTATATAGGTTTTATTTAAAAAAAAAATTGTTTTATCCCTGCTGTCGGGCATAGAACGAACAGTTTAAATTTGGCAAGTTATAATAGCGCAATGGTAAACGGGCGGAATAAATATGTTAAAATACCTGAGTTCAAGTCCCACATGCCACCGACTCTTTATTTCTTTTTTATTTATTTAATTAGGTATATTTTTATATAAAATTACAATGTCGCAAGTCTGCAATGTCCCTTATTAATTTTGCTATCGGTTCGTTGTCCCCAACTCTCTTTGTGCGCTCTCAGATACAAGCTTAAAGCGTGAAGACATCTAAATTGTTAAAGTACCGTCATTTTTCATTAAACTTTTTATCGCCGGAAACTTTTTGGGATGGTCTTTATTAGATCATCTCAAGCTTTCAAGTCTGGTAAGATGTTAATAATTGTCGTGTAAATTTAACTAAATAAATTATGTACCTTTCAATAATTGATTTTTTAGATTTTTTTGAAATATGGACAGTTGATCGTAAGTTATACTTGAAATATGACACGAAAACTTTACTGTTATTATTCTATTCTATATTTACATTTGTTGTAAAAAGGGTGTAATAATAAATACATTATTTAGTCGTTTGGTACCCGGCTGAGTTGAATAGACCACCCTCATTTCTTACGGAGTTGTCGTAAATAGCAGTAAATCCTGTGTGGTATCTCGCTGAGTAAAATAAACCACCCTCATTACTAACTAAGGTTTCGTAAAAGGCGACTAAGGTAAGGTGACGTCAGGTAAGCGGACGGTCTTGAAATACGTAGTCAAATCACATCACAACATGGTTATAACCTGTAAACCCGACCCCACTTAGAGTGGGATAAGGGTAGGAGAATGACGATGATTTAAATTTAAAGAAAAATAAAAATATACCTATTCTTTAAAAAAATAAAGGGCCTATTCCATTCCACTGCTCGACATAGGCTTTCTCTCTCCGTTTTTGGAGAGAAGGATTGGAGCTAAGACCTACCACGCTGCTCCAGTGCGGATTGGTGGGTTACACATATCTCCAGAATTCTCTAGAGATATGCAGTTTTCCTCACGATGTTTTCACCGAAAAAGGTGTGATAAATTGCAATCATCAATTAAACATATAAGTTTAACAGAAATCCTCATTGGTGCCTGCGGGATTTGAACCTGTGAACCACTTGAGGGAGTCGCACGTGTTTCCGCTGTACTATCATAGGCTGGGCTGTGACTTATATTATGTTCGTGAGTACTTGAAACTAACAAAACATGATTTAACGAAATTTATGTCAAACCTATCCCTGTTCATTCTTGAACAAAAAGTGTATCCAAACTGTGTGAAGGTCGGAACGTACTGAACAGTAGTTATTTTAATCGATGTGATTAATAAGTGTTGCCATAGTTTAGGATCACGGCAATGTGGGGAACTTTACTAACATTTCCATTTTGGATATTTGACGGCAGATTCAAATTTGAATTCACGACATTCATTATTCAAAAAAATTAGTAATTAAGATAAAGGCACTAGTAATTCACCATGTCAGAGTAGTTGACTGTTTTGCATGAAATTTTGAATCATAAGCGTTTTGTTTGTTGTTGCTAGTGAGATGTTTATAACATATAAACATATTGCCACAAAATTTGGCTAATTATTTTACGACCGGCCGCCTGCCTGACGTTAACTTACCTGAGTAGTATTTTACGACACCACCCGAGTAGAAATTGTCACAAAATTTTCCCCGATTTGAAATTTTGAATATTAAATTAGTTGTTGTGAAAAAACCATAAGAGATAGATACAAGCTGTCGCGGACTTTTTTTTAGCATCTACATCTCTCTTCTAGGCGGTGCGCGCGAGTAAAGCAGGAGGCGAGTTTTTTTACAACCGCGCGACCTCTTAAACAATTTATAAATAACCATACTGCACTAATAACTCAAACTTTTCGAAAGAATTGCACTACGTTTTAGTAAAAACCATACAAAAATCCATTCAGTAGATTTTGAGAAAATCGATCACATACAGACAGAGCTTTTGGAGAATTTTGTTTTACAATTAGTGTAGATTACATTTCTTAATTGCTATCTGTGTATAATAGGAGAGTAGTTTAATCTAGGACAAGCACAAATAGCACAAATTTTTTTCTATTTAAACTAATTATGTGTCTAAGCGACGACTGCAATTTATCACACGGTTTTTGGTGAAGGAAAACATCGTGATGAAACCTGCATATCTCTAGAAAACTCTGTGGATGTATGTAAACTACCAATCCGCATTGGAGCAGCGTGGTACGTCTAAGTTCCAATTTTTCTCTCCGGGAAGAGGAGACTTTTTTTACCTAAGTTATGAGTTTTTTAAATAGTCGATTTTTTTCACATCACTTTACGTTTACTAGTGTCGTAAAATACGACTAAGGTAAGTTGTCCGGCGGGCTGCTAATATCTTTATAACATAATTTATAGAATGAGGCGTTACTTTGCGAAGATCCATAATACAAAACTAATAATAAAATTATTTTGCTATAATCCGCGATGAAGTAAGATAGAAAATATATATAATGCTAAATGTAGAGTGAACAATCCGTTTTCATATGTGATAAATACAGGATTCGTTAAAACACATGCGACCACAATACACAACCACAAGCACTAAATACGTTCACTATAACGAACTCAATAATCGTTTCGCCCCGAAATCGAAGCATCATCAGGGTCTAGACTCCACGACAAAAATCGCAAAGCAATGTTTACAACATGTTGTCCCGACCTCCCTTAGAGTGGGATAAGGGCATGATGACATACAGGTGAAACTATTTGAAAGCGTGTAAAAAGAGAGCTTAAGTTCAGGTATTGTCTGATGTTAAGCTTGATGCAAATGTAAAGTGTAGTGGGATCGCACTTGACCTATATCTGTGGCCTATATAACGAGTCGCAGCGCGCCGAGCGGCGGGCGGAGGGCGGAAATGAAAGCCTACCTTTTAAATTCAATATCTGTTTCGTATACAAGCCAGACCTTTTCTTATATTAAAGCCAGACAGCGTATTTCAATGTTTTTGTTAATGTACATTACTACATATAAAAAAAATTTATAAATGCGTCTATGAGTTAGTATTAATTACTAATTATATTTTGAAGAAATTACTGAACGGATTTTCCTGTGTTCATTTAAGTAAAGTCTATTGAAACATTGTAGGCTTAAAGAAACACTGTTAAAAAGAGGCTGATACAGGCAGTCTACTCTACTCTTGAGGATTACTTAAAGGATAAGAATGTGTGGATAGTTCTCTTCGAACCTGTACAAGACAGTAATGGCTAAATGTAGGTAACTAGTATTATATCCTCCTGCCCTTATCCCACTGTAAGTGGGATCGGCACAACATGTTATAAACATGCTGTCACATGATTTGGCTGCGGTTTTACGACCGGCCGCCTGCCTGACGTCAACTTACCTTAGTCATATTTTAAGACACCTTGGTAACGAGGGTGGTCTATTCTACTAAACCAGATACCACACGGTGTGTCAACATACCTTAGTCGCCTTTAACGACACCTCGGTAAGAAATGAGGTTGGTCTATTCTACTCGCCGGATTCAAAGTTGTTGAATAAAAATATTTTGAATTTGAATTTAAAGGCTTTGAAAACAGTATCCACAGAGTTTCCTCTCAGTATGTTATAGCATTAAACGATTGTTAAGTGTTTTAAATAGCCCAGTTCAATTGGATTTAAAAGTCCTTATTTTATTTTTAAAACCTTAACCCAAATTACCGGTATCCATCTAAGTTTGGGTATAATAAAAGCATCGAAAAAGAAACAGTCCCATTTAAATGCGAGGAGCATTGAATTTAAATAGGTATCGATTGCGGTGCAGCGCCCTTGAACCGGATCCGGATGTAGGTCAGGCCGGATGTGTGCCGTAGAGCGGCCGCCGGATCCGGACGGCACCTGTGCATGATTAGGACATTTACACATACTTAGCATAAACATACTGTCTTTTAACTAGTTTTTTATTAGTTAATGTCTAGAACCGGCTATACTCACTCTTATTCTATCGCGTACGTGAGTATAGCCGGTTCTAGACATTAACTATGAATACTACCCACGATAGTTTAAATTAAAAAAAAGTTTTTTTTATACATTAATTTACCATATCCATTAAAATTATATATGCGAAAACACGTCCGGATGCCGTATGGTATTCGGCTGAGTAGGATAGACCACCCTCATTTCTTACCGAGGTGTCTTAAAAGGCGACTAAGGTAAGTCAACCCACAGTGTGGTATTCGGCTGAGTAGAATAGACCACCCTCATTTCTTACCGTGACGCAAAAGGCGAATACGGTAAGTCGACCCACCGTGTGGTATTCAGCTGAATAGAATAGACCACACTCATTTCTTACCGAGATGACGCAAAAGGCGAATACGGTAAGTCGACCCGCCGTGTGGTATCCAGCTGAGTAGAATAAATAGACCACCCTCATTTCTTACCGAGGTGTCGCAAAAGGCGAATACGGTAAGTCGACCCACCGAGTGTTATTCGGCTGAATATAATAGACCACCCTCATTTCTTACCGAGGTAAGCTTTAAATAATCGCGTATAACATATAATTTATGTCGTTAGTTGATACTGAGTAGGCTTTATTTATCATGCGCTTATCGCTGAAGTAAAAGGTCTCGCTATCGAACCTCCTATCCCCAAAATCCTTGGAGACTCACACCACTGCACTGCGATCTCACGGCCATTGCACCGGCTGCTAACGATTTCAAAGCTGTTAGCGACAGCTTTATTTGCATTTCGTTCGGCAGACCTTGCGGTTCCAACACTTCTGTTTATATTCTCTTTATCTTTAATATTTATATCTTTGTGCTTCTTTATGTATATAAGAATAAGGGAATGCGTTTAGAGCAGGGCTTCTTAAACTTTTTTGTATAGCGACCCCCTTCAAGCTTAGAAAATTTTAAACGACCCCCTCCTCCATATAATGAAATATATATTAACCGTAGATGTAGATGTAATAACGCACTATTTTACAATGTAAATAACAGTTTTGCATTGCCACTTTTTTCAAAAAATAGTTATAATAAAACTACAATAGTATTTTGTATGATTTTTATTTGTATTTATATTTGGACGTAGTGTGTATACTAATTTTAAAATTTTATTTATAATTGTTGTAAACTAATCAATCATAAATTTAATTAAATCTATTTAATTAAAGCCTGCAGCCATGTAGTTGTATCAATAATGATTGAAAAGTATCAGATCTTTGCGACGCCCCTTTCAGTAGTCTCGCGACCCCCCTGGAGGTCGCGACCCACAGTTTAAGAAGCCTTGGTTTAGAGAATCACACTAGGTACCTTACTGTGCACCAACACTTTTAACTACAAAATCCGAAGACAGAATGATTCTACCGCCAGTTCGGAACACTAATCCATTTGAGAAGAACTGGCAAGAAATTCAGTGGTTGCTCCCATCACGAATAGTAATTATTTGAGGTTAAATTCTAATAACACGAAACACAAAAGAGGTCGCCCAAATATGTCTACCTCCTTCGAATGCTGCACGCCAAAAGAGAGTAAACGACGTCAGCCGTTGCTGTATTTTTGGGAGAAAAATCGATCAAGCTAGGTTTTATTAAAAAAAATATGGTTTTATCCCTGTTTTCGGACACTGAAAAAATGCTTGAATAGAAAATAATGCAATTTTAGCTGTCAAACGTAATAGCCTAATGGTTAACGGGCGGACCAAAAAAGTGTTAAACCGGGGATCGATTCCCACGATTTCACCGGCGCTCGGTCACCAAGGTTCTCCATACATATCAACAAAATCTATACTTATTATAAAACAAAGTCACCAAAAACTGTCTGTCTGTTTATGATTAATTTTCTCAATATCTACCTAACAGATTTTTGTACGGTTTGCACTAAATGCGCCTCCAAATAGTCCGAAAATCATTTGTCGGTCTCGGTACACGTTTTTATAACAAAATTCCTCAACATCAGCAACAGCAGCAACGATATAAGTTTAAAGGTTACAATTTTTGTGAAATGCAACAGGGCGTCTAGCCTTGAACTATTAATATTAGGTCACCCGGGTCACGGCCGGCCCGGTCGACTGTACCGTCTACCCGGCCTGGACATCCGGACTGAGATGACCGGAAATTAAAACTATGAAATTTTGAACGTATTTAGTTTATCCAACGAAAATGTAATTATTATTTTATAGCCCTGACCTAAATATTTCCGATCAATATCACAAAAGTGTAAAAGATATTCAAGATTTTATTTATGATTCATGGACAAAAACAACTATAGAAAATATCTATGCCCAGCTGTAGGACTAACTTTTGGCTCTCATTTATCAAAAAGATGAGCCGTTCAAATTAAAATTCCTTATTAGTCATTAGTGACGTAAACAAATGCATTGCAATCGTCAACCCAACCTCTCTCTCCCAGGGTTCCTCAGAATCCTCAGGGTTGGCTATATCTAAGTAACACAGGAGTGTGGGTCGTGGAAGAAAATTTGAAGAGATCTTTGTGCAGTAGTGAACATATACCAATAGAGAAAGAATAAGAATAATTTATTGAATTTGCGATGTTCCGTTATACAAAACTAATATAAAATGCTTTAATACGATTAGACAATGTCAATGAAATGCTAAATATAGAGTGTAATATCCGTTTTGATATCCTGTACATGAAGGTGTCGTAAAACGTATACAACCACGTTACATTAACTCTACACATATTCACTAACACAATCTCAGCCGTTGTTTCGTCCCAAAACTAAAAGCATCATCGGACACACAGATACAATCTACATTTAGCAAAGATTTCGTCCAATAGCGGATAATACTATTTTTAATGCTAAATGTAGAAAATACTATCACTTTTCATATTTTATACATGTAGGACACGTAAAACGTTAACAAACTACTATAATCACCACACTTCTAGCACTGCACATATGCACCACAATGTCAACAGTCGTTGCGTCTCTTAATCACATCGCCACAATAGGATATAGCAAAATAATATTTATCATCATCCTCTTGCCCTTATCCCACTCTAAGTTCACACGTTGACATATGATTTAGCTACGTATTTTAAGACCGGTCTGCCTGAAGTCAACTTAACTTAGTCGTATTTTATGATACCTCGGTAAGAAATGAGGGTCGTCTATTCTATTAGCCGAATACCACACAGTGGGTCGACTTACTTTGGTCACCTTTTATCATCATATTCATACCCCTATCCCACTATAAGTAGGGTCGGCACAACATGCTATAAACATGTTGTCACATGATTTGGCTAGGTATTATACGATCGGCCGCCTACCTGACGTCAACTGGCCTTAATCGTATTTAACGACACCATATTAAGAAAGAGTCTATTCTACTCAATCGGATACCACACGTTGGCTAGATTTACTTTAGTCGCCTTTTACAATACCTCAGTAAGAAATGAGGGTGGTATATTCTACTCAACTAGATACCACACAGCATGTTATAGAAAAAATAATATGATCATTACTTTATATTATGAAACTCCGCAAAGTAACACCTAAATTTATAAATTAGAAACACAATTGTTTATTCATTTATATCCGGATGGATACGGTCGTACGGTCTGACCGGGCGGTGCTATCGACCGTGGCCAGGTGACCCAATATTGTTAGTTCAAGGCCCTCCGCTGTTGCATTTAACAATTATCATTAACGGACAAACATTAATTTGTATTGTTTTATCCGGTTTTAATGATGTCGTTCTTCAGAACATCAAAATGAAATGAAACCGAATAAAAACGAGCTGTCAATATAATCACAAATCCTAGCATATTAACGAGATTATAGTGTCGTGTGGTATCCAGCTGCGTAGAATAGAACACCTTCATTTATTACCGAGGTGTCTTAAAAGGCTAATAAGGTAAGTCAAGCCGCTGTGTGGTATCCAGCTGCGTAGAATAGAACACCCTCATTTATTACCGAGGTGTCTTAAAAGGCGAATAAGGTAAGTCAACCCGCTGTGTGGTATCCGGCTGAGTGGAATAGAACACCCTCATTTATTACCGAGGTGTCTTAAAAGACGAATAAGGTAAGTCAACCCGCCGTGTGGTATTCGGCTGAGTGGAATAGAACACCTTCATTTATTACGGAGGTGTCTTAAAGGCGAATAAGGTAAGTCAACCCGCTGTGTGGTATCCGGCTGAGTGGAATAGAACACCCTTATTTATTACCGAGGTGTCTTAAAAGGCGAATAAGGTAAGTCAACCCGCCGTGTGGTATCCCACTGAGTAGAATAGACCACCCTAATTCCTTACCGAGGTGTCGTAAAAGGTGACTTAGGTAAGTTGACGTGAGGTAGGCGGCCAGTCGTAAAATACCTAGCCAAATCATGTGACAACATGTTTAAACATGTTGTGCCAACCCTACTCAGAGAGGGATAAGAGCAGCAGCTATAACCTTTTCTGGTGATGTGATTAACGTAACTAATAAAAATACTAGTATTTTCTTGTTCTTCCAAATTATGGGTTTCTTTAAGGCGAGTTTTGTAGGCGCTACGTTACGCTTTAATGCAATTTGCTACAAATTAACTATTTTTAATTAGGTCCCCTTAATACTAAACGTGCGATATAAACTATCCTACTAATATTATAAATGCGAAAATTTGTGAGTATGAATGTATGTTTATTTACTGTTTCATGGCGAATCCGTTAAACCAATATCGATGAAATTTGGCACAATTATTCCGTATACACCGGAATAACATATATACTGCGTCCATCATATTATCAGTCTTTTGACAGCTCACGCTCATTAAGTTTTGTATTGCTTACGTACAAATATCATACAAATAATATTTGTACTTTATGGATGGGTACCGCCCACTGTCTGATGTCACACATAATGGGTTACTACGATTATGCCACAGATTAAAAATAATCGGTAGAAATCGATGTTACGAGTATTAAAAGACATTTAATAACATTATATAAAGTTTTACTTTCTTCTTAGTTAATACATGAATACAAATAAAACAATCAGGATATTTTAATTTATTTTATTAGCACGAGTCGTCGGAATGATAATCAACACTAGACTCCTCCGATGAGGAGTCTTCAGTAGCAGTTATTATTAGCTCTTGTGTAGATAATATATTATCAAACGCAATATCACGTTCCCAATCAGAGAATATTACTCTTTTAGTTCTTTCCACCACACTTGCCCAGTTCTCGGCCGTTACGTGGGTGCAAGCATTTTTTAGCAATTGCAACATTTTATTCGCTGTGAATGGGGGGCTTGTATTGCATCTCGCAGCATGCCCTTTTACTTGTGCCCATATAAGTTCTATTGCGTTGTACTGGCAGTGGTATGGAGGAATCCGAAGAACAGTATGGCCATATTCTGCTGCCATTTCATTGATTACATAGCGTTTTGCTCTCTTTTTGGTTTTTAATATTTTTATTAATTCAACTTTTAACATTGAGTCGTCCACATTTTCTCCATTGTCCCGAAGCCAATTAATTATTTCATGCTTTTTATTAGCCTGTGTTGGCATTTTGTCAATTTGACGGGAGTGGTAGGGCGCATTATCAATAAAAATTATTGATGGTTCTTCCAATGAAATGAGCATTTTTTTGAACCACTCTTCATACACATTTGCATTCATCTCTTCGTGGTAGTCATTTGATTTCTTCGATTTAAATGCCAACAGTGCGTCTTGTACAAATCCTTTTGCTGTACCTGCATGGCAAATAATTAGGCGCTCACCTTTTCCCATTGGTACTGAGGAAGTGGAATCAGCAGTATCATCAGTCCAGAAACGAGATAGTGTGTGGTTAGCGTTGAGCCATGTTTCATCCGTGAAAACAATATTTGCCCAATCTTGTATTTTCTTTGCCTCTCTTAAAAAATCACAACGTGCTATAGCTATATCTGTGCGTTCCATTAATAATTTTCTTTTATTTAACTTTTTATATGAAAAGCCAATTGTGTTCAAAACTTTGACCAAAGAAGATTTTTCACCATGAAATAGACCACTTCTTTTCAAAGAAACAATAAGTTTTCTCAAAGTTGGAATTTCTTTTCTCAAGTAGTAATCATATACATGACGACGAATAGCGTCAGCGTCAAAGTCATCAACAGCTGTCACCTTATGAGCCCGGCGCTTTCTTTTTGGTGTAGATGGTTTGTTTTGCTCCAAGCCGCTCCTGCCGTAGGCATCAGTAGTGATTTTAGTCACAATTGATAGACTGATCCCCAACGCGGCTGCAACACGGTTTCGGACTTGCGTGATAGGTATAAGAGGTCCGCCATTTTGATTTTCTTGCTCAAAATACTCATGAAGTTTTAACACTAACTGTCTCGATTGTGCTTTCAACACACGTCCTTTCGGCATTTTCACGATCAATTAATATAAGTTTCACAAAAGTTTTTCCGAGGAATAAAGCTACTTAACTCAAGGTGTAACAGATGCGAGAGAACACTCAGCGAACGTAAATGCGTGTGACTATCACGGGCGTTTCGTAGAGAGTGACAGATCACGTCAAAATGGCGGCCGAGCGGAAGGTCTGTTGATGTTGCCAGTTGATGTATAATATATTTTTTATGATTATAATAAATACACACGGATTAACATTTATTTTCAAAAAACTAAGGCAATATTAAATCAAAATGTTGATTTCTATATCTGTTATTAGTTTACGTAGGTTATCATTAATCGAATTACTTAGGTACGTAATTCGATTAATGATAGTAGGTACTATAATCGGAATGGTATCGCATACGAGAATCTTTAGGACATCACTAAATATGTAAATCGTCAATCTGTCAAAAGATGGTTAATATAATGGACAGTGTATAGGCTGTAGAAATCCTGTTAATTCTAGAGGAATAGAGTGACATTGCAAAGCGCCATCTATTATCATCCTATCACACGACAACAGTCCACGTGAACGAAGTCACGGGTAAAAGTTAGTTCTTTATAGGTAAAGTAAGTAACGGCCTGTTACTATCCCACTGCTGGGCATAGGCCTCTTCTCTCCGTTTTTTTTTTGGAGAGAAGGATTGGAGCTAAGACCTACCACGCTGCTCCAATGCAGGTTGGTAGGTTACACATATCCCCAGAATTCTCTAGAGATATGCAGGTTTCCTCACGATGTTTTCCTTCACCGAAAAGCGTGTGATAAATTGCAATTATCAATTAGACACATAAGTTTTATACTAGAAAACTCATTGGTGCCTGCCCGGGGTTTGAACCCTAGACCTCCTTGAAAGAGGCGCACGGTGTTACCGCTGGACTACCACAGCTTTCTTTCTTTATAGGTGAACTCAGCAAATCTGCCGTTTAAAATAGCTTTATCGTACCAAAGTGTCCAAAAGTGCGATCCAGCGATAAACCAGTATTGGCGATCCAAAAACCCAATTACCTAAGTGCTAAACTACGCGAGGCGATGACCGCCGTTAAAAGCGTTAGGGCGCGGTCGTACTGGGCGGGTATTGTGTGAAATATTACGGATTTGTATTTTACATTTGCACACCGCGGTTACTCCCTCAGGACAAAATTTATTTTCATCCTACTGCCCTTATCCCACTATAAGTGGGGTTGGCACAACATGTTATAAACATGTTGTCACATTTGGCCACCTATTTTACAACCTATCTGACGTCAACTTACCTTAGTCATATTTAACGACACCTCGGTAAAAAAGAGGATAGTCTATTCTACTCAACCGGGTACCACATGGCGGGTCAACTTACCCTAGTCGTCTTTTACTACACCTCGGAAAGAAAGAGGGTGGTCTATTCTATCCAACCGGATTTAGTTGCACTTTAGAGTTGGTTATGTTGCGGTACAGAAATAGGTTAAGATTCTGAACTTAAAGAATGGATTTTAAGAGATGTCTAGTTCGTAAGATGTTGTGTGACAATTTGCCTTTTGCACTTAATATTTATTTGTTCATCCGTAGTTCGTTGTATAATAAGATTTTAATAAAGTGAACGCTAAATGTTAAAATGCTTGGATTTGTATATTCTTTCTTTATTTATTTTTAAGATAAGTAAAAAAAATGTTAAAAAGATTGACCGCCGAGTCTCTTGCAGTTTTTTCTTGGTAACAGCACCTTTCTGAACAAATCGTAGCTTCATTGTAATTTGACGATTCAAAAGTGCTTGCAAAAGCCAATTTGAATATGACTTCATAAGTTTCTTGATATGACTAGACGTTGTTGTCGCTAGCATTTGGTTCTAACAGTACCAAATAAATTGTAATTTGTTGCAGATTATCAGCAACAAGTGTGTCACAAGCCTTATGTCAGGTGGTTCCCTCCGTTAAAGTGATTGGGGTAATTTGTGAAACGTCACGCCTCTGTCCCTCAATATTCAGATCCCGGCGTTCTTTTGTACTCCGATTTTGACAAATGTACTCTTGCAGAATTCATAAAGCAGCCCAAACTCTTAGGGAGATATCGCATATTGACTTCATTTCGGGCCTTTATGGAAAGATTCTATGTCGACAAAGAACTGTTAACGTGCTATAACCGACTGCTATATCAAATTAACTGTTAATATACCCTCAATTATTAACAAAATGTATTTTAATTATTATATTAGTACCTGGGTGAGTGCTGGGTGAGTTTAGGTAGGTGGGGGTCGATCCTAGGTATTTTCATTTCTCTAGACCACCCGTTCCCCGAATAAGCTACGCTGACTTGACAATACGCCAAAAATAGTGTTTTATATATTCTATATATTCAATGTAAATTTTAGTATTTTTTAATAGCCAAAAACAGGGATAAAACGTTTATTTTTTAAATAAAACCTAGGTAGATCGATTTTCTCCCCCAAAACCTCCAGCATGCTGAATTTCAGGAAATCGTTCGACATATATATTTACATACAATATTTACTAATTTAAATATTAAAGATACATACCTAATTACACCCTTTCTGGTTTCTCCTGAAGGTAAAAAAGGTAGTTTGACGTTAAAAGGTAAGTTGACGCCAGGCAGGTGGACGGTCGTAAAATGCATAGCTAAATCATATCACAACATGGTTAATTCATGTTCTGCTGACCCCACTTAAAGTGGGATAAGGGCAGGAGAATGATAAAAAACTTATGAGCTTTTGGCAATTGATCATTAATTGATTTTACAATCGATCATGCTTTAAAAGGAAAAATATCACAATAAAACTTATGACTACAGAATGCCTTTAAAAGACATAATAACAAATAATTTTCAATTCCCAAGTAACTTACGAGTATTACAAGTCATTGAGATATTTCGGTGATATTGCATATTTTATGGCCAGTGGCTTCAGCGAGGTCAAGAAATAAAATTTATGACTCAAGCTTAAATGTCACATCTCTACAATGGCGACGCGAATTAATTAAATTTGCACCCTCAAGATACGATGGCGTTTTAATTCATACTTTTAAACGTGCAAATCTTGCATATATCTGAATTTCAGAAACGGTTTCATTGATTTCGATGAAATTTAGTATTTATACAGGGAGTTTTATGGGTATCGATCGAGCTAGGTTTTAGTTTTAAAAAACGTCGTTTTATCTATGTTTTCAGACAATGGAAAACTGATACAATATCATTAGAATACAGAAGTAAATTTTGCTATCATCTATAAGGTTATAATAGATGTTAGCGCACACAATATACAAGAACACGATATAATAGGAATACCACAATTTCCGTTCCGAGATGCACTTCTCTTGAATGACGAACAAAGTCTGACTGTCACTGAAACGTTTTATCAATAAGAAGACTAAACCGGTAACAACAACGGCACAGTGCTGCCACTGTTTTAATCAAAAAGGGCGCAATACTCTTGTTTCATGACCGTGTTGCTATAAAATACAAAGCGGAAGTCAATGGCGACAACATAGATATTAACAGGTGAGAAATTGGGCCATCCCAAAACCAAAAGACCCCGTTTTGAATCCTTCTGTCTCCACTACGATAATTTATTTTTCACATTTTTTCGTTTTGTCTATTGTGAGAAAATTTATTATAAGAACCCTTTATCAACGAATCTTATTCGTATATAAGAATTCTATTCTATTCCATCTTTAGAAATAAATACCGACCAAAACTTGGTCATTCAGTTACTTCTGTTTTAAAATGCGGTAGTTATATTAATTAATTAAATTTCAGCCGGAACCCGCCTCAAAGTATCAACCAATTATACTTTCAGCTGGAATATACAAATACCCCAATCCTACATTTAAAATACTATTAACTTGGTACTTAATTATTTGTATTATAATAATATTTAGACCCATCCTACTGCTCCAATATGGATTGGAATTTTGCTTTATACCTGGAATTTTATTTTATTTTTAATGCCCTTTTACTATCCCACTGCCTAAAGGGTTTCTTTCCCCTTTTATTTCCTTGAAAAAGATGGGTTTAGGCTAAGACCTACCACGCTGCTCCAATGCGGATTGGTAGGTTACACATATTCCTAGAATATTTCAGAGATTTGCAGGTTTCTCCACGATGTTTTCCTTCACCGAAGAGCGTGCAACAAATTGCAAATATTAATTCGACACAAGTTTTAACAGAAAAACTCATTGATGCTAGTCCGGTGTTTAACCCGTGATCCCACGGTCCATCTATCAGAGCAGATCTTTGTATAAAGTAATTTATATAAAAACTAAATGGGTAGAGGATTAAATGAAACTATTATATAAAATTTTCATACAATGAGTTTATTGTAATATATTTCATAGTTGCATGTGTCCTTAAAAGCGGTAAGTAATAAAACAACTGTATAATATTGCTAAAGTGATAAATACAATGATGTTCCTCTGACTTCATTTTGCTCATTATTAAACTTTATGGGTCTTGCAAATCAATATAATTATACAAATAAGGATTTTTTTGTCATGATATTTATGTGAATTTTAATAATAATTTTATTTGTTGTCTATTAACATTGTGACATGGATTCTATTCTATAGACTGATAGTTTAATAGACATAGATTTACTTGTCTGTGGCTCTTAATTAAAAAAAAGTGTTCGCATAAAATTTCCTACTGAGATGTCATACTGGAGTTTAAGAGACACAAATCTTGCAAAAAAAAAAAAAAAAGCATTATATCTCAGTATTTATGCGAGTTTTTTTTTTATTATGGACAAATATGCGTGTATATAAATCAAATCAAGATTCAAGCAGATAATATAGTGCCCGATAGGTTTTGTAACGTCACTATTGTTTTTTTAAATTATACAGTGAATATAATTTCGTTTCATTTCGGTGTGCACTCAAACCCCTTTTTAAGATACTACAGATTATATTTAAACTGAGACTCAAAACATATATGTATTATTATATTGTATTATTTATAGTTTATAGTTTTTCTATGGAAAAAATGTAACCATCATCGGGTTACACAATACCAAACAAAATTAATTAAGTTAGACGGAATTCTTGAACTATTAAAGTTAGGGATATTTCACGATACGCGTCACATCTAACCGACTTTTTGAAGAGCTTTTATTTGATTGATAGTAAAAATAAAGTAGTATTCATAAAAGTGACAAATAATATAATTTTTTTGTTTTGTTTGAAAAAGTGTGTTAGCAAAGTAAAAACAAATACATTTTGTAGAAAAGTGTAGAAATTTGTACTACATTAATAGATTTTAAAAAAAAGTTTTAATAAAAATTAATCAAAAATTTTAGCATTGCCTAATTCTACCTCAGATTCGTTGTAGATATAAGAATGTTGTTTCATCATAATTTTAATTTTTTGCTAATAATATAAAAACTTGAATAATTTTAGGGCGAGTGATCAAATACTAATAGCCCAATGCTATAGATGACTTGATATTTTAAAAAACTACTACTTTTATGATGTCATTAGTACAAGATAAAATTAAGATAAATGTACTTCAGTTTCAGTGATTAATATTATATGCCGATTATATTCGAGAAAAGAAAAAGGCAAAATTATTATTATTAAATCTTACTTTAAGTAATATATATACAAATGGTATTAATTTAATAACTAAAACTGAACTAAAATAAACAATTTATAACATATATCGCACGCTTAGTATTAAAGTGAACTAATTAAAAAATGTTGTTTTGTGGCAAATTCCGATAAAGCATAGCTTAACGCCTACGAAACTCGTGAGTGTTAAAAATACACACAAATTAAAAGAGCAAGAAAACACTAGTTTATAGCTTGATGTCATAGATGACATTAAAATAAGGATTACATTGTATCTAACTCAACTAAGCCGAACTTTGAATTCGGTCAGTTTAATATTAAGCGTGTGATATCGCCCTAAAAATTTTAATATTTTATGTTATACTTTCCAATTTCCCTATATAACTTTTAGTGTTTTTTTTAAACAATGTCTCATTAAAACATGTTTTATTGACGCTATGCAATTGATATGTAGAATGTTTATATTTTATCCAATATGTTTAGATTGCTTATATTTTTCCACAGTCAGTAAATATTTGGTACAAATATTGCGATTTATTTTACTATACACTGGTCCAATTATGAAATATCAAGATAAATACAAAATGTTTTTATATAAGTTTAAAAGATTTATAAAATTGAACATATAAATTTTTTTATTAAATATTCCATAATCACACCAGCAGCTATTAAAAAAAGCATGCTAAATTTTATTTCAACCCTAATAATCAACTAACATTGCTTAAAACATCGATTCTAGTGTAATTTTTATATTTTACATATAATTACAACGTATTGAATATAGTAACAGCATAATTGCATATTACAAATGTATATTATACGAAGAATATTAAAAAAGTTAAATATCTTAATAGCTTTTAATAAATAAAAGCTTTTAACAAAATGTCATGTCCTCACTGTTAACTGTTGAAAAGTTCCCTCGTCTGGAGTCTATCCTGGCAGCATCAGGTCGAAAACATCATTGTCATCGGTACTGGACCAGTATTATAGTTTCATCACGATTGGACATCGGGAAGTGGGTTATATTTAACTTGCAAGATTCTACCTTTACATACATTGCAAGTTGAACAAAAGCTTTTAATTTTTACAGTGAAATAGGAGAATAAACTCTAAATAAAAATTATACATAGACTGTTCAAATATTGATGACTGAATTTAAGATTATGATTATATAAAATTTGAACTGAAAAACATACGATAACTTTTACGTGACAATATTAATAATTACAATACGAATTATATAAGATACTAACATAATTTCTAATCTATATAGATTAAATATTTTATGCGAACATATCACTAATTTTAATATTGTTATATTAATATTATATAAATCTTATCACTAACACCAAACACAGCAAAAAAATCGAGCCATATACACGTATGCGTTCTACACAAAATAATTTAACAGACAAACATTTCACTATAATTTACATGTAGATATATATATTTACAAAATGTGAAAATTTCGTGTGATTAATACGAATTCTTGTATAAATATAGAATTTTATTCTCCAATACAAAACAATGTTAAACATTTATTTTTTTCAATAAAACTATTTTGTTCATTTATAAGTATTAAGTCCGTCTTTATACATTTCATAGCTTTCCTGAAACTTTGAAATAAATAAATGAAAGTTTTTCAGTGAAATAAAAGTTTCAAAATAAAATGAATATTAATTTAGCTAAATTTATGCTGTACATTTATAAAAATAGCAGAATGATTTTTAAATCTCGTAGATTTTTTTTCCTTTAGAAGGATGCTTGATACATCAGTCTTGCAAGCTTCGACTATGTCTTGATATAGAAATAACAACAGAATGTTGAAAAAAGCTCATAATAATGTCTAACATTATTCATTATTCTATAATAACAACAAAAACGGAGTTGCAAATTTATAGCCAAATTTAATTTAATTTTAGAAACAGAGTTGTAATAAATATATTCGTAACATTATATTAAAAACCTTCTACAATCGATGCGACATCCCTAGTAGAAAAATACAATTATTTTTAAAGTTTTTTTTATTGTTATTTTTTTATAAAACTTTAATTATATTCTGTGCCGTGTATCTGTGTTCTAGAATTATAATTTTATTGTTAAAAAGTACGTTACTTTACCTAAAAAACTGTTGGTTACATGGAAAAATACGTGTAAATATTTTGTTTTTCGTTCAATTTTTTTTTATTAAATATATTTTATTTTCTTAACTAGGGTTATTCCGAAAATTTTATTTATTAACATTGTGCATTCGAAGCGGCTATCGAACCTGTTCCCAGGTGAGTAATTTGAAGGGTTTGAAAGAATAATAAATAAAAAGAAATGTAGGTTTAATTCTCTCTATATAGAGTTACACCGTTCCTGACACAGAAAAACCTCAATAAGCCGTGACTGGATTCAATAACAACGAATTGCTATCTACAGAAAAGTTATATTAAATGTAAGAAATATGCTTAAACGTAAAGCATATTACACAATTGAAGATTATATAAATGATAAAAATGCTTCATAGAAGACTGTATTAAATAATATAAATTAAAAATGTTTAAAAGATTGACCGCCGAGCTATTTGCTAGTTATTTTCGGTAAGAGCAACATTCCGAACCAGTTGTGGCTTTATTAAATCTAATTGATCCTTTCAATTCAAAAGTCCAAAGTGGTTATATACTAAGCGATATGACCAACAATACGGAAATTCTTTAAAAATTATAATATGTTTGACACTAATAAAACATTATCATAAAATAGGGTAACGAAGTTGCAAAAAATTGATATATGAAAGAAGTTGCTTTGTGAAATTCCAGTATGTAGAAGCGATAATGAAATTAATATTTTATCAAACCATAAAATATAAAAACGAGTATTCTTTCTAACCCTTCAATATATTATAACTAACAATTTTATCTATTATATTATTAAATTACATGACCTTATATAAAGTTTTCCTATCACATTCACATCAAACTCACAAATATACCTTTTTCAATATTATTATTATAGGGATTGATAAATAATATATTAATTTATTACGGTCATTGATTATTAATTACAAAAATAAATATATTGCTACGCGAAGTTAGTTTTGAAATAAATATTTCATCAACTTTATTTTAATTACTAAGGAACTATTTGACGTTTCGGACGTATTTTTTTGATTTGATGGCAATGCAAGATAGAAGATAAGAAACAATTATACGAGTAAAGTAAAATTATATATATTATGTATATTGCAACAGTTGATTTATATGGAGTAGGAAAACGAATTTTAAGATAAACAAAAAATTGTCATTATCATTCACACTTTGTACTAAATTATCCGCCATTCTTCATGAGACTTTGTAAAAAACTAACACTACTTCTAAACTTATATATCTAAAATGTTTAAAATGTAATGCTTGCTACCAAAAATATTCAAAACAAAATGAATAAGGCAAAATAATTATACCTATTTGTAAGAAAATCATAAATCAACATTTTAACAAGAATATTATAGAAAAAATACTTAAGCTTATGATTTGCAAAGATGATGCTATAAATAAAGAACCGATGATAAAACGATGGCTGAAGGATTCCTCACTTCATTAATATTTGTGCGACATGTGCGTCTTCGCTCCAAAGTTATTTCATTATCAGAAATATTTAATTTACGTATAAAATTACATTACTATAGATATTAAAATGTTATTATACGACACAAATTCTTCGATACTTAATATTAATAGATTATTGGATAGTCACGTAGCTCGAAAACTCTTAACACAGGACAACATCAAACCGGTGAACTAAAACTTCAAGCACGAAATTCTTTGTATTTGTCGATATGCTGAAACACGTCTCCGGATCCTTACGGGCCCCGAGACACAGTAGACACTATGGCCAAATTCAAATTCCAATCACCATCAATTACGTCTTTAAACACCTGTATGATTGAAGATAAAGGATACAGCATTTTTATCAACAGGAGGCGATCGTCTGGTGATCGAAGCATGGTTGTTGTTGTAATGCCATGATTTCCGAGTCGACGTGCTCGATGATTGGAGAGCGATGGTTTCATAGTAACGTAATCTTCCACAACATTTTCTGCTCTTAACGATTGCAACGAAACCCTTTCTATATTTCTTGTTGAAAAACGCGTAGAGCACTGGATTTATGCAAGAATTTGAGGCTCCAAGCCATTGGGCTAGAGGTGTCACTACTGGGAACATCTCCTCCTCCCATTTCTGTATCGGTCCCCCCAACTTTATTCTTGCAAATATTAAGTACAATGGGAACCAGGATAGAACGAACAAAATCACTACTACTACTAGCATTTTGACGACTTTTACTTTTGATTTTTGTTGCATCCTCTCCATTTGGGCGTCTTGAGTGTCGGTAGGGATGGACCGCCTCCATACTTTGATCCAGATTAATATGTAGCACATTGTGATAAGGACCATAGGTAATATGTAACAGAAAATAAGATTGCCGATTACAAAAAAAAGAACTTCACTAATAGGGTTAGGCCAGACGTCAAGGCAGAGCCGAACGTGGGGGCTGTCGTCGAAGACCACGACGAGATCGAAGAAGAAAACCCAAGGTGTGGTGACGAGTATGGCGAAGATCCATATGAAGACGATCATCATGCGAGCGCGGCGCTTGGTGATTTGACATTTCAACGGCCACCAGATAGCGAGGAATCTGTAACAATAATAGAAAGACTTAATTATTGACATGAAAGACATTCATTATTTATAACATTATTGACATGAAAGAATTCATGTCAATAATGTTATAGAACTTTTGCAATATTGAATTTGAACCTGTGAATATTTACGGGATCTAGAATATCTGTTTCATCATTCATTATCATCAGAATATCGTCTACTGCCTGCTACTAAAGTCTTAAAAAAAGGACCTATTTACCTATTAACAGCTTTCCGAACCAGCAGTGGAGTTGACGATTCAAAAGCGCTTGTTTACAATTTTATTTAAATAAAGAATATTTTGAATTTGAATAGATTATCTGAGAAAACGCGAATCACGGCAAAAAAATTCTATTGTAACTTCTTTCAGTAATTCTGTACAGCCCTTATAAATGTGACTATGAATCTAGTAAGAAATATGATGATTCCGATTCTCAACCACGCCCTACTTGTTTATCTTTATTAGGTCCTACTTCAGATCGAGGGAGTTCAATTAAGGTCAATCTTATTTGACTTTTATGACCATCGGTCAAGTTTGCAGACAGTAACGAAGGTGGCTTATATTTGCTCCCGGACTGGGTTACGTTGCGATATACGGTAGATATCATAAATTAAACATACTGAAACTTCGTTACAGGCATCTTAATCTTTATTTAAGATATATTAGATAAGCTTTATATATACTATTACAACAGACAATAAATAATTTTGAAATTTTGCAATAATTCGCGAGAAAAATAAATATGTAACATTTAACTGTCTACAAACACATTCTATCTTCCGGTTATGCTTTACTTTCAGGGCGAAGTGATTGAGATTGTCGTAATGAATGTATGTAGTGCAAGTGAAATATTGTGTTCGGACTATTTGTAAACTGATAGCACACTACACTTTTAGCATAACATAGGTTATCTCTAATCGCGGATTCAAGCCAAATATTTAAAAATTATGGTACTCTGCATTAGACTAACTTCTTCTTTTTTTTTATTGCATTTTTTACATCTTTTACAATATGCATGGCTTTATATTTATACATACTTTAATTTATGTATTATCGAAAACTGTGTAATAAAAATACGTTCTCAATTATCTTTAAAAACTGCCCGATGCTGTAATTACCCATCTAACTTATCCCAGATGCACTTGCAGTAAAGATTAAAGTAGTAAATTTTCCGAGATCGAGCTATATTGCTTGGAAGACGTGAAATCGCTCAAGCGGTCACGATTTATACAGTCTGGGCTGTTGAGGGGAAAACAAGGAACTTGTTGGCGGAAAATGCAAATTGATGGCTCGTAGACTGCGGGAAGCCGCGCTTATTAAGTTGAACGGTTTTTTTAATTCTGTTTCAAGAGTTAATAGGGAAAAATGTAATAGCGAACTCCTTGAATTCTGTTTTTTGTTACATAATGGGGAGGATTTATAGGGTGCACGGACTAAAGGGGACTTTCTTTTGTGCTTACTTTTGAAACGTTGTGATGAAACCTGTATATCTATATCTTCTATACTTATAATAAATCTGTAGAAAGGTCAATTCTGTAACTGAAATATATTTCCAAAATAACTATCAGGGGGTGATTAGGGATCGATACTGATGCCAAAAATGCAATCAGTAAAATTTTTGTCTGTCTGTCTGTCTGTCTGTCTGTCTGTCTGTCTGTATAACCGTTATAGAAACAAAAACTACTCGACGGATTTTAACGAAACTCGGTACAATTGTTTTTCATACTCCTGGGCTGGTTATAGTATACTTTTCATCACGCTGCAATCAATAGGAGCAGAGCAGTGAAGGGAAATGTTGGGAAAACGGGAGAAGTTACTCCATTTTTTAAGCTTCCGTCGCGTGTGCAACCTTGATGGTTAAAGCTACACAGAAATCATGTATCACGGAAATGTTCTCCTTAAAATTATATAAAAACTATCCCACGACAGCATATGTCTATCTTTTATGGTTGACTCACAATAACACGTGTAACTCCCGATAGCTTAACAGTTCGAAGCTTTCTGGTTATATTTGTCTACTCCTACGTTTATATCACTCTCAGTCATCTGTAATAAAGTAAAAACCAATCTACGGACGGTAACTAGAGATCACACGACTTTCCAATAGGACTACCTACAGATCAAATCTATACTAATATATAAAGCTGAAGAGTTTGTTTGTTTGATTGTTTGAACGCGCTAATCTCAGAAACTGCTGGACCGAATTTAAAAATTCTTTCAGTGTAAGATAGTCCATTTATCGAGAAAGCTATAGACTATATCACATCACGCTAAGATGAATAGGACAGGAGCAGCATTAAAAAGTTGAAAGCTTTTCTTGCGTGCGCTGAGTAAACGATAATGGTTATTAAAAATCATGTACTACAAAATTGTTCCCTTCTAAAGTTCTATATAATAGTCCGCGGCAGCATATCTTGCTTTTAAGGTTAACCCACTCTAACCATTTTAATAGTTATCAAAAGACTATATTACGGTTTTAATCTTTCCATGCGGGCGGAGCCGCTGGCAATTGCTAGTATAGATATAAAACGCTATTTTTGCTATTAAATGTCAAGTCAGCGTAGTTTATTCGGGGAACAGGTAGTCGCGAGAAATGAAATTACCTAGGATCGAGCCCACCTACCTTATTATTTTTTCTTTTTTTTGGAGTTTCTCTTTTTTTATTTTGTAAAAAATTACCGTCCAAGGCTCGGTTAACTAGGTACTGTTCTTTATGACACTGAGTTCCACGCGGGCGAAGCAGCGTGTACAACTAGTTATGGAATAAAGAGGTTCCGTTTTGGACTTAACGTTGAGGGAATATTCTAATAAAACATTCATATGTTTTATTAGAATATTCCCTCAACATTATGGAATGAGTGTTCATACACACATTCCATTCCAAAAACTGTTAATTCGTATAGCATTATACGGCAAAAATCCAATACCCCAGGGTATTGGATTTTTGCCGGCAGTGGGATAGTAAACAGGCGTATAAAGCTATCACCCAACTTTAAGTGAACACTAATCATCATTATCCTCCTGCCCTAATCCTACTCTAAGTAAGATAAGGGCACAACATGTTGTCAAATAATTCGACTAGGTATTTTGCGACCGGCTGGTTGTCTGATATCAACTTACTTTAGCCACCTTTTAAGACGCCTCAGTAAGAAAGAGTACGGTCTATTACACTCAGCAGGATACCACACGGCGGGTCACCTTGCTTTAGTCGTTTAGTCTTTACATTTAGTAGACAATACAAAAATTATTATTTTCAATCAATTATATATAAATAACTAGATGTCCCCGCAACTTCCTTGTCATTCTATTGAAATGATGGTAAAAGTAAGTACTTTGGTTATTCTGGGTGCGCCAGTAAACAGTGAACATGGAGACTGAACATATTATTGGTAACGGCATTAGACTTTCTTACAGTATCTATAGAAGATTTCGCCACCCGTAAAAAAGGTATGAATTAAATAAAGGCATTTATTTCCTCAAAAATCGTTAAAATACTCTTGTTTTTAATTAAACCACACAGACAGTTACTAAAGTCAAGACGTTTGCATTGAACGTTACCGATATATATTCAGATAAGTGTTATATGTGTTATGATTGCTTCTATGCAATTTGTACAGGCAAACATACACGGATTAGGTTGCTTGTACACCGAGAGTACTTGCTATGAACACGAAATAATCTTAATTCCTAACAACTTAAGTTAACAGATATACTGGGTTTTATGGAATAAAATTTAAATATGATAATTTTTTTTATGTAGTTGAAAATAACATATTACTAAGTATCATAAAGTCAAACTATCACAAAGTAAAAAAATATATCATAAATATGATAATATTATTTTGCTCTAATCCGCAATTAGTATTATTATTAGCAATATTTATATTAAGCATAAATAGCTACCACAGCTTACATATTTATATGTAAGCTGTGGTAGCCCAGCGGTAACACCGTGCGCCTCTTTCGACGATGTCTAGGGTTCAAACCCCGGGCAGGCACCAATGAGTTTTCTAGTAAAACTTATGTGTCTAATTGATAATTGCAATTTATCACACGCTTTTCGGTGAAGGAAAACATCGTGAGGAAACCTGCATATCTCTAGAGAATTCTGGGGATATGTGTAACCTACCAATCCGCATTGGAGCAGCGTGGTAGGTCTAAGCTCCAATCCTTCTCTCCAAAAAAAAAAACCGAGAGAAGAGGCCTATGCCCAGCAGTGGGATAGTAACAGGCCGTAACTTACTTACTTACTTATTAGCAATATAATTACTTTATTGTTTTATAGAACTTCAACATGTAGAGTAGATAGTAAGAAACCCTATGAATTAATGTGGGTTTATATATGACTTCCGCATACAGCAAGCATCTTTATTAGAGCAGCTTTATGGATCAATTGGAACTTTGGAATTTAAATTCTCTGTGGCTATTTTCAGTTTTCAGTGGATCACGGCTTTTTTGGGATGACCACTGGAAAATGCCAAAAATGTGGCCAAGCTCTGTTCAGATAAGGGTGGGCCCCCACCTAGCTTAGACTAAAAACAGTAGGGGATGATGGGAAGGTGAGGACAAGAGTGGTGAGAAGAGTGCTGTGCTGGGTTGACAGCTTCCGCTATTATGTACAGTATTAGATAAATCAATTCTATTTAAATTCCTAATAAATTTCATTCAATTTTTTTGGCTCGTCGTAGTATACTAACAGTGATAAAAAATAATGATAATAAGATCATTTATATGTATATAGATCGCTATCAATGTCTCAAAACACACTCAGCACAGAGGTACCAACTCTTTTTAATGCATATCCATGTTAATTTTGTTTAATATAATTTTAAGTCTCACTGTGCCCCCGACTTTAAAGCCAACGCCCTTCAAACGTCCTAATTGATATGCAGCTCTGCAATGTCATTCGTCAATATTTTTTATAACAACCGAAAGTAGGCCAATATTAACTCGTGTCAACTTAACACTTATACTAATTAATAATACTTGTTTATCTCCGGACCAATCTAAACTGTATACAAATGAATCTCTATTTTTTTTAATGTATGGGGTATTAAATAATTTTTTATCACGCGGCCGTACGTCCTCAAAGTAGGTTCTTATAATCATCGTTCTAATGCCCTTATCCCACTCTAAGCGGGGATCGGTACAACATGTTATAACGACCGGCCGCTTGCCTGATGTCAACTTATCTTAGTCACCTTTTACGGCACCTCAATAAGAGGTGATGTTGGTTGGACCACTTCTTCTTGACTAAGGTATGTCAACTTACCTTAGTCACCTTTTACGGCACCTCGCTAAGTATAATAAATATATATTTTCTGAATCTCGGTAACGGGTCTAACGATTTCCATGAAATAGCATGTATGGGGCTTTGGATGCCAAAAATCGATCTAGATAAGTTTTATTTTAAAAAATTACGTTTCATACCTGTTTTCAGGCAATGAAAAAGTGCTTAATATAGAATTGAATCTAAATAATATTTTTGACTATCAAACATAATGCTGTGATAGCCTTATGGAAACGGGTCGACTAAAAAAGTTCGAGGTTCCGGGTCCGAGTGCCACATGTCACCAGGGGATTTTTTTTCAAACATATTGCTGTGATAGCCTAATGGTACCAGGCGGATCAAAAAAATTCAAAAATGGTTTGAATTCCATATGTCATCGGCGCTTTATTTCCTTTTTTATTTGCATTTTTTTATCTTTTAAATAATTAAAGCAAGGCTGGTCACCCAGTGACTAAACACCTAAGCGACTAGCCCGTTGGCAGTTACTCTGCCTTCCTTCGCTGGTCGCCGAGGGCCAACATTTTCTATAAATTTGTTGATTCTTCGAGTCTGAGTGTATATGTATTTAAGAATATATTTAAAATTATATAATTAGTATTTAGCAATCTGTCAAGATATATATTTACAGACTCGAAGTCTAAGTTCCAACTTGTCTCTAAAGTGTTGATCAAACTTTCATCTGGATGTGAAATAGTAGTAGGCCGGTAAAAAAGGTTATTTCTAAGAGGTCTAAAATAGTTGTGGTGAAACTCGTGGCAGAAACCACCCAACCCCACGCGCATACGCCCGTCACAATCGCAGGTACGAAAACATCGGACATCTCCCAACTTGACTAATGATCTCCCGATAGACCCGCTGACCTCTTGCTTTATACACGATTCGAGGGTCAACAAACTTTTGTCCTCTATTGTATTTCACAGAGATAAATAAAGGACTAAAAAAATTAAACCATTTACGGATCAGTATTCGACACGTAACTAGATTTAAATTCAAAATATTCTTTACTAGCTTCTACCCGTAAGTTCGTTCGTGTGGACTTTAGTCTTGGAATAATCAGTAGCTTCTGTTACTCTCCAACCCTACAAATATCTCCATCACAAAAATCTGATTGATCCGGGAACACTCAGAGAGATTTCGTTATATACTAACGAAAGGTTTCACTATCGTTTATTGAGAGCATAGTTTAATTACCAGCAGTAAATAACCCGTATGATGTATATGAATTATATATTAGGAATAGCTTAGTTAAATTTATGCTATAAACAAAAACCGAAATAAAAACTTTCTTAAAATAAAGTTGTTGATATAACAATAATTACATAACATTATATTGTGTCATAAAGTGAGAAATTGGAGGAGAAAATGTTTATTTCAAATTCAAATTAAAAATTTTCTTTATTCAAGTAAACTTGTAAACAAATAATTCGTCCATTTTATTGCTGTTTTGGAAAGCTGTGCCTACCGAGAAGAACCAGAAATAAACTCGGCGGTTGATTTAAAAAAAAAACTTATAACTAGTTACATAAAGTCATTACTATCTTGTACAGGGTTGGACAGTAGCTATATCCATGTATTCTTATCATCTAAATAATCCTCAACAGTATAGTAGACTTTTTGTATCAGCCTCCCTTTAACAGTGTTTTTAAACTGCTGTAATGGCAAAGCTAGAATTGATTGCGGAATTTTATTATAGAATTTTATACTCAAACCCACAAACGACTTACCTTTGCAAGGCGCAAAGCAAGAGCCGCAAGCTTATGTCGGTACCCACTTTACCTTTTACACCACCTATTAAGTACCGGCCTGTTACTATTCCACTGCTGGGCATAGGCCTCTTCTCTCCGTTTTTTTTTTTTTTGGAGAGAAGGATTGGAGCTAAGACCTACCACGCTGCTCCAATGCGGATTGGTAGGTTACACATATCCCCAGAATTCTTTAGAGATATGCAGGTTTCCTCACGATGTTTTCCTTCACCGAAAAGCATGTGATAAATTGCAATTATCAATTAGACACATAAGTTTTACTAGAAAACTCATTGGTGCCTGCCCGGGGTTTGAACCTTAGACCTCCTTGAGAGAGGCGCACGGTGATACCGCTGGGCTACCACAGCTTACACCACCTATTGTTTTATAATTCTATATATTTTTATGTACAAAAATTTAATAAAATATATGCTGAACTATTTCTCAATTGAAATCGCCAGAATCCCGACAGATTTGGGTAATCAAAAATGTATGCATTCATCATATGATGCCCTTTAGAAAAATCATTGCATCAACGAGAATGTCGCATGTCTTATAAAGGCACGGGACAAGTGAGGGATTGCGCGTAATTATACATAAAATATAATGAGTATTGTCCGTCCATCAACATTTCACAACTGTATAAATAAGTTACCGGTTTTGGGTGAATAAATCTTATGTTACGAATAACTTTGGACATACTTTGGATGGTGTAAACGTATTTAAAAGTATGCAGTGTGCTTTTATTTTATTTTTAAGTTGTGTATACTTGATTTTTTTTTATTACTTTTTTTTGTCATCTTGTTACTCTTCTCGCTGTGTTGTGATGTGCCACATAAATAAAGCCTGTCTTATTCTTATTTTAAATGATCAAATATTGACAACTATCTCAGCTAATGGCAAGTGACAAAGTTGTCTATAATGAGCAAGACATTCTATAGGTGTATAATATAACGCTTTATGCTTAAAAGTTTAAATTCTAATGGTACATTTTCTTGGAATAAAAGTAAAATTTGATAGGTTCTTCTTTAATTTAACATATTAATTTCTTTATCACATAACCTATCGAAATCCTGCCGCGTGGTATCCCGCTGAGTAGAATAGACCACCCCCATTTCTTACCAAGGTCTCGATAATACGACATTTTTTAAATATAATATAATATAATATATATAGTATATATGGGACACTTGGGACGACCGTGTGTGTACACGGTCGTCCCTTCCAAAATTAAGTACCTTAATACTTGTGTTACGGGTGACAGACAACTGGTGAATATATACTTATATATAATATATTTGTAAATACATACTTAAATACAAATATACACCCAGGCTCAAAGACCAACAAATTCATTTATAGAAAATGTTGGCCCTCGGCGGGAATAGAACCCGCGACCCGCGGAGCTGAAGGCAGAGTCACTACCCACTCCAACGGGCAAGTCAAAATTAAACCTAGTTAGATCGATTTATTGCCCCCAAAACCCGCTATAAAACAACAAAACCGAAAACCCCTACAAAACCAACTGAATTTCATGAAATTGTTGGACCTTTTACGAAATTCAGATTGTTTATATATACAAGAAGTTTCTAAGTTTAACTTGTAATAAAATAAAAATATTAATAAAATACTATAACTAAAAGCTAGTTATAAAGTTTATCTAGATTTTTTACCTTAACATATCTCAAGTATAAAAAGATTTTATTAAAAAAGCTCATTTACTCCGAAGCTTTTAAAGCTATCGTAATCATCATAAAGGTAATAATTTTAAACATGTTTTTAGTTTTAAAGACGATTAAATCAAGTAACGTGGCATCGACATTTCATACCTCTATATTTTATTTGAATTTAAAATATTCGCTATTGAAGTTACCTTTTACAAGCGTTTTTGAATCGTCGAATTTAATGAAGCGCTTGCTGAAAGGTAGCAAGAAACTCTGCCATCCATCTTTTCAAAGTAAAAATTGTATTAAACATCATCATGCTCCCTATCCCACCCTTATCCCACTTTAAGTAGGGTCGGCACAACATGTTTTAAATATGTTGTAACATGATTGGGCTACGTAGTTTACGACCAGTTGTCTGCCTGACGCAGCTTACCCTAATTAATTGCCTTCCGCGACACCTTGGGAGGAAATGAGGATGATCTATTCTACCCAACCGGATACCACACGGCGTGTCGACTTACCTAAGTCGCCTTGTGCGACACCTAGGTAACAGATGGGTGGTCTATTCTACCCAACCGGATACCACACGATGGGAAAACTTACCTTAGTCGCCTTTTATGACATTTTGGTAAGAGAGAGGGTGGCCTATTCTACTCAGCCGGATACCACATGGCAAGACCCAATAAATACCGTCTAAGTAAATATTAAATCAACAAAAAAATCAAAATCGCCTTAATTATTTTAAATATCAAACTTATCAAGTTTGATATTGATGTTGCTATCTGCCGACTTCGATAATATGGTGAAGGTGTGAATTAATTAACACATTATCAGTAATTATTTTATACTGCCGATACGTTTAACTGACATTCAAAAAACATATGT
This sequence comes from Morpho helenor, assembly GCA_029227775.1. Taxonomy (NCBI): domain Eukaryota; kingdom Metazoa; phylum Arthropoda; class Insecta; order Lepidoptera; family Nymphalidae; genus Morpho; species Morpho helenor. The sequence goes on along the minus strand of JARGCU010000020.1, from coordinate 16,679,296 downwards.
TACAGAATGTATTTTTAACTAGTTACAACTGCGACTTTATCTCAACTAAATCTCGGAAATATATACGGTATTTGTTTTTAGTGACGTAAAAGGCAACTAAGGTAAGATGACCCGCCGTGTGCTATCCGTTTGAGTAGAATAGACCACCCTCATTTCTTAGGAAGGTGTCGTAAAGCGCGACTAAGGTAAGTTGACCCGTCGTGTGCTATCCTTTTGAGTAGAATAGACCACCCTCATTTCTTACGAAGGTGTCGTAAAGCGCGACTAAGGTAAGTTGACCCGTCGTGTGGTATTCGGCTGAGTAGAATAGACCACCCTCATTTTTACCGTGTTGTCGTAAAAGGCGACTAAGTCAAGTTGACGTCAGGCTAGCGGCGGTTCGTAAAATATCTAGCCGAAACATTAACCAACATACTTAAGACATGTCTCGCCGATCCCACTTAGAATGGGATAAGGGTAGGAGAATGAATGGATGGACATATAAATCTTTCTTATATCACTGTATTTTAGAAAACTGGTAAAACTCATTTAATAGTTTTATTACGAACATACAGACAGACTCAGCGGGGGACTTGTGTTATTTTAATATGTAGTAACATCATTTTTGACTCATACTACATCCATTGCTACCCAGAACATTAAAGTGTTTAAAACTTGATTAAAGAGCGTTGATAAATTTAATATAATCCTCGTAAATTTGGGAGTAAAACGCGCGACGCATCCAATTATAATAATTATACGAACGCCCATAATATTTTCACTTAAAAACACCATAAATTATTGTAACTTGCAGACATAATTCCTTAATATTGCAATGGTTTATAAATCATCGCGAAAGTAAACCGCAGATATCTTGTTTAAGGCTAACGATTTGTTGTGACTGGTAATATATTTTCTTATGTGCAAGAGATCTTTATTTATTTGTAATATTTAAAAAAGGCCATACAGAGCTATAAATACACTATATTAATTAAAGACTAGCATTCGCCAACGGCTCCGCCTGCGTGGAAAGAATAAAACCGTAAAACCTTTTGATAACCATAAAAATGGTTAAAGTGGCTTAAAAGTTAGACATATGCTGCCGCGGACTTTTATTTAGAACTTTTAGAGGGGAACAATTTTGTAATACATGATTTTTGAATAACTATTACCGTTTATTCAGCGCACGTAAGGAAAGCTTTAAATTATGCCATTTTCTTTCTGTTTTTTTAGTTGCTGCTCCACTCCTATTCATCTTAGCGTCATGTAATCAATACCCTTCCTTAATAAATAATCTATATTACACTAAAATAATTTTTCAAATCAGTCCAGTAGTTCCTGAGATTAGTGCGTTCAAACAATCAAACAAACAAACTTTTCAGCTTTATATATTAGTGACACATATTTAGTTACATATAGTTATGACAGCGTAATAGACAGCGTGCCCAAATTGACAACAATTTTTTAAAAAAGGCCTATAAGTAACGGTTTTCTTTTATTCCACTGCTGGGCATAGGCTTCCTCTCTCCGTTTTTGGAGAGAAGGATTAGAGCTATGATCAACCACGCTGCTCCGATGTGGATTAGTAGGTTACACATATCCCAGGAAGTCTACAGAGACACACTTACCCTCGCGATATTTTTTCACCAAAAAGCATGTGCTAAATAATTTATAGAATTAGGCGTTACTTTGCGAAGATCAATAATATAAAAGTAATAATAAATTAAAAATGAAGTAATAATATATTTTCTATTTCACTTCATCGCGGATTATAGCAAAAGAATTTTATTAGTAGTTTTGCATGTGCTTAATTGAAAACATCAATTAGGCACATAAATTTTAACTGAACAATTCATTTGTACTTCATCGAGTTTGAACCCGTGACTTCAAAAAAGAGTTATACGCTGCAGCATAATGCTTTTATTAAAATAAAAATCATAAATTTATGTCTGGTGTAATATCCAAAAAATATAAAAAAAATAATTTTCGCAATAATGAGGTGTTGCAATTCGTCGATTACCTCGCGATTGGTAATAAATAAGGTGATATCGATAATTTTGTCAAATTACCCGCTATATGGCTCGATATCATGTTGAAGGGCGTCAAAACACGCGTTTTTACGATAGCTACCTTAAATTTCATCTTTAAATGCATTTTACTGGACAAGGTCGTCTTGATATTGAAAAATTATGTAAAAGTAGATAACAAAATATTGTGTAACATGGCAAAAGTATCCTTTACTATCACACAGCAGTGTGATAGTAAAGGATACTTTTTTTTAAAGGGAGAGAGGAAGCCTATGCCCTGCTGGGCATAGGCTTCCTCTTTTTACGGAGAAGGGTTGTAGCTAAGACCTACCACTAGAATGCGGATTGGTAGGTTACACATATCCTCAAAATTTTCTAGAGATATGTAGGTTTCCTCACAATGTTTTCCTATACCGAAAAGGGTGTGGTAAATGGCAATAGATACTAATATGTGGTACTTACACATGGTAGTAATTAGTACACTAAATAAAATGTTTAAAATTGTACGTCACAATTAGTACTTGAGTTCAATCAACAGTGCAAATATTTAATGCAACCCAATATATAGTATATAGTAGCGGCCGGTTATTATCCCACTGCTGGGAATAGGCCTCTTCTCTCCGTTATAAGAGAGAAGGATTGGAGCTAAGACCTACCACGCTGCTCCAATGCGGATTGGTAGGTTACACATATCTCCAGAATTCTCTAGAGATATGCAGGTTTCCTCACGATGTTTTCCTTTACCGAAAAGCGTGTGATAAATTGCAATTATCAATTAGACATATAAGTTTTAATAGAAAAACTCATTGGTGTCTGCCCGGGTTTGAACCCATGATCGTCTTTAGAGATTCACACGGTCGCACCGCTAGGCCATCACAGCTTATATATACAGCCAACCCAATATATCACATACTAATTTTATTAATTCAAAAGTCTTTATATCTGTCCCGCTTTCACAGCTAATCCCTTAAACCAATATTGATGATATCCGTAAAATTTAAGTATAATACATCGGACTAAAATATAGGACAAAAAATACCGGTTTTTCTTTCGGGAACCTGGGAAAAAACATATATTTCATTATTGATTGTACTGAATCGCTGAAGTTGGCGTGAAAAAGGCCGCGAATACCACTAGTATTAAAATTTAATATATTAACTTATACCCGCAACTTCCTGTAGAACTAACAGGATTTCTATAGCCTATATGTTATTTCGGTGTATAAGGAATAATTTTGCCAAATTTATTCCTTATATCCTTATATACAACAGACAGACATCCATACTCGCAAACTTTCACATTAATAATATTAGTAGGATTCTAAAAAATATTTAATCTATTTATAAAATTGCCTCAGAAATTCACTGAAGCCCAAATTACTTTGTTAAATGTATAATCTCGCAATTTGTTTACTGTTACTGACAATCTAAAATATTATCGTAGAATATTTCATTGTGAACTTTCCTTGGATTTACATAACGTTGAATTTGACCTTGAAACATGGGGATTTTGAAAAAAGGTTACATATCTTTTTAACATAAAGCTTACATATCTTTTAACATAAAAACATAATAACATATCTCTTTAATATCAAATGTACCTAGTTAAAAGAATAATTTTTTGAAAAGAGTAACCGCCGAATTTCTTGCTCGCTCTTCTCGGTAGGAACAGCTTTCTGAACTAGCAATAAAGTTGACGATGCAAAAGCACTTGTTTACAAGTTTACTTGAATAAAGATTGATTCTTAGTATTGAATAATATTATGGTCTACAACCCTTGTGAGGCTAGTGGTAAAAACACGTGTTAAAAAATTAACGAAACATGTGATTAAAAACAGTAGTTGCCCAATGTAGTAATGATTTACAAATTACTAAGTGCCGCCTAGGCCTTGGTGTCTCGTGCAAACTGTAATTGCAATTTGCATAATTGGCCAGATTATTACCGATTATAAACAAACAGGATAATGTGCGTAACTGAATAATTGCAAGTCAATTATTGTTATTAACGATTACAGATTTGCACTTGACCGTTACAACATCTGATAGAATTAATGTTTACATCACAAAATTGAAATCGAAGGTAGTAAGTAGAATGGGTAACGGACTTGCGATCGAGGGTGGACCGAAGGGGACGTGGGTTCGAATCTCGGCGATTATATTACCGATGTGAACCCACTACTAACACAATAGCTTAGCTGGGGGGGTTAAGTTTATTAGTAATTTGTAACTCAAAATTGCTAGTAACCTTTTTAAAATAAAATAAAAAAGTGTGAAATATTATTTGTTTTATTATTTTTGATTAGTTTGTTTGAATCGACAATTTTACTACCAGTTTGGAAATTTTTTCCTATTGAGAGGAGCCAGCAAGTAACTCGGAAATTGCTCTTTTTAATATATTCCTTAGACATTTCATCATTTCTCTCTAATAAAATTGTAAGAATTTGGAATATAATGAAATTCTGGATTTTTTGACATTTATTAAATTCTCGACGGCGTAAAAAGCTGTCAATATGAGACTCCTTTTGATTGTTTATAGATGTAAACCTTACTTTGCAGAATTGTATACTACATAAGTAATGATAGAATCATTTTGCAATAATCCGTGTTTGTAAAAAAGAAGTCTTACATTTTTTTCTCCTTTAAATAGTTATTTTAAACCACTGTAAGGGCAAACCCGATTGTGGAATCTTTTTTTCTGGGTATCTGCCAATACTCATTTCTTACCGAGCTATCGTAAAATGTGATTAAAGTAAATTGACTCGCTTGTCGTATCAGCTGAGTAGAATAGACCACCCTCATTTCTTACCGAGGTGTCGTAAAAGATGACTAAGGTAAATCGATGTCAGGCAAGCTGCCGGTCGTATATTATGACTAAGATGTATGTAATAACTAGCCAAACATGTAACAACGTGTTATGTCGACACTTAGAGTTGGATATGGGTAGGAGGATGAGTTTTCCTAAAACTGACGATGGAAGTACCATCAAAGACGTCCTTATGTGATGGCGAAGCGTTCTCAATTTTGTGTAAACCCAAACAGATAAGATGAATAAAGGCCAAATAAGGGGGCAATAAACCCAAAATTTAAAAGAAATAAGGAGAACAAAGCCAAACAAAAATGATGTGAAGAACAAAGGTAAAAAACAAAGATAAACAAAAAAACAAGGCGAACATAAGTTATAAAAAGAGCTTATAAATGTTTCAGTGACTACTTTGTTTTGAATTTTAAGCCACGTGAGTCAGCTAGTCGTCGTATACTGTATTTAGCTGCCAATTAATGACCAGCGAAGTAACAAGTGCGAGTGAATTTATTACTAAAAGTCCTCCGGCACGAGTGCAATCTGGGCCATTAAATTTTGGCAAACATATATAAGGTCACCGTCGTCCTTTGGGCCATCAGTTGGACGCAATTCGTGACACGCAAAATGCAAAAAATTGTAAGTTACAAATAACTTAAATTGTAAGGAAAATTTAACACATAATTAGTAACTTTCTTTTGCTATTTATTATTGCAACTTATCTAAAGGAATTAATTCAACTAGACCTTTCGTCTAAAATTCCTAAATATTTGAAAACTTAAGTCTTCGAACATCTCATATGGCATTACTTATGGATATCAAATCTAAAGCTCAAAACGGCTCATAGTTATACAGCAGACGCTTAAAAGAAAATAGTAGAGTGTCCTTACGAGACAAAAACATAGTTACCGCCATACTTTATCGTTTCATTTAGATAATATTCAATGAGAAGAATGAAGAATCGGCGATAATTCCTTATGCCGACTCTATACCGGAAAACGAAGTGTTGGTAATCCCCTATTAGATAGATAAACCTTAATAAGGGTCCATGGAAGGATAGTACGGCATATCTTATGGTGTGAAAATCCCTATAATGAGACGTCCATCCATCGAAGTGAGGGATAAGATGGTTTTATTTTTTGAGAGGTTTAGAAATTCTTTAATATTGAAATCTTTGATTTTTATATAAAATCTGCAACCTTAACTGGAAATAAAATTTTCGACTGAAGAAGGTCATTAATTTATTCATTTTTGGAGGAATTTATTGCATCAATCACTTGAAACATATATCAGCTGGTTTTCAAAATCATTTTTATGGAACGTGTTAAAATGAACATTGCTATCATAACGGTTAATATCAGTACCTAATACATAATTGCAATATTTCCAGATCATCATAAACATCATTCTGGCTATCGCAGCCGCTGCTCCAGGAAATCTGGCATACAATGCGTACGTGCCGTTAGCAAAATCGACCTTGACCACAAGCAGCCAAGCCGTAGACCATGGGAGCACGCACGTCCTACACACGCCAGTTATACCATTAACCAAATCTACCCTGACTCACAGCACCCAAACTGTTGACCACGGCTCCACGCTCCTGCACGCGCCCTTAATCATGACCAATGATGTTTATCATTTGCCTGTTGCTAAGACGACGTCAACTAAGAGCGGTCACGTCGTTAACCATGGTTCAGCTCTGGTCCACGCTCCAGTATCCTCATTCCATTATGATCCCTACTTGATCCACTCTGCTCCAGTAGTGTCGTATAAGACACCAGATTCAGCTTTCTCTCATCAGAGCTCGACTGTTCACGAAACTGTACCTATAGTCAATACTTTACCTGTGTATTTCCATTGATTTGTTGATTAATAATAAATTTTATGTTAATTTATTAATGTTTTTATTACTCACTAGAAACCTAATCATGCGTTGCTGTAGCTCAGTCTATTTTCGTGTCTCCGCTTGTGCTAATATTTTGGCACGTATTAGTTTTGAATTTTGCGGTAACCGCTTATACAATTTATAGAATTAGGCGCAGCTTTAGGAAGATCCATAATACAAAAGTAATAATAAAATTATTTTGTTATAATCCACGATAAAGTAAATAGAAAAATATATAATCATTAATGTAGAATGGACTATCCGTTTTTATACCTGATTTGATCCAATATGAATTGGTACGTTACACATATCCCAGGATTCTTCCAAGATATGCAGATTTCGTCACCATGTTTTCTTTACCGAAAAGTGCTCGATTATAATTAATAAGGCACATATTTAACAAAACTCATTGCCGCCTGTCTGACTTTTGAACCTATAATCCTGACAAAAAGTCACTCGGTCTCACCGCTTAGCTATCACAGGTTTTTAAGCCTCCATATTTCAGGATATATCTACCTACCGATCCACATTATAGTAGTGTGGTAGATCCAAGCTTGAAACCTTGAAACCTCACCGAAAAAGACCTATAGCATAGCAGTTACTATATGACCTGACGGAGAATCGAACCTTCATGGAGCGACTATGCCACAGTCACAATATAAAATGTCTGTTTGTGTTACAACACAAAACGTCGCGGATGTCTACCGTCGAAGGTTCAATAATGTTTGCGTGGACAGTCGACGACCTTATAATGGGAATAATTACATAAATTATTATCGGCAGACTTGATATCAACATAATTATATATAGATATTATATTACAAGCTGTACCCGCGACTTTAATTGCGTTTAATCAAATGTCGAAATACCTTCATTGTGTGCAATGTATTTTCTCAAATACATATATTTCTCTTCCGGGAATTTGTAAACCCTTATATGTATAGTTAAATTGTAACGAATTCCTTCAAAGTTTGTTAAATTGGCAGACTTTCGCATATATAAAAATTAGTAATGGAATAATTCAACTGGTACCATAAACCAAAACATTGCATTATTAATTAATGGTTAATAAGTTGGCGCGAACGAAAATCACTTGTCTTATTATAAACAAACACAAAATTTCCCTTACATTTTAAACAAATATTGAGTAACATTTCGTAAACATTTAAAGTACTTTAAAATTTCTGCGGTATCTATTTAATAAGATTTATCTGGGATCAGAAACGCGATGTCTGATAGCACGCGAACACGCAATCATGTCGCAACCCACGACTCCTTGCTGACATGGCGCTGTGGTGAACAGTGAACACGGTGGCTAAAGTATGACGAAAAAATTATATTGTTTTCTTATATGAGAGACCGGTACATAAGCTAAGCTTAACTTAGAGCATAAGGAACAAGTAACAGCCTGTTACTTTCCCACTTTTCGGCATAGGCCTCCTCTCTCTTTTTTGAAGAGAAGGGTTTGAACGAAGACTTATCGCAAAGCTCTAATGCGTATTGGCAGTCTACATATATCCCAGGATTTCTCCAGAAATATTTAGATATATAGATAATAGTTAATTGCTTGAAATAAGGTACATTAGATAAACAATGACAGATGTTTTTCTTATTTCGCAAAAATTTGCATGCACATAAAAATTTTAAACATAAATTTAAAAAATATATATTTTTTAATTCAATATAAATAATACAATAAAAAAATAGCCATTCTATCCTACTATTATTATTTATGCAAAAGTATGTGAGTATGGATGTATGTTTGTTACTATTTCACAGAGAATCCGCTGAAACAATATCGATGAAATTTGGCACAATTATTGATTATACACTGGGGTAACATATAGGCTATAGAAATCCTGTTAATTCTACAGCAATAGGATGACATTGAAAAACGCGGTCTATTATCGACCTATCACACGACAACAGTCCACGCAAACAAAGTCGCGGGTAAAATCTAGTCAATTATATAGACATTAGCATTAACAAATCGTTGTTGACACTAAACTCATTGGCGCCGATCCATGGTTTGAAACCGGGATATTTGTAAAAGGTGGAAGCAGAAAAAAAGGATAAAAGAAACTCAAAACACGTGAAGAGTAAATATGAGAAAGGGTTTTGCTATTACTCAATCTCGGTCAAGTACAAAAAAATATTTTACTTGAGAGGGTTAGAATATCCGGTTATTACATATAATCTAATTAACTTTGTGATTGAGATAAGTGAACCAACGTCCCACGCTTTCGTAATTGACAAAATAAGCGTTGCATTTGGTTTCGAGTACACGATAACATTCATTACGTAAGTTTAACTTGACAGAGTGAACTTGGCATCAGCCTACTTGGAAGTAATCATGTTCTGTTTACATTTATACATTCATACTGTATTTATTTTTAATCTCAAAGATGTACGAAGGAGAAAGGCGTGGATATGATATCGGAAAATTTTTGTTAATAGAAATTAGTTTAGAATTATTTCACTACAGGTCCCCGAGGCGGTCGGTGCATCTGGTGCTCCCGATGCACCGGTTAACGTAGGGGGGCTTCTCTTTCGAGGGGTCTCTACCCCGAGGAGGTGTTCTCTGGAATCAGAGCTGTCGTTGGGCATAGGGGCAATGTGTACAACGATACCCTGTCCTTGCCATCGGTAGCGTGGTGGAGCACACAGGTCGTTTTAGTTGGTGCGAGTCCGACATAAACGCCACCTCTACCCGTCGGGCGGCGGTACCCATAAGGGGTTTTTTTCCTCTATAAAAAAAGTAAAAAAATGAAAAAAAGAATTATTTCATTATATATCATATATTCGACAATTCAATTAATATATGAAATAATTCAGTCATATAAACTATTTTAATACTGATGTTATGAGTAATGGATAACTGATGAATATACGTATGTAATTAATTTGTAATTGTTCTAACAATTCATTATTGAAACATTACATATATCCTTACGGACGATCTAATCGGCTCAGCTATATTAAAGGGCTGCTAATCTTCAAACGTCTGAACAAATTGATCTGATAGGCATACTAAGAACACTGTTGATCATGCTGCAAAAAATTTGTTTTACTGTGTTGCAACTACACCCAGAAATAAAAATATTCGCTAATATAAATAAAAATATTCAGACATACGCAGAAACTATGTTCTAACACGTCTCTGTTAAGATTTATAAGAGATGAAGAGAGAGAACACAATAAAGGTCAAAAACATTAATAACGAAAAAAACAATCGATACATCTTAAACTCAATTTTTTGTGTTGTTGTCATTTATGACGCTAAGCCTATAAATGATGTAATAACATGCCTTCTCCAAATAAGCTCGCGATTTATGCCTCCGGTGTACTTTCGTCAAGTACGCGCTCATTGTAAAGTTTGGGCGTACGGTATAAATACAGCCCGCCGCATACCACCTGTTAGATAATTCGGCAAGCTTGACCCGCACACAGCAGACCAAAGAACTGTAACAGCCAAAATGCAGACATTCGTAAGTATTTAGATTTAGACGATCACCTGCACCTTCAGATATGCTGTCTAACACACACATTTTTAATCTACACCAAATAAACTTGTAAGGAAGTGTTTTTGAATCGTCCACTCTACAGAACTTTCTTCTATCCAGAAGCAAAAAATTGGACTGTTGCTCTTCTCCAAATATAACTAACTATGTTAGATTAAGTCATTATTATCTTTTTCAAGGTGGATGACTTATTAATTCCACGAATTTTGAAAATCTTTTTTGATCTTGCAATGTATTTATGTGAAGGTGGAATCTTGCAAGTTAAATTTGAACCACTTCCCGGGGTCAGATTGAGCTGAAATTGGCTGCAAACAAGGGAACTCCTCCGACTAATAGTGGGGACATGAAATTTTGTTAAAAGCTTTTCTTATTTTTAACTTATTACCATTTATTTTAGCCTGAATGACATTACAGGCTTTAAGTATCAGCGTATTTTCAAAGTTATTTTAAATTACTTTAATAGTAAAGCAAAATTATCTAACCTCGAAGATGCTTCTGTTCTCGCCCATTCTAATAATGACACTGTAAAAGCCACTAGTGCTAGCAAGAAGTCAATTCTAAGGTAACCCAAAGCAAATGACAAAAAGAGGTAATATTTACAATCGAGTAGATTTTTTTAAAGATACTTTTAAATATTTTAAATGTGTGTGTCTTTGACGTATTGTTCATTAGCTTATTATGACGATATAATGACAGGCACTGCAACAATTCACTACTATAAAGTCGACAATCGTTTCGCCCCACAAACCGAAGCATCAGGCAATAGACTTCACGACAAAATAAATTATTCTCTATATTAATGCTGAGTTTACACATGTTGCAACTAGCGAGGGTGCGATATCTATATCAAATCTATTTTGAATAAAGCAACCAAGTTTTTTGCTGACTCTTCTCTGTAAGAGCATCGCTCCGAGAAAGTGGAAAATTTATTATTTGACTATTAAAAAGTGCTTAAATAACTTACATGTATCTTAAGTTTTAGCTTCATATGAAAATGAAATGTAAAATTTGTTTTGAATTTGCCGCTACATTTAATTGGGATTGGTTACATACATGTGTATATATGTATATAATAGACGAAGTAGAAACTGACATAAGCTTGCGGCATTAGTACGTAAGTCGTTGGGTATAAGATTCAATAAATTAAAATTTCAGAAAGCCTACTATACTGTTGACTGTCATATAAATGATTAGAATGGCTCGAACTTTCGAACCTGTACAAGAAAGTAATAACTAAATGTAACTAGACAATTACATTTTGAAAAGAGCAACCGCCGAGTTTCTTGGAGGCTCTTCTCGGTAGGAACAGCTTTCCGAACCAGCAGTAGAGTTGACGATTCAAAAGCACTCTTTTTACTACGTTATGTGAATAACGAATATTTTGAATTTGAATTTGACCTTAACTGAACACGAACGAAGTATCGGGTACAGGTAGTAATTAATAAATGAATAACTTATCCAAAATTTAAACTATCGTGAGTGTTATAATATATAATAATAATATAATTAATGTATAGAAACCGGCTGTATTCACGTCTTATTTATCCCGATATATATACTTGGATATTGTATATAATATCCCGTTAAGTCGCATATAGAGCTCATGAATAAGAGCCCCGTATGGGCTTCAAATTAGTCAGACTCATCCGATAAAATGAGACGTGAGTATAGCCGATTTCTGTACATCAATTATCTTATCCAAAATAACAATTCCTTTCTTGTTTCACAGGTAGTATTTGCAGTTATCCTGGCGTGCGCTGCCGCCGCCCCTGGCCTCCTGGTCGCCCACCATCCCGTGGTAGTTCACTCAGCGCCTGTAGTCCACGCCGCAGTACCAGTCGTCGCCGCCAAGACCACAATCACCAAAAGCAGCCAAGTGGTGAACCACGGAACTCCTATCGTCCACGCTGTTCACACTCCAGTGGTAGTTCCTGTGGTGAAGACTGCTGCTGTGGTCCACGCTGCCCCCATCGTAGCTGCTCCTGTGGTTCACACAGCATCAGTGGTCCACGCTGCACCTGTGGTCCATGCTGCTCCAATCGTGGTCAAGACCGTCCCATCAGCCATCGCCCACAGTAGCTCAGTCGTCCACCACGCTCCAATCAAAGCCATACCCGTCATAGCAGTCCATTAAATGAATAATAGTTTATTGGTCTTTTTTTACTATCCCACTTCTGGACAAAGTCCTACGCTCTCATTTTTTAAAAAGGTCAGATACACCACGCTGCTTCAACGTGGATTTTACTGCACAAATTAAATTATTTCTCATATCCGAAAGTGTATATTTTTAAAACTGTCGCTATACTTCTGGGTTAAGTGAGACGTACTTCTGAAAAGTGGGATACTTCTGGGCAAAAACCTTCAATCTTGTTTATTTTTGTTATAATTAAATAATGTTGTTAGAAATAAATAAAAAAAAAATGAATAGGCAAAGAATTCTCGTGTGTAATTGTGAATTCTCACTAATGCATGTAAATTTCAAGAGTAAAACTGATTGGTGCCTGTCAAAGGCTGGAACCCGTGATCCCCTGCAAAGCGTTACACCTCTCCCCTATTTCCTACCTAAGGCTCTGTGAGTTTTTTTAATCCTTTCCAGACAATGGACATAGCGATATGAAATCCCTTGAGGATTTCAAAATTATACGCTCGTACCGTTTAGATCCGACAATTTTCCTCTGGCCATTTCCCCTTTTGATTTATGTCAAGTTTGTTTCGGTTCAGTACTGCGGTAAATTCTTTATAACTTCTATGAAATCCTTACTTCCTATTAACATATCTTTAGATAACTTGCATATCTTTTATTAAAACTAGTTGGCCCTGCAAGTTTACACTAACTGTTACAATTTCCCAAATTTGGTACTATGTATTTTTTCTTGAAGGAAAACGGTAATTTTTCTACATCCTATATTTGATTCCATGAACTTCTATTGTCTCAAATTTTATCAATAATGTTCCAGTGGATTAATTTAAAAGCATCATAGACAGGCTGACGGACAAACTTACGCATTTATAGTATTGGTATGGTTTAAGGAAAATACTTCAAATTCGTCCGCCTAGAAGTTTTAGTACATAGAATCGATTGCGTTATAATGTGCTGAATATTTTAGATGGTGACACTAAATTAGAGAAATTCTTGGCCATATGTGTTAGTGTGACAAATGCCACAGTTTGTACTGTTGGTATAAATTGGCCTAACTTTTGGCAAATCCACCAGTTGAGACGTTTTCTCCAGGTTGCAAATATGTACCGATTGGTAAGTAAATTTTGAATATTTGTTATTCCTGCTTTTTATCACTATAATTTGTATTTAGCATCTAGTACTGAGATTTGTTACAGACAATAAATAACAGAAACTTAATGTAAATTCTATATACTTCTTAACATTATGCGCAATAGGAATTTCGACTCCTACAATAATTATTTCTATTGTTGTTTGGGATGACTCTCTAAAGTTATATAATTCATAATAATATAAATGCGAAAGTAAATCTGTTTGTTATGTTTCCACAGACAGTATACAGACAGACATACCTAAATCCTTAAGTTGGCACGAACATAGTTGCAAGTGCTAGTTTATATATTATATCGATATGGAATATACTATTTATATTTTTAATGGTTATGCATCACAAATCTCATTCAGTGCGCACAATTTTAGTTTAAATTGTGGCTAATGTTTAGCTTTACCTATGGCATATAATCATATACAGCTTGGTTAAATGTAAAGTGATGTTAAATCTGATTTGTCGTACTTTCCAGATAGCAATTCTAGCTTTGCTGGCTACACCATACACGATCGCAGCACCATCGCCCATCGTGGTATACCACCATGCGCCGTTCATCCACACGCCAGTCGTCCATCACCTCCCAGTACTATCTCACGTCACTCTGTACCATCATCATCCACTAGTGACGCATTTACATGCACCTTTACTATGGAAAAAGTAATTTTACTATTCAACTTCAATTAGACTTAGTCGTGACCTTTGAATCGTCGTCTGTTGAAGAAACTATTAATGATTTGGAATGTTGCTGCTACGGAGAAGAACCAAGAAGAAGCTTTATCTTTAATATTTAAATGAGTTAATCTTGTATGTATTTATAGTATATATTCGGAATCTCGGAAATGGCTCCAACGATTTTCCTGAAATTAAGCATGTAGGGGGTTTTGGGGGAGAAAAATCGATCCAGCTAGGTTTTATTTTTGAAAAAAATAATTTTATCCCTGTTTTTAGGCATTAAAAAATACTAAAATTTAAATTGAATTGATTTTTTGCCATTAACTGTCAAGTCAGCGTAGCTCATTCGGGGAACGGGTGGTTGTGAGAAATGAAAGTACTTAGGATCGAGCCCAACCTACCCAATATTTTTTTTTTATTTAATTTAGAATTAGAATTAGGTAGGTCTTAACCTACCACGCTGCTCCAATGTGGATTGATAGGTTACACATATCCGTAATTATCTAGGGACATGCAGGTTTCACGATATTTATTTCACTGTAAGCCGTGTAATAAATTGTAAGAGACATAAGCTTTTAACAGAAAAATGCTAAAATGTTGAATAGATTGCAAATAATATTTTAGCTGTCATTTGCAAAGTTGTGATAGCTCAATGGGTAACGGGGGGACTAAAGAAGTGAATATACCTGAGATCGAGCCCCTGATATTAACAACCTTCTTTTTCAATATTTTTATAATTTTTTTAAAAATTAACGAAAATGGCTCGGTATCCCAGGTCCTTAACATAAAATCTGTAATAACGATTATATCTATCTATACTCAGTGAACTATATAGTGTCAGTTCATCAGTGTTCACTGAGAGATAAAATGTTTTTGAGTGCAATATTATGGTTAAAACTTTTTAGTTTCCAGCACCTTGTTTTGTTTATTTACTTTTATCAAAGAATTTTAATGTTTTTACGCACGAATATTCATATTTAGTGTATAGTTTTTAAGTTATATTTCTAAGACTGGTATTATTTTGGACAATCATTTTTTGTATCAATAAATTATTTAAAAATTCAAACTGGTTTTTTTATTGTTTGTCAGTCAGTAAGCTATCAAATCAAGTAAAATTTAATTAAATTCAAAATATTAATAAATTTTCTGGATCGTCAACTTAATTGTTTATTCAAAAAAATCCTCTTACCTTGAATAGTCAACAAGAAACTCAGTGATGGTTTTTGAAAACTAATTAAGTTATTGAATTATTTTGCTATAATCCGTGTTTGTTAAGAGAATCTATGTAATGCTAAGTGCAGGAAGCAGGTAACTTTCACATACCTTATACATACAGGACCAGTCACCACACATATCACAAAACGCCGCCATCAATTTTAAGGTATTACGATTTTGTCGAGGAGTCCATCCTTCTGATGGTGTTTCAGTTACGGGGCGTAACGATCGAAGAGATTTTCGTAGTGAGTGTGTGTAATGCTTATGTGTTGTGTTGTTGGTGGCGACGTTTTGTGTGGTGACCGATCCTGCATGTATAAGTTATGTGAACGTCGCCTGCTTCCTGCACTTAGCAATACTTCTCTTAAAAAACGCGGATTTTAAAAAAAATATTCTATACTAATATGTTTCTATAAAATACTTCGGTACTATTATGAAATATATCGGTTTTTCGCAAAGTAACGCCTTATTTTTTTAAACGTTCTTTTTCAATTTCCTTTTACACATGGCAACCCGTCGGCTATTTGCGAAGTTTCCCGAGGGATGAGAAGGGGTTCGATTTATGCTTTAGTAATGTTGAACGGGCTTCAAAGGAATCGCAATGGGACCCATAAATCGAATGTTGTACTTCAATGCACATGGTAATAGGTTGCGAGGGTCGTTGGTTCGATTTAGTGATACAATTATACAACTCTATCTATTTTGAATTAATTGAGATGAGTCAAGCTAACATTGAACCTTATATTTTAATTTGCAACTGATTTATGTTAAAAAATGGATAATTTATAGAATAAGGCGTTATTTTGCGGAGATCCATTATACAAAAGTAATAATAAAATTATTTTGTTATAATCCTTGATAAAGTAAAATAGAAAATATATATAATGCTTAATGTAGAGTGGACAATCCGTTTTAATACCTGATACATGTAGGATTCGGTAACACATGCCACTACCAAAAATATACTGTGAAGAAAATGTAAGAGTATCTATTTCCTTAAACTGGCCCGTTGGCGCAGTGGGTAGTAATCCTGCCTTCAGCTCCGCGGGTCGCGGGTTCGATTCCCGCCGAGGGCCAACATTTTCTATAAATGAATTTGTTGGCCTTTGAGCCTGGGTGTATATTTGTATTTAAGTATGTATTTAAAAAATATATAAGTATATATTCACCAGTTATCTGTCTACCATAACACAAGTATTAAGGTTACTTACTTTGGGGATGGACGACCGTGTGTGTAAGTGTCCCATATATTTATTATATTATTATTATTAAACGTCTCTTGCAGTGAATCACGCGGACTTAAATTGTAAATGCTTATTTGCAATATTTCATTATCAAGTCGTAAAAGTCCACGAGGCTAACAGAATATTGTCAGTTATAAGAAAGATTTTAGTTTGCAGAATCAGCTTCCGAAAGCGATTCACACATAAGTATGTCCAAGGCAGCTCAGCTTAATATAAAATATCCTTGCCATTGACATGGTTATTAGTAAAAGCGGTTCAACTTTATAAGGAGATATCAGTGTTACGTATAAACTAGATACCACCAGTGATTTCAGGAGCATTTATTTAAGCACAGGAAAATAAAAATTAATTAGTAAAACAAAAAATAAAATAGCGGTCTATTACTATATCACAGCTGGAAAAGTCCTCCTCTTACTTATGAAAAAAAAATCTAATCAAATCAAAATAATCTTTGTTCAAATAAGCTCTTTCAAGCACTTTTAAATTAAGGATCAATATGATTAATAAAGCTCTTACTGGTTCGGAATGTTGCTCTTACCGAGAAGAACCAGCAAGAAATGCGCTGGTCAATCTTTTAAACATTTTAAATAAACATTATCAAACCTTGTATGAAGCTGAAAGGATTTCAAATCCAGGTATTTTTATCATCCAAATAATTTTCAATTTTGTAACATTCTTAACGTATAAGCATATCTCTTATACTTAATTTATAACTTTCTGTAGACTGGTTTAGGATGGTAAGTGAGAGATTTTTTGAAGAAAAATAAATGGATATGGAGAAAAAAATGGAAAATTAGAAGGATTATGCTTTAGAGCTCTATAGTTATGCATGTTTCTTGACGATGTTTTGCTTTACCGAAAAGCGTATGTTACGAGTACGTTACAATTATCAACTAGACACATAAGTTTTAATAGAAAAACTCATTGGTGTCTGCGCGGAATTGCCCTCATGTCCCCCTTGAAAGAGTCGCACGCTCTCATCGCTGAGCTATCACAGCTTATATACGAGGTATATCGCAAAAGTGAATTAAATGTTGGTTATTTATAAGATCGTGACCGCATTACTGCCAGTTATAACCTTTGGACCGACATTGAATCTAACGAGAATGTCCCGTGGTATTTGGTCTTGGTTAGTTTAGAGAAATCATACCGTGTTTGGGTCGATCAATGTGTCGATTATATGTAGAACTGCACTAATTAAGCGTAGAGTTAATAATCTACAGGACTTGAATTAGTTAAATAATTAATATCAGACTTTTCGATGAACAATTTTTATTGAATTTATTGTTGGGCTTTATAACCATTTATACCAACATGTATTTTATATTATGATATACATATTTATTGTTTTAATTTATTTATGACGTATATATTGTTTTAATTTTGAATTTATGATATATTACAGCATATCAAGAGATTTGTACTCTAACACAGACTGCCAGCTTACGGTTTGATTAGACATGTGTAAAAGTAAATAAAATTCATATAATCCTATCCTACTAATATTATAAATGCGAAAATTTGTGAGTATGGATGTATGTTTGTAACACGGTAAATCCGCTGAAATAATATCGATGAAATTTGCACAATTATACCTTATACACCGGAGTATATGCTATAGAAATCCTGTTAGTTCTACAGGAATAGGATGACATTGAAAAGCGCCATATATTATCACACGACAACTGTCCACGCGAACGCGAAGTCGCGGCTAAAAGCTTAGTATTAAATAATATAACAAGTATCCTATACAGTTTTAAACTAATTATGTAGTATCAAATACTAGAAAATTGGTCTCAGAGAAAACAACTATTTATATAACCTTTGCACCAGACGAAAACAATTAGTTTCAGAATAAAGGAAACAATAAATGTTTACTTCATTTTGTGTCAAATGGAAATTACAAATAATTTAGTTTTGTATTACCCAATGTCCTATTTATAACCTGTTCAATCTTTATTAATACTTCAACCAAAAGCTGAAGTATTCCTTAAAATAGGCAGGCCCTTGGAAATCTTTGCAATGGTCCCTCAAGGTCGCAAATTGTTTGCCTTTCAGATGAATTTGTACCGGCTGTATGTGACAGGTTGAAATTTCACTTTCTCTTTCAGAATTCAAGTTAAAATTTAATTACTTCGTTATATTTTGTCGTTAATTGTAATTATAAACATTTCCAAATTATATAAATACCATCTAAATAAACAATAATTGAGACCAATGTTTATTTTTGCTAATTATAATATTTTTAAATCTCCTTCGTGTGGTATCTGGCTGAGTAGAATAGACACATTTCTTATCGAAGCGTCGTAAAAGGCGAATAAAGTAAGTCGACCCGCCCTGTGGTATGCGGCTAAGTAGAATAGACCACCCTGATTTCTTATCAAGGTGTCGTAAAAGACGACAAAGGTAAGTTGACGTCCGGCAGTCAAAACATGTCATGGCATGTTTAAATACTTGTACCGACTGCACATAGAGTGGGATAAGGATAGGAGAATGATATAATATTTATAATTCTGAAAGTAGCATGTAAAAATAGCCAAAGTATGGGTTAAGCTAATATATTTCACGCTTCCCATGTAAATATGAAATTTAATCTTTTTTTTGTTATAAGGTTACATCGCTATATTACAGGATATTTTAAAAATTATTTAGTGACATTGAAATAAATAATCAAAACTTTTTTACGATTACTAATTAATTACGATATTTTAATTACAAAATCTTATGTATAAACGAAAGAAATATTTTCTATTACAAAATCGTTGACAAGGATTATTCGTGTAAAGAACAATAAAATTTATTAATTCAAAAGTATGTAATTAAATGAAACAGAACTCTAATTATGTAATTAATTATTAATTGGTAAATTAATTAAAATTCTTTTAATTTTATTTATTTTACGATTTTACATTCAAGTGATCTTATAACTAAGCCAAACATTTCTTAATAATAAAATTTCAATGTTATATTCAACACGTTAATAATAATTTATTATTCATTTTATATTTTTTTATGACATAATTTATGAATCACTATTGATTTCCTTATAACAATAATAGGTGACGACATCGCCCGTGTCTATTGTCTTTTAACTCTGTGGCGATACAAAATAAGGGCTTCAAGTCCTTTATAAATAACCTGTTTGATGCTCGTCCGAGCACAACATCGACTGTCCAAGATGACGCGACATCTCATCATTGTGAGTTAATTAATTTTCACTATCATTTAATTTCACTTTCGCTGACCTAAAGTACATATTGCAAAGTCTCCCGCCGCGTTTATCTGTCTGTTTTGTTTTTTTTTCACTTTTATAGTTAGTAGTCTTTGTCGTAACATGTCTGCTTGTCTATGTGCCTGATCACGAAAAAAAACTACTAAACGTATTTTCATGCAGTTTTAACAGAAAGTTTTACTGTATAATTAGTTAAGATTGAACAAACTTGAAATATTTCGGCATTGTTAACAATTACACAAAAGTAGCTCAACAACTTTCACTAAAAACAATGTCTAATCCGTTTTAGATAAATAAAACAATGTATGGTGGAAATATTCTTATTTTATAGGGCTAAAAACAGTTGTTAAAGCTAAAACAGGTTACAAAATATCTATCTTTATTGGATAACTATATCCAATGTATTTATTAAATTGATCACATACTAATAATGCACTTAAACACGTCACTAACCTGCAACATTTCATCTATACTTATTATAATACATAGTCCCCAAAAGCTGTCTGTCTGTATGCAATCGATTTTCTCAAAAACTACTAAACGGATTCTGGTACGGTTTTTACTAGAAGATAGTGAAATTCTTTAAGGTTCTTTCAGGAATGTTTAGGTTACTAGTAGATATATTACCGTTTTATGTAAATAGTATTGACAGTTGTAAAAAAATCGCCTGCTGGTAACTTTAGTGGCGTGCGCCGCGTGAATCAGCAGAGATGCATCTAAGTAATGTACTAAAAAATTGTAGATCCACAAAAATACTTTAAAAAAAGTCCGCGATAGCATGTCTCTACCTCTTTTGTCTAACTCGCAATAACTACTTTTATGTTAAAATATTCAATTCGGAAAAAGTTTTGTAACATACTGATTTCTACGCGGGCGAACCAGCAGGCACAGCTAGTGTTTTATATTATGATCATTTATACGTTACTTAGTTTTTAGACTTTACTTTCTTTTATCTCGGATTAAAAAAAATATCATTATTACTTTTGTAATAACTTTTTTTTTATAATACATACTGTATCAAAATTTTATTATTACTTGCAGTTCCTGGCGAGCCTGACCCTGGCTGTGGCAGCACCAGCACCAGGCTTCCACGTAGCAGTTCACCAATCACCGATATACCACCACCAGGTGTACGGAGGAGGTTACCAAGTGCCATTACACAATGTGCACAGTGCGCCGATAATCCACACTCCGATCCACAGTGCGCCAGTAATCCACACACCTGTGCACAGTGCGCCTATAATCCACACTCCTGTGCACAGTGCGCCTATAATCCACACTCAAGTGCACAGTGAACCTATAATTCACACGCCTTTGCATACACGCATAGTACACCACCCTGTGCATAGTGTGCCCATCGTGCACAGCCCTGTGCACAGTTCACCGTATGTCTATGCACCTATTTATAAATATAAAATTAAATCGCATTATGGTTTATATTAAATATATTTGTTATTATTAAAAGCTATTTAATTAATGGATGTTTCATTAAATGCGTTACATAGTCCACTTCTAGGTCGAAAATTAGATTACATTTATGGAGGCTATATACTATTTTATAGTCTTCCACACTTTTAAATTCACGTGATTATTATACCCGATATGATTTTACGTGATGATTACCCAACCCGATTAAATAAGCTATGAGTAAAGCCGATTTCTATACATTAACTATGATTAAATATACCTCACCATATATTATTCTATTGTTATCTCAAACGGATATTTTTTAATTTTTTTTTTAATTGGCATTTTGAGAAAAGCTCTTAGGCAGCTTGAATAAGTAAATAACGAGTTCCATTGTGTCCATGTAAAAAGCATAACAAAGATAACTTTACTCACAATTAAAAAAATATATGCTAGAATAGTCTTAGTAAGTTATCTTTAAAAAAGATATATGCCATCGCATCGCTTATATTTAAGCAGGTTTCGGGATATGAAATTATTTTATTTTACACACACGTGTATTAGCCCGTGGTATTTATAAAACACGTTCAAATACCACCCCCAAGGCAGGGGTGGAGGTCGTTCATCCCACGTACATTGTGCAAATGCAAATCAACTCCGACGTGTGGCCCAGATAAAGTACATCGTTAAACTTTGTCAATCTAAAAACTATAGTACGGAAATATCTCTCTACAGTGGACACGGAAATAAATGCTACACAAGTTTTAATAGAATTATTTTGCTGTAATTTGCGTTTGTTAAGAGAATATACGCTAAATGTACGAAGCAGGCAACACTCACATAGCTTATACATGAAGGACAAGTCACCATACGTATCACAAAACGCCGCTAACACCAACACAAGCACTACACATACTCACTAACACAATGCACTTTAACTATATTTTCACTAAGCCGAAAGCGTGAGATAAAATGTAAATATTAATGAGGCACATAAGTTTGAATAGAAAAAGTAATTGACGGCTACCTGGGATTCGAACCCGTGATCTCCTGTGAACACACCACACAAGCACACACACTCACTACCACAATCTCTACGATCGTTTCAACTCGAAACCGAAGTAACACCAGGAGGATAGGCTCCGGACAAAATCGGAAATAAATGGAATTGCAATGACCCAATGTTTACGAGAACGTTGATTATTATGTAAAAAAATTACATTTTTAAATTCAAAATATCCTTTACTAGTGATATCCGAGTTCATTCGCGTTGACTTTAGTATAAAAATATGCGTAATTATGCAAATAAATGTTTACTTTTGCCAAAAGAAAAATGGGATTTTTTTTATCCTTTATACTACCGCGGTATATAAGCACTAATTGTACCAAATTTCATTAATATTGAGCCAGCGGATTAGTCATTAAAGCGTAATAGGCAAGCGGCCGTTCATATGCCTAGCCAAATCATGTGACAACATGTTTATAACATGTTGTGCCGACCCCACTTAGACTGGGGTAAGGGCAGGAGAATGATGATGAGAACAAACATACAATAGTGGAAATTGTTTTGAAATTTCATTGATCTTTAAGTAAACTCGGCTGTCAGTACAATTAGCACATAACTTTGTTAAGCACTAACCGCACTAAAGTTAGTGACAGCTTAGTGTCACGCTCAGCTGGTCGTTATTGGCTTTGAACGGAGTCCATTAGCAAGTTATCCGATAATTGTTTGCGGCCAACGAACTTAAACTTTAAATGCATATCGCAGCATTTTAAGGGTCCTTCCTTGAACGAATTAAATCACATCTAATCAACATAATCTTCATTCAAATAAGATTGGAAAGAGCTTTTGAATAGTCATTGATCAATTAGATTTGAATGAAGCTATCGTTGGTCCGGAATGTTGTTTTTACCGCGAAGAACCATCACAAAACGCGCTTATGTGATTTTTCTTGCTTTTCTTTCTTTATGAAACCTAAACTTCTAGAATAGGTGTAATTTAACGATCTACTTTAGAGCGGCGCGGTTTTTTTTAAATAGAAAGGTGAAGTTTGCCTTTCTTTTAAAAGTTAATTCAGTATATAATACTAACATAAGGTTTTTTAAAGAAAATGAATAGTCCAATCTCATTTCTTACCGAGGTCTCGTAAAATACGACTAAAGTAAGTCTGGGTCAGGCAGGTCGTAAAAACGCAGCCAAATCATGTGACAGCATGTTTATAACATGTTACGCCAACCTCACTTGGAGTGGGATAAGGGCAATGATGAAGGTTTATTAAGGAAAACTATTTGGTGAACATTTGAGCCGCGAACTTACTTTTTGAAGTCGTCAGTCAATCTTGTAGGGGATCTATCGACGATGGCGACCCCGCATTGGAAAACTTAGTCCAATGCTGGGTCGTCGCATCACCTTGAGACCCCAACGCCCATCGGTTTTCCGCACTATCCCATCTTTCCCACTATAGTCGCTGAATTCGATCTCCTCATTTCTGATTTGTTCACGTAGAGAAACTCCAAACAGTCCACTTTGACTGACTGTCTGAGTTACAGTCTGAGTGACTTTGAGCTTTCCTATGAGGCCCATAGACAGCAACCGCGTTTCAGATTAAGTTACATACTTTGGAGACGTCACCTTGTGTGTAAGTGTCCCATATCTTTATATCGTCTTTATAGATTCGTAATATATAAGATCATACTAAAATCTAAAAAAAATCTAGGTCGGCCAAGTAAAAGTGTGCTAACATAATACAAAATGCAATTTATTAGTTCCAAGCTGGTGAACCCAGGCTGCTTTGCCCCGGGGATTTGGTATGAAATCAACACGTGCACGATCTGTGATTTTTAGGTCACGGATTATGTGATATGGAACAAAGAGATCGTATTTATTCGGATGTAAATATTGATGTTTCGCTAAAAGCTCCTGATGTTACGTGCAAATTAATTCTGCACACAAACGAAACTGATACACTTTCATAGAATTTTAGGTCCGTGATGTAAAACAGATGACTTGAAGAGATGACTATTCCCAGCAGTGGGATAGTAACAGGCGGCTACTATGCATTTTCTCTCACAATATTTTCCTTAGCCTTAAAGCGTGCGATTGAGAATGAGAATGTGAGAATGGGAAATATCAATTAGGCACATAAGTTAGAAAAGAAAAAGTGACGGCTGCCTGGGATTCGAACCCGTGATTCCCTGGTGTGGATCCACCATTCAGCTACAAAAGCCTAAAAGTAAAACTAAGCAACTGTGAATCGTGCGGTCATTATAATATCTATGCAAATAATCAAATCATACAGTTCCCATAACAATGTTAACTAGAGATGCAACCTCAAGAGAGGCAGATAAAGGTCTGTTAGATCAATTAATATATTTTCTATACATCTAGTTCCGAATGCGACCCAGTAGTGTTTCTGTCAACGGCAAAATACAGCATGATTCGATACTCATTTTATAAATGAGAAAACAGAACTGTTTGTTACATTGGCTGTATATAAAAATGCTGTATGCATGGCTGTAAGTATAAATAATAAATAAATATATATGACATTTACACACACGGTCCTCCATCCCCAAAGTAAGTAACTTAATAATTGTGTTATGGGTGACAGACAACTGGTGAATATATACTTATTTAATTTTTAAATACATACTTAAATACAAATATACACCCAGACTCGAAGACCAACAAATTCATTTATAAAAAAAATGTTGGCCCTCAGCGGGAATCGAACGCGCGACCCGTGGAGATGCAGGCAGGGTCACTATCCACTGCGCCAACGGATCAGTCACTATGTAAAACCTAAGCTAATATGTTATTGATTAATGGTTTATAAGCTGTGGATTTAAACAAAACAAATAAATAGTCAAAACCTTAAAAATAATAAATCATACTAGGATATCAAAGAATATAAAACAATCTTCAGGAAATAAAACTTAGACAAAGAATGCCGATTCAATTTATTATCGATTTCAAAATTATATAGAGAAATCTAAGTTATAGGATTTCATAATGTAATTAATTAATCTCACAAAAGTTTAACTTCCTATTATAAAGGATTTATAGAAGCAGGCGTTGCTTTGCAGAACTCCATAGTACAGGAGTTACAATAAAATTACTTAAAATTACAATAAAATTACTCACGTCTTTCTTTATATGAAATCAAAAATTCTTGTAAAAAAATATTATTCACCCGATATATTCTCAGCCTATATTTACATGACTTATCAATAATAAGCTGTTAAGCTACAAGGTTTCTAACTTAACTCCTATCACCTTATACTTTCACATCATTTATTTTTTGTTTATCTACAAGAAATTCAGAACAAAATGACTTGCGGTATTAAATCACGCGATCCGCAATTTTTTTCCATATACTGAATCTGTTCAATAAATACGTTTAGCACAAGGTTTTTGTTAAACTAGCGATATCTGCAACTTCGTTCACATGTTCTTTCTACCCTACGACCAGACGTTTCAGGAAATTATTGCTGCGATTGCCCAGCGGTATCGCGCAACTCTTTCAAGGAGTTACGGGTTCAAATCCCTGGCAGGTAAGAATGAGATCTTTTAAAACGTATGTGTCTAATTTATAATTAAAATTTATCACACGCTCTTCGGTGAAAGAAAACATCGTGAGGAAACTGCATATCTCCAGAGAATTCTAGAGATATGTGTAACTTACCAATCCGTGGTAGGTCTAAGCTCCAATCTTTGGGGCCAAAAATGGACATTAGAGGCCTATACCCAGCAGTGGGATAATAACAGGCCGTTACTTTACTACACAATTATTAGTTTTTTGATTAGGTTCCAGTAAAGTTTACATTTTGTTGAGAAATTTCGATTAAGCTACACGAAGTTAAATAATCTTAATATCGAACTGTTAAAATAGAGTTTCCCCGTCACCTTTTCATTTTCCCATCAAAACAAAGTTAGTTGTTCTAAATCCACCAGACACTCCAAATCTAGAGTATTAAAAGTTTAATTAAACTTGATAAAGCTTCCTCTTCAATTAATGTACGTGATTTGTACTTAATTGTCGTTTAGGAAAATTTGTAGACGTTTTCTTATTAATTTTAGAAATTTGACTCGAATATATATTAATGCAAAGTGACATCTTTCTACACAAGTATTGATAGAAATATTTTGTTTTAACCTTTTTTTTCTCACTATGTGTAAGAAGCACAACCCTTTCGCGGGCCACCAATCACAACTGACTGACTGAGTCTATATCTAGATGATGCTTTGGTAAATAGGCGAGATGATTGTTGATATGGCGGTAGTGAATGTGTACAGTGCACTATTGTTTTGGTGGTGGTTATTAGTGCATGTTAGCATTCACTATATACAATAACACGATAAAATAGGAATACCACTATTTCCGTTCCGAGATGCACTTCTCGTGAATGACGAACAAAGACTGCATGCAACTGAAACGTTTTAGCAATATATAGGAAGACTCCACCGGAAACAACACGACACAGTGTTGCCACCATTTCAGTCAAAAGGGCGCGATACTCGTTTCATGACGGTGTTGCTATAAAATACAAAGCGTCATAGGCGACAACACATGTATCAGGATTAAAAATGGACTCTACATGTAGTATAACATAGCGTTTTAAAATGATATTATCATCACTTGTGTCAAACTATTTATATAAAATCCAATTCGTCTCAACACGTCACAAGTCGTCTCGTTCCTACCATAAGCATCACCTCATTATGGAGACACACTTACACTCGCACTCGTTCACACACACACACACACACACAAACACACACCACAAATAGATATATACAATAATGTACCAAAAATAAAAATAAAAAATTAACAGATACTAACCTATTTCAAAATTACTGTCACTAAATTAACTAACAATACTGTAAATTGATCTATTATTAAGGGAGGGCACTGACTCCTGAAATACAGTTTATTCTAGTTTAGGGGCCAGGGTTCCAATATATTGTGTTCACTTTGTTTTTATGCACCAATAAAGATTATTATAACTGAAAGAAATCTCGTCTTAAGAAAGTATGTTAAATTAATTACTGTGGGTAGTTTAAGATTAAATTTATTGTGAAAGAAGTCGCGGGAGCTGCTTGTTTTTAATATAAATAAATTAACGACAGCACCCTGTATACGTTAAGCTAAACCTCACACTCGGTATGAATGTTGCTTAACAACGGTGTAAGGATTTATTACAAATAACCTAGAGAATACTGCCTGGGACCTATAAAAGGGCTAAGACCTAGACAATCTGTGCACTAAGTCGACTTCCTTCGCACGGTCACATTATTATAACAAATACAAAATGATCAAACTGGTGAGTTTTTATTATTTCAAAAATATATTTTATTAGTCGTGCCTAATTAGGAGTTGTCGACGTTTAAAAATAAACTTATTATGTTGCATAATTGAGGGTTTCCTTAAAACACTAAAGTTTACATAAATAATTTATAATTATTTACATAAATAAATGTAAATAATTATAAATTTATTATCATAATTATTCCTTACATCACTCTAATTAGGGTGGCATAACATATTATAAACATGTTGTCACATGATTTGGCTACGTATTTTACGACAGCTGCCTGCCTGACGTAAACTTACCTTAGTCGCCTTTTACGGTACCTCGGTAAGTAGGGTTGTCTATTCTACTCAGCCGGATACCACGCGGCTACGTAAATAAATTCATAAATTTGTTATATATTTTCAAGATTGATTTAATTTAATCGTAATTTAATGTAATCGTTAACTTATCAAGGAGAACTTGATACTAACTTGATACTACTTGATTCTAGCTTATTAATAAAAGAAAAAAAATTATAGAATTAGGTGTTACTTTGTGGAGGTCCATAATACAAAAATAATGAAATAATTATTTTGCTATAATCCGCGATAAAAGAAAAAATATGTATTGCTAAATGTAGAGTGTACTATTCGTTCTCATACCTGATACATGCACAATTTGTAAAAACTCTGTACAACGAATGTTAGAACGAATAGTACACTCTACATTTAGCATGACATATATTTTCTATTATAGCGGATTATAGGAAAATAATATTTTCGTTATTTTTGAATAAACAAAAACCTTAATGTTCTGAGATATCATTTGTTAATAATGATGTATTTTTTATCCACAGACAATACTCCTTGCTATTGTAGCGTTCGCTCAGGCCGGGGTCATCGCTCCCATCGTGCACCCAATAGCTCACCCAGTCGCGCCCGTGATCGCTCACCCAGTGGTCTCACACGCAGCCATAGTCCACCCGGCACCCGTCGTGGCTGCACCCATTGTGGTCAAGCACCACGTCGTCCCCATCGTTAAACACGCCCCAGTCGTAGCCATACACCATCACTGATCTTAGATTTAATTATGTTTTGTGATACAAAAATTAATGAATTATTTTGCTATAATACGGAATTAATCTAATTGCAGATAATAGTGAAATAATTCATTATTTTTTTGAATTATGGAATACCTAAATCCTAATGCTATAAATTATATTTTGTGATAATAAATGTTAATTTTATATAGTTAATTTTTTATTTTGACCTATTATACTGATTTTGTTTTTTGCCATTGTTTGACGTCATTAGCGATGCATGCTAATTTTTGGAACATAGATAAAAAATATATAGGTATATTTTATTAAATAAATACACTTATATCATCCTCCTGCACTTATCCCACTCTAAGTGGGGTCGGCACAATATGTTATAAACATGTTGTCACATCTCGACATCTCGGTAATACTATCCCAAAGCTGGGGATAAGCGTCCTCTCTCCGTTTTTGGAGAGAAGGTTTGTAAACCTCCCACGCTGCTCCAATACGGATTGGTAGGTTACATATCCCTAGAATTCTCTAGGTTTCCTCACAATGTTTCCCTTCAACGAAAAGCGTTTGATAAATTGAATTATCAATTAGACACCCAAGTTTTAGCAGAAAAACTCATTGGTCGCAGAGAGTCGCACGGTCTCACCGCTGGGCTACCACAGGTTATATTTTTAATAACATTGCTACTAAATTTTATATTACATTGCCAAGGTGTTGGAATGATAAAGCCAAAACAGCGTTGGTAAATCATCTATGAAATAAACAACCTTAAAAAGACATTCAAGTTAAATGAGACAATCGCTTCTAAAAATACAAACAATTTTGCGAAATTTTCAGTATATGTGTAAAAAACTCACTGGATTATATGTTTGGTACACCAAACATGTGTTATTTTACAGAATAATACATCTAAATTGAAAATTTATCTTCATCTACCGACACATAAGGTCCTTAAAATCACTTTATTTTCAATTTTATATCGTTTTTGTATACACCGCCTATAATTATATGATACTAACCTATTTTAAAATTACTGTCACTAAATTAACTAACAATACTGTAAATTGATCTATTATTAAGGGAGGGCACTGGCTCCTGAAATACAGTTTATTCTAGTTTAGGAGCCAGGGTTCCAATATATTGTGTTCACTTTGTTTTTATGCACCAATAAAGATTATTATTATTATTATTATTAATTAAGGTTTTCTCTATGAAACATGAAAATGTATCAAACATTAAATAAATAATTCGACGATTCCTAAATATTAATAAATCTATATCTTTACTAATATATAAAGCTGAAGAGTTTGTTTGTTTGATTCTTTGAACGCACTAATCTCAGGTACTACTCGACCGATTTGAAAAATTCTTTCTGTGTAAGATAGTCTATTTATCGAGGAAGGCTATAGGCTATAAAACATCACGCTAAGATGAATAGGAGACGAGCAGCAATAAAAAATATTACGAAAAAGGCAAAATTTAAAGCTTTCCTTACGTGTGCTAAGTAAACGGTGAAAGTTATTCAAAAATATTTTATAATTCACGATAACTACTTTTATATTCGAAATTCCAATTCGGGAAAAAAATTGTGACACACTAACTTCTATGCGGGCAAAGCTGCAGGCACAGCTAGTATTAAATATAATTACATCGTTATAAAAAATATAACTTATTAGTGAAATATAACAAAGAGCTCCTAAATCTGGCTGCCAGTTTTATGTCTACTCAAGATATTGCTATTTTTCATATTTATTAACATGACGTAAAAGGCGACGACTAGGGTAAGTTGACTCGCCGTATGGTATCCGGCTGAGTGGAATAAACTACCCTCTTTCTTACCAAGGTGTCGCAAAACGCTAAGGTGTCGCAAAACGACTAAATTAAATTGACGTCAAGCCGGCGGCTGGTCGTAACATACCTAGCCAAATCATGTTACAAAATTACGTGCCGACTCCACTTAGAGTGGGAGAAGGGCAGGAGATTGATGATAATGAATTTAAGACAAAATATCTCTTAATATAATCCCGCATTAATAAATAAAATAATTTCTTATTTAAATATGTTAAACGGGCAGGCAGTTTTACGCGCTCTAGACATATTGCTATTTTTCCATGTTTTATTAACACTGTAATACCCACGCTAAATGTAAACAACTTTATTGAGATCATAACTTAACTAAATTGCTTCCTTTTAGTACACAAATCTTCGCTTGTTGAAGTGAAATTGTATTCAGTGTTTTCACAACTATATAGACTTGAACGTGACTTTTAAAACTTTTGAGTGTGGGTCGGGAACTGATTGCGTCGTTTATCTAACTGCGAGTCGATAAACTTATGGCCGTTACCCTTTAACTTATTTTCTGGGTTAGGGGAATGAGATATGGGACTCGAATCTGAAAGTATGGTGTAAATAGGTGATTTCGGCGTCCTTTTTTCTATAATTAATATATTCAATTGTAGAATAAGGATGGCGAAACTTTAGCGAATTTATTAATTTGCCGAGGTATCGTAAAAGGCAACTAAGGTAAATTGACGTCAGGCAAGTGGCTGGTTGTAAAAACGTAGCCAAATCATGTTACAACTTGTTTATAAAATGTTCTGCTAACCCCACTGAGAGCGGGATAAGGACAGGAGAATCAATTAGAATGATAAGTAGGGTTAATAGTAATAATAATAATACATATAAGTGGGTCTGTGAAAACGTACCAGACACAAAATCAAAATTAAAACGAAATTTCCTTATATTCTGTAATATATCATAAATCACATTAGGACAGATTTATCTCGCTTGCATTACACCCTATTTCGTATTCCGTACACAGCTGGCGATGTCAACGACACCTAGGTTAACTCGTACCCCATATTAAAACTGGATAATATATTTTTATATACGCTTCAGATCACAAAAAATTAAGAATCATCATCATCATCTTCAACCGATGGATGCCCACTGCTGGACATAGGTCTCTTTATATCTCCACATCACACGATCAAAATCAAAAAATCAAAATCATTTATTTGCACTAAACATGAATTACAGAAAGATGTTAATAAATAATTATATAAATAAAATATTAAAACTTGTGTCTAATTACAATTGCAATTTATCACACGCTTTTCGGTAGAGGAAAACATCGTAAGGAAACCTGCATATCTGTAGAGAAATCTGGGGATATGTGTAACCTCCCAATCCGCATTGGAGCCGCGTGGTAGGTCTTAGCTGCAACCCTTCTCTCCAGGAACGGATAGAGGAGGCCTATACCCAGCAGTGGGATTGTAACAGGCCGTTACTTTACTTTACTAATAAATAATTCTTAATTGATCTTGTGCCGCTTGTATCCAGCGGCTCCCCGAGACCATTTTGAGCTGATCAGTCCACCTCGTAGGGGCCTACCGACACTGCAATTGCGGGTCGCCATTCCAGCACGTTAAAACCCCAACGGTTCTACGCATTACGTGCCTCGCCCATCTCCACTTCAGCATCATAACACGATGAGCTATGTCAGTAACTTAGGTTGTACTACGGATCTCCTTATTCCTGAATTGATCGCGTAAAGAAACTCAGTCCATGTCAGCGACCACTTTACAGATCCGTAAGACAACAGGCAACACACACTGTTCTAAGACTTTGTCTTCAAGCACTGAGGTATTTTGAACTAAAAGATCTCGCGTAGCTTCCCAAACGCTGTCCATCCGAGTTGGATTCGGCGACTGACTTTTTACTCGAAATTGGACCTACCTAGCCAAACTATATATCCCAGGTATATACACTGGTCTACAATTTTGACTGCAGAATTCTCAACGATAATCAACGTTGCGTGTATGCAAAAGAGGATTATTATGTTTTTTTTTCTCCAATAGAGATAAACGGATAGTATTTTACTATTTTTTATTGCAACTCCTCTTCTATTGACCTTAACCTGATGTTATACAGCCTATAGATAGCCTTCCTCAATAAATGGACTATCTCACACTGAAACTTTTTCAAATCGGTCCAGTAGTTCCTGAGATTAGCGAGTTCAAACAATCAATCAAACAAACAAACTCTTCAGCTTTATATATTAGTATATATAAAGCTATAGATAAGTGATCAAGCGAGATCCTATCTTCGATAAAAAAGAGATAAAGAGTCTTACATCGCCGGACCAACATGTTTCAAGGTTAAAGCTATACCGGGAGGATGTTATTCATCTCGAACAAGTCTCAACATTAACAAGGCCCGCTAAGTGTTTGCGTATGGAAATCGAAAAGCAATTCGCCTTATATCTGGGCCAGAAAAGCGATGTGGGTGATCATGTGAGGGGAAAATGGAATTATTTTTGCGAGCCTCTGCCAATTTTCCTGTTGCTTTATTTTTATATGCGAGATACCTATTACTTATCTTGTGTAAGCCACTCAGCTGTCTACTGGTTATATGTTCTGAATGGAAATAAATGTATACGAATTATTTATAAAGATAAGATTATGTAGACAAATGTCGTCACATAAGTAATTGCAAATTATATTGACACGATAAAAAATGTTATCTCAATATTTAAATGAATGAATCTTGCATATTTGTATATATTTTCTGAATCTCGGAAACGGCTCCAATGATTTTCATTAAATTCAGCATGTAGGGGGTTTTGGGGGAAAAATCGATCTAGCTAGGTTTCATAAAAAATATTGTTTTATACCTGTTTTTGGGCATTAAAAATATACATTTCAATGGAAATAATTTTTGAGCTGTCAAATGCAAAGCTATGATAGCCTAATGGTAACGTCGTAAAGATCAAACCTGGGATCCATTCCAACATGTCACCCGGTGTTTTTTTTTTTTAATTGCATTTTTTTATATATTTAAAAAAATTATCGAGCAAGGCTCACCCAGCTACTAATTAAATATGCTTATTAATAAATAGCTTTATATTGATTCAATAATTAAATTCCCCAATCAATTTTATTTTTGCCATTACAGCAGTTTAAAACACTGTTAAAAAAAGGCTGATACAAAAAACCTACTGTACATTTGTTGAGTTGAGGATTACATAAATAAGAAGAATGCGTTGATTTAGCAACTCTTCGACCCTGCACAAGATAAGTAAGTAGTAGTAATGACTAAATGTAACTAGTTATAATAATTATATTTCGAAAAGAGCAACCGCCGAGTTTCTTGGCCTCTCTTTGTTAAGAACACCTTTCCGAACCAGCAGTAGAGTTGACGATTTAAAAGTACTTGTTACAAGTTTACTTGAACAAAAAATATTTTAAATTTGAATACAAATAACAAATAATTTTATGTACAAAAATATATTTATAAAACAGTTAAACTATAGCAGTTTAAAGATAAACTGCAGGTCAGACTATGGTTAATTGAACGCGTGATACGAATATAAGTTAGTTTAAACTAACGACCAACGGTGAAGTATGTTTTGAATTAATTATTAGTTATCTTTTTTAAACGAGACTAAACAGACGAGCTATTTAATTAATCTCCTTTGTGTGATAAACATTTAAAATCAGATAAGGTATTAAAACAGTCAAATGAATTTATTTAGTTACTCGTCAGTAGAAATTAAATTGTTAACAGTACAGCTTTCCAATTTTGAACGATAGAGCGTGATACAGAAAGCCTACTATACTGTTGAGGATTATTTAGACGATAAGAATGCGTGGATATAGCTACTGTCCGACCCTGTACAAGATAGAAACGACTAAATGTAACTAGTATTAAGAATTGTATTTTTTAAAAAGAGCAACCGCCGAGTTTCTTGCTGGCTCTTCTCGGTAGGAACAGCTTTCCGAACCAGCAGTAGAGTTGACGATTCAAAAGCACTTGTTTACAAGTTTATTTGCATAAAGAATATTTTGAATTTAATAATGATACCGCCAAACAGATAGATCATGTGTTCTATATTCAAATTCAAATTTAAAATATCTTTCATTCAAATAAACTTGTAAACAAGTGCTTTTAAATCGTCAACTCTATTGCTGGTTCGGAAAGCTATTAATAAAGAGCCAGCGATAAATTAGGTGGTCACTTTTTCAAAATATAATTCTCTTAACTAGTTATATTTTATCATTGTTTACTTGGACAAGGCCGAAGAGTAGCTAAGTATTACTATTTCACAGATTAGAAAGATGTTCACTTTCTTAGAGGAATGGATTGTAACAAAATCCCATAAAACTTTCATTTCATGTAAATGTGAAAGTGTAGGGTAATTTAAAGCTTAAATTGAGGCGAACGAAGTCGGCTGTAGAAGGAGTACACAAAATATTGTAAATCTTTTTTAACAAATTGAAATGTTTTAAAATCATTTCAATACAAGTGCATAGAATTACATTGAATAGCTGCCACTGCATAGAAATATTCAATTCAATAAAGCTTAGTGCGCTGAGAGTAAATCTGGAGAGATGCTGGATTAATTCCAGTCACGTAGACAAGTTTTCATTACATTCAGTAAGTTGTGGCAATTATGACGTCAGATGGTTAGGATTGTGGTGGTAATTGTATCACACAGATAACCCTGACTGTTTTTGGTCTGGTCTTTTTCTAATGAAAATGGTTATATCGGTACTATAAGGCATTGTCAATTCTTACCAAATTTCTATTCTCACAGAGGTGTAGTTAAAGGCGACTAATGTAAGGTGGCCCGCCGTGTGGTATCCGGGGAATTGAATAGACCACCCTCATTTCTTACTGAGGTGTCGTAAAGGGCGACTTAGGTTGAACTCAGGCAGATGGTCGGTCATAAAATACCTAGCAAAAAAGC
The DNA here is from genome assembly GCA_029227775.1 of Morpho helenor. NCBI lineage: Eukaryota > Metazoa > Arthropoda > Insecta > Lepidoptera > Nymphalidae > Morpho > Morpho helenor. The sequence goes on along the minus strand of JARGCU010000020.1, from coordinate 16,643,935 downwards.
TGTTATAATTATTATTACTGGCATATTTAATTTTTTATTGTACTCTTTACTTAATTTTTGTTCATCGGTAATTTTTTTATATTTCATATAGATACGTTTTTTGTATCAATGGAAACTGTGTTAATTTTTTTCTACCCCATAAGTTTAATAGAAAAGTTTTACTCCAATCGTTTCTCTTAAAAATTTAGTGAAAGGAAATATTTGGATCGTTAGAATCGATAAAAACAAAAGCCACTCCCATTTCAAGACACCATTGATAAATTTTTGGCACGAAAGTCCTTCGGAATTCGTCGATCGTGTTATGGGATTTTTATTCTAATGGGGCCCATGACTGCGGGTCAAGGCACGGGTTTTCGGGTACCGGGACAGCCTTGACGATATTCAGGTGAAGACATTGTCAAAAATTTTTCGCCATTTAGGCAATATAGCATTTGCATTGAATTAGTTATGGGTAATATATTTTATCTCATGTAAAAGCTTATTATTATGGACAAAAACACCTATTTTTTGCTATAGAATTCTGTTTTACGAAGGGCAGATACTAACCCTTTCATTATCATTCCTGCCCTTATCCCCAAGTGGGGTCGGCACAACACGTTACAAACAGGTTGTAACATGATATGACTAGGTATTTCACGACCGGCTGCCTGCCTGACGTCAACCTACCTAAGTCGCCTTTAACGGTACCTCGGAAAGAAATGAGGATGGTCTATTCGACTCAGCCAGATACCACACGGTACATACTAAACCTTTCAATTTAAACCTTTCCGTTATAATACATTACTATTTACCGTTAAGAGAGATTTATAAAGTTTGCTATAAAGTGCGGGGTAAGTTGTGGGTGAGAGATACCTATAAATTAACAAAATTTACTCAAGACAATCAAAATATTTTGAAATTTTGGTTATTTCGTAGCTTATAGGAGAATCAGTTTTGATAGATAGTAAAATCTATCTGATATACTTTGTTTGTTAAAATACTTCTAGCTTTAAACAGTACTTCTAGAATTTACAGTTAAATCCGTTAACTAAAACGTAATTTCACCCTACACCCTCCTACCCCTAAATAAAGTGGCTCTCCAATTAAAACGTCCCAAGTGTGCATTTCGGTCTGTTGCCAAAAATTACCCGCCGGCCTTAATTTGAAATATTTTAAGTACAGGTCAAGTTCAAATGGGGTACAAGCTGTATAATGTCTTTATGGAAGCTTATGCATAAAGATCGTCGGTAGTTACTCCTCGTGGATTGGTGATTGTAGTTTCCAGTCAATGGTGAATGAACATGAACTGAAAAGCTCGGCTTTGGTAGTGGCCTCATTCTTCTTCTTCTTTCTCAACCGATGGACGTCCACTGCTGAACATAGGTCTCCTTAAGGGATCTTTGATGTCGTCAACTTCGTTGACTTCACCATTTCGTTGGGGGTCTACCGACGCTGCGCTTTCAAGTGCTAGGTCGACATTTTAGCACCTTAGGACCCTAACGCCCATCGGTAACTCGGGTTCTACTACGGATCTTCTAATTCCTGATTTGATCGCGTAGAGATACACCAAGTATAGCTCGCTCCATCGCTCGCTGAGTGACTCTGAGCTTTCTTATTAAGTTGACCATAAAGATCGCAGGGAATGGTTGATTTTTCCAATCAATTGAATAGTCGAAATGGTCAGTATTAAATAAATAAATATATGTGAGCGTTTTTCGTTCCATATTTTTATTACTTTTTTTTCTTCAACCAATAGATGTCCATTGCTGGGTACATATGTCTCTAAGTTTTTTTCTCATCACACGATCCTTTGTCACCTTGCTAAAGTACTGTATCCCTCTCGTCTAACCTAACCTAACCTTTAACTGCACTATTAGTCTAAGAAAGTAAAGTAAGTATTAAGGCTGTAATTTATAGAATTAGGCGATACTTTGCTCAAGTCCATAATATAAAAGAAATAATAATATTACTTTACTACAATCCGCAATAAAAGAAAATATGTCCAATGCTAAATGCTATGCTAAAATGCTAAATGTAGAGTACGATTGCGATTTTCTATTTCCTCTATCTCTTGATGATGCTTCGCTTGCGGGAGAAACGATTGTTGAGTGTCTACGAATATTCTACTCTATATTTAAGATTACATGTATTGTCTTTTATCATTATCACGGATTATGAAAAAAATCAAATCAAAATAATCTTTATTGAATAAGCTCTTTCAAGCACTTTCGTTAAGGATCAATATGATTAATAAAGCTACAAAGCTAGAAACTCGGCGGTCAATCTTTTAATCACTTTCAATTTTACATTATTCAACCGCAATCTTGTATGAAGCTGAAAGGACTTGAAAATTCAAATAATCTTCAATTTTGTAATACTTAGGTATAAGCAAATCTCGTACACTTCATTGAAACCTTTCTGTAGACTTTTATTATATCAAAAGAGTAATTTCGTTAAGGCTGGACTTATGATATAAGAGCGTAAAATATAGATTCCAGAATATTCATTATAGTTACGGTTGCAAGGCTTCTAGAAGCGAAGAGTCTCAACCTTGAGGTGTTTTCAAGGGGCTCTCACTTGAATCAAAGGTAGAGTAGAATGCACTATGTGAAAACGACTAGTGTAGTGAGATTGGCTCACTTTGGAACTTAACTACCACCAGCTTAAGACCTCATTTCCGGTGAAAGACATTTTCTGTGTTTGAGAATTTTCTCCTAGAAAATGTAAAATTTTATAGTTAACTAAAATATGTAACAAAAGACAAATAATAATAACTTACAAAAGTAATAATTAAAATTATTTTGCTGTAATCCGCGTTGAAGTAAAATAGAAAATATATATAATGATAAATGTAGAGTGGACAATCCGTTTTCATACCTGATACATGCAGTTAAAAGGTTTGTGGATGTGTTTTTACGAATGTAAAAACACATCCACAAACCTTTTAACTGAACCACAAATGTTTTAAGGTTAACCCACTTAACCCATTTTTGTGGTTATCAAAATACTAACTGTTTTAATCTATCCACGCGAACAGAGTCTATGACGATTGGTAGTTAATAATAAAATGTGACTTACCTATCGAGTGACACAGCAACCAAACTGTACACGGAGGCTGCCACTGAGAGCCCCTGGACGTAAGGCACTGTCTTGCACATCATCCAACCCAGCACCCACGCTGGAAGAGAGAGAACAGAGATAGATTACATCCGGGATATGAAGAGGGCTATTATTCAAGTCAAAACTATACTTATTATAAAACTAAGTCCCCAAAAGCGGTCTGTCTATATATGATCGATTTTCTCAAAATCATCTAGACCGATTTTTGTACGGTTTTTACTAAAAGGTAGTGCAATTCTCACTGAAGATTTAAATTAATTGTTCATTATAGTAATATCGGAATTGTATTAAAAAAGTCCCTGCAGTTGTAAAATAAAATCACCTACTTTGAGCTTTACTAGCCTGTGCCGCATAAACCAATATACACTAAATATTGTACTAAAGGATTGTAGATTTACAAAAATACTGGAACAAACTCGGCGACAGCGTGTCTCTATCTTTTATGGTCCACTCACAATGACTACTTTTATTTTGAAAATTTCAATTACACACTGATTTTCGCGCGGTAAAAGCCGCAGGCATAGCTAGTATTTTCATAAACTAAATAAAGTATGGTAAAGGACTGGCGCCAGAGTTTAAAATTAGATCTCCAGAGAGAAGTAAAAAAAGCTAGTTTTACTTACTCTTCCAAATTATGTCTTTTTAACACTCAAAAGTTTTGTAGGCGCTACACTACGCTTTATTGCAATTTGCCACAAAACAACTTTTTTGAATAAGGTCACTTTAATACTAAGCGAAGCTGTGATGGCCTAGCGGTGCGACCGTGTGAATCTCTAGAGACGATCATGGGTTCAAACCCCGGCAGACACCAATGAGTTTTTCTATTAAAACTTATGTGTCTAATTTATAATTGCAATTTATCACACGCTTTTCGGTGACGGAAAACATCGTGAGGAAACCTGCATATCTCTAGAAAATTCTAGGGATATGTGTAACCTACCAATCCGCATTGGAGCAGCGTGGTAGGTCTATGCCCAGCAGTGGGATAGTAACAGGCCATTACTTAATACTAAGCGTGCAGTATATATAAAGATATTCTTATTTTTATTGTAACGATGAAATAAAGATCTAAGTCTGAAAAATTTTGCGAGCTTAAAAACAAACCGTAGGGTACAAAGAAAGCATTGTTAATTAAGAAAGAAAGCGGCTCTTTGTCGGAATCTTTTGTTTCCTTAATATATACAATCTATTTTACTTTTACGTTTTGATGTAATTTTAATGTAGAAAAAGAAATGAAAAATCTTTCTAAATACAACGTAATATTTCCTGACAAGCTATACCTACTAGCGACTTTGCGGACTTAAATTAATTAATTATAGATTTCAAGTAATAATAAAATTATTTTGCTATAATTCGCTATGAATTAAAATAGAAATATATATAATGCTAAATGTAGAGTGGACAATCCGTTGTCATACCTGATACATGCAGGATTCGTAAAAACATATGCATAAACCTCCACCACCGCATACAATACACAAGTATTACATACGTTCACTATTACAAACTCAATAATCATTTCGCCCCGCAACCGAAGAATCATCAGGAGATAGACTCCACGATAATATAGCAAAGCTTGCTTTACGAATCCTGCATGTATCAGGTATGAAAATGGATTGTCCACTCCACATTTAGTATTATAAAAAATTTCTATTTTACTTCATCGCGAATTATAGCAAAATAATTTTATTATTACTTTTGTATTGTAGATCTCCGCAAAGTAAAGCCTAATTCTATAAATTATTTAAAAATCAGAAATTTTTGTAATTTGAATCTGCAATCTCCCTGTAGCAAAAACTACAAAATTAAACTCCTTGTCCTTTATAGCAATTTAAATGTCTAATGTCTAAATTTAAATGTGAAATTAAATACAAACAAAGTCCTACAAAGTGTATTTGAATAAAGCGTATACCAATTTGTACAGAACAAACTAGTCTCACAGAATTCCTATTTCCATACACAAACGGGAAAATGTAGAACACAAACGTCCTAATTAATTCTGAACCTTTTTCATACTAGATGAGCCGTGCAAGTCGACCCGGCCACTCCAACAAGACCCTACAGGCCTTACCTCAGCAACAGGTCGAGCTGAATCAATATTTACACCATAACCTGCAGCTTAAACTAGGTCAGGTCACTGTACCTCGAACCTTGCATTCTACCATCGCTGTCTCCTTCGCACCAACGCTCACACCCTAAATGCCGTCCCGCTCCAATTTAACCTTGTCCCGGTATTAAAGGCATTACAATACAAATGTCTGAAATGACAGTTTTATTTAATCCAAAATATACCCAACATAGTAGTGTTAGAGTCGCTTATTGTTTGAATCGTGATAAGGAAGAGTTGCATCTTATCGATTGAGAAGTAAGAAAATGATTTTACATTAATGAGGGTTTTTGAGTGAGGCTCTCTGTAACCCATATTGGCGGGCCTTGACCGGGCTGCGGTTATGCTCAGGTATATGGTAATGAGATTGTATTACGAATTCCGGAATACTTTTGGCGGGTATCTGACATTTTCCATGACATAATGGCGGCGAAGACAATGAAATAGGATTACAGAATGAAGTCATAAACACGTATTTATATGGGAATTAGACTTTTTATATCAATTTAATTTTGTAATTGTATTCACAAACTTTCGTGTATAAAGATAGATTAAATAAGATAGAGAAACAAACCTATAGCTGTGATAGAGTATCAGCATTATCAGGAGGGCAACTTCATATCAATAAAAATTTTGATAAAATTTACACTCCAAAGGTTTGAAGAGTTTGTGCGTTGTACAAAAACTTTCTAAGCACTATAGTCGCGTGAGTTAACTAACAGATATAAACTAAAGTAATGCTTTATAGAATTAGACGTTACTTTGCGGAGGTCCATAATACAAAAGTAATGAGAATATTATTTGGCTATAATCCGCGGTAAAAGGAAATATATGTAATGCTAAATATATGTAATGCTAAAATATATGTAAGAAAAAAAGAAAGACCAAACCAACACAATCTCAACAATTGTTTCGCTCCGTAACCGAATCATCGTCAGGAGATAGACTCCACGCACTAATATGCAGCACTTAACAAAAAAACAGCACCAGTGTATGAAGCCATCCCGGTTGCTTCCGCGAAGTGGCACATAAGACAAAAAACAATCAAAGTCTGGCAGGAAATATACGACAAAGCTCAAGAAGGACAAGCAACGAAAAGATTCTTTCCAGAGGTTAGACAAGGGTATAAAATAATCAATAAATTAACTTTTAATAACCAGATAGCTCAACTCTTTACTGGACATGGGGGTTTCGCACACTATCTACATAAATATAAACTGACGGCAGATCCGAACTGTGACTGTGACGGAAAAACACCAGAAACAGTGCTACATGTTTTATGTGAATGCTCAAAGTTTAGCCGCCAAAGATGGGAACTGGAACATTCGATGGGGATCTCAGTCACAGAAGACAACTTAAAAGACATTGTAAACAATAAAGAACACGTAAAGAAATTTATAGAATATGGACTAAATATAGTGATTAAAGTCAATATCAGAAATAAAAGCAAAATAGTTAATATCACACAGCACTAAAGTATTAAATTAAATTAATTAAATAAAAAAAAAAAAAAAAAAAAAAACCAATTAATTAAAATAAAGTATTAAATTAAACTATAATAATTAAAAAAAAAAAAAAAGTTTGTAAATAATGGACATTTAAATAGACAATGAAGTTGTTGCATTATAAATAGCAACAGTAATTAAATTAAAAAAAAAAAAAAAAAAAAAAAAAAAAAAAAAAAAAAAAAAAAAAAAAAAAAAAAAAAAAAAAAAAAAAAAAAAAAAAAAAAAAAGACTCCACGACAAAATCGCAAAGCCTTTGCGATTTTGTTGTGGAGTCTATCTCCTCGGTGTCGGGTAGTGCATGAGTTCTTACAAATTCTGCATGTATCAGGTGTGAGAACGAATAGTACACTCTACATTTAGCATTACATATATTTCCTTTTTCCGCGGATTATAGTAAAATAATATTCTCATTACTTTTGTAAAGTAATGCACTAGATAAATTTGTGGTATTTTTGGTAGATCTACAAAAATACCACAAAACATTCCGCGACAGCATGTCTCTATCTCTGATGATTAACTAACAATACCTTCTTTTATGTACGAAACTCTAATTCGGGAAAACTCGTTTTTTAACACTGATTCCCACGCCGCTGGCACAGCTAGTTTATTATAGTTAATGTATAGAAACCGGCTATACTCACGTGTTATTCTATCGGGTTAGCCCGACTAGTTTCGAACCCATCCGGGGCAATTACTCATAAGCTCTTTACACGACGTTATCGTGGCTATAGTTTATTATAATTTTATATTTGATCCCTCAAAAGTTGTTATGTAATCAAAGTGAAAGTTTACAGAGCTTAATCCGAGTTGGCCGGCCCCGTCGCGGTTGATGTTGGGTACATATTTGCACTTTATAGAGAACATGTTTAATTATTTGCGAGTTACACTTTGCAGTGTTTATCTTCGCTTTGATATAACTTGGTATTATATTGTTCCTGTGATATAATTTTTGTTATAAATTATATTTGTTATGTACAATGCAGTTATAGTGTGCAATATATATATTTTATACACTAGATATTAAAATAATAAGTATCTGAATGAAATCGCGATAGGATGCACGTAACCATGAAATATGTATACTTATTGTAAAACAAAGTCCCTAAAACCTATCTGTCTGTTTTATTTTATCAAAATCTACTGATCGGATTTTTTACGGTTCATATACTATATGCCGAATTACGGAGGCGGCTCCAACGATTATCAGCATATAGGGGAAGACAAATCAATCTAACTAGATTTCTTTAAAAAAATGTCGTTTTATCCCTGTTTTCGGGAACTGAAAAAATGCTAAAATATAGAATAGAATGCAAAGGTTAATTTAGCTGTCATATTTAAAGTTGTAATATCCGCCAGAGTAGAATAGACAACCCTCATTTCTTACCAAGGTGTTATAAAATACGACTAAGGTTGTTGTCAGGCAGGCCGCCGGTCGTAAAATACGCAGCCAACTCTTGTGATAACATGTTTACAACATCTTGAGCAGTCCCCACTTGAAAAGATTCTACTTTTCTTTAAAAGATTATTTAGATTTCTTTTATTTTTTATTTCTTTTTTATATCTTTAAAAGATTTACCAAGCAGGGCTCGGTCACGCAGGTATTAAATAAGTAATGAAGTATTCCATAATTTCCAAACTAAACATCCCGGCAACAATAAGAAAGCCCCAGCCATTTATATTGCATCGCAAGTACGAACCCAAACCCAGCCTTGAGGGCCCTTTTTAGGGTGAATTTTAATGAAGCCAAAGCACCTGCCCTTTGTAGGAGAGAACACTCAAGGACGGCGTAGAATTGTTAAAGCTCTCCGCATTTTCAAGATGTTATTAACGAATACAACAGAAGTTGCAATAGAGTTATTTTGCTGTAATCCGCGTTTATTAAGAGAATCTATGTAACGAATGAATGAATTTGAAGAATTTGTATATATATATTGTTAGGATCCAAAGTAGGATTTATAAAAAGAGAACAAAATTAATACTATTGTAACCAAACAAACAAAATGGCTGACGTGAACAGATTAAATAAGAGAGCTTTCGCACGCAAGTACCGATCGTAAAAGAGACCTCTGTTCTTGATCTGACCATTTTTATACTCTAGATGAGAGATAATTATGAAGTGTTGCTAGCAACAATAAATTACAAAACTGATTAAAAATGTTGCTGTCTACAATATACATACAAATTAACATATTTAAATATTAAAGATACATATATATACTACATAAATTAAAGATGTTTTCATTTATTTTTAAATTTTTCAGGCTTGGAAACTATTACAAGTTAGCACCAATATTAAACAAACTTTTTTGTTTGTTTTTTTTGTTGTGCAATAAAGTATTTTTATTATTATTATTATAATTTACCCAGAAAAACTATATAATAAATACAGGTAAAGGATTCTTATTAAAAAAACGAATACATCGTTATTTTCAGAACAGACCTTAAAATATTCCAAGGTAGTAATTATAATCTAGTCATACCATAATATAAAATCAAAATAATTTTTATTCAAATAAGCTCTTTTCAGCACTTTTGAATCGTCAAGGATTAATATCTATACTAATATATGAAGCTGAAGAGTTTGTTTGTTTGTTTGTTTGTTTGTTCGAACGCGCTAATCTCAGAAACTACTGGACTGATTTGAAAAATTCTTTCAGTGTAAGATAGTCTATTTATTGAGAAATGCTATAGGCTAATATATAAAAAATATTACGCTAAGATGAATAGGAGAGGAGCAGCAATAAAATATATATATAAAATTTAAAGCTTTCCTTGCGCTGAGTAAACGGTAATAGTTATTCAAATATCATGTACTACAAAATTGTTTCCCTCTAAAAGTCCTAAATAAAAATCCGCGACAGCATATGTCAAGCTTTTGAGGTTAACCCACTTTAACCAATTTTATGGTTATCAAAAGACTATATTACGATTTTAATCGGAACCGCTACCGATTGCTAGTATATTATACATGCAGCACAAGTCACTACACGTATCACAAAACACCTCTACCACCAATACTCCACACAAGCACTACATGCACTCACTGCTACAATATTTACCATCGTTTCGCCCCAAAACAGAAGTATCACCAGGAAGATAGCTTGCTATATATATATTATAGTATAGGTGGAGGTAATATAGGTTTTGTGATATGTGTGGTGACTTGTCCTGCATGTATAAGGTATGTGAACGTTGCCTGCTTCATACACTTAGCATTACATAGATTCTCTTAACAAACGCGGATTACAGCAAAATAATTCTATTGACTTCTCTACTATGGAATTCCATAAAATAACGCCTGTTTCTATAAATCATTCAAGGAATAAAACCTATATTTAATTGTGATGCTGTATGGTCATACGAACTTTTTATGGGAAGCAATATTAAAAGCGTATTTAAGTTATGGCGAGCTTTCATCTTAAGAGGACTTGAAAGCTGGAAGTTCGTTCGGAAGACCCAAGTAAGGGATGAGAGGACTTTCAAGCTTAGTTTGGAGTGATCTTAGTAAGATGACCTTCTTCCTATATAATTTTATTAAATTAATAGAATTAGGCGTTACTTTGTGAAAATCCAAAATACAATAATAATAGTACAAAATTAATAATATAATTATTTTGATATAATCCGCGATTGCAGTTTTTTAGTATTTGAAAACAGGGATGAAACTTCATTTTTTTAAACGAAACCCTGCTGAATACCTCCTCCCCTCCCCCCGTATAAACTAAGTTTCATGAAAATCTTGTGTGAAAAAACATTGACGTTTTTGAAATTCTGATTCTACATATATATGTACTAGATTAAATTATTTAAATACTAAAGATAAATTTAGAGGTAGTTTTAATTAAGTAAATAGTAAAAGTTTATTTAAGTAAGTAAATTATTAAACCCTTAATAAGAATAATTCTAACTACTCAACCATGGTCTAAAATGTCTGAAATAAAACGTATATTAATAGTATGGTTAGGTGATAACTCCATCGTGCGGGACCAGGTGATAACTGGGTCAGATGAAACCGAGCAAGATGTACACAGATAGAACGGATTGTTTCACTGTACGGACGTATTGGGTAAACTTTTTATTCCCGCTTTATATTAGTTTCACCTGTATATTATTATAACGTGTTTCTAATAAAACCTCCTTCATAGAGTCATTAATATGAAAAAGCATTGTGGCTGTTATATATGTTGTTGAGAAAGAGTAAATGGGTTGACTTTGGGCAAAATTGCTTTTTATTTATTGGAAAAGTGTAAAGTAGAAATATCGTACAAAGGTAACGTGATTATCGCGATGTGACCCGGTTGTTTATATTTTAATTAGTATGAATCGCGAAAGTTTAAAATCTACTAGAAATATCGTCTTTGTTATAAAAACGCTTAGTTATAAAGCGACCTAATTCAAACAAGTTTTTTTGTGGTATATTACAATAAAGCGAAGCGTATCGCCAAAACTCGTGACTATCTTTATAAAAAAACAAAATCATCCTCCTGCCCTTATCCCACTCTAAGTGGGGTCGGCACAACATGTTACAAACATGTTGTCATATGATTTGGCTACGTATTTTACGACCGGTCGCCTGCATGACGACGTATTTTACGACTCCTTGGTAAGAAAGAGGGTGGTCTATTTTACTCAACCAGATACCACACGGTGGGTCAACTTACCTTAGTCGCCTTTTACGATACCTCGGTAAGAACGGCATAAAAAAAAACAAAATCTTAACGAAAAATTGGATAACCCATTTATAAAGCACTGGATTCGAATTCTCGTCGTTATGCTATAATTTAATTTTAATTCTAACTCTAACAAAACATAGTGTATGAGTTCTTGTATTTTATTTATATTTCGTCTACTAGCCCAATGGATGTAATGTCTGATTTAAATAAGTTATTATTATTGATCTCCAGACAGTATTAACTATACTTTATAAATTTGCTAGTCGAACCAGCCACGCGTTGCTCAGTCTGAGATCAAATTCCTTATATGCTGGAAAGCATTTTCCACTAATAACATACTTAATTCCATTATATGTTGAAAAAATATTACACTGTTACACATGAAACTTTAGGTAAGCTCACAAAATACTTGGATCTGAACTTTATCAGGGTACCCTTGGCTTTTAAACAGATAACAAATAGACAATCATGAGATTAAAGATAATAAAAACTATTTTCTCTTGAATTTTTGATACAACAGAATACAATCTGAAAGCCTCAAATATATTAGCAGATTACAGCATCCTCGCATGCGAAGATTGATCGAATGAGCGTAATATTACATAATGCTAAACACTGACCTATTTAGAAAACCTCATTTCGGATATCTAGGTTTCAGCTTGCCTTTCTCACTGATGGATTTGTGAAGGTTAAGTAAATAAACCGCAATTATGTAAAGGACAACTTGTACTAATTCATCATTAATTAACTAATAATTAAGGATTAATTAAAATGCTATAAAAACGATATACTTATTACATAATCGGTAGACCAAATTTGGTAAGTAAAAAGTATTATGAACAAGTCAAGTTAAAAAGACTTTTAAAGAGCTTTTTAACAAAATTTAATGTCTTTACTGTGAACCGTTGAGGAGTTTCCTCGTCTAGAGCCAATCCTGGCAGCATCAGGTCATGCTTATCGTAAACATGCATTGTCATCAGAACTGGACCAGTATGTAAAATTCCAGCTCAATCGGACACCGGGAAGTGGTTCAAATTTAACTTACAAGATTCCACCTTCACAAACATACCCACAGGGTTAGTTAAATAAAAGCTTTTAAAAAAGATAGTTCAATATTTTAACCGACCCGTTGGTACTTTCAGCTCCGCGGGTCGCGGTTCGATTCCCGCCGAGGGCTAACATTTTCTATATGTAATATATATTCTAATCTAAGTATATATTCACCAGTTGTCTGTCTACCATAACACAAGTATTAAGTTACTTACTTTGGGGACGGACAACCGTGTGTGGGTTCTAAAAAAATAATAAGAAAAAAAATATATGTATTTTTAGCACTTAAAATTTACGTGTTACATAAAAAAACAATGGATATTTGTAGTTTAAGACGAATATCTACAAAATATCTTGAAACTCGTAATACATCAGTTACGAGAGCAATATAAGATGCAATGCAAGTCTGTCTGTCTGTACAAGAGATTAATACTAGTGCGGCCTTGTGGTATGTCTCCAGTAAAGGATTTGAAGTATATTAAAATTTTGCTGTCGCACTATCTGCTGGAACCATTATTTCTAAAAGAATTTAATTTATTATTATAAATGCACTAACATTAACATTCTCCTGCCCTTATCCCACTCTAAGTGGGGCAGAACATGTTTTAAACACGTTCTGCCCCGCTTAGTATTATAGTCGCCTTTTAAGACAACTTGGTAAGAAACGAGTGTGGTCTACCTACTCAGCCGGGTACCGGCGGTTACAGTTTTTATTTCATTTATAGAATTAGGCGTTACTTTGCGGAGGTCCATAATACAAAACTAATGAGAATATTATTTTGCTATAATCCGCGATAAAAGAAAATATATGTAATGCTAAATTTAGAGTGTACTATTCGTTCTCATACCTGATACATGCAGAATTTGTAAGAACTCATGCACTACCCGACACCGATGGAGATAGACTCCACGACAAAATCGCAAAGATTTTGAGGTATGAGAACGAATAGTACACTCTACATTTAGCATTACATATATTTTCTTTTATCGCGGATTATAGCAAAATAATATTCTCATTAGTTTTGTTTTAGTTTTTATTTCATTTAAATATTATCGTTTGCGTAGACTTTAGTTTTAAACTATTTTTTAACTAAATTTATGTATTTTTTACGTATACCCGAAGGTGAAAACAGAAATTTTAATCCCATATATTATATTAATCTGATATATTATAGGCTTATGTTTTAACTGCGTCCTCTCACCTCTTGTATAGCACGCTACGAGCGCTCGACCCCGCACCTACCTCAGTCCCCGTTGTCATCGTTGTTCCACGCCCTTGTATCCCGAAGACTGAGTTAAACGGTTAGCCTCTAGTTTCAATTGTATCTAATTCGATAGCGGAAACGTTGCTTGTATTTTCATGACCATTACACGTGTATATTATTTGTAACTAAGGATAGATATAACATTTTTTGTTCATGAATAAATAACGATTTACTGCAAACGCAAACAAAGACAGAGCATTTACGTTTTACAACGTTTATCTGTGTCCAAAATTGTGGTTTGTCAGAACACTTGGGAATTTAGCGAGAACATTTTATTCGGGTAGCAGACACGTCTTCAGATGTAGAATTAAAACACAAAGATAAAACACTCGCAACAGATTGCGAGCTATAAAATAATCCACTCTCCACAAAGTTTAAAAGACGGCAAGTATAACTTCGCAGACGAGCAAACTATAAAATGTTCAACATCACAGACGCACCAAACTGATGATTTTTTTTTAAATGCCCCGAAGTTATTCGAGTTTGGGGAAGTCAGCAATAAATATAGAGTTGTAAAAGATGATTGGTCGAATAAAACTGAATAAAATACTTTATGCCGATATTTTAGTCTGGCTTTAAAGGCTTGGGAGATTCAAAACGCTTTAAAAATTGATAGATTTGTGAACGATAATTTCGATTTTGTCTACGAGTGATATTATTTAGAAAACCGTGAAGGCCCTTTTAAAATTATATGTCTGTTCATTGACATCTTATTAATAGAAGTAGTTGGGTGGCCCAGCCTTACTCGGTATTTTTTTTAAGAAATAAAAATGCAATAAAAAAGATATGACAGCAAAATTAACCTTTGTACTTTGTTTTATATTTCAGAAATTTTTCAATGCCTGAAAACAGGAATAAAATGTTTTTTTTAATGAAAATGAACCTAGCTAGATCAATTTATCAACCACGAAACCCTCTACATACTAAGTTTCTTGAAAATCGTTGGAGCTGTTTCCATTTCAGATTTTATATGTACATACTAGATAAACTTATTTAAATGTTAAAGTTAAGGCGTGACATTGCGCAGGTGCATAATACAAAAGTAATTAGAATATTTTTTGCTATAATCCGTGAGAAAACTTGACGAATTTTGCGAAATTTAATTTATTTATCTAATCAATTTTATACAAGCAACATGAAAACGGGTACTACACTTTACATAAGCAATACATAGATTATCTGTCATCGCGGATAAAACTAAAATTAAATTAATAAACAAATAAATATTTTGGACACTTACAGACACGGTCGTCTGTCCGTAAGTAACTTAGTACAAGTATTATGGTAGCGGGACACCCAGACTCGAAGACCAACAAATTGTTTGTAGAAAATGTTGGCCCTCGGTGGAAATCGAACCCGCGATCCCTGGAGCTGAAGGCACGATCACTACTCACTTCGCCAACGGGCCAGACAAAACATAATTATTACTTTCCTTATATCTTTAATCTTCCACAAATTTCTTATAGTAAACCTTTGCCATTAAACTATTTTATATTATATCGGTTTATGATAAACCTTTCCAATATTTACTTATCTCCTACGATCCATCATTACAGATTTCTCTATTACAATATAGTTGCCATTAACTAACAGAAGCTATTAGACAGGATCAAATATCAATTTCACTTTGCCGATAAGTCAATATTGACCAAACAACAGTGAACTTTCAACAATATCGTAAGTACCTCTAAAAAGCAACAATAGATTCTTGTATCAAAACTAGTGACTTGCACGATATCTTAAATGGACCGAATTGCTTTAGTGGACCCAAAAACGAAATGCAATGAATCGAAACACATGACAAATTTGAATCTATATTTCACTTGTGAAACTAAGTGCGCGGAACAATAAAGTGAATCATTTTCTTTCTAAATCTTTCATCTCTCAAATATCTGGCCATACAAATACGAAAACGCACATATTGTCAGGCGAAATTACAAAAGTAATTATAATGTAATTATACGAAAGTTTATCATAGAGTTATTTTGGAGAGCAGCCCGTTACTTTTTTAAATCTGACTTTAACAATTGCCTGATGAACTTTTAACGCAAGGAATCACGCGTTTTCATACACTCCGATTTATTCCGATATTTTCCAAGCTTCCTGTTTCCTTCATGTCAATCAATTTTATCAACATACGATCCGATGCCCATTATATGCCCATATTTCCACTTGCCCACACTTCAAAAGGCGAGATGACCGTGTAACATTCAAGGCAACACCTAATGCATCTTGTCGCTTTATAATCTGCCCTTGGGCATTCAATCGGGAGCCAGGGTATAATAAATCGGACCGGACCTTCGAAATATATTAAGATCCTTTGAAGGATGATCCTACCAAAGGTTGAGGTTCTACTGGAATGCCATAAGTTTTTCTACACAGATTTTCATACGAGAGTAATATGAACCTGATCTAATAACAGCTTATCTCTATAGCATAATTAGGTCCATAAAAGATATGGGCGCGGGCAAAATATTTCGTAAATTTCCATTCAAATTAATATAGAGAAGTAGTAGGCGTTACTTTGAAGAATTCCATAATACAAAAGTTATGCTAGAAATATTTGGCTATAATCCGCGTTTGTTAAGAAAATCTATAGAAATATATAGAAAGAAAGAACATTATGTCACAACATATTCAAACTTTACGACAATGTATTTGGACAACAACTTTACATATATATGTATTTATTTTCCAAATTTCTAATACTGTGTTCTTTGGGAGGATACTTCAGCCGCAAGTTACTAACCCACCGGCTAAGCTGAACCGCCGAACGAGTGAGAAATTTGGTGCAATGCAAAAAAAGTGGACAGTGTATTTGACCAACCTATATGTACCTATAGGTTTCGACTCACTGAATCCAAATTTAAGGTCAATTGGCCACTATCAGTAAATTGTCGCTTTTTGTATCTGAGTCCATGCATCTGTTTTTTAAGATTTCCGAAATTTTGAGTTTGTATGGGTCAAATTAACGTAAATACGTACCCATGGTTCGGTTCGTGTCGCTCTGGTCAAATGCACCTTTAAACTTTTTTTTGTGTGCCCATGTAATCTATTACTATCAGATTACCACTTGAGAACAGTCAAGTGCAATCCTTAAAGCACTATAAAAATCCATTTTAAATTGCTCGCATGCAAAATTTCAATTTGTTTTAAATCTGACTGACAGCAGTATAGATGAATCCTTTCCACATATTTGCCCCCACGCAAATTCCACTCCCAGTAATTACAGGCCCTCGGAGCAATCGCAGTGGAAATTCCTGGAAGGAATATAACGCTAGCGGAATGCCGAGGAAATTCCAATCACGGCACACGACGCTTTGCATGCATTCTACATACGACAGCGTGACGCATCTGAGAAACTATTTTATGGTCATAATATTATTAGGAATTTTATATTAAGATAGGAGCTATTTGCTTGCGGTGCTTTTCTTTAAGGGTGTTTTTGCAAATATAATTTTATATATCCGATTAATCCATACTCAATATTATTAATGTATAAGTCTTTCTTTCACGGTTAATACGCTGGAGCACTGTGGCACTGAAAATCAGTATAAGGGCCTCGTCCAAGCTTAATACTGTGGTCTTTATTTTGTGACGTCTGCTATTTATTTATTTCTTTCTTTTTTAGTATCTCCTTCTCTCGTTCTCCTGATCTAAGCCCATTTTAACTGGGGTCGGCACAATATCTTTATCGCTTCATTATCTCCTATTATTCGTTAACTCTGGCGTTACTCCTATTATATATTATCAATCTACCTCGAGTCACAAATATGTGACTATAAATAACTATATTTATAAGTTAACACTCGTTTGGTCATGATTTTCATCGTTCCTCATTATTTATCCATACCATCTTAATCTTGTTACTCTCGTCTTTTCTATAATGATGCAACTTTCAAACTTCTCCTTATATACTCATTTCACCTTAACATACTCATCTCATTTGCTTGCACTCTTCTTTCATTCTTCTTTTAAACTAATATTCTGATCCATACAATACTGTCATCTTGTATATTGGTCTTACGACCGTTTTAAAGATTTTTTCCGTAATTTTAAGAGGCATTCTGGGGTCATATATTGTTCCTGAGACTTGCCGATGAGGAATGGAGGATGAATGATGTCATTCATCCTCCATTCATTCTTATCCATATCTCGATACCGTCTTATCCATATCTCGATACCGTCACTTAACGTATTTTTAGATACTTTACGATGCTTATTTCGTTTTATTGGTTCAAAAATAAATTTTACGAGAGGCTTCGGATGTGTATAAAGTTTATGAGCGTTACTTACGGTCGTTTATAATTTGGCGCTCTACGTGTCTGCTGCAGACTGCTGAGATTTACGATCTCTGTACTTGTCTATAGGTGATATCATTTACTATTGCTTAATCGTGTCTGTGTTCTTTAGTTAAAATAAAATTATCTAAAACTAAAAAGGTACAGCCTATATCGTAAAAATATTAAATAATCAGACCTTATTTAACGCAATCAGGTATTACTTTGTGTAGTCCCGTTTTAAAGAAAATTCAGGGTATTTTCAAGACAGTCGACGCAAAGTCATTGGTTTTTGTGTGAAGCAGAACATCATTATGAAATCTGCATATCATAATAGACGTCTTAGATTATATGTAACCTACAAATCCGCGTTGGAGCAGCGTCGTTGGTTGGTCCATTCTCCCAAAAAAAGAGAAGAGGCCTTTGTTTCGCAGTGGAATAGTGTTATCAGTATCATATTTAAAAAAAATGCAGATTTACTCACAAAGTTTGCCTTAATTAGCAGCATGAGTTTTTATAACGAAAATTGGGTTTTAAACCCGTGAATCTTGAAAGAGTAAAACAGTCTCGTTTGACTATTGCGGTTCTATGATTTTTATTGCTTAAATAAATTCACGACAACGTCAATTACAGTTTATGAATTTTTTACAGCGTCTGCAGCTGGAATTTAATAGAATCAAGTCTTCAACGGGAGAATACCGTTATTTAGGTATAATTCAATAATGGATCGTTACTCTCAAACTTGTGAAACTGAAAACAAAGTTCATCGAAGACAGTATATAGGTAGTATCTGAGTCAATAATATTGTTTACCTTTATATTAAGTCGTCCGCTATGTAGTGTCCTGCTGAGTAGGATAGACCACCATCATTTCATACCGAGGTGTAGTAAAAGGCGACTAAGGTAAATCGACCCGCCGTGTGACATCCGGCTGAGTAGAATAGACCACCCTCATTTCTTACCGAAGCTGAAGAACCAAAACCAGGGGTTCCGCAATCATTTTTAGCTTGCCATTTCAGCAATTTAAAAACACTGTTAAAAAAGGCTGATACAGAAATTCTATTATACTGTTAATACTGTTTCTATACTGATTACTTGCATGATAAGAATGATTGAATATACTCGTAGCTACTCTTCGCTCCTACACAAGAAAGTAATGACTAAATGTAACTAGTCATGTTTTGAAAAGAGCCACCAACTTTCTTCTTGGCTCATCGGTACGAACAGCTTTCCAAACCAGCAGCAGAGTAGACGATTCAAAAGCACTTGTTGATAAGTTTACTTCAATTGAATTTTAATACAATATCATTATGGACTCAAATTAAAAATATTCTATATTAATTATATTTTCGAATAATCAAACTAATAAACCACTGATTCAGAAAGTTGGAAGCTGGAGGCGTCACGGACAAAAGTTCTAAAAGTTCACGTAAAGCAACTAGGTCGAAATATCGTCGAATCAAACAATCTGCAAACTCCCAACAAAACTTTAGCCCTCGAACTTTCCATCACGTTGTTTGCTTGCGGCCGAGTTACGAGCACACGTGATATACTATATATAATAACTGGTATTATAGACAAGCTCTCTGTTTATCTTCCCTAACCAGCTTAATGAAAACCCCAACTCCAATGCTGCCCACTCTTATATTACTAACGAAATACTCTTAAAGTTTCGTCATTTAGAATATCGACTTTTGTATAGCTCTATCTTTTTTCAAAAATGCAAATGTTTTACAAATGCTCCTAAAATGTTAGTACCTAATACTAGTGAGAAGAAAGAATACGAATGTCTATGATGCAATGAATGTCTATGATGATGAATTAATACAATTAGGCCTTACTATGCAAATGCTATAATAATGAAATTATTTTGCTATAATTCGCGAGTAAGTAAATAGAAAATAGAAATTCTCAAACGAAATGAAAGGGTATAACTTCGGAATAGAGTATAAAGTAAAGTAACGGCCTGTTACTATCCCACTGCTAGGCATAAGCCTCCATTCTCCGTTTTCGGACAGAAGGATTTGAGCTAAGACCTACCACGCTGCTCCAATGCGGATTGGTAGGTTACACATATCCCCAGAATTCTTTATAGAAATTTTTCTAACGATGATTTCTGTCACTGAACAGCATGTGATAAATTGCAATTATCAATTAGATACATAGACATAAGTTTTTAATAGAAAAACTCATTTTTACGTACCTGGGGTTTGAACCTGTGACCTCTTCAAAAGAGTCGTAGCAGTCACCGCTGGGCTATCTCAGCTCTTTAACACAACTTTGGTATAAAAGAAAATAAATGCACCAAAAATACCTATGTCTGAGACGCAAAATTTATTCTTACACTCGTAAAATAACGGTAATTAATTACCAAGTATAACTTTGAAAACATTCGTTCAATTATTAATTTTCATTAGACAAATTGTATGTAGGATTGTAAAATAGGATTTTCAGAAAAATATTTTAGCGATCGCAATAATTAATGTGCAAGACGCTGAGCTTGCATTTGGCATCGCATCAGTGTAATTATTCATTGTTATAAATGGCATTTCTAAACATTACCTTCCATGTATACGAGGTCGTATATTGCAGGCCTGACTGGTTCATACTGCATATACTAATATTATAAAGAGGAAAAATTTGTATGTATGTTTGTAATGTTTTCACACAAAAACTACTGGACCGATTTCAAAAATTCTTTCGCCATTGAAAAGCTGCTTTACTGAGCAACATAGGCTATATTAAAAAAAATTGCCATAAAAATCTGTCATCGCATGCGCTGCGGAAACTATTGATGATATATTTAAGACTTAGTAGACTTTCAACTGCCATGAGATCGGTATGTACGCGGGTGAAACCGTGGGATATTACTAGTATAATATAAAATAAAACTAACTAGCTTTTACCCACAACTTCGTTCGTGTGGACTGTAGTCTTGGAATAAACCAATAACTTCTGTCATTCTCCAACCCTGCAAATATCTCCATCGGTTGATTATAGGTGGTAGCTGTGTGGTAAACGGCTGAGTAGAATAGACCACCCTCGTTTCTTACCGACGTGGCGTAAAATACGACTAAGGCAAGTTGACCCACCGTGTGGTACTCAGTTTAGTAGAATAGACCACCCTCTTTCTTACCGAGGTGTCGTAAAATACAACTAAGTTAAGTTGACATCAGACAGGCGGCCGGTCGTAAAAACGCAGGCAAATCATGTGACAACATGTTGTGCCAACCCTACTTAGAGTGGGATATCGGCAGGTGTATGATAATTGGTTTTTGCATATGTCGCAGACTATTAGCAGTAAATAAATAGCGCGTTTTCACTGTCTTATTACATTGTTTTGAAAAACCCAACACTCGAAATGGCAAAAAATATGTATAGTAAAACATCCGTATGCCGTTTCGACAGCAATAAAAAAGCACTTAAACTGTAAGGAGCTATAACTTTCTATCAAAAATAACTGGGTCGTAGTTTGTGGTATAAAGATAACATAGGTCGAAACATGTTTAAATATAATGGTTTGTGTATATGAATGGAGTTACAACCGACATAAGTTTGAATTATGGGCACACGGATGATACACGAAAGTTATCTAAACTTAGTTGCTTATTATAGGCCTCACAAGAATGGATTAGCTGGCGATAGCATGCTAATATAATGTGCAAAGCTATTTTGATAAAGGTGCTTTGTAATTTTGTCGTGGAGTCTATCTCCTGATGATCCTTCGGTTGCGGGGCGAAACGATTGTTGAGTTTGTGATAGTGAACGTATATAGTGCTTGTGTATTGTGGTGGCGGTGTTGGAGGTTTGTGCATGTGTTTTTAGGAATCCTGCATGTATCAGGTATGAAAACTCAGGAATCAGGAAAGTCCACTCTACATTTAGCACTATACATATTTTCTATTTTACTTTTTCCAGAGTATAGGTAAATAATTTTATTATTACTTTTGTCAAACAATCAATGATTTTGCACAGAGAGTTTTAAAAATAAACGTGGATATATATATTTGGAATCTCGGAAACGGCTCTAACGATTTTCCTGAAATTCAGCATGCAGAGGAGGTTTCGGGAGGAAAAATTTACATCGATATATAAAACACTATTTTTGCAAAAAACTGTAAAGTTAGCGAAGCTTATTCGGGGAATGGGTGGTCTCTAAAAATGAAAATACCTAGGATCGAGCCCCATCTACCCAATTATTTTTTTTCTTTTTTTTTGAAGTTTTTTTTTAATTTTGTAAAAAATTACTGAGCAAGGTCAAATAGTCACTGGATATAAAAGGAGTCGCACCAGAATTAACGTATGATAGGAGAGAATGGAAGATGAAGACATATTCTACCGACCACTTAGAGTGGGACAAGGGTAAAAAAATGATGAACTGAGTTCGAGGAAAATGATATAACAACTTCAAAATTAAATTAATATCTCTGGTCACACCTTTTACACAGTAGTGAGGTTAGTACCCAAAAAGACTCGAAAAGGCCCGTGTTTATTTACTTACACATCTTTATCTTTATCGGAGATAAATGTAGCCCAAAAAGTAATAGATAACTGTGTGCAATTGACCTTAGATTAGGCCCAGGGAATTAGTGGGGTTTAATGGTAGGCCGTTTCGGACATTCCACTGGCCGCGACATACGTACGTCATGGAGCGTGGATAATGTTCTATCTTAGGGGATATTTACAGGCAAAAATCTCGCGTTTATATGCTCATTAACACAGCTATGAAATGAATAAAATAATTCCAGATACTAACGCTTGATTCCATAGTCTTTGGGAAAAAATTACTACTAATGACATGGTTCCGGGACCTCACTAAATCTAAACCATGTTTTGAGTCTAGGTAGTGTTCTTCAGCCAAAAACCTATGCTATTATGAAATATACCTAGAAACTTATATACACACGCGTCGTATTAGAACCAAATATTGTCTTATACTCGCGTTTCCGAAGCTGTGGTCCACAGACCCCTAAGGGTCCACGAGTATATGTATGAGGGTCCGCGGTGTCATCTCTGGACCATACATAAATCGCTCATTAAGTGTAAAAGGGTCGCAAAACGAAAAATCAGCAAACCACTTTTATTACAAAAATGTGTGTTGGTGGCGTTTGGTGACATGTGTGGTGACTTGTTCTGCATATATGGGGTATGTGAATGTTACCTGCTTCATACACTCAGCATTACATATTTTCTCTTAACAATTGCGGATTATAGCAAAATAATTTTATCGTAACTTCTGTACTATGGAGTGCCGCAAAGTAACGCCTGCTTACCCTGGAAATATTTTCTTTGTCAGTTATTTTTTAATGCAGTCTAAGTAGATCCGTAGTAAAACGCAGCTGGCCCGTTCGCAATGCAGCCCCGTGTGTTTCCTGGCGCAACATGAAGGCCACACCCGGATCATTCACGGAGATCAGCCGTAACACTGCTGTACATAATTCATTAGCGGGTTATTGGCCCCACGTACACTTACTAACACTAGACATGAGAATTTCAGTCAGTATTTGTCGTTGTGTCCTTTTATCTGTTACGCTTTAGCGCAATCAATTAAATGATAAAAATTGATAATATGCCCATTGAAAAAAAATTGTATTACAAAAAATGCCATACGTGGATTTTACAATTTAACTTCGTGATTCCCTGCGAGAGAAGTTTAAGGAAATAGGTATTCTTACACTTGAAATATCACAAAGTAATTTAATTTTTGTACATAAAAATGTAAAGAGTTATAGAACGATAAGTTATATACATAATAGACAAAGTAGGGACCGACATAAGCTTGTGGCCCCTGCTTTGCGCCTTACGAAATTCGTTTGTGGGTTTGGGTATAAGATTCTATAATAAAATTCCGCAATCAATTTTAGTTTTGCCATTACAGCAGTTTAAAAACAAAATTAAAGAGAGGCTGATACGAAAATCTACTATACTATATTATTGAGGATTATTTTGATGATAAGAATGTGTGGATATAGCTACTGTCCGATCCTGTACAAGACAGTAATAACTAGTAATAAGAAATATATTTTCTTTCTTCCTCTTCTCGGTAGTCCCCTTGTCGTAAAAGGCGACTAAGGTAAGTCGATCCGCCGTGTGGTATCCGGCTAAGTAGAATAGACCACCCTCATGTCTTACCGAGGTGTCGTAAAAGGCGACTAAGGTAAGTCGACCCGCCGTGTGGTATCCGGTTAAGTAGAATAGATCACGCTCTTTCTTATCGAGGTGTCGTAAAATACGATTAAGATAAGTTGACGTCAGGCAGGTGGCTGATCGTAAAATACGTAGCCAAATCATGTGACAACATGTTTGTAACATGTTGTGCCGACCCCACTTAGAGTGGGATAAGGGCAGGAAGATGATGAAATATTAAAGATTTTAAATTGGAATCTAAATTTATTTGAATTTTAAGTATTTATTTAATTTATCGTTTCAAACAGTAAAACTTTCCCCGTATCCAACTGCCGACAAAGCTTGGTATGTTTGCCAAACTGCACCAGCCGGGTCAACGACACCGTGACCCGGTTGTGCATCGATCGATGCAGTTGCAAACACCCTGGCCATTCGGTACTCTTCAGTTGTATGATAGGTCGGCATGGTGACACCTAATTTATTATTATTGGGTCAGATTGACTATTTATTCGAAGGCTGAGGCGAATCGATGTGCCGTTTCATTAGGAACTAGGCGCGGTTGTTATATTCTGTATTCAAATCAAAACCAAATCTTACTAATATTATAAATGCGAAAGTTTGTCAGTATGTTTGTTTCTCTCTCACGTCGGACCCGCTGAACCAATATCGATGAAATTTGGCACAAATATTCCTTATATACCGGAATAAAATATAGGCTGTAGAAATCCTGTTAATTCTATAGGAGTAGGATGACATTGAAACGCGCCATTATCAACCTATTACGCGACAACAGTCCATGCAAACGAAGTTGCGGGTAAAAGCTAGTAATCTATATCTATAAAAAAGGCAAAAGTAATAAGAATATTATTTTGCTATAATCCGCGATAAAATGGCGGATTTTAGCAAAATAATATTCTTATTACTTTTGTATTATGGACCTCCGCAAAGTAACGCCTAATTCTATAAATTATAAAAAAAGGCTTATATAATCATCCTCCTGCCCCTATTCCACTATTTTACGACTCCTCGGTAAGAAAGAGGGTGGTCGTTTCTATTCACACAGTGGGTCAACTTACCTTAGTTGCCTTTTAATATACCTCGGTAAGACATGAGGATGGTGTATTCTTATATTTATTCTACCACACGGCGGGCCGACGTTTTTAGTAAAATCGAACCAGCTGGGTTTCATTTAAAAAAAACGTCGTTTTATACTTGTTTTCGGGTATTTCAAAAAAATGCTAAAATATGGAATTTAATGCCAATGATATTTGAGCTGTCTAATGCAAAGATGTGATAGCCTAATGGTAACGGGCGGATCAAAATTTTTTTAAACCTGGGATTGACTATATATCCTCCTGCCCTTATCCTACTCTAAGTGGGGTCAGCACAACATGTTATAAACTTGCTGTAACATAATTTGGCTGCGTTTTTACGACCGGCCGCCTGCCTGACGTCAACTTACCTAAGTCGTATTATACGACACCTCGGTAAGAAGAAGGGTGGTCTATTCTACTAAACCGGATACCACACGGTGGGTCAACTTACCTTAGTCGCCTTTTACGACACCTTAATAAGAAATGAGGGTGGTACTATTCTACTTAGCAGGATACCACACGGCTATACACCTGGGATTGACTATTTTATTTTATTATTTTTTTTAATTGCATTTTTTATATCGTTCAAAAACTTACCAAGCAAGAGTCGTTCACCCAGATACTACATATAAAAGGAGTAACGGCAGAATTGATGAATGATAAGAGAGAATGGAAGGGAAAAACCACACTTAGAGTGGGATAAGGGCAAGAAGGAGATCATCATCATCTTCCTGCCCTTATCCCACTCTAAGTGGGGTTGGCACAACATGTTATAAACATGCTGTCACATGATTTGGCTGCGTTTTTATAACCGGCCGCCTGCCTGTCGTCAACTTACCTTTGTCATATTTTACGACACCTCGGTAAGAAAGAGGGTGGTCTATTCTACTAAACCGGATACCACACGGTGGGTCAACTTACCTTAGTCGCCTTTTACGACACCTCGGTAAGAAATGAGGTTGGTCTATTCTACTCAGCCGGATACCACACGGCGGGTCGACTTACCTTAGTCGCCTTTTACGACACCTCGGTAAGAAATGAGGGTGGTACTATTCTATTCAGCCGGATACCACACGGCGTAAGGGCAAGAAGGAGATATAATTATTAATTACTGTTTCCTTTATAGAGTTGTATAGCAGTCTGTAATAGAAAATTCAATCAGATCCTACGTTGAAATATCGAATATCGATTGGAAAATCAAATGGAAATGAGTTTATTAAAACGTAAACAAATTGCATATTGAAATTGGCTTTAATATAGTCGATTGGAATCAAATAACATGGAAATGATTGCGTTTCTTAGAAATCTGCTATTTTAATTATTTTTATAATATTTTATTAAGAAACTTAGGGACTTTTAAAAAGTATTTTTTCAAAAGTTTATAATATTATAGTCTAGTACTGAACGAATGAGTTTACGTGTGGTATCCGGCTGAGTAGAATAGACCATCTTCATTCCTTACCGAGGTGTCGTAAAATATGGCTAAGGTAAGTTAACGTCAGGCAGGGGTGCCAAAGCAGGCAGGCGTCCAGTCGTAAAATACGAAGCTGAATCATGTGACATGTTTATAACATGTTGAGCCGACTCCACTTAGAGCGGGATAAGGCCAGGAGAATGATATTGAATGAGTGATTGAATGAGAGCTTTGAATGTTTACTGTATTTTAAAGCTTCTACAATAATAATAATAAATGATTCATAATGATTTGGCCATTTACTTTTCCATTTGATCTATGAAAATATAAGGTGATGTTTATATTTATAAAAATATATGAAGATGACAGATATAACATGTTATAATTTAGTACATATGTTTTTTTAAATCAAGTCCAATTATATTCATTTATTAAACGTAAAAATTTTCTCCGCATTTTCTTTTGAAAAGCAACCCCGTTTGAAGTGCTAAGTCTCGACCTTACCCCGGCGACCTTGGCTGGCACATTTGTTAACATTCCCGGTATAAAAACACCTTCAGTGAGTCAAAAGCGCACATTTCAAAAGGTGAAAAAACCCCGCCTCAAAGCGACGCGCCGTCTACTGTAGCGA
Organism: Morpho helenor; assembly: GCA_029227775.1. Taxonomy (NCBI): domain Eukaryota; kingdom Metazoa; phylum Arthropoda; class Insecta; order Lepidoptera; family Nymphalidae; genus Morpho; species Morpho helenor. The sequence goes on along the minus strand of JARGCU010000020.1, from coordinate 16,616,689 downwards.
CTGAATGCTGAATAGACTATCGGGTACCATAGAGCTTATAACGGCTAGACCAGGGTAGGTATTCTATGCATCAACATTGCATGTAACACATTGTAAAACATTCTATTAGAAAACAATAAAAAAAGGGCTGACATACACATGTAGTGTAAAAGCCCTTTAATCACAGAATAAAAAAAAAATAAAAAAAAATAAAAAAAAAACAAAAATTACACATTTAAAAAAAAAAGTAAAAATTACAAATACACGCCAGTGGCTTCGCCCGCATGGAAAGATTAAAACCGTAATAGTCTTTTGATAACCATAAAAATAGTTAAAGTGGATTAACCTTAAAAGTTAGACATATGCTGTCGCGGACTTTTATTTAGAATATTTGAAGGGGAACAATTTTCAAAGAAAATATATGATTTTTTAATAACTATTACCGTTTACTCAGTGCACGCAAGGAAAGCTTTAAATTTTGCCGTTTTCGTACTATTTTTTATTGCTGCTCCTCTCCTACTCATCTTATCGTGATGTTATATAACCTATAACCTTTCTCAATAAATGGACTATCTTACACTGAAAAAATATTTCAAATCGCTCTAGTATTTCCAGAGATTTAACATTAACTTCATAGACCTTTTAAGCATCATAATCTTTATCTCTTAAGCATCCGCCCCCTGCCCCTATCCCACTCTAAGTGGGGTCGACACATGTTATAAGCATGTTGTCACAGGATTTGGCAAGGTATTTTTCGACCGGCCGCCTGCCCGACGTTAATTACCTTAGTCATCTTCGGTAGGAAATGAGGGTGGTCTATTCTACTCAGCCGGATACCACACGGCAGGTTGACTAACCTTCGTCACCTTTTACGAAACCTCTGTAAGAAATGAGGGTGGTCTATTCTACTCAGCCGGATACCACATGGTATAGAATCTTTAATAATAATGGCTATTATAAGGACTTTCAGTGATATAACTTCAACATTAATCTCTTCACGGGGAAGACACGAAATTTATAACAATGACTACACTTCGCAAAGTATCAAACTTTTACTTTAAGGACACCCAAGTTTAACAAAAGACGGTTTTAGGCCACGGCCATTATGAAATCGTGATATTCTTTATCATACTAACTTAAAACATACATATAGAGTGAATGCTCAACTTATTTTAGGCTCTTTTCAAAAACAATTTTCCGAAAATGCAGTAGTCTATAAAAAAATGAAAAAATAAAGAAGCAGAAAAAGATTGGTAATAACAGGGGCTTGATCCTGGGTAACCTGGGTAGCCCACAATTAAAGAAAATTCACATTCTAAATTATTCTAAGTTCTCTTCTTCTTCTTCAACCGATGGACGTCCACTGCTGGACATAGGTCTCTTAATAGGATCTCCAGAACACACGATTTTGTGCCGCTTGTATCCAGTGGCTCCCCGCGACATTTTTGAGGTCGTCAGTCCATCTAGTAGGGGGTCTTCCGACACTGCACTTTCCGGTGCGGGTCGCCATTCTAACATTTTGAGACCCCAACGCCCATCGGTTCTCCGCACTATGTGCCTCGCCCATCGCCACTTCAGCTTGACTGGCCCGTTGGCGCAGTGGGTAGTGACCCTGCCTTCAGCTCAACGGGTCGCGGGTTCGATTCCCGCCGAGGGCCAACATTTTCTATAAATGAATTTGTTGGTCTTCGAGGCTGGGTGTATATTTGTATTTAAGTATGTATTTAAAAAATATATAAGTATATATCCACCAGTTGTCTGTAACCCATAACACAAGTATTAAGTTACTTACTTTGGGGACAGACGACCGTGTGTGTAAGTGTCCCATATATTTATTTATTTATTTATTTATTCGCGACCCGCTGAGCTATGTTGGTGACTCTGGTTCTTCTACGGATCCCCTCATTTTTGATTTGATCACGTAGAGATACTCCGAGCATAGCTCGCTCCATGACTCGCTGAGCGACTCTGAGCCTTCTTATGAGGCCCATAGTAAGCGACTATTTCTACAATTTCAATAGAGTTCAACAATTCTAAGTTATTCTAAATGTACCACCGTCTTCAAACCTTAAATATGTCTGGATTAATAACCCTACGCAGCACAAAACCACCAGCACACTAAACACACATCAACACTACACGTCATAACAGTTCTAATATTTTCCTAATTCTATAAATCTCTGTAGACAGCGTGGCTTTTATATCGGTCGTATTTCTATAGTTCAAGCTTACATCATAATATTTAGTCTAAGAGACCACGATCTTAATTATTGGGTTATGCATTTTGTACAAAATATGTAACTAATTCTTTTTCTATGGCTATTTGGCTTTTATGACTAGTCTAGACTAGACTAGACGAAAAGAAAAATCAGACTAGAAGAAAAATCAAGGATGTCAAGAGTGGAAAGTAGAGTTCTACTAGCATCGGAGAACTTAGGATACATAAGGAGACCCCCAATGAGGGCAGAACACGGTTTACGCGAAGCATAAGATCAAGTAATACTGTGATTGGTCACCACGCTGTCGAAAGTCTAAAAAAAGTAAGGAAAATACTTGGATCAATAAATCTACTACTGAAAAAGGCAAAACAAATAAAAATAAACATGAATCAAAAACGTAGTCATACAGTCAAAACAGAAATAATTAAAAACTAATGATAACTAATGATAATTAAATTAAAAAAAAAATAATTATAAAAAAAATATTTTTAAATAAAAATTACTATTTGTTTTTAACAAATGATAAATAGAGATTATTATTATAAATAAAAAACAAATTTTTCAATAAATCAAAAGAATCTTTTAAAAAGAAATTTTTTGATAAGTCACTAGAACCTGTTTGAAATTTTTAAATTCTTCAATCCTATCTTTTCAAATTAATTAGAATGATTAACCTGAAGAAAAACTGTTTATTTATCTTCTGAATAATAGTATATCACAGTTTTGTAGAAACAACGATATATGCTTGCCTTAGCTGTTTAATTTTATAACAACCGTCTCTCAGCCTATTTATCATATGTTACTACATCTTTACGCGCATGAATAGAATATAAATGTGCCATTCAAAATAAATTCACTGCTGAAACCTCGCTTTTTATATGAAACTTTTTGTTTGTTTTAATGAATCGCCATTCATAATATCAATATGAAAGAATAAAGAGTGCCATACTGCTAATAAATAATGCACATGTCAATGAACAAATAACTGAAAATACAAATTTTTATTAGAATAGACCACTATCATTTCTTACAGAAGTTTCGTTAAAAGCGACTAAGGTAAATTGACCGGCCGTGTGGTATCTGGCTGAGTAGAATAGAGTTCCCTCTTTTTTACTGAGGTGTAGCAAAAAAGATTAAGGTCAGAGGTTGAGGTCAGGCAGGTAGCCGTAAAATACCTAATAAAATCATGTGACAACATGTTTATAGTATGTTATGCCCACCCCACTCAGAGTGAGATAAAAAGATAATCAGCAGGAGTATGATGAATTTAAAATACCAAATTGTACTAATATTATAAATATGAAAGTTAAAGAGTATGGATGTAAGTTTGTTACTCTTTCACGGCGAATCCGCTGAACTAATATCGAAGAAAAAAGACTCAATTATTCCTTATTCACCGAAATAACGGCTATAGAACTCCTGTTAATTCTACAGGAATAGAATGACACAGAAAAACGCTATCTATTAATTATCGACCTATCACAGGACAACAGTCCACGCGAACTAGATCGCGGGTAAAAACTAGTCTTGTTTTATTTGAATAATTGGGATTTGAAGCGTCCATCTCAGTATTGTATAAACAAGCCCTATTATGGCCGTCTTAGTTTCCAAGAAAAGGCAATTATGGAAAGCAATATAGATGAACTTTTATTTCGCCTTTGTAATCGGTTCATTGTCTTCATTCACAGCTATCACAGACTGGATGGGACTAATAAAAGTTACAAGACACTTTCGGTTTTTATGTAATACAAGTACTAGAGCGTGCTGTTCTCGGAAAGTCTTGAAAAAAGGAAATACCAAACTGTCCTGCTTTTAGATTATAAAGCATGTACGTAGAAAAATGAACATAACCATTTATGAATTCAGGTTTGAGAAATGAAAAACTCGGCTAGGTTTTGCTTACATGGTCTATTTTTTATAAAGTTGATATTTAAAGAATTGAAAGGTTATTTCAGTATCAATTAAAATAACAAGAATTAATCACCAACATTCTGCTGCCCTAACCCACTTCAAGTGGAGTCGGCAGAACATGTTTAACACACGTTGTTTTATATTTTAGCTAGTTATTTTACGACCAGCCACCTGCCTAACGTAAACCAAACTAAGTCACCTTTTGTTGCCTTAGACACCTCGATAAGAAATAAGGGTAGTCTATTCTACTCAGCCGGATACCACACGGCGGGCCAACTTAGTCGCCTTTTTACGACATACCACACGGCATCATTAAATATATTTTATTTATTGATAATAATATTATCATAGATTTTGTTGCATTACGATTTTGTCGTGCAATCTCCTAATAATGCTTCGATTACGGGGCGAAACGATCGTAGTGATTGTGTGGAGTGTTGGTGTTGGCAGCATTTTATGTGGTAACAAGGTATGTGAATATTGCCTGCTACATACACTTAACATAACATAGATTATCTTAACAAACGCGAATTACAGCAAAAAAATTCTACTAAAACTTCTGTGGTATGGAATTCCGGAAAGCAACGCCTGCTTCTATAAATCCTAAATTTTTATGGCCTTGTCTTAGCATGTAATAAAAGCATCGTAAACTAAAATCATACCTCATACCATTCTGATTAATCTGCGAATTCTCAATGCCAACTTTTTTCTTGTTTCACATTTCTTTTGTTATCAGCCAAGATCGCAATTTGTCTCCGCGCAAGACGCCGCGTTTACGGCTCGGACAATAGTTTATTTTTCTATTTTGCATTCAATATTTTGTGTTGTTGTTTTTAGTGAATGTACTCGGGTCCATTTTGTTGACTATTGTTAGCGGGAACTGGACTTAAACTATAGTTATAGGCGTGCTGTAAACTTTGAAGGCCTTGTCGATTGACCGTGTGATTTCTATATTATTTTTATTTCGTTTACTATCTACATCTATATATGTTTGTTTGATTGTTTGAACCCGCTGATCTTAGGAATTACTGGACTGATTTGAAAAATTCTTTCAGTGTAAGATAGTCCATTTATCGCGGAAGGCTTAGGTGAATAGGAGAGGAGTAGCAATAAAAAAAAGTACGAAAACGGCAAAATTTAAAGTTTTCCTCGCGTGCGCTCAGTAAACGGTAATAGTTATCCAAAAATCATGGATTACAAAATTGGTTGTTAACACTTTTTGGACTTCGAGTCAATTTTTTCTATTGGAATAGTATTTTTATATCTCTTTTGGCACTTTTCCCTTGCGTTAAGCTAACTCGTGACTTTCAATAGCGCGAGGCAACATTTTTCGCGCAGTTTTTGTTGTTACATCACAGGATAATCTCTCATTCAAACGGAGTCAACTAAAATAAACGCGCAGTTTGAAAATACTAAACCATATTTTAAAAACTTTTATGTAACTATATTTTGTGTATTTTGGAATACAAACGTGAAAATGAAAGCCTTGCTATGATTAATTTATATTGACAAAGATACATTTCGTTTTAATTCAAATTCATAATATTCTTTAATCAAATAAACTTGTAAACAATAGTTACGTTAAGTCATTACTATCTTGTACAGGGTCGAAGAGCTATATCCACATATTCTTATCATCTAAGTAATTCTCAACAGTATAGTAGGCTTTCTGTATCAGCTTCTCTTTAACAGTGTTTTTAAACTCTAGTAGTGGAAAAGCAAATATTGATTGCAGAATTTCATTATAGAATCTTATACCCAAACCAACAAACGATTTTCGTACTTTTGAAAGGCGCAAGGCAGGAACCGCAAGCTTATGTCGGTTCCTACTTTGTCTATTATATACATCACCAATAATTAAACTAGTTTTTCCCCGCAACTTCGTTCGCATGTTCGTAATCCTATTCCTGTAGAATTAACAGGATTTCTATAGCCTATATGCTACCCTGGTGTATAAGGAATCTCTGTGCCAAATTCCATCGATATCAATTCAGCTTATTTGCCGTGAAAGAGTAACAAACATCCATTCTAACAAACTTTCGTATTTATAATATTAGTGGAATTCTATGCTAAAAAATCTATTCATTTTGATATAATCCGCGCGCATATAATTAGGAAAGTCGATAAATTTTGTAAATAATAAATTTTTCCTAAAAAATAATATTTTTCTAATGGTATTTATAGAAGCTGCACTCAATTTGCAAACACATTTACAACTTGCCGCCCCCAAGCAAGCTGTCTGCAAAGCCTATTTACCCCCTTGTAAGTATGGAACAATAAAGGGGGATGACAGGAATCAAGGATAACTGAATTGCCGCCCGTTGCATTAACGTGTCCACTCGGACGTGCATTCAATTCTTTGATAAGCTTTTTTCAAGCTCAGCTTTTCCAATAAGCCTTTGTGCTAGTCTACTGTATTTTTAATATGTTTTATGAATTGCCATTTTCCTATTTCAGTTTAAATTAAAACTGGCTTACAAAGGCCTATGGCCAGGATTAGATGGCGTCAGTAAGTTAGTTTGCGTAGATTAAAAAAAAGTCGATTAAAACAAAATATTTCTGTATTGTGCTGTTTTGTGTACTTAATATTATAAATGCAAGTTTGTGAGTGTGTATGTTTGTTACTCTTTCGTGGCGTATTTGCTGAACAAATATCGATGAAATTTGACACAAATATCCCTTATACACCGGGGTAATATATAGGCTTGGAAATCCTGTTAATTTTACAGGAATAGGATGACATGCCGTGTGGTATCCTGAATAGAATACACCACCCTCTTTCTTACCTAGGTGTCGTAAAAGGTGACTAAGGTAAGTTGATCCACCGTGTGGTATCCGGTTGAGTAGAATAGATCACCCTCTTTCTTATCGCGGTGTCGTAATACACGACTAAGGAAAGTAGACATGCGGTCGATAAACATATTCCCAAATCATGTGAAAACATGATTATAACATGTTGTGCAACCCCCACTTAGAGAGGGATAAGGGCAGGAGGATGATGATCTTTATTGGATGAAATTGAAAAGCGCCATCTGTTATCAACCAATCACGCGATAACAGCCCAGTTTCGAAAACCTTGCAACCTTTGTTTACGAAGGGAAAATTTAATTTTTGTTCTATATTTTAGCCTAGTGGAAAAGCCATTAAAATCGTAACAAACAAACAGACAGATTCTTTTACTCTTTATTAGTCGTCTTTTACTTTGTTTCTCCTATTCCATAACTAGCGATAATAATTCACTAACGGTAAAACACTATTCTAAAATTGTATATCGCAGTAATGTGTTAGTTAATTGCGTTACATCTTCCACCGCTCATAAAGAACTATATGACTCCGCATTTTCTCTTTTAAATACAATTTGCGAATAAAAGTGACAGCCGGTGGCAAAGAGAGCTCTTTGATATACCGTAAATGTACGATAAATTATTAACAAATGTACGCAAGTAGGTGACCGAGAAACTACAAAGTACGCGGTTTGAATGAAACGCCGATTCACTCTCGACGCGAGGCGCCGAAAGTTATCTGTCACTTTCAAAGAACCTACCAACTTTGTACGTTTGGGGAATACGTACATTTACGTCACTTAGTTCGTACGGTGTGATTTGTAAATATCCAACTAAATGGAATTAAAAATCGTGGCATACGTTGAGAAAAAAATGATATTTATTTATGTATTATTTTCTTTTTTTGGCGCAGTTGGTAGTGTCCCTGCCTTCAGCTCCGCGGGTCGTGTATTCGGTTCCCAGCGAGGGCCAACATTTTGTGTAAAATTGTTGGTTCTTCGAGCCTGGGTGTATATTTGTATTTAAGTATAAAATTATATAAGTATATATTCACCAGTTGTCTGTCACCCATAACACAAGTACAAAGCTACTTACTTTGCGGACAGACGACCATGTGCGTAAGTGTCCCATATACATATTTATATTTATTACTAGCACACGCAATGAAAGATTTAAATTTTGCAGTTTTCGTAATATATTTTATTGCTGTTCCTCTCCTATTCATCTTAGCGTGATATTATATAGCCTATAGCCTTCCTCGATAATCTTACACTGACAGAATTTTTCAAATCGGTACAGATTAGCGCGTTCAAACAAACAAACAAACTCTTCAACTTTATGTATTAGTATAGATTTAATAGCTCTATAATCTTATGAAATAATAATTATTATTACCTACACTGTTGATTACTAAATTAAATTACTCTATTATAATAACCAGGCCATATGCGTATTTTATCAGAAAATCAACGCAGAAATATGTATAATACATGAATAACAATGAAAGAGAATGGTAACAAATCCGATATAACAATTTCTTATCTAGCTCATATCAAAATGGTATAATAGTTCCCTTATTACATTCTTTCGGGGAAGTCAAGTGTGACCCGGTGTGCTGAATGGAACGTTTACCTCATTTTTGCTAACCTAAATGTCGCTATAGTGTGGGGTGAATGCGAAAATCGAATTCCATTGTGTAGTTTTTACGTGATAACAAGGCCGCTGAGTTACGGCCTAGTTAGAAACACTAATTTTATTCGCATAATGAAAAATATATGCCGTGTGGTATCCGGCTGAGTTGAATAGACCACCCTCTTTCTTATCGAGGTGTTGTAAAAGGCGACAAAGATAAGTTGACGTCAGACAGGCGGCCGGTCGTGAAATAGGTAGCCAAATCATGTGACAACATTTGTATTGTCACATCACCCTCCTACCCTTATCCCACTTAGAGTGGAATAAGGGCAGGAGGATGATGATGGTGATATCTTGACTCCATTAGGGGACACATTCACTTCGAGACCCCCCAAAAAAACTGCTAATAGATATAATAATAATAGATAATATCATAGATAAATAGATACCAAAATATGCCGCCATTGCCACAGATTTTTCGTGCGTATAATAGTGATTTATTTTAAACAGTTTACAGTTATAAACTATCACCCTACTAGTCTTCTGCAGCTTACACAAGGTGACAACATAAAATACCTCATCGCTTAAGATAAACGCCTCATTTAAATATCGTCTGACAAACCAGCCAAGCTTGCCTTCGACGTGTGTATAACATATGGCGATGTTCACATAATTTAAGTTCGAATTTGTATTAAATATGAAATATTAATAGAGAATAATTTTGTCTTACCTGTGAATTAGAGCTAAGGTCGTTCCTGTTAATATTTTATAGGATATATATAAAGGTAATGAAAATATATATAATAGAAAGTAATAATATATCGCAAAGTAACGGTCTGTTGCTATCCCAGTGCTGGGCATAGGCGTCCTCTCTCCGTTTTGGGAGAGAAAGATTAACACTAAAACCTACCACGCTGCTCCAATGCGGATTGGTAGGTTACATACATTCCTTGAATTCTCTAGAGATATGCAGGTTTCCTCATGATGTATTCCTTCACCGAAAAGCGTGTGATAAATTGCAATCATCAATTAGAGACATGTTTTAATGGAAATACTCATTCCCCGGGGTTTGAACTCGTGACCCACTCGAAAGGGTTGCGCGGTCTCACCGCTGGGCTATCACAGCTCCTATCATAAATCCCACTAATATAATAAATGCAATAGTTTGTGAGTATGGATGTATGTTTGTTACTCTTTCACGGCGAATTCGCTGAACCAATATCGATAAATTTGGTACAATTATTCCTTATACATCGGAGTAACATATAGGCTATAGAAATCCTATTAATTCTACAGGAATAGGATGACTGAAAAGCGCCATCATAGATCCTATTAATATTATAATGCGAAAATTTGTGAGTATGGATGTATGTTTGTTAGTCTTTTACGGTGATTCCGCTGAACCAATATCGATGATTTTTGGCACAATTATTCCTTATACACCGGGGTAACATATAGGCTATAGAAATCTTGTTAATTCTACAGAAATAAGATGACTTTGATAAGCCCTATTATCAACCTATCACGCGATAACAGTCTATGCAAACGAAGTTGTGGGTAACAGCTAGTTCTTTCATATATGCAAATTTTCTTTAAATCTTTCTCTTAACCATATACCGCAAATATACTTTAATTTGGAACCTCAGGGTTTAAACTGTAGAGTACTTAGTAAGTCACATCAAGTCAAGTCTAGTCATTGGGCTATCATGCCTTAAATTCAAAAGATTCATCAATTCCAATTTGCGTAAATTTCAATTGCTATTGTCGACAAAATCCGGCCCAAGTGATTCCAGGGCTTACTCGGAGAGTTTCCCTAACCGAAAGTTTCTTTACGGCTTTTGTTATTCGGCTGTTTATAAAAACGAGATTAATAGGGTCAACTGCTAATAGAGTATTAGCATTATTTTGGGCTTCTTCCATTTCCGTATTTCCGTCTTGTATGAAGCTGAACGGATTTTAATTTTTATTATCCAAATAATCCTCAATTTTGTTATATGCTTTACGTATAAGCATATATCTTATACTTAATTTAAACCTTTCTGTAGAAAGGTCTCCTTCCTTGCACACTTTCAAACTTAGGCTAAAGCAATACTATCTTTCCTTGCTTTCATAACCTATATCTAAGAAAGTTTATTTCACTTCATAGTAGTATTAGTATTATTATATATCTATTTTATGTCTATTAGAATCTAAGTTTATCAATATATAGTTTATTATTTTGTTTATAGTGTTTTGTTGTTGTATTTTAAAAATTTTAATGTACCTATACTACGTTTCTTCTAGTTATCCAACCACCAAGGGTCGCTGGCAGAGATCTCTTATAGAGATAAGTTATCCTTTGTACTTGTTTTCCACTGCTAACTGCATTTTTGAATATTTTCTTTTTTGGTACATAAATAAATAGAATGGTCTAGTATAGATTGCGGAATTTTATTGTGGAAACAAATATCGAGATCATCGAATGATTTGGATTCTGATTGATTGATTGGATCTAATTCTTCGGTTCGGGTTGAACCGATTAGTATATAACTAACTTATTTGGGTATTGCTTCGCTTTGCGATTTTGGTCGTGGAGTCTATCTCCTGATGATGCTTCGGTTGCGGGGCGAAACGATTGTTGAGCTTGTGATAGTGAACGTATATAGTACTTGTGTATAGTGGTGGCGGTGGTGGAGGTTTGTGCGTGTGTTTTTTACGACTCCTGCATGTATCAGGTATGATAACCGACTGTCTACTCTACATTTAGCATTATATATATTCTCTATTTTACTTCATCGCGGATTATAGCAAAATAATTTCATTATTACTTTTGTATTATGGATCTCCGCAAAGTAACGCCTAATTCTATAAATTATTTGGATCGAATTCTGTTCAGTCGCGACACAGAAATCACAAGTTTTTTGTCACCTCTCGTATGTCACAAGTCGTAGTTACTCGAATACCTGTGTAAAATAAACACCTTACGAACTAAAAAGCTGTTGTGCAAATAAACAGCGGTCGTAGTTCTGCGAGCGGATTGTAAACACTTGATGAGGAGATAAAACGGATTGGTCCACGTCTGAGAGCGGTTTATGCTCTATCGAATGGGTAATAGGGGTTTACACGGCGCTTTGACACCTCACTCGAGTATATATAACAAATATAAATGTTAGAAAGCTCGAGTGTTTTTATTATAACAATGAATGTCTTTTCTAAATCTAATCAAAATTATCTTTGATGATTTTCTTAAAAACCGCGGATTAAAGCGGAATAATTGACATTATATGGGCATTACTTTGCGGAATTCTATATGGACACATTCCGAAATTAGCACACACGCACTAAACACAATGTGGTGTTTTGTTAGTGTCGACGTTTTGTGATACGTGTAGCGACTGTTCCTGCATGTATAAGGTATGTGAACGTTGTCTGCTTCCTACACCACTTAGCATTACATAGATTCTTTTAACAGACGCAGATTATTACAAACTAGTTATATTATAACTTTTGTATATACTCTTGTGCTGGTATAAGTTTAAATAAAATTCCCTTTTATTTAAACTTATGTCAATAGGCCTGCTACATATAAAATCACCCTTTTCTTATATATGCTTTCCTCTTGCAATAACTGTGCTCGGGAAGATGTTCACCTTGTCTCAAGTGCACTAACACTTGACCCTCCTCCAGTCAATTCGTGAGATTACTTCTACACTACTCGTAGTCATATTTTAGTTTTTAACCAGAACGAGATTTATCTCAAACTTTCGATCTTAGCTTATAATCTTCAATAGGCTAAATCCTTTCCTACTAATATTATAAATACGAAAGTTTGTGAGTTTGGATGTATGTTTGTTACTCTTTCACGGTGAATCCGCTGAACCAATATAGATGAAATTTGGCACAATTATTCCTTATACGCCGGAATAATATATAGGCTATAGAAATCCTGTTATTTCTACAGGAATAGGATGACATCTATCATACGACTACAGTCCACGCGAACGAAGTCACGGGTAAAGTCTAGTTCATGTATATTTTAATTTTTATATTAATTATTATCAATAGAAAAAACTAATATTTTTACTGGTACGTTGGCGCAGGCAGTGGTTACCTTGCCTAGCATCGAGGGTCGCTGATTTGATTCTCGCCGAGGGGCAATATTTTTTAAATACAAACATAACACAAGTATTTAGTTACTTACTATTTTTATTAGTTATTTAGAAACATGTGGGTAATTGTGCACTTATGTTGTCAACACTAATTCCCTTTGGCAATATTAAAGCTTATTTACAGGGCTAATATTAAGGATGAGAAATTCCCTTCTATCTTTGGAGAATGGGAAAAACATAATAGCATATAACTGAAGGTACTTAAACGCTTCACTTGACGCAAAATAAGTCACGGATACTACTAGTTAAAAACATATGTGAACAAATCATGTTTATCGCCAAGTAGTTTCATATTTCATGTGAACGAACCGCGCCAAAACAAACAAAAGTGTCGTATGTCACGGGCTATGAACCCTGCAACCCTACTAATATCAGTCTATCTGTGTGTTACGTTTTCACGATGAAATCAATGGATGCAATATTTATAGAATATTTAACTTAATTTATTGAATTAGGCGTTACTTTGCGGAGGTCCATAATACAAAAGTAATGAGAATATTATTTTGCTATAATCCGCGATAAAAGGAAATATATGTAATGCTAAATGTAGAGTGTACTATTCGTTCTCATACCTGATACATGCAGAATTTGTAAGAACTTATGCACTACCCGACACAGATGGCACAACAATACACAAGCACTGCACACATTCACCACTACAATCGAACTAATCGTAATGATGCTTCGGTTACGGGAGAGTTATTGTCAGGAGATAGTGGAGTCTATCTCCTGACGATGCTTCGGTTACGGGGCGAAACAATTGTTGAGATTATATTTCCTTTTATCGCTAATTTCCTATATTTCCTTTTATCGCTAATCCGCGATAAAAGGAAATATAGCAAAATAATATTCTCATTACTTTTGTTTTTTTTAATATTTAACTTAATATTGTCTATTCTATAAGTTTTCATGTTCATGTAGGGTAAGTGTGACAGTTGTCAATAAAAGGTTTTTGATTTGATTTGATAGAATTTGATACAATACTGGGCTTATATTAATACAGTACCTAGTTGACCTAGCCGTGCTCGGTAATTTTTTACAAAATAAAAAAAAGAAACTTAAAAAAAAAAATAGTAGGGTAGATGGGATTCAATCCTAGGTACTTTCACTTCTCGCGACCATCCGTTCTCGAATAAGCAACGGCGATTTGACAATTAACAGCAAAAATAGTGTTTTATATATTCAATGTAAATTTAGTATTTTTTAATGTTCAAAAACAGGGATAAAACGATTTTTTTTAAATAACACCTAGCTAGATCGATTTTTCTCCTCCAAAACCTCCTGCATGCTAAATTTCAGGAAAATTGTTGGAGCTGTTTCCGAGATTACACGGAAAAAACTTTGTGACAAACTCATTTTCACGCGGGTGAAGCCACGGGCACAGGTAGTGAGGGACTAAAAAAACTGCTGCTTTTTTCGATTCAGATATAGCTAAAGTTGAATGTTTTTCCCTTCAGAATAGTATAAAGCTACACTAAACATTATATCACAAACTATAAATAAAATACACTTCATAAACTCTTAATTCACAACAATAAACTCCAACAGTTCTATAAATAAGTTATCCCATCTAAAACTCGATTAAAATTACTTTTAACAGTATCTATTTAACTGTTCTTAAGAGGAAACTTAAATATTTACTTTAAACCGTATAAGAAAGCAGTAAGGCTGTTTACGTCTCTTAAGTTCATTGACCCGGGCGCCATTTTGATTATCACTGCGTTAATCACTCGGCTGTCAAAATGAGAATGTGACGTCAACACTCTGAAATCCTTTTACAGAGGCTTAAATGTGACTTTGATTAAAGAGATAATTACGTGATTTAAAGGAAACGTTAGCTTGTTTAATTGGATCACTAAAATTCCAAAAGGTATCTCACCTTTTTGAAAGGGGGTTGAGATTTATTCGATCCATACGAATATTATAAAGAGGAAAAATTTGTATTTATGTTCGAAATGTTTTCACACAAAAACTAATGTACCGATTTCAAAAATTCTTTCACCATTATAAAGCTGCATCTTTGCAGAGCAACATAGGCTATATTACATTTTCAACAAAAATAGAGATCTGTAATAAAAATGTAAAAAATTTGTCATAAAAATCTGTATATCCATTAGATTATTAATGTTAGTGTAATTAAATAAGAAATAAAACTTATATGTTAACAAAAATAAATCTTTAGTCCGACTTAGTAGACTTTGCACTGGCATGACATCGGTATGTCGGGTAAAACCGCGGGATATTACTAGTCTCGAATAAACTGCTCTACAAAAATGTAATACTTAACTAATATAGGAAATGTGGTGTATGTGTTCACTTGTATTGTTTAAGTATAGACTTACTAGCGGCCTGCCCCTGCTTCGCACGGGTATAAAATATCCAATGTCAGTCAGTGTAAAAAAAAAGATTAAAATCGATCCAGTAGTTTTGATTTATTCATTACTGCCCGTGGCCCGCAAGAGTTAAATTTGGAGAAAAACAATTTCCTTTCCCTATACCAAGAAGATTTTCTGCTATCTTTGGAATATCTAAATTCATATAGTACATTTTTACTTATTTACTTTTACATTTTCCCTATGTATTTTATTTTTACAATTAATTACAGAATGTCTTTAAACAAACTCTTGAAAGAGCGACATCGCTGCTAAAATCGAAGTGTTATAAGGCGAAGCGCGGCGTACTCACGACATTTTAAATCTGTAATATCTCCGAAAATGTTCACTTAAATTACATGCTGTAAACGGCCATATTGATCTATATTAAATCAACTATTTATTTAAGGTACTTAATTGGATAAGGATTAATACTGTATTGTATAAAAATTGCTTCAAAAATAAGGCATTATTTTTCGTAAAAGTAAATGACCAAAAAATGCTATAGTGGGTTATCCATAAGAGATAGACATATACCATCGCGGACTTTTCTGTAGACCTTTTTAAGGTGTACAAATACTTAGCACATCATTTTGATAAATCTCATAGGGTTTAGCCTGCGTTTGCAATGTAAGCGGAAAAAAATGTAATTATTTACAGAAACCTCAAAAATTACAGTATTTCTCTACTCCGTATTGAATGTTATTATACATACAAACCTTCCTTTGGAATCACTCTATCTATTAAAAAAAACCGCATCAAAATCTGTTGCGTAGTTTTAAAGTTTTATGCATACATAGGGATATATGGACTTTGTTTTATAATATGTAGTGATGTTGTATGAATATAACATAAGCTCAAACACTCCCTAACAGTATGTCTAACACGTCCACTCTCGCCTACGGACACTGGTGTTACTAACGTGGTGCGCTTTAAGATGGTGTGAAGTTTTCTTTGTACACTAGTACTAGTGTGTTTATGTATTAGTTTATTAATGTATGTACTATGTTTGGTCTCGATTATAAATATACAATGTGAGAATCACACAATTACAGAAGCTAGTATGTTAATAAATAATGAAATATTGTCAACGTTATTGTCTGTCATCGCATTCCGTAGTGGAAGTACTTAACTTGTCTCGATAGAAACTTTTGCATTAGTTATAATTTATTAGACGTCTTGTTTGAAACTTTTGCGTCCAGTTAAGTGCTGATGGGGAAACTGAGGCAACTGACCGCGGTATAATTGAATTTGCTAACTTTAAAAACTTCACTTTAAGTACTGAGGGTAGTACTTATTGTTATCTAGTTATACAATAAATTTTACTAAGTTAAAAATAAAAATACTTTGCTTTATCTTTATAAAATTAATTGGTACCTTTTTAATTTTAATAGTTTATATATTTCCCGCTTGTCATAAAAATAACATGGCACAACATGTTATAAACATGTTGTTACATGATTTGTCTGGGCATTTTACGACCGGCCCCCTGGCTGTTAACTTACCTTAATCGTATTTTAAGACACCTCGGTAAGAAATGAGGGTGGTCTTGTTGTCGCCAATGACTTTCGCTTTGTATTTTATAGCTACACGGTCAGGAAACAAGAGTTTCGCGCCCTTTTGACTAAAATGTTGGCAACACTGTGTCGTATTGTTTCCGGTGGAGTCTTCCTATTGATAAACGTTTCAGTGGCTTTCAGTCTTTGTTCGTCATTCAAGAGAAGTGCATTTCTGAACGGGAATTGTGGTATTTCTATTATATCGTTCTATTGTTGTACGTTGCACTAACAGTCTATTCTACTCAGCTGGGTATCACGCGGCATTAAAAAAAAATAATATCCTATCATAATAACTTCCGAATAAATGGACTAAGATCGACACATAACTTTAACTAAAAATACTTAAAATTTGAAATAAATAAGCGACCATGTGACTTTAGATATCAGTTAAAAATTGTCTGTAACTGATATTTGCTATTTATCGCACGCCTTTCGGTAAAAAAAATCGTAAATCTGTTTGTCTCCGGAGAATTACATCAGCGTGGTAGGTCGAAGCTCCAACCCTTCTGTCCAAAAAAAGTAGAGAATTATGCCCAGCAGTGGGATAGTAAAAATAATAGAATATCTCTTATTTGTACGAGCACAACGCTATTTTAAGTCCCATTTATAAAACTAGATTAAATTTGTTACCTGGAAGTTGTCAGGTAATTCCGAAGTACTATCAACTGTGCTCTGCTATTTGTCAACAATTTCGAAGTTGGCTCGGAGCGTAGTAACTCGGTAAACTATTTGAAACGTTCAAGACTATTAGATTGAGCTATTACAGTTTTGTATAGAGTTTGAAAAGTTATCGGTACAATTTGCTAACCTCACTTTGAATTGATAATTGCCTAGAAATCGACCTATAATTTCGAAATATTCTAAATTTAAACTTAAATATTTTTCTTTAAATAAACTTGTAGAAAGAGCTTTTGAACTTCCACTCTACTGTTTGTTAGGAACGCTATTCCTACTGAGAAGAGCCAGCAAGAAACTCAGCGGTTGCTTTTTCAAAATAAAATTATTATGACTAATTACATTTAGTTATTATCTTGTTCAGGGTCGAAAAGTAGCTATTTCCTCATTCTTATAATCTAAGTAATCCTGAATAGTATAGTAGACTTTCTGTATCAGCATCTTTTTAACAGTGGTTTCAAACCATTGTAATACACGCTTTTTTTCTACTTACTAGTCTGAAACCAATATTTTTTTACTCAATATAATAATCTCTTTTAGATATTTAAAATCGCTGTAAAACTAACTATGTTTTATACATTACTTTTAATTAAATTAAATGATTTTTTTTTAATTAAATTAATTTATTAAATTATTTAAATTAAATTCTTATGCATGCTGTAAATAGGGTTACATAATTGTTCTATAAGTTTAAGCTTGTATTTTTACTTTTTGTAGCTAGTAAAATATGTAAAACCTGTTGATTAAAAATTGATAATCCCAAATAAATAAATAAATGAAACCATTAGATCAGAACACATGGATATATATTATATTGCTATAATCCTCAATATAAAATATAATTATAATTTTTATCGCGGATTAAAGGAAATTATTTTTTAGTTTTGGGACCTCCGCAAAGTAACGCCTAATTCTATAAATTATAACATAGATAATACCATTGAATGGAAATGTTATACAGCAGTTAACAAACTTCTCTTAATTGTCAGCATGATTCTGTTTAAAAATAACCTTGTTCCAAAGTTGCCATTTCATTCGATACCGCGGCCCACCAACTCCGCAGCCTTCGCAAGTTTAGACAAGTTTTAATGATGATGTTACGGTGTCACGCCCATTATGTCTCTTAGCTCAATAGGTCAAAATGTACTTTATAATAGCTTTTTTTTATTTACAGCTAAAATGTACAAGTTATATCTATCTTAAACTACTTACACGCTAGGACTATACAAATCATGCCCACGTGGAATGGTCCCAAAAATGCTGGCAGCGTTTCCGCGCTGAATCGCTAAGCTGATTCTTTGTGCGAAAAAGCTGTATACTAGCTGTGCCAGCGACTTTGCCCGGGTGGAAATCAGTGTGTCACAAATCATCATCATTCATAACAAACTCATTGGTGCCTGCCCGGGTTTGAAACCGTGACCTCCTGGAAACAGTCGCACGGTGTTACCAGATAAACTCTATGACAAAATCGCAAAGCTTCCCAACTGTATGTTAATCAGAATTTCTCAATACTTAACAAAATCATTGGCTTTGACAATTTTTATTCAAATTCAAATTATTATTCATTCAAGTTGGCTTTTACAAGCACTTTCGAATCGTCAAATTATAATGAAGCCACGAATGGTTCGGAAGAGTGCTCTCACCGAGAAAAGCCAGCAAGAAACTCGCCAAATTTATTATATAAACATACGAATTCCCTTTGAATATCGTTTTGTTTTAGTTACAAACTATTCTTCCTGCAAATTAGAAATGATTTTCCGCTCGTCATAATAACATTCCAGTCTGCCTGCGCTAGATATTGTTAGGGTTGGCACTTCTTTTAGGATATTTAATATATCTACTAATGTATGGGTAGGTGGTGCTGTGGCTCAGTCTGGTTTCGACCTCCCCTCGAAATAAAACTATCATTGATAGTTCAAAAAAAACTCCGATCGCAATCAAACTTTACAGAATTATCCGCTGGATCAATTTTAAAATTGTCCGAAATAGTCATTAAAATCGGTCCAGACCTTTCGGATTCTATATGGAACATACATTTCGGAGTTAATGGAAAGGAGCAAGGGCATATAATGACAATATGAGTAAGTTAAGTTTGTGATTATATTCTACAAGACATAATCGAGTTATAAAACATAGTACTGTTCCTATATATAACGCCAAGCAAGTCCTAACACGTTTCAATTAATTATAATTTAGAAATATAACAAGATCAAGTCCACTACCAGTTAGGGACGCTGTCATCCGCTGAGAAAAACTGGCAAAAAACTCATTAGTTGCTCTCATCACAAATAGTAATTATTTGACGTTAAATTTTAATAACACTAAAATTAATGTAAATAGACGCAGAACTACTCACTAATATTAAAATAACACTAATTAAACCCGCTTGTTTAACCAAGAAAAGTCGTAACACGATCTAAACACGTGGATGTTTAATAATCGTACAAATCAGGCTTTGCAGCAAGACTTCAATAACTTTCTTCAAGAATACCGTATGAGTCAAGGTTTACAACAAGACCGGCTTCGATATGGCATGTTCAGCCATCTATAGAAGTCACAAACGAACCTCTTATTTTCTATTATTTATTTATTTATTTATTTATTTATTTGAATTAATTAGAACGGAAACCAATTATACTAATTAACATTAAATATCATACATAAAAAATAAAAAACAATACACAAGATAGGATCTAGAATACAAACAACTATGGAAAATAAAAAAAATAAAAACTTAACCTAGTAATATAGTGGTGTTATAACGCTCACTGAATTGTAGGCAACAATACACTATGCTTTCCATTGGTCTGCAAATATGTCGCAGTTAGGCCACTCCGTCAACAGTTCATTCAGGGCAGATAGTGTTCGAGGTACAATATTATTGGTCACGTGATTATCGCATTGTCAGTATATCTGGTATTAAAAACTAAAGAGATGATGTTTGACTACTTCCGTTCTTAACACATTGTGAGCTAAGCTTGATGGTTACTAGAAAGAAAATCTTAGTACTTAAAGAAGAAATATTATCAAATTGATTTCACAAGTCAATTACAAATTATTTTTAATAATTCGTAGGCAAGTGCTAACCCTAAGCCTACACCCACGAAAAGCTTTCAGCTCACTCGTCTGTTAAAGTCAATAACTGCTATTTTGTGTAACAATTTATTAAGAGAATTTTTTTTACATTACCTTACTCCGATAATTTTTTATAAAATAAAAAAAAATAAAATAATAATTGGGTAGATGGGGCTCGATCCTAGGTATTTTAATTTCTCGCGACCGCCCGTTATCCTAATAAGCTACGCTGACTTGATGTTTAATAGCAAAAATAGTGTTTTATATATTCAATAAATTAAAAGTAATCTTTTTAATGACCAGAAACAAGAATAAAACGATTTTTTTTAAATAAAACCTACATCGATTTTCCCCCCCTAAAACCCTTCTATTTGCTGAATTTCAGGAAAATCGTTGGAGCCGTTTCCGAGATTCCAAATATATATATATATGTCGCATCCTGGCAACCAACATTCCATCATTAAGAATATATTGAAAATACATTGAAAATAGAAGGCGCAGCGGTGACAGAATGCAGACAGCGCATGTGTGAGATGAAGACAGATCCGTGTCATGGCGCAGTTGTGAAAATTGTTAAGAAGAATATAAAGTTGAAGATAAGCGTTATACTTTTCCATATGCACGATACCCTAATTACGCCCACTAATGTCTAAGAATAATGTCCAAGATACTGATGAGTCTACATATATATATATATATATATATATATATATATATATATATATATATATATATATATATATATATATATATATATATATATATATATATATATATATATATATATATATATATATATATACAGGATTAAGTCATTTAAATATTAAAGAGTAAAGATTATTGGCTTGGGATATAACATTTTATAAAATAAAGTCCCCAAAAGCTATCTGTCTGTATGCCATCGATTCTCTCAAAACCTACCGAACGGATTTTTGTATGGTTTTTACTAAAAGATAGTAAAATTTTTGAGGAAGGTTTAATTTAATAATACATTAAATTAGATTCCCACGGGATCGGGATTCAAACGGTAAAATTTTAATGACAAAATTAATTCCACATAAGCGAAACCGCGGATTCAGCTAGTAGGGTATAAAAATTATCGTTTCATATCTTCCCTTTAAAAGGGAGCTTCCCGATTAACTAAGTAATTAGGCCAAACACATAAACAGTTAAATGTATTAGAGTATTTTAATACTGCAGTTGACGTGAACTTCGCAGTCGATTTCTATAATATAAATATTCAAGCGACTAAGAAAAGAATTCCAAGCTTTCAACTACAAACTCTTCTATGCAGGAGAAGCTTTGTTGCAAATCAAAATTGCTTCCGAGAATTTTATGTCAAAGTATCTCGGAACGTGCCTTTTGAGCTGGAAAGATAGAACATTTTGATATTTTCAGCATCGCCCATTACAAAGGTATTGTTTATTTTATTTATTTATTTATTTATATATACATATATGCTACATTTGCGAGGATGGCATTGCGATAGTATAAAACTGTGTGCATATGTCATCCTCACAGTCAAAATTATTAAAAGAACATAAGATATTAATATTAAAAAATTATGTATTTAAAATAAGTAAAACAAAATTGTGAAAGTTTCCTGTGAATAATATTAACTAAGAATAACGTACAAAACTTATGATAGTATTAATTTGCTAAAATCGACGTTTGTTAAGATCTATGTACTAATACTAATTTTAGAAAGCAAAACCGATCTCATACCTTATATATGCAGGATTACTTACCGTAAGTATTATAAGAAATCACTACCAACAGCACACTACACAATCACTGCGAAATCACAATGATCGTTCATACATCAATTATCACCAAAACAAGCCATGTATATATAAGTTAAACCCCCACCATTTATTTTGCCTCCAAACACGTGTAGTAAGCTGAAGTTCGAAGTATAACGTAATTTATATAATTAGGCGTTACTTTGCGGAGAGAGATGTTTACTTGAATATAAAATAAGTTGAATTTCAATTGAATTGGTACAATAGGTACATTACAAACTTGCAATAGTTAAAAGGACCCAAATTTGGCTTGGAAAACAAATGGCGTTAACTTAATGGTAAATATAACCTAGATCTGCTAAATTTTAGTTCACGTCCCAACCAAGGGTTAACAGATAGGCTCTGTCGACTGACAGATTTATAGATCTCGCTTTGATAATCGATTTGGCGGTTTTGCTTGACCCTTTATTTACAGAGATTAACTGTTTCTGGCAAAGATAATAAACAAGTCATATCTATCTGAAATGCTAATTGTATAAAAATCATGCCCACGGTTGTGTGGTTATTGGTACGATGATCATCCGCATGCCCTTATCCCACTTTAAGTGGGGTCGGCACAACATGTGTATATATATAATTTTTTTTCTAAATCTCGGAAACGTCACCAACGATATTCGTAAAATTCAGAATGTTTTGAGGAGCAAAAATTAATCTATCTAGGTTTCATTGAAAAAAATATCGTTAAAATTTAGAATTGCATCCAAATGATATCCGAACTGTCAAATGCAAAGCTGTGATAGTCTAATGGTTAACGGGCGGACCAAAAAAGCCTTCAATCGAGTCCCACATATCACTAGTGCTTTTTTCTTTTTTTTAATTGCATTTTTTTTATCTTGCTGTTCGTCATCTTCCAGCTCTTATTTCACTCTAAGTGGGGTCAGCACAATATGTTATAAACATGATCACATGATTTGGCTACGTATTAGTCGCCTTTTACGACACCTCGGTAAAAAGTGAGGGTGGTGCTATTCTATTCAGCCGGATACCACACGGCGAGTAATATAATTATTAACAAATATTTATTTAATTTTAAATTCCAAGGTACTAAAATCCATTTAAAATTCATATAAATACTTTGAATGTTTAATTTTTAATGATATATTGATTAAAAATGCAAATATTTTTTTAAGATACACGTCATTTTAACGGAAACGTAACTTTTTGATGGTTTTGAATGGTGATAACTTGTGACCTTAACCAGGGGTCCGCGGGTTCAAAATCTGGACAGGCACGAATGAGCAAGAATGAGTTTTATATCTAAACTTATGTTTAGATTGTAAAACTGTTTATATCTATAGAATATTGGAGATATGTGTAACCTACAAATCAGCATTAAAGCAGCGTGGTAGGTCTTAACACAAACCCTACTTCCGTTGTATTTTTATACTTTATTTCCGTCACGTTTGAGGGTTATAGCTAAAA
The DNA here is from genome assembly GCA_029227775.1 of Morpho helenor. NCBI lineage: Eukaryota > Metazoa > Arthropoda > Insecta > Lepidoptera > Nymphalidae > Morpho > Morpho helenor. Next base: position 16,593,112 of record JARGCU010000020.1, on the reverse strand, counting down.
GTAAATAAAACGGATAGTTTATCCTACAATCTGTCCAATCAAAAGAAATATATCGCTTTCGTGAGACAAGATAGATGTATCCTGAAATTGGTTATATAATATGTGACTAACGAAATAATATCATGATTTAAAATATGACGAGTGTTCTGATAATTTATAGATATTTTTACGTATATTTATATCGTACCTATATATTTATATAGTAGTATATAAGTGAGATATATCCGGTATCCGTCTGAGTAGAATAGACCTCCCGCTTTCTTGCCGAGGTGTAGTAAAATACGACAAAGATAAACTGACGTCAAGCAGGCGGGCGGTCGTACAATACGTAGCCAAATCATGTGACAACATGTTTATATGTTATAACATGTTCTGCCGACCCCACTTAGACTGGAATAAGAGCAGGAGGACTATAATACTTATAAAATATCCAATAACAGCAAATTCAATGCCAGAAATATACAATAAATTATGACGGAATGTACATAAGTCACTGATATATAATCAGTGACTTATTTGACACAAATAATTATAATATTATCTTTAAACAAAATATAAATCATCAGATAGAATTAAATCACTTCGCTAAAATGATTTCCTTTTTCTACAAAAAAAATCCCTTATTTATGTAAACATTACTCGAAAAGCTCATTTCTATAGAGCTTTATATCTAACTTAATTATATGGAAATAAATTTAAAGTCATATAACCGAAACAATTAATACATACAAATGATATAGATAAAATGGTATGGAAGAAATTATACTCACGGACAAATATATTTGACATGAGCGTGGCGGGCAGGCAGAATACAATCACTAGTATATCAGCAACAGCCAGATTCACGATAAAAAAGTTAGTAACTGTTCTCATTCGCGGCGATCTGTACACCACGGCGATAACGAAACAGTTCCCAACCAAACCCACGATAAACACCAGGAGGTAGGCCACACAGTATACCGCGGTCATCGCCCCATTATGTCTATACATGAAATCATTGTCAATCACCCCAAAGTCCGATCTGTTCATCGTTATATTCAACCTTAACGGGTGACGGTCGTCCTCCATATGAGTGGAAAGGGGCTCCATATCAGGCAAAACACTATTCTCCGATACCAACTTTGTATTAATAACCTCCATTATAGAGTTCGATATTACATCAATGTAATGATTCCGCGAATGATCACGCGAGTGATTTCTGTGCCTTAAATGATGCCTCTCACTGGGCTGTGTGGAGAAGTTTTGAAAGTCATCAAACTCACTCAAAACACGTAACGGCGCCATTGTTTATAATTTTTAAGTCATTATAATTTAAGTCAGTTAAATAAATATCACACACAACATTAGCAACATAAAAAGCACAGCACAGAAAATAGTACGTTAGAAAAAGTACAAAGTTCCGAAATAATATGAGAGGGAGTCGTAGAGGGTCTACGCGCGCTTGTATCGGCGGTCGAGCGCCGTCTGAGCGTAGAGCCGCTACGGCGTAGGCATATTCGACGCATGTGCATTTTTGGTGCCTATTAAAACAAATCACTTTACGCTCACACCAAACTTTATATCTATCACAATAAAGTTTATAATCGCTTTTTTTAGGATTTATTTAATTTTGTTCTGAATTAGGAAGGTCGGATTGAACGCATCCGGGGAAAAGGTTAGCATTTCATGCATTTTAATCATAGTGCCATTTAATCGAATTTTCGACTCCACTTTATTCCCATTTTGCCGGGAATTTCCATTTACAGTGCAGATGGGGATCAATTAAACTGCAGACTGTTTGTAACTATTTTAACTGTCATGTGAAAGTTTACCGACGAACACAACTTTATTAATAAAATATTTACTTGGGGATTCCTTGTTGATACTAAACTGTTTCGCAGGTTTAATGGATAATTTATGACATATTGTATACAAATAAAATTTCGTCTTTTTGTTATGTTAATTTACTAAAGAAAGTAAAAGTAACTAATAAAATCTTACGGTTATTTTATCTTCCTAAAAAGTACGTTAAAGTTTTAGAATTTACGTACACGCTTCTTATCATCCTCCTGCCCTTATCCCACTCTTAAGTGGAGTCAGCACAACATGTTATAAAAATGTTGTCATATTATTTGGCGCCGTATTTTTCGACCGGGCGCCTGCCTGACGTCAACTTATCTTAGCCGTATTTTAGGATACCTCAGAAGCTGGTGCATTCTACTCAACCGGATACCACACAGCGGGTTAACTTACCTAAGTCGAATTTTATGACACTTCGGTAAGAAATGAGGGTGGTCTATGAGCCGGATACCACACTATTTATCGTTATTTTTATAAAACATAAGTGATTTTTTCTTCAGTTAAAAGTCTCGTTACGTTACGCTTTATTGTAATTTAACACAGAATATTTTTTTTTAATTATTACTTACAACTGGCCTGTTGGCGCAGTGGGTACTGAACCTGCATTCTGCTCCACGGGTCGCGGGTTCGAATCCCACCAAGGGCCAACATTTTCTATAAAAAAAATTGTTGGTTCTTCAAGCCTGCCTGTATATTTGTATTAAGTATGTATTTAATATTATGTTTATATTCACCAGTTGTCTCTCACCCATAACACAAGTATTAAATTACTTTGTATACGGACAGCCGTGTATATAAGTGTCCCATATATTTATTTATTATTTTCACCAAATCAATCGCGTTTAAATAAAAATTTCAACTATTTTTGATAATTAGAAATAAATTGTATATAACAATTTTGTATGCCCTACGCTACGCATTAATGCAATTTTTTTTAAAACAACTATTTTGAATTAGGTCAGTTTAATACTAAGAGTGCGGTATATCGAACAGAATAAATCTGATTGAGGCAATATATTATCTGGAGTCCAGATTAAGGCCACGGGGCTGGCCTCGCTGGCTTGATTAGTGGCCTGTATGCATCACTGGACGTCCCAGCGCGGGGGTTCTATTCCCAGAGCTGTAAGGGTGGTTTTTAATTGCCGATATTGGGTAGGAAATCGGCGGGCAGTGCCGTTTTTCGCCCTTCGTCCTAGAACCAAGGATGCAATTAACTGTTGGGGACGAATTGATCGTTCAAGGAGCTTGCACTTAGAGTTAATGTGATAGCAGTAATTACAATGACCGTTAAAGCAAAATTAGTAACGGAAATAAAAGTTTTTGGGTAAACGCTGGTGGTGGCATTGTGGTACTGCTTGAGGCACTAACATGATAAAATTAATTATAATCAGCAATATACTTAATTATAATTAGCAATATATTTAATTAAAATCAGCAATATATTTAATTAATTATAATTAGCAATATATTTAATTAATTATAATCAGCTACATACTTAATCAATTATAATCAGCAATATATTTAATATATTGTAATTAGCAATATACCTAATTAATTACAGTCAGCAATTAACTTCATTAATTGTAATCAGCAATATAATTAATCTATACTAACATATAAAGCTGAAGAGTTTGTTTGTTTGATTGTTTAAACGCACTAATCTCAGGAACTCATATTTCAGTGTAAGATAGTCCATATAGCATCACGTTAAGATGAATAGGAGAGGAACAGCAATAAAAAATAGGACGAAAACGGAAAAATTTAAAGCTTTCTTTGTGTGCGCTGAGTAAACGGTAATAGTTCAAAAATCTAACTAAAAAAATAAAACTAAAAAAATAAAACAAAAATCATGTATTACAAAATTGTTCCCCTCTAAAAGTTCTAAATAAAAGTCCGCGACAGCATATGTCTAGCTTTTAAGGTTAACCCACTTTAACCATTTTTATGGTTATCAAAAGACTTACGATTTTAATCTTTTCACGCGATTAATTATAATCAGCTTTTGATTGCCTCATTAGTGCAATTGGCATGCACACAGTACTGGGGTCAGGGGTCAGGCCAAGGGTAGCGGGTTTTCACCGAAAATCAATATTTTCTGAAAACAATTTGTTTGTTTTTAGAGTCTGGATGTATTAATGTACTAAAAATATATATGTATATAATAACAAGTTATCTGTTAAGTAGAACACAAGTATTTAATTACTTACTTTGGGGACGGACAGCCGTCGGTGTAAATGTCAAATAAAAAAAAAAATATTCTTACTTTTCATAATATTACTTTACTTTTAAAAGTTCGTATTAGTACCCTCTTTTACATTCGTTGTTTTATATGTTTTCCCCTTGTCGATGGAAAAACAGGGACTTTTATTCCCGTTTGTTAACCCATTATATAAACTTCGACTGTATCATATTCCTTCAATATTGTTCCAGTGTATTATCCCTGAAATAGTAACAGACATACCAACAGACTTCCGCATTTATAATTTTAGACGAGACGTGACAACTGCTGGCGTTCCTACATTTTTTCCTTTTTTTCCCGACGAAAACGGGGTTCGGAATGTTTAGAAGGTGCTCTGTCAAATAGCTTGTATATCTTTTTTATAGTTTATAAAAAAGTTATACAAGCTATTTTTCTTTAATACATTTACAAGCTGTATTCGAGACTTCATTCTACGCCGTGTGATATCCGGCTGAGTAGAATAGTGATTAATAATAATTGGGCTAGGTATTTCCGACCGGCAGCCTATCTGATGTTAACTTGGTCATATTTTACGTCACTTAGGTAAGAAATGAGAGTGGTCTATTCTAGTCAGCTGGTTACATCACGGCGGGTCAACCGACTTTAGTACCTTTTACGACACCTAAATAAGAAATGAGTGTGTTCTATTCTATTCAGCAGGATACCACACGACGGGTCGACTTACCTTAGTCGCCTCTTACGACACCTCGGTAAGAAATTAGGGTGGTCTAGTCTATTCAACCGGAAACAACACGGCGTAAAGCAATATCGATGATATCTGGTAGAATTAAAGTTTATCAGGTCAAAAAACAGGATCAAAAAATATCGTTTTTCCTACGGGAAAAGAAAAAAAGTATACAATCAAGAATATCTAAGCACTTAAGGCGAAGTCTCCTTTCATTATTTTATTATTTACGTATGATTCATAGCTTAGAAACAATTAAGTTCAATGCCAAAAACATAGACAAATAACTCTCGTATTTATCTAATATTAATATAGATATAGGAATATGTTGGATTTCGATGTTTGTTTTGACCTACTGCCCTCAATCTAGCCTCTTTCCTTCCTCGAGTGATCCGACAGATCGCCTATGCAGCATCCGGAACAATTTGATACTAAAACGACACCTCGGTAAGAAAGAGGGTGGTCTATTTTACTAAGCCGGATACCACACGACGGGTCAACTTACCTTAGTCGTATTTTACGACACCTCGGTAAGAAATGAGGGTAGTCGACCGGTCGTAAAATACATTACAGTGGAATAAGGTAGGTTTTTTTAGATATATGAAAAGAAGAGTGCATGCAAATGAGATGAGAATGTTAAGATGGATGTATGAATAGACAAGATTGAATAAAATATTAAATGAGTGTATAAGGAGAAGTCTGAAAGTTGCATATATAAAAATATAATATATAATATATAAAATATATAACATATAAAAGAAAATTTAGTAAAAGTAAAAGTATTTTGCTATAACACGCGTTGAATAAATCACAGATAATTTAAATAATTCATAAAATAACAGTAATAAAATTAAAGCTAAATTATAGCTAAATTTAATTTAATTTAATAAAGCTAAAAAAATTAAGATAAACAGAAGAAGAAAAAGCTTTTGCGATTTTGACGTGGAGTCTATCTCCTGATGATGTTTCGGTTGCGGGGCGAAACAATTGTTGAGTTTGTGATAGTGAACGTGTGTAGTGCTTGTGTATTGTGGTGGCGGTGGTGGAGGTTGGTGCATGTGTTTTTAGGAATCCTGCATGTATCAGATATTAAAACGAATAGTCGCTCTAAATTTAGCATTATATGTATTTTCTATTTACTTTATCGCGAATATTAACAAAGTAATTTTATTATTACATTTGTATTTGATTATTATGGATCTCCGCAAAGTAACCCCTAATTCTATAAATTACATAAAGTTTCCATCCCGGGTGTTTATATAAAGTCGATTCTTAAGGATTTGTCTGCAAAAAATACTAAAATATATTATAAATCCCGCAGTAAGAAAGCTTAAAACAAGTGCGTCGATATAAACACTAATAGTGTGGTTTTATTAACGTAATAGAATATAAAAAGTGCAATATTTAGAGCAACATGATCCGGCTTAATATTTCCAGTGATAAGTACGTCGCGACTGCTCGTAAAGTTTAGGACGTTGATCTATAATGCCGGGTACAGTCGGTCGCGATATAACGACACAGCTTTTAAATTCAAATTCAAATTCAAAATATTCTTTATTCAAATAAACTTGTAAACAAGTGCTTTTGAATCGTCAACTCTACTGCTGGTTCGGAAAGCTGTTCCTACCGAGAAGAGCCAGCAAGAAACTCGGCGGTTGCTCTTTTTAAAAAAATATGATTCTTAATATTATTTACATTAAGTCGTTACTGTCTAGTACAGGTTCAAAGAGAGCTATTTAGGATTTTATATCTCTTGTTATTGGTAATTTTTTGAAAATAAAAAGAGATAGAAAAGAAAAAATATTTGGGTGGGTGAGGCCACCCTAGTTTCTTACCAAGGCATTGCAAAGGGCGACTAAGGTACGTAGACGTCAGGCGGCCGGGCGTAAAATATCTAGCCAAATCATGTGACAACATGTTTATAACATGTTGTGTCGACCCACTTAGAGTGGGAGGAGAATGATGAAAGTATGGTAATTTAAATTCAAATTCAAATGATTTTATTTGGAGCAGCAAAGGCTCAATTACGTTAGTAACAGACTTATAGCTATTATTTATGATCTTACAAATTAACACAAATAAATACTAATAAACACAAATAAAACGCAAATTTGCCTACTATCGCAATAACTGACGCACAATAATAATATTTCTAAATTTTACATGGGTGATAATATTGGCGAAATTATTTAACTTTACTAAATAAAGTAGGAATCGGATATTTGCATGCATGCAACGGTTATTTGCTGTCATATCCCTCCGTAATACTATGTCACAATTTATTGTAGCCGGCTGTACATTACGGGGTAACGAAAATTTGTCCATTGTTAATTTATTTACTTCATAATGCCCGCAACGATAGTGGAATTTATTAACAGATTTATGGACTATTTCATTTACTTTGTTCTTTGTTTCTACAATAGTCATATACAAAAAATCTACCATGTTTATAATAGTCCTGTTTCTATGAAATAATATGTTCCCCAATCTATGTGGGGTCGGCACAACATGTTATAAACATGTCACATGATTTGTCTACGTATTTTACAACCAACCGCCTGCCTGACGTTAACCTACCTTAGTCGTATTTTACGATGTCTCGGTAAGAAAGAGAGTGGTCTAATCTACTCAACCGGATATTACACGGTGGGTCAATTTACCTTAGTCGCCTTTTACGACACCTCGGTAAGAAATGAGGATGGTCTATTTTACTCAGCTGGATATCACACAGCATAATATGCGTATGATAAAAGTAAAGTAGCGACCTGTTACTATCCCACTGCTGGGCATAGACCTCGTCTCTCCGTTTTTGAAGAGAAGGGTTGGAGCTAAGATCTACCACGCTGCTCCAATGCGGATTGGTAGGTTACACATATCTCCAGAATGCTCTAGAGATATGCAGGTTTCCTCGCGATGTTTTCCTTCACCGAAACAGTGTGATAAATTGTAATTATCACTTAGACAAAAAGTTTTTAGCAAAATAACTTATAGGTGCCCGTCTTAAATTTGAACCCGTGACCTCCTCGAAAAGTCGGTCTCACAGCTTTATGAACATATGAATGCATGAATATAGCTACTATTCGATATTGTACAAGACTCTACAATCTTCATTTAACAATGTATTTTTAAAATGGCAAGTCCAAAAAGCAGATTGCGGAAATTTATTACAAAAACTTATAAAGAAACGAACAAACTATTTTAGAACTTTCCGGAAGCATACCCTTAGTATCTGTGCATAATATCTTTAGTTTAAGAGGATGGCTTGGACCTTGCATCGATGACATCCGTGAAATGCATCAAGATAACTACTCGATTTATCCCATCTCACAGATATAAAATTCTGTTTACGCTAAATTCGTCGAAAACAATGTCGAAGGTCGCAAACTGAATAACTCAACTAAAATTGTCTCTTTTCACATTCACGTAACATCCCTCCTTAAATAGTTTACGACTATCTGAGAGAATGCAATAAATATTTGAATTTAATAGTTTTCTATAAAATAGTAGAATTCGATCAATTGAATTATGCAAAATAAGAAATTAAATATACATCCTTGAACAATGTTTGGATTTGAAAATCCTTTCAGCTCCACAAGACTGCGGTTAAATAATTTAAATTGAAAATGTCTCAAAGATCGATCGCAGATTTTTGCTGGTTCTTCTCGGTAAGAGCAACATTCCGAACCAGTTGTAGCTTCATTAAATGTATTGATCCTTGACGATTCAAAAGTGCTTGTAAAAAGCTTAGTTGAATAAAGATTATTTTGATTTGATTTGTTGATTTACATGCATTACAGAAATATATTTACGACTTATCTTAACCGTATTTTACGACACCTCGGTAAGAAATGAGGATGGTCTATTCTACTCAGCTGGATACCACACGGCTAGTACGGATTAGGTGGTGTTTAGATCATTAACAATGAAAGCTCAGGCTGAGGCGGTTTGTCTATTTCCGAAATATTCAAAACTTTACGTCATTAAATTGAACCTATCCTTCTTAATGCTAGATATTCCAAAATATTTGTCTATGGCTACACCCCAAATAAAAGAAGAGACTATGAAAAGAAAGTCAACACTAGGCCATGCTGGCGTTAGCTTGCAAAATCAGAAGACGTAAAAACGGAAGAATAATAGACATTGTATTAAAATACAATGTAGATTTATTATAAAATTAATTAAAAAGTATAAAGCTGCACAATTCTACTAAAAATATTATCAAACGAGAAGGTAAACCTTTTATATTCGATTATCATCAAATGGTTTTAAAATTCGCCCAGTAGTTTTTGAGTTATATGCCAAAAAAATGACACACAGGCCACAGATAGAAGCAGCGGGTAATCTTTTTTGTAAAGAGGAAGTATAACATGCAACGAGACTAAGTGACTTTATAAAATCATGAGCATACATCAGAAATAGAGTGCTTTCTTTTACTAGAAGTAGTAAAAAATATCATTTGTACGCTTTGTCAAGGGTCGTTAACCGAGCGCTGACTGCATTTTGATTTATCACGTTTCGGATAGAGCGCTTATATCAAATATGAAAAGTAAACCAAGAGTCGGTTACAGTTTGGTACGTTGATCAGTACAGTACTTTTGATACGATCAGCCAACATCCGCGAACTGTTTCGCGAATTGTTCTTCTTTGCTAGACTTCTATTTTTGAACATATTCGTACGTGTTCTCAAGGATCTTCCATGCCCATGATCCTACCGATAATGGAACATGCTTAGAACAAGTCATCATTCTCCTGCCCTTATTGCACTCTAAGTGGGTTCGGCACAACATGTTATAAATATGCTGTCACATGATTTGGCTGCGTTTTTACGACCGGCCGCCTACCCGACGTCATCTTACCTTAGTCGTACCCTACGACACCTCGGTAAGAAATGAGGTTGGTCTATTCTACTCAGCCGGATACCACACAGAAGATCGACTTACCTTAGTCGCCTTTTACGACACCTCGGTAAGAAATAAGGGTGGAATTATTCTACTCAGCCGGATACCACACGGCTATAGAACAAGTCTCCCTGTGCAACTATAAAACGTAATGTAAAATCTAGTGGGAATTTTAATAAAAAATTTGTGGTTTGTGGTGTGATGTAAATAATTAGGTATGTAATATATTAGGGGCATGGATTTTTGTTAAAAGCTTTTTATGCTGATGTTGTTTGGTTGTGGACTTCTCTTGTGTGGAGCGAAATCAAAGTAATGCAGGTGCAGATATATTTACTATAAAACGTGTTGCACGTTAGAGTATTTATAAGCGACTATCGTCTAATAAGTTGCTTGCTTACATTTGAGATACGCTGACGTCGCGGTACACTTTTTTTTTAGCTTTTTTAAGTTGACTTGTTTAAAGTTATTTTACAGTCAGCTCTTATACTATAAAGCATCACTCATCGCATCAACAGCGCTCCACACGCTGGCGCAATTTCCCTTCTCCCACCGGAAGCCGTTTTAATGGAAATTCACAGCTTCATTCCACGAATGCCGATAACAACGTCATCGTTGTTCTCAGACCTTCACTAATATAAAAGTATATTTGCATCTATGCGTTATATTGCATACTACTCTAACTTAAAACTTAAAGACCGACCGCTTCCCTGACGTCAACTTACCTTAGGCGCCTTTTACGACACCTCGGTAAAAAATGAGGGTGTTCTATCCCACACAGCCGAATACCACACGGCGGGTCAACTTACCTTAGTCGCCTTTTACGATACCTAGGTAAAGAATGAGAGTGGTCTATTCTACTAAGCCAGTTACCACGCGTTAGGTCAAATTACTTTAGTCACCTTTTACGAAGTAAGAAGACGGTGGTCTATGGATGCTGGAAAAGAAAAAAATCCTTCTAATATTATAAATGCGAAAGTTTGTGAGTATGGCACAGTTATTCCTTATACACCGAAATATGCTATAGAAATCCTGTTAATTATACAGGAATAGGATGATATTGAAAAGCGCCCTCAACCTATCATGCGACTACAGTCCACGCAAACGAAGTTGCGGGTACAAGCTAGCGTACAATACATGAACATAAGGTATTTTTAATCTCACAAAAAAGATACCCTATACTTTTGTCAATAAAATATAGTAATAATAAAGATATATTTCGCTTATTGTTTTTTACTGAACCTATATTATGAAAATGGGTATAAGGTTCTATAGGTACTAAAATTCCGCAATCAATTTTAGCTTTGCCTTTTAATGGCTAATACAGAAAGTGTACTACTATATTATTGAGGATTACTTAGATAATAAGAATGCGTGGATATAGTTACTCATCGATCTTGTACAAGATAGTAATAACTAAATGTAACAATTAATAAGAATTATATTTTGAAAAGAGCAACCACCTAGTTTTTTGATAGCCCTTCTCGGTAGGAACAGTTTTCCGAACCAGCAGTAGAGTTTACGAATCAAAAGCACTTGTTTACAAGTTTATTTGAATAAAGAATATTTTTAATTTGAATGATTTTTCCTGTTTAGTTCCATGTGCTATGAAAGCGCATTTTTATAATATATTTATTGATAATATATATGACACGAGTATTTAACGCTTGTGTTATTTACATAGAGTAGCAATAAATAAGAGAGGAAAGATGAGAATGGAAAAAAACTTTTTTTCTAATCCCAAATAAACAAAAAGTCTGATAACAATTATTCTGCTCTTTTTTGTCAATGGACGCATTTAAGGCTGGCTCCATAACTCTCTTTTAATAACTAATAGTTATCTATTGCTCTTTGTTTTTTTTTGTAACTTATGCCAAAGACAAAAACAACTACCATTTTGTTAATACTCATAGTATATATCTGTTTTTTTTAATGCGTGATAGAGATAGATAATAACGCCTTTAATAATAATTTCACTCCTCAATCCTCATTAAAATTCAAGCCGGGGCCCTATATGGAAATAGAGTCTTAAGGAGTAAACGGCTAATATAAACGCACTTTAATATACCCGCACGCTATTTTGGGGCTGAGTGGTAACATAAAATAAAGATTGGGACCAGATGAGCAAGCAGTTTAATTTTGTGAGCACTAATAAAAGATTATGACGAATGTAACATGTCGGACGATATGGGCCAAGGTTGAGCACTTTAGACTGATAACTCTCATATCGTTATGGAGGTAGCCAAATGTCATACGAATATGACAACTGCTTGTTGGTTTATTGAGATGAACTCATTTATCTAGTTAAAAGCTGTGATAGTCGAACGATGACAGTAGACTCTTTCGAGAGGGTCACGGGTTTATAACTCGGGCATGCAGCAATAAGTTTTCTGTTTTAACTTACGTGGCTAATTGATAATTGCAATTTATCACACGCCTCGCCTCAAAAGTGAAGGAAAATCTTGAGAAAACCTGCATGTCTCTAGAGAATCCTGGGGAATTGTATAATCTTACAATCCGCAGGCAGCATGGTGGGTTGAAGCTCTTAAAGATGTTAGTTTTTATATTCTATTCTCTTTTATCATTAAAGTTACTCTATTTTATTATTAATTCTATTTTATCAAAGAAGAAAAAAGGTAGCCGTGATTTCATAAAGTAAAAAAGAGACTTTTTTCAATGAATTTATAGATTCAGTGAAGCTATACTAGATGGCGCTTTATCATTAGAGCTCGGCTAGATTTGTATTACAAAGTTTTCAAGTAATATCGTGTAGCGTCAAACAGTTTCTAACAATATTTCAAGATGACGCTGTAGTAAAAGATAATAAGAAAACATATGTATCTTATTTAGATTTCCTTCCCTAATACAATACATTTTATCAGGACTTACCGTTAACGTGGAGCGAAAATTTCATTTCATATTTATAATAAAAAAAAATTTAAAATATTGCTTTTGGTCATTCTTTAAACGTCATTGCCTTCAACAAAGTTATTTGTCTGTGGCGTACGCTTTGACGTATAACTTTTTGAAGTTCAGCTAGGAACGGAAAGTCGATTTGCGACCTCCATTCATCCTTCGTCTATCACTACAAAAATATTATAATTTCATTTTCATAAAATTTACTAACTGACCTTCTTAACAGGCTTTTACCTAACCATCAACCGGCCCTTAACCTAGTTATTAAGTGTAATATAACAGTGTTATAGTGCAAATGGCGTTGAAATCTTCACCGGTTTTATTAGGACTGCTAGGACGTATTTCACGTCGCTCGTTATCTACCTCAAAAGTCTTGGCTTCCAAGCCTGTAACAGTGCGCGATGCCTTGAACCAGGCTATCGATGAAGAGATGGAAAAAGACGATAGAGTGTTCGTCTTGGGTGAGGAAGTCGCTCAATACGATGGTGCTTACAAAGTCACCAGGTAAGGAAATTACCAATTGATATGTTTAATAAAGCGTATTGCTACTTAAAAATATTAAATAACTTTAGTTGTTTTTTTCTTAAGTTTATAGTCTAAGTAATTCTAATTTTCCTTCAGCTGTTATTGCGTTATATAACAATCTTGTCGATTTTATGAATTTAAAAATTTTCCGCGCGAATCTTTTAACGTAAGGTAAAAATAATGTATATAATTTCTGTGATAAAGCTGTAAGTTTCATGTCCAAATCGCTTTTAAAAGGAAAAGAAGCAGAGTTCTATATATGTACATGGTAGATAAAAATAGGATATATGTATATATATATAGAATAAGAAGTTGATTTTTCATATGTGGGGATTTTATATGATAAGCGAATTTTATCATTCTTTCAGACTTAGTTGTATTTAATTTGTATACTACATATACAAAAGTAATAATTTTGAATGTCTAATTTGATAGTTTTATATTAGAATAGATATCAATACAGAATTTGCATTTTATCATTAGTTAAAATGTAACAACTGTTTTTTACCTAGAAACATCACATGTTTCTTTTTTTTATGATTGTTTCTAGAAATGTTTTAGATAATAAATGAAATTCAGTTAAAAATAAAAAGTTGCTAATAGTGAAGCTATCAACATTTTGTATATATTCACTATAGAGTATATTGAACCCTTGAAATAACCAATCAAATATACTGATTAATTTCTATTAGAATGAAATTTTTATATCATTTTTTCTCAATACTTCCTTCTGCCTGAGGCTTTATCTCCACATTGAGTGTAGTACAAATATAAAAACATCATTCCAGCCCTTTGAGTATCTTTAACATATATATAGATGTTAACTGTACAAATAGCTTTCCAATTGCTACATTACACGTGAATTTTTTTAAATTTTTAGAGACATGCTATAGAAAACTTTTCTTTAGAAAATACTGTACCTATAACAGAGGGTTAATTCCATCATACATTGTTTTGTCATATGTCAAAGGGATTAGGCAATGTGTTCGATAAACAAACACAATCTGCTTCACATTTTCTAATATTAACAACATTCACAAAATATATGTAGAACATTACCAAATTATATAATTAAATCTCTGTGATGAATTATTTTGTCTGTTTTTGCAAAATGCATGAAGATCTATTTTGTCTCATATTTGAGTCCATTACAGACTTGAGGAAAATTTGTTATATAATTTATAGAGAATGTTATATGAAATGGAAGTCATCATCATTCCCTACCCTTATCCCACTCTAAGTGGGGTCGGCACAATATGTCTTCTTCTATTCTCCTCTATCATTCATCAACTCTGGTGCCACTCCTTTAACATGTATATCATTTTTCACACAATCCATTCATTTTTCTTTTTCGGCCTAACCTTAGTAAAGTAGTAATATTATAAAGATTTGTATATATTACAGAGGATTATGGAAAAAATATGGCGACAAAAGAGTTATAGATACACCCATCACAGAAATAGGGTTTGCCGGTATAGCAGTTGGTGCTGCATTTGCTGGTCTCAAGCCCATCTGTGAGTTCATGACGTTCAACTTCTCCATGCAGGCCATAGATCATGTGAGATAAACTTTAATATGGGACTTATCACTTATGGGGACTAAGGGACTTAATAAATTATTTAAATTTATTAATAAATATTGGAAGACAATTATAAATAAATGAATATATGGAACACTTACACACTTGGTCGTCTGTCCCCAAAGTAAGTATCTTAATACTTGTGTTATAGTAGACAGACAACTGGTGAATATATACTTATATATTTTTTAAATACATACTTAAATAGTAATATATACCCAGGCTTTAAGACCAACAAATTAATTTATAGAAAATGTTGGTCCTCGGCGGGAATCGAACCCGCGACCCGTGGAGCTGAAGGCAGGGTCACTACCCATTGCGCCAATGGGCCAGTCATTATCCATTATATTATACATGTTCTTATGAATTCACACAGACATCTATTTAATCGCAAGATTGCCTATCGGTACAGGAAGGGTGATCAGCTCCTATTCCGGACTATTCAACCCTATATCACCATGTTGAGTGTTTCACCCTTGTCCCAACATGGTGATATGATGACGATGCTTCGGTTACGGGGTGAAACAATTGTTGAGATTGTGGTAGTGAATGTGTGCAGTGCTTGTGTATTGTTGTGTTATCGGTTGCAGGTAGTGCAAGAGTTTTACAAATTCTGCAATGTATCAGGTATGAGAACAAATAGTACACTCTACATTTAGCATTACATATATTTTCTTTTATTGTGAATTATAGCAAAATGATATTCTCATTAGTTTTGTCTATGATAGTATAACTACTTTATATATATAATTTTGTGATGACAAGCTGTGATGGCCTAGTGGTGGGACCGTGTGAATCTCTAGAGACGATCATGGGTTTAAACCGGGGCAGACACCAATGAGTTTTTCTATTAAAACTTATGTGTCTAATTGATAATTGCAATTTATCACACGCTTTTCGGTGACGGAAAACATCGTGAGGAAACCTGCATATCTCTAGATAATTCTGGAGATATGTGTAACCTACCAATCCGCATTGGAGCAGTGTGGTAGGTCTTAGCTCCAATCCTTCTCTCCAATAACGGAGAGAAGAGGCCTATGCCCAGCAGTGGGATAGTAACAGGCCGCTACTTACTTACTTATATATAATTTTAATTGTATAATAAGCTTTGTTCAATATGTAATCTATTTCTCATATGAATGAAATCAAGAAATAAAAAAAAATAACAGATTACAATAATAGTATCTTTGCTAAAAGAGAAGACCAGAAAAGGTTGAGAAATTTTGTTACAAAAATGTACACCAATAAATACACACTAAAGGTTTTTGAAAGTTATGATAAGTTTATAGTCTATCAATATTTTTACTATAAAAATGTATATGTGTCTTAAAGTAATATATTACTGTAATTATACTTAAAAGCTAAAGTAAGAACACCTATTAATTTTACTGTCTTTCTAATATAGTTATTTATGTAATGACTTTCAAAGGTAATCGGATGGTTTCATATTAGAATAATAACATTTAATCTCTTTGTAAAAACTTGTCATTGACTTATTGAGATTTTTTTGAAGCAATATAATGGTGCTTCCTATTTATATATTAGTCATTCTTATAACAAGTTGGCACATGTAATAAAACTTGTCTTGTCTTATTGTGCCTTCAATTGCATATTTTTACAAGATTGACCGCCGAGTTTCTTGCTGGTTCTTCTCTAGCAAGAGCAATATTCCGAACCAATGTTAGCTTAATTAAATGTAACTTAATAATAAAATTATTTTGCTATAATCCGCGATAAAGTAAAACAGAAAATATATATAATCGTAAATGTAGAGTATGAGAATGGACCAACCATTTTCTTGTAGGATTCCTAAAAACATATGCAAAAATCTCCACCATCGCCACCACAATACACAAGCACTACACACGTTCACTATCACAAACTCAACAATCGTTTCGCCCCGCAACCGAAGCATCATCAGGATAGACTCCACGACAAAATTCCAAAGCTTAGCGATTTTTTCATGGAGTCGCTCTACATTTAGCATTATATATATTTTCTATTTTACTTTATAGCGAATTATACCAAAATAATTTTATTATTACTTTTATATTATGGATGCCCGCAAAGTAATGCCTAATTCTATAAATTATTTAAATGTAACAACCTTTATTCTAAAGTCCTCGCTTATTGGAAAAAATATTATTTTGGTTTGATTTGATTCGTTATAGGGATTGTGGGCAATCAGGAAACTATAGCTTTAGAACATGGATCTTAAACACTATACTCCATAGGTTTAGGTATATACTAAAGGTAAACATGTCAAACAACAAGGTTATTTTTTTAATATGCGCCATGACACACAATGTATTTTAATCCTTTTCTACAAAACGACGGAGAATATTAAATATACTATAATACTGCATTATCACACAGTGACATTATAAAAGATTGATATTGTGTTACATCAGATTATCTAATATAATTACTATTGCCAGAATAGCATATTAAATTTGTTTAATTGGTTTTAATCTGATGAATTTATTTTATTAAATCAAATGTTTATGCTTTTAGTATCAAAAGCATAAATATTTGATTTAAAAAATATTTTATTAAAGAAATTATTTTGACGTGTACAGTTTTGTTTCAATTTCTTTATTTGTAGATCAACATTGCATTAAATGTTTGGCACGTCTGAGTCATATGGTTTTGTTTGTTTACATATAGTTAAGTATCTAAACCTGCGGAGTATAGATGTATATCTTCTATTCTAGATAATTAACTCAGCAGCAAAGACTTTCTACATGTCGGCGGGGGCTTGTCCAGTGCCTATAGTGTTCCGCGGACCAAACGGCGCGGCGGCGGGCGTCGCGGCGCAGCACTCACAGTGCTTTGGCGCTTGGTTCAGCCACTGTCCTGGCTTGAAGGTCATCATGCCTTACACCTCAGAGGACGCCAAGGGTATGTATCAACTATTTAATACAATACAATTTAAATATAATTAAATAAAAAATATATGGGACACTTACACACACTGATGTCTGTCCCCAATTTTTTTTCCTATTATAAAGTACACCACAATAGAGGTACTTTATTGTAGCCACAATCTGGCCATAAGGTTAATAAGCAACTTACTTATTTTAACCTAAACTTATAAATGAACTTATATCTAAGAACAAGTCCAATGATTTATCTTAGTCTTTCTTACTATAAGAGAAACTTCGTTCTTGTGTTCTTTTTCAGTAGCACTAATAAATACTACACTATCACTATATTACACTAAATCAAAAGGCTTTGTCTTTTTCAGTCTTCTCACTAGTCTCTTAATGTCGAGAAGCTGGATAGCCTCGATGCGGAGGTCCATAATACAAAAGTAATGAGAATATTATTTTGCTATAATCCACGATAAAAGAAAATATATGTAATGCTAAATGTTTAGTGTACTATTCGTTCTCATACCTGATACATGCAGACCAAATCGCAAAGCGATTGCGATGCTTTGCGATTTTGTCGTGGTGTCTATCTCCTGATGATACTTCGGTTACGGGACGAAACAATTGTTGAGATTGTGGTGGTGAATGTGTGCAGTGCTTGTGTATTGTTGTGCCATCGGTGTCGGGTAGTGCATAAGTTCTTACAAATTCTGCATGTATCAGATATGAGAACGAATAGTACACTTTACATTTAGCATTACATATATTTCCTTTTATCGCGGATTATAGGAAAATAATATTCTCATTATTTTTTTTTTATTTACAAACTCCACCTGGAGATGTTTATGGATGTTTTCATTTCTTACATATCAGGGAGCGTTAACAATACCCCTGTGTACCTTATTTTGGAAATATCTCTGGTTATATCTCTGTTTGTTTGTTTGTTTAGTACAGCTACATAACCATACCATAAGTCCATACTGGCATAAAAACTTGTCTATATAAGAGAACCTTATATTCTGTTGATAACAGAATTTCTGTGGATAAGCCAGTACATTTTTTTTGTACCTTATCTCTAACTGTTCTCTTTTTTTCTGCACGTGAGCTTTCCAGTGTAGCTTAGCGTCAAGAGACATAGCGACAAGATACAAATTGACATCAGGTAGCAAAAAATGACAAGTTGTAAAAATCTATCAGAGTGATAATATTTATCCGCTAAGCAGGACAGTCTATGGTCTGTAATATTGTTTATTGTTTCCAGGTCTATTAAAAGCGGCAATCCGTGATCCCGATCCCGTGGTGTTCCTGGAGGATGAGATGATGTACGGAGTGCCTTTCCCCATGTCGGATGAAGCACTTTCATCAGACTTCGTGCTCCCAATAGGTTATCATTATTATCACTTACATTATAGTAGCGAGGCAATAGCATTAACTGTTTATATGTGATAGGTACAATTGAAATAAACTTGTTAACATGTCTATCTCGTGATAATGCTTCAATTATAGGGTGAATCAATTATTGAAATTTTAATAATTCTTTATTGCATAAATGTATATTTATGCAATAAAGAATTACAGTACATGAATGATGGTAAAACAAATTTTGTATCAGTATATTTAACCGATTAAGGCATGCAAAAATTAATGTCAGAATAGAGAAAAGAAAAAAATCAATTATTATATTAATATACAAAGAGAAAAAAGAATTATATCATACATTATTAATTTAATACTATCTATATATATATTAAATCATAATTTCCTTTTAAAAAAATTCTTTGATACTGTAAAAGTTACATTTAATAAGTCAATCTCGTTATTTTTTTCTCGCAAAAGTTTGTTAGTGGTAGCAAACTTAAACTATTGGGAATATTATTGTAGATTTTTACACATTGTGCTGCACAGTTTTCCATATATAATTCAGTTCTAGGTTGGTGCTCTTAAACAAGTCTGTCTGTATTTCTCGTACATATAATACAATAGTGAATATGTGCAGTAGTATATTGTGGTGGAGGTTTGTAGTGCGCTTTTACGAATCCGGCTTGTATTCAAATTAAAAATTCAAATTAAAAATATTCTTTATTCAAATAAACTTGTAAACTAGTGCTTTTGAATCGTCAACCCTACTGCTGTTACCGAGAAGAGCCAGCAAGAAACTAGGCGGTTGCTCTTTTAAAAATAATCCTTATAACTAGTTACATTTCCATTACTATCTTGTACAGGGTCGGACAGTAGCTATATCCACGCATTCTTATCATAGAAATAATCCTCAATAGTAGGCTTTTGTATCAGCCGCTTTATAAAAGTGTTTTTAAACTGCTGTAATTGCAAAGCTAAAATTGATTGCGGAATGTTATTATAGAATCTTATAGACAAACCTACCAACGACTTTTGCAAGGCGCAAAGCAGGAGGCGCAAGCTCATGTCGGTTCCTACTTTGTTTATAATTTCTTATATTTTTATGTACAAATATTCAGTATTAAGTATAAAAAGGCAAGCGGCGATCACTCTTTTCAAAACATAATTATAACTAGTCATATTTGGTCATTTATATCATGAGCAAGGTCGGAGAATAGCTAAATCTAAATCATTTTTATCATTTGTCTATTTCTCAACAGTATAGAAAGCTTTCTGTATCACCCTCCGTTTATATGTTACTTTACCCGCTTTGTTTGCGTGGACAGTTGTCGCGTGATAGGTCGATAATAGATGGCGCTTCTCAATGTCATCCTATTCCTGTAGAATTAACAGGATTTCTGTAACCTATATGTTATCCCGGTGTATAAGGGATAATTGTGCCCCATTTCAGCGATATTGCTTCATTGGATTTGCCGTGAAAGAGAAACAAACACATCCATAGTCACAAACTTTCTCATTTATTTGTAGGATTTCGAGTGTTGTAATGGCATAACCAAAATTGAATGCAAAAAGTAATACCATTTCAGACACTCTTCGTCTACTTCATATATGTGTTAAAAATATCCATTATTCTGCAGGCAAAGCCAAAATCGAGAGGCAAGGCGATCATATAACGATAGTGTGCGCCGGCAAAGCCACCGAGACTGCACTGCACGCCGCCAACGAACTGGCCGGGAAAGGTACATAATTTTAATACTATAGAAGTTACAATAAAACCGCCGTGTGGTATCCGGCTGAATAGAATAGTACCACCCTCATTTCTTACTGAGGTGTCGTAAAATACGACCAAGTTAAGTTGACGTCAGGCAGGCGGCCGGTCGTAAAATACGTAGCCAAATCATTCAAATTCAAAATATTCTTTATTCAAATAAACTTGTAAACAAGTGCTTTTGAATCGTCAACTCTACTGCTGGTTCGGAAAGCTGTTCCTACCGAGAAGAGCCAGCAAGAAACTCGGCGGTTGCTCTTTTAAAAATATAATTCTTAATACTATTTACATTGTCGTTACTGTCTAGTACAGGTTCAAAGAGAGCTATATCTACACATTCTTATCTTCTAAGTAATCTTCAAGAGTATAGTAGGCTTTCTGTATCAGCCTCTTTTTAACAGTGTTTTTAAACTGCTGTAATGGCAAAGCTGAGACATTTAACAACATGTTGTGCCGACCCCACTTACAGTGGGATAAGGGCAGGAAGAAAGAAGTTACAATCACATACCACATACATGCAGGACAATTCACCACACGTATAACCGAAGCATCATCTGATGATGGTTTCGGGCGAAACAATCGTAGAGGTTGTGGTAGTGAGTGAGTGAGTGTTGGTGGAGGATTATATATATATATATATATATATATATATATATATATATATATATATATATATATATATAGTTACATCATCCGCCTGGTAATCGGCAACAATGTTGCAGGCGATGATTATACAACCATGAAATCAGTAACATATTTTAAAATCACGTTTGGCAATAAAAATTGTGCTTAAGTTTGCAATTTACGACTGACAACCATATATTTTTCCGAGGATTAAAGCCATAAATTAGATTTTTACGATTTCCTTGGAATATGAATAATCCCCCACTCGGAGGGGCTCGCGGCATGGTTACTGTTTTCAGTTAAATAGGGAGCTGCGTCTCCTAACAATCATTCACTCAGTTTCCTTCGTAATGGTGTAACCTCCTCTCTCTCTCTAAAAGCTTCCACCATATTAAATTTCTGTATTAAATTGTACTTTAACAAAATATTAAATCAATTAAGAAAATTATAAAGTTTCATTCAACGGTCACGAGCACCGACCTCTTCGGATAACCCAAAAAGTCATCAAGATATAAAACACAAGACAGAAACAAAACTATATATATATATATATATGTATGTATGTATATATAATCTGAATTCGGAAATGACGATTTTCATGACACGTACGTGTCGTTTACACGTACGTACGTCATTTACACGTACGTACGTAGGGATTTCGGGGGCGATCTATCTAGGTTTCATTAAAAAAATGTTGTTATACCCCTGTTTTCAATATTAATGGAAAACAAAGCTTAATTACGCTGTCACTTACATTGTTATAATAGCTCGGATAGAAGCGGGCTGTCTAAAAAAATAATAATATCCTGGCTTTCACCAGCCCTATTTTCAAATTGTTTTTTATATCATCTTTCTCCTGCCCTTATCCCACTCTAGGTGGGGCACAACATGTTATAAGCATGTTGTCGCCGATGTCATGTTGTCAAATCACCCAGATAAGTAAGTCAGTAAGTAAGTAGCGTCCTGTTACTCTCCCACTGCTGAGAATAGGCCTCTTCTCTCCGTTTTTGAAGAGGATTGGAGCTAAGACCTACCACGCTGCTCCAGTGCGGATTGGTAGGTTACACATACACTTAAAATACTCTAGAGATATGCGAGTTACCTCACGATGTTTTCCTTCACCGAAAAGCGTGTAATAAAATGCGATTACAAATAGACACATAAGTTTAAACAGAAAACTTATTGGTGCCCGGGTTTGAACTCGTGACCTCCTCAAAAGAGTCGCACGATGCTACCACTGGGCTACCACAGCGGTACTATAAATTAAATATGATTATTTGTTCCAGGTATTGAATGCGAGGTGATTAATTTAAGGTCAATAAGGCCGCTCGACTTCAACACGATAGCGCAGTCCATAGCCAAGACCCACCACCTCGTCACCTTGGAGCAGGGCTGGCCGCAGTCTGGTGAGTTATTTGATGATTTGACTGGCCCGTTGGCACAGTGGGTAGTGACCCTGCCTTTAGCTCCGCCGGTCGCGGGTTCGACTCCCGCCGAGGGCTAACATTTGCTATAAATGAATTTGTTGTTCTTCAAGTCTGGGTGTATATTTGTATTTAAGTATGTATTTAAAAATATATATAAGTATATATTCACCAGTTGTCTGTGTACCATAACACAAGTATTAAGTTACTTACTTTGGGGACGGACGACCGTGTGTGTAAGTGTCCCATATATTTATACTTATATTTGCAATTTGCGAGAGAGATTTGCAAGACTTCTATGACTGAAAAGTATGCGAGAGAGTGAGAAAAAGTAAGCAGTAAGACGAGAGATAGAGTGTATTACTATACAGACTA
This sequence comes from Morpho helenor, assembly GCA_029227775.1. Classification (NCBI taxonomy): domain Eukaryota; kingdom Metazoa; phylum Arthropoda; class Insecta; order Lepidoptera; family Nymphalidae; genus Morpho; species Morpho helenor. The sequence goes on along the minus strand of JARGCU010000020.1, from coordinate 16,570,011 downwards.
TACTACTTACTCTGGGAGATAGTAAGAGACAGGTAATACGATATACAGTTTGAATTTGAAAATAAAAAAAGTCAAGCATTGAATTAGGTTTTCGAAAAAGAAAAAAAAGAGGGATAATTGGAATTTGGGATGAGAAAAGATATGGGATTTTGAGAAAATATTCCCCTCATCTCAAATTGTAGACACTAGCGCCATCTAGTTCAACAAATTAAACCTGATACCTTAATAATATAATAATGACAGCCCGGATTGACATTACCCAACGATGACCTCGAGGTCTGGGAGCTACCATTCCCAGACCTCCCTACCGAACTCAAATCCAAATTCAAAGTAATTTACTTTTAAATCGTCAAATGTTTTAAAGAAACTAACACTGATTCGGAAGTGTGCTATTACCTAGAAGAACCAGCTAAAAACTCGCCGGATAATCTTTAAAAAAAATAATTACAATTTGATTAGTTAGTTACAAGATAATCTATGCAACTGGATGCGTATCTAACTGCAGTTAAGATATGCTACTATCACTCACTCTATGCTACTATCATTCGACACCCGTTAGGCCACCTAAGTGACCTGAGTCCACCACCCCAAAACAATCCTAGGCATTGACGCCTGCGAGGACTAGTCCGGGCATGGAGGTTCGCCTCTCAGCCCGCACCCCGTCCGCCCCCCACCGGGGGTTAAGCGAATTAATTTAATTGTTAATAACAGTAATGTTGTGTGAGTTACATTTTCTCATCGGGTTCAAATGTTAGAGTTTTAGTAAAGGATAGGAAAAGTGCATAGCTATTTCCTTGTTCTTCCAGATCCTACCAGAATATGTTATAAATGGTTATATTTGAGCTGTCACAGCATCTGTAACAGCTTAATGATAACGCGCGAACCAAAAAGTTCAAAAGCTGGGATCGATTCCCATACGTCACCCGGCGCTATTTTTATTGCAATTTTTTATGTCTTTAAAAAAATTACCGAGCAAGACTCAGTCAGTCACCCAGGTACTGTGGTATTAATGAACTACTAGGGTTAAAAAAAAATCATCGCGGATTATAGCAAAATAATTTTTTTATTACTTTTTTATTATGGATCTCCGCAAAGTAACGCCTAATTCTATAAATTACTAAGGTTAAATAAATGAAGAAAATGATATATATAAACAAAAACAAATACGTTTATACGTGTATGCTGAGTATGCCCGGCATTCTCATGATGATTAAGTAAAAGGAGTATTAGTAAAAAAACGGTCCACGCAGGTATCGGTGCGGAGGTGTGCGCCCGCGTGATGGAATCGCCAGTCTTCTTCGAGCTGGACGCGCCGGCGTGGCGGGTGACGGGCGTGGACGTGCCCATGCCCTACACGCGCTCGCTGGAGGCCGCGGCGCTGCCCCGCCCGCCCGACGTGGTCGCGGCCGTCACCGCCGTGCTCGGGAACCGGTATGGACTTGCTTCCGTTTCCTATTTTACAGCTGGATTACACGCTGTTCTCTTAACTCCTTTGGAAAATTAACGGATCTCCGCAGAAGCTCTAATAGCGTCAGAGAACATCATCCTAAAGCCGAATCTAAAGGCTTAAGGTACATATAGCCAAATCTATAGAATAGTCACATTTCCTATGCTATACACATTCCTATAAATACATGGGGGATGTAACTTCATTCTTCAGATAGGGCGATATAGTTGTGGGCTGGTGGTACGACTATGACTTTACTTATTTATTTCTTAATATTTCACCAAGAAAATACACACTTCACATTAAAATTATACATTGAACAACTTATAACACTAAAACATTTGTGTTATAAGTGCGTGCATTTAAGTGCAAGGTTACGAGCAATTAAGTGTAAGAGTGCGTGCATTTAAGTGTAAGAGTGCGTGCAAAAGTACGAGAATTTAAATGTAAGAGTGCGTGCATTTAAGTGCAAGAGTACGTCCATTTAAGTGCAAGAGTACTGAATGAGATTGCGTGCGCACCCAACGTAAAATTATATTGTTTACTACGTCGAATGTTTGACTTTGGTGACATTATTAATTACACAAGAAAATATCGTACCGAAAATATATGTAACATTTTTTTTTTGTTCCAGAATCAGTGAAGCACAGAGTCAATAAATCTAGAATCTCTAGTAGAAGATTGCCAGCAGATATTGAATATAATTATGTTATTGTATTTATTTATGTTAATTATATAATTAATAATATTGTCGGATGTTGACGCTCGGGAAGGAGATAGGGAATTATTTAAATAAAATCTATTTATTAGTAATTTGTTTTATTTATGTGATACAAGTTTAAATTAAAGCCGTGTAGTATCCGGCAGAGTAGAATAGACTACCCTCATTTTTTACCGAGGTGTCGTAAATGGCGTCTAAGGTAAGTTGAGCCACCGTGTGGTATCCGGTTGAGTAGAATAGACCACCCTCATTTCTTTACGAGGTGTAAAAGGCGACTAAGGTAACTTTACCCACCGTGTGGTATCCGGTTTAATAGAATAGACCACCCTCTTTCTTACCGAGGTGTCGTAAAATACGACTAAGGTAAGTTGGCGTAAGGCAGGCGGCCGGTAGTAAAAACGCAGTCAAATCATGTGACAGCATGTTTATAACATGTGCCGACCCATGGCTACATATCGAACCATAGTAGCTTCATTAAATCTAGTGGATTCTTTGCGATTGAAAGGTGCTTTCAAAATTTACTACTGGTTGCTGGTAGCTTACTTCAATAAAGTACTGTCAGTAAGTAGTATCCTAGGTATAATAATGTATAGTTTCATAATAAAAACAAACAAATATTTAGATAGTATATGGCGCTTTTCAATGTCATGCTATTCCTGTAGAATTAACAGGATGTCTATAGCCTATATGTTATACCGGTGTATAAGGAATAATTGTGCCAAATACCATCGATATTGGTTCAGCGGATTCGCCGTGAAAGAGTAACAAATACTCACAAACTTTCGCATTTATAATATTTGTAGGAAGCAGGATTTAAAGAGAGAAAATTAAACATTTAATTGTTCACAGTCCATTCCCGTCTTTTGTACGCATACAATACCCACATCAACAAGCAAACCCCATATAGCTGATATCATTATTTATTAAAGCATAAACATAAAAGAAATACTTTACTCGATTTTTGAACAAGAGTATACCATTTTAACATGTGTCATATAACAGTTATTCGCTAAATAATATCCTTTAAAATAGATTTTCGAATTGGCCTTACAATGTAAATTAGAGTCCCCGAAATCGATATCTTGAAAAGCAGTGCGAAATCGGAAGCTAACAATGCTCGAACACACAATGGCCAGGGATTTCTGGTAAATACATTGTGCGAGAGACGTCCGTGTCGTGGGACGGCCGATGACAGAATGATGGATCGGGGACTGCGAGCGGCGGGAGGCGCGGGGCGGAGGGAGAGGGGCGCGGAGACCATTGTCTCGTAAATAGCAACGCTGTACAAAATTTTGGATCTAGCAGTATTAACGTGAGAGACATATTAAACTAGTAACTACCCGCAACTTTGAATTATCTTTTCTAATTCACAATAACGCAATTGTGGAGGAAAGAATTAGGGGTATCAAGGGGTAGAGCAAGAATATTTTTGGAAAATATTACTCTTTAATTCTTTAACATATAAAAGCAGTTTAATTCAGATTATAATGATGCTACCATCGCGGAGTTGAAGGCAGGGTCACTACCCACTGCGCCAACGGGTCAGTCTAAATATCTATAAGTCTAAATTATAACATTCTCCTGCCCTTCTCCTACTCATAGTGGGGGGCACAACATGTTATAAACACGTAACAACATGATTTGGCTAGGTATTTTACGATTTAAAATTATAAATGTGTATATATTTTCCAGTTTTCTGTCATCTATTACACAAGTATTTACCTACTTTGGAGAAGGATAACCGTGTGTTTAATGTCTATATATTTATATATTACTAGTAATAGCCTGCGGTTTCACCCGCGTACATACCGATCTCATGGCAGTGGAAAGTCTACTAAGTCGGACTATAAATTTATTTTTGTTAAATATATCATCAATATATAAAAGTTTCCGCAGCGCATTCGATGACAGATTTTTGACTAATTTTTACACCTAATTAAATTTTTATAACGGATCCCTATTTTTTTAATGTAACATAGCCTATGTTGCTCAGTAAAGATGCAGCTTTCCAAGGGTAAAAGAATTTTTGATATCGGTCCCGTAGTTTTTGTGTGAAAACATTACAAATATACATACAAATTTTTCCTCTTTATAATATTAGTATAGATCAGGGCTACACACACTGAGCCATAGGTATCCGTTCCATTTCGATTTTGCCGTAGAAAGCGCACGTGTCCCATTTGGGTTTTTCACAAAATCTGTCCGTCCGTATCCTCGCTAGTGATGGATCACCGCACTGCGGAATATGAGGAGAATTTATATTTCTATTTCTATATCGGAGATTGACATTTTGCGAGCTCTTTGTAATTTTTTTTCTTATGTCAACGGAATTAAGGAAATTGAGATATTCTGTTTGTTATTTCGCACGTCCAAGAATTTTAGCAAAAAATATACGTCTATATTAAATATATTTGCGATTTATCAATGCATATTTGAAATTTCCCCATTTACTGTTATAAGATATCGTAAAGCAAGCTTTCCGATTTTGTCGTGGAGTCTATCTCCTGATGATGCTTCGGTTGTGGGGCGAAACGATTGTTGAGTTTGTGATAGTGAACGCGTGTGGTGCTTGTGTATTGTGGCGGAGCATGGAGGTTCGCGCATGTGTTTTTACAAATCCAGCATGTATCAGGTATGAAAACGGATTGTCCACTCTGCATTTAGCATTATATATATTTTCTATTTTACTTCGTCGTGTATTATAGCAAAATAATTTTATTATAATTAATATAATGTATAGAAACCGGCTATACTCACGTGTTATTTTATCGGATGTGCCAGACTTGTTTCAAGCCCATAGGGGGCTCTTGAATAAACGAATATCGAATGAATATGAATGAATATAATCGTAGAGGTCATGAATAAGAATTCATGAGCTTTACGATAATAAGACGTGAGTATAGCCGGTTTCTATACATTAATTATGAATAACACTCACGATAGTTTAAATTCAAAAATAATTTTATTATTATTTTTGTATTATGGATCTTCGCAAAGTACTATAAATTCTATAAATTATCCAATAATTTTCTCCAAAAACGGAGAAACGCCTACGCCCAGCAGTGGGATAGTAACAGACCGTTACTTATATTTGAAACAAGTTTCTTATCATAGCAATATTCGTTTTAGTATTCGTAAGAGTTAGTTATAAATGCATTTCGTTCTAAACAGATGTTTTAAACTTCATAAGAACATGGGAGCTTAAATATAATCGATCGATCAAAAACAAAAAGTACCCACGATGTCAGAAAGTTGGGGCTCGTCTTAAACATTAGTACGTGCCAAAACTTTCGCAAACAGTTTAGCGAGTGATTAAACATGAATACAGATCCTATTAAATTATATGAACTTTTTTAAGTCAGACATAGTGATATAAGTAGATATAAGTGGGTAATGCCGTATGGTATACGGCTGAGTAGAATAGACTACCCGCATTTCTTACCGAGGTATCGTAAAAGACAACTAAGGTAAGTTGATCTGTCGTCTCTACCTGTCGACCGTGATACAGCAAACACGGTGGGCAGGGAGCGATCGCGGGCAGTGGTCTGCTCTGCTGAAGGGGGTGGAGGGGGAATTGTTCCGGGAACTTTTGTCCTGGATCCAATCTGCTGCTGGCGAGTCCAGGTGGTAACGACTTGCCTTAGCTCATCGTCTGCCACCCTGTCAGGGGACCTTTGGACGTTCCCAACGACGTATATCGGACGTCTGGCTTACAGGTCCCCGAGGCGGTCGGTGCATCTGGTGCTCCTGATGCACCGGTTAGCGGAGGGGGGCTTCTCTTTCGAGGGGTCCCTACCCGGAGAAGGTGTTTGTTCTCTGGGATCAGAGCTGTCAGCGGGGATGGGGGCAATATGTATAATGATACCCTGTCCTTGCCATCGGCAGCGTGGTGGAGCACACAGGTCGTTTTAGTCGGTGCGAGTCCAACATAACCGCCGCCTGTCCTTCGGGCGGTGGTACCCATAAGGGGTTTTTTCTTGTATTAAAAAAAAAGTTGACCCGTCGTGAAGTATCCGGTTGAGTAGAGCAGACCACCCTCATTTATTTCTGAGATATGGAAAAAAGGCAACTAAGGCAAGCTGACCGGCCGTGTGGTATCCAGCTGAGTAGATTAGACAACCCCCATTTCTTACCGAGGTGATGTAAAAGGCGATTAAGTTAACGTCAGGGAGGCGGGGAGAGACAACTAGTAAATATATTCTTATATCTTTAATATTTAAATTAGTTAATCATATATATGTATATTTTCGGAATCTCGGAAACGGCTCCAACGATTTTCCTGAAATTCAGCATGCAGAAGGTTTTAGGGGGGGGGGGGATAGATTTAGCTAGGTTTTATTTTAAAAAAATCGTTTTTATCCCTGTTTTTGGGCATTAAAAACATACAAAAATTTATATTGAATATATAAAACACTTTTGCCGAGGTTTACTATTTTGAATATCCTTAACATCAATAAAGATTATGGGCATTGATACTTGTAAATGCCCTCCAATAAGCCAATTTAATCCGTGGGCGGGTTTAAATGAATTGAATCATCCCCTATTGACTTTAAGGGTAGTTTAAACCGGGGTTTAATTGAATGGAGCGCTACAGGCTGCCATTATACAAGATTTACGGTTAGATTATTTTGACAAATGAATTTGACGTTGAAAGTTTTGGTTCAGAGGCGATGACTATTATTTTTTATATAAGCTTTCAGCTCCTGCTTTGTGCCTTTCAAAGGTACGTAAGTCGTTTGTGGGTTTTTGTATAAGATTCTATAATAAATTTCCGCAATCAATTTTAGCTCACAACAGTTAAAAAGAGGCTGATACAAAAATCCTACTATACTGTTGAGGATTATTTAGATGATAAGAATGCGTGAATATAGCTAATGTCCGATCCTGTACAAGATAGTAATGAGAATGTAACTAGTTATAAGTATTATGTTGAAAAGAGCAACCGCCGAGTATCTTGTTGGCTCTTCTTGGTAGGAACGGCTTTCCGAACCAGCAGTAAAAATGACGATTCAAAAGTACTTTTTACAAGTTTATTTGAATAAAGAATTTTTTTAATTTGAATATGACATCTATAATGGTTAGATTAGTTTAAAAAGAAATATCATTATCTTCCTGCCCTTATCCCACTCTAAGTGGGTTCGGCACAACATGTTATAAACATGTGACATGATTTGGCTACGTATTTTACGGCCGCCTGCCTGACGTCAACTTGTCTTAGCGTATTTTACGACACCTCGATAAGAAAGAGGGTAGTCTATTCTATTTAACTGGATACCACACGGTGATTAAAAAGAAATAATTTAATATAATTTTATCAAATTAATATCGAAGCTGTGGTTTATGTTAAATAATAACAAAAATTCAAAAGTGAATTATTAATTTATTTCTTAAGTAGCTTTTACCCGCCACTTCGTTTACCTCGACTGTTGTCGCGTGATAAGTTGCTAATAGATGGCGCTTTTCAATGTCATCCTATTCCTGTAGAATTAACAGGATGTCTATAGCATATATGTTATTTTGGTGTAAAAGTAATAATTGTGCCAAACTTCATCGATATTGGTTCAGCGAATTGGCCGTGAAAGAGTAATAAACATACATTCATACTTACAAACTTTCGCAGGATTGTACATGCAAATATTATATAAAAAGTAAGTAACTCGTTACTATCCCACGGCTGGGCATAGGCCTCATTCGCCGGAAAACGTGTGATAAATTGAGATTGTTAATGAGACATATACATTTTAATAAAAAAATCATTGGTGCCTGCCCGGGGTTGGAACCCATGATCGTCTCTAGAGAGTCACACTGTCTCACTACTGAACTATCATAGTAGCAATACATAATTCACATTTATAGTATTTACGTCTGTTTGGAGAAAGTTGGTTTATAAATCAGCCTTATTAAAACAGTACTAAATTATTTATGATTAATTTTTTATTATAGATCTCCGTAAAGTAACGCCTTCTATAAATTATTTAGCAATCATCTAAATTTGGAGGATAATTTCACAAACAATAGATAAATTATTGACGAGCGAAGTTCGTGGCCTGTGTAACATTTACAATGCACGCCTTGGGTGTGTCCTACATCTTAATACCGCAAACTATACTTAACGTTCACCATACCTAAAATACCAGAAACACGACCGTGTTATATTATCATATTTTGGATAGAGTTAACCGGAAAATTATCTACTAACCTTTAAATTAATAGGAGTTCGCGTTGACTTTAGTGTTAATTAAAAAAAGTAACGGCGTGTTACCATCCCACTGCTGGGCATAGACCCCTCAACGTTTCTGGAGAGAAGGTTTGGAGCTTAGACCTATCATACTACTCTAATGCGGATTGGTAGGTTCTCATATCCCCAGAATTCTCTAGAGATATGCAGGTTTTCTCACGACGTTTCTTTCACCGAAAAGCGTGTGATAAATTGTACTCATCAATAAAACACATAAGTTTTAACCGAAAAACTCATTTATTTGTACCCGAGAGAATCACGCGGTCTCACGACTGGGCTATCACAGCTAAAGTGTTACATAAATTTCATTTTAATCTATAATATTATATATATTTTTTATAGAATTATTGGGCGTTACTTTGCGAAGATCTATAATTTGTTCAGATAAAACTGGGGGTTTGAAACAGTTCCTATATAAGTATGCTTGTTTAGATAATGCGTCGCTTTGCGATTTTGTGAAAGTGAACATGTGTAGGGCTCGTGTATTGTAGTGGCGGTGGTGGAGGTTTGTTGTGTTTTTACGAATCCTGCATATATCGGGTATGAAATCGGATTGTCCACTCTACATTTAGATTACATATCTATATTTTCTATTTACGTTATCGCGGGTTATAGCAAAATGATATTATTATTACTTTCCTATAATAATATAATACATTATATTACTGATCCAGCGAATTAGCTGTGACAGCGTAGCAGAGAGACAGACTTACAGGCCCAAATATAAGTAGTTAGGGACAGAACAACATTTTTTGCACGAAATAATATACAATTTCTCCTATAGACTCAACGGCCGAGTATGGCTCAGAGCTCTGCTAATGGCTCGTGACAGCAGTGATGGATCGCCAACAGCACCCCCTGCGACCCCCTCCAACCCCCTGAAACCCCCTACTACCCCTGCACACTCCACCCCGCAGACACGCACGGCGAAAGAATTAAATGCTTTTGGGAGATGAACGTAAAGCGTTATTATAAAATAACTGTATCATATGCTTAGTATTAAAGTGACTTAATTCAAAAAAAGTTGTTTATCGGCAAATTGCAATAAATGCCGTGTGGTATCCGGCTCAATGGAATAATACCACCCTCATTTCTTAGCGAGGTGTCGTAAAAGGCGGCTAAGGTAAGTCAACCCGCCGCGTGGTATCTGGCTGAGTAGAATAGACGACCCTCAATTCTTAGCGAGGTGTCGTAAAAGGCGACTAAGATAAGTTGACCCGTCGTGTGGTATCCGGCTGAGTAGAATAGACCACCCTCATATCTTACCGAGGTGTCGTAAAAGGTGACTAACGTAAGTCGACCCGCCGTGTGGTATCCAGTTAAGTAGAATAGACCACACTCTTTCTTAATGAGTACTATGGTACTACTGAGGTAAGTTAAAGTCAGGGAGGCGACCAATCGCAAAATACGTAGCCAAATCATGTGACAACATGTTTATGATATGTTGTGCCGACCGCACTTAGAGTGGGATAAGGGCACAAGGATAATGCTGATGATGAATGTATCTAACTCAATCAAACCTAATTTTAAATTCGGTCCATTCAATACTAAAGCGTGCGATAAAATTTTTAAATTACTCAAATCTGACTCGCATTTACGCAGGTTGAAATGAGCCTACCTTCAACTCCAAAGGTCGTGGTTTCGATTTCCGCCTGTGCCAAAGTTTTCAAAAACAAGTCGGTGGTTTTTTGAGTTTTGGTGTACTTATGTGTTTATATTTATACCGGTTGTCTGTCACCTCAAAAGCTTTAAATTTTGCATTTTTCGTAATATATTTTATTGCTGCTCCTCTCTTATTCATCTTAACATGATGTTATATAGCCTATAGCCTTCCTCAATAAATGGGCTATCTTACACTAATTTTTCAAGTCGGTCAAGTAGTTCCTGAGATTAGCGCGTTTAAACAATGAAACAAACAAACATATTCTTCAGCTTTATATATTAATATAGATAAGAGATAGTTCTCGTATTTATTCCTGCTTCGTTATTATATAACTGTTGACCGTGGCCATTGAAAGTGATCCGAATGTTTTTATGCAATATACGAGAGCTTTCGCGACAGTATTGCCATTTAAGGACATTACGCATGAGTTACTTCAATGTACTAAAATTTTATGTTCATGTTAGGAATAATTTAATAATCCAAACTCTGCAATAGATTCTAGCCTTGCCATTACAGCAGTTTAAAAAAAACTGTTATGAGAAAGCTGGTACAGAAAGCCTATTCTAGCCTAGCTATTCTATTCTATTCTATTCTAGCCTAGGGCTAGGTCTAGGTTTTGCAATAAAGAGTTATTCGCGGTATTTATAATACGAAACCTCGTGATTATCTTAGGGAGAAATTTAAAGAAATAGGCGTCATGACTGTAGCTTCATGATATATCTACAGTAATTACAAATACTACAAATAACTATTTGTACGAAAAAATATATTAACTTGTATAATAAAAATAGTGATAGATGTGACAGACATACAAGTAAACTAACGACGCCAAGGTTGCGCCTCCAAAAGTTCCGGAAATCATTTGTCGGTCTCGGTACACAACACGGTTTTTATAACAAAATTCCTTAACATGTGTAGACTTTCCTTTACACAAGTTTAGAAAGCACTAAGTCATTGTTTACTAACTGTATTTTATAATCAGATATATACAAAATTAAGTTATGATAACTTAACTGTATTCGTAATAGAAACCTCAACTTTAAAGATTTTATGCGACTTTACTGCAGGTGAAATTGTGCAGTCTATATTTTCTTAGTTATTAACTTTTCTAATTTCGCAACTATATTTCAAATTTATATTTGGGACTTTTAAATTGTTCAGCCTTGATGATAAAGAACGTCAATTACAAACAAATTAAAATGCTATACTCGATTTAATGCCTATTTATAATACAGAAACCTTTTCCAAGTATCTTTTATAAAAAAAACTAAACAACTAGAATTCAGACTAAATAGAAATATATTAAAACTAACAAAGCATTTAATAATTAATGTAGCATAATATTTAGTTCTTTAAAAACTTGCGTATTTAAAAAATATCTAGAATTGATATTACGCTTTACTGCTACGAAGATCACCCAATTCAAATAAATCCAAAATTATTTTTTATTCCAGTAAACTTTTAAACAAATGTTTTTGAATCAACACGGTTTAGCAGTAAAGTTGACGATTCAAAAGCCCTTGCATATAAGTTTACTTTAGTTTACAAGTTTACTAGAATTTAAAGTTGAATGATAACATAAAGCAAACCAAAAAATGCAAACAAATATCAACCTAGACGAAAGATTGCAGGTAAAATCTTCTTCTTGGACGTGTCTTTGCTGAAGGTCCTGCCTAGTATAGTCATCATCATTGTCCTCGCATTTTCCCGTTATGCGGGGTCTGCTTTTCCAATCATGTGGCGCCATTTTTCCCTACAATAGGCATCTTCTTCGCGGAGTCCTAAATTTCTCATGTCCTTTTGGACAGTCGTCAACCACGTGGCGAAGGGCCTTCCTCTTCCTCTCTTTCCAATGGACATCGCAAGACTTTTTTAACTATGCAGTGCAGTGCAGTGCAGTACAGTACAGTGCAGTACAGTACAGTACAGTCAGTATAGTATAGTATAGTAATGGCCTGTAATCATCCTACGCGCTGGGAATGGGTCCCCTCTCTCCGTTTTTGGAGAAAAGAGTTGGAGCTAAGAGCACGCTACTCTAATACGAATTGGTAGGTTACACATATCTCCAGAATTAGCAAGAGCTATAACTGTATTTCTATCTATCACACACGGCACATGCCTTATATTAGGATCTTAATGAAGATTCCACCACATTCTGCCACTTTTAGCTGTTCATTAGAACAGCTATCTTTTATCTTGTTAACAGCTTTATCTGTTGCCATTAGGTAAGTGGGAAAGAGATTCTATTTGGTCTATCCATCGACAAACTTTACCGATGATTATGATTTTTCCATTTTTTTTTCATTTTAGATGAAATCTAGGTGACCGTTATTTCTGATCCACGCTGCCGGATTCCAAGAGATTACGTCCTTAAACTGGTTTCTGCAGTTCAAAAACCGAAATAATTATGAACTTCCGAGGTTCGGAACAAACTGTTCATTAGTGACTTTGACCTGCATGTGTAATTAATGTTTGATAGCAAGTAATTAAAGATTAGGCAATCTTTGATCCGAGTATATCAATGGATTAATTCACCTTTAATGTTATGTGAAGGCGAGCGGTTAGATTTACATATATTTTACAAACAAACTGTACCCGCGACTTCGTTTGGGTCAATTAATTGTTAAAATATCCTCAATTCAGGTATTATATGTTGCTTCATATTCAAGAAAAAACGGCGGTGTGGTATCCGGCTGAGAAGAACAGACCACCCTCATTTGTTGCCGAGGTGTCGTAAAAGGCGGCTAAAGTAAGTTGACGTCAGGCAGTCGAGTCGTAAAATACCTTGCCAAATCATGTGACAACATGTTAATAGCATGTTGTATCTGTTACCTACCAATCCACAATGGAGCAGCGAAGTGGGTCCTAAATACACTCCTTGTCTCCATATGGATAGTGGAAGCTTATACCCAGCTGTGGGATATTAACAGGTAACATTATATTAAAAGGAAATACAAATAAATATAAATAAATGTCTCAAATAACACTCCCTTCTCTGACCTTAATCGACGGTAATCAACGAATAGTTATACCGAAACGAAATCAAAATATACATAAATTGTATAATAACAATATATTGTATAATATCCACCGTGACACTTGCATTATATTATAGAACAAGAAGTCAAGTCCGTCTGTTCGTAAAATCAAAATTAAATGAGTGAATCTTATATATAATATGAATAATTGAATCATATATATAATATAGGTATATAAGATTCACTCATGTGTCTTTATGTATGGGGTATGATAAAGGACAGAACAAGTTTTATTTAGCTTTAAGTACATTTCTGTAATTACTAAATGAAACCAGTAGACTAGTAAATAGATATAAGAATTATATATCGAAAAGAACAACCCCCGAGTTTCTTGCTTTTCGCTTGCTTTCCAAACCTGCTGTAGAATTTAAAAGCACTTTTCAAGTTTACTTGAATGAAGAATTTTTTGAATTTGAAATTACCTAATCGCTGATTCATAAATCGTCATTCGTCAGCCCTAATCCCACTCTAAGTGGGATTAGCACGACATGTTATAAACATGTCACATGACTTGGCTACGCATTTTATGACCGGCCGCTTGCCTGACAACTTACACTATGACAGCAGTACGGTTAACGATTTAAAAGCACTTATTTACAAGTTTACTTAAATGAAGTATATTTTGAATTTAAATTTACCTAATCGCTGATTCATAAAACATCATTCTCCAACCCTTCTCGCACTCTAAGTGGGATTGGCACAACATGTTATAAACATGTTGTCACTTACAACTATCTTACTAACTTACACTATCAACGTTTTTAAAGAAAGTAGACCACACCTCAGCACAAATTCAAAAACGTCCGGTAAGGTCGGAACAACTGTTCTTCTTACATAAGGTTTACTCGCAAATTAGCATGACGAACCAATTTCCCAGTTATCGCACAGTAGTCAGTTAAAAACATTGTTAAGCCACTCGCTATCTGCCGTCAGAGCGGTCCGGTCGTATCGTTTTTTTAACTTTCGGCACGCGCGTGGTTCTGTTTATCTGTGATATTGTTTCTTGCGAATATGTTGAGAGTTCTAGTAAGTTTATTAAATTATATTTACAATAATTAATTAATTTATTATTATTATTAAATCTCTGTCAATACAAGAATATAATGTTTACTATAATATCTGAATGACCAAACTTCGGTCGGTATTTAATGAATAATTTTTAATAGATTGACCGCCGAGTTTCTTTTTGGTTCTTCTCAGTAAGAGCAACATTCCGAACGAGTTGTAGCTTCAATAATCATATTGATCCTTGACGATTCAAAAATGCTTGAAAGAGCTTATTTGAAAAACATTGTTTTGATTTATCTCAAATCAAATCAAATCAAAATATCTTTATCTATTTGAGGATATACTTAGATTCGTTGATAAACAGCACTGACTTCGCGACATCTTCGACACAATTTATATAAAACTGTAACCTTTAATAAGGTTAATAGTACATTACAGTTACCTTTCAGAAAATTTTCAGTACCTTTAAGTGAAAACCGTACAAAAATCCAAAAATGTTCAGTAGATTTCGAGAAAAATTGATTATAACAGACAGACAGCTTTTGGGGACTTTGTTTTATAATAAATTGTCTGCTCAAAGGTTGTCTGGTACAGATTGCTTTTAGCAATAAGACCGCCTTTGCACGCCTCTCTTTGGTTAAGTTTCTTTCTTTTTGTACCTTTGTGTAAACATTAACATTACATTAAAAACATAACACAAATGTTTTTAAAGTTATGTTAATGTTTATGCAATAAAGAATTTCTATCTAAGTATAGATATATAGCAATACATACTTGCTGATTATAAAACTTGCTTCAACCAAAGATTGACATTATCTGCGAGATCGCGAGTGTTATGAATTTGTCAACATTACCCTATACGTTCATCGTTGTGTGGTAACTCATTTTTATTAATTCACTAACAATGTTACTCAACGAAATCTTAATATTCAAAGAATAGTTGACTAGTGTTTAATAGAATGTAAGCTAGTCTTTACCAATATGCGGTTAACAGATCATCTTAAGATTTGTCAGTATTGCTTAAGAGTTCAAGGCACGTGTCGTAAATAAATACGCCGATTGTCATGATTGCCTACATCTTTAATATTTAAATGAATTAATCTTTGATATACACATACACACACATACACACACACACATACATATATATATCCTCCAACGATTTTCATAGAATTCAGTATGAAGAGGGATTTGGGGGAAAAAAATCGATCTAACTAGCTTTTTAATAAAAATATTTTAATAAAAATCTCGTTTTATCCCTGTTTTTGGGCATTAAAAAAAATACCAAAAATTTACCGATTAACGTATATATATACAAGATTAACTCATTTAAATATTAAAGATATCGACATTTTGACCTCGTTCAAGGCAACATCAGTACTATACTCGCATCATCAACATTGCATGTGTTGTTTTAACTTTTTGCTTGTGATACCTGTGCCGCAACTCAGCAGAGTAGGCAACTCATTGGTAGGCAACTCGATGGTCTCGGTATTCGCTTTTAAAATAAAATTCCGTAATCAATACTAGATCAGTCTACAGAAAGGTTTAAATTAAGTATCAGAGATATGCTTATACGTAAAGCATATTACAAAATTGAAGATTATTTGGATGATAAAAAAGCCTGGATTTGAAAATCCTTTCAGCTTCATACAAGACTGCGGTTTAATAATGTAAAATTGAAAATGTTTAAAAGATTGACCGCCGAGTTACTTTCTGGTTCTTCTCGGTAAGAGCAACATTCCGAACCAGTTGTAGCTTCATTAATCATATTGATCCTTGACGATTCAAAAGTGCTTGAAAGAGCTTATTTGAATAAAGATATTTTGATTTGATTTGATTTGGACTACCTTCCATAAATGGTAGAACCGGATTCGGTTTAACAAATAGCGCCCCCGTTATCAATCATTCATGAAATATCACAACCTAGATTCCATTATTTTCGCATCACGTAACACGTTAATCGGTGTTTGTGTTTTTAACTCATTTAAATGTATCCTAATTAACATGTTTGTTGTTTACAATAATATCAATGCATATGCATGTATGCTTGCAAAAATATTACACTAGATATCCGCCGTGTGGTATCCGGCTGAGTAGAATAGACCATCCTAATTTCTTAACGAGGTGTCGTAAAAACCGACCAAGGTAAATTTACTTGCCGCGTGATATCCGGCTGATAGTGAACGTGTGTAGTGCTTATGTATTGTGGTGGCGGTGGAGGTTTGTGTTTTTACGAATCCTGCATGTATCAGGTATGAAAACGGATTGTCCACTCTACATTTAGCATTACATATATTTTCTATTTTACTCGCGGATTATAGCAAAATAATTTTATTATTACTTTTGAATCATTGTACATATTGTTGTTCCGGTTAATGGTCTAATTGCGAAGAGCCTCGACCATCTTCAGAGGCTTTCGCTTAACAGTTGAATCAAGGGAAGGATACAGAAGGCAGTGTTGCTTGAGACGGCACGCATGTGAGGAGTGGAGGAGGATGTGGGAGGTTCCTTACTCTATAATCCTAACCACCAGGAGCTTGGGTCCTTTCTCCGCTCCCCGAGAATGAATTTTTTAATATTTTTTATTGTTTTTTTGTTAAAAACGGAATGAAATTTTTAAATAAGTGTATGAGAAAAAAATTGGTAATAATTGTGATTTATTTGGTTCATTTTTATTGAATCTGCGTAAATTACAAAACGACAATCATCCTCCTCCTGCCCTTATCCCATTCTAAGTGGGTTCGGCACAACATGTTACAAACATGTTGTCACATGATTTGGCTACGTATTTTACGACCGGCCGCCTGCTTGACATCAACTTACGTCGTATTTTACGATTGCTCGGTAAGAAAAAGGATTGTCTATTTTACTCAACCGGACACGGTGGGTCGACTTACCTTAATCACCTTTTACGACACCTCGGTAAGAAATGAGGGTGGTACTATTCAATTCAGCCGGATACCACACGGCGTAAATACAAAATGATAATAAATATGTAAAAGTATGTAAAATTGGGGGGTTAGGATTAAGATTAGTATTAGTTTGGCTGCTACTGAAAATCAGTGTTGGGCTTTCCAGCTCAACAATCGCTGAGTAGCTACCATTTTATAGCATTGCACTGCTATTATCTGTATGTGTCAACTGTTTGCTTGTTGTATACTTCACTGTACACTGTTAGAATAGTAGTGCAATTATATAAATAAAGATGTTCTTATTCTTATTCTTAAAATGTGTGGATCTTTATATACACAATGCTGCAACAACAAAAAATGATTTATACAGATGCTATAAAAATTTAAGATAAAGCATCTTATAACAGGTCACGCGCCAGTGAGTTAAGTGGGTCTTAATGAAATATTTTGTTTAATATTAAATTGCATAACCAAAACTCGTTTCCGATCTGATGAATATATATTATGTAAACCTTGATATAACTATGGACATCGCAAGAAAGTCTCTATATGATGGAGCGAAATTTTGACTGTATGTGATGATATCAAACAAGATCATATAAGGTACATATCAAATCAAATCAAAATAATCTTTATTCAAATAAGCTCTTTCAAGCACTTTTGAATCGTAAAGGATCAATATGATTAATAAAGCTACAACTGGTTCGGAATGTTGCTCTTACCGAGAAGAACCAGAAAAAAACTCGGCGGTCAATCTTTAAACATTTTCAATTTTACATTATTAAACCGCAGTCCTGTATGAAGCTGTATTGAAATCCTTCAATTCCAGGCATTTTATAATCTAAATAATAATAAATTTTGTAATATGCTTTACGTATAAACATATCGCTTATACTTAATTTAAACCTTTCTGTAGACTGGTCTAGTATGGATTGCGGAATTATATTGTAGAAGCCAATACCGAGACCATCGAATGAGTTGCTAACTCTGCTGAGTCGCGACACAGGTATCACAAACTTTTTGTGACCTCTCGTATGTCAATGATACAAATCGTGTAATACTCTTTGACTGGCCCGTTGGCGTAGTAGGTAGTGACCCTGGCTCTAGCTCAGCGAGTCACTGGTTCGATTCCCGCCAAGGGCTAACATTATCTATAAATGAATTTGTTTGTCTTCGAGTCTAGGTGTATATTTCTATTTAAGTATGTATTTAAAAAATATAAAAAGGATTGAATGAATGTATTTCTGTGCCTTTAATAATAATGCCTTTATAATTAATCTTGTTTTAACCTATCAGGCAATTTATTAAAATGTTTATAACTATACAATATAAATTCTCGCTGACTTCAATTGAAAACTTATAGACGTCTGCTTGAGTTTTGAACTCCTGAATCTAGTTAGTAATTTTTATCTCGTTTATATCAAATCAAAATAATATTTATTCAAGTAAGCTTTTCCCAAACACTTTAGATAATTTATGAATTTAGGCGTTACTTTGCGGAGATCTATATTACAAAAGTAATAGTAAAATTATTTTGATTGATTTTTAATTATAACAAAATAAAAACCCGCGAAAAAAGGTCGCGACATATTAATTACTGATAACTTATCAAAGTATCATTTGAAATTGAATTTGACAATAGTTACGTTAATAAAGTTGAAAACATCTGCTTATAAATGCGCATTCTAAGCATCGAAGCTAACACTCAAAATTACCAATAATATGCTAATAAACCTAACTGTTAAATACACTTTCCAACCGTGACATAACTTAACTGCTAAGTTAAGAAACGTCCTTGCATCGACACTATCTCTGTCTGTAATATAAACTACTGAACAGATTTTAATACGGTTTATCTATTAGAGTAAAGTAACAACCTGTGACTATCACACTAATGGGCTTAGTCTCTCCTTTTTTGAAGATAAGGGTTTGAGTTTTGACCCATTAGGTAAATCCATATGCAGACTTCTTTAGGATGTTTTTCTCCACCAAAAATCGTGATAAAATGCAAATATCAATTTTGATCAAGTTTTACCAGAAAACCTCATTGATTCGGTAAGAACTCGTATCTCCCAAGAAGGAACATTCTTGGAACAATATCAACGTTGGACTATCACAAATAATAATGATGATGTCCTCCTTGACGTATTCGTCAACGGCGAACCTTACTAAAGGCAGTGATTCAAGAGAGATTTGACTTAGTTGTAGAATTTCTTAAAATGCTTTTGAAACTGGTCGACAGACAGTTTGGTAGGAAATGCCGGAAAGCCATCTGGAAGGTTTTATTGAACGTTGCCTTATTCTTTTGGGATATAACATAATAATGTGTAAGTGAATTATTCCTCTTTTATTAGTCTACAGAAAAGTCAATAATAACATCTATGTATCTGTTAACAATAGCTTATAATACTAATTTTAACTTCTAATAAATGGTAAATTACAATGCGATTATTGGCTTAAACAGGCACTGTATTAATCCTTATAAATTTTAATAAGTTGGTAACCTTGAGCATATCACACTTTAAATAATTATCAGTTGTACCATATAATTCAAATATCTCAGTTATCGCAAAATTAAACCAAACGGGCGTGGAGATTTAATCGAACCCGGGTTAACTCAAGGCAAAACATTCTCTATGCAAAACCTGGACGGATAGTGAATAACTAAGTTGTCTCGCGCCAACTTACAATACGTTACTAGTTGTAAAATATTTTTTGAAAAGAAAAACTGCTTCTGTATTCCATCTCTTTTCAGTAGTAGTAATTTTCTGAGCCAGCGGTAGAATTGACTACTCAAAAGTACTTGTTTTAAATTAAGAGTTTGAATTCGAATTTACGTCTTTGAGTAGGTTAGTGACAAGTCAAGTTATAAAGCTGTTAAAAATTCATATCTATACTGTTGACCGTTTAGGAGTTCCCTCGTCTGGAGCCAATCCTGTCAGCAGCTGTAATGGTTAACTTAAACATGCATTGTCATCTATACTGGACTAGTATGTAAAATTACAGCTCAATCGGACACTGGGAAGTGGGTCAAATTAATCTTGCAAAATTCCACCACCATACATACACGGCAAGTTATATAAAAGCTTTAATACTTCAAACCCTCTTCTTTCCAGGTACTAACGTTATCTCTCCTTGCCGGTGTAAACCCCTACACCTCTAACACATACCAGCTACCACATTCAGCAGCCACTGAAACCCAAATACAATTTGCAATAGAGAACAATTACGACGATACTGGCCCGGGAGCGAAAGGTCCGGAGTACGCATACAAAACCTACAGAACCTTGGAAGATGCATTGATCAGCTATTTAGACGATCCAGATACAAAACTACCCGATCACGAGCGAGAAAAAGCATTGAACATTCTCCAAAGATCAGCGCAGTATAACAATCGGGATACCTTCCCTAAAACAATTGAAGAATATAACACATATATAAAAGAAACGCAAATACCACCTGTGGTGAAACTAAATATACCCAATGATAACCAGCAGGCTTTCTACAAGGAACCGATTACTAATGATGAATTTTTAGACCTCAGAGGGTTGGAAATAAATGATATTCCAACGAGTTATCAAAAAGAAAGAGACAACGGAGCGTTTAGTTTCCAAAAACTTCAAGCAGTAAAGAACAGTCCGTTGAACTTGGCGCATTATACGAAAGAATCTAATATCAAAGAACACCATGACGAGTTCGACCCTAACCCACAATACACCTTTTCTTATGGCGTACACGTGAGTATAATATTTCTTTTTATCATTAATAACACTGGTCACTAACACTATATCAGATTTATTTCCTATAATAAACGTATAATTCCTGGTCACTATAACGAAATCAAGTTTATTTCTTTTATAAAGCGAATCATTATTGGTCACTAACACTTTATCAGGTTTATTCCCTATATAAAGCGTATCATTACTGGTCACTGACACTACATCAGGTTTATTACCTATATAAAGCGCGTCATTACAGGTCACTAACACTACATCAGGTTTATTCCTTATATAAAGCGTATCATTACTGATCACTAACATTACATCAGGTTTATTCCCTATATAAAGCGTATCATTATTGGTCACTAACACTATATCAGGTTTATTTTCCTATAATTATTGAATCATGGTTCATTTACACTTTGTAAAGTTTATGACCTTACATGTACATGAAGTGATGGACATATCCCATAGCGGAACTCCAACTTGGGCTAAATTTGACCCATGGTTTAGGTGTTTCTCAGCAGTATAGCAAAATGTCCTTGTAAAGCTACACATGAAATGGAAAATAAATGTATTTAAACGTTTGCTAGTCTATTTGACGTTGCAGATTAAAAGGTTTCTTAGTTATTTATTAATATCAGCGAATTATAAATATAGTTGACTATTTTTAGACCTATCATCTCTAAGAATGTAACATAACCTTTGTAATAAATTTACAGCCATGACTTTTATAGTCTGATATTATACTTTTTTTGTTCTGTTAAATGTCAGATTAATTGTCTTAGATCAGTTGAAAGGATTTTTATAACGAATATTGTAAAAAACGCAATTAAAAAATTTAAGTACGTTAAAAGTGATGTAACTTTTAAAACTCAAAGTAACGGCCACTTTTATTAAAATAGACTTTGTCTGATTCCTAGCGATTCTTATTTTTACCAAGGTATCTTAATAGGCGACTAAGGTAAGTTGTCATGCCGTGTGGTATCCGGCTGAGTAGAATAGACCATTCTCATTTCTTACCGAGGTGTCGTAAATGGCGACTAAGCTTAACGTTAGGCAGGCGGCCAATCGGAAAAGAATTAGCCAAATGACATTACAATTTGATTAAAGCATGTTGTGCCGCCCCCACTTAGAGTGGGATAAGGGCAGGAGGATGATGATGAGAGTTTGACTAATTCCATACTAAGGCAAAATTGTGTTTGTAAGTTTGTCTCTCTTCACCGCCTGTGTCTAAGACACAATATTAACTTTCTTTTAACAGAATTATTAAGCGCAAAATATAACTCCACATAAAAGCATTAGACAAATCAACATTCTCCTGCCCTTATCCCACTCTAAGTGGGGTCGGCACAACATGTTATAAACATGCTGTCACATGATTTGGTTGGGTATTTTACGTCCGGTCGCCTGCCTGACGTCTACTTACCTTAGTTGCCTTTTGCAACACCTCGGAAAGAAATGAGGATGGTCTATTCTGATCTGCTGGATAACACACCGTGAGTCAACTTATCTTAGTTTCATTTTATGGCACCTCGGTGAAAAATGAGGGTAGTCTATTCTACTCAGCCGGATACCACACGGCGGGTCAACTTACCTGAATCGCCTTTTAAGACGGCTCGGTAAGAAGGAGGGTGGTCTATTCTCAGCCGGATACCGCACGGCTAAACGGAGATCCATAATACAATAATAAAATTCATATAATTCATAAAATAATATACCTAATCCATAGTAATAATAAAATTATTTTGCTAGTAAGTAACGGCCTGTTACTATCCCACTGCTGGGCATAGGCCTCCTCTCTCCATTTTTGGAGAGAAGGGTTGGAGCTAAGACCTACCACGCTGCTCCAATGCGGATTGGTAGTTTACACATATCCCCGGAATTCTCTAGAGATATGCAGGTTTCCTCACGATGTTTTCCTTCACCGAAAAGCGTGTGATAAATTGTAATTATCAATTAGACACATAAGTTTTAATAGAAAAACTCATTGGTGTCTGCCCGGGTTTGAACCCATGATCGTCTCTAGAGATTCACACGGTCGCACCGCTAGGCCATCACAGCTTTTTATTACACACAAAATTATTTTGCTATAATCGGCTATAAATCCAAATTCACAATGAAATACATTTTTATCGCGGATTATGGCGAAATAACTTTACATTTGTATTAGACAAAATATTGCGTTCTTCTTCACCGTTTATCTAGAGGCTAACTTAACCGTCCAACAGATAATTATCTCAACTATTTAGATTGTATCGCGAATGTTTTCATAATAACGTTTAATTGTTATATTCAGTTAACCCACAACGTTAACAATGTGTCTGTTATGATAATATCAACATAGGAATTATATTTTTTTAATCGTAATATATACAACTTTTACTGTCACGGTTATAGTTTCAATTTTAATTGCTACCTGGTCGGTAAAAGGAAAATTCGTGTCAGTATTTCCGCATTCTTTTTTACGTTGTTATCTTGCCCTCATCCCACTCTAAGTGGGGTCGGCACAACATGTTATAAACACGTTGTTACATGATTTGGCTGCGTTTTTACGACCGGCCGCCTGCCTGACGTCAATTTACCTCTGTCGTATTTCACGATACTTCAATAAGAAAGAGGGTGGTCTATTCTACTAAACCGGATACCACACGGTGGGTAAACTTACCTTAGTGGCCTTTTACGACACCTCGGTAAGAAATGAGGGTGGTACTATACTATTCAGCCGGATACCACCCGTACCCTGTAATATAGTAATGACTAAATGTAACTAGTTATAAGAGTTATTTTGAAAAGAGCAACCGCCGAGTTTCTTGCTGGTTCTTTAAGGAACAGCTTTCCACACAGCAGCTTGACTAATGCATCATATAGCGGCATAATAGCTACACTTAGTTAGGTTTATTTGTTTTTATTTTTGTTAGGATTTGTTGCATTATAAATGCATTAAGCAAGTGTCTTACGGAACGGTATATTGCAGTGTTGATTCTTCCTATTTATCGCATCGCTGACGCTGATCCCATTTGCTAATTAGCGGATTTTTTTTGTTTCTACTGAATGGTAATACTGTCTGAAGTCGGTCACCAGAACCTTGTTGGTTCGTAAATAGGATCAATCTGGAGCAATCTAACAATATTAATGAGTATTTTTTTATGTGGAATCGGCATAACATGTTCATACATGTATGGGCTTATTATTTAACCGGCCGCCTGCCTGACGTTAATTTATCTTAATCGTTAGTTGATCTTATCGATACCTCGGTAAGAAAGAGGGTGGTCTATTTTACTCAACCGAATACCATACAGCGGGTCGACTTACTTTAGTCGCCTTTCGTCACCGTCAACGTCACCTCGGTAAGAAATGGACCTCTTTAACACAATTTACATAAAACGTATTGTGCTATTAGCACCTTACCTACCTAGTACATTTTAGTATAAACCGTAGGAAACAGTACACAAGCATTTGAGCTTTCGGGGACCTTGTTTTATAATAAAATAAAGCTTGTGATACCTGTGTCGCGACTCAACAGAATTGGCAACCCATTCGATGGTCTCGGTATTCGCTTTTACAATAAAATTCCGCAATCCATACTAGACCAGTCTACAGAAAGATTTAAATAAAATGTAAGAGATATACTTATACGTAAAGCATATAACACGATTGATTATTTGGATGATAAAAAAACCTATCAGCTTCATACAAGACTGCGGTTTTAATGTAAAATTGAAAATGTTTAAAAGATTGACCGCCGAGTTTCTTTCTGGTTCTTCTCGGTAAGAGCAACATTCCGAACCAGTTGTAGCTTTCTTTAATCATATTGATCCTTGACGATTCAGAGCTTTAAAGAGCTTATTTGAATAAAGATATTTTGATTTAATTTGATTTAATAAGTATAGACAGACATTATATAAGCTAGGGTAATCATAGGTAAATGGCAGCCAGGCACTGTGGAAGTTTTTATAAATATTAAAACTGGTAATTGTAGAAAGCTGTTTACTATGTATAACGGCTAGACAACGCGATTATTATAATATTCGTAATTTTTACAACTTGTATAAACAAGTTTATAAAACTGTTACGTCTTTGAAGGCGGTACACGGTAATCTCATACTCAATTAATTTAATTATTTTTTATTACATGTATGTTTTATGGTATTTTGTAGCCATAAATCACGGAATAATAATGTAATTTATTCGTTCATTTCATTCAACACCACAGCTAAATATATAACTTCTATAAAGGATTTAGAAATTTGTGTTTATTTATTTAAAGGCTTTAGAAAAGTAACAATGCATATGTTATTCACAAAATACGTCATTTGAGTTTTTCTCGATCGGTGAATTATTTTAAATTCAAGCAAGTTGTTTACTTTTTAATTTCATCGAGTAACTTATTTCAGTTCTGTCTTTTTTGAAATATGTAAACTTTTTCAACTTAAATAACTTTTCAGGAGTCATATTGGACTCAAAGTACGCATTTTTGAGTCAGAAACAAAAGAATTCCTTACCATTATAAATGTAATTAAATAATTACATTTATAATGGTAAGTAATTCTTTTGTTTAGAATAGTTTAGTTATTAATAATCAAACTAAATAGTTTGATTATTAATAACAACATGTTAGACAACAAAAGGTCCTTTTGACTGGCCCGTTGGCGCAGTGGGTAGTGTCCCTGCCTTCAGCTCCGCGGGTCGCGGGTTCGATTCCCGACGAGGGACAACATTTTCTATAAATGAATTTGTTGGTTTCCGAGTCTGGGTGTATATTTGTATTTAAGTATGTATTTAAAAATTATATAAGTATATATTCACCAGTTGTCTGTCCATAACACAAGTATTAAGTTACTTACTTTGGGAACGGACGACCGTGTTTGTCAGTATGCCATATATTTATTATTTATTATAAAGGTCCTTTAAAAATTTTCCTCGATCACTATTATTTGACTCCGTGTTTTAAACAGTTTATACAAACCGGGTTACTTTCAACGCTTGAGGTTCGATTACCATGACAGCATAATTTAAAGCTAGGTTAATTCAAGGATAAATTAAATTGGATCAGATTTACGGAACAAAGTAACTTGCAAACTTTTACTTTGGTAACTGATAAACAACTTAAACCGAAGGTAAAATATAGAAAAACAAAAAAAGAGGAAGACAATTTTTATACATATTTCAAAAAAACAATGTATGCTTTTACAAGGTTATTACGATTTGGAAATTCTCCATTTTATACATAGCTACACAGCTACATAGACACCTCGGGAGGGTGGTCCATTCTACTCAGCCGGACACAACACGGCGAGCCGATTTATCTTAGTCGCCTTTTACACCTCGGTAAAGAAATGAGAGTGGTCTATTGTATTCAGCGGGATACCACACGGAGGTAATCCTATCCTACTTCCTACTAATATTATAAATGCGTAAGTTTGTGAGTATGTATGTATGTTTGTTACTCCTATATACACTAAACTATTATTCCTTATACATTACGCCGTGTGGTGTCTGGCTGAGCAGAATAGACCAACCTCATTTCTTACTGAGGTGTCGTAAAAAGCGACTAAGGTAAGTTGACCCACCGTGTGGTATCCGGTTGAGTAGAATAGACCACCCTCTTTCATACTGAGGTGTCGTAAAATACGACTTAGGTAAATTGGCGTCAGGCAGGCGGTCGGTCGTAAAAACGCAGCCAAATCATGTGACAGCATGTTTAATAACATGTTGTGCCGACTCTACTTAGAGTGGGATAAGGGCAGGAGGATGAATTATTCCTTATACATTAGGGTAACAAATAGGCTATAGAAATCCTGTTAATTCTACAGGAATAGGATGACATTGAAAAGAGTCATCTATTTTATCAACCTATCACGAGTCCACAGGTACAAAGTTGCGGGTAAAACCTTGTATTTAATATCAGAATAAATACAGCAAAACCGGGTTTTGCAAGTACAATATTACAAGTTAAGTTTAACACCTACATCCAATATGCTGCTAACATTTAAGATGTTTACAAGGAAGCGAATAAGAACCTGTATGTTTTTTTGGTGAATATATATATGATTGTGATTCTTCTAGAGATATTTTTGCAAAAAACTCGACCTCGCCATTTGTAAGTACACTAAAAGGTTCCGGGTTATAAATAGCATGAACAGTAAATTAATTTTCAGGTTTCTAATTTCGATCAGAACTAATATATCAATATCGTTTGCATACAATAAAAGTGTGATAAGTATGCTTTTCGTTTTTTGGCAATTTTGGGAACCTATGTTTACGAGTCATCATCATTCCTGCCTTATCCAAGGCCAGTGTCAAAAGGAGCTTTGTTGTCTTACATGTTGTTATTAATAAAATGTTATTAATTATTATTTCCTCCATATTTAATTTCTGCTACATTGAAAACTAATAAAATATCCAAGGTTTTCTTTACGTCAGGAGAAAAACTAGAGAATTCATCAAATCATTATTTTTAAGCCATTTTAGCGCGGGATGCGATCATCATTCCCCTGCCTTTATCTCACTCTAAGTGGGGTCGGCACAACATGTTATAAACATGCTGCCACATGATTTGGCTGCATTTTTACGACCGGCCGCCTGCCTGACGTCAACTTACGTCAGTCGTTTTTTACGACACCTCGGTAAGAAATGAGGATGGTTCTATTCTATTCAGCCGGATACCACATGGCGTAACCTATGTTTAGGAGTGTATTGTGAAATTTTCTATCCCGAATTATAACAAATAGTATTATATAAACTTATGAGTCACATCGCGAAGAAATCGAGTTGTAACTGACTGTGGCATTACGATTTTGTCGTTCAGGCTAATCTTCTGTTGATGCTTCGGCTACGTGGCGAAACGATCGTAGATATTGTCGTAATGAGTGTGTGTAGTGCTTGTGTGGTGCGTTGTTGGTGGTGGCGTTTTGTGACAAGTGTGGTGACTGGTCTTGCATGGATAAGGTATGTGAACGATGCCTGCTTCCTACACTGAGAGACATTTAGATAGCTAATTAGATTATCTTAACAAACGCGGAATATAGCAAAACAATCATAACTTCTGACCGTGTCAGTTTGTGACCAAGGTAGATGCAACTATGCCGATGCATCGAATCGAACCGAATTATACAAAGGTAACTCGATTTAATCACAATGTGACTCGTATTTTTATCACTACATATTATAAAACAAAGTCCATATTTCCGTATGTACGCATAAAACTTTAAAACTACGCAACCGATTTTGATGCGGTTTTTTTTAATAGATAGAGTTATTCCAGAGGAAGGTTTGTACGTATAATAACATTCAATACGAAATAGAGAAATACTGTAATTTTTGAGGTTTCTGTAAATAATTACATTTTTTTCCGCTTACATTGCAAACGCAGCCTAAACCCTACGAGATTTATCAAAATGATGTACTAAGTATTTGTACACCTTAAAAAGGTCTACAGAAAAGTCCGCGATGGTATATATCTATCTCTTATGGATAACCCAGAATAGCAGTTTTTTTCATTTAATTTTTACGAAAAATGATGCCTTATGTTCAAAGCAATTTTTATACAATACAGCATTAATCTATGGTGTAGGGATTCCATCTCATTCACACACACCTACATACATACCTACAAATCCTTATCCAATTGAGTACCTTAAATAAATTGTTGATTTAATATAGATCAATATTGCCGTTTACAGCATGTAATTTAAGTGAACATTTTCGGAGATATTACAGATTTAAAATCCCGCGAGGAGGCCGCGCTTCGACCTATAAGCACTTCGAATTTAGCAGCGACCGGAGGCGCAACTAAATGTCCTTTCAAGTTTATATTGTCTAATGATAAGAAAGCTATGAATGTTGTATGTAAAGACATTGTCTAATCAATTGTAAAAATAAATAATATCACTACATAGTATAAAACAAAGTCGCATTCTCTGTCTGTGCCTATGTCCGTATATCCCTATGTATGCTTCAATCTTTAAAACTATGCAACAGATTTTGATGCGGTTTTTTTTTAATAGATAGAGTGATTTTAGAGGAAGGTTTACATGTCTAATAACATTCAATATGGAGTAGAGAAATACTGTAATTTTTGAGGTTTCTAATGTGATGTCGTAAATAATTATATTTTTTTCCGCTTACATTGCAAACGCAAGCTAAACCCTACGAGATTTATCAAAATGATGTACTAAGTGTTTGTACACCATGAAAAGGTCTACAGAAAAGTCCGCGATGGTATATGTCTATCTCTTATGGATAACCCACAATAGCAGTTTTTGTCATTTACTTTTTACGAAAAATGATGCCTTATGTTCAAAGCAATCACTACATATTATAAAACAAAGTCCATATTTCCCTATGTACGCATAAAACTTTAAAACTACGCAACAGATTTTGATGCGGTTTTTTTTAATAGATAGAGTTATTCCAGAGGAAGGTTTGTACGTATAATAATATTCAATACGGAGTAGAGAAATACTGTAATTTTTGAGGTTTCTGTAAATAATAATTTTTTTTCCGCTTACATTGCAAACGCAGGCTAAACCCTACGAGATTTATCAAAATGATGTACTAAGTATTTGTACACATTGAAAAGGTCTACCGAAAAGTCCGCGATGGTATATGTCTATCTCTTATGGATAACCCACAAATGCATTTTTTGTCATTTACTTTTTACGAAAAATAATGCCTTATGTTCAAAGAAATTTTTATACAATACAGCATTAATCCTTATCCAATTAAGTACCTTAAATAAATTGTTCATTTAATATAGATCAATATGGCCGTTTACAGCATGTAATTTAAGTGAACATTTTCGGAGATATTACAGATTTAAAATGCCGTGAGGACGCCGCGCTTCACCCTATAGCACTTCAAATCTTTTAAGAGTTTGTTTAAATACATTCTGTAATTACCTGTAAAAATAAAATACGTAGGTAAAATGTAAAAGTAAATAAGTAAAAATGTACTATATGAGTTTAGATATTCCAAAGATAGCAGGAAATCTTCTTGGTATAGGGAAAGGAAATTGTTTTTCTCCAAACTTAACGCTTGCGGGCCACGGGCAGTAATTAATAAGTCAAAACTACTGGATCGATTTTAACCTTTTTTTTACACTGACTGACATGGGATATATATTTTATACCCGTGCGAAGCAGGGGCAGGCCGCTAGTTTATTAATAAGTAGAAGTCAAAGTCATTAGACATTTTCAAAAAATCCGTTAAGCAATATTATTTATCTAAAAACAACTAAGATGACTATATAAGATAATTGTTGTGTATTTATATTATTTTATTTATTAGTTTATATATTTAATATTTATTATTTCTATATAATTTTATGATGTGTAAATGTTTTGTCTGTGTATTGGTGTGTATTATTAGTATGTATTTAATTTTATAAAAGTGCACCACCCACATAATATTTTCAGCTCTCCTTAACCCTAAGGTCGTCTGGAAGAAATCGCCACTAAGCGATAAGACCGCCCTTTATACATTACATTTTGTTTTCTTTTTTTATTGCTGTTTTTGTTTCTTTTCTGTATTTTTTATCTGTGGTGTATAATAAAGTATATAAATAAATAAAAAATAGATATGAATCGGGAAAGTTAAAAATCTACCATTTTAACAAATAGACATAAAGACTACTTTCGAAGAAGAAACCTTTCGCATTTTTAGTATTTGAATATTTTTTTTTTTTTGGAAAATAAAATTACAAATACAGGTTTACTCACGATTGCTATTTCACCGAAAGTATCAAGTTAAATAAAAAATATCAATGTACTTTTGATAAATATAAATAAATTAGATATGTCAGTTTTATAAGCTATTTATATCAGACATAAACAATAATCGATATTTATAAGTGGTGTGCGAAATGTCATTGTTGAACATTTAGATTGTTGAATTCAATTATTAACTGGGACCAGTTGTAGATTATGACGAATCGCAAAAAAATAGATTAACAAAAAGTTGTCGCTAGCAACTGATAGACGTATGAACAAATTTAAAAACAATTTGGCCTATCACTGCGTAATTTAAATGAATGAATGATTTATTTATTTAAATAAATAAATAAATATATGGGACACTTACACACACGGTCGTCCGTCCCCAAAGTAAGTAACTTAATACTTGTGTTATGGTTGACAGACAACTGGTGAATATATACTTATATATTTTTAAATACATACTTAAATACAAATATACACCCAGGCTCAAAGGCCAACAAATTCATTTATAGAAAATGTTGGCCCTCGGCGAGAATCGAACCCGCGACCCGCGGAGCTGAAGGCATTATTTGGTACTAAACACTATACTATTTAAACTATTAACAAATAAATTGAAATAAAGTATTATTACTAAAAACAAAACAAACACAGTTATGACTATAAATTAACAATAAATCTAAAAACAGTATAGTGTGTTGTCCCCAAAATGGTGATCCACTCAGCATTTCAGAGCCATTTCTGCCATGAATGTAACTTGCATAATAGCCAGTACCTGGTGACCGAGCGTTGTTTAGTTATTTTTGAAAAGATATAAAAAAACAATTAAAAAAAGAAAAAAGCACCTGGTGACTTGTGGGAATCGATCCTAGGTGTTTTAGTACTTTTCTAGTCATCCTGTTACCATTAGGCTATCACAGCGTTATGTTTGACATAAATATCATTTGCACTAAATTTTACTTTTGAGTTACACCGTGTAGTATCCGGCTGAATAGAATAGTACCACCCTCATTTTTTACCAAGGTGTCGTAAAAGGCGACTAAGGTAAGTTGACCCACCGTGTGGTATCCAGTTAAGTAGAATATACTACCCTCTTTCTTACCGAGGTGTCGTAAAATACGACTAGGGTAAGTTAACGTCAGGCAGGCGGCCGGTCGTAAAATACGTAGCCAAATCATATGACAACATGTTTGTAACATGTTGTGCCGACCCCACTTAGAGTGGGATAAGGGCAGAAGGATGATGATGTACTTTTGAGTTACACATTTCGACTTATCTATCGAGTAAACATAGTGAAACATGCGGGTAGGCAAAACGCAAGCGCAATAAATCCTTTTGTACCCAATTATTGTGCATGGTATGAGTGATAATGATATAGGATGATTTGAATTTGAATTTGAATTTATGGGTCTCAGTCTTATAGCTAAGTTTCACTTTCATGGATGCGGTCTGGCCGCATGTCTACGCCCGCGGCTCCTCTCACCTTGAACCGATATTCATTCAAAGCGCGCGCGACCAATGCAAGGCCGGCGGAATACTCTTAAGGTGAAAGTTACGATTGTCCCAGGGTTACCAACGCCCAACAAATGCCCTAATGCCCAAATAACTCAATACAAGCTGTACGTGTAACTTCATCCGCGTCAAATTCAAAAATACAAAAAAATTATTCAAATTTCCAAATTTTTCGTGGTTCAAGTTGGCTTTTCAAGCTCTTTTGAATCGTTTAATTTTAATGAAGCTGCCATTGGTTCGGAACGATGTTCTTACAGAGAAAAACAACAAGAAACTCGGCGATCACTATTTTTAACAATAATTAATTAATTAATATGTATAAGACGATGACCTGACTGATGGGGGGGAAAGAATACGTACAGGTGACAGGTACAAGAGTTTAGAGTTTAATCGTCACATATACATAGAATATCGCGGACGGGGTTCTTCACGGCATTCCTTAATTGGATGTACCGGAAGATGCACCGTTTACAGTTGCGCTAGGCGTAGTGTTCCAGTAGGATGCATTGTGTGAGCTTAGGAACTGATAGGCGATGTTGATTTCATAACATAATGTATGGGGACTTCTTATATTACTACGAAAGCACTTCGATAACGCGGAGCAAACGAGGAGTGGCGCCATCTAGCTTTGAGTGCGGAATCACATCTTCCTAGTACGTTGTGTTACATATGTAATTATACAAAATATAATGCTAACAATTTAACCTAGTAACTGGTTGCAACTTAAATCCAAACTTTTGTATCATTTAAATAGTGTTCAGTAGTATAATGAGCGAATAAGTGTATTTTCAATTGGGTCAAATAGTGTATTTCAATTCAAGTCCAAAACTGATTGTGAAATTTTATTATAAAAACGTATAAAGATTGACAGAACAACTTTTTTATTTATATTATTAGTATGAATTCAGTCTTGGAATTGTCGAAAGTAGCAATTTGAAAAATCACTACACGTTCTGTTTAAAAACCATAGTCTTCGAACAGTGTGTGATATACTTTCTAATAAGAAAGTGTGGTTTTTTTAAGTGTACTAACGAGGTAATAAAAAAAATTACGTTCTTATAGCGCCAACCCTAGCCGTGAAAGCAATATTGAATGGTTGTGTATTTGGAATAAAAAATAAAAGTAATTATTTTATGTAAGCTTATATTAAGTAAAAGCAATGGAATATTTTTTGGGACTACCGTTTACTGCTTGATAATTATCTGATCTGATATCGAATCAATAATTTGCTTAAACGAACTGCCTAATATTGAATTGAGATTTGCCGGTATCAAATCAAAATAATCTTTATTCAAATAAGCTCTTTCAATCACTTTTTAATCATCAAGAATAAATATGCTTAATGAAGCTACAACTGATTCGGAATGTTGCTCTTACCGAGAAGAACCAGGAAGAAACTCGGCGGTCAATCTTTTAAACATTTTCAATTTTACATTATTAAAATGCAGTCTTGTATAAAGCTGTATTGAAATCCTTCAATTCCAGGCATTTTTATCATCCAAATAATAATAAATTTTGTAATATGCTTTACGTATAAGCATATATCTTATACTTAATTTAAACCTTTCTGTAGACTGATGTAATATCGATTGTGGAATTTTATTGAAGAAGCGAATACCGAGACCATCGAATGAGTTGCTAACTCTGCTGAGTCGCGACACAGGTATCACAAGCTTTTTGTGACCTCTCGTATGTCTATGATACACATCAAATTTCGTGTAATACTCTTTGACTGGCCCGTTGGCACAATGGGTGGTGACTCTGCCTTCAGCTCCGCTGGTCGCAGGTTAGATTCCCTCCGAGTGCCAACATTTTCTATAATTGAATTTGTTGGTCTTCGAGTTTGGGTTTATATTTGTATTTAAGTATGTATTTCAAAAATATATAAGTATATATTCAACAGTTGTTAGTCACCCATAACACAAGTATTAAATTACTTACATAGAGGACGGATGACCGTGTGTGGAAGTGTCCCATATATTTATTATTATTGTTATACATATGGTATTGCTGCTAAAAGAAAGTGCATTTTAACGTTTACACATATGTCAAAAAAACGTGTTTTTTAGTTGTGCTACTATTGCAGCCCAAGACCGATATAAAAAATGAATAGAATTTTAGATCTTATAATACATTTTGAATATTAAATCTTATATCCAAGTTCACAAATATACAAAAGGCAGAAATGTCTGTTTATCAAGATGGCCGTAAACGTTTGGATCACGTTTTTTTCTTTGTCCGTTACAAAATATCGAACTAAACTGGATCAATGTCGACTAATTACTTCATATGGACCAATTCCCAAAACAATGGGGCTATAAATAGCAAGGTCAAATTAGAGCGTCGTTTTTATTAGATAGCGCGTCTTTGTCTTTATTTTTTTTCCAAATCTTTTAAATCTTGTGGCCAAAATGTTTTGTGAAGGTGGATAAATATGACGATAGAGAGATCAAAAGATAAATTGAAGTGCAATAATATTAATCCTATGGTTTATATCTTCACGTGCAAAGGTAAAAATATTTAAAAAGAAAACCCACCTCCTTACATTTAATATGTAATCATATCGGATTAAACTTAAAATAAAGTAATAGCCCAGCGGTGAGACCGTGCGACTCTTTCGAGGGGGTCACGAGTTCAAACCCTGCGCAGGCACCAATAAGTTTTGTAATAAAACTTTTGTGTCTAATTGATAATTGCAATTTATCACACGCTTTTCGGTGATGAAAAATATCGTGAGGAAACCTGCATATCTCTAGAGAATTCTGGGGATATGTGTGACCTACCAATCCGCATTGGAGCAGCGTAGTAGGTCTTAGCTCCAATACTTCTCTTGAGAAAACAGAGCCTACGCCGTGGCATAATAAAGTAAAGTAACAACTTGTTACAATTGAAACGAATATCTACAGGTTCTGGCTGGTTCTTCTCAGTAATTGCTTCTCCGAAACACATTCTTTAACATTTGACGATTTAAATGTACACAAACAAAGAATATCTTGAATTTGAATCATCACGATTATCGTGAAGACTTCCAATTAAAAAAAAGGAATTCCGCATAAGCGGTGTTAAATTGGCCTCGAAATAAAGTTACCTAACCAAATACAAGCCACCGTGTCTGCGAAATGGAATTAATTTGGCAAATTAACAACATTTTTAAATTGCGATGACTGAGGTCATGTTCAAACGTTTAAAACAAAACACTACAACTGCCTTGCTAATAATATCCTTTCCTACTAGGTAATATTATAAATGCGACAGTTTACGAGCATTCTTTTATCTTTGTTACTCTTTCACGGCGAATCTGGTGAACCAATATCGATGAAATTTGGCACAATTATTCCTTATACACCGGAGTAACACATAGGTTATAGAAATCCTGTTAATTCTACAGGAATAGGATGATATTGAAAAGCGCCATCTATTATCAACCTATCAGAGTTTTGCTAACAATTTGCAGAGTTGGAGAGTGAAAGAAGTTACTGGTTTATTCCAAGACTACAGTCAACGCAAACGAAGTTGCGGGTAAAAGCTAGTAACTTAATAAATGATCAACATTTTCCCGCCCTTATCCTACTCTAAGTGGGATCGGTACAACATGTTTAACAACGTTGTGATGTGATTTGTATAATTTTGTTTTTAATCTTCTGTGTAAAGTTTGCAAATATCTATATATACAGTTTTTCGTTACACAGTGTGGTATCTGGCTCGATAGAATAGACTACCCTCATTTCTTACCGAAGTGTCGTAAAAGGCGACTAAGTTAAGTAGACTCGCCGAGTGGTACCTGCTGAGTAGAATAGACTACCCTCATTTATTACTGAGGTGTCGTAAAAGGCGGGTAAGGTAAGTCGACCCGCCGTGTGGTATCCGGCTGAGTAGAATAGAACACCCCCTTTCTTACCGAGGTGTCGTAGTAGGCGGCTAAGGTAAGTTGACCCGCCGTGTGGTATCCAGTTGAGTCGAATAGATCACCCTCTTTCTTACCGTGGTATCGTAAAATACGACTAAGGTAAGTTGACGTTACGCAGGAGGCTGGTCAGAAAAGGTTAGCGCTTGGAGTCATCACGACTTGGATGACGGCAACGAACGAGGAAATCTTTGAACAGAAATCTATCGATCATTTGTATCGACCTCTACCTTAATTAATGCCTGTAGCCATTTCATATTTTAATAACACACCTTGATTTATAGTTAAGAAAGAATTTTTATTGCGGTATTATTGCTAGTATGAATTATAATACGATCATATTGTTTATATCCTTATTAGTTTAGATGAAATGGTGATATTTTATCTAACATAGTTAGTTAGACATAAAAACATAGTTAGTAAACTTAAGAAGCCATCATATGGTATCCGACTGAGTAAATTTTTTGAGAGAAAGAAAAATTTTGTGACACTGATTTCTACGCGGGCGAAAATGCTAGAAAGCTAGTAATTTATAGGACTGGCCCGTTGGCGCGGTGGATAGTGACCCTACCTTCAGCTCCGCGGGTCGCGGGTTCGATTCCCGCCGAGAGTCAACATTTTCTATAAATGAATTTGTTGGTCTTCTAGTCTGGGTGTATATTTAAGTATGTATCTAAAAAATTTATAAGTATATATTCACCAGTTGTCTGTCGACCATAACACAAGTATTAAGTTACTTACTTTGGAGACTGACGTGTGTGTAAGTGTCCCGAATATTTATTTATTTATTATTTATTTATATAATTTCTATATTCTTTTCCAGGACAAACACACGGGTGATTCTAAGACTGCTCACGAGACGAGATCAGGTGACGTGGTTCGAGGGTACTACTCCTTCATAGACGCTGACGGCAAGCAACGCACCGTCCACTACACAGCTGATGATGTGGAAGGCTTTAAAGCCACTGTTCAACGCACGCGCACCAACGCACAATAGACAAAATGAAAATACGCCTTAAACATAAAAATGTTTTTAAATACCCATAGACCAATAAAAACAGTTGCCTGGAAAGTCGGTTTTACGGGCAAAGATTTTACGTGACAACTTCTTTTTAAATGTGATGGATTGGAGTGGGAGAGAGACGCAAGGCATTCGCCAGTCCGGCGGGCCTCTCTTTCGTTCGGTGACTCATCGTAACAGACGTGAGCGGGCGTTACACTTTTTCATGAGTGACTCCAAGCCGCAACCTAATTTAAGACGTTGTCACGTCAAAAGTAAATAATTTATAGAATAAGGCGTTACCTTTTGGAGATCCATAATACAAAAGTAACGTTAAGTTATCGTAAACTAGAAATTTTACTTCCCGTCTCGTATTAAACAGGAAGGAATGCACAGCTTTTTTTTCTGCTCAGTTTAAAAATACTAAGCCTACCCTCAATTTGGATACAAAATTCACTGATATGCATTACTACCTGAACAATTTAGTTTTGCTAATAAGTTTTACATAATGCAATTGATTCAATTAACTATTCTATCTCAATGACCGTATTTAAATGATATTATACACACATATATTTATTAAACCGGGGGTACAATTTGTTTCTTTATACATGCTTATCTTTAATCTTTAATATTTAAATAAGTTAATCTCGTATGTATATATACATATTTTCGGAATCTCGGAAACGACTTCAACGATTTTCCTGAAATTTAGTATGCAGGAGGTTTTGGGGGAGAAAAATCGATCTGGCTAGGATCTTTATCCCTGTTTTTGGGCATTAAAAAACTACTAAAATAGAAACAAAAAGCAATAGATATTTGAGCTGTTAAACACAAGCTGTGACAGCCTAATGATGACGCGTGAACCAAAAAAGTCCTAAACCTGGGATCGTTTCCCCCATGTCATCCGGCGCATAATAGTTCACAGTACTCTCAAGGCTTTTAATCATCCAAACGAAGCCCCCTAAACTAAGCCTATATCTTAACGCAAACACTTTTTATATTCCAAGTGAAGTAAAATTCGAAATCTAATACCCATTGCGATAATATATAATTGAAAGATTTGTATTTCGATAAATTAATGCGCATTCGTTACATCACTAAAATAAATTACACACTCTTTCGTTATATTTTAAATAATTATTTTATTTACATAGAAAACATATTTCACAATTGGAGTGAGTGATTATTTTGTGACTCTTTATGTCTCTATTCTGTATATTTTGTAAATAATGTTAATACTCGGATAGTTTTAGTATTTTTGTATATATAAATTATAATTTAAAAAAAAATTGTATTTCATTTGTACCTTTATTCTTGCTTTATTTAAAAGATTTGTTAGCCGTGTGTTATACGACTGAGTAGAATACACCACCCTTTTTCTTACCGAGGTTTCGTAAAAGGCAACTAAAATAAGTCGACCCGCCGTGTGTAATCCGACTGAGTAGAATAGCCCACTATCATTTTTTACCGAGGTGTCGTAAAAGGTGACTAAGATAAGTTGACTCGCCGTGTGGTATCCGGCTGAGTATAATAGACCAGCCTCTTTCTTACCGAGATGTCGTAAAAGGCGACTATGGTAACTTAACGTCAGGCAGGCGGCCGGTCGTAAAATACGCATCCAAATCATGTGAGATGTTTATAATATGTTGCGCCGACTCCACTTAGAGTGGAATGAATAAGGGAAGGAGAATTATATATTTTTAAAAGCTTTTATTTAACTTTCCATGTATATATGAAGGTGGAAACTTGCAAGTTAAATTTGACCCACTTCCCGGTGTCCGATTGAGATGAAATTTTATATACTGGTCCAGTCTAGATGACAATGCATGTTTATAACAAGCATGACCTGATGCTGCCAGGATTGGCTCCAGACGAGGGAACTCCTCAACGGTTAACAGTAGAGACATGAAATTTTGTTAAAAGCTTTTTAACCTGTTACAGTTCAAATGTCTTTTCTCATATAGTTATTATACTAGAGTACTGGAGGCATAAGAGGCATTATTTGCTATAATTCGCGATGAAGTAAAATAGAAAATATATATAATGCTAAATGTAGAGTGGACAATCGGTTATCATACCTGATACATGCAGGATTCGTAAAAAACACATGCACAAACCTCCACCACCGCCACCACAATATACAAGCACTACATATGATCACTATCACAAACTCAACAATCGTTTCGCCCCGCAACCGAAGCATCATCAGGAGATAGACACCACGACATGGCTTTGCGATTTTGTGGTGGCCGTGGTGGAGGTTTGTGCATGTGTTTTTATGAATCCTGTATGTAACATGCATCAAAACGGATTTCTACTCTACATTTAGCATTTATTATTACTTTCGTATTATGGATCTCCGCAAAAAAGTAAGTAAGTAAGTAGCGGCCTGTTACTATCCCACTGCTGAGAATAGGCCTCTTCTCTCCGTTTTCGAAGAGAAGGATTGGAGCTAAGACCTACCACGCTGCTCCAATGCGGATTGGAAGGAGATATGCAGATTTTCTCTCTATGTTTTCCTTTAGCGAAAAGCGTGTGATATTATGATAACTATTTAAAATATCTCCTTTGAATATTTTTATAGCAATGTATTGTAACGTTGTATCTCTATGCATTGCATCTCTAAAATAACAGTCATCAATCAATAGACAAATTAGTAAAGTAAATATGTTTAATATAACTATTAAAAAGTGGCTGGTACATAACAAAAGCTCACATAATTATACTTCGACCTTGAAGATAGTTAAATATAAGAATTAAGGTAAGTGCACTAGTAATTGACCATGCACTAATAGTTGACCGTTTTGTATGAAATTTTAAATAGTAACGTTTTTTTTGTTGTAGCTAATAAAAAATAAATTTGTAATTACCTATTGCCTTCTATTAACAATTGCCCAAAAGCTCAGATCTGTAGCCCATTCTTTAATATTTTAAATATAATATTATTAATTAATACCTTTTGGACCAGGCATTACTATTTTACTAGGCCTGTGAAGATCTGTCCAGGCAGAAATTCGTATCGAAGCCTGTACGCCGTTTACCCTAAGGCACACGGGTAGAAGAAGACCTTGCTACCTATTTTATAATTATAGGCAACAGTCATTATTGGGATCGCATATAACGCACTAATGAGGAGCGCATAAAGTTTTTTCAAAAGTAGGTAATATAATTTATTGACAAAACCCTTAATATGCTATCCTTATATATAACAAACAAAGGGATTATAAAAATCAAATTGGGTAGCTTAAATCTTAAAGTATTAAGCTTGTCAAAAGTGGAAACGTTTAACGAGATAAGTATCGGACTACGTTTGATGCAAACATGACAACACAATGTAGTCAAGTAATGCCATCGCCTAATCCGACGTACGGTAGCGATGCAAAATAAACCATAATAATATTAACAAATGCGACAGATTGTCCTTTTTGACCTGTCTACGGTGTTTCTCTAAGGTCTTAAGAAACTTCTGAACGGTTAAATTTGACCCAGTTTGATTGCTGGACGTCAACAATGGCCTCCTTCTGCAAAGAATCTCGGAAGAAAGCAGTGGAGTGGATCCAGGAAGTTTGAATCCTTGAATTTAAGCCGCCGCCCAGTAGGGCACAAGCAACTCACTAAATCCCTGCCGCCTAATGGGGAAATCCGAGCATTCCGAACGGAAAATCGGAGCTTAAAGTAGGTCCCAGAGATGGATGATGCATCTGAGGCTTCTGATACAATGATTAGTTGAGGGATGCAGAGCACCTTTCCGAACCAGTCGTAGCTTCATTGTAATTTGATGATTCGAAAGTGCTTTTAAAAGCCAATTTGAATAAAGAATTATTTGAATTTGAATTTGATGGGCCACTGATTTGAGAGGCCTCAAACGGTGGCGCTTACCGGGTTAAAGAGCTGCTGCTTACGGGGTATGGGATAGGTGCCTTACCCTCGCCTACAGCATAATGATGTACTGTTAGGTTTTTAGTCGGTGAGAGTCCAACATACCCGCCGCTGGTCGGCTTGGGGTGGCGACGATTCGTAATGGGTTTTCCTGACATAAAAGAGTAGAATTAACAGAAGCGGTATGTAAAATGTGTGATTAATTAATTAGCCCAGTGTATTCTATTTGAAATCATAAGGGAAAGGTCCTCAGGAAACCTTCATATATCTAGAAAATTCTGGGAATATGTTTAAACTGCCAATCCGCACGGGAGTAGCGTGGTAGATCTAAGCCCCGACTTTCTTTAATACGAGAGGAGGTTTTTCCCTATCTGTTGGATAGTATCAAACCGTTACCTTACACAACAGATGAACGAAAATATCATGAGGTTTTAGGATACATCACCATTCTTCTACCCTTATCCCACTCTAAGTGTGGTCGGTGCAACATGTTTTCTCTTCCAATAACTCCTATCATTCGTCAAGTCTGTTACTTTTTCATGCATGTCATACTTCACACAATCCAACCATCTCTTTTCAGGCCTCCCTCTAGTCACATATCCATCCACATTCATATTCTCGTTTGGTCACATCGTTTTCATCCTTCCTCATTGTAAGGCCATACCAACGTAATTTTGCACTTCTTTTTCTTGTGTAATAGATGCAACTTTTAGAATAATTTCATATTTTATCCCCTTACATACTCTTTTCGTATTAATGGGACGTATATCTCGGGGTAATGTGTAATTTGCAAATACGCTTTAGAGCTAGAGGATGGTAGTAAGTAGCGGGCTGTTACTATCCCATTGCTGAGAATAGGCCTCTTCTCTTCTTTTTTAGAGAGAAGGTATGGAGCTAAGACCTACCACGCTGCTCCAATGCGAATTGGTAGGTTTCACATATCTCCAGAATTCTCTAGAGATATGCAGATTTCCTCACGATGTTTTTCTTCACCGAAAAGCGTGTGATAAATTGCAATTATCAATTAGACACATAAGTTTTAACAGGATAACTCATTGGTGTCTGCCCGGGTTCGAACCCCTGACCTCCTCAAAAGAGTCGCACGGTGTTACCGCTGGGCTACCACAGTTATATGAAAAGGGTGGTATTGAAACTATTAATGTGTTTGGTCTCAAAGAGTTAGATTTTTCCATTGCAACCTACATTCATTATTCGCTTTTGGTTTAGTAAATCAAAAAAACGGGTCACGATAACCCGAAACTAACATTGCCTTGCGTAAACGATAAAAGTCAGTTATCATTGGTTATGTAAAATCTTGGTCGCATATCTTTTTGTTGCTTTTGTTAAATTAATCCCCTTATCGTAAGAGATTAAGATCGGGGCTGGCGGTTTTATCATAATTAATTACAAAATCTATTTGCGTTATTTATTTTTATTATTTTATACACCTACATTATAGAAAATATTGGCGGTGGAGAAAATAAAAATATAAAAAAGTAAGTAACGGCCTGTTACTATCCCACTGCTGGGCATAGGCCTCTTCTCTCCGTTTTTTTTTTTTTTGGAGAGAAGGATTGGAGCTAAGACCTACCACGCTGCTCCAATGCGGATTGGTAGGTTACACATATCCCCAGAATTCTCTAGAGATATGCAGGTTTCCTCACGATGTTTTCCTTCACCGAAAAGCGTGTGATAAATTGCAATTATTAATTAGACACATAAGTTTTACTAGAAAACTCATTGGTGCCTGCCCGGGGTTTGAACCCTAGACCTCCTCGAAAGAGGCGCACGGTGATACCGCTGGGCTACCACAGCTTATAATAAAAAAATAAAAATATATATATTTGAAAATGGATGCAAAATATGTATTTTGACGAGACGAGAATGTTAAGGTGCATTTGTGGTATCCGGCTGAAAAGAATAGTACCACCCTCATTTCTTACTGAGGTGTCGTAAAATAAGGCTAAGGTAAGTTGACATCACGAAGGCGGCTGGTCGTAAAATACATCGCCAAATCACGTGACAACATGTTTGTAACATATTGTGCCGACCCCACCTAGAGTGGGATAAGGGCAGGAGGAAGAAGGAAGAAGAATAAATGCGTTAAAAAAACTACCCAATTTTCGTTAGGGATTAGGAAAAAACGCAAAATAAGTAACTGTGGGTATTCAAAAAACGCGAACGAAGTCGCGGTTAAATTTAGCAACAGTATAATCCGTGTTTACAATAATATACTTATTAACAATTAGCTTAATCCCCCAGGAGTGAATGCTTCTCCGAAGGTGGGACGGGACAACAATCCACAACAATGCCTTGTTGTATATCACGTATTATATTGTTGTAAAGATGGCGTCCCGGCGAGCTGTCACAACATAGCGACCTGTCGCGCGGATCGACGAGTGTGGGTACTTCTCAAAGTTTAAAATTTAAGTAAGATATAAAATTTAAATAATTATTGCTATTTTTCATGACAATAGAAGGAATATTAAATTAACTTACTATAATATTAAATTAATACATAAATACTCCCAAACAGACAGATAATTTAGCAACTAATTATTATTTTCAATCGAGTTAGTTTTAATTTTGCAATAACTCAACTAGTGCAAGCATGAAATGCTTACGGTGACTATCGTTATTAAGTTGAGAAAAAATTACTACTATATCCACTATGTAAAAGATAAATATCCTAGCATTGATTTTTATGCGGTATCTTAAAGAGATTATTATGTAATTTATAGAATTAGGCATTACAGTGTGGAGCTCCATAATACAAAAGTAATGAAAATATTATTTAGCTGTGATCCGCGATAAATGAAAATACATGTAATGCTAAATGTAGAGCGTACTATTCGTTCTTATACCTGATACATGGAGAATTTGTTAAAAAAAACTCATGCACTCTCTGCCACCAATAAGAAAATTGTTGAGATTGTGATTGTGAATGCGTGCAGTGCATTTGTATTGTTGTGTTATTGTTGTCGTGTATTGTATAAGTTTTTACAAATTACCTGATACATACAGTATGAGAAAGGATACTACACTCTACATTTAGCATTACATATATTTTCTTTTATCGCGAATTATAGCAAAATAATATTTTCATTTATTTATTTAGATCATTATATCTTTATTGAAAGATCGCTTGACTTTTACAATCAATTTGCACATCCTTAACAAATTATACATCTAAATCTTCCTTATGAATCACATTCGAAATAGGCAGACGCAGAGGGACTTTATTTTTTATTTAAAAAGGCCATCAACAATATAAACACCATACATAGCTACCATATACCATATAAATACACAGTATACAAGGATTATTAAATTAAGTGGTATATTAATTATAGATGGCAACAGCATGCGCAGATTGACAACAACTATTAAGAACTATATTAAGATAAAGTGACAATGAACATAAACAACAAACGTAATAAATTTGAGAAAAAAGAAGAAAGAAAAAGACTTTATAAAATGTAGTCATAAATTCGAAGGGTTCCAAAAATCAAATTTTATACTATTGCTCGAAGTTTGAGAATCTACATCATGAATCGTTCATTGATTCGGAAGAAGCTGGTTTTTTGTCCGGCGTCCTGCGCCAATGTCAGGTAAGACGTCAGTTTTTGTTTCGGCCCTCGTGTCGAACAGACAGACA
This sequence comes from Morpho helenor, assembly GCA_029227775.1. Lineage (NCBI taxonomy): Eukaryota > Metazoa > Arthropoda > Insecta > Lepidoptera > Nymphalidae > Morpho > Morpho helenor. Next base: position 16,525,590 of record JARGCU010000020.1, on the reverse strand, counting down.
CGCCGGACCTGTCACACCATTGATAATATTCCTATCCGGTTCACCTGAATAATCTACTATCTGATATTATTATAATTATTAATCATACAGCGATTCGCTTCCTCTTTTAGAGCAAGTATTTTTAATAGGAGATCTGATACTTTTAACTAATAGACAAAGAAGGAACAGAAATTAGCTTGCGACTCCTGCTTTGCCCCTTGCAAAGGTACGAAAGTCGTGTGTCGGTTTGGGTATTAGATTCTATAATAAAATTCCGCAATCAATTTTAGCTTTTCCATATTAAAAATTTGAAAAAAAAGGGTGCGTGTATTATATTTATGTACGCGCGTGAGAATTTATAATTCTTTGTAATCATTAAAAAATTTGTGATAAAAATTAAAATTAAACATGAAATTAAAAAATTAATTTCAATATTTATTATTAAATTGAATAAATAAAAATAATAAATATTTATAAAAATAAATGAATAAATTTAACGAAAACTTTTTGATAAAAATGAAAAGTGAATATAAAAGTAACACAATGATAGCAATATTTAAAAAATGAATAAACTTAAATTCAATGAATTCAAATAGAATTTATTATTAAATTTATTTATTAAGTTTTAAAATATTGAATAACCAATAATAAATATTTAACATTAATAATTTAATAATATTTAGTATTAGTTATCTTAAATAATAATATCTTAATTTATATCAATAATAATAGATACGGATAGATAACCTCAATTATATTGGAGCACGTGAAAAAGTCTATAAACAAATTTTTTCTATTAATATTTACGAATAGTAAATATATGAATCAAAATATTGAATTTTAATCACTACTGAATATAATTTATCAGCACATATATAAATCGAACTTTTATGAAACTATAACACGCTTAAAGAAGTATAACTTCAAAAACTTTTAAAAGAAGGCTGATAGAGAAAACCTATTATACTGTTTAGTATTACGTAGATGGTAAGAATTTGTGGATATAGCTACTCTTCGGACCTGTACAAGACAGTAATGACTAAATGCAACTAGTTATAAGAATTATATTTTGTAAAGAGCAACTGCTAAGTTTCCTGCTGGCTCTTCTCGGTAGGAACAGCTTTCCAAGTTGAATAGAGAATACTTTAAATTTAAATTGCAGTGAGCAAAAAAAAAAATTTAAACTCGTGTTGTGGTGTCGTATACAATTTAACATAAGTCTCACTGCTAAATCAACAATTTTATTCACTCTTATAACATTAAGTTAAATTCTAAACTTTGGGACAAGGAAATAAAAGCTATATCAAATACACGCAAATATTAGCAATAATAATTTGTCAGCTTTACCTGTTACCCTTAAATATCTTTATTCCTCCGGGAATAAACGTGTCTGCGTACCCATGTCTGTCAACTTACCTATGAGAAACATCCTGAGCGAATAAAAACGTTTAAATATTGTTTTATTGGATTTATTTATATGCCTACTTGTTTCTTTTCACTGTTATGTAAACTTAAAAGTATTACTTAAAGAGAATTTATTTATGTAGTGTAACAAATATATCAAAAATATACAAAAAAGAACGGGAAATAGTGCGTAGTGGATGGACAAAGGCACTATATATCGGAAGGCACTATCTTAATATTTAAATGAGTTAATCTTGTATATATATATTTTCCGAATCTCGGAAACGGCTCCAACGATTTTCCTGAAATTCAGCATGTAGGAGGTTTTGGGGGAGAAAAATTGATCAAGCTAGGTTTTATGTAAAAAAAATATTGTTTTATCCCTGTTTTTGGGCATTAAAAAACACTAACATTTATATTGAATTGAATTTTCGCCATTAACCGTCAAGTCGGCGTAGCTTATTCGGTTAATGGGCAGCCTCGAGAAATGTGAATGCCAAGGATCGATCCCGAACTAATTAATTGTTTTTTATTTTTTTTAAGTTTTTTATTTTTTTGTAAAAAATTACCGAGCGAAGCTCAGTCACCCAGATATTATCTTTAATATTTAAATGAGTTAATCTTGTATGTATATATATATTTTCAGAATCTCGGAAACGGCTACAACGATTGTCCAGAAATTCAGCATGTAGGAGTTTTTGGGGGAGGAAAATCGATCTAGATAAGTTTTATTAAAAAAAAAAGTCGTTTTATCCGTGTTTTGGGGCTCTATATCTTTTTTGAAATTTACGTTTAATCACAAATATCTGGGTGACCGAGCTTCGCTCGGTAATTTTTTACAAGAAAAAAAACTTAAAAAAAGAAAAAAACAATTATTGAGTTGGGGATCGATCATTGGCATTCACATTTCTCGAGACTGCCCGTTATCCGAATAAGCTAGGTCGACTTGACAGTTAATGGCGAAAAATCAATTCAATATAAATGTTAGTGTTATTTAATGTCCCAAAACAGGGATAAAACAATATTTTTTTTACATAAAACCTAGCTAGATCAATTTTTCTCCCCTAAAACCAACTGAATACTGAAACCTACATACTGAATTTTAGGAAAATCGTTGGAGCCGTTTCCGAGATTCGGAAAATATATATATATATATATATATATATATATATATATATATATATACAAGATTAACTCATTTAAATATTAAAGATTTTTCGCTGTCGAACGTAAAGTCATGTTGGTTCATTTGGGGAGCGGGAGATCTAGAGAGGTGAAAATACCTAGGATCGAGCCCCAACTGACCTATTATTTTTCATTTCTCTTTTCAATTTTTTTTTTAAATTTTTTTTAACATCTTTTTTAAAATTACCGAGCAAGGCAAGGTCACTCAGGTTGTGACGATCTCGACCTTACATGCATATATTGGTAGAGTTATGTACTGGATTGGTAGTATGTTAAGGAAGGTATATAAATAAAAATATTTGTTTGTCATTTAATATGGTTTTTCGTAATGAGTATTTAATACTCATTACATATATGTAGATTTTTCATTAAAATATTTGAATCAAAATTTTCCCATACATTTTGAATTTTTCACGCTTAGCGCCGAACGTCACGCCGGCAGTCTGGCATAGGTGGCGGGAGTCTGGCGGACGATGCCGGGAGCGCGCGCGGCTTCGTACCGCATGCCGAAGGCTTATGTCTACATGTACTCGGGGCGGTACATGGTAGCGCTATGATCCCCGAACCATTGTTCAAAGCTTCGGCTTGTCTTAACTGTGCAGTGAGAGACTTCGGTCTATTAGCTCACTAATAAAATGTAATTTCATTACATGTGACAAATTATATATTATTCTCGAACACTTTATAGTGTGAAATGGTTAAAGCTTCGGCTTGGCATAACGGTGTGGTGAGAGACTTCGGTCTTGAGGGACTTCGGTCTCCTAGCTCACTAAACAAATAAAATGTAATTTCATTACATGTGACAAATTATTTATTATTCTCGAACGATATAGTGCCTGAGTATAACTTTGTGAGGGTGACTTCGCTGAGTGGTGCTGGGCGCTATACCGAACAGTCTGGTGAGTACTGGTGTCGGATCGATGGTTTCAGGCCTGCAATGATTTCGGTTGTTGTAGTGTAGCCTCGCCTCGATCTGCTCCAGGCTGTGAATATCAGGATGGGTTTCCGTCTTGGTACAGAGCAGCCAGAGCTACTTGGTGAGTTTTGGGTGATACGGATTGGATTTTAGGCCGGTATTGATCTTCGATCTTTACTGTGTAGCCTTGTTTGATCTTTGGACGCCTAGGACTCTAAAAGTAAACTGTTCACCGCACGGAGTCTTGCGGGGTAAACCTGCACTAGCCGTGATATAGTCCTTCTCAGGGCTTCCCCCATAGTAATACACAAACGTCGACGACATTATAGCATGTCGTAGGGCCGCTGTTCGGGTCTTTATTAACAAGATTGCGGACTAGCGTTAGAAAGTGTTGCCTGCCCAAAACTCTATCTCACGTAGCTTGCTACGCGTAACAACTATATAAATAACTAATTCTTATATGCCGATCGTGGAATCAGCCAAAAGGACGCATTGAAGGCGTGCGTTAGTGATGGACACATCACGCTATAAACCTACATATTTAGCACAATAGTGCTAGCACTACAAACATATATTATTGAATTATCAACACATAATGCGAGCGCTTTGCGTTCTTAACTCTTCGGAGTAAACATTTGCCACTACGCGTGGAAAGAAGAAACACAAAACCTACGATATCTGCCACTACGTGTGGTAGCAACGACTACAACTTTACTGTTATGTGATATCCGAGGAGTCATGTACAGTATTAGCTTTATGCTATTATATTTTCCACTATATGTGGTTACAACGACGAATGCGGCACGCACCGCTTGAAATGCTTGCTATTGGCAAGATGCGCTATCTTATTATAAGAATTGGATATTTATAACACAAAACCAGGCTTTATGCCTCATCGACACAATTATGGCTAACGCCAACTCACAGCTACGGCTGAAATGATATTTGGACTTAGGTCCTAGCACTGCAACCGGGCACTTGTGCCTAATCTTGGACTACGGTCCTTACCTGGGACTACGGTCCTTATTTAATTACCCTAAATCTCTTTAAGAGCATTGACGGGTGTTTATACAACATAATATAAATAACCTGGCTCGAGGGCGCAGGCACACTATAAATTGCAAACCCTAACCCTACGGGGGGGGGCTCATATCCTATGGACGGAGCTCACCGTTGGTAGCGGGTGCGGAGCTACTGACTATACCGCTCCCTTTATATTTTTCCAAATCGGAAGAATGTAATAGATGGGAGAGGTATACCACATCGCTAAACTTCTCTACGGAGTTGTTTAAGGGCTAGGTATTAAGATCGAGTGAGTGATCTTTCTGTTGGCTATAACATTTCCAATTTAAATATTAATATCTTAGAACTTCCCATTCGGGATGGTTTAAAGTACGATCTAACGATCGAGCGACCCTTCTGTTTGGCTTTGAAAAGTCTTATTCCGCTTATATTGACATAGTTTTACGTCCCGTGTTAATGGCAAACAAATATTATAGTAATTATAATATATATAAACTAAAACCCTTTCTGATGGCTAAGTCTATGAAGTAATAACATAAGAGACATTCAACCTTCTGAATGTCTCGCATTTTTTACTAAATTTTATAGTAACCCGTTCGTGTATTAGCTATAATTGGAACCTGTTCGTGCAATGAATATGTATCTATAGGACTTATAGGAATCTGTTCGTGTAATTAACATATGTATTGAATAAATAACCTGTTCATGTATCGTGCACTTATTTTAAAACAAATAAATTATATTAATTTAAGCTTGCTTTACGCCACCAATCTGATGAATCTGTGGTCTCTGACGCTCTAAAAGGATTTGAGTTATTACATACACAACGTTACATGGGTCCTAACCAACTAGACGAATCACGAGCCAATTATATTTTAAAGTGCTGGAGCTCTAGCGCTTGTTTTACGTATTTAGGAGGTAGAGCGCGAGCGCTCTAGCTTCATTTTACTTATATGTTTTATATTAATATTATAAATTTAGAGATGAATAGTTGTGGGTGAGAAGGAAACCGTTACAAGGTACAAATTATTATTGAACTAAATTCTGAATAGAACTTATAATTTTTCGCTTTCACTTTTCCTGAATTTTTGAAAAATCCACTAAGGTAAGTTGACCCGCCGTGAGGTATCCGACCGAGCAGAATAGGCCATTTCTTGCCGAGGTATCGTAAAAGACAAAAAACTTGTTAAGTTGATGTCACGAAAGCGACTGATCGTACAATAACTAGCTAAAACATGTAACAACGTGTTTAAAACATGAGTGCCGACCCCACTTATGGCAGGAGAATGATAATGTACAGCTTTTTATATTACAAATACAATATTGATATATTTATTTTTGAAAAGACCGCCGAGTTCCTTGCTGGTTTTTCCTGGTAAAAGCACCTTTCCGAACCAGTCGTAGCTTCATTGTAATTTGACGATTCAAAAGTGCTTGTAAAAGCCAAATTGAATAGAGAATTCATTATTCATAATTCTCCTGTCCTTATCCCACTCTAAGTAGGGTCCGCACAACATGTTATAAACATGTTATCACATGAATTGTCTGCATTTTTACGATTGGCCGCCTGCCTGACGTCAACTTACCTTAGTCGTATTTTACGACACCTCGGTAAGAAAGAGGGTAGTCTATTTTACTAAACCCGATACCACACGGTGGGTCAACTTACCTTAGTCGCCTTTTACGACACCACGGTAAGAAATGAGGTTGGTCTATTCTACTCAGCCGGATACCACACGGCGGGTCGACTTACCTTAGTCGCCTTTTACGACACCTCAGTAAGAATTGAGGGTGGAACTATTCTATTCAGCCGGATACCACACGGCATCCAAATTTTCAGTTTACCGCCTAATCATCAAATTAACACTCAAAATTCCACAATATATTGAACAAAGTTGAAAGTTATTTGTATATTGGTCTCAGTTTTTGTGCTTTTCGTTTTTACTTCATTGAAAGTGATACTCGAAGCGCGTGTCCGCGGGCAGTGCTTGCGTCAACACACGTCCACTCGCCAATCGGGGTGTTGGGTTACAACACAAAAACCATTGGTAAGTATGAACCTGTATGTTGGACAATTGGTTCCACCTCTTTTACATAAGGAAACCCTACCCTATCCTTCATGGGTACTACTATCCGCTGGGAAGCGAAAGCAGTTATGCCGGACTCTTACCGGCTAAACCTCATGGCGTTCCACCTTGCTGCTTGGTAGCGAGAGCATAGGAATACTGAACGCATCACATCTACACCATCATCAGCAGACTACTCTTGCTGCTCTTGTAGAGCCTGGACTGTTTCTTGCACCATAAACCGACGCATTGGGAACTCTTAATGCATCGGCCACCTCTTCTAAGAACCTCACTCCAGCCAGAGCATCGAATCCGCCTATTCGACGCCCGAAGGTCCTCATCAGGGTGGTAGTCTACGTCTTTGTCCCGCTCGTCTACGATGGATTGGGTTGGAAAAGGTTGCCTCCCGAACTCTCTCTGCATCGATATTACATATTCGCAGAAGTCTGAAATCGCCGCCCAAGCTCTACTGTTTTCTACCATAGATTATATATTATATATATTATACCATATTACCACTTGGTTCCACCAAGGATTAAGGAAAACGCACGGTCCATTCGAGCCTAAACATTCATTAACCTACAGCCCAGTTTGACAATTATTTGCGAGAAAAATGTGTAAGAAATAAATATAAATGTGAGGTGGATATAATATACACTCGTTTGACTATAGCTTTAAAAGGTCTTCCAAACGGTTGTGATTAACGACCCAACCTAACCCAACGACAAGGTCACTTTGGTCGGGTCGGTGTAAAAATGGACAGTGTAGTGTAGAATAATTTATTCAGCAAACAGAAACCAAAATATATAAAAACTTTCTGAAAATAATTTATCGATGTAAACCAAACGTGATATAGAACCTTTTTGAAATTATAGATTTCATTCCACTTTAACACATCGTACATAAAAAAAAACCTTGATAGGTTAATAATAGATGGGGTTTCTCAATCTTCCTATTCCTTTTAAATTAACAGAACTTTTATAGCCTATACGTTACCCCGGTGTACCTATACTAATATATAAAGCTGAAGAATTTGTTTGTTTGTTTCAACGCGCTAATCTCAGTAACTACAGGAATAATTTAAAAAATCTTTGGAGAGGAGCAGCAATAAAAAATATTGCGAGAACGGCAAAATTTAAAACTTTTCTTGCATGCGCTTTTGTTACAAAATACTATATTACCGAAGTCGATGGCGATTGCTAGTAAGGAATAATTGTATCAACTTTCATCGATATTAGTTATACGGATTTGCCGTGAAAACGTAACAAACTTTCGCATTTATAATGAAGGATTTTAGTTACTCGTTAGGGTCGTTAACTGTTCGGTTAACTCGTCACGGTACCCCAAAACTAACCTGCCCTAACCGCGCAGTCAAATTAACGCCGAACGCGCTCGCGCGCCTAATCACTTGTGATGTTAATATACAATATTAATTTGGAAACATTTGTGCATCTATTAACCCAATCTTATGATAATGGTAGATTAACCGGATCAATTTGAAACCTGATACCTATCATAGACCGGCGGATTGAAGAATTAAACCCTTAAAATATATCAGGTGTAAAATAAAAATCAAAAATATGTTCCTCAGAAACATATGGACCAAAACTCTATTTGAACTTAAAAAAGAAGATAAAAGAAGAAAGATATTTCTATTATTAATTTTCTTTTAAGAAAATTAATAATAGAAATATTTTTGCTATAGTCCGCGATAAAGTAAATAGAAAATATATATAATAAACGATGATATTTCTCCTTTATTCTTATTCAGTAAATAAAAAAACAGTTTTCCCAGAGTCAACCCATTTACTCTCTCTCAAAAACTCAATGAAGGACACATAAAAATATGAGAGCCACAATGCTTTTTCATATTAATCGCCAACTCTATGAAGGAGGTTGTATTAAAAACATGTTGTAACATATATATAATGCTAAATGTAGAGTAGTCTATTCCTTTTCATACCTGATACATGCACGATTCGTAAAAACTACTCACGAGTCTATCTCCTGATAATGCTTCAGTTGCGAGGCGAAACGATTGTTGAGTTTGTGATAGCGAACGTGCGTAATGCTTGTGTATCGTGGTGGCGGTGGTGGAGGTTTGTGCATGTGTTTTAACGAATCCTGCATGTACCGGGTATGTCAACGGATAGAGAACTCTACATTTAGCATTATATATATTTTCTATTTTTCTCCATCGTGGATTATAGCAAAATAATTTTATTATTATTTTTGTACTAAATCTCCGCAAAGTAACGTCTAATTCAAATAAATATTTACTTAATTTCTCCAAGTAATGCTAAATCCGTAGACCAAAATTCAATAAAAGCTCTATTAATATATTATAACAAACGATATTTCTGCTTTATGTTTATGCAACAATAAGAAGAAATTTTCCCAAAGTCGACCCATTTACTCATTCTCAACAATTTAATGACACATAATGACAGCGACAATGTTTTTCATATTAATGACCAACTCTATGAAGGAGGTTGTATTAGAAACATGTTATAACCAATATATTATAACAAACAACGATATTTCTCCTTTATTCTTATGCAATAATAAAAAGCAATTTTCCCAAAGTCAACCCATTTACTCTCTTTCAACAACTCAAAGGCACATAAATATATGACAGCTACAATGCTTCTTCACATTAATAACCAACTCAATGAAGGAGGTTGTATTAGAAACATGTTGTAACAATATATTATAACAAACAACGATATTTCTCCTTTATTCTTATGCAATAATAAAAGCAATTTTCCCAAAGTCAACCTATTTACTCAATCTCAACAACTTAATGATACATAATGACAGCGACAATGTTTTTCATATTAATGACCTCTGAAGGAGGTTGTAGGTTACAACGCGTTTTAGATACAAATCTAAAACGCGTTCTAACAATATTATAATAAACGACGATATATCTCATTTATACATATTCAATAAATAAAAAGCAATTTTCCCAAAGTCAACCCATTTACTCTCTTTCAACAACTCAAAGGCACATAAATATATGACAGCTACAATGCTTCTTCACATTAATGACCAACTCAATGAAGGAGATTGTATCTGAAACGCGTTGTAACAATATTATAATAAACGACGATATATCTCATTTATACTTATTCAATAAATAAAAAGCAATTTTCCCAAAGTCAACCCATTTACTCTCTTTCAACAACTCAAAGGCACATAAATATATGACAGCCACAATGCTTTGTCATATTAATGACCAACTCAATGAAGGAGGTTGTAGTAGAAACATGTTGTAACAATATATTATAACAAACAACGATATTTCTCCTTTATTCTTATGCAATAATAAAAAACAATTTTCCCAAAGTCAACCCATTTACTCTCTTTCAACAACTCAAAGGCACATAAATATATGACAGCTACAATACTTTTTCATATTAATGACCTATGAAGGAGGTTGTATCTGAAACGCGTTGTAACAATGTAGAAGACCATTAAAAATGTTAATAAAAGCTCTCAAATATCGAAACGGGCGCGTTACGGCGTCAGACGCCAAAAGCTCACTCCTCCGATCTTGATAAAAATTTGACGTTGCACGTTTTTTTTACACAGGCCTTTTTACAATCGGACCGGAAAATATGATATTCTTATTTGTTTATCTCTGCGCCTTGTCATCTGGCTCCATCGCTACGTAATTAGAGAGACAGTTCATTTTTTTCATATTAATTGACTGAGCATTCAATATGTACGGTGATCTTTTTTTAACTTTGTATACGTGGGTTTAAAGTTCGGAATACGTAATGTATTCAATGTAAAGTGGCTATGACAGGGTTGTCAATTTTGGACCTTTACGTTTTTTTATATTTACTTATATCTTACACTGCCATTTTTGTGGGTGATCGTTTCATACTTTTTTTTATTGCAGTAATTCAGTTAATGTTTATTGCGTTTTAAGTGCAGTTTCATATGTATGGGGCTATATAATATATCAAAAAGCTCACGGGGAGTGTGGAGTGAAAAAAAACCTTTGTCCACAAAGTGGACATCCATCGGATGACGAAGAAGTTCTGTATGGGATAATATTTTGATGTTTTACTTCTTTTGATACGGTAAAAAAATTATGAGAATTTAGTATTCTTTTATTTTCTTATGATTTATATTATAAGTACTTGTATCCGCGATTTGTTTGAGTAAACTTCAACGTTAAAGTACCCTCAATTATGCAATTGCGCATTTTTCTGATCCCGAATCGAAGACCATTCTAATCCTTTGTGTTAGCGTGGTTAGCTTTAGGTGTCCCAAATTTCATCGACACTGCTCCAACGGATTAGATTAGATTAACATACATACTGACAGACATACAAACTTTAGCATTTATAATATTAATAGCTATGCCAGCCGCTTAACCCGCGTAGAAATCAGTGTTACAAAGTTTTCCCCGCGTTAATCCATTCAAATATTTCCACGTATATCATACAAACATGCAAAAATTCAGGGCGCTGTGTGTGGCTTTTATGGAACATATAAGCAATTATTTTATTAAAGATATTATAATCAGAACCTAGTTTACTATCATTAGGCCCAATTAATAAGTTTCTTCGAATCGATAAACGAAAAAAATAACATTATTTTTTTCCGGCCTTTTACGCATTTCCTCCTACACGTACCGAGATGTTTGTCACCAAATTACCATAAACCCTGTATCTAGACAGGTGTTCAATCTAAGATGGGAAGGTTGGAATTGATTAGCGAGTTACAACATATAATAGATAAGTAATGTGATATCTGCCACCGATATCGTAGGTAATACCCCGGGCTATCGCTGCCTTATCATCGATACGGGGGCTTGAGGTTTGGTGGTGTAACTGTTTACATGCGACTTCACTTGTCGGTGTTTAAATCCGAAATTTAGTATCAATGTGGTAATTTTTTTTAAAGTTAAAAAAATGCAATAAAAAGAAAAAAAAAGGAGAGCTGGTATATGAGATTTGATTTTTTTTATGTCGTTTTGGTCTGTTTTCAGGTATTGAAAACTGTTACTAAATTATTAGAAAAAAAAGCGTAATTTTGCTGTCATTTGTAAAGTTTAAAACTTATGTGTCTAATTGATATCATCATCCTCCAGCCCTTATCCCACTCTAAGTGGGGTCGGCACAACATGTTATTAACATGCTGTCACATGATTTGACTGCATTTTACGACCGGCCGCCTGCCTGACGTCAACTTACCTTAGTCGTATTTTACGACACCTCCGTAAGAAAGAGGGTGGTCTTTTACTAAACCGGATACCACACGGTGGGTCAACTTACCTTAGTCGCCTTTTACGACACCTCGGTAAGCAATTAGGTTGGTAAATTCTACTCAGCCGGATACCACACGGCGGGTCGACTTACTTTAGTCGCCTTTTACAACACCTCGGTAAGAAATGAGGGTGGTACTGTTCTATTTAGCCGGATACCACACGGCGTATGTGTCTAATTGATAATTGTAATTTATCACGGTGAAGGATAACATCGTGAGGAAATCTGCATTTCTCTTGAAATTCTGGGGATATGTGTAACCTACCAATCCGCATTGGAGCAGCGTAGTAGGTCTTAGCTCCAACCTTTCTCTCCAAAATTGACAGAGGAGGCCTATGCCCAACAATAGGATACTAACAGGTCGTTACTTTAGCTTAATAGCTTGTTAAGAACGGACTAAAGAAGTCAAAATCCTCGGGGTATTCTGCTGGACCTCCTCTTTCCGTTTTTGGAAAGAAGTATTGAAGCTAAGACCTACCACGCTGCTTTAATGCGGAGTGGTCAACATCGTCCTCCTACCCTTATCCCGCTCTATGCGGGGTCAGCACAACATGTTATGGACATGTTGTCACATGATTTGGATTCGTAATTTACGACCGGCCGCCTGCCTGACGTCAGCTTACCTTAGTCGTATATTTCGACACCTCGGTAAGAAAGAGTGTGATCTATTCTACTCAACCGGATACCACACGGTGGGTCAACTTACATTAGTCGCCTTTAACGACACCTCGATAAGGACTGAGGATGGTCTGTTCTACTAAGCCGGTTACCACACGGCGGGTCGACTTACTTTAGTCGTCTCTTACGACACTTCGGTAAGAAATGAGGGTGTTCTATTCTACTTAGTTGGATACCACACGTTACACATATCCCCAGAATTCTCTAGTATTATGCAGGTTCCCTCATGATATTTTCCTTCAGCGAAAAGCGTGTGATAAATTGCAATTATTAATTAAAACCAGTTTTCATCGAAAAACTCATTAGTGCCCGCCCGGGTTTTGAGCCCGTGAACTTTTCTAAAAAATCGCACGTTATCACTGCTGGGCCATCACAACTTAGAGGAGGAACATCTATAATTTAGGGAATCATAACCTAACGGAGAATCAAACCCCCATACCTCGTAACACCACTGCGTTACAGGTCGCCGTAACGTAACGTAATCTGGGAAGTGTACACTTGAGTTGATAAGGCCGATAATAGAAAACATGGAAATTATATCGACTTGTGATTTTTACAGCCCAATCTTATCTTAACACAGCTCGTAAATCTTCAATCCCAAATAACCTTTATATTGCGTACAATTTTATATATAAATTAATTAATGATTTATAGAATTACGCGTTACTTTCTATACAAAAGTAAGAATTAAATTATTTTACTATGATCCGCAATAAATGAATTAATCTTGTATATGTATATTTTTTTCGGAATCTCAGAAACGGCTTTTACGATTTTCCTGAATCCAGGAGGTTTTGTAGGGTAACAATCGAACTAGCTAGGTTTTATTATAAAAAATCGTTTTATCCCTGTTTTTGAGCATTAAAAAATGCAAAAATAGAAATTTAATATAAAACACTATTTTTGCCGAAAACTGTCAAGTCAGCGTAGCTTATTCGGGGAACGGCTGGTCTCGAGAAATGAAAATACCTTGGATCGAGCCTACCTTCCAAATTATTTTTTTCTTTAATTTAACAATGAATATTTAAATTAAAAATGAATGTTGATATTGTAAATGTCTTTATGCGTCCAAAAATCTTACATCCACTTGGATAAGGACATGCAAAGCGCAGATATCAGTCAAGATTGTCTCGTCATTAAATCTGGACAAGTTTAAGATAATGTTTATATTTATTTGCAAACAAAATAACACTACGTCTAGATTAAATAGATAGATCATTCACGTAGATAAATGTGCCAAAAAATACGGAAAACGATTCTCTAATACTATCTTTAAACTATATTACAAGATATGTTTTGATTATGACCATATATTATTTATAACTTTTGTACGGCCTAGATAACGTGTTTATTCTTTCTATTACATTATACACACACGCAAACACATAAACACACGCACGCACACACATTTTATGTTATAGTAAATAATTTTTTTTCTATTTAATTTTATCCCGTGTATCCAGCTGAGTAGAATAGGAAACCCTAATTTCTTACCAAGGTGCCGTAAAAGGCGACTAAGGTAAGTTTACCCACCGTGTGGTATCCGGCTGAGTAGAATAGGTGCATGCGACTAAAGCTGCCAGTTACACAATTTACATGTACTATTATTGTATATTCATGTACTATTAATTTTAACCTTTCGGAATAATTGCACTATATTTTAATAAAAACCGTACTAAAATACGTTAAGACTTTTAAAAAATCGACCACATACAGACAGACAGCTTTTGGGGCCTTGGTTTTAAAATAAGCATAGATTTTTAACTAAATGGCAATGACTAAAGCGGATAATTGCATACATTTTAACTAATGGCGTAATAACTTAGAACAAATTAGTTTTTAATTTGTAGCTATCTTTAAGTAAAAACTGTACAAAAATCTGTTCAGTAAATTTTGAGAAAATCGACCATATATAGACAGAAAGCTTTTGGGAACTTTGTTTTTTAATAAGTGTAGATATTTTATTATATAATAAGTATATATTAATTATATTATAAGATATTTAATAAGTATAGATATTTTATAATAAGTATAGATATTCTAAAGGGACTAGAAACTTTTAATTATCATCATCTTCCTGCCCTTATCCCACTCTAAGTGGGGTCGGCACAACATGTTACAAACATGCTGTCACATGATTTGGCTGCGTTTTACGACCGGCCGCCGACAGAGGTAAGTTGCCTGACGTCAACTTACCTCTGTTGTATTTTACGACACCTCGGTAAGAAAGAGGGTGGTCTATTCTACTAAACCGGATACAACACGGTGGGTCAACTTACCTTAGTCGCCTTTTACGACACCTCGGTAAGAAATGAGGTTGGTCTATTCTACTCGACCGGATACCACACGGTGAGTCACTTACCTTAGTCGCCTTTTACGACACCTCGGTAAGAAATGAGGGTGGTCTATTCTATTCAATCGGATACCACACGGCATGTATAGATATTGTTAATGTTGTTTTTTATGTGTTTTCATTATTCTCTTGTTTTTTTTTTGTTTTTCTGTTTATTATTTATTTATTTTTATTTATTTATTTATTTATTTATGTACCATAAAAAATGTTGGAAAAAAAACATAATTGGTAAAAAAAAGTGTACAAAGGTCAACTTATCCCTATGACAGAGATCTCTGCCAGCTAACCTACGAGGTGAGACAATTTATATTATTAGGTTTTGCAATTGTAAAATTGTTACTAAGAATGTGATTTCCTGTAATTGATTACACATAGTTAATCTAAGACTATTTGGATATTTTTGGGTTATATAATATGCTATGCATATAATATGTTATGTATATATAAATAAATAAATAATAAATGAATATTTGACACCGGAATATATAGATATTTTTAAGATAAACTAAGAGCCTTGAATCTTTTAATTGTATTTATAAACTAAAATATAGGCACGGTCTATTATCTGCGCCGGCTTGGGACTTTAAACGGGTTAAAACATTACGTCGAATCAATTAACGGCACTAATTAATCACCAGGCGCTCCATCAAGCGCGCACCGACTGACAGCAGCTGTCACTTTGACAGCTGTCATCGCTGACAGCTCAAGGTTGCCAGTATCAGGGAAACATTTTTTGTTTATTTAAGGCATATTTTATGATTATTTAACATAAAAATAAAATTAAATCAAAATAAATAGTTTTGTTTTTTTATACATATAGTAAGAAAAGAGAAAGAAAAAGTAAAAAAGCACATGTACGATGTTCCTCTCCTATTTATCTAAGCGTGATGTTATATTTAGCCTTTCTCGATAAATGGACTATCTCACACTCAAAGAATTTTTCAAATTAGTCCAGTAGTTTCTGAGATTAGCAAATTCAAACAAACTCTACAGCTTTATATATTAGTATAGATTTAAAATAGAGGGACTTTTAACGATTAAGTTAACGCGAATTCAGTCAGAACAGTTTATAGAGAAGCCTTTTTATTTGAATTTTTGTACTATAAATCTTTATTTTTTTTATACATATACTTAGAAAAGAGAAAGAATAAGTAAAAAAGCACATGTATAAAGGCGAACTTATTCCTAAAAGGGATCTCTTCCAGTCAATCTTAAAGTAACAGAAGTAAAAAGGCAAGAATTGAAGAAGAAAGAGAATACACCATTCTCTACTAATATTGAGAAAAAGAAAAAGTTAATATAAATTTAACTATTTAATCTATTAATTAATTTAATCTTTTGTTAAGTAACTTTATTATTACACGGTTATAATGCTTGATAGTTAAACAGTAGCTCATTATCTAAACCGGCGTTATTGTTTTGAAGGAATCAATAGTTAAATATTTGCTCCTGTTATCTTTAACGCTTGACGCACCGCCATAGCTATAAAATAGCTATAAAATTGCCGTGGGAAGACTATATGGGAGGTAAAGATAAATTTCCTCTTAATTCCTTTGCGAACCATTTATGGTGTCACTATAGTATTTCCATAGTTTTCAACCATTTATTTAACAATATGTATGTACGATAAAGAAATAAAGAAATAAAATAAATGACTTGAGATATACACGCTTATATTCCGTTATTATTTAATTAATACTACAGTATATTTTTTTAAATAGTACGTGTTGTACTAATTATCATCGATATTTGAGCAAAGTTAATTGAGTACAATGATTTAAATTGAATCACTATGCTCGCTACTACAATATTTTTTTTTTTACTACGGGACACTTACACACACGGTCGTCCGTCCCCAAAGTAACTTAATATAATGTTATGGTGGATAGAAAACTGGTGAATATATATTTATATTCACCAGTTACCAGTTAAATATACTTATATATTTTTTAAATAGATACTTAAATACAAATATACACCCAGGCTCAAAGGCCAACAAATTCATGTATAGAAAATATTGGCCCTCGACGGTAATCGAACTCACCACCCGCGGAGCTGAAGGCAGAGTCACTACCAACTGCGCCAACGAGCCAGTCAAAAGCCATGTTGAAAAGAGCAACCACCGAGTTTCTTGCTGGCTCTTCTCGGTAGGAAAAGCTTTCCGAACCAGCAGTAGAATTGACGATTCAAAAGCACTTGTTTACAAGTTTATTTGAATAGAAAATTTTGAATTTGAAATTTGAATTTGATATCTACATTTTAGCATTTTTTAATACCCGAAAACAAGGATAAAACAACATTTTTTTTAATGAAAACTAGCTAGGTCTAAGAATATTAAAGATATGCAGACTTTAACTTTGCAAATCAAGATTTTTTACTAAAAAATAAATATGGCTGACGAAGGTATGGCCGTAATAAATTAATTTAATCACTGGATACACTATCGTGACAGGAGCTCGCGGCCTCCAGGGGCTCTCTCTCGATCCATCTTGGTTCGAGATAAACGACCAACTTGCAGGCGGGTAACGTGGGCTCAGGGGAATTAGTTGCAGAGCGACACTTGGATATGGGACATGTTTTTAGTGGCTTGCACACTGCTAAATAATATAGAATTAGGCGTTACTTTGCGGAGATCCATAATACAAAAGTAATGATTTGTTTTCTTGCTATAATCCGCGGTGAAGTTCTCGAAGATCTTTATAGCGGATTATAGAAAAAAAATCATTACTTTTGCAGTGCAAAATAGTTGCAAAACATTCCGCAATTAGGACAGATCGACATTTAACTTCTGTAAAAAAAAAAATCAAAAATAATAATATAATTATTTTTCTGTAATCCGCGATTAAGTAAAATAGAAAATATATATAATGCTAAATATAGTGGACAATCCGTTTTCATACCTGATACATGCAGGATTTGTAAAAACACATGCACAAACCTCCACCACCGCCACCACGATACACAAGCACTACACACGTTCACTATCACAAACTCAACAATCGTTTCGCCTCGCAACCGAAGCATCATCAGGAGCAGCGTGGTAGGTTTTAGTTCCGTTCCTTTTCTCCAAAAACGGAGAAAGGAGGCCTATGTCCAGCAAAATACTCCGGATATTTTGACTTTTTTAGTCCGTCCGTTCCCTCCAAAAACTTTTTTACTTTACATCATACCCAAAGAGTTTTTAGAGCTATGCGTGATTTCAATGTTTTTGAATGGGTTTAAAACATCACGTGCTTCCACTATCCAACCATCAAATCTCAAGGAAACGATCATATTGCTTGAGATAACATTGTCCACTAAACGCGTTATTCAAACCAACAAAAACAAAGAGATTCTTAAGTTTAAATCGGACCCACTAATGATGTCGACGAGATCCGGTATGTCAGTTGTCACCATTATTAAGTCAGTTTAATCGTACCAAAATATCATAATATTCTGATTCCGATGCCATTATACCATCCTCCCACTCGAAGTTATCATTAAAAAAAAAGCCATGAAAGCATTAACGAAACGCAACCTTATCGTGCCAGAGACAAGTAATTCTGACAGCCGATGTCTTCATATACAAAACAATGCCCTAACATTTTATAAGCTATTAAAATTTTCACTACAATACGAATTTCAACTATATGTACTTGAAATAGAGTATAATTTAGCGTGTAAGATAATTCAAATTTAAATATAGAATCTTGATTTAATATAGTCTTTGGTCGATGAAAAATACAGTTCATATTTTATTAGCGATACTAAAAACAGACAATGTTTAAATACGCCATAAGAGCCTACCAAAGGCTTAAAGTAAATTAAACTCTATAATATTTTAAATAGAGTTGCAAATTATTCGCAGTTGATTTCGAATGGGTTATTAGTCGTTATTGAATAAGCATATCATAGTGTTGTGACGTGCGCTTTGATTATTAATGGAGTGGGTATGTCGCGCGAGTTTTTTCCGAACGCGTAACGCTTAAAACCAATTTTGTTGTTGACTTTTTCTTTATCGGGCTTTAAAATATTTTTTTATGATTTCTGTCATCGTATAAGTAGGCGACCCGTTTCTTTTATGAATATGATTAAAGGTTGCTTTTAACGATCGTTTTTTATTTATTTACAGTCGAGCGTGTACATCGAGTAATAACATGGCTGAGTGAATGATTAACTTTATTAAGTAGTCAGCTGCTTCTTTTTGCGACCGAGTGCTGTAAAATAATCCACCAAAAGTAGAAAAATGTGTATTATTTTTTATGTGTCTAATTGATAATTGCAATTTATCACACGCTTTTCGGTGAAGGAAAACATCGTGTGGAAACCTGCATATCTCTAGAGAAATCTGGGAATATGTGTAACCAACCAATCCGCATTGGAGCAGCGTGGTAGGTCTTAGCTCCAATCCTTCTCTCCAATAACGGAGAGAAGAGGCCTATGCCCAGCAGTGGGATAGTAACAGGCCGCTACTTACTTACTTACTTACTTACTTACTTACTATACATTAAATATTTTTTTATATATTAAATTTAACTTCTTTCTGCCCTTGAACACGATAGCATTTAAGAAATGTAACTAGTTGTAAGAATTATATTATACCAACGGTAAAATGCGCTGTCCAATATATAAGCCCACCGTACTATAAACTAAAACTTCACTAGAATCTCATTAAGAATCTAAATTCTCATTTGCTTTATAAAATTCTTAATTTTCATCATTTAATCAAATTCAAATTAAAAATTTTCTACATTCAAGTAAACTTGTAAGCAAGTGCTTTTAAATTGTCAACTCGGAAAGCTGTTCCTACGAGAAGAGCCAACAAGAAACTCGGCGGTTGCTCTTTACAACATAATAATTATAACTAGTCACATTAAGTCATTACTATCTTGTACAGGGTCGAACAGTAGCTATATCCACACATTCTTATCATCTAAGTAATCCTCAACAGTATAGTACTTTCTGTATCAGCCTCTGTTTAACAGTGTTTTTAAACTGATATAATGGCAAAGCTATAATTGATTGCGGAATATAAGCTTTAAGCTGTTACCTCCACTTCGTTCGTATCAACTTATATATACTGTATACTAGGTGTATTATTAGCTTTGATACAAGAAAATGAGTTTTTCAGTTAAAACTTACTACCTGAGTGACCTGAGCGAGCCTGGCTCGGTATATCTTTTAAATATTCTTTTTAACTTTTAAGTATTCTTACATTTGCTTCACAGTATATTTTAAGCAATTTAATTTATGTACATAAAAATATAAAGAATTATAAAACGATAGGTATTGTATACAATAGACAAAGCAGGAACCGACATAAGCTTGCGGCTCCTGCTTTGCGCCTTGCAAAAGTACGTAACTCGTTTGTGGGTTTTGGTATAAGATTCTATAATAAAATTCCGCAATCAATTTCAGCACTGCCATTACAGCAGTTTAAAAACACTGTCAAAAAGAGGCTGATACAGAAAGCCTACTATACTCTTGAAGATTATTTAGAAGATAAGAATGTGTGGATATGTGAATGTGTGATAGCTCTCTTTGAACCTGTACAAGACAGTAACGACTTAATGTAAATAATATTAAGAATTATATTTTTAAAAGAGCAACCGCCGAGTTTCTTGCTGGCTCTTCTCGGTAGGAACAGCTTTCCGAACCAGCAGTAGAGTTGACGATTCAAAAGCACTTGTTTACAAGTTTATTTGAATAAAGAATATTTTGAATTTGAATTTGAATTTGAATAAAAATAAAATGCAATTGAAATATAAAAGAAAAAATTATCTAGGATCGATTATAGTATTCTGAATGTGAGACCGTGCGTTACCCAATTAGCTATCATGACTTTGCAATTGACAGCTTCTACCCTTTGCTTTCTTAAAAAATTATACCAGTTTTTTCAGTGCCCGAAAACAGGGACAAATTAACAGTTTTTCTTAATAAAATAAAAGATAGATCGATTTTTTTCCCCCCAAAACTTACATGCTGGATTACATGAAAATCGTTGAAACCGTTTCCAAAATCAGAAAAATAATATAGACAAGATTGACTCAGTTAAATATTAATACCTGGTTAACTAAGCTCCGTAATTTTTTACAAAATAAAAAAGAAACAAAAAAATTAAAAAAAACATTAGGTAGGTGGGACTCGATCCTAGGTATTACCATTTCTCGCGACCAACCGTTTCCCTAATAAGCTACGCTGACTTGACAATTTATGGAAAAAATAGTGTTTTATATATTCAATGTAAATTTTATTATTTTTTAATGCCCAAAAGCAGGGATAAAATGATATTTTTTTAAATAAATCCCAGCTAGATCGATGTGTAAAGATGTGTCTAATTGATAATTAATCACACGCTTTCGGTAAAGGAAAACATCGTGAGGAAACCTACATATCTCTATAGAATTAAATAAATAAATATAAATATATAAATATATGGGACACTTACACACACGGTCATCCGTCCCCAAAGTAAGTAACTTAATACTTGTGTTATGGTAGACAGACAACTGGTGAATATATACTTATATATTTTTTAAATACATACTTAAATACAAATATACACCCAGGCTCAAAGACTGACAAATTCATTTTAAAGAAAAACGAGCTCCAACGAGCCAGTCAAATTCTAGGAGATGTGTGTAACCTACCAATCCGCATTGAAGCAGATTCGTAGCTATTACAGCGATCGTTCCAGTCCTTTCAAAAAACAACATGGGAGGCCTATGCCCAGAATGGGATTGTAAGAGGTTACTTTACTACTGATACTACGCGGACAAAGCCGCGGCCATATCTAGCTGTTAATATTTTAATTTATACAACGTTGACAGGCCACAAGAAGATTATGTATGCAGAACACGATCACGTACTAAAATAAACATAAAGAAGGGACTAATTAACAAAGTTTACCTTTATAATATTATAAATATTACGAAACAGCGTTATCTGATCTTATTCATAATTAAACTTGTTTAATTATAATACGTAAGTGATCATACTTTACATACTGATAATAAAAACTTGAAAGTCTTTTACATTTTTTACATGGTGAAGGAAAACATCCTGAGAAACATGCATATCTCTAGAGGATTTTGGAGATATGTGTAACCTACCTATCCGCATTGGAGCAGCGTGGTAGGTCTTAGCTCCAACCCTTCTCTTCAAATACGAAAAGAGGAGGTCTATCCCAAGCAGTGAGATATTAACAGGCTGTTACTTTTTTTACTTTACATCATACCCGAAGAGTTTTTAGAGTTATGCGTGATTTCGGCGCGATATTTTTGAATGGCCTTAAAAGAAGTTACAATAAAATTACATATATTCTCTTAACAAGCACGGATTACTGCAAAATTATTCTATTCTATGGAATTCCGCGAAGTAATACTTTACATACTAATAATAAAAAACTTGAATGTCAGACTTTTACAATTTTTACAATTAGTTACAGATAATCTGCTGAAACGAAATTTGGTACTAAAACTATACTCAGCTAACAACATCTAAACTCGATTGAATAGATTTTTGTACGGTTTTATCAAAAAGTAGTGCAATTCTTCTGACAGGTTTCTTCTTCTTCTTCTTCTTTCTCAACCGGTGGACGTCCACTGCTGAACATAGGTCTCCTTAAGGGATCGCCACAATCCACGATTTTGTGCCGCTTGGATCCAGCGGCTCCCCGCGACCTTTTTGAGGTCGTCAGTCCACCTCGTTGGGGGCCTACCAACGCTGCGCTTTCCAGTGCGAGGTCGCCATTCCAGCACCTTAGGACCCCAACGCCCATCGGTTCTACGTACTACGTGCCCCGCCCATTGCCACTTCAGATTCGCGATACGATGAGCTATGTCGGTAACTCTGGTTCTTCTACGGATCTCCTCATTTCTGATTTGATCACGTAGAGATACTCCGAGCATAGCCCGTTCCATCGCCCGCTAGTGACTCTGAGCTTTCTTATGAGGCCCATAGTCAGCGACCACGTTTCCGATCCATAAGTCATCACTGGCAACACGCACTGTTCGAACCTGTTCTGACAGGTTTAGGTTTATGTAAATATGTTTTATGTAAATTGTGTAAAGAGATCGCGCGGTTGTAAAATACCGCCTGCTCGGCGCTTTACTCGCGTGTGCCGGGTAAACCAGCAGAGATACACCAAAGTAATGTACTAGAGAATTGTAGATCAAAAAAATCTCCAAGACAGAATCTCTATATCTCTTATAGTTAACTTATAATAACTACTTTAAAATATTCAAATCGAAAATGATTATGTGACACCTCCTCTGTGACATTCCTGCCCTTCTGTCACTCTAAGTGTGCTCTGCACAACATATTATGAACATTTTGTCACATTTGGCTACGCATTTTGCGACTGGCTGCCTGCCTTGCGTAAAACTTACCTTGGTCGTCTTTGACGACACCTCGGTAAGAAATGAGGGTTGGCTATTCTACTCAGCTGGATATCACATGGAATAACAGGTTAACTATATTAAATCAAATTAACCTTTATTCAAATAAGCTATTTCAAGCACTTTTGAATCGTCAAGCACCAATATGATTAATGAAGCTACAACTGGTTCGGAATGTTGCTCTTACCGAGAAGAACCAGAAAGAAACTCGGCGGGCAATCTTTTAAACAATCGTTTTGCCCCGCAACCGAAGAATCATCAGAAGATCCACGACTAAATCTCAAAGACATTTTTACATATTAATTATAATTATTTATACCAAGGCATCCATATTTGAAACTAAAAACTTATAGCGAAATTTATATAAAAAATGGGAGCTAATTTTAGCGAGACTGAAAAAGATAGACGATATCTCCATCCCGTTCCAACACTCGCTAAAACAAGTGATGTAACATTATTTGCAGTAGGTATCGAAACAATAATGTTAAAGAAAAAAAACAATAGCATTAACCCTTCGCCACTGCCCCTATCATGATCATTGGCTTATAACGACTGCTTCCGTTGGTGAGTGAGTGCGACAGACATATACGGTTATATCTAGAGGGAAAGAGATAGACTTCAGCACTCAACAACTTAATTGAATACGTGGATAGGGGAATACGGAGTCGATAAATTATATCGATTATCGTGGGGACAGTTTTTTTCAACCCTAATTTTATTTTTCTTGCATTCTTTGTATTCTAAACTGGGAAAACTTGATACTATTTTTTTAAATTGTATTTTTTAATTTATCTTGCGGAATTCCAGTGTACAATAGTAGTGACAATATAATTTTGTTATTATTTGGGATGATAAAATCTAAATCTAACAAAAAAATAATTGCGAATCAATTTCTCTATGATATTTGATATTGGTTAAATTATAATAACCAAGATACACCATAAAAAGGTTAGTAAGATACGTGACACGACACAGTTTATTGTTTGGTCGCGCTAATCTCAGGAACTACTGGACCGATTTAAAAAATTATTTCGGTGTAAGATAGTCAATTTATCGAGGAAGGCTATAGGCTATATAACATTACGCTAAGATGAATAGGAGAGGAGCAGCAATAAAACATGTTACGAAAACGGCAAAATTTAAAGCTTTCTTTGCGTGCGCTAAGTAAACAGTGATAGTTATTCAAAAATCATGTACTACAAATTGTTCCCCTCTAAAAGTTCTGAATAAAAGTCCGCGATGCATATGTCTAGCTTTTAGGATTAACCCAATATAACCACCTTTATGGCTATCAAAATTCTATATTACTAGGTTTAATCTTTAAATACGGGCGGGGCTGCTTGCGAAAGCTAAATATTCCCAGATTAAAGTTTAATAAGCAATGCATAGCAACTGCACTCCCTAATCTGTTAAAGGCATAAATCTTAAAGCACTCATTTTGATTTTACGATTCCAACACGAGACAGGTACCAATGAGTTTTTCTGTTAAATCTTGCCTAAAATTGATACCTAGGTGATAACAATATGTACTATTTAGTAGTAAATATAGTATTTAGTATAGTAGGAAAGTTAACTCTTCTACGTCTGCTAAATTATAATTTCATATATTATATTAATTGTAGTATTCGGCTAAGTAGAATAGACCACCCTTATTTCTTACCGAGGTGTCGTAAACGGTGACTTAGGTAATTTAACGTCAGGCAGGTGGCCGGTCATAAAATAAGTAGACAAATAATCTAAAATCTTTTTCTTTCTCTTTTCTAACTATATGTATAAAAAAAAATAAACAATATGTTTCAAACATGTTGTGCCGATCCAGCTTAGATATAAAGGCAGAATGATGATGATATATTTATATAATAAACTAAGACTCATTTCTTGGCTCTTTGGCGTAGTTGGCAGTGATCCTGCCTTCAGCTCCGCGAGTCGCGGGTTTGATTCCCACCAAAAACCTTCGAGTCTGGGTGTATATATGGGAAGTATATGTTTTTGAAATTATATAAATAGTATATTTACCAGATGTCTGTCACCCATAACTTAAGTTATGTATTTAGTTAAGTATAAAGTTACTTTGGGGCCGTGTGTGTAACTGTCCCATATTTATATTTATATATCGACATCGATAACAATGTGATGATCACGTCACTATCGCCATCATCTGTTAGATCGCGTTATCTATCTCGTCTGGAGCATTAACACGTCCAACCTCATTAAAATATCCTCTACTACAGGCATCTATCACGCAAACTTAGACTCTATCCCTTCGTAATAAAACTCTAGTCCTATTTTAGTAGAGAACTGTCATCGAGACTAAAGCGAGTTTCTATTGAGTACTCTACGACTCTGTGAAGGTTATATGTAGAGGTGATGCTGTGACTCTTATCTTGTCAACTGTTGGTGTGGCGATGTCCATTCCTCAGCTTTGACTGGTTCAAAGATTGGAATCGACTCATTTCTATCGCAGGACAGAAATTGGATAACGTGTAGGGTATAACAATTTAATATAATTTTTTACTAATTTCATTTAACGTACCTGGGTGACTGAAGGAATATATATAGAAAATTCAATTTAAATAAAAATAATAATAAAAAAGCGCCGGAATACATTTGGAATCGATCCCAGGTTTTTTACATACTTTTATAGTCCGCCCGTTACCATTAGGCTATCAAGACTTTACAAATGACAACTAAAAATATTATATGCATTTTATTTAACATTTAGCATTTTTGCAGTGCCCGAAAACAGGGATAAAACGATTTCTTAAAAGAAACCTAGCTAGATCGATTACCCCATTTGAATTTGAATATACATACTATAAAAAAAATCCCCCAAAGCTGTTTGTCTGTATGTGATCGATTTTCATAAAATCCATCTATACGGTTTTTACTAGCAGGTGCAATTCTTGAAGAAGGTTTACGGTAATAGTCTATTCTCCGGAACAGCAATTTAGATGGGACTTTTGTGGAAGATAGAGTAGGCTGTGGAGCGAGTAATACTTACCTTTTATTTTGGCCGAAGATTTTAACACCAATCGAGACTTGATGCGTTCGAGACTAAAAACATTCTTCAAAATGAGCTAAATCATCGAGAATTGATGCGTTCGAGACTCAAAACATCCTTCAAAATGAGCTTTCTTGATGAGATTATGATGAGGTTTATTATTGTCAATCGACGATTTTCAAGCACCAAATCTTTGATTTTTCTGAATTTAAACCTCGTCGTCAGATGTTGTTGACTGTTTAACCGCTAGCTTTAGTCACGGTAACTGCTTCTTACCAATAGAAAGATAAATAAAATGCTAATAGGTACAGTGGAAATGGCCGAATCTGGCAAGCCCGATCGAAGGGTCTTCTCGCTTATTGCACGGGTAGGGGGTGAGCGGGGCGGCGGAGCGGTTCCGCGAACTCTTGTTCTGGATCCAATCTGCTGCTGGTGAGTCCAGGTGTTAGCGACTTACCCAAGCCCATCGTCGGCCGCCCTAACTGGGGACTTTCGGGTGTTCCGAACGGGGTATATCGGACG
Source organism: Morpho helenor (assembly GCA_029227775.1). Lineage (NCBI taxonomy): Eukaryota > Metazoa > Arthropoda > Insecta > Lepidoptera > Nymphalidae > Morpho > Morpho helenor. Next base: position 16,498,803 of record JARGCU010000020.1, on the reverse strand, counting down.
CCTGGCTTACAGGTCCCCGAGGCGGTCGGTGCATCTGGTGCTCCCGATGCATCGGTTAGCGGAGGGGGTCTTCTATTTTGAGAAGTCCCTACCCGGAGGAGGTGTCTCTGGGATCAGAGCGGCTGTCGGCGGGGATGGCGGCAATGTGTACAACTATACCTTGTCCTTGCCATCAGCAGCGTGGTGGAGCACACAGGTCGTTTTAGTCGGTGCGAGTCCGACTGTCCCCGTCGGGCGGTGGTACCCATAAGGGGTTTTTCCTGTATTAAAAGGGGGTAGGCGGGGTACGAGCCTCGAGGATATCCTACTTGCCTGCGCTGGTCCTCGCAGGCAATAGTGCCTGGGCTGTTTTCGGGCCTGTAGGCCCAGGTCACCTAGGTGACTTAAGGATTGTCGGTATTCGGCCCGTGAGCCCATCCAACCCAGGTGTCCTAAGGGGTGTTGAGTTCGGTGGGGAGGTCTGGGAATGGTAGCATTTGAGTAACAATTGTAGCTTCATTAATCATAATTATACTTGACGATTCAAAAGTGCTTGTAATAAGCTCTGTTTTATAAAGATCAATATAATTTGATTAATAATTAGATCTATGTACAAATAATTACCGCCATACTTGCTGGTTCTTCGACATAAAAATTTCAAGAAAGTGATAGCTTCATTACATGTATTTGACAAATCAAACGTTCTTTTAAAATCTATTTGAATATAGATTATTTTGATTGATCAGTTGAACAGATACTCGCCAGAACATTATATACAATCTTATCTTATATGAATTCTCAATGAGATTCAAAAACGATGTATTTAAAGCCATATTTTTTCAAACTGTAGCTTATTTAACTTTTAAAATATACACATTTATTAAGCTACTTAATTAAAATTATTCTTTATTCAAATAAACTTGTAAACAAGCGCTTTTGAATCGTCAACTCTACTGTTGGTTCGGAAAGCTGTTCCTACCGAGAAGAGCCAGCAAGAAACTCGGCGGTTGCTCTTTTAAAAAATCATCATTTTGCCCTTATCTCAGACTGAGTGTAGCCGGCACAACATGTTATAAACATGTTGTCACATGATTTCGCTTCGTATTTTACGATCGGCCGCCTGCCTGACGTCAATTTATCTTACACCACACGGTGGGCCAACTCACCTTAGTCGCCTTTTACGACACCTCGGTAAGAAATGAGGTTGGTCTATTCTACTCAGCCGGATACCACACGGTGGGCCAACTTACCTTAGTCGTCTTTTACGACACCTCGGTAACAAATGAGGGTGGTACTATTCTATTCAGCCAGATACCACACGGCGTTTTCTTTTATAAATATAATATTTTTATTACTAGTTACATATTTAATTATTACTGTCTTGTACAGGATCGACGAGTAGCTATATCCATACATTTTTATCATCTTAGTAATCCTCAACAGTATAGTAGACTTTTTGTAATAGCCTTTTATTAATGCTGTATTTTAAACTGCTGTAATGGCAAAGCTAAAATTGATTACAGATACATAAATCAATTAATAACTATGTAGGGTATAAATTATAACACAAAAACCACAGTAAACAATGGTAATGCTTTATGGGCATTTTATTTTTTTAAACTATTGATTTGACTTGTTAATTACAACTGATATTTAGTGAGCCGAGTTAATTGAGTAGTATAATTTACCAATTTAACCACTTTTTCGCTGTGTGTAACACAAATGGCCATTGTTTTGTTAGCGAATAATTTTATTTTAGATAATATTATATTATTATTCTTATAAGGATTGATAAATAACAAATTCTTTTTTTCATTTTTATACCTACACATTTTTTTTAATACCTATTAATTCTTTTTGTTTCCTTCCATAATTTAACATTGCCAAACCAGTTTTAAAATATTACTTTAAGCTTTGATATTTATTTTATTTATGGTACTTTTGTATGATTAAAATAAAGAAACCCTTGAAAAAGATAGGTGTTTCATTAGTTGAGCGAAAGTAAAAAAATCTATATTGGTCTATAGCAAAAATCGTCACTTCCAGAAGACTAACCAGGTTTTATACGCTAAATAAAATATTTTTTAAATTTAAATAAATAAACAGAATTTTGAGCATTTTAAGACAGTTTTACTTTAAAATTGTTAATTTTTTGTACTAAATTAATAATGTTATTTTTTAAATGACTTTCCAAATGAAAAACATGTAATAATAAAATACAAATATGTAAACAAAGTAGTTTTAGTTAATTCTCACATCAATTATATCCGTTCAACTGAAGTAAAATCAAAAAAATAACAATAGAAAGTACAAGCAAAATACAAGTGCTATAGCAACCGTTCACACCTCGAAATCGATTCACATACCGGGGATAAATTGAAGCGTTTCCCGTAAACGGACACTCGGGCCATTCAGCGCGAAACGGAGTAAATAAAAAAAAAGGTAATCTTCCATCCAGCCTCCCAGATTCGCAACTATTATCTCGCAACGGCCAATACAAAATGGTGAATTCGGTTAAGCGACCGGATTGGATGGCGGCACGGCTCCACCTAGAGCGGCCCCGCCCTCTAGAAGCCCTTCTACGCTCGGTAGAGTCGCTCTACCTGCCCGCGACACGGCCGCGCCCGCTCTCCGTCAGTGGATTTTTCAATTCCCTCACACCGTGACGGTTGACGCGTCTCTACATTTTAAAAAATCACGTTCCTTATCCGCTTATCGTTGCATCACCGATCGTCCCGCGTCGACCGACAGAGACGTCGATAGATAGAGACGAACGATCCGACCTCTACGGTCGAGATTTATTCCGTTTTACGCGATTAGTGCTCGCCGGCTCACCTGACGTGCGGACGATCGATAGCGGCGCGGCCCTAGCCCGCTCGAGCCGCGACAGATTCCGCACGAATCTCCCTCGAGCTCTAGTGATGTGTGTGATGTAAAACGTTTGTCGATAGACTGTGAACATGATGACTATGGACGTCGGGATGTACAACAATCAGCAGAGCGGGTACAGCGCGGAGTACTACCAGCAGAGTTCCGGCTACCAGCCCCCCTACGAAGGGTACCACGAGGGCTACTACGAGCCCGCGCCGTACTTCGAGCCGATAATCCACGGCCAGCCGGCGCACGAGCCTACCCCCGTGATAAGCACGGACTCCGGACTGAGTTACACTAACCTAGACTATGGTGAATTGCAAAATTATCCAGTTCACCCCTTACCACCCCATCCAGAGGCATTCAAACATAGAGAGGAATTGCCCAGGCCCGACGAGATGCACTTGCACGATCATAAATTAGACAATCATTACTTGGAGACGAAGTATAATATGCATTTTGTCGATGATTCGAGTATGCAGTACAATCACGTCGGGTCCCCGCTTCCTTGTGGGGAGTTCGACCCCTACGCGCCGAAGGAGGAGTTCGGGTTGCGGGATGGCTTCCCCAGGGAGGATATGCAGGGCCACCACATGGGCCACCAACCACACTCGTCCCACGCCGCCGTGCCCACGTACAAATGGATGCAAGTTAAAAGGAATGTACCAAAACCTACTGGTAAGTTTCTTCGAAAATCTTTTTTAATGTTTTATTACGTTAAAGTATAACTATCAAGTGGAAATTTTTATAACAAATAGCCAAGTGTGTTCACATACAATATGAAGTTATAAAACGTTAATTAAATTCTGTGAATCAAAGGTTGAGTGGAAAAAATCCCTTTTATAGATAAGTCCGTCTTAGTACATGTGCTATTATTTTTCTTATCTAACGATATGTACCCATATAAATAAAAAATTGAAAGGCTCTACAATAGTTACGAGCGAAAATTCAAAATGATGATTACCTCTTTAAAAGTTAAGAAATTTCATTCTAACTTAACCGTTAAGACAATAATAAGATTCTCCTCTAAATTAGCTTTTATTTTTAATAAAAAAAAGTGGAATTTAAAAAAATATATCCAAAATTCATGAACGTATTTTCACATAGGCACATAGTCTTATCCTAATTTTTATATTAACTGATGAGAATTACAAAAAAAACTTTTCAATTAGCCTGATTAGTGATGCGTGATCCGTGCAAAACAAATATAACATATTTTTCTCAAAATATAGATTTCTATTATTAGTCTTACTTAATCGTTATAAACTTCTCTATCTCTAAGTAAAGCATTTTTTAGCAACACTAAAATAGTATTATACTAAACAACAACAAAAGGTAAACAGCAATGAAATGGAGTAATTTATTGTTTACTTAATTTAATTACAAAAACGATATTGGCGCTAAGATCTACCACGCAGCTTCAATGCGGATTGGTAGGTTACACATATCCCTAGAATTCTTTAGAGATATGCAGGTTTCCTCACGATGCTTTTCCTTATCAAAAGCGTGTGATAAATTGCAAATATCAATTAGACAAGTAGATTATAATAGAAAACTAATTGGTGCTTGGGTTTGAACCCGTAAACCCCTTACCAGTATAAATCGTACGGTCTGGGCTATCACAGCTTAACACAATATTGTAAACCCACAATGTAAAGACGTGTCTTCTTAAGATAAAGATTTTTATTATCTTCCTGCCCTTATCCCACTCTAAGTGGGGTCGGCACAACATGTTATAAACATGCTCTCACATAATTTGGCTGCGTTTTTACGACCGGCCGCCTGCCTGACGTCAACTTACCTTAGTCGTATTTTACGACACCTCAGTAAGAAAGAGGGTGGTCTATTCTACTAAACCTGATACCACGCGGTGGGTCAACTTACCTTAGTCGCCTTTTACGACACCTCGGAAAGAAATGAGGGTGATCTATTCTACTCAGCCGGATACCACACGCCGGATCGTCTTACCTTAGTCGCCTTTTAAGACACCTCGGTAAGAAATGAGGCTGGTACTATTCTATTCAGCCGGATACCACACGGCGTTTCTTAAGGTAAAGATATGGAGTTTAAACCCACCACGCTCTAATGCGTATTGAGCTGGTTACATACTACTAACTACAATTATCGCTGAAGTGAAAATAGGGATTTATTGAATCATACTTTAAAGTATAATTTATTGTTTTTCAAAAACATTTTCATATTCTTGGTCAGCTTAATTAATCTTTTCCACAAACCACAAAGCGTGCTATGTTAATTAGCTAAAATAATTGTGCTAGTTTTGGTTTATAATTATAACAGAAATAAATAATACCATCTTGGCCGTATTGACCTAGTGGTTCGCATACCTTCACCAAACAGTCGTACGTTCAATTCTGGACGATCGCTTCTATAATCTTTAATATTTAAATGAGTTAAACTTGTATGTATATATATATTTTCGGAATCTCGGAAACGGCTCCAATGATTTTCCTGATATTCAACATGCAGGAGGTTTTGGGGGAGAAAAATCAATTTAGCTATGTTTTATTTAGAAAAAAAAAGCTTTATCCCTGTTTTTGGGCATTAAAAAATACTTAAATTTACATTGAATATACAAAACACTATTTTTGACGTTGTCAAGTCAGCGTAGCTTATTCGGGGAACGGGTGGTCACGAGAAATGAAAATACCTAGGATCGTGACCACCTACCCCATTATTTTATTCTTTTTTTTTAAGTTTCCTTTTTGATTTTGTAAAACTTAGTAATTCAATTTTGTAATTTAAATTATTTGTAAATAGCTCGGTAAATCAGGTACTTTTCATATTATATAAATTAATACTTTTTTATGTCTAACATATATTATTTACATTAAGTCGTTACTGTCTACAAGACGGTAACGACTTAATAAATAAATAAATAAATAAATATAAATAAATATAATATATGGGACACTTACACACACGGTCGTCCATCCCCAAAGTAAGTAACTTAATACTTGTGTTATGGCTGACAGACAACTGGTGAATATATACTTATATATTTTTTAAATACATACTTAAATACAAATATACACCCAGGCTCAAAGACCAACAAATTCATTTATAGAAAATGTTGGCCCTCGGCGGGAATCGACCCCGCGACCCACGGAGCTGAAGGCAGAGTCACTACCCACTGCTCCAACGGGTCAGCCAAATATAAATTGTCAGCCAAATGTAAATAATATTAAGAATTATATTTTTTAAAAGAGCAACCGCCGAGTTTCTTGCTGGCTCTTCTCGGTAGGAACAGCTTTCCAAACCAGCAGTAGAGATGACGATTCAAAAGCACTTGTTTACAAGTTTATTTGAATAAAGAATATTTTGAATTTGAATTTTTTGAATTTCTAGACTAACTTCCAGAAATACCACCATAAACTCAAAGATATGGTCTTTACTTAGCTTGAAATAAAATTTATTCGGAACTATTAAAATACACTTAGATATACAATGGCAACGAAGACACAGCAAAAGTATAAACTGCGCTGCAGATGTCAACGCCCACCACCTTAAAATTTAACAATAAACAGTGTTTTAAATGATAACTTAACTAAATTATGTTAATGTTACAGAATATTTATGTAATAAATAAAATTTATAAATAAGTTTTTATTATAAGTAAGTATTATATTTAAAGTAATTTAATTTTTGTATATAAAAATATAAAAAATTATAAAACAATAGGCGATGTATATAATAGACAAAGTAGGAACCGACATAAGCTTGCGGCTCCTGCTTTGCGCCTTGAAAAAGTACGTAAGTCGTTTGTGGGTTTGGGTATAAGATTCTATAATAAAATTCCACAATCAATTTTAACTTTGCCATTACAGCAGTTTAAAAGCACTATTAAGGAGAGGCTGATACAGAAAGCCTACTATACTGTTGAGGATTATTTAGACGATAAAAATGCGTGGATATAAATATTGTTCGACCCTGTACAAGATAGGAACATTAAATGTAACTAGTATTTAGAATTGTATTTTTTAAAAAGAGCAACCGCCGCGTTTCTTGCTGGCTCTTCTCGGTAGGAACAGTTTTCCGAACCAGCAGTAGAGTTGACGATTCAAAAGCACTTGTTTACAAGTTTATTTGAATAAAGAATATTTTAAATTTGAATTTGAATTATAAGCAAGTTTATATGAACATAAACACACATAATTACACATAATTCAAATTCATAATATTCTTTATTCATATCGATCTTTTTATGCCCTTAATGTAACAGTACCTAGTTGCCTAAGGTAGTTTTTTTTTAAATTAGAAAATGAAAATATAAAAACAAATGGCTGGTGATAACTTGGGATTGATCCCAGGTATTTTGACTTCTTAAGTCCGCCCGTTACCCACTGAGTTATTACAAGTTTACAAATGACAGCAAAATTAATCTATGCATTCTGTACTATATTTTAACATTTCTTCAGTGCCCGAAAACAGGTATAAAAAGACATTTTTTTAAATAAAACCAAGCTGGATCGATTTTTCTCACCCAAAACATGGTGAATTCATAAAAATCGTTGGAGCCGTTTCGTAAATTCAGAAAATATATATACACAAGAATAACTCATTTAAATATTAAAGATAATAAAATTAACAAAAAATTAACAATTAATCTCACAAAAAATGGAAATAATATGCTCCTTTATTTCGAAATTTTCTCTTTTCACAAATTCGATCGTGTCGAGTCTATCTCCTGATGCTTCGGTTGCGGGGCGAATCAATTATTGAGTTTGTGATAATGAACGTATGTAGTGCTTGTGTATTGTGTTGGCGGTGGTGGAGGTTTGTGTATGTGTTTTTACGAATCCTGCATGTATGAGGTATGAAAACAGATTGTCCACTCTACATTTAGCATTATATATATTTTTTATTTTACTTCATCGCGGATTATAGCAAAATAATTTTATTATTACTTTTATATTATAGATCTCCGCAAAATAACGTCTAATTTTATAAATTATTTCACTTTTTAGTTAAACTATTTATTGTGTTAGTGTTAAACCAAAACAGTTAACTCTCAGTTAACATGTCTATAGTTATTTTGTTGTGTATCTGTTGACAAAGTTGTTACGGCAATAGAACCGAACGCAGCGAGTGGTTAAAACGATTACTAACGAATCCAATTAACGTATAACGATCAGTAATTTAATTAGAACTCAATTAAAACGGGCACTTTCATTTTTACCATTGACAGCTTCGAACTGCGGATATCACCTCATAGTGTATGATAGAGGAAATAAATAGTTTTGACATTTGTGCAGTTGTTAATTGAAGTGTTTTGTCATATATATATTTATTTATTATCAAATTTCACATGTACATGTACAGATCCAGCCAAAACGCATACATGATATAGATAATTATATAAAAAAAACATAAAAGAAACATTTACAATACAAACTAATTATAATTATTATCTAAATAACAAATTACAAAATTGTATAGGTTTTTACTAAAGGTTAAAGGTTTTAAGGTGTTAGGTGATTTCCTGTAAATATCACAGCCTGTATTATATTCGAATTGAAACTCAAAACATTCTTTGTAAACTTGTAAACAAGTGCTTTTGAATCGTTAACTCTACTGCTGGTTCGGAAAGCTGTTCCTTCCGAGAAGAGCCAGCAAGAAACTCGGTGGTTGCACTTTTCAAAATATGGGTTGTCTAAAAAATTCAGTCCAGATTATGATTCATTAACAATTACATTTTTTTTTAATTATACTGGCTTGGTTAATGAACATATTCCATACCAAACAAATATGCAAACGTTAGGTTGACTATTTATTTGCCGTCACAACTCTTGGGTAGACAGGTATAAACAAGTAAATTGATACTAGTAACTAGCACCGGCCTGCTTAATGAATGAATGTAACATAAAATTAAAGATAATTTTGTAACAAACGAGTTACATTTACTCATTACTGTCTTGTGCAGGGTCAAAGAGAAGCTATATCCACGCATTGTTATCATCTAAATAATCCTCAACAATATACAAGGCTTTCTGTATTAGCTTTTCTTTAACAGTTTTTTTAAACTGCTGTAATGGCAAAAAAATTTATTGCGGAATTTTATTATAGAATCTTATGTCATATCCACAAACAACGTACGTACTTTTGTTCGTCGCAAAGCAGGAGCCGCAAGCTTATGTCGGTTCCTACTTTGTCTGTTATTTAAATCGCCAATATTTTCGTTATTCATTACTTTTATAGAAGACTTAGCCGTGTGGTATCCCGCTGAGTAGAATAGACCATCCTCATTCCTTACCGAGGTGTCGTAAAAGGCGACTAAGGTAAGTTGACCCACCGTGTGGTGTTTGGCTGAGTAGAATAGAACACCCTCATTTCTTGCTGAGGTGTCGTAAAAGGCGATTAAGGTAAGTCGACCCACCGTGTGGTAGACGATTGAGTAGAATAGACCACCTTCTTTCTTACTGAATTGTCATAAAAGGCGACTAAGGTAAGTTGATTCGCCGTGTGGTATCCGATTGAGTAGAATAAACCACCCTTATTTCTTACCGAGGTGTCGAAAAAGGCGACTAGAGCAAGCATAAAATATGTACCCAGATCATGTGACAATATGTTTATAACATGGCAATCCCACTTATAGTGGGATAAGGGCAGGAGGATGATGATATTTTTATAGAAGACTTTTGATTTACGTATACGGAACATGTTATATCGCGACATGATTCTGTTGGTCCTTTCATTAAGAGAAAGTGGTCTACGCAATACGAATGTGGTGTCAAAGGTTAGTACAACTGTTAACATATGAACACGTCTAACTTTCGATTCGTATATGTTTCGTGACATACCGACGGACGTATTGCCAGTGGATTATACAACTGGAGGTAGGTAGTTGATATTTGGTATAATAATTCACTTAATAAATCAATAAATATGTCGAAACAAGAGAGTATTGAAAACCTTCAATAAATATGTCTAAACAAGAGATTCTTGAAAACCTTCAATAAATATGTCTAAACAAGAGATTCTTGAAAACCTTCAATAAATATGTCTAAACAAGAGATTCTTGAAAACCTTCAATAAATATGTCTAAACAAGAGATTCTTGAAAACCTTCAATAAATATGTCTAAACAAGAGATTCTTGAAAACCTTCAATAAATATGTCTAAACAAGAGATTCTTGAAAACCTTCAATAAATATGTCTAAACAAGAGATTCTTGAAAACCTTCAATAAATATGTCTAAACAAGAGATTCTTGAAAACCTTCAATAAATATGTCTAAACAAGAGATTCTTGAAAACCTTCAATAAATATGTCTAAACAAGAGATTCTTGAAAACCTTCAATAAATATGTCTAAACAAGAGATTCTTGAAAACCTTCAATAAATATGTCTAAACAAGAGATTCTTGAAAACCTTCAATAAATATGTCTAAACAAGAGATTCTTGAAAACCTTCAATAAATATGTCTAAACAAGACATTATTGAAAACCTTCAATAAATATGTCTATTTAAGACATTTTTGAAAATCTTGTTTCATTAGATTTTATTTATTTCTTTACTAGCTTTTACCCGCGACTTCGTTCGCGTGGTCTGTTATCGTGTGATAGGGCGATAATAGATGACGCTTTTCAATGTCATCCTATTCCTGTAGAATTAATAGGATTTCTATAGCCTATATGTTCCGGTGTGTAAAGAATAACTGCCAAATTTTATAAATATTGGTTCAGCGGATTCGCCGTGAAAGTGTAACAAGCATACATTCATACTTACAAACTTTCGCATTTATAATTTTAGTAGTAGTAGTATTGGAATAAAAAGTGTAACATAAAGAGAGTTTTATTACACTATATTACGGTAAAACCGTATCTTTCCGCAAGGGCGGAGCCGCTGGCGATTGCTAGTATTTTATACGCGAAAGACCGCACAGTTTGCCAGTACGTCTGTTAACTTAGTTTTTAAAGTAGCTACTTTTCAAATGGTACACGATTTCTTTGTCCGAGCATTGCCCGTTTGACCCGCGCTGTCCACCACATTATGTCAAAATCAAAAGTCAAATTATTTGTTGGTTAGTGTCAGCCGCCGTCGGCGACCTCTGACCTACTCTTCAACCAGAACAGACAGACTCGTGTGCTCTACTGCGGCTGGTGGGATATACTACACTTGTACGACGTTTACCTTACTTACTTACGAATATTTACGAAAACATTTACGTTAAGTCTGTGCTTGCGCTTGCGTTAAGCCTATGTTGTCGCCAGTGACTTCCGCTTTGTATTTTATAGCAACACAGTCATGAAACAAGAGTATCGCGCCCTTTTGGCTGAAATGATGGCAACACTGTATCGTGTTGTTTCCGGTGGAGTCTTCCTATTGTTAAAACATTTCAGTGGCGTTCAGTCTTTGTTCGTCATTTAAGAGAAGTGCATCTCGGAACGGGAATTCTGGTATTCCATTATATCGTGTTATTGTATATAGTGTGCGCTAACACCTATATAGGAGGTTTCGTTTTATAATTAAAAGCCTTGAGAATCTTTTTCTTCAACCGATGGACGTCCATTGCTGGACATAGGTCTCTTATAACACTCTCATAACACACGATCCTGTGCCGTTTTGGGTTAGCGGCTCCACGCGACCTTTTTTGAGGTCATCAGTCCATCTAGTAAGGGGTCTTCCGACACTACGCTTTCCGGTGCGAGGTCGCCATTCCAACACTTTGAAACCCCAACGCCCATCGGTTCTCCGCACTATGTACCTCGCCCATCGCCACTTCAGCTTCGCGACCCGCTGAGCTATGTCGGTGACTCTGGTTCTTCTACGGATCTCCTCATTTCTGATTTGATCACGTAGAGATACTCCGAGCATAGCTCGCTTTATCGCTCGCTGAGCGACTCTGAGCCTTCTAATGAGGCCCATAGTCAGCGACCGAACCGACAGTCGTAGTTATAACATTCCCACTGAACTTATGTTCAATCTTTAGAGGTGCTCATGATGCGTAAATGTATGTTTTCTCCCTCAGGTATCACGATTTAGTACACAACACTGCAAAGACATCGGTATTACGTCATAACATATAACGTAATACCTTTAAAAAAGCCAGCATGCGTTCAGCTTACTGACAATATTAATAGACAATTTATAGAATTAGGCGTTACTTTTGGTAATTTCATAATAAGCCGTGTGGTATCCAGCTGAGTAGAATAGACCACCCTCATATCTTACCGAGGTGTCGTAAAAGGGGACTAAGGTACTTGCGTTAGTTTACGGAAGTCCATAATACAAAAGTAATAATAATATTATGGTATAATTTGCGATAAAGGAAAATATATGTAATGCTAAATGTAAAGTGTACTATACGTTCTCATATCTGATACATGCAGAATTCCTAAAAACTCATGTACTAGCCGCCACCAATAACACAACTATAATACACAAGCACTGCAAACAATCACTATCACAATCTCAACAATCGTTTCGCTCAAAAACTGACGCATCAAATTCAAATAATTCTTTATTCAAATTGGCTTTTACAAGCCCTTTTGAATCGTCAACTTACAATGAAGCTACGACTGGTGCGAAGAGGTGCTCTTACCGAGAAGAATCAGCAAGAAACTCGACGGTTACTCTTTTGAAAATTAAATATTACAATAACGTCTTAATTAATTTCGTCATCTAAAAAAACAGAAAACCATCATATTTAATTCATACTGAATTGTCGATTGCAATGTTGATTGCAATTGCATTAATTAATTAAGAACAAATTAAAAAAAAATTAATATAATCTAGTGCGTAGCTGGTCGTAATTTAAATCCAAGCTTTCTTATCATCAACATAGTCCTCAACAGTATAATAAGCTTTATGAATGAGTGTCTTTTTAATTGCTTGTAATTTGAACTTTTGAACTTGTGTAAAGACCAGTCCTAACAGGTTTATAATGAGAAGATAGACTCCACGACAAAATCGCAAAGTCCCTATCAAAACGAGTTTAATTTTTTTTCTATAGAATTATTTATTAATTATAAAACCTGCATGTGTTAGATAAATTCCCCACACTCCAACTCAATACGAGCCGCCGTGGCGTTATTCAAATAAAAATGGTTATCAGCCCCAAACTTACGTTCCCCTTACCCGACACTTCACGTAAGCTCCGCTCCACACTGACAAGTTTTATATATAAATTGCTAAAAATCTTAAAGAAACACATATCTTTATATGTATATCAATTAATCATCATGTATATTGATGTTAATCTTGTATATTTTCGGAATCTCGGAAACGGCTCCAACGATTTTCCTGAAATTCAGCATGCAGGAGGTTTATGGGGAGAAAAATTGATCTAGCTAGGTTTTATAAAAAAAAAAATTACCCTGTTATTGGGCATTACAAAAATTACAAAAATTCAAATAGAATATATAAAACACTATTTTTGGCGCAAGGTGTCAAGTCAGCGTAGCTTATTTGGGTGGTCTCTAGAAATGAAAAAAACCTAGAATCGAGCCACACTTACCCAATTCTTTTTTCTTATTTTTTTAAAGTAATTTTTTATGAGAAATTACCTAGCAAGGCTCGCTCAACCAGGAATATACTCGTACAGTACGTATATTGCAAGAAAATAGAAATACAAAAAAATTATTTCTATTTCATTTCCACAAATCATCACAAGAAAAACAAAAAGGCTAAAAATTCCTGTTAATTCTACAGGAATAGGATGATATTAAAAAGCGCCATCTATTATCAACCTATCACGCGAAAACTGTCCACGCAAAGTTGCGGTAAAAGCTAGCAAAGATATAAATGCCAACACAAATAACTTCAAATTAAATTTATCTGTCATTGGTCTCCTAATAACAAAATATATAAGATTTAAAAAAGTCATTTCTCCTTCGAGCGGATATCTTAAAAGTTTATTGAGACATACGAAGTCTGGGATAAAGCTAGTTAATAAATAGAGCGGTAGTAATCTTATATATATATATATTTGTCATAATTATATATTTTATTAAATATATTTATATATTTTATTATTTAATTATATATTTTATTAAACAGTCCATCGTCCTTTCGATTCAGTGATATCTTTAATAACATTAGACGATTCAAAAATTCTTGAAAAAGAAAGAATTTGATATTGAATCCAAAAAGTGTACAGTGTGCACGTGTCTTACCCAGCCGAAAATATGCCTTTACATTTCGGTAAGTACACGCAAGGACCGGCCAGTCAGCTAAACCGGGATATCTGTGTTTGTTTCTGTAATGACACGCGACTATGCCAAAACGGGGAGTCGAAGCTGTGCTCCCCGGCACTATGTTAGTGGGGTTGTTAAATGTGAAGAAGTTAATAAAGGAAACAACCGCTAATTCCTATTTAATCTATACCAATATATAGCTATAAGCTGTGATGGCCTAGCGGTGCGACCGTGTGAATCTCTAGTGACGATCATGGGTTCAAACCCGGGCAGACACCAATGAGTTTTTCTATTAAAACTTATGTGTCTAATTGATAATTGCAATTTATTACACGCTTTTCGGTGAAGGAAAACATCGTGAGGAAACCTGCATATCTCTAGAGAATTCCGGGGATATGTGTAACCTACCAATCCGCATTGGAGCAGCGTGGTAGGTCATAGCTCCAACCCTTCTCTCCAAAAATGGAGAGGGGAGGCCTATGCCCAGCAGTGGGATAGTAACAGGCCGTTACTTACAATATATAGCTGAAAAGTTTGTTTGTTTAAACGCGCTAATCTCAGGAACTACTTGACCGATTTTAAAAATTCTTTGAGTGTAGTGTATTCTTGAGATAGTCCATTTATCCAGGAAGGCTATAGACTATAACATCACGCTAAGAATGGGAGAGGAGCAATAAAAAATATTGCGAAAACGGCAAAATTTAACGGCTTAAATTAATTTGTTGCGTGCAAGTAAACGGTGAAAATTATTCAAAAACCTCTTACAAGTAACTCACTATAATTACTTTTATGTTGTACCGCTGGGCTACCACAGCGCAAACGCTTAGAACACATTTAAAAATTGGCGCGGACAAAGTCGCGGGGTTTCCTATTAGTCCCGCATATCGGCGATGATTTGCAGTTTCCACCGCTGGAATAAATCACACGTACAACAAAGTGGGCACAATAAAATTACATCAATTTGTCGCCTCGCGTCGTGTGGGCCGACAAAGTTAATATGGCCTGACTGCCGGGTCACCGTGACGTTGTAAGAACATATCCTTCTTGCAACTCGAGCTTTCGTGTAAATCTATACTAATATACATATAAAGCTCAAGAGTTTGTTTTTTTCATGGAATGTTTGAACGCGGTAATCTCAGGAACTACTAAACCGATTTGAAAAATTATTTCAGTGTAAGATAGTCCATTTATCAAAGAAAGCTATATGCTATATTACATTACGCTAAAATGAATAGGAGAGGAGCAGCAATAAAAAATATTATGAAAACGGCAAAATTTAAAGCTTTCCTTGCGTGCGCTGAGTAAACGGTAATAGTTATTCAAAAATCAAAATATTATAATATATTACGGTTTAAATCTTTCGACGTGGGTGAAGCCGCTGGCGATTGTTAGTTTATTATAAGAATAATAAATAGTTTAAATCACGATTGTATTTGGAATCAATATTGAGTGCAAATTTTAAACGCCGTGTGGTATCCGGCTGAATAGAATAGTACCACCCTAATTTCTTACCGAGGTGTCGTAAAAGGCGACAAAGGTAAGTCGACCCGCCGTGTGGTATCCGCCTGAGTAGAATAGACCACCCTAATTTCTTACCGAGCTATCGTAAAAGGCGACTAAGGTAAGTTGACCCACCGCGTGGTATCCGGTTGTGTAAAATAGACCACCCTCTTTTTACCGAGGAGTCGTAAAATACGACTAATGTAAATTGACGTCAGGCAGGCGGCCAGTTGTAAAATACATAGCCAAATCATATGATAACATGTTTGTAACATGTTGTGCCGACTTAGAGTGGGATAAGGGCAGGAGGATGATTGAGTGCAAATTTTAAACCTGCCAATATTATCGGAGCCGAAAACGAGCAAAACCCCTGCATGAGTCACAAACATCTCGGAGACCACACCTGATCTGGAAGGACGATGTTATCTATTCTGCAACAATGCTCTGCGTACCTATCAAACCTCAAGGGACAGTCTGCCAACATACATCTACAGTCATCAAACAAATTGCTACGCGAATTGACACCCTATACTATTCACATAAACTACATATCACATTTGAGTAACCGCAAATTGCTGGGGAAAGGATATCTCACAGTGTCATTTTCTGCTCGAACCACGTTACATGACATTTGAATTTAAAAAAAAACTATCGCCAATCGATTTTCGACTTGAACACAGAGATGCAGAGTTCAAAATTAAATGATGTAGTACTCTTTCGACCTTGATAACGGACGTGGACTTGTACTAAAGTAAAATTTTATGTACGTGTAAAATATGAATTAAAAAAGTCTATTATACAGACGTATAATAGACTTTTTTAGGCGTTCCCTCGTCTGGAACCAATCCTGGCATCAGGTCATGCTTATCATAAACATGCATTGTCATCGGGACTGGTCCAGTGTGTAAAATTTCAGGTCAATCGGACCTCGGGAAGTGGGTCAAATTTAACTTGCAAGATTCCATCTTCACATACATATATTGCAAGTTGAATAAAAGCTTTTAACAAATCAAGTTAAAAAAGCTTTTAAAAAAGCTTTTATCGAAATTTCATGTCCCAATTATTTACCATTGAGGAGTTCCCTCATCTGGAACCAATCCTGGCATCAGGTTATACTTATCATAAATATACATTGTCATCGGGACTGGAGCAGTATGTAAAATTTCAGTTCAATCGGACACCGGGAAGTGAGTCAAATTTAACTTGCAAGATTCCAGCTTCACATACATTGCAAGTTAAAAAAAAGCTTTCAAAATATATATTTCGTCAAACAAATTTCTTAGTTCTTAACTTGATAAGGGATATACTATATCTAAGTTACTAAATATCCAGATAACCGGCTTTATATCTTCAAATTCAAATTCAAAAAATTTTTATTCAAATAAACTTGTACAATCGTCAACTCTACTGCTGGTTCGGAAAGCTGTTCCTACCGATAAGAGCCAGCAAGAAACTCGGCGGTTGCTCATTTAAAAATACAATTCTTAATACTAGTTAAATTTTATCGTTTCTATCTTGTACAAGGTCAACCAATATCTATATCCACGAATTCTTATCGTCTAAATAATCCTCTCCTTAATAGTGTTTTTAAACTGCTGTAATCGCAAAGCTAAAATTGATTGCGGAATTTTATTATAGAATCTTATACCCAAACCCACAAACGACTTACGTACTTTTTCAAGGCGCAAAGCAGGAGCTTCAATGGTGTAATGATTTACATAACTCTTCGAAAGCTCTTACGAAGGCTACTCTCATTAATAACCGGCCAGGTAAAGTGGCTAGCTCTAATAACCCTTGCAAGTCACCTGCATTAACCGGGTAAGGGAGTGGTGCAAATTGTAAGCGGATGCGTTAATAAACGGATATAATGAATGAATGAATGATGATGAACGGATATCATCATCTTCCTGCCCTTATCCCACATCAAGTGGGGTCGGCACAAAATGTTAAAAACATGTTGTCACGTGATTTGGCTACGTATTTTACGACCGGCCGCCTACTTGACGGTCATCTTACCTTAGTCGTACTTAACGACATCTCAGTAAAAAAGAGGGTGGTCTATGGTCTATTTTACTTAACCGGATACCACACGGCGGGTCAACTTACCTTAGTCGCCTCTTACGACACCTCGGTAAGAAATCAGGGTGGTTTATTCTACTCAGCCGAATACCACACGGCGAGTCGTCTTACCTTACTTGCCTTTTACGACAACCGGTACGGAATGAGGATGTTCTATTCTATTCAGCCGGATACCACACGGCGAGTAAACTTACCTTACTTGCCTTACACGACTACCAGTACGGAATAAGGGTGTTCTATTCTATTCAGCCGGATACCACACGGCGAGTCGACTTACCTTAGTTGCCTTTTACGACACCTCGCTAAGAAAGTGTGTGGTCTATTTCACTCAACCGGATACCACACGGCGAGTCGACTTACCTTAGTTGCCTTTTACGACACCTCGCTAAGAAAGTGTGTGGTCTATTTCACTCAACCGGATACCACACGGCGAGTCGACTTACCTTAGTTGCCTTTTACGCCACCATGGTAAGAATGAGGGTGGTCTATACTACTCAGCCGGATACCACACGGCAATAGCACACAAATAATATAAACTAATTATTATAATCAAGAGTTTCTATAACTTAAAGCATTCCCCAAAGCGAAGCGAGTAAACCGATTACGGTCTGGTGGTATCTCGCCATCTGCACGCGAGCGGCCCTCACGACATTCGGCGCTGGTAATGACCTACCGGGGTACCAACCCCTACCCCTACCTACCCCTACCTACCCCTACCGATACCGCGTAACGTGTCACAACTACCGGAGGATTATCGTGAACTTGATTTAACAACCCGTTTAATATTAACCCCTTGTACATTTATTTTCATATTTCTAATAATAATCCAACGAAATTGTGTATTCAATTCGGTATAGTTTAGTGGTTAGAACGTGTGGTTTAAACTATGTTATTTTAACCCAATAAATCTTCAAAGAGCATATTATATAAGCAAGCAAGCATATTGTAAGAGCATATTATATTAGCATTGCCATTACTATGTGGTATCCGGCTGAGTAGAACAGACCACATCCATTTTTACCAAGATGTCGTAAAAGGAGACAAAGGTAAGTTGACGTCAGGCAGGTGGCTGGTCGTAAAATACATAGCCAATTCATGTGACAACATGTTTATAACATCTATCATGAGGTCTATTCTACTCAGCCGGATACCACAATTCGGGTCGACTTACCTCAGTCACATCTTACGATACCGCCGGTAAGAAATCTATTCTACTCAGCCGGATACAATAAGGCGGATCATCTTACCTTAGTCGCCTTTTACACCTCGGTGAGAAATGAGGGTGGTCTATTGTACTCAGACGGATACCACACGGCGGGTCAACTTACCTTAGCCGCCTTTTACGACACTTCAGTAAGAAATGAGGATGATCGATTCTATTTAGCCGGATACCACACGGCATACATTTACGATCAAAATTTGAATTAAATTCACTGATTACCAAAGGCAAAGTTGCATGCATAGCTAGTTATTAAATAACTTGATCAACAGTTGATATCGGCATACCATTCTGTCATTAACGCTCTAACATTTAACCCACATGCTGTATTGAGATAAACGCATTCTATAGATAAACGAGAACAGCCATTGTCTGGGAGCTGGGATATAGTCGGAGGACGTGGGAGTTGATGGCGGATTAATGGTGTTGAATAAATCATTTATAATTTGTTATGGGGTACCGTGGTTCACTGTGGAAATAGGTGACCTATTTCCTACTCTAAACGGAAAAGTGTTATAAACATGTTATCACATGATTCGGCTAGGTATTTTACGACCTGCCGCTTCTCTGATATGCTTGCGTCAGAAAATCTCGCCCTTCCATAACATTTTAATTTAGCGTCACTTTAAATTAACAATTCATCATTCTCCTTCCCTTATCCCACTCGGTAAGAAATGAGGGTTGTCTATTCTAGAGGATACCACGCGGTGGGTCAACTTACCTTATTCGCCTTTTACGATACCTCAGAAAGAAAGAAGGTGATCCATTCTACTCAACTGAATACCACACGGCGTGTCAGCTTATCTTAGTCGAATTTTACATCTCAAAAAAATGAGGGTGGTCTATTCTTCTCAAACGGATACCACACAACGGGTCGTCATACCTTAATCGCTTTTTACGATACCTCAGTAAGAAAGAGGGTGGTCTATTCTACTCAACGGGATACCACACGGCGGGTCAAATTACCTTACTTGCCTTTTACGACACCTCGTTAAGAAATGAGGGTGGTATATTCTACTCCGGATACCACACGACTATAAAGTTACATTTAACAAATACTGTTAAATCGACAACTCTACTGTTGGTTCCGAAAATAGCTCCTACCTAGAAGAAACTTGAAGGCCTTTTCGAAAACATAAATCTTATTCTCATTTGCTATAATTCGCAAAACTTTTACCCAATTACTTATTTTCCAAAATTAGGCTAAAAAAGAAACTGCGGTCTAAAAGTGAAACTCAGAGTTTATAACCAGAAATGCGCTTAAACTATCATGCTATCGTTCTTTGCAACCTACCTATGCCGTTATAAAATACATTACGTAAACACATAACCCTCCTTCCGTATTTCGAGTCGGTTAAATATAATTAACTACGGAACGCCAGCGTTACGCACAAGCGACGCGCCTGACACGTTATAGTCTAGAAGACAGGTGTAATATTTCCTACACATTTAACACTGATTTCCTTCCTATGTAAATTTTCGGGGCATCCTACCACATCGACAACATTCTACACTTTTTTTATGCTATAAACATCAAAAAATTTATAAAAACTATTATTAATAAACTATCTGTGCCAGCAGCTTCGCCCTCATGGATATCAGTGTCACAAAGTTTTTTCTCGATTTGAAATTTTGACAATAAATGTAGTTATCGTGAGTTAATTAGAAGAGATTTTTTAATAACTTTCACCGTTTATATTATATTTTTTATTACTGCTCCTCTCCTATTCATCTTAGCGTGATATTGTATAGTATTTAACCTTCCTCGATAAATGGACTATCTCACATTTAAAGAATTTTTTAAATCTGTCCAGTAGTTCCTGAGATTAGCGCTTCAAAGAATCAAACAAACAAACAAACTTTTCAGGTTTTTATATTAATATAGATACGTCATCGGTCATACGAAACCAGTCATGAAATTTGAAACTGCAGTGTTTGCAATTACTTATTTTTCGAAAAAAGAAGGCGTAAAGGAAGTTAAACAATTTTATAAATGAAACTTGCTATCTCATGTTCTGAATTGATTACGAGTCAAAAATGGCCGTAAATTCAACAGTACATTTTTTAGAACGACGAAACCGATCTTGTTAGGACTTTCAATGGAAGATAGGTGTGGAGCAAAAAATAGGCTTCATTTTATTTAAGAATAGCCGCAGGGTTGGGATTTACGCCGAAAAATTCTGTAACATTGATTTCAATGAATGATTGAAAATAAAACTGAAACACTTCACACATGCAACACACATAGACACATACACACTCTTCTCTGGCGTCCTAATTATAAAAAGAAATAATGTTAGCAAAATTAAAATCCGTTATAGTATGTACAAAATAAATTAATACTTTGTAAATTATTAGATTAAGGGCTGTGGATTTTGTAAAAAAAAAATAATAAATTTAGCTTGCATCGTACTAATGATGTTTAATATGTCGTCTCTCGGTCTATCCGAGGCCAATTAAGAGTTTATCGAATATGATTGTCGGATTACTGACCACCGCGTACTGAACACGCCGTTGCTTAGTGGTGAAACGATAAAAGTTGTATCTTTGCTTTCAAATTAATTTAATGTTTTATTTATTTACTAATCCAATAGCGATTTTGTTAATTTAAAAAAAAATGCAGTCTATAAAAAATTAAAAAATACAATAAACAAATTTAGAAAAAAGAACTACCTACAATTAGCGTTACATAGTGTTTTTTTGTGTGGTATCTGGCTGAACAGAATAGTACCACGCTCATTTCTTACCGAGGTGTCGTAAAAGGCGACTAAGGTGTCGACCCGCTGTGTAGTATCCGGCTGAGTAGAATAGAATAGACGAACCTCAATTCTTACTAAGGTGTCGTAAAAGGCGACTAAGGTAAGTTGACCCGCCGTGTGGTCTCCGGTTTAGTAGAATAGAAAACCCTCTTTCTTACCGAGGTGTCGTAAAATACGACTGAGGTAAGTTGACGTCAAGCATTCGGCCGGTCGTAAAAACGCAGCCAAAACATGTGAAAGCATGCTTATGGCACGTTGTGGTGACCCCACTTAGAGTGGGATAAGGGCAGGAAGATGATGAACAAACCGCAAAATTCGAATTTTGCAAAATATCTGCTGAAAAGCGGTAATAAAGTACCTAACGACCATTCCTTTAATATTCTTCACATCTGCGATAAGGGTGTCCGACTCAATATTTAGGAGCAACTTGAGATAATACACACAATACAATGGTCACGTAATTAACCGGCAAGTAAATGTTTCCAATTTCGGTTTGCTACACGTGTTTGGAGGGGATATTAATGGTGGGGGTTGAACTAATATAAAACTGCTTGCATGGGCAGTGCGACGTATTACGAATTTGTCGTAAAGCCTATCTCGGATGATGCTGATGATGGTTTCAGGGCGAAACAATCGTAGCGATTGTGGTAGTGACTGTGTGTAGTGCGTGTGTGGAGTGTGGCTTGACCTGTATGTACAAGGTATGTGAATGCCAGACTCATACACTTAGCATTACATTTATTCTCTTAACAAACGCGGATTACAGCAAAATAATTTTATTATAAATTCTGTCATCCTATTCCTCTAGAACGAACAGTTTTATTATAACCGCTTTATGACCGCTATTACTGTGTCATCCTAATTTTATTATAACTTCTGTGTCATCCTAATTTTTTTATAACTTCTGTGTCATCTTATTCTTCTAGAACGAACAGAATTTCTACACTCTATATATTATTCCGGTGTATAAGCATTAATTTGTCCAAATTTCATCGATGTTGGTTCAGCGGATTCGCCGTGAAAGAGTAACAAACATACATCCAAATTAACAAACTTTCGCATTTATTATATTAGCAGGATAGGATAGAATAGGATAGATAGAAAAAAATTGTATTTTATATTGTTTTTATTCTTTCGGATTATTAAAATTTTTTTTTTTTTTTTTTAAACAGGAAAAAACCCCTTATGGGTACCGCCGCCCGACGGGGACAGGCGACGGTTATGTCGGACTCGCACCGACTAAAATAACCTGTGTGCTCCACTACGCTGCTGGTGGCGGGGATAGGGTACCCATGAAGACATTGCCCCCCATCCCCGCCAGCAGCAACTCTGTAGCCCAGAGTGCGCCACCTCTGGGTCGGGGCCTCTCTGAAAGTGGCCCCTCCATCCGCTGGACGATGCATCGGGAGCACCGGATGCATCGAACGCCTCGGGGACCTAACTCCAGCGAGCGTCCGATAAAGCCCCGTTCGGATCGCTCGGAGGTCCCCGTTAGGGTGGCATGCGACGGACTTCAGCGAGTCGTCTGCGCCCCGCTCGCCTGCGGCGGATTGGATCCAAGGACTCGACTTCCCGGATCCGCCCCGCCGCCTCCTTCCGCGAGATAACATCCTCGCAGAAGGAGGCCATCGCTGCCCACGATCGCTCCCCGTCCACCATGGCGCGAACCACAGCGGGCAGGGAGAGATCGTGCCCCACCTGTGCCACGAGTTCCGCCCGCTGAACCGCCCAAGCTGGACAGTCTGCGAGCGTGTGCAGCGCCGTGTCAAAGTCGGCGCCGCACTCGTGGCACTCACCAGTCGCTTCGCGCTGGGCCACCCTCCACAGATACCACCCGAAACAACCATGTCCGGAAAGCACCTGTGTAAGGCGGAAGGTGAGGACCCCATGCCTCCTAGCGACCCAGCCCTGGAGAATGGGCTGGATGGCCGAAATCGTCCAGGCTCCTGCACTGGGCGATTCAAGCCGCCGCCTCCATTGACGGAGGAGCTCTTCCTGAGCTGTCCTCCGCCAATCCACCTCTACCGCCGCTAAGTCTCCCCCCGGTGAACGGGCTTCGACTCTACGGCGGTAGGCCTGAGCTAGCACCTCGGCCTCTAGATCCCATGGAGGGGACCCGGCCAAGGCGCAGGCCGCCTCGCCGGAGATGGTCCGGTAGCCCCGCACAAGTCTGACCGCCATTACCCTCTGCGCCCTGCGCAGCAGAGGCAAGGATCTCGCGGTCAGCCGCCCCGCCCATACGGGGGCGCCGTACAGGGCCATCGACCGAACCACCCCGGCGTATAGGCGCCGGCAGCCTGCATTAGGCCCTCCCAAATTCGGGAGGAGCCTGCTCAGGGCTCCGGCGGTCGCCGTTAACTTAGGGGCGAGCCGCCGGAAGTGGGCCTCAAAGGATTATTAAAAATAACTTGATGTCTAACTTATATTGGCTTATTTATTATAAGGATAATATTGTTTATTGCTCAATTTAGTAATCTTTAAATTACCTAAAGGTCTACCATATCACTGAAATATTTCGTTGATAAGTAATCTATAACGCCATAATCTAAACGCATATCGTAAAAATCAGTTAATTTTCGTGCAACCGATTTCCTATCTTTAAAAGTTTATTGTTATTTCATTTATTATTTTAAAAATAAATATACTATATTATTAGTAAGCTGTTATACTAGCCGTGTAGTATCCGGCTAAGAAGAATAGTACCACCCTCATTTCTTACCGAGGTGTCGTAAAAGGCGACTAAGGTAAGTTGACCCACCGTGTGGTATCCGGTTTAGTAGAATAGACCACCCTCCTTCTTCGAGGTGTCGTAATATACGACTAAGGCAAGTCGACGTTAGGCAGGCGGCCGGTCGTAAAAACGCAGCCAAATTATGTTACAGCATGTTTATAACATGTTGTGCCGACCCCACTTAGAGTGGGATAAGGGCAGGAGGATATATATTAGTAAGCTGTTATACGAATAAATTATTAATCCTTATTAAATAAATGAGTTTGTTACTTTTATTTTACGCTTAACATTATTATGGTTTACAACATACAAATAAAGTGAATAAATATCACAAAATTAAATTTTAGCTTACACAAAAAATAATTAGCATAATTAAACCTTATATACTAGGCTGACATATAGAAAATATCCCGTATTGCCTTCAGAATCAATATAAATTTAATGGAGATATCGCAAAAATAAAGTTTGATACAATTGAAGCCAATTACGTCAGCAGCAGCGAAAGGTCTGAGGAAAAAGAATTTTCAGAAATAATTTATTTAAAATTAAAATTACAACTGAACTAAACCTAATTAAACTATCTTCTCAGTCGAAGCTAAATCTAATAATGATGGATTATCTTCATTTAACCAGTAAGATTTCCTCGGCAGATGCAATGCTGCGTCAGGTTTACCCTACTTTCATTAGGAATTCATTTCATTAGGCTGCGACATCAACTTCTGCCAGTTTGGAGGCCGCGAAAACAGGAACGCGACCTCAGCGACTACCTCGTTTCCAATTTATGTAACAAGCCTAATAGAAAATGTCCGTTTTCCTTCGGGACCAGGAAAAAACACAATTGTATTTTAAGTCTAAATTTGACGCAGATAATGTCGATAGTACTTCTAGTCCTAAATAAAACCTCATTATAGATGAATTTAATAATAATTAAAGTTCTCAAACACAGATATATCGCATTTAGTAAGCAACGACCACACAATCTCAAAAATCAATCTGATACACATAAGTATAGCGAAAACGAACAGATCGATATTCTTATTGTTCATCACTTTGAAAAAGACAAGAATTGTATCGCAGATGATCAAAATCAACAACTGTACAGAGTAAACAGCGCACATGAACCGATTGTCATCATTGTTGCGAACACAGTGCTGCAGCAAAATGAGAAACATCATCCCAGGCACAGATAATACCATTAGTATCGTGGTCAACCTTATAGCTGGTACCAAAGCTGATATAGAAGGCAGAATGACCGCCAATATTCCATGCACGCAAAACAGTAAAGACTCTTCATAAACCTGAATCACTAAAACGGATATATACGCAAATTTCGTTACATCCTTAATCGTGTATACATTAGCTCCGTTAGTGTATATGAAAACATCTGCAAACATCTTCAGGGATATACACATTGTCCAAAACGGTATCAAAAGGCTTAGATAAGTCGATATTTGGTAACAAACTGCAGTAGCTGTTTCTTCGTAATCCAAATCACTGTATATATAGCTCATCAGAGCTAAATGAGATACACTGGAGAATGTATGCTGATAGTGGAAGTAGCAGTAGACATGGTTCTTGATGGATACACGGAATAAATTCACGCACATTATCAAAAATCCGATACTGCAGATAACTGCGCCGGAGAATAAAACATCTTTCACTTCGTTCCCAACTTCACTTAACTCGCTATACAATTTGAATTGTACATAGGACGAATCAACAGTATCATTTTCGGAAATCATTTTTTTGACTTTTACAATATATGCGACAACATTCAGGTCGATATTCAGTTCAAATGAGAGAAATATATAGTTAAAATAATGCTAATTAATCGTTTGGTGTTTGATAAACTATAGATAAAGTTAATAATTATTTTTGTATGTTTTGCAGCGATTTTAAATTTATTTCATTTAGTTTACAATGTCATTAGTTTTACATAACTATGCAACTGTATTCGGAACTATTTTAGCATTAAATTGAGCTTTAAACTACCTTCAATTATATACATATTTTAGGGTTTTGTATTTCCAAAATAAGAAAAATTAGAAGAATAGATTATTGGTAACTGAAGTGTTGTAAAAGGCGACTTTAATAAGTTGACATCAAGCAAATTAAGCAAGTTAAGTAACGTTAACAACATGCTGTACTCCACTTAGAGTGGGATAAGGGCAAGAGAATGATGAAAGTTGTAAATAGACAAAACTAAAAACAGAAAACAAAGAAGATACACTTAGGTGTTTATCACACGTATTAACGACAAGGTCAGCCGATATCTCTAAATATTTATTTGTAGCAAGCTCATAAAACCAACTAACTCTGATTTGACTGATATGAACCGATAAGCCGGACCAGTACATTTATTGATAAAGAGTTTCTTAAACGTTGAAAACAATATACATTTATGGAGATACGATCAATTTAAAAATGAAGAACGATGCATTTTGCTAATTTATTTATCTTTTTATTCAATACAAAGTATTTTATGATTACAAGCGTCAAGACCTGGAGCTGCGGCGGAAATGGCTGAATCCTTCAAGCAGCGGAAGTATGCATCTCTCATCGAGAGTTATATATTTGTACCGTTTGCAGTTGAGACCCTAGGGCCATGGAGTCAAAGTGCGAAATTTGTTTTATCCGTTTTAACACCTCGGTTCCTCTCGGTTCCTCGGTGCCTCTACATGTGACAAGAGGGCTGGCTTCTTTTTCGCACAAAGATTCAGCTTAGCTTTTCAACGCGGAAACGCTGCCACGTGGGACCGTTCCACGTGGACATGATTTGTATAGTCCTCAGTGTATATATAACTTGTACATTTTTATTGTAAATAAAAAAAATTATTACAAGCCAATTTGATTTAAAACTCATTTTAATAACGCTGTTTCAAAAGTAACGATAATCTTATTTTGATAATATATTTGAAAATATATGTGATGCGAAAAGTAGAGTGTACTATCCATTCTCATACCTAACTCATGAAAGATTCGCGGCTTCGTCGTAGAGTTTATCTCCTGATGACTCTTCGCAGTAGCGGCCTGTTACTCTCCCACTGCTGGGAATAGGCCTCTTCTCTCCGTTTTTGGAGCTAAGACCTATTATATTGGCTGCTCCAATGCGGATTGGTAGGTTACACATATCTCCAGAATTGTCTAGAGATATCCAGGTTTCCTCACAGGTTGTGAGTTAACCATAAGAGATAGAGACATTCTCTCGCGGACTTTTTCGTTGCCTTTATGTAGACATACAATTCTCTAGAATATTAGTTTAGTATAGCTCCCAGCAGGTGAGATTTTGTACAACCAGGGACCTCTTTAACATAATTTACATAAAAACGTAATGTACGGAAAATATCCATATGTATAAGACGAAATTTAACGTATGTCTATTATAGACATACGAGAGGTCTAAAACTCCAAATCCATACTAGACCCAGTCTACACAAAGGTATTAAATTAAGTGTACGAGATATGCTTCTACGTTAAGCATATTACAAAATTGGAGATTATTTGGATAATAAAAATTAATCCTTTCAGCTTCATAGAAGACTGCGGTTTAATAATGTAAAATTGAAAATGATGAAAAGATTAACCGCCGAGTTTCTTGCTGGTTCTTCTCGGAACAACATTCCGGACCAGTTGTAGCTTCATTAATCGTATTGATGTTTGACGATTCGAAAGTGCCTGAAAGAGCTTATTTGAATAAAGATTATTTTGATTTGATATGACTATTAATCTAAAACTTCCAGAAGAAATGCACTACCTTATAATATAAACCGTACAAAAATCCGTTCAGAAGATTTTGAGAAAGTAAAAATGGGCATTTGTGAGGCATTGACAGGTACAAAACTCCATACTAATTATTTATTTATGTGCATTTGTTGCTCCGCAAACGCACACCTAGTTCTAATTCTTTGAAGTGACGAGTGTCCAGTACTACGAAATGATGAAGAATCAAATCAATTCCATCCTTAGATATTTTTTTAATAGAATTAGGCGTTACTTTGCGGAGATCCATAATACAAAAGTAATAATAAAATTATTTTGCTAAATTAAAAAGTAAAATAGATAATATATACACATATTGCTAAATGTAGAGTGGAGTAGAGTTTTTTTTTCCATCCATAGACTCGCCCGTTGGCGCAATGGATCGCGGATTAAAGTCCTGCCGAGGGCAAACATTTTCTATAAAAGAATTTGTTGGTTCTTCGAGCCGGGGTGTATATTTGTATTTAAGTATGTATTTAAACATTATATATGTATATATTCACCAGTTGTCTGTCAACCATGACACAAGTATTAAGTCACTTTCTTTGTGGACGGTTGACCGTGTGTCCCATATATTTATTTATTATTTATTTAGAATTCTGCACGTCACGCTTACTTATAAATCATGTACTACAGAAGATTATCGCTCGTCATTCAAACAACAATAACTCACAATATAAACAAAGATGTGACTTAAAAAAAATCATCGAAGCAACGCTCGCTGATAAGCTATCACCAAATTACGGCTGATATCTGTGATGGATGGTGGCACTCTACACACATTATACACGTCATCTGGCGCACTTACCGCTAGCTACTGGTTTTGGAGAACTCGAGGAGGAGTTGTGAATTCAAATTCAAAATAATCTTTATTCAAATAAACTTGTAAGCAAGTGCTTTTGAATCGTCAACTCTAGTGCAGGTTCTGAAAGCTGTTCCTACCGAGATGAACCAGCAAGAAACTCGGCGGTGGTTTTTTAAAAACATAATTTCGTTTCATTCCAAAAGTCCATAATTCCGGTTCCTACTTTATTTATTACTAGCTGTGCCAGCAGCTTCGCCCGCATGGAAATCAGTGTGTGACGAATTAAATTTTGAACATAAAAATAGTTATCGTGAGTTAATTATAAGAGATTTTTTAATAACTTCCACCGTCTACTTAGCGCATGCAAAAAGCTTCAAATTTTGCATTTTGGCAATGTTTTATTGCTGGTCCTCTTCTATTCATTTTAGCGTGATGTTACGAGTATATAGTCTTTAACCTTCCTCAATAAACGGACTATCTTAAACTGAAAGAATTTTTCAAATCGATCCAGTAGTTCCTGAGATTAGCGCGTTCAAACAAACTCTTCAGTTTAATATATTAGTATATATAGCGCCAATTTTTTTTTCCAATAGTAGGATAATATTTGGTCTCTACGTTATTGTAATATTTTAGACTAATCCGTGTCTCTGAATGAGACTTCTTTGCACAGCAGTGGACCTCCATTTTTCCCGTCGTTGCAACGTCTTCATATTTCTACTTATGGTAAGACATAGACAAATAAATATTAACAAGTTATCGCGCACTGATTTTTATTACCACGATAAATAGAGCAGGTGGCTTCTTGTCAAACTATTAAACATGTGATAACGGTGTCCGTAGATAAACACCATCGACTTGCAGGGAATACTTTAAAATTGATTAGCGACTGGTTTGGTTTAGACGACATGTTCAGATTTAATACATTGCAAGTTTTTATTTCTAAATCCATTTTTCTATACTTGTGTTATAAACTGGTAATAAGGTTTAATTTCATTTATCCCGAAAGGAAATTATGATTTTTTTATCTCATATGTTATTTCAGTTTATAAGCTTTAATTTTGCTGAATTTCACCCATATTATTCCAGAGGATAAGCCGTTACAGATGAATTTTAAAAACAATGCTAATGACCTATATAAAATTCTAAAAAGCATCAAGTTTTCATGACGTCACATTGACGTCATCGGTTGAGATGCAAGAGATGCTCAAGTGAATAATGACAATAATAAAATTGAGCATTTCTCTGACAATACTAATGTAGCGAAGAGATTTCTTGAAGGCGTCACGCTTTATGACGTCACAATGACTTTGGCGGTTGACACAAAAGAAATCCCAGCACTAATGATTTATAACGCTAGTAAAGATAATACAACGGCTCAGTGTTACGCCCCATGACGTAATAATGACGTCATTGGCCAAGACGTAAGAGATCCTCGTTCAAGGGTTATATAACGACAGTCTAGATTCGTGCAACGGTATAACGTCCAACAGGCTACCGTGACAATGAAGCGATCAGCAACACTCCGGCCATTTTGAATGCAGCTGCTCCATCGATAATGTCGGCCAATCGATCACGCGCGTCACCGCGGCGCGCTATCCGGTGTAATTTATTATATTTGGAGTAAGTCCGGATGCCGGCGAGGTATGTCAACACTCTATAAATCAATTAGGCATACATCTACAACGATAAAGGCTCTATGCGGTCCGGGCGATGTTTTTATAATTATGTCTGCGTTATCGAGATGACAATGGTCAAGGGATTGCAATTAGGTGCCACTCATGTGTGTATGTCAAAGAGATATCCCCTGTGACGCTGTGCTGCATGTCGTATCATTACAAAACACCAGCGATCTTCCCGGGTTCGCATAGTTACGTCAAGCAGAGTCTGCCTGATTATTTCCTGTTACGAAAATTTTCTACGCGCCTTCGTTTTAATTTCGCGATAATTCCCACAACATCCATTTAAATTGTATGTTTATAAAAATAATTAAATAGAAACATGAAATACTTAAAATTACGAACTTGTTTAGATTAATACAGTCTCTGTTTTAATTCAAATTTAAAATAAATCTTTATTCAAATAAACTTGTGAACAAGAGCTTTTGATTTGTTAACTCTACTGCTGGTTGCTCTTTTCAACTTTTTACTTATCTAAGAGTAATCTAATCTAAGAGTAAGCATCTCCACGTATTGTTATCATCTAAATAATCCTTATGAGTATAAGACGAGTATGCTTTCTGTATCAGCCTCCCTTTAACCGCTTGTATGAACTGCTGTAATGGCAAAGCTAAAATTGACTGCAGAAAGCTTATTATACTGTTGTATGTTATTTATAGGAAAGCTTAGATTTAAATTGCGACCAACTACACTAGATTATATTGAAATTTTTGATTTGTAAACAATTATAAATATATTACTGAAATATTTATTTTTGAAAGGGGACCGCCGGGTTTCCTGTTGGTTCTTTTCGGTAGGACCTTTTCCGAATCAGTCGTAGATCGCCTCGCCCCAAAACCAAAGCATCATCAGGAGGATAGGCTCCACGAATAAATTCGAATAAATCGGAGCGCGGCGATCGTGTGTGTTGTGGTAGTGAGTGTGTGCGGTGCTTGTATGGAGTGATGGTGTTGACGACGTCTTGTGATAAATGTGGCGGCTTGTCTTGCATGTATGTGGTATGTGATTTTTGCCTGCTTCATACACTTAGCATTTTATGTATTCTCTTAACAAACGTGGATTACAACAACAAAAAATTATTGCTACTTCTGTAACTTTCTTATAAGTGTAATTTTTTTAAGCTTTATTTTTTTTTCGGGGTCAAGAAATCGATTAATCACAATTTTAATTCTAAAATGTAATCGCACGTTATCGTATGATCAATTCATTATGTATGTTGACAATACACGAATATAAACGAACTAGTGTCATATTTTAATGTTGGTAGCGAAAAAGTGTCAAGCCGGTTCCTTTAACGCACAGACTATAAAATACTGTTGTCACAGATAATTAAATTAATATTTAATTATATATGTTACTTCATATATGTAATATTAATCATTAAAATACTTTATAAATATTAATTTTGAACAGTATACATTAATTTAAATACCATTTTATTTAACATTATTTTAATATTAGTAATTAGGTACATCATTTCTATAAATTTTTAAATACCGTGTAACGCACATTCTTATGTTTTTGTAGGTTTGTTAAAGAAAATTTATTGACATTATAAAGTATTTCTGTTTGTTCACTATAAATAAGAAATGATGAACGGATTGCAATGATTGATGACGATTTATTAATGATTTTTTAAATTTTTACATATTTTGATATTCCAAACTGATATAAGTTAACAGGCTCAGGTAAAAAACGTAGTATTTACGAGTACCATAGTGTCCATTCGCCTATTTTGACTGACTATTGCTTATCAATGTGTGAGTATTTTGTATCTGTATAGAGGCTTAGTATTTGTAAAATATTAAGAAGATAAAAAATGTTAGTATCGTGAACTAAATCTTCTTTTTTTACACTTTTTACACTCTCTATATTAGTTTCACCCGCATGAATGTATGATTGTTTATATGAAAAAGTAAATTTAGACATCACTAACAATAAAATTAATTCTATTATTAAAAAAAAAATCTATTCTATTCTATTGTAAAAGAAATAAATAACTTGAAATACTTTTTTTTACTATCGGACTATAAATTTCACAATAGTATATTTATTGTTTAAAAAAAATGCATCGGGCATCTTTTTCCCATATGATATTTAATGTTAGTTAGTGTTATTTAATGTTATTTATTGAAATGACAACACCATTTTCGAATTTTATTTTACTTTT
The DNA here is from genome assembly GCA_029227775.1 of Morpho helenor. Taxonomy (NCBI): domain Eukaryota; kingdom Metazoa; phylum Arthropoda; class Insecta; order Lepidoptera; family Nymphalidae; genus Morpho; species Morpho helenor. The sequence goes on along the minus strand of JARGCU010000020.1, from coordinate 16,466,102 downwards.
TTACTAAATTATTTTCACTTTTTAGTTTGTTATACTACGAAAAATTGTTTTTTAGTTTTTAAACCATTTTTATTTTTGTTCAATCGAGTTTAGGGCAGTTAATATGAATGACTACAATGTTGTAGTCGCTCCAAACGGCGCCTGATAAGATTAAGTTGTTGATAACAGCCAACATACGGTGGTATGTAATCAGTCGAGCGGACCTGTCAAATTTACGTTTATCATTCGCACTGATATGTATCTTCGTATCTATATTTTTTTAAATCCCCTGTGACGCACATTCTTAAGTTTCGATAGGTATGTTAAATTACACGTTATTAAGCTAATTACCCCACCGCGTTTGTCTGTCTGTCTATGTTAATTCCGTTTTTAATATAACAATGTAAAGATGAACTGCGATAACATGGCGCGCGAAAATAATTCAATTCTTTAGTCTTTGCGTATATGGGCAACTATCGAAACACTATTGCAGTATTGCATATTGTTTTGCAAAGTACATTATCATCATCATCCTGCACTTATCCCACTCTAAGTGGGGTCGGTACAACATGTTATAAACATGTCACATGGCTACATATTTTACGACCGGCGGCCTGCCTGATATCAACTTACCTTAGTCGAATTTTACAACACCTCGGTAAGAAAGAGGGTGGTCTATTCTACTCAGCCGGATACCACACAGCGGGTCGGCTTACCTCAGTCACCTCTTACGACACCTCGGTAGGAAATGAGGGTGGCACTATTCTATTCAGCCGGATACCACACGGAGTTGTAAAGTACATTATGTCATATGGAATAATTCTCTGAGGCAAAGCGGCCGATGTAGAAAAGATTTTTGTTGTTTAAAAAAGACCTATGGGAACTATTTATAATTTGAAGCAACGTGAGTCCCTTCAGGAAAAGTTCCAAGAAATAGTCATACTTATTGTAGCAATCCATACGTATTAGACGAAATTATATCATAGACATACGAGAAGTCACAAAAAGCTTGTGATACCTGTGTCGCGACTCAGCAGAGTTAGCAACTCATTCGATAGTATCGGTATTCGCTTCTACAATAAAATTCCGCAATCAATACCAGTCCACAGAAAGGTGTAAATAAAGTATAAGAGATACACTTTTACGTAAATCATATTACAAAATTGAAGATTATTTGGATGATATGCCTCAATTTGAAAATCCTTTCAGCTTCATACAAGACTGGGGTTTAATAATGTAAATTTAAAAATGTTCAAAAGATTGAACGCCGAGTTTCTTTATGGTTCTTCTTGGTAAAAACAACATTCTGAACCAGTTGTAGCTTCATTAATCATTTATTTATTTATTTATGTACCATAAAAAATGTTGGAAAAATAACATTATTGGTAAAAAAAAGTGTACAAAGGTCAACTTATCCCTATAACAGAGATCTCTGCCTGCTAACCTACGAGGTGAGACAATTTATATTAAAGGAAAAGGTACGCAAATATCATATTGATCCTTTACGATTCAAAACTGCTTGAAATAGCTTATTTAAATATTGATTATTGTGATTTGATTTGAAGTGTTTCCTTAAATGAGTTTTACACAGATGACGTCATAAATTTATATATATCCAAATTATCTCTAAGCATCCATTTAGATGTCTATAAATCGTGATCAATCTACACTCGATAACTGAAAAGAAACTGAGATCTGTGTAAATATTTGGACAATACGATATTTTATGTTATATTATTCCGTGACTGAAAAACAAGGTGATTTGTACTTTTTATCATGTTTTAAGCACTATCTGGAGATCGTCTGTTGATATTTTGTGCAGATTTGCGATAACTTATCTTTGGGACAACGACGTCACACCCGGACGCTTGGCGACGTTTAAACTAACGTTTTGTAACGTGAAAAACTTGTGAAAAACATACACTGTCATGATATTGACTATATTTGTATTTTAATCTTAACATCCGTTTGTTGGAGAGTATTTCGTCTCAGATAAAAATATAATGTGAAAAATTATACGCAGATTTTGCTCTTGTATCTAAAGTTAAAAAAGTCCAGATTACCAGCATATTTTTTAGTGCTCGAGAAACGTTTATGAATGATCTCATATGGGTTTCTCGTGCATTGTTAATGACATATAAAAATGTTTCTAAACAAAAGTTTCACTATATTGGCAACACTGCAATAAGCGGCACATAGATAATACACTATATAGGATAAAGCGGCACTTGCTTTCTACGCCACGCACTGAATGCACGAGTTTTATTGAACTCCATATTTCTCATTTTTTTGCTGTTTTCTTCACCCAAATGACTTCCCCTTACATACTCGTTTTGTATTTTATCCAGTTTTGTCACACCACACATCCGCTTTAACCTTTTCATTTCATTTGCATGTACTCTTCTTTCATCCGTCTTTTTCATTGCCCAACATTCTGGTCCATACAATACGACAGGACTTACGACGGCTTTATAAATTTTTCCCTTAACTTTAAGAGGCATTTGAGGGTCACATATTGTCCTTGAGACCTGCTGCCACTTCATCCATCCTGCATTCATTCTTTTACCCACATCTCGGTCTATTTCACCGTCGTTTGGAAAAGGTGAACCAAGGTACCGAAAATCAGGGCAGACTGGCAAAATTTCTCCATCCAAACTGATCGGGGAGAAATAGGAGGTCCTACTTTTCCGCACCATATAGAAATAATCATTTTATCTTGTATATGTCTGTGTTTGAATGATTGTTTCTAAGGTTTAATTGTTATTTTTAGTATCCAGCGTCATAACAAACATATCAGACGCCTTTACAAACATCCATTATACTTTATCAATATAATTCCACGTGAAAGGAGTCAACAGCGACAGTTTAATCTAGAAACAGGAAGTACGAAGTGTAATCTGCAACACCCAAAATGTTCTGATTTATCAATTCTATATATCTTAATCCAGACGATAACTTACAAAATGTCAAATAAGTATTGATTCTGCGATAAAGAGTACAAAATTTGCACGTACGTGTTGTTCTAGATATTGTCATAAATCGCAATTTGATTGGTATAAACTTAATTCCAACGTAATATAAGACTTTAGGTAGAGATTTCACGGTAATAGAATTGATACTCTTTCTTTTAAGTTCTTTAGTAGCTAGGTAGTAGAAGTGTAATTGGGTCTCATTGTTCTCCTGCCCTTATCCCACTCTAAATGGGGTCGGCATTATAAACAAACACGGCAACTTTATAAACATGTTGTCACATGATTTGGCTACGTATTTTACGAATGGCCGCCTGCCTGACGTAAACTTAGTCGCCTTTAACGACACTTCGGTAAGAAAGATGTTGGTCTATTCTACTCAGCAGGATATCACGCAGCGGGTACACTTACCTTAGTCGCCTTTCACGACACCTTGGTAAGAAATGAGGATGGTATATTATTATGTTCGGCATTGTCAGATCGTTTACCACACAGAGGATGAATAATTTACAGAATTAAGAGTTACTTTGCGGAGATCCATAATAAAAAAGTAATAATAAAATTATTTTGCTTTAATCCGCGATGAAGTAGAATAGAAAATATATCATCATCATCATTCTCTTACCCTTAGCCCACTCTAAGTGGGGTCGGCACAATATGTCTTCTTCTGCCATTCTCCTCTATCATTCGTTAACTCTGGTGCCACTCCTTTAACATGCATATCATTTTTACACAATCCATCCATCTTTTTTTCGGCCTCCCCCTAGCCTTACATCCATCCACATTCATATTTAAAACTCTTCTGGTCATATGATTTTCATCCCTCCTCATTACATGACCATACCAACTTAGTCTCGCATTTCTCATCTATTCTGTAATGGGCGCAACTTTCAGACTTCCCCTAATATACTCATTGCGTATTCTATCAAGTTATATATTTTCTATTCTAGAAAATATATATAATGATAAATGTAGAGCGGAAAATAAATGCTAAATGTACAGTGGACTAACCGTTGACATACCCGATACATGCAGTATTCGTAAAAACACATGCACAATCCTCCACCACCGCCACCACAATACACAAGCACTATATACGTTCACTATCATAAACTCAACAATCGTTTCGCCCTTCAACCGATGCATCATCAGGAGATGTTTTTACAAATCCTGGATACCTGAAGATGCTGGAAGGTTGCTGCTGCGGACGCGAGTGACTTCATCTTCCACATTACACAATAGGAAAAAATAAATATTGAAAGAGAACCCCATTTATCTTAATTCACACAGTTGAAGTAAACAGTGGATAAAAAACAAGATGAAATAAATAATTTCGCATCTCGCCGCTATTGTCCGTAACACGGTACAAGTTCATCCCATCGGAGGCGTCACGGACGATGGATGGGCTCCCGAGGGGTCTTTCAGATACCTCCATTTCATCCCCTAAAAGAATTATATCGTACAGGCGATTTACAACTCTAAAACTGTGAGAATAAAATTGAATCTCAATTGGTTGAAAGTAATTGACATGTCGGACACTGTGTTTTGTTCTCGTGTTGATTGTCAGCGGTTTTGGACATCTTTTTTCATATAACCGTAGTTACATTATAAAAACCAAAAATATACTATTATGAGGTTTTAATAAGCTTATTTAAATATTTACCTAGATGCTTTATACCTAGATGAGCATATATAAAAAAATGCAAATAAAAAACAAAACAAAAGGAGTAGTGCTCTGGGACTCTATAGCTATTAAGATTTTTTTTGAGTCCGCTCATTCCCCACTGTTCGTTATCACAACTTTACAAATGACAGCAAAAATAGTTTTTTTTATTCAATTTAAATTTTAGCAGTTTTTCAATGCCTGAAAACAGGGATAAATAGTTTTTTTTCTCAAATAAAACCTAGCTAGTTCGATTTATCGCCCCTGACACCCCTTGCATACTGAATTTCATGAAATCGTTGGAGTCGTTTGTAAAATTAAGTAAAACATCGTGAGGAAACCTACATTTCCCATGAAAATTAGTTATAATTATCATAAAATGTTAGTTAACTGTGACGAATTCTTTTTCTACCACTAGCAGCGCACAGACTAAAAATATTGTTAGCTTCTTTGACATGTATAAATTAATTCCTAAAGTATGACCACCTAGTTTCTTACCAGTTCTTCGATAAGTGCGGCTTACCGAACTAGTGGTTTTCAGGTTCAGAAAGGTTCTCATCGTACTACTTTCGTTTGACGATTTTAAATTGCTTGTAAAAACTGATTCACGGTCTTTATTTACAACAAAAATGTACAAATCATGCCCACGTGGAATGGTCTCAAGAATGCTGGCAGCGTTTCCGCGTTGAATCTGATTCTTTGAACGAAAAAGAAGCCAGCCCTTATGGTTGCATTAAAGTCCTGAAAATCGTGTAGACTGTTACGTCAATTTCCGAGATTTTGATGTTTGCGAATTTTGTAATCAAAAAAATCTCACGCTCGCTCCCAAAATCAAGTGAAAACCCAAATTACAATCGGGCCGTGAAAGATGGGGTCCGGAGAGTGGCTGCAGCAAAGTATTAATAATTTCATCCGAGCAGCGGCCGACAGGGTGACGGATCACCGGCGACGAGAAAAAAATATTTGCTTTTATATTTACGCGGAATATAAGGATATTCAGTGAATTGTATCCAAAAACGACATGCTTATTACTGACTTGTCTAAGTGTCTACAAAGAACTTTTCATTTTACGCTTCTACATACGCAGACGTCTTTGACTCTTGCCAAGAGTTAAAAATGACTAAATATTGAAAACTAAACTCGTGAAGGTTCAGTGTTAAGCGAAATACGCTTGGAGTGTTGTACGCTAGACATAGGCCTCTCTACTTTTGAGCAGTATTGTTGAAGGTAATTTGGTAGATTGCTCATAAACTACGAATTCCTTAAAGATATGCCAGTTGCCTCTCGATATTTCACTTCATCGAGAAACGTCTCAAATTTCCAAATATAAATAAGGCATATAATTGTTTTTTTTTTACAAAACAATTTTTTTTAGCAAGTTACAAGTTTACTTTGGGGCCGGGCGACCGTATGTGTAAGTGTCCAATATATTGTCCCTTCATTGTAATATGACGATTCGAAAGTGCTTGTAAAAGCCAATTTGAATAAAGAATTATTTTTATTTTTATTTAAATTTCATGATGACTGCGACCGCTCTGACAACAGTGATACGACGAAGAAGCTTATTGGTCCTCTAATCTGATGGTAAGCGATGGCAATGGTGGTCTATGTTTGAAATACTAATCTAAAAGGAAAGAAACCTACGATCTCGTCATCATTGATTTGAACTCGTTGGGAGATTACAAGCGTAGCTCGCTCCATCGCTCAGCGACTCTGAATCTTCACGAATTTGGATCATCTAAAGAGCTTCTCGTGTCTAATTTGATTACGCAGAGAAACTCCGAGCAAGTTACAAGTTTACTTGAATAAAGAATATTTTGAATTAGAACATAGCTCTTTCCATCGCCTGTTAAGCAACTCTTGGGTTATTTTTTGAATATTTTTGGATTCAGGACAAAAAGATTGGGCAATTGACAGTTTTCTCTAAATAGCAGACATCATCAAGCGGTTGACTCACGATTTTAAAACATTGTTAATTACGAAAAAAGAGAAATTTTATTGTAAAAACATTGTTTGCGTTTGCGTTGAGCCTATATAGGAGCTGCGTTTGGATAATTAAATGCTTTAAGAATACTGTGAACTATTATATTGATTTCAAGTTACAAGGAGTTACAATGCGTATGCGTTACACAAATTTGAATACGAAGAATAATGACAATAGACAATTGATAGATTTTAAACACGTCACGTCCACACGTCCACGATTGGTCCACGTCATTCGTATGCCCACAGATGATTAAAGGCCGCAACAAACGTTTTAAAAGTACTTTTCCATTTTCCGCCATATTTTATCTGGTTATTGTTGATTTTTTAATATTTCGTACATTAGTGAGTGCCGGTATTCCGGTATCAGCGATATTGGGCCGGGAGCGGCTGCCGGGATTAGGGGATTACCCATATTGCAACGGTTGTTTGCTCGGTATTCAATTTCGTATATCGAACGCGTTATCTCCCACATTATTCATATATTAACCACCTGTGAATATTTTAGACTCGCTAACTAATTCTTTAATATTTAAATGAGTTAATCTTGTATGTATATATATGTATATAAAAATATTTTCGGACCTGGAAAGGGCTCCAACGATTTTCGTGAAATTCGGGTATATTTGGGGAATCGATCTAGGTTTTATTAAAAAAAAAATCGTTTTATCCCTGTTTTTGGGCATTAAAAAAAAATTAAAATGTAGAATTGAAAGCAAAGGATTTATTTAGCTGTCAAACGTAATGTTGCGATAGCGGACGGTAAAGCGCGGATCGAATATGTTCACAATGGAATAACATGATTTCTATAGGCTATTTGTTATTCCGGTGTATATGGAATAATTGTGCCAAATTTAATTGATACATAGCTCAGCGGATTCGCCGTGAATGAGTAACAAACATACATCCAAACTCACAAACTTACTTCTGTTCAGTTCACAGGGGTGGGTCACAGGTTCAATTTCCGCCAAGGGCAAAAATTCGTGAATAAAAGTGATTATAAAAATGCTCAAAGGCCCAAAGAGGTATAAAACCTCTACCAGTTATACTTTTTTATTTATACAAAACCATAATCAGTGGTTTTAACAATTTGATTTTATATGCCAAACAATTTTTTTTTAATTGGATAGAAAACTAACCTGTTTAAATCCGCCTATTCTGTAATACGATTTAATTCTACAATTGTTCAAATTTCTTCGGGCTTTACAAAAATTTAAATTTTAATTAAAAATATGGTATAAATATTATCTATTTATTTATTATACCTAAATACAAAAGAATAAATTTTATCCACACTAATGTAAAACCTCTGCCGTGAATATAATATAATAATAAGAATCTTGTTGGTAAGTACGTGTTTAATATATTAAAATAAATAATAAATTTAAATTGACAGAATTTCGATGTTAATCAAACTTACTGATGTATTCTGTCAATTAACAATTTGTGTTAAAACGGGTTCACCAATACAGACTCAACAACCCTATTTATCCTTTATTTAATGCGGGCGGCATTTCTAACTCGGCCATCAATAACCTCTTTTCAATTACTGGTCATTCAATCAGGCTGATTGTCGAATATATGCTCGGCATTTAAAATATATATATATACCGCGAAATCCATATCCCGCATAGAGAACAGACAGAGACAAATATAGAGATTTATTATCTATTGTCCACAGCGTCTATCTCTGTTGCGTCTCACATTCGCATCAGTCGCTTTGTTCGGGAAAAAACGTGAAATTCCAAATTCGAACGTGTGACAGTTAAATGACAGCTAGGGGAGCGCGAGTTAATGTCATTGGTTGGATATTGGACAATGCGGCAGATGCGTCCATTTTTTCGCTGTCACCGCGCCGCCATGTTTGTCTAAATTCTTTACCGTAAAATGGGTGTACCCAAGAATTTAGACACAGTAAAAAAAAAATAACAGCTGACGTTTCAATTTGCTATGGAACTGATGTAAGATACATACGATTAAAAATTGAAAAGGTGTATTACTGAGAAAATTATGTAGATTGATAGTATTCTTACAGGGGCTTTTCGAAGTGACACTTCTTAGAGCTGAGGGGAAAAAATTGTTACATCGCGAACGTAATAAAGAACGTTATAACAAAAGTTATTTTTAATTTATCGATTGGCAATTGGTTTTTTTTATTATTAAATTAGATATTCTAAAAGAATTAATTGAAATTTTGAACATAAAAGTAGTTATTGTGACTAACCATAAGAAATACAGAGAGACACTTACTATCGCGAACTTTTTATAGTGTTTTTGTAGATCTACAATTCTCTTGTACATTACTTTACTGTATTTCTGTCGGTTTACGCAGCTAAAACTCCCAGCAGGCGAGTTTTTTTTACAAGAACGCAAACTCTGCAACACAATTCACGTAAAACGTAATGTTCTATTATACCTTATCTATTAACCTTCCGGAAAATTGCACTTCCCTTTAGTGAAAACCGTAAATACCGTAAAAAAATCTGTTCAGCAGATTTGGAGAAAATTGATGACATGTAGACAACTTCTGGGGATTTTATTTTACTATTCATTTATACAATTCAAGTATATTCAACTTTATTAATTACGATTCTGTATGTTCTGACACTTCAAAAGTTTAACTGGCAGAGACAAGTAATCCTTACTTTTTCGTCATAAATAATTTCTAGAGATCTCTGATACATAGATAAGATATCCTTTGAAATTTAAATTTGAATTCGTACATTTTCTTATCATAAATAATTTCTTAACTTTATTTCGTGGTACGTAAATCACTAGGCTCGTTTTAAAAACATCCTCCTGCCCTTATCCCACTCTAAGTGGGGTCGACACAACATGATTTGGCTACCTATTATACGATCGGCCGCCTGCCTGAAGTCAACTTACCTTAGTACCTTTTATGACGCCTCGGTAAGAAATGATTGTGGTCTATATTATTCAGCTGGATACCACACGGCGAGTCGACTTACATTTGTCGCCTTTTACGTTTACGGGATTTTTGTTATATTATTAACTCTTTACTCCAATCGATTCGAATAATCGATTCCAATAGTCGAATAATCGGCAACACAATTTATTTGTTGTAAACACATTTTTAAAGATTTTTCGTTCCAGATTGCAAATTGCGCTAATCTTTTTATACTTTGAAACACGAAAATATACCACTTTTTTCAGGCCCAAAAAATCTTAAAAATAGGCTCGTTTTGAAATAAAATGTCCAAAATCTGATAGATTATTAAAGGTGTAACTCAATTGCAAGGTGTAATATTGCATAATCCTCACCCAAGGGTTCGAAAGCAAAACTGTGCAAACTGCCTGTGCAAACAGACGCGTAATGGATTAGTTGTGTCGGGATAGCCTTCTTCTGTTACGGAGTAAACACGCGGCGCCTTTGGCGTACTGAGTTGTGGCAATTGGCCGGGGAATTTTTGAAAAAATATTTAAAAAAAAGTAAGGTAAGGGCTCTATTAATTGACCACGTAGTAGTAGTTGACCATCATCATCTGCCTGCCCTTATCCCACTCTAAGTGGGGTCGGCACAACATGTTATAAACATATTGTATGATTTGGCCGCCTGCCTGACATTAACTTATCATAGTCGCCTTTTACGACACCTCGGTAAGAAAAGGGTGGTCTATTCTACTTAACCAGATACCACACGGGTCAACTTACCTTAGTCGCCTTTTACGACACCTCGGTAAAAAATGAGGGTGGTCTATTCTACTCAGCCGGACACCACACGGCGGGTCGACTTACCTTAGTCGCCTTTTACGACACCTCGGTAAGAAATGAGGGTGGTACTATTCTATTCCGCCGGATACCACACGGCGTACGTAGTAGTAGTCAACCGTTTTGTATTAAATTTTAAATAATAAGCGTTTTGTTTGTTGTAGCCAATAAAATTTGTAATTACCTGTTGCCATCTATTAACAACTGACCAAAACCTCATAACTGTAGTCTAATATTTAAAATTTAATATTATTAATGAATAGCTACAACAAACAAAACACTTATTATTTAAAATTTCATACAAAACGGTCTACTATTAGTACATGGTCAATTAATCCGGCTGAATAGAATAGATCCTCATTCTTACCGAGGTGTCGTAAAAAGCGACTAAGGTAAGTTGACCCACCGTGTGGTATCCGGCTGACTAAAATAGACCACCCTCATTTCTTACCGAGGTGTTGTATAAGGCGCCTTAGGTAAGATGACCCGCCGTGTGCTATACGGCTGAATAGAATAGATCACTCTTATTTCTTACCGCGGTTTCGTAAAAGGCGGCTAAGGTAAGTTAACGTCAGGCAGGCCAGTCGTAAAATAACCAGCCTAATCATTTAACAACATGTTTGGAACATGTTGTGCCGACCCTACTAAGAGTTGGATAAGGGCAGGAGAATGATGATTATAATAAGAACCTAGCTAAAAAAGTTATGATAGAAGCATTTTGCGCCAATGCCCAAACCGTGCGTTTTCATTGAAGGAAAACATGGTGAGGAAACCTGCATATCTCTAGAGAATTCTTGGGTTATGTGTGACCTACCAATCCGCATTGGAGCAGCGTGGTAGGTCTTAGCTCCAACCCTTCTCTCCTAAAAGAGACAGGAGTCCTATACCCAGCAGTAGAATAGTAACAAGTCGTTACTTTACTTTTTTTTAAGAAACGATATGCGTTGGGCTCTTAATGGGTGCTGGAATGGCAAGCACATAACGGCAAACGCAGCGTAATTAACCTTTACGAGATGGACTGAAGATTTCAGAAAGATTACGGAAAGCTGCTTATTCAAGCGGCAAAGGATGGACTTTATAGTGTATATATATTTAAGTTATATGAATATAGCACAGGCTCAAACACGCACTGACAAGTAACCACGTCCACTCTCACTAAGGGCTCTCGTGTTACTAACGTGGTGCATCATGAGACCGTGTATGTTCCTTTGTACATCAGTATTAGTGTGAGTTAGTGTATGTTCATGTATGTATGACATATTATAATGTATCTTGTATATAAATATACAAGGTAAGTTACACATCTCAACCCGCATACACTACAGACCTGACCTGACCTTTTTTCAACCTACGTGGAAAATATTAAGGATATAGGGATGATGGGGTAGGCAACACTAACAAGCCGCCACTTTTAACCTAAGGAGCGTCTGTTTCTTAAACCAAATGGTTTTCAATGTTAACACAACTTTTAAATCTATCTAAGAGTGAGCAAATATTATCACTAAATATTGATCGTCAAATATGAATCCTTGAAGTGGATATAAAACAAAGAAACGCGACACCAACGCACATTGTCCGCGGCACTGTCATAGACAAAACAGAAGAGTTTGTCTTTGGTATTGCGTCAGTGTCAATATTGTCATAGGCTTGCGTACGCGCATGCCGACCGTTTGAGGGGAATGTTTCCATTATTTACGCACGTCAGGTAACACTTATTGATATAAAATAACTTTATTTTAGTATTCTGGTAGTAGTTATTGTGGTATCCGGCTGAATAAAATAGTACCATGCCATTATTTTTTACCGCGGTGTCGTAAAAGGCGACAAAGATAAGTCAACCTGCTGTGTGGTGTCCGGCTGAGTAGAATAAACCACCCTGTTTCTTAATGAGGTGTTGTAAAATACGACTGAGTTAAGTTGACGTCAGGCAGGCGATCGGTCGTAATATACGTAGCCAAATAATGTGACAACATGTTTGTAACATATTATGCCGATCCCATTTAGAGTATAACTTATAGGCTATAAAAATCCTGTCAAACAGGAATAGGATGACATTGAAAAGTGCCTATTATTAATCTATCACGCGAACGAAGTTGTGGGTAAAAGCCAGTGAGTCTATAAAGGGAGGTCTTAAAGTTGCGCCCATTATAGAAAAGAAGAGAAGTGCAAGATTAAGATATAGACAAGATTAAGATTAAGGTATGGACATATCGCCCTATAAAGTTCAATTTCCTATGCTTATAATTATCAGGAAAATCATGTGATCAAACGAATGTTAAATATGAATGTGGATGGATATGTGAGAGAGTAAGAGACCTAAAAAGAGATGGTTGGATTGTGTGACATGTATATAAAAGGAGTAGCGCCAGGGTTGACGAAATATAGACGAGAATGAAAAGGAAAAACATGTTACGCCGACCACACTTAGAGAAAGATTAGGGTATGAGAATGATGAGATTCTTGCTAGATTTGTATTGAATTATCTCTTCAATCCATTGTTTCTACTATCAATACTATGCCCTATTCGAAGAATAAAGTCATATTTCCTATGCTTATACGTGGGACATGTGACTTAATATGATAGGGCGATTTCTACACGGTTGATTCTCGTATAACAATGGAAACGTGTCACCGCTTTAGAGTAAGTCCGAATAGAGCGGGCATTGCACAAACAGACTGACAAACGGCCGGCGTGTTTGATGTGCGAACGGGTTGGAGGCTGATGCTTCGCGTGTCAATACGACGTGTTTGAACAAGTGAACTATGCGGGCTGGTTTGAACTTTTTTCATTAACCGGCTTCATCTTAACCGTTATCATCTGATGGTTAATGGGCAGGTATGACGACCGGGTAAATAGTTAATTTCACATATTCAAAAGATTATACTAGTTGCGCTGCGGATTCTGAACATTCTCTCTTAAGACAATATAGCTGTCTTCTCTTCTTAGTCGATCTCTTCGTTACTGATGGTCGTGTCTAGATGAAAGTATTATTGCTGCTCACTTCCTGCACTATTCTTTTCCACATTGTTCTATCCTCGGCGGTCTTTAAAGCTTTGGTGATTGGAAGGCCTGTAATCGTCTTAACTTGATCGGACCAACGGGTAGGGGAGCGACCGCGTGGTCTTTTCCCGTCGACCTGACCAACCACAGTCAGCTTCTCCAGGTTTTCAGGGTTTTTACGAGCAACGTAATAAATATAGCTGTATGTATGTCCATATCTGCATATACCTAGAGAATTATCATCGTCTTCCTGCTCTTATCCCATTCTAAGTGAGGTTGGCACAACATGTTATAAATATGCTGTCACATGATTTGGCTGCGTTTTTACGACCGGCCTGCCTGACGTCAACTTACCTCAGTCGTATTTTACGACACCTCGGTAAGTAAGAAGGTGGTCTACTCTACTCAACCGGATATCACACGGTGGGTCAACTTACCTTAGTCGCCTTTTGTGACACCTCGGTAAGAAATGAGGTTGGTCTATTCTACTCAGCCGGATACCACACGGCGGGTCGACTTACCTTAGTCGCCTTTTACGACACCTCGGTAAGAAATGAGGGTTGTACTATTCTATTCAGCCGGATACCACACGGCGTGCATATACCTAGAGAATTGACATCTTTAATATTTAAATGAGTTAATCTTGTATATATATGTACTAGTTTTTATCCGCAACTTCGTACGCGTGGACTGTTGTCGCATGATAGGTTGATAATAGATGGCGCTTTTTAATATCATCCTATTTCTGTAGAATTAACAATTTCTGTAGCCTTTATGTTGCCCTGGTGTATAACGAATAATTGTGCCAAATTTCATCGATATTGGTTCAGCAGAATCGCCGTGAAAGAGTAACAAACATACATCCATACTCACAAACTTTCATATTGATAATATTAAGTAGGATATTTTCTGAATATCAGAAACGGCTCCAACGAATTTCATGAAAATCAGCATGGGGTTTTGGGAGGAAAAATATCGATCTAGTTAGGTTTCATTTAAAAAAAATGTCAATCATTAATTGTCGTTTTTTGGGCACTGAAAAAGTGCACTACAAAAATTTACACTGAATAGAAAAGACTATATTTGTTGTCAATTTTAAAGTCACGGTAGCTCATTTGGGGAACGGGCGTCTAGAGAAGTGAAAATTACTGCCGAGCCCCACCTATCCAATTGTTTTTCTTTCTTTTTCAAGTTTCATCTTATTTTATACTAGTAATATCCCGTGGTTTCATCCGCGTACATACCGATCTCAAGGCAGTGGAAAGTCTACTAAGTCGGACTATTGATTTATTTTTGTTAAATATATCATCAATAGTTCGATGACAGATTTTATGACTATTTTTTTACACATACATTTTTATTACGGATCTCTATTTTTTTTAATTTAATATAGCCTATGTTGCTCAGTAAAGATACAGCTTTCTAATGGTGAAAGAATTGAAATCGGACCAGTAGTTTTTCTGTGAAAACATTACAAACATACATACAAATTTTTCCTCTTTGTAATATTAGTATAGATTAAAAAAAACATTATTATGATTAGAAAATAACATTAGATAATTCAAATTCAAAATATTCTTTATTCAAATAAACTTGTAAACAAGTGCTTTTGAATCGTCAACTCTACTGCTGGTTCGGAAAGCTGTTCCTACCGAGAAGAGCCAGCAAGAAACACGGCGGTTGCTCTTTTAAAAATATAATTCTTAATACTATTTACATTAAGGCGTTACTGTCTAGTACAGGTTCAAAGAGAGCTATATCCACACATTCTTATCTTCTAGGTAATCTTCAAAAGTATAGTAGTGTTGTCGCCATTGACTTCCGTTTGTATTTTATAGCAACACCGTCATGAAACAAAGGTATCGCGCCCTTTATGATTAAAATGGTGGCAACACTGTGCTGTTGTTGTTTCCGGTAGAGTCTTCCTATTGATAAAACGTTTCAGTGACAGGCAGTCTTTGTTCGTCATTCAAGATAAGTGCATCTCGGAACGGGAATTTTGGTATTCCTATTATATCGTGTTATTGTATATAGTGTGCGCTAACAGTATGCTTTCTGTATCAGCCTCTTTTTAACAGTGTACAATAGTCATAACAATTACAATAGTCAGTTACATATGAAACAATAAAAGTAAAAATAAAGGGTGTGAAAAGAAAATTAATCTAACGCATCTCAATCAAAACTTTGTTATTACTTTGTTCTGGTGCTGACCCCTTGCGAAAACTGTCCATCCTAATAAGGGTTAATCCTGTCCAACCCTAGTGAGACAATCTGTTACAATGTAACATTTGTACTAAGATCTGTCCGGTAGGATGAAATTAATTTGTTTCGTTACACACTAGAATTACGCCGTGTGGTATCCGGCTGAATAGAATAGTACCACCCTCATTTCTTACCGAGGTGTCGTAAAAGGCGACTAAGGTATGTCGACCCACCGTGTGGTATCCGGTTGAGTAGAATAGACTACCCTCATTTCTAACCGCGGTGTAGTAAAAGGCGACAAAGGTAAGTTGGCCCATCGTGTGGTATCCGGCTGAGTAGAATAGACTAACCTCATTTCTTACCGAGGTGTCGCAAACGGCGACTAAAGTAAGTCGACCCGCCGTGTGGTATCCGGCTGAGTAGCATAGACCACCCTCATTTCTTACCGAGGTGTCGCAAAAGGCGACTAAGGTATGCTGACCCACTGTGTGGTATCCGGTTGAGTAGAATAGACCACCCTCTTTTTTACCAAGGAGTCGTAAAATACGACTAAGCTAAGTTGATGTCAGGCATGCGGCCGGTCGTAAAATACGTAGCCAAATCATATGACAACATGTTTGTAACATGTTGTGCCGACCCCACTTAGAGTGAGAAATCACGGGTTCAAACGTCGGACCAATGAGTTTTTCTGTTAAAATTAAAAATTGAAATGAAAAAATGTTTATTCAGCTTCATGTACTAAATTTATCAGAAAAAAGAAACTAATTTAATTATTATACTAGCAATCGCCAGCAACTCCGCCCGCGTGGAAAGATTTAAACCGTAATATAGTCTTTTGATAAACATAAAAATGTTTAAAGTGGGTTTAAAGTTAGGTTAACCTTAAAAGCTAGACATCTGCCGTCGCGGACTTTTATTAAGAACTTTTAGAGGAAAAATTTTGTAATACATGATTTTTGAATAACTATTACCGTTTACTCATTACACGCAAAGAAAGCTTTAAATTTTCCCGTTTTCGTACTATTGTTTATTGCTGCTCCTCTCCTATTCATCTTAGCATGATGTTACATGGCCTATAGCCTTCTTCAATTAATGAATACACCTCAAATCTTATACTGAAAGAATTTTTCAAATCGGTCCAGTAGTTCCTGAGATTAGCGTGTTCAAACAAACAAACAAACTCTTCATATATTAAAGCTTTATATATTAGTATAGATTATCGTTAAACTTAAAGTCTATTACATCCAGTACATAGGTCTGAATGGGCTACATCTCAGTATTAGCTGAATGTCCAAATTAAGACATCAGCACTGATTTTCAGATGACGCCCAGCAGATGACGTCAAAGACATAAACTATAACTATTTATTTATTTTATTTAACTTATTATTTTTTAATTAATATTAAAAGTAACTTAGAACTAACAAATACAGACGGATATTGACTCAGTAATAGCATGGTGCTCAAGAAATAAAATGATCCTTAATGCAAATAAGTGTGTCTATATTAAGTTCACTAAAAAGAAATTACCACTACAATTAACTTTCCAATGACATTAGCTTAACCGAAGTATAACAAGTTACAACAAGTTTACAAGTTAACCTTAAATGCACATATAGACAATATAATTACAAAGGCTTGGAAAATTCTCGGTTTTGTCAAGCGAACCTGCCAAGACTTCAAAAAGAGAAAGGTACTCCGACACTAGATGTTCAGTTTGTTTTTGACCATCTAAAAGGAATTTAGTTAATTGTTTTTTGAACATTAATTCAGATTTAATATCCTTTATAGGTGTAGGAATATTATTCCAACATTTAGTAGCGGAATACTTAAAAAATCCTCTAAATGCAGAAGTACGATGGAATGGGATTTTGATCCGTTTACGACATTTTCCCAGTAAAAGTCATTTGTCTAATTATATTTGCAATATATCACACATCAGTGAAGGACATTATCGTGAGGAAACCTGCATATATCTAGTGAATTCAGGGGATATGTATATTCTGCTAATCGGCGTTGGAGAAGGCTGGATGGTATTAGCTATGAAAATTTTCTCCAAAAACGGAGAGAGAAGGCTTGGTTGGTTTTTCGCCATTTTTTTTTATTTTGCCCTATCCGAAGATTAAAGTCATATTACCTATGCTTATACATGGGAAGCGTGACTTTATTCTTCGGATAGGGCGATTTGATCACGTAGAGATACTCGTACACCAAACATAGCTCGCTCTATCGCCCGCTGAGTGTCTCTAAGCTTTCTTTAGAGGCCCATAGATTGAAAACAACCTTTCATGTTTTATAATAAACTAGTAATATCCCGCGGTTTAGTAAAGGTAAAGGGATCCCTATTTTTTTTGAAAATGTAATATAGCCTATGTTGCTCAGCAAAGATGCAGCTTTCCAATGGTGTAAGAATTTTTGAAATCGGTCTAGTATTTTTTGTATGAAAACATTATAAACATACATACAAATTTTATAATATAAGTATAGTACAATTTATAATATTAGGTAACATATAGGCTTTAGAAATCCTGTTAATTCTATAGGAATAGGATGACATTGAAAAGCGCCATCTACCATCGACCTATCACACGACAACAGTCCACGCGAACGAAGTTGCGTGTAAAGGTTAGTAATTGACAATTGAAAAGCACTTATTTGCAAGTAGACTTAAATAAAGAATATTTTGAATTTGAAAGTGACCTACGAGATGCGTAAAAATCGACCCAAACCGTACCCCGCCGTCAAAAGTCAAGTCCGAGCGGCCCAACGTTGGAGCCGACATCACGTTACACTCAATACGTGTTTACTTTTCTACAATAATAAACGTCAAAACTTCACATTTACCTTGAAGCGGCAGCGGGTAGGCACTCCGCGCCGCGGGGAGCCTTAAGGAGGGTTTTGTTAACCACTGCAGATTACTTATATTAGCTTTTATATTAAATACCTGGTTGGTGGTTGGAATTTTTTACAAAATAAAAAAAGAAATAGAAAAAAATTATTGGGAGGGGGGCTCGATCCTAGGTACATAAGTTACAATAAAATTATTTTGCTGTAATCCGCGTTTGTTAAGAGAATATATGCAATACTAAATGTATGAAGCAGGCAACAATCACATACCACATACATGCAGGACAAGCCGCCACTCCAATACTCCATAAAAAGCACTACACACACTCACCACCACAACTTTTCGCCCCGAAACTTAAGCATCTTCAGGAGGATAGGCTCCACGAACAAAAGCGTAATCGCATTGATATGATACGTGTGGCTGCTTGTCCTGCATGTATGTGGTATGTGATTGTTGCTTCATACACTTAGCATTGCATGTATTAAATAATAATATATAGTAAAAAATAATTTTATTTCAACTTCTGTACTATGGAGTTCCGCAAAGTAACGCCTGCTTCTATAAATCGATCCTAGGTATTTTCATTTCTCGACACCTTGACAATTTTCGGCAAAAATAGTGTTCTATATTAAATTTAATGCTAATAACTTTTTATGCCCAAAAACAGGGATACAACAATTTTTTTTAAATAAAACCTAGATAGATCGCTCTTTCTCCCCCAAAACCCCCTACATGGTGAATTATAGGAAAATCGTTGGAACCGTTTGTCCGATATTTTTTATATAGATAGATTTGTCCAGATCCGTATGTCATCATTTTGCTATACTACGCGGAGATTCACGACATTTTGCAGTGAAAACTCCGTAACATCAAAAAACATTTAAATATTTAGGGCATTATTTTTTTTTTTACATTAGTGCATGAGTAAAAAACGCGGATTATAGCAAAATAATTCTGTCATAACTTTTGTACTATGCTATTCCGCAAACGACTACTTCTATAAATTACAAAAATATTTTTATTTTTGTTATTTAGTCAAAAATATACTTATTTTTAATATTATTATTATTATATATTTTTATTTTTTTACTTTAAGCTACTTACTTAGGTTATTCCGTATTAGTTTTATTTTACTATTGTGAATTCGATTTATAAATATAATTGTTTAAACAAAAATAAACCACGAAACGTACCTTAAGAGTCGATATTTGAATATCTTTTATCTTTTCCACCCGGAATTAGAAAAAATTGACACCTGTCATTCCACGAGTGAGCTCCCACGGACTTTTCTTTGTTGTATCTAAAAAGATAACAAGCAATGAGACTTACGAAAAGATAAACAGAACCTGTAAGTGCAAATATTTTGGCACAAAAAAAGGTAGTGCGACCTCGTCTTATCAGACATGTGCAAATATTGCATTCAATTATATTATTTAACTTGTTGGTATCCGACTGAGTAAAATAACCCACCGTCATTTTTTACCGAGGTGTCGTAAAAGGCGACTAATGTAAGTTAGTGGTATTCGGCTAAGTAGAATAGACCACCCTCATTTCTTACCGGGGTATCGTTAAAGGCGGCTAAGGTAAGTTAACCTGCCGTGTGGTATACGGCTGAGTAGAATAGCCCACTCTCATTTCTTAACGAGGTGTCGTAAAGGGCGACTAACCTAAGTTGACCAGCCGTATGGTATTCGGCTGAGTAGAATAGACCACCCTCATTTCTTACCGGGGTATCGTTAAAGGCGGCTAAGGTAAGTTAACCTGCCGTGTGGTATACGGCTGAGTAGAATAGACCACCCTCATTTCTTACCGGGGTATCGTTAAAGGCGGCTAAGGTAAGTTAACCTGCCGTAGAATAGCCCACTCTCATTTCTTAACGAGGTGTCGTAAAGGGCGACTAACCTAAGTTGACCAGCCGTATGGTATTCGGCTGAGTAGAATAGACCACCCTCATTTCTTACCAAGGTGTCGTAAAAAGCGACTTACGTAAGTTGACCCTACGTGTGGTACAATAGACCACCCTCATTTCTTACAGAGGTGTTGTAAAAGGCGACTAACGTTAGTTGAGCTGCCGTGTGGTATCCGGCTGAGTAGAATAGACTACCCTCATTTCTTACCGAGTTGTCTCAAAAAACGACTAAGGTAAGTTGACCCACCGTGTGGTATCCGGTTTAGTAGAATAGACCACCCTCTTTCTTACCGAGGCGTCGTAATATACGTCTGAGGTAAGTTGACGTCAGGCAGGCGGCCGGTCGTAAAAACGCAGCCAAATCATGTGACAGCATGTTTATAACATGTTGTGCCGACCCCACTTAGAGTGGCTGTTATTTTGTTTAACTGCTGGATAGAAAATACCTATTTCATAATGGCCGCGATTTTCCTTTTTTAATTTTTCATTTTTAGTCTCGTTTTAGAGACATTTATCTGTTACTTTTTTTTATTTGTAAGTTAACTATCTGATACTTTATTAGTAACTTGTGAAAGAGGCCCTTAATGGCGGGTATACCTGGACTGGCCCGTTGGCGCAGTGGGTAGTGATCCTGCCTCCGGCGCCGCGGGTCGCGGGTTCGATTCCCGCCGAGGGCCAACATTTTCTATAAAAAGAATTTGTTGGTCTTTGAGCCTGGGTGTATATTTGTATTTAAGTATGTATTTAAAAATATATAAGTATATATTCACCAGTTGTCTGTCACCCATAACACAAGTATTAAGTTACTTACTTTGGGGACGGACGACCGTGTGTGTAAGTGTCCCATATATTTATTATTATTATTATTATACCTTGTACCAAACATGTTATCATAACTTTGATTTAATTCGGAGTGCAATAATATTTGAATTGATTGATTGCACGTCGAAAATAATTCGATAATTCAATTGGTTATCACTGCTTAATAATTACATAAGATAAAACTTGACGTGTTTTGAAAATTACTTTAGCAAATAACACCATGCATGACAATCAATTTATAGAATTTTGAATTATTTTGCGAGGGTCTATAAAAGAAAAGTAATTATAATTTTTATATAAAGCCGAGATAAAAGAAAATGTATGTAATGCTAACTGTAGAGTGTACCGTTCTCATACCTGATATATGCATACCCGAAATCGCAAAGCAACGTAACATCCAACAAGCAGAGTTAAATAGTAACTTGAACTTATTCCTATATAGCTTACTTAAATTCCTAAGTAAACTTATGGTGTGGGTGTATGTTTGTTATTCTTTCACAGCGAATACGCTGAACCAATATTGATGAAATTTGGCACAGTTATACCTTATACACCAGAATAACATATATGCTATAGAATTCCTATTAATTCTATAGGAATAGGATGAGACTAAAAACCACCATCTGTTAACAATCTACCACGCGACAAGAGTCTACGCGAAAAAAGTAGCGGGTAAAAACTTCTTTTTCAAATCAAATTTCAATTCTTTTTCATTCAAATCAAATCAATCAAATCAAAATAATCTTTATTCAAATAAGCTCTTTCAAGCACTTTTAAATCGTCAAGGATCAATATGATTAATGAAGCTACAACTGGTTCGGAATGTTGCTCTTACCGAGAAGAACCAAAAAGAAACTAAAAACTAAGAAATTAGTTATATAGTACCTTTAAGTTATATAACTCTGTTCCCAAGGAATACTTCATCTGCATTATTTTTAAATATTTCTGAGGAAAGATTATAATAAGGCTTTTTCTTTATTTACAGCGCCAAAACTGATGATACCTCCAGCGGATTTCGTGACCCAAGGCGTACTAGGAAGCCCGCAAGACGGTCTACGCACCCCCACCGGCAGCCAGATCCTGGCCAACCCCCTCCTCAACCTGAACAACACGGGAAGGACAAACTTCACCAACAAACAACTAACAGAACTAGAGAAAGAGTTTCACTTCAACAAATACCTGACCCGCGCGAGGAGAATAGAAATAGCATCAGCTTTGCAGCTAAATGAAACGCAAGTCAAAATATGGTTTCAGAATCGACGAATGAAACAGAAGAAGAGAATTAAGGAGGGTCTGATCGTTGCCCCTGAAGTGGCGCCCTCATCACACCCTAGCACTGTAGGCTCTAACGAAAATAGCAGGGAGTCAAGCTAAACTCAATGTGTTTAAAAAACTTTGCGTGAACCGCGAAAGCTGTATGAGTGCTTTAGGTTTATCAAATTAAACGAGATAATTTTGGCCAATGATTAAATTATATTAAAATTGTCCTCGTGTAGTCAAAGGCGCAATTTTGGGAACGTTTTCGTGTATTGCGTGTATAAATTATTGTAGTCTAAACCGAAGATATGGACTTGTGAGTTTTGCGTGCCCAAAGTGCGTTGAGTCCAAATTAAGTCAGCAATCAAACTAAATGTAGCCAATATAAAGTTTTAATGAATTTAAGGTAACTGTATGAGTTGTATAGATTTAATTTAACGGTAATTAGAACGATTTCGGTCAATGGGTAGTAAGTGTAGATATGGTAATGAATGGAATATAAAAAACTTTAACATAAAATTGCCTCAATATATTCCGAACAGCTAAAATAAGTATTAGCTTTATATACGTACGTATGAATATAATCAACTTCTTACGCATCAGATTGGAAAAAAAGGGGCTAAGCGATGAAAGATTTTTTCGGCTTAGTAGTGAACAAATACTAAACAGTGTGTTAAAAATGTTTTATAACATTACGCTTTTTATCCTCAACAAAAAGCTGCGATAACCAGTGAGAACGTTTGTCCAATTCCAAGGGGATTCGACCGTAAGGGGGTTGGATCCAAAAAATATCCAAGCTCTTACAATTTTTGTTAACGCCAAGTTGATTTTTATTTCTATATTCAATCAATATATGTATTAGGGACGCGAAAAATTATCGATTTTTATTTTAATCAATTATTTTATCACAATAATCGATTCTTAAAAAATTATTAAATTAATTACCTTCTCATTAACTCTTTTTTACCCTCTTTTTTCTTGTATTTTAAAATAACATATGCATTGTTAAGAGATAAACAACACGTTTTAATCGAATTTTGCAAACAGCTAATCTGTTCTGTAATCTGTTATGCTTTATTCGAAGGTGTCTTTGATTGAACTTTAATTAGTCTTCATTCTAATTAATAGAGGTGTTATGAATATATTCGTAATAGGTATAAGGATTATAATACAGCGCACGTAGTATCGTATTATAATACGCGAGTTAAAAGTAACCTGTTATTAGTCAAATAAAAGGCATCCAAGATAAAACCTTCGCTATCAGTCGCCGTGTGCGTCGCGGTCGCCACCATTATTCCACTCAATAATAGGGATAATTCGGTAACAGGTTTAAAATAAACAAATAATACATATTTTTTATCTCTGACTATTATTTGCCTATTACCCAGTAATATGTATGATACCCTCATACGAGAAACGCAATATATCAAATGATAGAATTATTCAAATATCATCCTAATATAACACCTCTACTAATTAATCATTAAAATAAAATAAAAAAAATTTAAATAAAAGAAAACCGATTATTAAATAATCGATTTATTTATTTCGAGATAATCGTCATTTTTTATTTGATGGGAGAATAACCGATTATTTAATGGATTTTGCCACTCTTAGTTACATCACTATTAAGTATCATAACACTAATATCGTAATTTTTTTTTAACAGATATAGGCGATTCTGTACATAAGTACAGCTTCGCATCAAAAAATTTGAAGATTACTTAGAAGATAATTCTACTCTTCGACAAACACGTTAGAACCGCGTCGAACACTTATATATTCACGTGAGACAAACGTTAGCGCGGGCGAACTCGGTACAGCGACATCTAGCGATGGTAGAGGTAATATTGATGGAAATGTGCAAATGTCTCTTTGACGCTTTATTTTTATTTATATGCTCGTTTGCTAGAAATACAATAAGTTATAAAATACTAGCTGTACTCACGGCTTCGCCCGTGTGCAAATAATTTTTTTTTTCAGCGTAAATCCCGACCACACAAGAATTCTTATGTAGTTTTCTAATAACCGAAACCTTACTAAAGAATCTTGTAGTAAAAACTATACATTTGTTCAGTAGAGTTTGAAGAAATCGATACCATACCAACAGCTTTTGAGGACTTTATTTTATGATACATATACATTAGTAAATTAATTACCTTAACATTTTTGATATTACGGCGTGCAGAAGCCATGATAGCCGAACGATAAGACCATAACTCTTTGGAGTTACCAGCTAGAAAGAGCTTGGGTTAAACAAATAATCGATTTATTTCCTTAAAAAAAAACGATTTTTAAAAATCGATTAATTCGTACCATAATAATCGATTAATAATAAACGATTTTTTAAAATTTTTTGAAAAGTAGCATTTTTATACTAATAATTAATAAGAATAAAGCCTTATTAAAGTGAACAGCTGCCAATAAATAATAACAGATGCACTGTTTCTGAAATTCGATTAAAATGTGAAGTTTGGCTACGTTGGTTACATCCAACAATGCATTTCTAATCTTTAAAAAAAAAGAAAATAGAATAAAAATGAAAGAGGATAATCAAAATAATTGATTTTGAAGAAATCGATATATATTGTAAAAAAACCGATTATTAAAAATCGATTATAAAAAAAAATCGATTATAAAAAAATCGATTATAAAATATCGTTTATTATAAAAATCGATTATTTTTTACATCCCTTATTAGTATACGCTTTTCCGGGATGGGAAACATAGTGAGATAAGCTGCGTTCTTTAAAGAATTCTGTGGAGATGTGTAAGCACCAATGAGTTTTGTATAAAAACTTATATGCCTTATTGATATTTACAAATTAAGAGAAATATTTTGAAGAAATCTGCGTATCTCTGGTGACATTTCTTACATTGAAGTAACATAGACAACATCTCCAAAATATGAGAAGTCTTTGCCCAGTACGCCATACTAAACACGTAATATATTTAGTAGTTATAATTTAAACATTTGAAATAAAGCATTCCATTTTTCTTTGATATTTTTTTAATATATACAGTAAGTTATACGCTCTAAATAACTTTATAATTTTGGAACAATACATAATAAAAACTTATACACAAAACTTGATCCGTATAATTAAATACAGACACTCGAATTAGCAGACCGTGTTTGCTGAAATAAGTTTAAATAGCAAATAATTAAATGTGCATAAAGAATAAAAATCACGTCAGATTAACAATTATTATATTATCACTATTTATAAAGCTAGAATACTAAACAAATTATTGCAGCTTAGTTGAATTGAATATGAAATTATTTAACTTTAATAATTTTATAGCTTTCACAACTTTTGAGAACTACGTGATTATTTTCGTTGCAATTATATTTTTGCGAATTTATTATCTATGCAAATATTTATTAAAAATTACTCGACGATTTAGCAAATTGCATTTACATTAACCGTAAGGCGTTATATTTTATTTCTTTATATGCAGGATTCGAGCTAATATTTGTATCAACTTTTACAATATTAGCATATGGCTTCAGTTACACTTTGATTTGTAAGGGATTTTTTAAATAAAAAGTCAGAGTATATACTATTTCAATTCCTTTTTATTCTTTCGCTTTACTCAACTATACTTTACACTTAAACGGTTTCACCTCTACTTTTTCTCCTTTGACGACAAGATTCCCGCCCTGTCATCTTTAACTTTTCCGCGCACACAACTGGTGGCGCCATCTCCCATTGCTTGTCGTCAATACACCATCTTAATTTATGAAATGAACTTTAATAATACAATGTTAATGACAATACACCATCTTAATTTATAAAATCGCCGTTTATGATACAATGTAGATGACATATATCTATGACATATTAAAAAAAAGCTAGACTTTACTAATAGTCCATTGAAATCTTACATTTCTAAGGCCTTATACTCAGCATGTATTGTTGAATTTTATTTATTTATCTAGGTTTTACAAACTTCGCCAGATCCCCGAATGCTCATAGAGATAAATAAATAGAACAATAAATACAAAACGTTAGGCTCACTTTTCAATCTATATATATTTTTCATTTAGCTCAAAAGTGCTATATCTACACATACAAGAAGTTTTTTTATCTGTTATAAATAAACAATAGAGAAATACATAATATATAATAATAATACATATAAATAATATAAAGGTTGGAAGAGATCCCTTATTGGGATAAGTCCGCCTTTGTACAATTTTTATTTTATGTATATTTCTGTGCAATGTGTATTTTTTTTATTATTTTATACAATAAAGAAATTAAACAAACAAACAAATATAATTCCCATCTGAAAATATTCGATATTTAAAAACTATTAAAGAATGTTGCAAGTGTATAAAAATATTCTTAAAAAAAATCATACATTTTAAAGTCAAGGTTAAAATGATCAAATTGAACTTATTAACAGTGTGATTTCATTACCTACTTCGCCCAAAGAAGTGTCAATTACAAATAATTTGACTAATGGAACTCCATTAAACACAGAGATAAGATTAGCAGCAATTGCATTAATATACAACAGCGATGTTGTAACTCTTAATTAATAGAAGTCAAGTATAAAAAGTTAATTATAATACATGAATCAAACATTACTATTACAAATGTATATTCAGAAAAGATATGGTCATATTACCTAGATGTCAGAATTAAAAAATTATATATATTTTTTTAAATGTAGATAATACATAAAAATATTTTTTTGTTTGAAGTTTATGTTTGAAAGCGTCTTTTTTAGTTTTACTTAATTGTATTTCTTTATCACTATGCGTTGCCATTGATTTAAAAAAAAACAAAAAACCCCTTTTTTCAACTTGTTTACTTACTTATTTTATTGTATTGTCAATGGTTCTTTATAAGGGAACATTTAAATTAAATCTGACCGCTTTAGGTGAATAAAATTGAGTTCGAATACGTCCTCATTTACTTATAATGACGATCAGCTTACTATGACATGTCAAAGTGTGAAATAATTTATAGAATTAGGTGTTACTTTGCGGAGACCCATAATACAAAAGTAATAATAAAATTATTTAGCTATAATCCGCATCAATCCACAACAAAGTCGCAAAGCAACTCATCACAACATTGCGATATTGTCGTGGAGTTTATCTCCTGATGATGCTTCGGTTGCGGGGTGAAGCGATTGTTGAGTTTGTGATAGTGAGCGTATGCATGTGTGAAAACGGATTGTCCACTCAACATTTAGCATTAAATATATTTTCTATTTTACTTCATCGCGGATTACAGTAAAATAATCTTATTATTACTTTTGTCAAAGTGTGAATTAAATCACGGTATACCCGTAGAATACGAGTTTCGTTATCAAATACTAAGCCGACAAAATCCTTCGCTTTTAATGCGGTGTACATATTTTTCTAAGTTTAGTCTTCTTATATTGGCCCGGTATGTAAGCTTCTACTGTACAAATTGATTATATTTATCATAAATTTGTTCCAGCAAACTTTTTTTATATTTTTGTAGATCTACAATTGTGTAGTACATAACTTTAGTGTATGTCTGCTGGTTTACGCGGACAAAGCTCCCACCGGGCGAGCTTTTACGACCTTCAACTCAATTTGTATAAAATTGTAAACCTAAAGCTTTATGAAGAAATGCACTGACTTTTAGTAAAAGCCGTATAATTAAACACCTCAGTAGATTTTGAAAAAATCGATACAGGCAGACAACATATAGGGACTTTGTTTCATAATAAGTATAGATTGGTATGAATCAAATAAATAACAGAATCGATGCTATTTTTAGTATAATATTAAAAAAAGATAGATGGATGGTGTGAAAAAGATATGCATATTAAAGGAGTGGCACCAGAGTTGACGAATGATAGAGGAGAATGGAAGAAGACATATTGTGCCGACCCCACTTAGAGTGGGATAAGGGTAAGAGAATGATGATGATATACAAGGCCAATAAGTTTTTCTGTTAACACAAATTTATCACACGCTTTTCGGTGAACAGAATACACTGCGAGGCATATCTTTTCAATTCTAGACATATTTGAACTTACCAATCCGCGAATTGGATCAGCGTGGTAAGCTTTCAAAAATTGAGAGAAGAGGCTTATGCCCAGCCGTGGGCTAACATGCCTTTACTTTTTTATTACTTGTAACAGTCGTTACTTTGCTATGATCATCATCCTCCTGCCCTTATCCCACTTTAAGTGGGGTCGGCACAACATGTTACAAACATGTTGTCACATGATTTGGCTACTTATTTTACGACCGGCCACCTGCCTGACATCAACTTACCTTAGTCGTATTTTACGACTCCTCGGTAAGAAAGAGGGTGGTCTATGTTACTCAACCGGATACCACACGGTGGGTCAACTTACCTTAGTCGCCTATTACAACACCTCGGTAAGAAATGAGGGTGGTCTATTCTACTCAACCGGATACCACACGGCGTGTCGACTTACCTTAGTCGCCTCTTACAACACCTCGGTAAGAAATGAGGGTGGTACTTTTTTCTTTTTCGAATTGACTATATGCTGTTAGCCCTAACGGCTTTTACAGCGTCACCGGCGGGACGGGCGAGCGCAGAAGCATCGCCGAAGTTGCGAAACGAGGGTGGTAATATTCTATTCAGCTGGATACCACATGGCGTCATTACTTTGCTATGATATTTGCGTATATTTGTAAATATTTCTAAATTTAGCAGGCCTATGAGATTAATTGTAAAATATATTACTATAAACATGTAAGTTAGGCATACCGCTAAATGTACGATTATTTATAGTGAACTCTTGTTTATTTATTTTTGTATCGCTTTAGATATTAACCAATGGTTTTGTTTAAGGATATTTAATACGATGTAAAACCAAAGTGAATTTTGTTTATTCAGCAGCAATATTCAACATTTTTATTTAATAAACCTAATTTGATATAATTTTGTTTGTATGTTATGAATACTCTGAAAAAGAAGAACGCGTGGCTGAGAGATTTAATTTAAGGGCCCATTTGTCTTCAAATTAACACTAAATCATGCTCATGGAGTCATATTTTTTGGCTATGTATTTTACTGATTATTAAACATGTGGTAGCCCAGCGGTAACACCGTGCGACTCTTTGGAAAACGTCACGGGTTCTAACCGAGCAGACACCAATGAGTTTTCCGTTAAAACTTTTGTCTAATTGATAATTGAAATTTATCACACGCTTTTCCGTGATGGATAACATCGGCAACCTGCATATTCTTAGAGAATTCTAGGGATATGTGTAACCTATCCGCATTGGAGCAGCGTGGTAGGTCTTAACTCCAATGCTTTTCAAAAACGAAGAGAAGAGGCCTGTTCTCAGCAGTGGGATAGTAACAGACCGCTACTTATATAAACATATGGGTCACATCGCGTTAAAATAGAGTTATCTTTTTATAAAGTCGGTAGAGTCGCATCTACTGTGGTCACGAACTGACTGGCGTATTCGGCCTTCGCTCCCGAGTACTACAGTCATTTTTTTTTATCTACCTTCACTTGAAACAATTTGTGACATACTGATTTCTATGCTGGAGAAGCTGGTGGCACAGATAGTAGAATATTAGTAGATTACGATACTGTTGCATAATAAGGTTTTTAGTATCACACGTGTGTGAAGTTAAGTACAGTGTCATACACTACTTTATCTACTCTCATACTATAATACGTAAAACAATATTAATATAAACCAAACTTTGTTTAAATATTGAAAAGATTTTTTAAATGTCAAATGTTAGCGCCAAGGCGCAAACATCGATTGCGCATGCGTGTTGCGTCGCCGCGGACTCGTTCATTGAAACATTTTTTTTAAGGTAGAGGTTCAACCTCCTCGGTCCAGCTGGAGGTTGTATAGGTGTATCGTTATGATTAAAAAGTTATATTATGATACAGGTGTCCATACAAAACCTATATCGTAATAAAACTTTTTAATTTTTTATTTTTGGCCTGTACGTAATGTTTGTCATAAGAATATTGTATCAGAGTAGATATAAGTTGTTAAACGTACAGATATTGCAATTGAACCTATGACCTAATCCACGCGTTCTTACCTTAAATCCAAACGACTTTATCATTTTATATGTCCATTAAAAACGACCGTTTAATTAGTGCTTAAATACTGTACAGGGGTCACGCTAAAATCGTCGCTAATCAAATGTATATATAAAAGCTGCAGTAGGTATGTTTGTCTGTAAATTTTTTGTAATCTTAAGTAAGTTTTAAATCTATCAATAAATTAATGATATCTATTTTCAATTGATATTTTTTTAATACCAACCCATTTACCTTGATATTCCCGACACAGATTTAAAAAAAAAAAAAAAAAGTTAAATATATATACTCCGGCCCTTATCCCACTCCACCCCACACCCCAGGTGGGGCGGGTACAACATGTTTTAGGCATGTTGTTACTTGATTTGGCTAGTTATTCTACGACCGGCAGCTACCTGACATTTACTTACCTTAGTCGCCTTTTACATCACCTCGGTTAGAAATGGGAGTGATCTATTATACTCAGTCGGATACCACATGGCGGGTCAATTTACCTTAGTCTTCTTTAAGACACCTCGGTAAGAAATGAGGGCAGTCTATTCTACTCAGCCGGATACCACACGGTGGGTCAACTTACCTTAGTCGCCTTTAAGACATCTCGGTAAGAAATGAGGGCAGTCTATTCTACTCAACCGGATACCAACTAAAAATGTAAGTAAAACGGTAGTAATAGTACCTAACAGTAACATTTATTAATTGACAATTTCAAATTTAACATTATTTCGTTGAAGGTTCCTCATGATACAGGTGTTTCGGAAGGCGAAGCCAGGGGTCAGAACACCACCTCTGCAAAAACAAAAATCTATGTATACACTTATTATAAAACAAAGTCCCTAAAAGATGTATTTCTGTATGTCATCGACTTTTTTTACTGAAATGAGAGGACTCGGGTGTACCTCAGATTTATCGAAGTAAGACTTCGAAAAAAGTTTAAAGAGGTGATTAAAGGTAGGGAGGTCGAGGTCTTTATGGAGATACCATACCCTCTAGGCAACTTGTCTTGTTCCTTGAGGACAGCAAGCGCCGCGTATATAACGATCACGGCAGTGCCCACATACGCAGGATCTCTTCCGGCCACCTGAGATTAATAGAAAAAATAAAGAAAAATGTTTATCTTTACACTCTATAAAATGTAGATATAGTACTATAAACATATACTAATATATGTATAAAGCTGAAGAATTTGTTTGATTCTTTGAACCCTAATCTCATGAACTACTGGACTGATTTGCAAAATTCGTTGAGTGTAAGATAGTCCATTTATCGAATAAGCTATATAACATCCCACTGAGATGTATAGCAGAGGAGCAGCAATAAAAACAGTACTAAAACGGCAAAATTAGAAACTTTCCTTGCGCACGCTAACGGTAATAGTTATTCAAAAATCACGTATTACTAAATTGTTCTCCTCTAATAGTTCTAAATAAAAGTCCGCGACAGCATAAGTCTAGCTTTTTAGGTTAACGATACTTTTAAGCTAACAGGTTCACCCAATAAAATAAGGCATCAACACGAAAAAAATATAATTAAATAAATACTTACTGTCACTCGTCCATGTAATTTCCTATTTGGGGGTGTTTCCCCCACTTTTTCCCCTTCCTCCCAGCCCTCACCGAACATCTCATACTGAAAACGCATATCATCCATAATACCAGCTTTAGGATGTCCGTAAGTCACTCTACCAAACGAGAAAGCCCTTGGATATTTTAAGAGCAAATGCCGTGTCAGTAATATTTTGCTCAGTAAAAATAGTAAGGCGCCGGCAAATAAAATCATAATTGTTGTCAATATGGAGGGGAAAGTTATATACGATTTGTATTGAAGTGGTAGTTTTTTGTCCATAGTCGCAAGATGTCGCTGTGTCCGGTTTACTATCGCAGCATCCGTTCCCGGAAATGGAAGGCACCATCTATTAAGGTGTCTATGGATGAAGTATCTGCAATAAGAATTTTTAATTTACCTGTACCTGACTGCGTTTGCATTCACTTAAACGTTAAAATACAGTTTATTATATACTAGTATAGTATAGTGAGTGAGAATGTTTTTTAATAAAAAAAAGCTAGTGATATCTGGAACTTGATCCGGGATATGTTCACTTCTTTAGTCTACCCCTTACCTTAGTCCCCTCTTACGACACCTCAGTAAGAAAGAGTGTGGTCTATTCTACACAACCGCATACCACACGGCGGGTTGCTTTAAGTTACTCGCCTCTTACGACACCTCGGTAAGAAATGAGGGTGGTCTATTCTACTCAACCAGATACCACACGGCTAACATCCTAGATTAATATAGGTAAGTACAAAATATTGAAAGAAACCTTGTTTTATTGTCTTCACAACTTTTTTCGAAATTTTCAAGTGATCCCGGCAACAGCTTCTGCATCAAATTCGTTACTGGCATGGTCGAAAAACTGGAATGAAATCACAAAGTGTAATATTATACAAATTAAATATATAATTTAATATATCTAGGAATACAAAAGTAATAATAAAATTATTTTGCTATAAACCGCGATGAAGTACAATAGAAAAAATATATAATGCTAAATGTAGAGTGGACAATCCGTTTTCATACCTGGTACATGCAGTATTCGTAAAAACACATGCACAAACCTCCACCACCGCCACCACAATACACAAGCACTACATGCATTCACTATCACAAACTCAACAATCGTTTCGCCCCGCAACCGAAGCATCATCAGGAGATAGGCTTCACGACCAAGATCACAAAATATTTAGCATTATATATATTTTCTATTGTACTTTATCCCGGATTATAGCAAAATAATTTTATTATTACTTTTCTATTATGGATCTCCGCAAAGTAACGCCTAATTCTATAAATTCTATAAATTATATCTAGGAATATACAATGTCCAAACGAATATTTTTAGAAACGATTCTCCCAAATGCGTGATAAACCCCCTAATGCGTGAGGCCCCCAATCGCGTAAGTCCCCTAAATGCGCGGGGCCCGTAGCATTTGTTAATCCACTATTGAAAAATTTCAGATATTCTGTACCTGTTTATCATGGACTCCCAAGTGCTGTAACGGACGACGCCATCCCTCTGCCCGTCTAACATTATCTGAGGGAAATGTATAACTAAATAGGATTCCACTGATTTCAATGTACCTGGGAAAAAAAAATAGAATTAGTGGAAAGTTATTATTTATTTATAATTAGTACGGCTCATCATCTTCCTGCCCTTATCTTAAGTGGGGTCGGCACAACATATCATAAACATAATGTCACATGACTTGGCTTCGTATTTTACAACCGGCCGCCTGCCTGACGTCAACTTATCTTAGTCGTATTTTACAACACCTCGATAAGAAAGAGGGTGGTCTATTCTACTGAACCGGATACCACACGGTGAGTCAACTTACCTTAGTCGCCTTTTACGACACCTCGGTAAGACATGAGGGTGGTCTATTCTACTCAGCCGGATATCACACGGCTGGTCGACTTACCTTAGTCGCCTTTTACGACACCTCGGTAAGAAAAGAGGGTACTATTTTATTCAGCCGGATACCACACGGCGCTATAGTTAGTACGACCTATATACATAATATTTATTTCAAGCGGTATGGTATCCGGCTGAGCAGAACAGACCACCCTCATTTCTTATGTATACACAAGCCCACGAATGATGAATCTAACTCTGCCGAGTCGCACCAAGGAAGTTTCGAGTTGAGGTAATTATCTGCAAAAACCTTGATACATAGTTTAGAAGTACCATAAAAGAACAATGTTATGTTATGGCTTCTTCTATCAACTTCAACAAAGAAAACTACTACTAACGAAGATATATTTCAAAAATTGTGCCACAGATCTATTCGATGTGATCCCTCCCTCACCATTTTCCACCGTTATACAATAAATATTCCAAAAACTTGCACAAATCGGTTCGGCTCATCTGTCCTTATACGTACGTGGCCATACGCATAAGGGAAGGTATGAAATTCCCTTCCTCCATCTATCTTCCTAGATTTCTACCATTTTGTAAGAAATTAATGATAAGCCGAAAATATCTATATTGCACAATAATTAAAGGAAGGTGCAGAGTAGGGTTGCGAAAAAATAATCGATTTTTATTAAAGAAAGTCGAGTACAAAGAAGGGTTGCTAAAAAAGTAATCGATTTTTTATTATTCTCTTTTTTATCACTTTTTTCTTGTTTTCTAATATTAGATGTGCATTGTTAGATGAAACCAAACACATTTTAATAGAATTTCACAAACATCTCATCTGTTATTGCTTATTGGTAGTTGTCCACTTTAATTAGCCTTTACTCTAATTAAATATTAAAAAGGCAACTTCTTTAAAAAAATCGATTATTTCGTATAATTGTTTTTTTAAATCTAGATATTTTAAAGCGAATATAGTCGATTATACATTGATCGATTTTTTTCTACTCTATGTGACATCCCTAGTACAGAGAGAAGTAGACGCGTACAGAATAGGAACCATAGATAATACACTATATAGGAACTAGCACCACAGACAACATAAATGTTAATTAATATACTTCCGTTGTTTTTAATATTTTTCCAATAGATTTGTATACCTTCAAAAAAAGACGGAATAGGCACTACATTAGCAAGCATGGTCTACTGTAAGCTGCATCTTTCGCTTTCCATAAGGCGAGATCGTAGTCCAGCGCTAGCCTTATTGTGAATAAAAAAACTAACCTTTAAAGTTGTCTTCTAGATATATAACGCCCAAGTCTGCCGGGATACTGCTCAAGCCACATGTGGTGATGACATACACTCCAGCTCTCCGTGCTAACTCATCGTACTTCCGTTCCACTATCTCGAAAAACTGCGTTCAAATTCAAATTAATACCCTTAAATAACCTTTATCTAATAGACTTTTACAACCACTTTTAAATCATCACCCCCAACAAAACCCAAAGACTGCGGGATTCCGTAGTAAAAATTTAACGGAATAAATCATCCCGTAAAAATTAACAAACAGTCAAATAGAAGTCTCATTAATATACACTAGTTTATGGAGGCTATATATTCGAAACGCACTTATTGTTGTGAACGCAATAGTGTGACCAGGGTCCCGATAAGGAAGTGTATTCTTTAGTGTGATGTCACTACTGTTTAGATCACTTGCTCTAGAGTCCTGATAATCCTAATGATTCTGTAGAAAAAACAAAATTAATGAAAATATTATTTTGCTATAATCCGCGATAAAAGAAAATATATGTACTGCTAAATGTAGAGTGTACTATTCGTTCTCATGATACATGCCGAATTTGTAAAAACTCATGCACTGCTCGACACCGATAACACAACAATACTCAAGCACACAATAGCCAGCACAATCTCAACAATTGTTTCGCCCCGTATCCGAAGCATCGTCAGGCGATAGACTCCACGGAAAGTCAATACTGTAGAGCCAAGCTCACCCGTTGTTCACCGCTTACGTCCACGTAGTGAGCCTTACAATCCACAGCCATCGCAACCACCGGTTCGCCGAGCTTCGCGAATGGCCCACAGCAATTGAGTACCACCTTCGTTTGGACACACATACTCCTCAAGGATGCCTCATCATCGACGTCAGCTGTTATAACTCTGACAGATGATAAATCTGCACCTGGAGGTTACGAGGAAATTCTGTGTGTTATCTGAATAGAATAAAACAATCTTACCGAGGTGTCGTAAAACAAGACTAGAAAAGTTGACCCGTCATGTGGTTTCCGGTTGAGTAGAATAGAATAACCACATATCTTACCCACGTGTCGTAAAAGGCAACTAAGGTAAGTCGAACCGCCTTGTAGTATCAACTGCACGTGTAATTAAAACATTACGGATGTTCCTAAAGCTATAAATAAGTTATTTCTTGATTCTGGTAAACAAAAATATAAAACTAGAAAATTAGCTACTTTATGGTCCATGACCAATGTTTGCACAATGTTCCATTTTTTATGTTTATCCCTGACCAGTTTTTGACTGCGAGTTCAAAGTTATTAATTTTACAATGTCTTCTGATGCATCCATTACTTAGTAGAATAAATCAATTAAAATAAATTAACCTGTATCTATCCCACAGCTTAGCATAGGCCTCTTCTCTCCTTTCTAGAGAGAAGGGTTGCAGCTAAGACCTACCTCGCTGCTTCAATGCGAATACACATATCCCTAGAGTTCTCCAGAGATATACAGGTTTCCTCAAGATATTTTCTTTCACCGAGCGTTTGATAAATTAGGTATATAAGTTTTTAATAGAATATCTCTAGAGATTAAAACCGCAAATGCTGCAACGCAAACCCTGCTAAGAATCGCGAACTAATTTTGGTTTTGTTTTGGCTCGCTTTGCCTTGGATTTGGTTTGTACCATATCAATCTCAAGGACTGCTGGCCTGATTTTAAAAACTCTTTGAGTGTTAGATAGTCCATTTATCGAGGAAGGCTATAAGCTATATAACATCACGCTAATACAAAAAGGAGAGGAGCAGCATTAAAAAATATTACCGAAAACGGCAAAATTTAAAGCTTTCCTAGCGTACGCTAAGTAAATGGTAATAGTTATTCAAAAATCATGTATTACAAAATTGTTCTCCTCAAAAAGTTCTGAATAAAAATCCGTGACAGCATATGTCTTACTTTTAAGGTTAACCCGCTTAAACCATATTTATGGTCGTCAAAATATTACCATCATCATCATCATTCTCTTACCCTTATCCCACTCTAAGTGGGGGCACAATATGTCTTCATCTTCCATTCACCTCTATCATTCGTCAACTCTGGTGCCACTCCTTTTATATGCAATATCATTTTTCATACAATTCTACAATTTTTATTTCGACCATACATCCAAAATATTAAAATGTTGTAAAAATTTTATATTACGGTTTTAATCTGTCCAAGCGGGCGGAACCGCTGGCAATAACTAGTAAAGAAAAAAGAGGGCCTAACCACTTATAACCTTACCTGTATTAATAGAAATTTCCTCAACCAGAGCGTCCAGATTTCCCCGACTCCTGCCGGCGACTGCCCACGTTAGTCCAGGGTGCTGGTCAGATATACGCACCAACTCTCTCACCACAAACCTCCCCGTGTATCCAGTCGCCCCAAACACCACGATATCCAAACGAGCTGGTCTCATCTTAATAAATATAACTATATATCTATCGGATGAATGTGAATCAAAGATAATCAAACGGCATTTGATTTTTAGGTGTAAACTGTCGTGAGTTGTATTCACAGTTAATGTATAGAAACGGCACTTGAAGAGCTCATGAATATGTGCCCCTTATGGGCTTTAATTAAAACCTGAGCTAAGCTGGTTTTGTGAATATTAAATATGACATGTTGTTTATTTATATAACACGATATAAAGTTAAGTTGCGGCTTCCGGCTGAGTGAAATTGACCACCCTCATTTCTTACCGAGTCGTCGTAAAAGGCGATTAAGGTAAGTTGACCCGTCGTGTGGTATCAGGTTGAGTAGAATAGACCAACCTCTTTCATACCAAGGTGTCGTAAAAGGCGACTAAGGTTATTTGACGTCAGGCAGGCGGCGGGTCGTAAAATACCTAGCCAACAGTCCAAATCATGTGATAACATGTTGCGTCATAGTAAAGTGGGTTTTCCATTAAGTAAAATAGTTCCGATAGTCGGTTTTATTCAGAACTTTGCCTCGATACTTGTCGTTTTTTGTCTAGTTATACGATCAAAAAATGGTTACTTACCATGTAACCGTTGGTAATAATATACGGTCAAAATCTGAATGATCATCCGCTCATGAGATGAAGAGTCAGTTAGTTTTATTAGTTACAGTCAATTAACTTTAAATCGTACAGCTTCAGAGGTACTTTTTTACTGCTTTTTTTGTATTTTACGTACATAAACGAGCTATATTCACGCCTTATCGGTTTTGCTCAACTTCCTAACCCTTAATCATGAGGTCTGTTTTCGAAATTTTCGAATCGGTTCAAAGTCGGTTGCAAAATCGTGCAACTATAATACGTGAATGGCGTAGAATTGCTAGAATAAAAAAGTAAACTAACGACCTGTTTTTATCCCACTGCTGGGCATAGGCATCCTCTGTCCGTTTTTGGAAAGAAGGATTGAAGCTAAGACTAATGTCTTAGCTTCAATCCTTAGAATACATATCCCTAGAATTCAATAGAGATATGTTGGTTTCCTCACGACGTTTGCCTTTACCGAAAAGCGTGTGATAAATTGCAATTATCAATTAGACAGAATTTTGAATAGAAAAACTCATTGGTGCCTGCCCAGGGTTTGAAGCCGTGACCTCCTCGTAAGAGTCGCATAGTGTCACAGTTCTTTATTTAGAACTAGGAATCGCCATCGGCTCCGCCCGCGTGAAATGATTAAAACCGAAATATAGTATTTTAAAAACCATAAAAATGGATAAAATAGGCTAACCTTATAAACTAGACATATGATGTCGCAGATTTTTATTTAGAACTTTTAGAGGAGAATAATTTTGCAATACATGATTTTTTAATAATTTTCACCGTTGACTTAGCTCACGCAAGGAAAGCTTTAAATTTTGCCGTTTTCGTAATATTTTTTATTGCTTCTCCTCTCCTATTCATCTTAGCGTGATGTTATATAGCCTATAGCCTTCCTCGAAAAATGGACTATCTTACACTCATATAATTTTGAAAATCGG
This sequence comes from Morpho helenor, assembly GCA_029227775.1. Lineage (NCBI taxonomy): Eukaryota > Metazoa > Arthropoda > Insecta > Lepidoptera > Nymphalidae > Morpho > Morpho helenor. Next base: position 16,427,045 of record JARGCU010000020.1, on the reverse strand, counting down.
TCCAGTAGTCGTTCAAACAAACTCTTCATGTATAAGGTTTTAAAACGAATTGTGCTTCCTACAGTTAGCATTATAAAGATTAACCCTAAAAAACGCGGTTTATGACGTAATTATTCTATAATTACTTTTGTAAAATGTTAACTCAAAGCGCCTGTATGAATTACAGTAGCAATTACTGTGGTAGAAACATGTACGGATGCTTTTCTACAGGCACTACTTCTTTACATGCTGATTCAAATTAAAAATCAAATTACTCTGTATTCAAGTAAACTTGTAAACAAGTGCTTTTGAATTGTCAACTCTACTGCTGGTTCGGAAAGCTATTCCTACCGCGAAGAACAAGAAACTAAGCACCTCTTTTCAAAATAATGGATTATTGGACGATGGGTTGATGGAGGTCCACTGCTGGACATAAGTCTCTTCAGAGGATATCCACACACATGGTCTTGTGCCGTCTGGATGCGGTGGCTCCCCGGGACCTTTTTGAGGACGTCAGTCCACCTCGTAGGGGGTCTAGAAAACGCTGAGTTTTCCACGGATCAGCGTTAATGCAAGGACTTGAACGTCGATTTTTTTTACCTCATTACGAACTAATTACTTATTAAGGTGGCTTAAAGATGGTTTAATTATGATGGCCTCTATGTCTTTATGCGCTTAACTTACACAACATATCAAAAACACAACAAAATAGGTAAGCCTTACGATTTTGCCGTGGTTCCTATCCTTCGGTTACAGATCGAAATGATCGCAAATTGTCGTAGTGAGTGTGTGTAGTGCACACGGAGGTGTTTAGTGATACGTGTGGTGACTGGTTGACTGAGATTGATTCTGTTCCTGGAATAAGCCCGCCATTGCAAATTATGTTGTTTTTTTATGTTTATTTATCGAATTACTGCAATAAAGAGATTACAAACTAACAAACTCGTGCATGTATAAGGTATTTGAACGTTGCCTGCTTCATACACTTAGCATTACATAGATTCTCCTTACAAACGCGGATTATAACAAAATAAATCTATTATAACTTCTGTACTATGGAATTCCGCAAAGTACCGTCTGCTTCTATAATACAAATATTTCGAAATTGTTTATGAAAGTATATATTCCAATGCCGTCCGTACGAAACATTGTAAAATTTGTTATAAAATTAACTTGAATAATTACTTAATAAAATCTAAAATTAACAAATTAATTATTATTCCAGAGTTGTTTAGACGGTACATATTCATTACCAAACCAGTTCGCGTTTATGGAATTTAAGCCAAACACACACTTCCGACAGTCGCTGCACGAATTTTTGCGACAAAAATCATTTACATAAACATAAACAATTTTGTGACATGTTAATACTAACTAACTTATAGAACTTTTAAATACAACCTATGGAAGAACATTAAATTTTCGGTATCCCCGAACATATAATTATGCAAAAAAACCATACTGTTTGAAGGAACACAGTTATACATATTTTTCTAAATAATTTAAAGCAAACAAATAATATTACTTTGTTTAAAAAACTTCTAAGACCCTATATTTTTGGAAAAAAAATTATATCTAAAACTTAAGTCATCGCCGTCGTCTATATGTTATATGTTGTTATTTTTTGTCTTTAAGTATTATTCCTCTAAATGTTAGTAAATTGATTGTTTAAGATTTTACTTATTGTTAAGCGTTATAAAGGAAATAATTTTTAATTGTCATATAAGTGAACAGTATAAATAAATTGTCTTTAACCCAACATATGCATTTTAAGATACAGTCTAATATTAGAAAGCACGTCACATAAAAAATTATCATATAATACTAATGCAATCGGTACATTCTAGTCGATCAGCTTGGATCAGCAAGGATAAAAAAAGAATACTAGACGCTAGGCCCGACTGTCTTACCTTACTCACCTCGTATTGTATTGCGCGTGTATTTTGTTATCTGTATTGTATGTTATAATCGCTTGTCTGACACTAACAGGCTTCCTTTGCAGAATACTAGGTCCACCTAGTTTTCCAGTAACATTCTGATTTCACTCTACTAAAATCTCACTAAGTTTTAGCTGTAACTTATTAAAGAAATATCAAATGGTAAAATAGTTCCCGGCCGGCACAACAACGCAATGTAGATTAGTGACAGTCCTCAATATACCGATGTCCTATCAACATTTTATGACGCTTGCGTGGCCGCCGATATCTCGCGTTGCGGCCCCAGTCCAGTCGAAGATGCCCGAATGCCTGGCGTACCGAACATAACCGAACGATAGACGCTTTTAGTTCAAAACACGCGTGATATATATATCTCGAAAGTATCCCAAATCTTCTTCTTCAACTAAGGGTTATCCCGACTAAGACCCAGGCTTTGCTTTTCTATCTTTCTGTAATTGACATAACGGATAATCCTGTAACACCGCGTCGATTTATATAATTAGTAGTAATTACTAGTATCTGGGTGGCCGATCCTTTCTTGGTAATTTTAGATATATACAAATATACATACAAGATTCACTCATTTAAATATTAAAGATTTCTACGTTAGTTAACCAAATTTCACTAATATCACTCCAGCGAATTAGCCTCAAAAGCGTATGAAATAGACATACAGACATACTGTCGAATTTATAATATTAGCTTAGATTATATCTTTCAATTATATTTATATTTCTCGATATTTCGGGAAAGTAAATTCATGGCGTGAACTTAGCTACAGCCAGCAGCAAATACAATGTAATCGGTTAAAAAAATTAGCAAGATTATCCGCTCGACATGAGCACAAATGTCTTAGCTATGTGGAGAGCCTAAAATCAAGACTCGCGGTATGACGTCAACAAACAATGTCCATGATTTTTTTTATAATGAAGTTTCGTCCAGTATACATTTTACATTGCATCAGTGTAGACGAGCGTCACTTCGGATATTAAACGTTGCATTTACGATTTAGTGACCTCAAGGTGGGTGTTTTTTTCCCTTTATTGACCTCGATTTCAACGTAATGTTATTATATATTACGATAATTTAGATAATACTTAGTAATGTTTTTTTTCTGCATTTACTAATTATATCTCTTAAGTATAACATTAAAGTTGTAGAACCGTGGAATCATCGTATGTTACTGATTTAAAAAAATCGTTACGTACAAAATAACATATAACTTAATTGGGCACCTCCTTTGTTTTGAAATCCTATTCTGTCCTACTAATTCTACTAATATTATAAATGCGAAGGTTTGTGAGTATGGATGTATGTTATTCTTTCACGGCGAATCCGCAAAACCAATATCGATGAAACTTGGCACAAATATTCCTTATACACCGGGATATATACACGCCAATATCGCAAAACTTTGCGATATTCTCATTATAATATTATATACCGCACTGATGATTTATGGCAGCGCGGGCAGCTAGTTTTTGAAACTAGTATATGATTCACGCAAATTCGCGGGCTAAATTCAATGTTTTTTGCACAGCAGATGTCTCGACTGGACCTGGTGATATTCGGCGCTACTGGCTTCACAGGAAGGCACGTCGTGAAAGAGTTAAGTCGCATATCAAGCAATGACGTTAGCATAACCTGGGGTATAGCTGGTCGTTCGCGAGAGAAACTCGAAAAGGTTCTCGAGGAGATGTCACAAAAAACCGGTAAGATTAATAACTATACTATAACTGTAATAGTCTGTCTGATCGTTTTTATTTTTGTTTGTGCACTTAAGTCCTTCTTCTATTGAGAGCTTACCTCAAATCTAACTAATCAAAGCTACGTTGCCAGATTTATTACACGTCGCAGTAATCCAATCTTTTTAATTTGGCGTTTGTAATAAATTTATTATTGTTTAATGACCTCCGACAAGATAGCATTGCGTTTAGATTTAACACCTTCTTTTTCTTTCCTTCACCTTATGGCTGAGTGCCCTATGTACTCGCTGGTAAGATGGGAGATACTAGGTAAAGATGAAATTGAAGTTGACGACCTAACAAATATCCCTTTCGGGGATAATATCAGGTTCATAAGAGCAACGGGTAGGTTAGAGCAAGTGACACTGTCGGAACAGCAGTAAAACCCTTGTCCCAACATGGGCAAATGGGTGGAATAGTCTTGAATAGCAACTGGAAAGATATTAGATGGATAGATAGGTTTAACACACCTTTCCACATATTGGCTACCGGTGTTTTAAAGTTTTGGTCTTTTGAAATTGAATTTTATGACAGGTTAATATTATCCAACGTTAACGTCGACTTTTCAATAAGAGAATAACCTTATAGCGGACTGTATATGTATAATATGATTCTCTATGTGTATGATGGAGTTTTTTTGTGGAATACAAAGCAAGAAGCCCAATCAAAACGCCCTATTGCCCTTTCCACAGAGTTACCTTGCCCCCTCGCGAGTATGCTCTCAATTTGCATTAAAAGATCACTCGAAGTGATAAGATCCCATTTGCACACTGTAATTTCCTGTTGACTTCATTATTGTATGCACTTCGGTATATACTCGTAGTTTCAAAGAAATTGTGGAATAATAGTAACGGCTGTTACTATCCCACTATTGGGTAAAGGCGTCCTCTTTTCTTTTTTGGAAAGAAGGGTTCTTTGATCCACCATGCTGCGCCAATGCTGATTAATAAGTAACACTTATCCCAAGAATTAGTTAGATATATGCTGGTTTCCTCATGATGTTTTTCTTCACCGAAAAGTGTGTGTGATAAATTACAGATGTCAATTAGGCATAGAAGTTTTAACAGAAAAACTCATTAAATCAAATTAAATAATCTTTATTCAAGTAAGCTTATACAAGCATTTTGGAATCGTCAAGGATTAATAAGATTTAATCCATTAAATGTTTCGAAATATTGTTCTTACTTAGAAGAACCAGCAAGAAACTCTGTGGTCAAACTTTTAACATTTTAAGGGCCTGTTTCACAAGTTACCAATAAACTATCAGTTAGCTTATTCGGAACATATCTAACACATATATCGGAATTTGCGTTTCTCAGGTTTCTGATAGGCTTGTTCAGCACTTAAAGTGCCTTATAAGTTAACAGATCGATCGTTAGTTATTTTGCTTATCTGCTGGATAGCAAATACCTATTTAATTTTTTTATTATTTTCACTTTTCACTTTCTAGAGTCACTTTTTAAGGACACTTATCTGCTACTTAGTTTATTTTTCCGTTAACTATCCGACATTACCAGTAACTTTTGAAACAGGCCCTATTATATTTACAATATTTAACTGCGGTCTTGTTTGAAGCTGAAAGGATTTCAAATTCAACATTTTTATCATTCAAATAATCTTCATTTGTGTGATATGCTTTACGTATTAGAATATTTCTTTCACTTAATTTAAACTATTCTGTATTGTGTTTAAATCCATCACCCCATAGAAACAAGCACACGGTTTCACCGTTCGGTTATCACAGTTTCGATTAAGAATAATTAAATTTGGCAGGTTATGATTTATCATCAGTGAGGATAATAATAGCTGATGCTGTGGACGAGAACTCCTTGCAGGATATGTGCGCTCAGTGCAAAGTGCTGGTGAACTGCTGCGGTTGGTACCAAGAGTATGGGGAGGCTGTAGTGAAAGCCGCTATTGAAAGCAAAACCAGTTATGTAGACATCAGTGCTGAGCCGCAGGTAACAGTGGTTTTATCTTATTTTTCAAAGAATATGTTAAATATATAGCGTCCGCCGTAGTATCCGGCTGAGTAGGACCACCCTCTTTCTTACCTAGATGTCGTAAAAGGTGACTAAGGTAAGTTGATCCGCCGTGTGGTATCCAGCTGAGTAGAATAGACCAGTCTCGTTTCTAACCGAGGTGTCGTAAAAGGCGACTAAGGTAAGTTGACGTCACGTAGGCGGCCAGTCGTAAAATAGCTAGCCAAAACATGTAACATGTCTAAATCATGTTGTGCCGACCCCATTTAGAGTAGGAAGGACAGGAGGATGATGTTAAAAACATAGCGTAGCATAAGGAATGGCTCTCACAAGTTTACTCACATTTTAGTAGATAATCTCAAGCTAAGCTAAGGATTTCAAACAACGCGAAATTGGATATCACGAAAGCCCTTGGGGATACCTTTCCAAAATGGAAATTATTCTTTATTTAAATTGGTTTTTACAAGCACTTTTGAATCACCAGAGTATAATTACACTACCTATAGTTCAGAAAGGTGTTCTTACCGAAAAGCGAGAAATTTCGCGGTACACTCTACCAAAAATTACATGTTGGGTTAAATGCCTTATTTTTTTTTCGATAATACCTCACGATATCTCTCTTGACACTTTAAAAACGTTTCCTTCTTATACCCTACTAAATGTGACAACAGCTTCGCCCTTATTTCACAATTTTATAACCGAATTGAAATTTTGAGCATGAAAGTAGTTATCGTGAGTGAATTATAAATGATTTTGAATAACTTTCATTCTTTATTTAGCGACCGCAAGGGACAGGCTAAAAATTTAGCCGTTCTCGCGATATTTTTTACTCCTCTCCTATTTATACTAGCGTGATGTTGTATAGTCTATAGCCCTCCTCAGTAAATAGACTGTCTTACGCTCAAATATTTTTTCCAATTGGTGCAGTAGTTCCTAAGAGAGTTTAAACAATCAAACAAACTCTTCAGCTTTATATATTAGTATATATATTGGTTTCAGTTCATGGAAAAGATGAATTTAGAATACGATCAGAAGGCCCGGGATGCTGGTGTTTACATCGTCACCGCCTGTGGCTTTGGCTCCATACCCAACGACATGGGGGTCATATACCTACAGCAAAACTTTAAAGGTATCCAAAAAAAGCTGATAAATATGAGCTAAGGTTTAAAGGTTTAAATTAACTGTAAGGGATACGCTTATAGTTAACAAAAAAAAGTAACTGCTGGGCATAAATTCAAATTCAAAACATTCTTTATTCAAGTGGACTGTTAACAGTACTTTTGAATCGTCAAATGTTTTTAAAGAAGCTACCACTGATTCGGAGGTTTTTACCTACCGAAAAGAACCAGCAAGAAACTCGGCGGATAATCTTTTCATAGGCTTCCTCTCTCTATTTTTGGAGAGAAGAATTGGAGCTACACCTACTACGCTTCTCCAATGCGGATTGGTAGGTTACATACCCCTAGAATTATCTTGAGATATGCAGGTTTCCTCACGATGTTTTCCTTCACGGTAAAGCATGTGCTAAATTGCAATTATCAATAAGACACATAAGTTTTAATGGAAAACTCATTGGTGCCTGCCCGGGGTTTTGGACCCGTGGCCTCCTCGAATGATTCACACGGCGTCACCGCCGGGCTATCACAGCTTGTATTTGTAACATACTCAGATTGTAACATATTAAACATACAGAGTTATAACCATTCTAATATTATAAATTCGTGAGTCTGTCACGCTTTCACGCATAAGCTATTAGCGTAATATTATTTTGCCTAGTTGGATTATGTATTATACTCGTGTTTGTATTTAAATCCATTTATGAAAGAGTAACCACGAAAGGCCTCATTCCACTCCATTGGCACCCGTATTTAAGGAGGCAAAGTGACATTGTATGTGTGCACAAAAAAGGCCAAGGTCAAGAAGAAGGCGAGTGTGGTATCCAATTGGGTAGAACAGACCACCCGAGGTGTCGTTAAAGGCAACTAAGGTAAGCTGACCCGCCGTGTAGTATCCGGCTGAGGCGGTTCATCAGGCCGATCGTAAAATACGAAACCAAATCATGTGACTTATTTATTACATGTTGTTCCGATCCCACTTAGAGCGAGATAAGAGCAGGAGGATGGTCAAAAAGAAGGCGGATAACTTATACTGTTAAACCAAACGCTGCCAGAATTCTTGGGACCATTCCACGTGGGCATGATTTGTATAGTTCTAGCGTGTAAGTAATCTAAGATAGATATAACTTGTACATTTTGGTTGTAAATTAAAGGTACCCTTAATTCCGTGGAGTCGTATCTCAGTACAAACGCGTTAGACCAAGACAAAAGCGGTGCAGTTAACTACGGCACGTGGGAGTCGCTCGTCCATGGGTGTGTAATATACGGAATTTAAATTATTATTATTTAAAATAGCATAGATATTTAGTGTTATAAAATAAATTCATTAGATATTAGTTAGATCTAATTGAACTATTATTATAATTCTGGAAATCGTTAATATTAAAATAAGTTGATCTTATATATATATATATATAAATAAAAATATATGTTAAAAAAATATATGTTAAAATATATGTTAATAATATGTTAAAAAGAGGCTGATACAGAAAGCCTACTATACTCTTGAGGATTATTTGGAAGATAAGAATGTGTGGATATAGCTCACTTTGAACCTGTACAAGACAGTAACGACTTAATGTAAATAATATTAAGAATTATATTTTTTTAAAAGAGCAACCGCCGAGTTTCTTGCTGGCTCTTCTCGGTAGGAACAGCTTTCCGAACCAGCAGTAGAGTTGACGATTCAAAAGCACTTGTTTACAAGTTTATTTGAATAAAGAATATTTGAATTTGAATTTGAATTTGAATATAAAAAAATTTTACCCGAATTTCGGAAGTGGCTCCAACGAGTTACACGAAATTCAGCATGCTAAAATGTTGAATAGGAAGTATATGAAATTTTAGCTGTCAAGCATAATGCTAATAATTTTTTTAATGTTTCAGTCTTGGAAACTATTACAAGATATCGCCAATATTGAACAAACTTTACCCAGAAAAACTACCAACATTCAAGCCTAAATTAAAATACAGGTAAACAAGGAATGGTTTTAAAATAAAAATAACGAAACGAACAAGGCGGAACAATTGTTCAGATTGTGGTGGTGAATATATGCAGTGCTTGAGTATTGTGTTATTGGTGGCGGGTCGTGCATAAGTTGTTACCAATTCTGCATCAAGTATGAGAACAAATAGACTCAAAGTTTAGCATCATCATCTTCCTGCCCTTATCCCACTCTAAGTGGGGTCAGCACAACATGTTATAAACATATTGTCACATGATTTGGCTACGTATTTTACGACCGGGCGCCTGCCTGACGCCAACTTATCTTAGTCGTATTTTACGACACCTCGATAAGAAAGAGGGTGGTTTATTCTACTTAACCGGATACCACACGGTGAGTCAACTTACCTTAGTCGCCTTTTACGACACCTCGGTAAGAAAAGAGGGTAGTACTATTCTATTCAACCGGATACGACACGGCGTTACACTCAAAGTTTAGCATTATATATATTTTCTTTTATCGCGGAATATAGCAAAATAATGTTTTCATTACTTTTGTAATTCTATTTACTTCCAGAATGAAACCGTACTCGAGGGATCACGGCTGGCTACTCCCCTACTGGTGTGCTGACCCCTACATCATGTATCGCACACAACGCCTGCTATATGAGTCTGAACGTATACGACCAGTTCAAATAAAAACCTACGTGACATTCCGATCCTTCTGCAAAACCCTGGCCGTTGCCTTCGCAGCTACTGTTGTCTTTATCTTGGCGAACATGTGTTGCACGAAGAATTTGCTCCTGAAGCATTACAGACTGTTCTCATGGCGCGTGGTCTCTAAAGAGGATATCAGTGAGGAGGTGATGGATAATACGAAGTTTCAATTCGAATTCGTCGGTGAAGGATGGGAGCCTGGGACTAACGTTGATACTGAGCCTACCAATAAGAAACTTAAAGCAAAGGTTAGCTGATTTATAAATAACATTGGATTAAAGGAAGAATGCCATATTTCATCTTCTGAAAGCATTTAGATCAGTGTTTCCCTACCTATTTTGGTCCATGCCCCACGTTAAAAATTATAATTAGTAACATACATAAATTTTAATATTAAAAATTGAATTGTCCACTTAAAGAACATAAAAAATAGGTTTTAAGATGAAAAATTGCTTTTTTTTTCGTTAAATTTGGCTCTGAAATCTAGCATTGCACTTAAATGACCCAGAGCGAAAGGGTTAATCTCTTGTCGAGTTGCTTAACTTAACCATCAAATTGCCCCCTTGTGGGTCGTGGGCCACACGTTGGTAAACACTCATTTAGATCGTTCAAAGGAGTTCTGGCTTTATTTTCAATTTAGACTATCGTGACGTATGTCGTATTTATTCCCGGCACGATACTGCTGCGTAAAGGGCTCATGAATAAGGGACCTGGATGGGACCAAACCTAGTCGGGTTTACCCGATGTAAGGACATAAGTAGCGTCGATTTGTATACGTAAACTATGAGTTCAGGTTTCATCCAGCGCCTGGAAAAACCCAAAAACAATTTGAAATATATAAGTGTAATTTTCGTAATTGAATAGCTTAGCTAATTCGTTAATTTAGTTCCAAAAATTTAATTTTCTACAGCCTCAAAAAATATTCATGCCATAAAAAATTATTATATATATCTTAGTTAATTTATAGAAACTGGCTATACTCACGTTTTATTGTGTGTTAGGTTCATTCATAAGCTCTCTAAAAACGTTATCGCAGCGGAAACTGATGACGTGTAAAGAGCTCATGAATATGTGCCTCGGATGGGTTCCAAACTAGTCGAGCTAACCCGATAGAATAACACGGTAAAGCCGGTTGCTAAACATTAACTATGAATACTACTCACGATAGTTTAAATTTAATGTTTATGTTGTCTAAATTTCTCCTATCACTCAATGAAATGACCTACAGGTGTCAGGAGTCAATCCTGGCTACGGCGCGACCGTGGTGGCGCTGGTGTACTCCGCACTTACCATCATCAAGGAGCAGGATAAGATGCCCGCACAGTGAGTGACACTTTTAACATAAAAAGTGGGTAGTTACTTCTAAAGACCAAACTGTCTGTGGCGTCTTAATTATTTAGTCTGTGATGATAATATTATGGACTCTGTAATCTTTACACACTACTCTGTATCATAGATTACTCTAGATAGGTGAATAATAAAAGAAGGACATTCAATTCTCAAAAGGTCCTTTAATATAATACCATCCCACATAAAACTGATTATCTACTAAAGACTAAAGGAAAACACATCTCCTTTATGTCTTTAGAAGTAACTCCCCACTTTCCAGAAGGAAATGTTCCGGATGTGCTGAGAATTCCTAGGATATGTGTGACCTAAAAGTCTGCATTCTTAACTCAAACGCTACTTCTTTTCAAAAAGAGTAAAAGCCTTAGCCCAACTTTTGAAGGAATTTTACTTTTTAAATTATTTTTTATTTTATTATAGGGGTGGCGTGATGACAACAGGAATCGCGTTCCGAAATACAAACCTTATTCAACGATTATGTGAAAATAATTTAGTTTTCGAAATTGTCGATAGTAACCAAATATAAAGAATCTAAATTTTTATAGCATATATTAAGGAATAAGGTTTACAAAAAATTTCCTTTTTACAGCTAGCTTTCAAGTTCTTTAGTATAAACTTTGTGAGGTAATTTATATTATTTGTGTGGGTAAAAATAACTTTCCAGTAAGAAATAACGGTTCTAGAGATTGATACAGCGTAGGTTAGGTTGTAAGTAATAAAATGTTACCATATAGTAAGAATACAAAAATTCATGTATATTTTGTTATTATTGTAAAAATCATATTTGTACTTAATGGTATAACAGGAAACTTAATTGGTTTGTGAACTAGTGAAAAGTAAACTAGCGTATAAGATACTTGGTATTATTACTTTTCCAAATACCAATGTAAATTAGCATAAGTATTGTTTTCTTTTATTCGTTATTAAAAATATGGTGTAATAAATTGCTTTATGGTCTATGATTCTGTTATAAAATCTCATCTCTCATATGTGTCTCAAATATCATATAGTAAAAAAAATTGACCACCAACGGTGTACATCAATTTTGAAGTTTTTTTTAACATTGCACATTTAAATATTTTGTTTATATCATAATCCAATCCAAATCCAGAAAGTGCAGACACAATTATTGGACTTCAGCAAAAATCATTATTTTGTAGGAAAGGTTGGAGAAATGAATCCCCTTGTTAAACAGTTGCTTTTGATGCAATAAAAACTATGAAAAAATAAAAAAAGTTGTTTTATTTGTACAAATTTCTTTAGTGAAAGAAAGAAATAAATCTATCATAGTAACTAGAATCCGTACATATTTTCTAGCTTGCTTAGCCAATCTGAGAAGAGTGAAGAGTGTCTGTGTCTATGGACGGATTATGGTTATTGGTTAGACGTCTGTGTTTGACAAATTTAATGTTTTTTCTTCATTGCGTATATCATATTATTCATTATTCAATATTCATATCCAAGAAATAAACTAACAAAAAATGAGTGGGTGTAAATATTGTGAATTACTAAATGGTATAATATACTGCTGTCGAACGACATACCATTAACAAAAATCAAACAGTATCGAGATTTACATCAATATTTTAATAAACATGTCTCCATTCATAAATGTTTTTTACACAATACCACACCTATCTGATTTAAGAAGTATATCAATATGTTCGAATAATATATCAAGCCTTTCCTTAGTATGGATATTATTGATGGAAAAGAATTAAGTTAGAAAATATGAATATAAAAGTACGTGACGAAAATATTCCAATATATATAGTGAATATTCCGAATTAGTAAATTTAAATATGGAAGAAAATTAAAATTTAAACATGGATGAACAAGAAACTGTTAATCGCCAAGTCAAACAGGAAACTTTACTCATAAATTGCACAGAAACGTATGAAAATGCTTTCGATTCGAGTTTTGTTGAGATTAAAAATGAACCGCCAGACAATAGTGCCATTGAGTGTAACCCAAAGTCTGAGGATGGAGTAATCAAAGAAGCAATTGAAGTAGAACTATCCACATATGATAAATTACCAATTTGTAATGATAAGGCTCATATTGAAAACATAGAAAGCTGTAACAATGTAAGTTGTCTAATCCTTAAAGATTAACGAATAATTTTAATACTAATTGTAGTAATAATGTCTAGGTGTAAATAAGTGTAGGTATTGGAGGTAGGTAGATAGGTCCTATGTACTCGCTGGTAAGATGGGAGATACTTGGTGTAGTGTATGCAGGTTGAGATGTGTGTCTTGTATATAAATGTACTTTGTATATTTATATACAAGACATATATATATTTTGTTTTTGAGCCTGTGGTATATACATACAACATTAGTTTTGATACACTACACTAAGTAAGGATGAAATTGTAGTTGAGGACCTTACAAATATCCCCTTCAAGGATATTATCGTTTGTAAAAGCAACAGGTAGGTTAAAGCAGGTGACACTGTTGGGACAGCAGTTAAACCCTTGTCCTAACATGGGGAAAAGGGTGGAATAGTCTAAAATCTTCTAGAACTTATCACCCGTCCTGTACTGACAGGCGTCTCTAAAATTAGATAGATAGAAGTCTAGGTATTTATTGCTCCTGTAGTATAAAAAAGGAGTAAATGTATAAAAGTAATAATGTAATTATTTTGCTATGATTATATATGCTGTGATTAAGTAAATAGAAAATATACATAATGCTAAATATAGAATAGACTATCTGTTTTTATACCTGATAAATGCAAAATTCTTCAAGCTTTGCGATTTTATTGTAGAGTCTGTCTCCTGATGATGCTTTGGATGCCTGGATGAAATGATTGTTGAGTTTGTGGTAGTAAATGTGTTTAGTGCTTATGTTTTGTGGTGGCGGTATTTGTGTATGTATTTTTACATTGTGCATATATCAGGTATAAAAACAGATAGGCCACTCTATATATAGCATTGATATATTTTCTATTTAGTTAATTGACGTTTATAGCAAAATAATTTAATTATTACTTTTATTATGGATCACCGCTAAGAAACAACTAACTATAAATTATTTGAAGAAGGGTATTAAAAATTAAGAAACTTATCAGTAACTAAGCTGAGTCTTCATACAAAAATGAAAAACCCACACTTTGAAATATAAAAATAAGCGGTGTGTTTAAGTCTTTCCTCTGTTAAGTGACTGTGGATTAGTAAAAAAAAGTGGGCATTATTTTGCTTTTTATATAGTAGATAATTGATAACAGTTTCTACAGTAAATTTGTTTTGTAAATACAAATTCAAATAATTCTTTATTCAAATTGGCTTTTACAAAAGCACTTTTGAATCATCAAATTACTATGAAGCTACAACTGGTTCAGAAAGGTGCTCTTATTGAGAAGAACCAGCACGAAACTCGGTGGTCACTCTTTAAAATTAGGTATTACAATAATGTCTTAATTAAGAACAAATTAAAAAATTTACATTATAATCTAGTGTGTAGCTGGTCGCAATTTAAATCCAAGCTTTCTTATCATTAACATAGCCCTCAACAGTATAATAAGCTTAATGAAGAAGTGTCTTTTTAATTGCTTTTTTGAATTTGTAACACATATAAACAATAATATTAATAATATTGATTAATAATTAATATTATTGATAACACATATAAAAGTATAGTTGTATTGATACCAATCTACTGCAATATATCCAAGAATCACTTTGTACTGGCAGATTGATTTCAGTTAGTACAGACCCATGTATGAAGTAGATGTGAAAAAAATTGTGATGGTGATATAAATATAAAATGTAACAATTTTAATTTCTTATTTTCAGAGGGACTATTGTGAAGGCTCTGATCAAAACACTCCAAAATATATGTATGATGCTGATAAAGTTAATGCAAATACCATATCCCGTAAAATTACAAATAGTGATCAACTAATAAATTTTGCAAGTTCGAACACTGAATCTACAGGGTTCAACAGAAGTTATAGTTTTCCCTTCAAAAAAGAAAATGAAAAGGAAAGTAAAATTGTTGAAAAAAGAATGAATGAAGAAGACATACTTGCACCTGATATAACAAATGTTAATTCAACTGTACCTAATTACGATGTTGATTATGTAGGAAATTTATTTGTTTGCGACATTTGTAATTTTGTAACCAACAGAAGGAAGTGTATAGAAATACACCTAATACTGCACAAAACTAAAAACGTACTCGTATGTGTGCACTGCAAATATTTAACTAACAGCAAATCGACTCTTAGAACTCATATCAATTTGCACAATGACAAAAACCTTTTCACTTGCGAAATTTGCTCTTATAAATGTGCTATAAAGAAAGACTTAGTTCATCACATGAAAAATCACATCGAAGACAAAACATACTGTTGTAGACGTTGTATTTCTAAAACTACGACAAAGTATAATTTGGTCCATCATACACATGGAGAGAAACCTTATCCGTGTGATATTTGCCCGTATAAGTCTGCAACTAAGTTACAAATACTGAGACACGCTATAACACATACTAATGAACGACCATATTCTTGCAATATCTGTCAATATAAATGTACAAACAATGTTGACTTTTTGAGCCATTTAAAGGAACATACAAAACGCTACGCTTGTAACCTTTGTTCATATAAGTCCTCTAGGGTGGATCTTTTGATCAGACATAAGAAGATGCACTATGTCAAGCAATACTCTTGTAACATCTGCACGTTCCTATCAAAGACAAAGAAACTCTTACGAGTTCATATGATGACTCATGCTAGTGAACTGGCTCACTGTTGTAAAGTTTGTCAGTTTAAAATAGCTACAAATTACAGACTAAAGGATCATATCAGGACTTACACTGGCGAAAAACTATATTCTTGCAGTATTTGTCTATTCAAAACTTCGAAAAATGATATATTGACAAGTCATATGGAGACTCACAATGACGAGAAACTATATTTTTGCAGTGTTTGTCCATTTAAAACTACGACAAATGATATATTGACAAATCATATGCAGACTCACATTAATGAGAAACAATATTTCTGCACTACTTGTCCATTTAAAACTTCCACAAATGATATGTTGACAAATCATATGGAGACTCACAATGACGAGAAACAATATTTTTGCCGTGTTTGTACATTCAAAACTTCGACAAATGATATATTGACAAATCATATGGAGACTCACATTGACGAGAAACTATATATTTGCAGTATTTGTCCATTCAAAACTTCCACAAATGATTTATTAATAAATCATATGGAGACTCATACTGACAAGACACTTTATTTTTGCAGTATTTGTCCATTCAAAACTTCCACAAATGACATATTGACAAGTCATATGGAGACTCACAATGACGAGAAACTATATTCTCCCAGTGTTTGTACATTTAAAACTTCGACAAATGATATATTGACAAGTCATATGGAGACTCACATTGACGACAAACTATATTCTCCCAGTGTTCGTGCGTTTAAAACGTCGACAAATAAAACATCGGCAAATGATTTAAGGACTCAAACTAGTCCAAAAATGTACTGGTGCAAGTTTTGTCCATTTAAAACTGAAAAAAGACGCAGTTTTACCAACCATATGTATATTCACAGGAGTGAAAGACCTTACGCCTGTGATATATGCCCGTACAGATCGACAACGAAGTCTTCATTAGTTCTACATACTAGGGATCATGATAGTACAAAAAAGTACACGTGCAATGTCTGTCGGTATAAATGCGTGGGGAAGTATAATCTTAAAACTCATATGAGAAGCCACACTGGTGATAAAACATTCTCTTGCAATCACTGCGATTTTAAATTTGCCAAAAAGCGTAACTTAACTCGCCACGTAAAAATACATCATGATGACATAGTCTTGCCATCAGTAAAGATTAAGGAATAATGTATACGAGCATACAAAACCTCTTTTTTCACACAGAACTAAAACAAACTAAATTTAATTGCATTTATGAAAACCATTATGATTGCATTTAATATAGTTTTAAATATATATGTCGCTGGTAATATAAAGTCTCATTTGAATTCGCAATGCAATATTTCTTCGATATCTGCTGTTATTTGTGCAATTGCGAATAATGTGAAATTTTTAACTCAATGTTTATTATTTAGTTCGATAGACGTGTATACAGACTAAAAACTTAACATAAACTTGATTAATTCAGGATAACAAGATCTCATGTATTCCCAAAAAAATATTCTCAATTATTAATATACCAAGGATACGAAAATAATATCAAATTTACGTATGAGAGTCTTTCTTTATAGTTGTTGACTTATTACATACGTTTGTGTGTTTGATTGATACAATATCAGAAGTGGACTTTTATTTTCTCACTCTGAAATAGAACATTTCAGCTTATTGCCTAGATGTTAGTATAAATATGTTTGTGTAAATATCTAAACAAGCTTAAATTTATTATTTACATTAAAACTCACACTAATGTGAAACAAAAATGTGCTACTTCTTGACTGAAAAGGAAGGTGCAGTGAATTGTACTTTAAAAAATGTACTTTATTGGCCTAGTATTTGACTCATACGAGTGGTCGGCATACTAATCAGCTAAATTGGGAGTCAAATCTGCTTGTAATTAGTAAATGTTTATTACTAATTACAAAATAAGTAGTACAAAAAATAAAACTAAATTTAATACTTAATAATTATTTATTAATGCGAACAATGTGCTTTCATCACTTTGGAAACTTTGAGTAAGTTTTTTTATTATTTGAAAATATATTGATCCTTTCGTAGATATTTGTGCCCGAGCCGCACTTTGCCGACCATTGACTCATACCAAAGTTAGCGATCAATGTTGTAATAAGAAATAAACAAATATGTTTCCTAAATCGTTTATAAGCTTTGGAAATGGGGTTCTTAAATGTATAAGTTAGATATAAATAACATAGTAAGTACTATCCGCCCTCCTTAAATGTAAACTCATTTTGATTGGTGGCTCGTGTTAGGAGCATCTAAACGCAGACTCAATATGGACGTAGACTCCCTTATAGACGCAGAATCGTTATGAACGTGTGTCCCTTATGGACAGAGACTCGTTATAAACGCAGACTCGTGAACTTAAGACTCATTTTGGACGTAGACTCGTTATAACCGAAGAGTCGTGAACGCAGACTCATGAACGCACACTCGTTATGGACGTAGACTCGCTATAGTCACAGACTCGTTATTGAAGTAGACACCTTATACACGGAGACTCCTTATGAACATAGAATCGTGAACACCGACCTATTCTGGACGTAGAGGCCCTATAGACAGAGACTCATGAACGTAGACACGTGAACGTCGACTTATTATGGACGTAGACTACTAATAGACAGAGACTAATTATGAACGCAGACTCGTAATTAATGCAAATTCGATATGAATGTACTCCTTACGGCCGCAGACTCTGCTTGACTATTATATAAATTAATTATTGGCGTCAATTAATCATATTTAGGAATGACAATTTTTGATCGTCCCTGAAATCAGTTATGTATCTGTTAATTGTTAGGTATCTATGTTGTTTTAATTTTGGCTAAGTAAGGTTCGTGTCTATTAACGTTATATCTTGTTTCCTGCATATTTATTATATTCTTGAAATATAACTGTCATGAATATTTACGTAGAAATGATTGAAAGATTGATTGAAATTTTTTAAAAGCTTTGTTCAACTTGTCATGTATGTATGTAAAGGTGGTATCTTGCAAGTTAAATTTAACCCACTTCCCGGGGTCCGATTCACTTTAACTTTGACATACTGGTCCAGTCCCGATGACAATGCATGTTTATGATAAGCATGACCTGATGCTGCCAGGATTGACTCCAGATGATGGAACTCCTCAACGGTTAACAGGAGGGACATGGAATTTTGTGAAAAGCTTTTCACCAAGCTGTGATAGCCCAGCGTTGAGACCGTGCCTCTCTTTCGAGAGGGGGTCTGGAGTTCAAACCCCGGGTAGGCAGCAATGAGTTTTTCTATTAAAACTTACAGTGTCTAATTGATAATTGCAATTTATCACGCGCTTTTCAGTGAAGGAAAACATCGTGAGGAAACCTGCATATCTCTAGAGAATTCTGGGGATATGTTTAACCTACCAATCCGCATTGGAGCAGCGTGGTAGGTCTTAGCTCCAACCTTTCTCTTCGAAAACAGAGAGGAGGCTTATGCCCAGCAATGGGATAATAACAGACCGTTACTTTACTTTTTTCACAAATAATTTTTAAGTTATTAAGCTTATGTTGACATGAACTATATCCGATAATAAAATATATACCGCTTTCTCAGTCATTCTATCGATGTATATAAAAGATAAAGTATGTATGTATATGCTTCTTACGGTTGGGTAAATCTATTTATTAACCCAGCGGGTAATTCTTTAAGTTTGATGGCGATCGGATCATTTTTTTTAACTCGAATGAGTTTTTTTACTATGGATATCTTTAAATTATGCCTATGATATTATTTTATATATGTGATTTGATGTTAGTTTTGATGTTTGGTGTTATTATTAAAAATATATACCTAATAAGAATCTCTTGGCTGTAGTTTTATTAAAATAATAAGGTTTTATGTTGGAAAATTCAAATATTCTTTATTCAAGTAAATTTGTGCTTTTGAATCGTCAATTTAACTCGACTGCTGATTCGGGAAACTGTTCCTACTGAGATGAGCCAGCAAAAAACGCAGCGGTTGCACTTTATAAAATGATTTTTGTATTTATTTACATTTAGTCATTACTATCTTGTGCAGGGTCGAAAAATAACCTATATCCACGAATTCCTATCGTCTATGTAATCCTCAAAAGTATAGTAAGTAGGCTTTCTGTATTACCCTCCTTTAAATAATTGATTTTAACTGCTGTAATGGCAAAGCTAAAATTTTTGTAATAAATCCCAAATATTAGGTAGGAGGATGTATGTAAAAAGGAATTAAATTTTGAACTTTGGAAAGAAAACAAAGTATTTATTATTTTACGACTTTATATAACGTTAATATAAACTTATTTGTTACAAACTTTCGAACCCTTAAATAACATAGCAACAAGCACACCGTATACGTTTATAAACTAATCATAAAAATAATGTTGACACCTCTGCAAATGCTTATAATTACAAAATCTATATTAATTTATAGGCTAACCGTTTAACTCAGACCTTGCCTGCAGGGTACAAGGGTGCGGAGATCGGACGAAAACGGGGACTGAGGTTTAGCATGATATACAAGAGGTAACCGCCCTTACCTACCTCAGACCCCATTCTCGTCCTACCTCGCAGGTGAAGTCTAAGTTAAACGGTTAGTCTTAACTATCAACATATATATAAAAAGTCAACGTATGTTTGTAGCATGTATGAGGCAAAAACATAGAATTCGCTTTAAATTATTAGACAATATTCCATTTGTATCTAAAGACTTTTTATTTCAAACTATTTGCAATAGCTATATACCAAATAATTATTTTCGAATTTTGCATTTACAAACATACTAAATCTTTATTTTTGTATATAAAGCAATATCTTAATTATATATATTATGTTTGGAAGAATTATACTATAGAGACCTAAATTCGTCATAGATACAATTTTATTATCTATTCAATAATTGGCGAACAAATATATTAAATTAAAAAGAAATATTTATTGCTTATATGTTCTAAAACAGCGGACACAGTTAAATTCAAATCACGTAAGGTCAGAAGGTCAGTTTTTCAGAAAAGCGATAAATTGTCGTATTCTTTTATAACAGTTTTTTTTCCATTATAATGCATGTATAAAATTAATTCTTTACTATATGTTTCATAAAAAAGGGCAAGTAAATTTTTTCGCTTTTCTATAGCGAGCTCTTGTCCTATATGAAATTTAAACTGCGGGTATTTTTCTATGGTTAACTATTTGTTAACTTTAGCATAAAGCACCATAAATCTCACTAACTTGTTTTAGCGGTCTGTAAATATAAATCCTTATTGTACGAGTACAACTTAATTTTAAATTGTACACATATATTTCATTTTATTTATTTATCTATTTAGTGATATTTATTTAAAAGTGACCTACTTATTATGAATCAATAGAGATACTATTATTCTTAGTAATTAAAGGGATGTGGAAAATAAAAACATATCGAGACTCGCAGTTTTTAAATTTTTCAAAGGTCAAAGGTCACTTTTTCAGTTGAGAGTAAATTATAATATTTAAAAGAAAATATTTATGTAAATATCTTTTCTCAAAAACGAATTTTGGCGAAAATAAAATGTATTTTTTTAAAATACTTTACTGTGGTATAACTTACGGAATTTCAAGTATTGATTTAGGCATTTTAGCACAAAAATTTGTTCATATCGCTAACGAAAGTATAAGAATTAAAAAGTGACCTTTGATACATTAATTAAGCTATAACTAGCAGCGTAATTTACAAAAGGTTACATTATCATGCACACAAAAGTATAATTCTTAAAAAGTGACCTTCAATCCATAATAGCATAATGTATAAAAGGTCACTTTATGAGTAAGACGCAAAGATTAGGATCTTAATATTAGGAAGTGACCTTTGATATTTTCTAAGCTATAACTTGTAGTGATAAGTGGCAGGCTATTTGCCGTTAACAATTTCGAACTTAAGGTCATTTTCACACAAACGTTGAATTATGCTCGTGTTTCGGAACGCGATACCTGTTGTCAAGACGCCGCCGCTAAAAAAAAAACAATTAACAAATATGAACCAAAGTTATGATATTTTGCTATAATCCCCGTTTGTTAAGAAAATCTGTGTAACGCTAAGTGTAGGAAGCAAAGCCGTTCTTATACCTTATTAAACATGCAGGAATAGTAACCGCACGTATTACAAGACACCACCACCAAATGCACTTCACAAGCACTACACATAATCACTACGACAATATCAACGATCGTTTCGCCCCGTATTCGACCGAAGTATCATCAAGGGATAGGCTCTACGAAAGAATCGCAGTTTTGTGATATTATGGAATTCAGCAAAGTAACACCTACTTCTATAAATTAAATATGAATCAAAAAATACTCTATTTTAAACTATCAAACTTGTTGTTTTTTTTTAATTTACTGTTGTACAGGCATTCGTTTTTTACTTGTACCCTCAATTATTTACGTATTACGTATTTTTGCATTTATAACATTAATACGGAGTACATTATATGATTATCGTACATGCTAAAACACGAATTACAGAAGTCGCTGTCGGAGGATTCAAGAAAACCCAAAATAACTAATACTAATTTATTTTATATAAAAACTACAAACTAATTACAAATTAAAAGCATCTTTCCTAGCTCGATGCTACGAAAAGAATATTTTAAACTAATTTATTTTTAAATAAAAACTACATTCTAACTATAAACTAAAAGTGTCCATCCTAGCTCGATGCTAAGGACAGAATGACCAAATTAAATAACTATTCCTAACTTTATAAGGGTCGGCGGCAACATATCCGATTACAATGATTAGTTACACCGACGTTTAATTAATGTTCACACGGGCAGGCGGCAACGTATTCAATAACAATGATTTGCCGCCCGGAGACGGCGTCCTTTGGGCCAGTTACGCCGACGATGTAAATATCCGCATGGACCCATTATTTATTATAACAACTATAGAGCACCATTGTTACTTCTATAACACCTCCACCCTCAGTTGGGCAATTATTTTTGAAGCTTCAGATGAGAAAATATTGCTGGTACAGTAGGAGAAGCTGTTCCTGGCCTCTGATTCTGACTACCTTCATCTGCAGTGGTTCTGTCTTAATTTGCTCTTTATGCGCCAAACATCGTCGTCGCGATGAATATACTGAGTGAAAGTGCTTAATAAGATGTATAGTTGATTGTCGTATGGTAGATGAACTCTTTAGGGGTATTCTTAAGGTTCAACTTCGGCTGAGATATAAGCTTATGATGTACGTAATTTTCTGAGATCAATGGTTTGAAGATTCAGTTCAAATGATTTCTTCTCAACGGTATCCTTACAGTATGTACTATAGTGATATTTGGAAATGACATCACACAGTGTTTCTCGTTGAGTATTTCCAGTGCAATTTTTGACAAGGTTACTGTAGTCATCTTGCAGCCCTTCCCGTTGAATTAATTTACGATGAGAGTTCTTGTACAGTCTGGTAGCTTTCGAAGTTGGTGGTGAAGTTTCTCGATGCAGATGTACCAGGTATCGAACTTCGGGCATTCAGCCTCAATGTACACATATCATTCTCCATATGTTGCCAGGGAAGGTTTAGCAGGGAAGGATTAGGACTTGATTAAATTTATTTGGGGCTATTGATAATTTATAAAAGTCAAATTTTCTTTTGCTAAATATAGGAAGCTTAAGTATAATACTACTTTATGGGCTATTGATAATTTATAAAAGTCGAATTTTCTTTTGTTAAATATAGGAACTTAAATATAAATATCTGGGTGATTTTTTACAAAAAAAAACTTTAAAAAAAGAAAAAACAATTATTTAGCTGGGATCGATCCTTGGCACTCACATTTCTCGAGGCTGCCCGCTAACCGAATAAGCTACGTCGACTTGACAGTTAATGACGAAAATTCAATTCAATATAAATGTTAGTGTTTTTTAATACCCAAAAATAGGAATAAAACAATATTTTTTTTACATAAAACCTAGCTAGATCAATTTTTCTCCCCCAAAACCTCCTACATGCTGAATTTCAGGAAAATCGTTGGAGCCGTTTCCGAGATTTGGAAAATATATATATATACAAGATTAACTCATTTAAATATTAAGATTACTATTCTATTTTCAGAGTATTAATAGCCAGGCTTAACGAAATATCATTATTCCCTAATCTCTAAATAAATTACTTGGTCTTTTGCCGTAAATTTAATCATATTATTAAAACTGTAATACTAAACATTAGATGATGAATACTTGAGGTACGAATAAACGCTAGTATATTTTCTATTCTAAAAGTTCATCAGAGATATTTTCAATATTTTCGGTTATTATAGTTAGATACTGAGCAAATTTCGCGTACTTAATTAGATTAACATATTGAACTCATGCAAAATGCGTTTATCATTGATCTGAATAATTGACTTTTTATAAACATAATTGTTACAATTCTGTAAGTATATGACATTTAACTCCTCTTATACGAATTCGAGAGCCTTGTCTACACTATCAGGACGCATGCATCTAATCCGTGAGCCCAGTGGTTCTTTTAATCCCCGGACAAAAGCTTGCAGTGTTAACTTTCTATATAGAGTCCTTTTAGCCTCTATAGTGGTTGTAATATTTTCATGTAACGTAACATATGTCATGATAGTGCTAAATAAATTTAAACAACGGTCATAAAATTCTTGCGGCGAATTATTTCCCTGCGTGGCTAGCATAAGGTCATTATATAAAGCGGTCTCATCTCTTTGGTCTGAAAAATTATTTACTAAAATTTTCTTTATGCAATCCTAATCCTCAGATATCCCATTCGAGTTAATTATACGCGCGGCTTGCCCTGTGATTTTATTTAAGATCCCGTTAATGAGGCAAAGCTTCGATAGTTCATTATCAGGATTTAGACTTACATAATCATTTACGATTTGATCACACAGATGGATAAATCTGGGTAATATATGTGGGTTGCCGTCAAACTCTGGCACTAAACGTAAAGTTTTAAAAATCACATCTACGTCCGTCATTTTGTCGTAATTATCTAAAGAACGCTTAAAAATACTAGAATTACTAACTAAATTTAAACTAATGTCTCTATTATTGTCCAACTGAAGGCTCCGGGCGATTTTAGCACGCGAAAACCCCACAGAGGTACTTTGCTTAGGATAAAAAATTTTGGTAGCTTATAGGTAAGGACTAAGGATAAAAGGCAACACACAGAAAAAATTTTTGTGTACTTACTGGGCAAGAATCTGGTACTCGGGAATATCGATTTTCGGATTTTCCTCCGCTCCAAACTTCTGGTTCTTTTAATGCTCCGTCGCTCGTGGTAGAAATTTGAAAAATTAGGTCTTCAATTTTGGAATTCCTAGCCAAAATCTACCCCAAAACGGCTTAAAGCATCCTTTACCGACTGCGCCAATTAAAGATGTCGCCGTCGGAGGATTCAAGAAAACCCAAAATAACTAATACTAATTTATTTTATATAAAAACTACAAACTAATTACAAATTAAAAGCATCTTTCCTAGCTCGATGCTACGAAAAGAATATTTTAAACTAATTTATTTTTAAATAAAAACTACATTCTAACTATAAACTAAAAGTGTCCATCCTAGCTCGATGCTAAGGACAGAATGACCAAATTAAATAACTATTCCTAACTTTATAAGGGTCGGCGGCAACATATCCGATTACAATGATTAGTTACACCGACGTTTAATTAATGTTCACACGGGCAGGCGGCAACGTATTCAATAACAATGATTTGCCGCCCGGAGACGGCGTCCTTTGGGCCAGTTACGCCGACGATGTAAATATCCGCATGGACCCATTATTTATTATAACAACTATAGAGCACCATTGTTACTTCTATAACACACGCACTAACAGTATATCAATACACGTCCATTCCCGCCCGCGGCTCAGGTGATACTGACGCGGTGCGCTTGAAACAGTCTAATATTTCCTTTCCTTTATACACAAGCGTTAGTACTTTCATAGATAAATATATTGGATAGGCCGTGTGGTTATCCGGCGACCTTCATTTTCTTACCGAGGTGTCGTAAAATACGACTAAGGTAAGTTGACCCACCGTGTGGTATCCGGTTGAGTAGAATAGACCGCTCTCTTTCTTACCGAGGTGTCGTAAAATACGACTGAGATGAGTTGACGTCAGGCAGGCGGCCGGTCGTAAAATACGTAGCCAAATCATGTGACAACATGTGTATAGCATGTTGTGCCGACCCCACAACATGTTACGAGTGGGAAAAGGGAAGGAAGATAATAGATAAATATATTGGATATGGATAAATTTTGTTCTTATATACGAGGTAAAAATAACATACCTCAACGCACATACACTACACGAAGTAAACACATAAGTATAGAAAACTTATAAATTTCACACTCGAGACTTGTACGCTGGTCAAGAATCACGCGTTTTAACCGTTAAGCTATCACAAAATTAAATGTCACTCACTGTTCAGGCATCTTGTCCTTCTCCCTGATGATGGTAAGGGCGGAGTACACCAGAGCCACCACCGTCGCACCATAGCCGGGGTTGACCCCTGATACCTGAAATTGACACGGGCAGACCTTTGGTCAGGGTCCGTCAACCATACTATTACTTCCCCCAATAGTCCCAAGCCTGAAAGGATTCTTGTGGTGTCTATATTCCTATGAAATGCTAGTGTTAGGAAGATATAAAACCTGTAATTAATGAATTGTCCCACTAAAAGTAGCGGCCTATTACTCTCCCACTGCTGGGAATGGGCCTCTTCTCTCCGTTATTGGAGAGAAGGATTGGAGCTAAGCTACGCTGCTCCAATGCAGATTGGTAGATTACACATATCTCCAGATTTCTCTAGAGATATGCAGATTTCGTCACCGAAAAGCATGTGATTAATTGCGATTATCAATTAGACACATAAGTTTTAACAGAAAAACTCATTGGTGTCTGCCAGGTTTCGAACCCGTGAGCTCCTCGAAAGAGTTGCACGTTACCGCTGGGCTACCACAGCTCTTGTGGGCTGTCCCACTAAACAACTTAAGATTACGACAGGAGTCCTACTGTCTCCTGTTTTATGAGATCACAAGAACAAATTTCTATCCAACAGACAGTCTCAAACACCTAGGAGATCCCTTCATCCAAAAAGAGATTTCTTTCGACTTAAAAAAGGCTTTATATCCTAACTAAAGGGCTTTTCCTAAGTGGCGTAAGCATAAGGCCTTCTACAAATCCTACATTCTTCTAGTGTCAATAGGTCTCTGATACTGGTCACTATTCTCAAAAACAGACCTCTAGTCATACCAACGAAACGATCCATTACCATTTATACCAATCATGAGGTGTCTAGTTTCAATAAAATTCCTCTAATCCCAAGTTAAAGCTTCTGATTCCAACTAAAGGATTCTAGTCTGAAAACTCCTCTAGTTCCCAGAAGAAATCTTTTTTCGAACAAGACGTTTGTTCTCCTATCTCAACTCCCAACAAAGGTCGCGATAGACAAAGTAAATTTTGCCAACAAAGTATCATCGAAGCCCGAGGTTTGGATCCTTAGTAGGGTCATTCGGTCTAACAGTTTGGCTATCACACATTTTTCAGTCCGTTTTTGCATCTAACGATTGTTTTACGGTTTTCTGCACATCTAGCTAGAACTTCTATTGATACTGAGGACCCGAAGGTTCTTTGTCAACGATGCATGATTTAAAGATTTACACACGCTGTAAAGATATTTAATCTTCATCTGCTGCTCTTATCCCATACTAAGTAGGGTCGGCACATGCTATAAACATGTTATCACACGATTTGGCTACGTATTTTACGACCGGCCGCCTGCCTGACATCAACTTACCTTAGTCGTATTTCGTACCTCGACAAGAAATGAGGGTGATCTATTCTACTCACCAAGATACCATACGTCGGGTTGACTTACTTTAGTCGCCTTTTACGACACCTCGATAAGAAATGAAAGTGATCTATTCTGCTCAGCCGGATACCACACGTCGGGTCGACTTACCTTAGTCGCCTTTTACAACAGCTTGGTAATTAATGAGGGTGGTCTATTCTACTCAGCCAGATACCACACGTCGGTTCGACTTACCTTAGTCGCCTTTTACGACAACTCAGTAAGTAATGAGTGTGGTCTATTCTACTCATCCGGATACCACTCGACTAGCTGTAAAGATATCTAATCAAAACCAAATTCCACTTACCCTAGCCGCGACCTTCTTGTTGGGAGGGGTGGCGTCCACATCACTCCCGGCCTCCCACCCTTCACCAAACAGGTCGAACTTGAACTTGGTGTTTTTTATCACCTCCTCACTGGGATTTTCATGAGTCACGTACCCAAAGGTGAACACCGCAGGATACTTGAGGAGCAGTTTAGTCATGAAACCAATTTTCAGGAGCAGAAACAGGAGTGCACCAGCGAAGGCCATGGCGATGGCTGTGATGAAGGAGGGCAACTTCACGTAGGTCTTGACTTGTACTGGTCTTTTGTGCTCAGTTTCGTAAAGGTGGCGCTGCGTGCGGTATATGATGGACGCGTCGGAGCCCATGAAGGGGAGCGCCCAGCCGGAGTCCGTCGAGTGGAGGACACCTCTAGAAGTTCGAACATATATTTACAAACTCCCTTTCAAGAGCAGCCCGTCGCTCTCGGGACTTGGACACTATCTAGAACGGTCCGTTATTAATGTGGCCCGTTACAATCAGCATTGGTCTGACCATTATTAAGAGCGGCCCATCGATAGCAGCCCTTTATTATTGAAAGCAACCCTTTACTATCGTGAGAAACCCGTCGCTATCAAAGCGGTCCACCGCTAACTGGAAAACACCATAGCTATCGGGTTCAGTTTGTTACTGTCACAATTGGCCTAGTAGCTGGAGGCGGTAGTTTACTATCAGGAAGGTCCCAATACTATCAGAAAGGTCCCAATACTATCAGGAAGGTACCAATGCTATCAGAAAGGTCCCAAAACTATCAGGAAAGTTCCAATACTATCAGGAAGGTCCCAATACTATCGGAAAAGATCTGTAACTATCTAAATCGGCCCGACGTTGTCAGAAGCGGTATGTCACTAACGGGAGCAGCCAGATGTAACAAGTCGTTACTAACCCAAGCTAACTAAGCTGCTCCAATGCAAATTCCACTAACTAGTTAGGGATATTAAAGTTTTCTCATGTTATCTTTCTCCGTATAGCAAATGATGAATTATATTATAGAATTGGGTAAAGCTTAAAGCTCAGAGATGTCTGCGCAGATTTTGATTCCACGATCCCTTGACAAAATCAACGTTGATGACGTAACACAAACTTTTGGACTGCGCTGTTCAAATAACAGACAATTATTATTCAAGGATGGCGGCGAGCGACGATACCCATTAATCATGCACATATTGACCAAGCGATATGTCCAAGCATACAATTTATGTCGTTTAAACTAAATAGGTAACGCGGGTAGCAATTTTTCAACTTCCATTAGATACGTGATTTTGTACTCAAATAGAAGTTTGCGAAAAACTTGTATCTATCCTGTATACAATATTGTGTTCCTCTTTAAGAAATATCGTTCCAAAAAGAGAGAGAAGTTACCTATATTTAAAATAAGATGATTATTTTTAAATTTAAAGTAACATGAGTATTCATAGTTAATGTATAGAAACCGGCTATACTCACGTGTTATTCTATCGGGTTAGCCCGACTAGTTTCAAACCCATCCGGGGCGCTAATTCATGAGCTCTTTACATGTTATAGAAACTAGTCCGGCTAAGCCGGTAGATTAAAACGTGAGTAGAGCCGGTTTCTATACATTTGCATTTAGAATTTATGTTCACATAATTTGAAGTGTCAGAACAGAGCCAATTCAAATTCAAAATATTCTTTATTCAAGTCTGTTTTCAGTACTTGCAATCGTCAAATGTTTTTAAAGAAGATACCGTTGTTAAGTAAGTTAAAAGGTATAATAAGATATGAGATCATCCTGCCCTTATCCCACTCTAAGTGAGGTCGGCACAACATGTAAAAAACATGCTGTCACATGATTTGTTTGCGTTTTTGTGACCTGCCTGACGTCAACTTACGTTAGTCGTATTTTACGACATCTAGGTAAGAAAGAAGGTGGTCTATTCTACTAAACCGGATACCACACGGTGGGTCAACTTACCTTAGTCGCCTTTTACGACACTTCTCTAAGATATGTGGGTGGTCTATTCTACTCAGCCGGATACCACAGGCTAATAATAAATAATTTATACAATTAGGCGTTACTTTGCGGAGATCCATAATACAAAAGTAATAATAAAATTATTTTGCTATAATCCGCGATGAAGTAAAATAGAAAATATATATGATGCTAAATGTAGAGTGGACAATCGGTTATCATACCTGATACATGCAGGTGTCGTAAAAAACACATGCACAAACCTCCACCACCGCCACCACAATACACAAGCTAATAATATATCATCAGGAGACAGACTCCTGATGATGCTTCGGTTGCGGGGCGAAACGATTGTTGAGTTTGTGATAGTGAACGTATATAGTGCTTGTGTATTGTGGTGGCGGTGGTGGAGGTTTGTGCATGTGTTTTTACGACTCCTGCATGTATCAGGTATGATAACCGATTGTCCACTCTACATTTAGCATCATATATATTTTCTATTGTACTTCATCGCGGATTATAGCAAAATAATTTTATTATTACTTTTGGCTAATAATAAGATAATAAGATATTAGATGAAGGGAAATAACTTACCTGTGTTTTAATTTCGGCTTAAACGTGGGTAGTCTTTCGGGAAACAGCTTCTTCCTAAGGACCGATATCTCGCTGTAGTTGGCCAGACTGAAAGCAGATTTTTTTATTTATTATTGTCTATACTAATATTATAAACAGGAAAAAATTGTATGTATGTTTGTAATGTTTTCACACAAAAACTACTGGACCGATTTCAAAAATACTTTCACCATTGCAAAGCTGATCTTTACTGAGCAACATAGGCTGTATTACATTTTCAAAAAAATAATAGGGATTCGTAATAAAAATTTAATAAGGTGTAAAAAAATTTGTATATTCATTAGATTATAAATGTTAGTATAATTAAATAAGAAATAATTTTTATGTTACAAAAACAAATGTATAGTCCGACTTAGTAGACTGCACTGCCATGAAATCTGTATGAACGCGGGTGAAACCGCGGGATCCCCCGGGACGGGGACAATGCATATCTAATCTTTAAAAAAAAAACAAGAAAAAGGGATACCTAAAATAATCGATTTTCAAAAAAACGATTTTTGATGAAAAAATAATCGATTATTAAAAATCGTTTTTTTTTAGAAAAATAATCGATTATTTTTTCACATCGCTATTCTTATGAGGCCTGTGAACGGAACGAAATCTACCTATTTCTGATTTGGTCAAATTCGCTTAGCAATGTTTCCATTATCATAACAATGACTGAGTGAAATAATTACTGGAATGACTCGTACGCCGATTGCTGTTGGATTTATGCGATGCAAGGCATATGCCACGCATAAATTGCAATCAGATAACAAACGTTATTTTCTCAATCTATTTCCAGCATATGAGTCATGCTCCAGTAATATATAAAAGCGATAAACTTCGACTGATATGTTTTAACGAGAAACGGATACAGACTGGAAATCTACTAGGCCAGGGATGGCGAACTAATGCCATGTAACACAATATTTTGGAAACGTAACCCATCATTACATCCACTAACACATAAAAAAGTAAGCCAGTTACTCTCTGGGTTATAGGCCTCTTCTCTCCGTTTTTGGAGGGATTGGAGCTAAGACCTACCACGCTGCTCCAATGCGGATTGGTAGGTTACACATATCTCCAGAATTCTCTAGATATATGCAGGTTTCCTCACGATGCTTTCCTTCACCGAAAAGCGTGTGATAAATTGCAATTATCAATTAGACACATAAGTTTTAATAGAAAAACATTGGTGTCTGCCCGGGTTTGAACCCGTGATCTTCTCGAAAGAGTCCGTTCTGCCACTAACACACAAGTGCATTAATCTCTTATTCCACGCGTCACATAAAACAGGCTGTAAAATAGAGGCCTGTTGCTATCGCACTGCTGGGCATGGTCTCTCCGTATTAGGAGAGAAGGGTTGGAACTCGGACCTACTACACTGCTCCAATGCGGATTGGTGGGTTTCATAGCGTGGTAGATCTTAGCTGCCATCCCTCTCTCCAAAAAAGAGGGTGGATACCCAGCAGTGGGATAGTAACAGCGCGTCTCTTTAATTTTTCTTTCGAAAAAAATTTAAATAGGTTTATTCTTTTATATCTTTAATATTGAGATGAGTTAATCTTGTATATATATGTTTTTGGAATCTCGGAAACGACTCCAATTTTTTGCTTGAAATTCAGCATGTAGGTTTTGGGGGGAAAAAATCGATCTAGCTAGATTTTATGTAAAAATAAATTCGTTTTAACCCTGTTTTTGAGCAATAAAAAATACTAATATATATAAATAATATAAAACACTATTTTTGCCATAAACTGTCAAGTCAGCGTAGCTTATTCGGGGAACGGGCAGTCTCAAGAAATGTAAATACCTAGTATCGGTCCCCGCATACCTAATTTTTTTTTCTTTTTTTTTCAAGTTCTTTTTTATTTTGTAAAACATTACCGAGCAAGGTTCGGTGAAGCAGGTACTATATATTATGTAACTAAGCGTTACGATCTTTATACCTATTTTATATTAGTGTTTCAAGGAAAGATGGATTAAGCTAATTTTCCGTATGATAGAAAAAATGTAAGACTTTATTAATTAGCGACGCGCAATACTTAAAAAGGTAAGCGAAAAAATTCATTAACAAAAATTATCATTAACATCAACCATTGATACAAACGTTACACAGCGCAAAAAAATAGAGCCTGTAACTGAGACCTCTAGCGTTGATGATGTCAAATGTTTGCTAGCAGAAGTTAAGCTACTCACGCAAGAGATATCCTCCCTTAAAAATAGGCTAGAGGAAGCGACAACCTCCTTAAACCGTTGCCATGATCGCCTTGAGGTTCTTGGAGCCAGTATAACATCAAATGAATTACGTATATGTGCACTCGAGAGCCGCAGTAACGAGCTTGATTCTTTGAAATGTGCACTCAACGAATTACAAAAAGAAAATAATACACAGGCCCAAAATCTTCTCAAAAACGAAATTGAGTTTATTGGCATCCCGGAAACTCCTAATGAAAATGTTTGTCACATAGCTATGCTAATTGCGAAAAAAATTGGAGTTGAACTCCCAGACCAAGATATAGACTGGGCAACTCGCGTCGGTCCACGGGTCATTTCAGCCATAAGTTCAACGGTAAACTCAACAAGACCTCACCGGCCTATCGTCATGCGCTTAGTTAGGCGAACTAAGCGAGACGAACTTTTAAACGCTTCCAAAATGCGCCGCAATATTACAAGTACTGATCTAGGCGTGTCGGGAGTTGAACAAAAAGTTTACATTAACGAGCGACTTACGCATCGAAATAGACAGTTATTTCGTGAGTGCAGGACACAGGCTAAGATTGAAGGCTACAAGTTTTGTTGGTGTCATAATGGAAATATATTTGTTCGGAAGAGTGAAGGGAAATCTGCCATCCTCATTCCAAGTGAAGAAGATTTGGATCGGCTATTCTCAAAAACCCGTACGTCGTGTAACGATGCTTCAATTCAGTAGTCTATCACATAATTTTAATTTTAGTATTACTGTGTTCTTAAAGCATAAACTATGTATATGGAAAGTTAGCAAACTAGAAATATGTAATATATATTTATTTATTTATTTACACCTCTGTATTGTATCATTAGCAGTAGTATCATTAATAGTTTTTATTATATTATATTTTAGAAAGCATGTAAATCTAAATAAAAGAGTCCTTATAATACTGTTATGCCAATGCAAGAAGATATTAAACGAGCCAATTTGTCCGCACTATCGTGAGTATGCTATGACTATCCCAATCATGTTGCAACCTATTCCTGGATATAATAAATTAAAAATTAAAATTCAATCCTATTAATTTAAGTTCTGACATAGATTCGGTGCAAATAAAATGTTATTCAATAAGCACTCCGGAAAAATGTAAAACCAATTTACATGGAGATTACACATTGAAAATTCTAACACTTAATATTAGAAGTATTGAAAAAAACTTTGATAATTTTTATGTGACACTATCTCGCTTTAAATTTACTTTTGATATTATAGTACTAACTGAATGTTGGCTTAATGAAAACTCTTTAATCCCACATATATCTGGATACACCTCACACAGAACCTCTAACTACAGAAACCAAAACGGAGGTATAGTAATATACGTAGAAAATTCGCACAACGCAACCACACAAGAACACTGCCTACACGAGGCAGACTGCCTCCTTGTCCAAATTAAAGCTTTAATAACAGTTGTTGGCATATACCGCTCCCCTTCTGAAAGAAATATAGAACCTTTTCTAGCGTCTTTCGAAAATCTCTTACATAATCTTAAACAGCAATCAGAACTAGTTATCTGTGGAGACATGAACATTGACATTATCGATAACCTTAAACAATCTAATTATCTTTACTTAAATGCAGAACATGGACTATTACCATCAATAACACTTCCAACTAGAGGAAAAGCTTGCTTGGACCATATGATGGTAAAGACCAACGGGAAAGCAATCGGCATCGTTTGCAACTCTGATATTACCGATCATGATATAGCCATAACTGGCCTTACTGTGAAATGTAAGATGGAAAGACTTCCTCGACAACGGCTAAAGAGAAATCTTGAGGCTATCAAAAAAGAATTAGATAATGAAGATTGGTCACTAGTAGGCGGCGAAGTCGACATTAATAGCGCTTTGAGTACTTTTATGGAACGACTATTAAATATATTAAACATGCACACAAAGGTTGTCTCTCTAAGTCACTCCAAATATAATCTTAAGCCATGGATCACGCCTGGTTTAATGAAATGTATGAAACATCGTGACAGATTGCATAAAAAACACAGATCAGATGCCAAAAATGAAATATTAAAAATTACATATAAACGCTATCGCAATATGTGCAACGCTTTACTTCGAAATCTTAAAATAGAATACGAACGAAATCTACTCGGAAAATGTCATAAAAACCCGAAAAAATTATGGAAAACAATCAAAACCATTTGTCACCTACCAGAGTCAAGTTCTAATGCAGAGGAGCTACTTGGAACAAACAAGATAGAAAAATTGAATGCATGCAATAATTACTTTTCAACTATGGGGCAAAAGCTAGCAAATCATATTCTATCTGAGACGAATACATCGGAAGAACGAATCGCATCTAGATTAATGTCAACACAATCGACCAATAATTGCTTTTTCATGCATCCTACTGACCAATATGAAGTAGAAACACTTATCTCGCAACTTCCAAATGGAAAGGCTCCAGGAGTTGACGAATTAAATAACGAGATTATTAAACAAATTGGCCATGCAATTGCTAAACCTCTTGCAGTCATTTTCAATCTAAGTATAAGCTCGGGTACGTTTCCTGACGCTTGGAAAATGGCATTAATCAGTCCCATTCATAAAAGTGGCCCCAAGGATAATCCTGAAAATTATCGCCCAATATCACTATTAAATACCTTTTCAAAACTATTAGAAAAAATTGTTAATACGAGACTTGTTATGTATTTGGAGTCTAAAAATATACTGTCACAAAGACAATATGGTTTCAGGCCCAATAAATCAGCAGAAGACGCAGTCCTTTTGGTAACTTCAAAAATATCTTCCCTTTTAGACCAACAAAAAGGCTGCATAGGAGTTTTCCTAGACCTTGCACGTGCCTTTGATACTGTCTCCATTCCAATATTGCTAAAAAAGTTAGAACTATCAGGCATTAGAGGCATTCCACTTGCGTGGTTCAGGAGTTACCTAACAAATAGGAAACAATGTACTAAAATAAACAGATTAAAGAGTGACGCAGAAGAGATTATCTTCGGTGTCCCACAAGGCAGCATAATTGGGCCTACTTTATTTATTTTATACGTCAATGATATACACCTTCTGCCACTCAAAAATGCAGAGATTGTCTGTTATGCTGACGACACTGCTTTAATATTTCACGGCTCAAGTTGGATAGAGACAGTGTCAAATGCTCAGGAAGGGATATCAGAGGTTGCTAACTGGTTAAAAAATAATTTGCTAACCTTAAATATAACCAAGACGAAATATTTGTGCTTTCACAAGACCGCTGCCTCTGCTCCTAGCGAGCCTCAAAGTTTAAAAATACATAAATGCGATAGCACTAAAAGTCCTCCTAAGACCCCGTGCAATTGTGAGGATATTGGTCTAGTGGATACTGTTAAGTATTTGAGAGTATACATCGACCACAATCTCTCGTTTAAATCCCATGTATCTTTTCTCTCAGGACGTATGCGTAGAGTGATCGGCATTATGAAAAAATTACGTAATGTTGCAGACCTATCAACTCTAAGATCCGTATATTTGGCATTATGCCAGTCTTTACTCAGCTTTAGTATCTTATCGTGGGGTGGTGCTTCCAAAACAGTACTTATTGAAGCAGAAAGAGCTCAGCGATCCGTCCTTAAAGTTATGTTGAAAAAACCTTTTAGATACTCAAGCGATCAGCTTTATCAAGACTGCAAAATGCTAACAGTGCGACAAGTATTTATTCTAAAAGCTGCATTATATAAACATAGGTCTCTATTACGATCTCCGAATATAGACTTCATTTTCGAAAAAAGAGTGCTTAAGTCTACAATACCAACAGTAAAAACATCCTTTGCAAAACGTTTTGTACCCTTCGTTGATGCACAAGTCTACAACTACGTTGCTAAATTCTGTAACTTAAAATATCTCACAATGAAACAGGCTAAACAATGTATCTCAACCTGGCTCAGAAACTTAACATACGAGGAGACTGAACATATCTTTACTGCAAACATTGCTTAAATTAGGTACATTAGCTTTCAATTTTTTAATAATTTTGTTATATATTATTATTATTATTTCTATTTTACATTATACTTATATGGCACATTTTTTATTATATAAATATAGTGTTAATTTATTTTTATAATCGTTAGATCTTCCAGAGAAAATGTTATTCCCGCCTAGTTCATTAAGCAAAAAAAAAAAAATCTTTTCATTGGCTCCGCAATACAGGTTTACCTAGTGCGGAGTCCGCCAGTAAAATAGGTTTTTTTTAAGTTTTTAGATACTTATTCATAAAATAAAGTTGTTAAGTAAGACCTACTCTGTACAAAAAATGGAAATAAAATTATATTATTATTATTATTATTATTATATGAACTTGAAGTAAATAAGGCACTAAGTACGTAAAAATTAAAATTCGAACTAAGTATGCAACTTGGTTCTAAAAGGCTTTTAGAATCAAATTGCATACTTAGTTAAAATTCGAACTAAGTATGCAACTTGGTTCTAAAAGGCTTTTAGAACCAAATTGCATACTTAGTTCGAATTTTAATTTTTAGGTACTTAGTGCCTTATTTACTTCGTGTTCATATTATTTTATGTATAATCTACAATTATAATTATATTAAAATGTAGAGTTTTATCCGTTTTTATAACTTATGCATGGAGGATTCGTGAAACACATGCTATATAAACCACTATCACGTTCAAAATCCCATGAAAATATGTCCCCGTAGTTTTCATTTCTTAGCGAGGTGTTGTAAGGCGACTAAGGTAAGTCGATCCGCCGTGTGGTATCTATCCCACTCTAAGTGGCATCGGCACAACATGTTACAAACATGTCACATGATTTGGCTACGTATTTTACGACCAGCCGCCTACCTGACATCAACTTACCTTAGTCGTATTTTACGACACCTCGGTAAGAAAGAGGGTGGTCTGTTCTAATTAACCGGATACCACACGGTGGTTCAACTCACCTTTGTCGCCTTTTACGACACTTAGGTTAGAAATGAGGGTCCACTTACCTTAGTCGCCTTTTACGACATCTCGGTAAGAAATGAGGGTAGTCTATTCTACTCATCCGGATACCACACGGCAGGTCGACTTACCTTAGTCGCCTTTTACGACACTTAGGTTAGAAATGAGGGTCGACTTACCTTAGTCGCATTTTACGACACCTCGGTAAGAAAAAGGGTGGTCTATTCTACTCAGCCGGATACCACACGGCGCCATTTTAATTAAATATACCTTCGTTATTCATCACGTCATATCATTTGAACACCTATGGTTTCATTTCGTACCTATAAACGTAATAGACACCATAAAATACTCACCCATAGACAAGCGACTCCCATGTTCCATAGTTGATGATACCACCCGACGTGTTTTGGGCTGAGATCTCTGCTGTTAGGTAAGATTCCACGGAATTGACAGTACCTGGGGGTCAGTAGTAGTATATTACACTGAGTAGTATATTATAATGGGTAATATATTACACTGAGTAGTATGTTACACTGAGCATTATATTACACTGGGTAGTATATTACACTGGGTAATATATTACACTGAGCAGTATAGTACACTGAGCAGTATATTACAATGGGCAGTATATAACACTGGGTAGTATATTACACTGGGTAATATATTACACTGAGCAGTATATTACACTGAGTAGTATATTACACTGGGTAGTATATTACACTGGGTAATATATTACACTGAGCAGTATATTACACTGGGTAGTATATTACACTGGGTAATAATATATTACACTGAGCAGTGATTTATCAATAAAACCTATTTTCATTAATTTTAAACCTCTTTAATGACACTGTTTACATTACCCGTATGCATTTATCTATTTTAGATTTATCTGTTGTGGACAATTATTTGTCTGTGTCATATTTTGCAAGTGTGAGACGCGTTTTTCTAAGTTATTAGCAAAGATTACAGTGTACATAATAAAATAGAGGGCTACACTGAGCAGTATATTACACTGAGTAGTATGTTACACTGAGCATTATATTACACTGGGTAGTATATTACACTGGGTTATATATTACACTGAGCAGTATAGTACACTGAGCAGTATATTACAATGGGCAGTATATAACACTGGGTAGTATATTACACTGGGTAATATATTACACTGAGCAGTATATTACACTGGGTAGTATATTACACTGGGTAGTATATTACACTGGGTAATATATTACACTGAGCAGTATATTACACTGGGTAGTATATTACACTGGGTAATAATATATTACACTGAGCAGTGATTTATCAATAAAACCTATTTTCATTAATTTTAAACCTCTTTAATGACACTGTTTACATTACCCGTATGCATTTATCTATTTTAGATTTATCTGTTGTGGACAATTATTTGTCTGTGTCATATTTTGCAAGTGTGAGACGCGTTTTTCTAAGTTATTAGCAAAGATTACAGTGTACATAATAAAATAGAGGGCTACACTGAGCAGTATATTACACTGAGCAGTTTATTAGACTGTAATATACTACTCAGTGTAATAACACTGAGTAGTATATTACACTGAGCAGTATATTACACTGGGTAGTATATTACACTGCGTAATATATTACACTGAGTAGTATGTTACACTGAGCAGTATATTAAACTGAGTAGTGTATAACACTGAATAGTATATTACACTGAGTAGTATGTTACACTGAGGGTAGTCGAAGGAGTTAGTCTTGTTATAATAACAAGACTAACTCCTGAATATCTTTTATATTTAAATTAATTAATCGATTCTAATTAATAAAGCTGAAAAGTTTGCTTGTTTGATTGATTGTTTGAACGCGCTAATCTCAGGAACTACTGGATCGATTTGAAAAATTATTTGAGCGTAAGACAGTCCATTTATTGAGGAATACTATAAACTGTATAACATTACGGTAAGATGAATAAGAGAGGAGCAGCAATAAAAAATATTACTCAAACGAACTCGAACATTAGATGATAAATTTGGCAACTGTATTTGTATGCATCTGTTAAAATGATAAGATTGTGAATAATGTGCAATATTCATTTATAAATTAAGAGGTTAAAAAAACTAAACAAATAAATATAACCTTTAGGTAAATAGTTATCTTATATGGAAACGGGTTATACGATGTTAAATGCTAAGTCATTATTTATAGTAATCAACTATGTTATTAATCAAGCTTGAGTCGTGTATTTTTAACCTTGATTTGGCTGGTTTTTTTTAGTTGCATCTTATTATTGACGCTTATTTAATTAAGGTAAAGGCACAAAGGCACAAATTTTAAATAATAAGCGTTTTATTTGTTGTAGCTAATAAAAAATATTAATTAATAATATTAAATTTTAGATATTAAACACAATACAACATTCACAGCTTTCTTTTCATTAGACAATACAAACATTTTTTTCTTTAAAGGTTATTCTTGAAAGAGCCACATGTAGCTGCTAAATTCGAAGTGCTATAGGGCGAAGCGCGGCCTCCTCAATATCTGTGATATCTTCGAAAATGTACACTTAAATTACATGCTGTAAACGGCCATATTGATCTATATTAAATCAACAATGTATTTAAGGTACTTAATTAGATAAGGATTAATGCTGTATTGTATAAAAATTGCTTCGAAAATAAGGCATTATTTTTCGTAAAAAGTAAATGACAAAAATGCTATTGTGGGTTATCCATAAGAGATAAGAGAAAACATTTACTATCGCAGAGTTTTCTGTAGACCTTTTCAAAGTGTATAAATACTTAGTACATTATTTTGATAAATCTCGTAGGGCCTGCATTTACAATGTAAGCGGATAAAAAGAACATTAGAAACCTCAAAAATGACAGTATTTCTCTACTCCATATTGAATGTTATTATACATATAAACCTTCCTCTTCAATCACTCTATGTATTTTAAAAAACCGCATCAAAATCAACAGATTTTGATGCGCTGAAATTTATAAAACTACGCAACAGCGTAGTTTTAAAAATTTAAGCATACATGGGGATCATCATTCTCTTACCCTTATCCCACTCTAAGTGGGGTCGACACAATATATCTTCTTCTTCCATTCCCTCTATCATTCGTCAACTCTAGTGCTACTCCTTAAACATGCATATCATTTCTCACACAATCCATCCATCTTTTTTTCGGCCTCCCCCTAGCCATACATCCATCCACATTCATATTTAAAACTCTTTTGGTCACATGATTTTCATTCCTCCTCATTACATGACCATACCAACTTACTCCCGCACTTCTCATCTTTTTAGGGATATTGGGACATACGGACAGACACAGAAATCGAATTTGTTTTATAGTATGTAGTGATAGGCATAACTAATAACATAGGAATAACTTTAAGCGCGTTTGCCTGGATCGAGCTGAATGCTGCGTTCACTCACCCCCAAAGTTCTGCTGCAGGAAGATCACGCCCAGATCATTGGGGATGCTGTCGAAGCCGCAAGCGCTTATCACGTACACGCCAGCATCCCGAGCCTGTTTGTCGTACTGCAGTTGCATCGTCTCTATGAACTGGAAAAAGAGACATTAGAAGTGTGTGTGTGTGTGTGATCCCTTAAAGAGACCTATATGGAGGTCTTTCGTTTGAACAAGAAAAACTTACCACTGGAGTATCCACTATGATAACTATAAAAATGGTTAAAGTGGGTTAACCTTAAAAGCTAGACATATGCTGAAGCGGACTTTTATTGAGAACTTTTAAAGAGGAACAATTATGTACTACATGATTTTTTAATATTTATTACTGTTTACTCAGCGCACGCAAGGAAAGCTTTAAATTTTACCATTTTCGTACTATTTTTATTGCTGTTCCTCTCCTATTTATCTAAGCGTGATGTTATATAGCCAATAGCTTTCCTCCATAAACTTACTATCTTACACTGAATGAATTTTTCAAATCGGTCCAGTAGTTGCTGAGATTAGCGCTTTGAAACAATCAAACAAACAAACTCATCAGCTTTATATATTAGTATAGATGTGACGAATAAATCTTTGTAACTTAAATAACTCAACGCCGGCCACTTCCTATTATTAAGTCATGTGTAACATTTAATAGAATAGAATAGAATAGAAATATACTTTATTGTACACCATAATCCATACAAAAGAAAAACAGTTTGAACATGAAACATTTATAAACATGGTTAAGATATACAATGGGCGGCCTTATCGCTAAAGAGCGATTTCTTCCAGGCAACCCATGATTAAAGGACCAGGTAAAAGTCACAAAAAGGGGGTGTACGTTAAAATATAAAAATATAAATGTAAAAAAAAAAAAAAACAAAAAGTATACATATAAAAAATAAGCTGTAAAAATAAATAAATAATAATGAGTACATATAGTCAGTAGAATATACAAAAATATACAAAAATAGCTGCTAACCCATTAAATAATGTCTTTTCAAATTTTCTTTAAATACGAAAAGAGACTGTGCATATCTTATAGAAAGCGGTAGTGAATTCCATAGCAGGACACCTTTTACAGAAAAAGAATTACCATAGAAACACGATGAATGCGTAGGTATTTTAAGGGTAAGTCTTTCACTTGGACGAAGTGAACGGTGAGAAGTCTCAAAACGAAATTGAAAACGCTCTTTAAGGTAAGAAGGTGTAGCGGGATTAAAAAGAATGCCATATAAGAGAGAAAGAATATGAGTATTCCTGCGAAGTCGGATTGGGAGCCACTTGATTTTATTGCGAAATTCGGAGATGTGGTCATACTTACGGAGTCCAAATATGAACCGAATACAGAAATTTTGAAGACGCTCAAGTGTATTCAATTGCTCCTCAGTAATATCGAGATAGCAAATGTCAGCGTAATCAA
The DNA here is from genome assembly GCA_029227775.1 of Morpho helenor. Taxonomy (NCBI): domain Eukaryota; kingdom Metazoa; phylum Arthropoda; class Insecta; order Lepidoptera; family Nymphalidae; genus Morpho; species Morpho helenor. Next base: position 16,384,832 of record JARGCU010000020.1, on the reverse strand, counting down.
GAATCGGTAGTAGGAGTGTCTGTGCTAACGCAATTTTAGTAGCAACTGGAAGGAAATAACGCAACCTACGGAGAGAGCTAGCAGCTGCAAAAATTTTCCTGCTCACCTCAGAGATTTGTGGTCTGGTGGTAATATTGATTGAGGTCTGTTTTTCCTTGTTGTTTGTATACATAGATAAGGTATATGTACTTTAGAGTGTAGGGTGAATAAAATTACTGTATGATATATTTATTAATTTTTGTCATAAAAAGACTCCAACAAATGAATACATCATCATCCTCACGCCCTTATCCTGCTCTAAGTGGGGTCGGTATAACATGTTATAAATATGTTGTCACATGATTTGACTACGTATTTTACCACCGGCCTGCCTGACGCCGACTTACCTAATTCTAATCAGCCGGATGAAGGTGGGTCAATTTACCTTAGTCGCCTTGTACGACGCCTCAGTAAGAAATAAGGTCTATTTTACTCAGCCGGATACCACACGGCATTCTAACAAAATTATACACCCAAGTAAAATAATTATTTGGCTTATATATTATCTTTAATGTACCCCCAATTATTAGAGAACACAACACGTCTCCAAAGCATTGGTCCAGACATTTCTATCTTAATTCTAATACACAATTTAAATCTCAATTCGTATTAGTGCTCCTACTCTACGTTTCAAAGACGCAGAAGGTCATTTCTCAGAAGTGGGATATCGATGAAGTATATTCAAGTATTCGAATAAAGGTTTCTTCGGTAGATTTTAAACTTTCGCGATACATACTAATTCATATATAAACAAACGGGTCGCGATAACCTCGAGTTACCTTTGTATAAGGTTCGACGTTTCGGCAGAGTTGCATCCACCGTGGTCACGAACCGACTGGAGCGCCGCGGCGTCTTCGTTCCCGAGTACTACAGTCATTATTTTTTTCATCTACCCTCACTTGAAACCGCACAATCGACATAAGGTCTCTTACACACCTCACTGATATTATCTGCACACTATATGGCTTTCAACGATATTTGGATGCAACTCTGCCGAAACGTCGAACCTTATACAAAGGTAACTCGAGGTTATCGCGATGTGACCCGTTTGTTTATATATTAAAGGTTTCTTCTTCTTCTATTGCTGTGTATTGTTACCTGGGGTTCCCCACTGACGTCCACGTAATGGGTCTTGCTGTCAATCGCTGCTCTGACCACAGGCTCCCCGTAATGGCGGTAGGGCCCGCAACAGTTCACCAGCACCTTGGCCTGCTCGCACATCTCCTTCAACGACTTCTCATCACCAACATCGGCTGTTATGATCTTAACTGATGATAAGTCATCACCTGTTGGATACAATATATTGAACATATACATCGATAACATTCTAAATATAAAAAGATCTGTCACTAGACACACTGTCTGTTAACGATTCGAATTCAAATTCTTTTTTTTTTATTTTCCAAAAAAGGAACATAGAACTGTCTTAACTAAACTTTTTTAAATAAATACTAAATATGGATGAGATTTAGTCATAGCTTTTAAACTACGTACACTTGTATTTTGGGAAGCTAGAGTTTGCTTTTAACGTTATAAATATGCAGAGCACCTGGTGCTCCCGATACATCGGTTAAAGAAAGGGAAGTCCCCTTTCTTTTTCTTTTCTTTTCTGTTGAGAGGTCCCTACCCGGAGGAGGTATTTCTGGGATCAGAGCGGCTGCTGGCGGGGATGGGGGCAATGTATACAACGGTACCCTGTCCTTGCCATCAGCAGCGTAGTGGAGCACACAGGTCGTTTTAGTCAGTACGAGTCCGACATAAGCATAACCGTCGCCTGTCCCCGTTGGGCGGCGGTACCCATAAGGGGTTTTTTCCTGTATAGAAAAAAATACACCGTAACATTGAGGAAACTGGCTTAGAGAGCAACCTGCACTTGAAAACGTAATAGACAGAGATACAGACGGATTTTAACATTTCAAATATTAATCTTTTATGAAAGCTGTTATTTTTACATCTACTCACAATTACGTCAGTCGACGTTTCGTAATAAATACAAAATTATTAAGCCCTTTTAAACCTGTTTCTGTTGTTGTTTAAACAAACACGAAATTAAACGAGGTACTTTTTATGCCGAAATCTCAAACATAACAATATGACGTTTTTAAAAAAAGATTTTGATTCGATAATTTATACATATTATAAAACATCTAACAACAAATACAAATTAATTAATCCTACTAATATTATAAATGCGAAAGTTTTTGAGTATGGATGTATGTTTGTTACTCTTTCACGGCCTATCCACTGAACCAATAAACTCAAACTCAAAATTTTCTTTATTCAAATAAACTTGTAAACAAGTGTTTTTGAATTGTGAGTTCTACTGCTGCTTCGGAAAGCTGTTCCTCCCGATAATGTATAATTTTTATAATGTATCCAAAAATGCAAATTATTGTGCAAATAGTATAAAACTGTGACGAGAGTTAATTTTAACTGTTCTCACATCCATGCCACTGAAGCGTTTGATACTCAATATTGCCATAAGCATTACAAAATGCTAATACTATTAATTTATTTACTGCCACAGATAATCTTCCAAAAGCAACTAAATTTGCAGGTCTAAACATTTTAGCTTGGTCGCTTACACATCGCAACATGTACATAGCAAGAAATTTTACTGGATCACCTGGATATACAAGAAAATCAGCCCCAAACTTTGATCCTGCTAAAAATCCTGCTAATAATAATAGCCAGCAAGATACTCGGCGGTTGCTCTTTCCAACATAATACTTATAACTAGTTACATTAAGTCATTAGTATCTTGTACAGGTCGGACAGTAGCTATATGCACGCATTGCTATCATCTAAATAATCCTCAATAGTATAGTAGGTTTTTTGTATCAGCCACCTTTTAACAGTGTTATTATGAATATATACTTATATATACGCACTATATACGTTTACTATCACTAACTCAACAATCGTTTCGCCCCGCAACCGAAGCATCGTCAGGACATAGACTCCACGACCAAAATCACAAAGCGATTCGTCGTGGAGTCGTGGAGTTTATCTCCTGTGTTTTTTACGACTCCTGCATGTATCAGGTATGATAACCGATTGTCCACTCTACATTTAGCATTATATATATTTTCTATTTTACTTCATCGCGGATTATAGCAAAATAATTTCATTATTACTTTTGTATTATGGATCTCCGCAAAGTAACGCCTAATTCTATAAATTATTCTCTCCCGGCATCAATATTTCCGAGTTCTTTTGATATGGGTCTCTTCAAAGCAAGAGTGAATAGGCATCTTCTTGGCAAGCGCGTTCCATCTTAGACTGTATTGCTTACCATCAGGCATGATTACAGTCAAGCGCTCTATACATAATTTAACAATTTTACAATTTTACAAAATAACAATTTTATGGTTATCAAAACACTATATTATGGTTTTAATCTTTCCACGAAGAAGAATTTTTTCCAAGAATTTTTAGAGTTCATCTAATTTTTGGACTTAAACATTTTCGATTCTAGTTATCATTTAAAAGGATTGTTAAGGATTGTGTTGTTTGGTAGATTTTGCGAGTTATACTTTTACATTATTATTGTAATTATGTACATTAATTATTAATATGTTACATATTTCTTGAACTTGCTATCCTTGAAAAGGTAAAAAAAAACTAAATTATAATTATTCTTGATTATATTACGAAAATTATATTACTTAGTTTTAATTAAATTAAGTTATTTCATTGCAAGAAGTTTTTGTATCTTTTGTATATGAACATGCATATTTTGGTGAGCAACTTTATGATCATTATCCCCCTGCCCTTATCTCACTGTAAGTGGGGTCGGCACAACATGTTATAAATATGCTGTCACCTGATTTGGCTGCGTTTTTACGACCGGCCGCCTGCCTGACGTCATCTTACCTTACACCTCTTTAAGAAATGAGGGTGGTCTATTCTACTAAACCGGATTCCACATGGTGGGTCAACTTACCTTAGTCACCTTTTACAACACCTCGGCAAGAAATGAGGCTGGGTCTATTCTACTCAGCCGGATATCACACGGCTGGTCGACTTACCTTAGTCGCCTTCTACGACACCTCGGTAAGAAATGAGGGTGGTATATTCTACTAAACCGGATTCCACATAGTGGGTCAACTTGCTTTAGCCACCGTCTACGACACCTCGGTAAGAAATAAAGTTGGTCTATTCTAATCAGCCGGATACCACACGGTGCGTCAACTTGCTTTAGTCACCTTCTACGACATTGTCGGTAACAAATGAGGATAGTTTATTCTACTCAGACGGGGATATACGGCAGGCCAACTTACATTAGTCGCCATTTACGATACCTCGGTAAGAAATGAGGTTGATCTATTCTACAATAATGAAGTCATTAGTCAATAATGAAGAGCAGGCAAAGAAAATGTCTGATATAAAATAACGTATGTTTTTGGAGTGGTACAAACGGGTCGATGTTTATGGTGTACGGACGGACGCAAGTTCGATATTTGTATAGCGATTTCTATTTCGGCCGCGCTCGAGTGCTTCGATTGGTAGCTAATGTAAATACAGACGACCTCAAAACACCGTCTGGTTGTGATGTATACCTAAATACTTATAATTATGCTTATTAACAGCATAACATTATTTTACGACACCTCAATAAGAAATGAGGGTGATCTTTTCTACTCAGCCGGATACCACACGGCTGGTCGACTTACCTTAGTCGGCTTTTACGACACCTCGATAAGAAATGATGGTGATCTATTTTACTCAGCCGGATATAACGCGGCGAGTCGACTTACCTTAATCGCCTTTTACGATACCTCCGTTAGAAATGAGGGTGGTCTATTCTACTCAACCGGATAAACTAAAGGTAAGTTACTACAAAATAAGCGGCGACCAAAGGTAAGTTAACCTCAGGCAAGCGGAATGTCCTAAAATGCCTAGCCAAATCATGTGACAACATATTAATAACACGTACCGCCTCCACTTAGAGTGGGATAATGGCAGGAGAATGATGACAAAGAACATGTTGAATAATAAGTATCAATTAGGTTTGTATAGGTGTTTTAAAGCTCACCTAAAAATAGTTTCTGTTTAATTTATATATATATATATATATATATATATATATATATATATATATATATATATATATATACATATATATATTTAAAAGTAATTCTTGCATTATTTAGTTTTTTGTTTTATATAGTTTTAATATTTCAACTTGATCCCCAAATTTTAGTAACTCATGATGTGTACACATATTTTTGGATTACTGTCTAGTCTTAAGTTTATATATATTTATGTTTTTACCTTGTACTTCTCCGACAGGACTCTGTTTTGTGTACCCTTTAAATAAATAAATAAATAAATAAGTATAGAAAACTCATAGCGATCAAACCATGACCCCATGGTGATGTTCGTTGTACGTTGTACGAAGCACGCTTAATTAATAAGTAAAATTGACAATATGAATTACTATTGAAATGTTAAATTCGAATTCTATTTTTTTTTAAATATATATTTAATATCATACATATATTAATAATAAATAAATAAATAAATATATGGGACACTTACACACACGGTCGTCCGTCCCCAAAGTAAGTAACTTAATACTTGTGTTATGGGTGACAGACAACTGGTGAATATATGCTTATATTTTTTTTAAATACATACTTAAATACAATATATACACCCAGGCTCAAAGACCAACAAATTCATTTATAGAAAATGTTGGCCCTCGGCGGGAATCAAACCCGCGACCCGCGGCGCTGAAGGCAGGATCACTACCCTCTGCGCCAACGGGCCAGTCAGTCATTTTAATACTTTAATTCTAAAATACTTAAATATTTTTGCAACTGCAATTTTTATCTTTGCTTACTAATCAGCAATTACTCAAAGATTACAGATTAAATACCAAAACATTAAAGTCTTAAACAAAGGTATTTATTTTCACACAGGTTCTAGAATCGATTTAAGTTTGTCTTTTTGTTTTACCATAAATATAAACAACGTAGACCCAGACAAACTTAACATCGAAAACTCATAATATTATTTTATTTTATATTTAAATTAGTTAATCCGGCTGAATAGAATAGTACCACCCTTTTTTCTTACCGAGGTGTCGTAAAAGGCGACTAAGGTAAGTCGACCCGCCGTGTGGTATCCGGCTGAGTAGAATAAATTCCCTCATGTCTTACCGAGGTGTCGTAAAAGGCGACTAAGGTAAGTTGACTTACCATGTGGTATCCGGTTAAGTAGAATAGACCACCCTCCTTCTTATTCTATGTGTCGTAAAATACGACTAAGATAAGTTGACGTCAGGCAGGCGGCCGGTCGTAAAGTACGTAGCCAAATCATGTGACAACATGTTTATAACATGTTGTGCCGACCCCACTTAGAGTGGGATAACGGCAGGAAGATGATGAATTAAATGAGTTAATCTTGTATGTGTATAAATAAATAAATATATGGGACACTTACAGACACGGTCGTCCGTCCCTAAAGTAACTTAATATTTGTGTTATGGGTGACAGACAACCGGTAAATATATTGGACCTCGATATATTTTTTTTATTTATATTAAGCATTATATATGTAGTAGCGGCCTGTTACTATCCCACAGCTGGGCATAGGCCTCCTCTTTCCGTTTTTGGAGAGAAGGATTGGAGTTAAGACCTACCACGCTGCTCCAATGCGGATTAGTAGGTTACACATATCCCTAGGATTCTCTAGAGATATGCAGGTCTCCTCACGATGTTTTCCTTCACCGAAAAGCGTGTGATAAATTGCAATTATCAATTAGAGACATAAGTTTTAATAGAAAAACATTGGTGTCTGCCCAGGTTTGAACCCATGATCGTCTCTAGAGATTCACCCGGTCGCACCGCTAGGCTATCACAGCTGGGCTATCACTACATTAAGCATTATATATAAATATATAAATATATAATGCTTAATATAGTGGACTATCCGTTTTCATACACGATACTTGCAGGATTCGTAAAAAGACATGCACAAATGTCCACAAAATCACAAAGCTATTAGCGATTTTGTCGCAGTCTCATAATAGCCATAGCATCCAATTCTAAACGAGAGATTCAAGGAGAAATATTTATTTATTTATTAAAGGGACTCCAACAAAGGTATACACAAAAGTTCCGTTATAACTATTAAACAAATTGGCTTAAGTGTACCTACCCCCAATTACATGAGAACATGCTTAATTAACATTATTACAACATTGTTATAAAAACTTACATAAAAACATACAATCTTGACTTTTTAACTACAGATAAGAAAAACAAAAGTAAAACTTATTTTAAAAATTAAAATACACAACAAATGAAAATAATCAAGGATATAAGAATTTAAAATATAAGAATTAAAAAAACAAGATATTTCACACAAGTTAATTATGTAGGTTGGATAAATATTAAATACAAAAGTAATGAGAATATTATTTTGCTTTAATCCGCGATAAAATCAAAAAAATATTTTTTATCGCGGATTATAGCAAAATAATATTCTCATTACTTTTGTATTATGGACCTAGGATACGCCTAATTCTATAAATTATTTAAATATTAAATATTACTTTCATCCCAACTGGAGTAGTAACTAAAGCATTTCTTTTTAAATATGTTTAGTGTTTCGGGAGATCATTACGCCGTGTGGTATCCGGCTGAATAGAATAGTACCACCCTCATTTCTTACCGAGGTGTCGTAAAAGGCGACTAAGGTAAGTCGACCCGCCGTGTGGTATCCGGTTGAGTAGAATAGACCAACCTCATTTCTTACCGAGGTGTCGTAAAAGGCGACTAAGGTAACTTAAACTTGGTTGAGTAAAATAGACCACCCTCTTTCTTACCGAGTTGTCGTAAAATACGACTAAGGTAAGTTGACGTCAGGCAGGCGGCCGGTCGTAAAATACGTAGCCAAATCATATGACAGCATGTTTATAACATGTTGTGCCGACTCCACATAGAGTGGGATAAGGGCAGGAGGATGATGATGATGTTTCGAGAGATCATAATTTTACACGATATCATGTTTAACAACATTTAAAACCTAACAATACGACTAATAAATACCTTGTTTGACGTATAATCATTTAAACCAACACGCAAACGTACAAGGCCACTAGAGTACCATTATATGTTATTATAAACAAGTAAAAACATCTGAGGCTATTTTAGCTCTATGGTGAATATTTTTAGAATCGATAAGGCTAAAGCAAAACCAGATAAACGATTTTTGAGTAAATCATTCATCATGTCGGACTCTCGCCGACTAAAAACCTGACAGTGCTCCACCACGCTGCTGGTGTCGGGGACAGGGTACCGTTGTACACATTGCCCCCATCTCCGCCAGCAGCAACTCTGAACCCCAGAGTGCGCCACCACTGGGTCGGGGCCTCTCTAAAAGTGGCTCCTCCCTCCGCTAATCGATGCATAGGGAGCACCAGATGCATCAACCGCTTCGGTGACCTTTTCAGATGGGCGTCCGATAAACCCCGTTCGAGACGCCCGGAGGTCCCCGTTAGGGCGGCATACGACGGGCTTCAGCGAGTCGTCTGCGCCCCGCTCGCCTGCGACGGATCGGATCCTAGGACTCGACTTCCCGGATCCGCCCTGCCGCCGCCTTCCGCGAGATTACGTCCTCGTAAAAGGAGGCCATCGCTGCCCACGATCTCTCCCCGTCCACCATGACACGGATCACAGTGGACACGGAGAGATCGTACCCCACCTGTGCCACGAGCTCTGTTATGGCGACTCAGCTGACTTAGCGACGCATTCGATGGTCTCGGTATTCGCTTCTACAATAAAATTCCACAATCCATACTAGACCAGTCTACAGAAAGGTTTAAATTAAGTATAAGAGATATGCTTATACGTAAAACATATAACAAAATTAGAGATTGTTTAGATGATAAAAATGCCAACATTTGAAAATCCTTTCAGCTCAAGTCTGCGGTTTAATAATGTAAAATTGAAAATGTTTCAAAGATTGACCGACGAATTTCTGGTTTTTCTCAATAAGAGCAACATTCCGAACAAGTTGAAGCTTTATTAATCATATAGATCTTTGACAATTCAAAAGTGCTTGAAAGAGCTTATTTGAATAAAGATTTTTTTTTGCATATTATAAAGTACATCACAATGGAGGTACCTTAGTGTAGTCACAATCTAGCCTAAAGGCTAATAAGCAACTTAATTTTAACGTAAACTTATAAATTCACTTATATCTAAGAGAAGGGTCCGGTAGCCGTGTGGTATCCGGTTAAGTAGAATAGTACCACCCTCATTTCTTACCGAGGTGTCGTAAAAGGCGACTAAGGTAATTTGACCCACCATTTGGTATCGGTTTAGTAGAATAGACCACCCTCCTTCTTACCGAGGTGTCGTAAAAAACGACTTAGGTAAGTTAACGTCAGGCAGGCGGCCGGTCGTAAAAAAGCCAAATCATGTTACAGCATGTTTATAACATGTTGTGCCGACCCCACTTAGAGTGGGATAAGGGCAGGAGGATATATATCTAAGAACAGGTCCAATGACTTATCTTAATTTTTCTTACTATAGGAGACACTTCGATCTTGTGTTCTTTTTAAAAATTATTTTGATTTGATTAGAAGCTTACCGGTTTTCTTGGAGATCTCCTGCAGAACCTTTTCCAGCTTCTCACGCGATCGTCCCGCCACGCCCCACGTGATGCTGGGATCCTTCTTAGATATGCGGTTCAGTTCCTCAGCGGCATGTTTGCCCGTGAACCCCGTAGCGCCGAATATCACCAAGCTCAGTCGAGACATCTAGGAGGAGACAATGTTAATAGTCTTATGTTATCTAAACAAACATACATATCACACGGTTAGTATCAAATCGACCAAATAAAATAAATGTTTTGTGGCAAATTTCAATAAAGTAGTGTGGCGGCTAGGCTGTGATCACCGTGCGACTCCTTCGGTCACGAGTTCAAACCCGGGCAGGCACCAATGAGTTTTCTAGTAAAAGTTATGTGTCTAATTGATAATTGCAATTTATCACACGCTTTTCGGTGAAGGAAAACATCGTGAGGGAACCTGCATATCTCTAGAGATTTCTGTAGATATGTGTAACCTACCAATCCGCATTGGAGCGGCATGGTAGGTCTTAGCTTCAATCCTTCTCTCCAAAAACGAAGAGAAGAGGCCTATTCCCAGCAGTGGGAGAGTAACAGGCCGCATATTATAAGCACAGTTCGTACACTTAACGACTTAATAACTAAATGTGAGTATTAAGAATTACGTTATGCAAATAGCAACCGCCGAGTTTCTTGCGGGATCTTCTCGAACAGTTTTCCGAACCAGCAGTAGAGTTGACGATTCAAAAGCATTTTTTTACAAGTTTACTTGAACAAAGAATATTTTGATTTTGAATTTGATAAGTCTGATTTTAAACTTTCGCGATTCATACTAATTAAAATATAAACAACCGGGTCACATCGCGATAATCACGTTACCTTTGTATAAGGTTCGACGTTTCGGCAGAGTTGCATCCACCACCGCATAAAAATAACCAGCCAACGAAATCAGCGATCGCAGACCATCTGCTTAATTCAGGGAGCAATCACTGGATTGAGCTTCACGATCCCAAGGTACTGTCAACTGATGCCCACTATTATGCGAGAATGGCGCGTGAAGCCATCGAGATTCGAAAGCATAATACTTTCAACCGAGAAGAGGGCTTCAGATTGTCAACGACTTGGGATCCAGTAATTAATAAATATAACTCGCGGAAAAAATCGTTGAAAGCTATATCGCGTGCAGATTATATCAGTGTGGTGTGCAAGAGACCTTATGTGGATTGTGCGGTTCAAGTGAGGGTAGATGAAGAAAATAATGACTGTAGTACTCGGGAACGAAGACGCCGCGGCGCTCCAGTCAGTTCGTGACCACGGTGGATGCAACTCTGCCGAAACGTCGAACCTTATACAAAGGTAACGTGATTATCGCGATGTGACCCGGTTGTTTATATTTTAATTGATAAGTCTGATTCAAAACTTTTCTTAAATTTCGTCATATAATAGAATACGAATGCAGCTGTTTTAGTTTCTACATCATATTTGAACCATACACTGATTTAATCGGTGATCGATAACTCACGAACGGCCTTGGCAGTTTACTGTTAGTCATAAAAAGTTAATTCCGATATAGCTTATAGTCGAGACGTCTAAAAAACACATGGGAACACGCCACAGTCATGCGAATTATAACTTTTGAGTGTTATGTTGTATTAATAATAATTATAACCTTTTTTAATGATATACTTTATTTAACGCCATGTGGTATCAGGCTGAATAGAATAGTACCAACCTCATTTCTTACCGAGCTGACGTAAAATACGACAGAGGTAAGTTGACGTCAGGCCAGTCGTAAAAACGTAGCCAAATCACGTGACAGCATGTTTATAACATGTGCCGACCCCACTTAGAGTGGGATAAGGGCAGGAAGATGATGAATGATAAACTTTATTTAATGAAAATTACAAAAGCTAAACATGCTGTCGCAGACTTTTATTTAGAACTTTTAGAGGGGAACAATTTTGTGATACATGATTTTCTGAATAACTGTCAACGTTTACTCAACGCAGGCTAGGAAAGCTTTCAATTTTCCGTTTTCGCAATATTTTTAATGCTTCTCCTCTCGTATTCATCTTAGCTTGATGTTATATAGTCTATAGCCTTCCTGGACAAATAGACTATCGTACACCTTAAGACTTCTTCAAATCGGTCGGATAGTTCCTAAGATTAGAGCGTTCAAACAAACTAACTCTTTATATATTAGTATAGATTACTAGTTACGATTAGTCATTTAGTCATATTATAGGGATACTCAATGTCGCATACCATATAAATACTTATGTGGGTGTGCATAGTCCAAAAATATAAATGATGTAATATGAAACGTAATACAATTGTAATGCAGTAGAACCTATATATAAGTGTAAGTTATATCATCATCCTCCTGACTTTATCCCACTCTAAGTGGGGTCGGCACAACAAGTTACAAACATGTTGTCATATGTTTTGGCTACGTATTTAACGACCGGCCGCCTGCCTGACTTTAACTTACCTTAACTTACATTTAAAACCGCATTAAAATCTGTTGCGTAGTTTTAAAGATTTAAGCATACATAGGGATATATGGACAAACAAAGAATGTGACTTTGTTTTATACTATGTAGTGATTGTGCTATCGAAGTTCTACTATACTAAGAGCAGGTGCCAGTCAATTGTTGGTTGTTAGTATAATAGCTAACGTAGTTTACTGTATGAGAGCATTTACGACAAACTGCTAGCAGTTTGTCAGATTAAAAATTTAAGAAAAACTGTATATTTCTAAAGAAAGATATGTATAAATAACAAAAAATATAAAGCTGAAGAGTTAAAAAGGAAAAAGTTATCTATCCCAACGAATAGATAACCTAATATTAGAATCCAATACAGAAAATATCACCGGAAATTACAAAAGGGTACATCCGTACTCAAATAACCAACAATGTACCCGGATTAGATTAAAACAAGTTTTGTCAAGGGCAGGAATATATATCTATACTAATATATATAAAGATAGTTTGTTGGTTTGTTTGTTTGAACGCGCAAATCTCAGGAATATATATAACATTACGCTAAGATAAATAGGAGAGGAGCAGCAATAAAAAACAGTACGAAAACGGCAAAATTTAAAGCTTTAGCATGCGCTAAGTAAACGGTGATAGTTATTAAAAAGTCATATATTACAAAATTGTTGTGTAAATAAAAGTCCGCGACAGCATATGTCTAGTTTTTAAGGTAAACCCACTTTAACCATTTCAATAGTTATCAAAATAGTATATTACAGTTTTAATCATTTCGCGGGCTGAGCCACTGGCAATTGCTAATAGATAATAAAATTTTAAACATGTAAACCTCCTATTACTCTTTTTACTCTATTTACTCTTGTTTTGAAGAAGCTGTGATGGCCTAGCGGTGCGACCGTGTGAATCTCTAGAGACGATCATGGGTTCAAACCCGGGCAGACACCAATGAGTTCTTCTATTAAAACTTATGTGTCTAATTGATAATTGCAATTTATCACACGCTTTTCGGTGAAGGAAAACATCGTGAGGAAACCTGCATATCTCTAGAGAATCCTAGGGATATGTGTAACCTACCAATCCGCATTGGAGCAGCGTGGTAGGTCTTAGCTCCAACCCTTCTCTCCAAAAATGGAGGGAGGAGGCCTATGCCCAGCAGTGGGATAGTAACAGGCCGTTACTTTCTTGTTTTGAAGATACGCCTTGTGGTATCCGGCTAAATAGAATAATACCACCCTCATTTCTTACCGAGGTGTCGTAAAAGGCGACTAAGGTAAATTGACCCACCGTGTGGTATCCGAATTCGTAGAATAGACCACCCTCTTTCTTACCGAAGTGTCGTAAAAACGACTGAGGTAAGTTGACGTCAGGCAGACGGCCTGTTGTAAAAATGCAGCCGAATCATGTGACAGCATGTTTGTAACATCCGACCCCACTTAGAGTGGGATAAAGGCAGGAAGATGATGATGATGATGACTCTTGCTTTGAAGATACCATTAGAATAAAGTCGTAATTATATTCCAAAAATTTATATTACGATCTCGCATAACTACTGAAAATAACTTGCGAAAAAGATGAGTCTAGAGCAATTTAACAACCTATGATGACTAATAATGACTTTGCTTACTTAGGTGTCCGTCCTACGTCATGTTATGTATTGCAGACTGTATTTTGCATCACTCTTTAGCCTCGTTTCGATAGCCAGTATCTTCGAAATTGCTTGCACGGTAATTTTTTACACAATAAAAAAAGAAAGTAAAAAAAAAATAGAAAAATAATTGGGTAGGTGGGTAGGTGGGGCTCTATGCTAGGTTTTTTTCATTTCTCGAAACCGCCCGTTCCCCGAATAAGCAACGGTAACTTGATATTTTATGGAAAAAATAGTTTTATATTCAATATAAATATTAGTATTCTTTTAATGCCCAAAAATATATGGGTGGAATAGTCCGGAATAGGAGCTGACCACCCGCCCTGCACCGACAGGCGTCCCCGACATTAGATGCCCAAAAATACGGATAAAAAGAATTTTTTGTACATAAAACCTAGCTAAATCGATTTTTTCTCCCCAAAAACCCCTACATGCTGAATTTCAGGATAATCGTTGGAGCCGTTTCCGAGATTTCAATAATAGACATTTATACATACAAGATTAACTCATTTAAATATTAAATATTTATCGCGATGTGACCCGTTTGTTTATTTAATAGCATAAATCGCTTAAGCTTAAAATCTATTTACACAATATCAATTAAAAATACACGAAGCATCCTGCATTTTTATCGCAGATAACAAAATAACTATTTCGTGCTTACCTTGTTGGATAAATCATACATTGCGATTAAGCATTATTTAAAAGTATAATACCTAATTTTTTTTCACGCTATTAAAACAGCTTATGGAAGACCAACAAATATTTTTAACAAAGACTTACTTTTCTTCGCTTCGTTTTATTAACAGTTTAGAAATATAACGTATAATATTTCAGTTTCTATTAACAATTATAAAAACCATACTTTTATATCTACCTCTTATTGCTTATTTTTTACAATGACCTCATATCATGATTATTTCTGATATTCTTTCAGTGCTCACGATTACATAAAAATCTTTAATATTCAACTACAATACAATGCTTTGTTTGTATGTTGCAACATGTTTTCAGAAAAACGCATCATTATGAAAAATCCGTAAGCGAAATTACTGAAAAACAAAATACACTTACTTTTTCCTCAAGCAGCTTGGTTTTACAGCGTTGCACAGATGTAGAAATAGTTTATATACTTTAAATTGAAATTAATGAGATAATTCAGCAGTCACTTAAAAATGATAAAACACTTTCCGGCCGGCACAATGATGCACAACAATTCGTAACTATTCCGTGAGCTAAATGATACCGTATGCGTGGTATGGTATTATCGATATTGTCAACATATGCGGCAAATACAAAAGGCGCGCCAATAGTAATATGCTTTAACTACACTATCAATATTCGGAATATAATAAAATGCTGAGGCACATATTTAAAATAACAGTAATGAAAATATTTTGCGATAATCCGATATAGAGTGTGATATCCGTTCTCATATTTAATACATGCAGAAATCGTAAAAACTCATGCACTATTCGAAGTGAAAAGAAAAATAATCCAACAACACCACAGAACGACTATGCGATAAACGGTTAAGTTATCAGTATTGATATTGAATGTGTATTAAATTCCAATTTTATAATCCAATTCATTAGCTCCTTTAGGTTTCGTTGCCTTTCAATATGTTTTTTCAAATAAAATCTCTCTTCTATAAAGTTATAAATTTCTTAGACATTAAATAGAAATAATTTAATGTTTAAAAATAACATGTAAGTATTAATAATAATATAGATTTTCATAACTTGTGCAGACTTGTAATTGTTTATAAGTATCGTTTAGTAAAACATTAACTCATACAAATAATTGGATATTGCTAGTACAGATGAAACCTAAACAACAACCGTATATGTTGCCAATATATTAAATGTATTCGTGTCAACAATTGACACTTACAGATGATTAATATTTTAGGTTATTTGTTTGCGGCGAAATAGATAACCTTAAAATAGTTATTTATATATATTATAATTAAAAACAATGGAGTTAAATGAAAGAATTTTAAAATATTTAGAAAAAACCGATAAAATAGACACTTTAAAGTTAGCCAGTGAATTCGGTGAAGACCACCAAAAGATCGTAGGCGGTGTAAAAAGTTTAGAAGCACTTGAAATGGTAGTTTCAGAAGCTGTAAAAAGTACAAACTGGGAATTAACGGAGGAAGGAAAGCTTGTTGCTGAGAAGGGCAGCCATGAAGCTGTGTTATATAGAAGCATCCCTGACAGTGGAATCCCACAGGCTGAAGTTATGAAGGTATTTATTAATGTTAGGCTTTTATTCTAAGAAATACATCCTCTTTTAACAACATATATATCTACAGAATGGATACACACTAATATTTCTTAAAACTCTATAAAGATGAAGAGATCAGGGAAACTGTGTGTGATTTACATTGAATTGAATTTTGAAGTGTGATTTTGAGAAATTAATTTATCCCATCTTACTTAACAGTCCTATACTTTATTATTATTTATGTTGATTTAGAGACATCTTTATAGGTTCCTTAATCCTCTAATCCTAGATCCTTAATTAGGTCCCTTAATTTAGGATCTTAATAACTTGCAAAGTGCAGTGTGGTGTCTGGCTGAGTTGAATAGACTACTCCCAATTCTTACAGAGGTGTTGTAAAAGGTGACTAAGGTAAGTGGTTCATTGTATCTGGCTGAGTAGAGTAGACCAACCTCAATTGTTACAGAGGTGTCGTCAAAGTCAACTAAGGTAAGTGCTGTGTGGTATCTGGCTGAGTAGAATAGACCACCCTCATGCTTCACTGAGTTGTCGTAAAAGGTGACTAAGGTGAGTTCATGTCAAACGGGTCGTAAAATACTTAGCCAAAACACATCACAACATGTCTAAAACATGTGCCACTTACAGTGGGATAAGGGTAGGAGAACGATGATGACCTTAATAACTTGCAAAATATGATTTAAAGAAAATATAAAAATAAAATAAATATATGGGATACTTACACACAGTTGTCCATCCCTAAAATAAGTAACTTAATACTTGTGTTATGACAGACAACTTGTGAATATATACTTATATATTTTTGAAATACATACTTAAATTCAAATATGCAGCCATATATAAAGAAATTGTAAACTGTATATATTAAAATCTTTACAGACTGTACCAAATGCTAAAGTAGGTTTCAGCAAAGCTATGTCATCGGGATGGATATCAATAGACAAGTCAAGTGGTGCACCATTAGTCAGACGGAAAGCAGATAGCATCACCGACATTGTACAAGACCATTTGAATGAAATAAAAAAGGGTATTAACACCTTGCCTGATAATATAAGAAATGATTATAAGAAACGGAAGCTCTTGCAAGAAATAACTGTCAAGAATTTTGTACTCTCAAAAGGACCACAGTTTGCGACGTCAATAAAAAAATTAGAAACAGATTTAACTAGCGAGATGCTGTTGACTGGATCTTGGAAACAGTTGCAATTCAAGCCGTATAATTTTGATGCACTTGGTAAATAGTTTTTATAGTTTTTTTACTCTACTCTATTCATGTTTGTAAGTGAGAATGATATAATAAGATGATGCTTTGGGTTGTGGGACGAAACGATTGTTGAGTTTGTGATAGTGAACATATGTAGTGCTTGTGTATTGTGGTAGCGATGTTGGAGGTTTGTGCATGTCTTTTTACGAATCCTGCATGTATCAGGAAAATGGATTGTCCACTCGACATTTAGCATTATATATATTTTCTATTTTACTTCATTGCGGATTATAGCAAAATAATTTTATTATTACTTTTGTAATATGGATCTCCGCAAAGTAACACCTAATTCTATAAATTATATAACAAGAATTACAGAAGAACACTGCACCATCCATTTTTTTTGTTTTATGCATAATAATTATAACTTCTAGGACATGCTATTGCAGCCTTTTTTACAGACAGATTAAAAAATAATGTCACCACCAGTACTTACTACACACCACTACTTTTGTTATGTATTAAATTGATTAAGCAGTATTTTGAATTTCTTACTGAGGTGTCATAAGACAAAAAATTTAAATATTATGGATGTGACGCACTAGCCGTGTTGTATCCTGTAATAGAATAGAGCAAACTCATTTCTTGCCGAGGTGTTGTACAACACGACTAAGGTAAGTTGACCCGCAGTGTGGTATCTAGCTGAGTAGAATAGACCACCCTGATTTCTAACAGAGGTATCGCAAAATGCCACTAAAGTAAGTTGACGTTAGGCAGGCGGCCAGTCATAAAAATTAGTCAAATCATGTAAGAATATGTTTAGAGCATGTTGTGCCGACTTCACTTAGACTGGGATTAAGGCAGGAGAAAGATGAAGACAATGTGACAGTCAGGGGGTGTGTATTTGTTTTATATGTAGGATAATTGAACTTTATCACCATCTCTTAAACTATATAACCATTGTCTTCTTATCAATTTTGCTTTGTTATGTATTATTTTATTTGTCTAGGTCAGCCTCCGGAATGTGGACATCTTCACCCGCTTCTGAAAGTGCGTTCGGAATTCCGTGAGATATTTCTCGAGATGGGCTTCAAGGAAATGCCGACCAACCAGTACGTAGAGAGCTCGTTCTGGAACTTCGATGCCCTGTTCCAGCCGCAACAGCATCCAGCGAGAGATGCCCACGACACCTTCTTCATATCCTCACCAGCTACCACAACAGAATTCCCTCAGGACTATCTGGAAAGGGTTAAGAAAGTTCACAGTGAAGGTGGTTATGGTTCACAGGTAAGTTATATAATAACATGTATAGTTTTAAATAACTGGTACGTGAGCTATGGATAAATAAAAATTTATGTTTATATATAATTTAAAAAAAAATTTAATTTTTATTTTTGTATGGGGTCGTCAAGAAACTCGCAATCATAAATGGGATCGTGAATGACAAATGTTTAAGAAGCCCTAGACAAGTGATTCTCAACCTTTTTTTTGTTGCGGCACATTTAACGATTTCAAAATTTGGCGTCACACAAAGAAAACGATAAAAAATATTTACTTACTACAACACACTGCATAAATAGTTTATGACAAAAAATTTAAATAAACTAATATATACTACAATAATAACTAAACATTTATCAAGGTATTAATTACAAGCTAATAATAAAAATATTTTTCTTTTTAAATGATATAATTTAATATTATTAACATTATTATATCATCATTCTCCTACCCTTATCCCACTCTAAGTGGGGTCGGCACAATATGTCTTCTTTTCCCATTCTCCTCTATCATTCGTCAACTTAACTAAACATTATTATATATTTGCAAAATTTGACGGCACACTTTTGAAATTTGGCGGCACACAAAAGTGCCGCGGCACAGTGGATGAGAATCACTGTTCTAGATGATGCGGGGTGATTTCCTAGTGACAGAGTATCTGGAATGGGACAACTGTTACACGGAGATCGTGGATTTACATTATATATATCTCCCTGTCCTTATCCCACTCTAAGTGGGGTCGGCACAACATGTTTTTCTCTTCCATTCTGTCCTATCTTTCGTCAACTCTGGCGCCACTCCTTTTATATGCATATCATAATACTTCACACAATCCAACCATCTCTTTTTAGGCCTCCCTCTAGGCACATATCCATCCACATTCAAATTTAACACACGTGGATTTACATTAGTAAACAGTAAACCTAATTCGATGATCTCTAATTATTGAACCTGTACAAGACAGTAACGACTTAATGTAAATAGTATTAAGAATTATATTTTTAAAAGAGCAACCGCCGAGTTTCTTGCTGGCTCTTCTCGGTAGGAACTGCTTTCCGACCAGCAGTAGAGTTGACGATTCAAAAGCACTTGTTTACAAGTTTATTTGAATAACGAATATTTTGAATTGGAATTTGAATTATTAGGGCTACAGATACGAGTGGAAAGTCGAGGAGGCCCAGAAGAACCTGCTGCGCACGCACACCACGGCGGTCAGCGCGAGGATGCTGTACCATCTGGCGCAGCAGGAGGAGTTCACGCCGCAGAAGTACTTCAGTATCGACAAAGTATGTTGGGCTTGTGGGTTACGTTCTAACCTTCCACTGTGATATTTAACATCATTTTCCTGCCTTCACCCCACTCCAAGTGGGTTCGGCACAACATATTTTAAGATTTGGCTAATTATTTTACGACCGGCTGCCTGACAACTTACCCTAAACGCCTTTTACGACACTTTGGTAAGAAATTAGGGAAGTCTGTTCTACTCAGCCGGATTATTAGTCTTTGGTAAAAAAGTAATGAATAAAAAAACAGTCAATTTTGTAAAGGAAGGAAATTGAGGAGAACGGAAGTTGTAGTATAGGGACGTGAAGTTAGTTGTGACGAGGTGTGAGGTCGTCATTTGTGCGCGGAGTTGATGAGTTGTTGAAAAACATAACATGGGTTGACTTTTGAGGAAATTGCTGCTTATAGAATACTAGCGGCCTGCCCCGACTTATGCACGGGTATAAAATATATATCCCATGTCAGTCAGTGTAAAAAAAATGATTAAAATCGATCCAGTAGTTTTGATTTATTCATTACTGCCCGTGGCCCGCACGCGTTAAATTTGGAGAAAATCAATTTCCTTTCCCTATACCAAGACGATTTCCTGCTATCTTTAGAATACCTAAACTCATATAGTACATTTTTACTTATTTACTTTTACATTTTCCCTATGTATTTTATTTTTACAATTAAAAACAGAATGTCTTTAAACAAACTCTTGAAACAACGACATATAGCTGTTAAATGTCAAGTGCTATAGGGCGAAGCGCGGCGTCCTCACGGCATTTTAAATCTGTAATATCTCCGAAAATGTTCACTTAAATTACATGCTGTAAACGGCCATATTGATCTATATTAAATCAACTATTTATTTAAGGTACTTAATTGGATAAGGATTAATGCTGTATTGTATAAAAATTGCTTTGAACATAAGGCATTATTTTTCGTAAAAATTAAATGACAAAAAATGCTATTGTGGGTTATCCATAAGAGATAGACATATACCATCGCGGACTTTTCTGTAGACCTTTTCAAGGTGTACAAATACTTACTACATCATTTTGATAAATCTCGTAGGGTTTAGCCTGCGTTTGCAATGTAAGCGGAAAAAAATGTAATTATTTACAGAAACCTCAAAAATTACAGTATTTCCCTACTCCGTATTGAATGTTATTATACGTACAAACTTTCCTCTTGAATCACTCTATCTATTAAAAAAAACCGCATCAAAATCTGTTGCGTAGTTTTAAAGTTTTATGCGTACATAGGGATATATGGACAAAGAATGCGACTTTGTTTTATAATATGTAGTGAAGTGTAAATAATTTATAGAATTAGGCGTTACTTTGCGGAGGTTATATAGTCACGATAACTTTTTACTTGTGACTATATAACTCAGCTTGCTTGGGTAATGCTTTGCTTTACGATTTTGTTGTGGAGTCTATCTCCTGACGATGCTTCGGTTACAGGGCGAAACAATTGTTGAGATTGTGGTGGTGAATGTGTGCAGTGCTTGTGTATTGTTGTGTCATCGGGTAGTGCATGAGTTCTTAAAAATTCTGCATGTATCAGGTATGAGAACGAATAGTACACTCTACATTTAGCATTACACATAATTTCTTTTATCGCGGATTATAGCAAAATAATATTCTCATTACTTTTGAATAAGTGTAAAGGAAAAATATCGTTATTAAAATTTATAAAGTTGCCGCTTGTTTAAAATATTTCGAAGCATTATTTTTAATACATATTTTAACGTAAGTACATAAATTAATTTTATTAGTAAAGTGAACCAAGTGGACGTGTTTAATTGAAATTAAATCGGTCTTTCCTATGTATGTCAAAATTTCGTTTAAAGGAGTCAGCTACAAGAAAACAAACAAACATACAGTTACAAATATAAAGTATGTAGATAACTTAGAGAAGCTAGCTATGTATGTAAATAAGTTACAGAAGCTATCTATATGTATGTAAATAAGTTACAGAAGCTATCTATATGTATGTAAATAAGTTACAAAAGCTATCTATATGTATGTAAATAAGTTACAGAAGCTATCTATATGTATGTAAATAAGTTACAGAAGCTATCTATATGTATGTAAATAAGTTACAGAAGCTATCTATATGTATGTAAATAAGTTACAGAAGCTATCTATATGTATGTAAATAAGTTACAGAAGCTATCTATATGTATGTAAATAAGTTACAGAAGCTATCTATATGTATGTAAATAAGTTACAGAAACTATCTATATGTATGTAAATAGGTTACAGAAGCTATCTATATGTATGTAAATAATTTACAGAAGCTATCTATATGTATGTAAATAAGTTACAGAAGCTATCTATATGTATGTAAATAAGTTACAGAAGCTATCTATATGTATGTAAATAAGTTACAGAAGCTATCTATATGTATGTAAATAAGTTACAGAAGCTATCTATATGTATGTAAATAAGTTACAGAAGCTATCTATATGTATGTAAATAAGTTACAGAAGCTATCTATATGTATGTAAATAAGTTACAGAAGCTATCTATATGTATGTAAATAAGTTACAGAAGCTATCTATATTTATGTAAATAAGTTACAGAAACTATCTATATGTATGAAAATAGGTTACAGAAGCTATCTATATGTATGTAAATAGGTTACAGAAGCTATCTATATGTATGTAAATAATTTACAGAAGCTATCTATATGTATGTAAATAATTTACAGAAGCTATCTATATGTATGTAAATAAGTTACAGAAGCTATCTATATGTAAGTAAATAAGTTACAGAAGCTATCTATATGTATGTAAATAAGTTACAGAAGCTATCTATATGTATGTAAATAAGTTACAGAAGCTATCTATATGTATGTAAATAAGTTACAGAAGCTATCTATATGTATGTAAATAATTTACAGAAGCTATCTATATGTATGTAAATAAGTTCCAGAAGTTAAGCTATGACTGGCCCGTTGGCGTAGTGGGTAGTGACCCTACCTTCAACGCCGCGGGTCGCAGGTTCGATTCCCGTCTGTCTGTCTGTCATCCAAACACAAGTATTAAGTTATTTACCTTGAAGACGGACGGAGACGTGTGTAAGTGTCCCATATATTTATTTATCTTCACCTGTCGATTCCCTGCAGGTGTTCCGCAACGAGACCCTGGACGCCACGCACCTGGCGGAGTTCCACCAGGTGGAGGGCGTGGTGGCGGCGCGCGGGCTGGGCCTGGCCGACCTCATCAGCACCCTGGACGCCTTCTTCGTCCGACTGGGCTTCCACAAGCTGCAGTTCAAGCCGGCCTACAACCCCTACACCGAGCCCAGCATGGAGATCTTCGCTTACCACGAAGGTAACCCCATACCACCACCTTTCTTCATATTGTTATCATCCTCGCACCTTAATACCACTCTATCTAATTGCGATTAAGTCTGCGCTTAGCGTTAATGTTATAAACTTAAGAAAGAACACTTTTTTTACCTAATTTATAGAATTAGGCGTTACTTTGCGGAGATCCATAAGACAAAAGTAATAACAAAATTATTTTGTTATAATCCGCGATGAAGTAAAATAGAAAATATATATAATGCTAAATGTACCAATCGCAAAGCTTTGCGATTTTGGTCGTACGATTGTTGAGTTTGTGATAGTGAACGTTTATAGTGCTTGTGTATCGTGGTGGCGGTGGTGGAGGTTTGTGCATGTGTTTTTACGACTCCTGCATGTATCAGGTATGATAACCGATTGTCCACTCTACATTTAGCATTATATATATTTTCTATTTTACTTCATCGCGGATTATAGCAAAATAATTTTATTATTACTTTTTTTACCAATAATGTTTTCACGTGACAACGTCTTAAATTAGGTTGAAGGTCACTCATGACAAAAGTGTAACGCCCGCTCACGTCTGTTACGATGAGTCACCGAACGAAAGAGAGATCCGCCGGACTGGTCTTGCCTTGCGTCTCTCTCCCACTCCAATCCATCACATTTAAAAAGACGTTGTCACGTAAAATCTTTGCCCGTAAAACCGACTTTACAGGCAACCGTTTTTTTCCAACATTTTTTATGGTACATAATTTGACTGGCCCGTTGGAGCAGTGGGTAGTGACCCTGCCTTCAGCTCCGCGGGTTGCGGGTTCGATTCCCGCCGAGGGCTAACATTTTCTATAAATGAATCTGTTGGTCTTTGAGCCTGGGTGTATATTTGTATTTAAGTATTTATTTAAAAATATATAAGTATATATTCACCAGTTGTCTGTCCATAACACAAGTATTAAGTTACTTACTTTGGGGACGGACGACCGTGTGTATAGGTGTCCCATATATTTATAATAAAAAAGAATAAATTAAAGAAATACTTGATAAATTTAATTTTATTGTAAGGGACCACGTATCGCTATTTAAAAGCCGGTATGAGAAAGAGGGCTGTCAAACATGACAATTGTTATAGATTAATTATGACAGGTACTCTAACCTTTTATGTCTCTATCAGGACGCCCGTCGTTGCAAGACGGGTGGTCAGCTCCTATTCTGGACTATTTCACCAAATTTATCCCACTCTAAGTCAGGGAATGATTTTACACGAATTGGTTTAATTATCACTTGTACTTAGGTGACCGAAAAATTACTCGAAATTTTTTTTAAAGATATAAAAAATAAAAAGTGCCAGTTGACATGTGGTAATCGATCCGAGGTTTTGAACTTTGTCGGTCCGTTAAAAGTTAAAAATATTTGCGTACAACATCTATATTTAGAATTTTTTAATGCATAAAAACAAGAATAAAACTTAACTAGATACTTAACTTAAATAGATTTTTTTTAATGAAATCTAGCTAAATTTGTGTTAAAATACATTATATTGCGCTATTGTACACAAACGTCAATTTATATTACATTATATATTACACAAAATTTAACACTTCAGAACTATTACAATTCAATCCAATTCTTCCAAGCCCTGCGCCATTTTCGCTGCGTGGTAGAAAGAGATGGGGATACTCCCTCTCCAACGCCGCGCCAGCGATCTACTCTCCCTCCGTCGCACGCATTTACGATCATGTCACGTGTTCGACGCGAGTTTAACATTTTTAAATCTAATTCAAATTCAAAAACCTTTTTAACCAAATTCAAAAGAAAAAAAAAACAATACAAAGAATTTACAATTAGCAAATTTAAAATACTAAGAAAGACTCATAATAGGACACAAAATGGTAGACCACTCAGCTGTAAGCTAGGGTAGGAACTCTAGCATTGATTTTCAGTTGCCATTGTGCGAGAACGAAAAAAAAGTAAATGTTTTAGATATTAATGGTAATGTACCGTTATTTTTGTCGAAAACGGTAGTAGTCAAATATCATCTCTTCAGTTTTTATACCGGACTAGCGGCCTGCCCCTGCTTCGCACAGGTATAAAATATATATCCTATGTCAGTCAGTGTAAAAAAATGATTAAAATCGATCCAGTAGTTTTATTTATTCATTACTGCCCGTGGCCCGCAAGAGTTAAATTTGGAGAAAAACAATTTCCCTCTCCCTATTCCAAGAAGATTTCCTGTTATCTTTGAATATCTAAATTCATATAGTACATATTTGCGTATTTATTTTACCATTTTTCCCTATGTATTTTATTTTTACAATTAATTACAGAATGTCTTTAAACAAACTCTTGAAAGAGCGACATCGCTGCTAAAGTCGTAGTGTTATAGGGCGAAGCGCGGCGTCCTCACGGCATTTTAAATCTGTAATATCTCCGAAAATATTCACTTAAATTACATGCTGTAAACGGCCATATTGATCTATAATAAATCAACTAATTAATTAAGGTACTTAATTGGATAAAGATTAATGCTGTATTGTATAAAAATTGCTTCTAAAATAAGGCATTATTTTTCGTAAAAAGTAAAATGCTATAGTGGGTTTTCCATAAGAGATAGACATATACCATCGCGGACTTTTCTGTAGACCTTTTCAAGGTGTACAAATACTTAGTACATCATATTGATAAATCTCGTAGGGTTTAGCCTGCGTTTGCAATGTAAGCGGAAAAAAATGTAATTATTTACAGAAACCTCAAAAATTACAGTATTTCTCTACTCCGCATTGAATGTTATTATACGTACAAACCTTCCTCTGGAGTCACTCTATCTATTAAAAAAAACCGCATCAAAATCTGTTGTGTAGTTTTAAAGTTTTATGCGTACATACGGAAATATGGACTTTGTTTTATAATATGTAGTGATAGTGATGTACCGACAACACGATAGTCACGTGATCGATAGAAGGGGGGCTTGTTTGACTGCTGTAAATGGTTGAGGTTGACGTAGCGACGCCAGTCTGGTCGACAACTCGACTCAGACCGTTATTAAACACCCGCGTGTTTAGATCGTGTGACTATTTGTAATGATTAGACGTGTTGGTTAAACCTAGTTGAGTCATTACTAATCCAACTACAGTAGAACTCCAATTATCCGAATTAATGGGGACCGGGATCCATTCGGATAATCAAATATTCGGATAAACGGATTTTTTTAAAAAAATTGCCATTGGAGAGAATAAAAGCTACGTTTTGATATTGCACTATTTTTTATTGAATTAAATGAAAAAAACATGAAATTTTCACATGTTTTAAATATAAATAAAATATACTTATGTACAAGTGTCTTAACTTGCCGTTGTGCCTACACTGACTTCCCCCCGCGTGTGTAGGCACAACGGCAAGTTAAGACAAGTCAAGTCAAGACTTGACGCGCAAACACTGTTTTTTGTGATTCGGATAATCGGCGATTCGGATAGTCGGAGTTCGGATAATTGGAGTTTTACTGTATTTCACTTTTCACTGCTATTCACTGCTGGTATTCACTATTCACTGCTATTTTAATGCTGGATTTTATAGATCCGCGTCTATCCACATTGTGTATTTCGAGTTATTAAAATCTAACCTCAAATAGTTTATATTCGTGATAAGAGCAACCGCTGAGTTTCTTGCCAGTTCTTCTCATTGGAGGATGGCGTTCCGAATTATCGTTAACTTAACCTGGTAATACTTGTTTGGCCTGTTATCTGTTGTTGATGTTTTATTTGGTAGCTTTTTCGAGATCGCTAAAATCGTAAATGCAATTCCTTACACAGATAATAAATGGACAACGCTAAAGAACTCACTTTTCACTTAAATGTTTCAGGTCTCGGTAAATGGATAGAGATAGGCAACTCTGGCGTGTTCCGCCCGGAGATGCTATTGCCTATGGGTTTGCCTGATGACGTCACGGTAATCGCATGGGGCCTTTCATTGGAGCGGCCCACCATGATCAAGTACGGCCTGAACAACATCAGGGACCTGGTTGGGCCCAAGGTTGACCTGCAAATGGTCCAGGCCAACCCGATATGTAGACTGGACAAGTAATATATCGAAATGTATAATAGATCTGGTGTTTTATTTTCAGACTACCTTTACACAAGTTTAGAAATACTAGCTTTTACTACTGCCTTTTCTTACTTGGAAATCAGTGTAGGTATTTAAGGTAAGTGCACTAGTAATTGACCATGTACTAGTAGTTGACCGTTTTGTATGAAATTTTAAATAATAAGCGTTTTGTTTGTTGTAACTAAGAAATAATATTAAATTTTAACTATTAAACAATGGGCTACAGTTCTGAGGTTTTGGGTAGTTATTAATAGATGGAAACCGGTTTTTACAAATTTATTTTTTACTAGCGGCCTACCCTGCTTCGCACGGGTATAAAATATATAGCCTATGTCACTCAGTGAAAAAAATTATTAAAATCGATCCAGTAGTTTTAATTTATTCATTACTGCCCGTGGCCCGCACGCGTTAATTTGAAGAAAAACAATTCTCCTCTCCCTATACCAAGAAGATTTCCTGCTATATCTAACATCAAAGTAATTATTAATTATAAAGAAAAAAAAGTAATTATTTACGACATCACATTAGAAACATTACAGTATTTCTCTACTCCATATTGAATGTTATTATACATTCCTCTTGAATCACTCTATCTATTAAAAAAACCGCATTAAAATCTGTTGCGTAGTTTTAAAGATTTAAGCAGTCATAGGGACATAGGGGCAAACAAAGAATGTGACTTTGTTTTATACTATGTAGTGATAATCCCTATAGCATGATTCAGTATTCACGCGCGATGGCTTATTATTAGCGTATTTCATGTATAACTTTGGTGTTTCTATACCGATTTCAATGATTCTTTTTTTATACAATGGTTAATACTATTCACTTTTTTATTTAGGGATGACTGAGAGTGATATAAACGTAGGAGTAGACAAATATAACCAGAAAGCTTCGAACTGCTAAGCTATCGGGAGTTACACGTGTTATTGTGAGTCAACCATAAAAGATAGACATATGCTGTCGTGGGATATTTTTTATATAATTTTAAGGAGAACATTTCCGTCATACATGATTTCTGTGTAGCTTTAACCATCAAGGTTGCACACGCGACGGAAGCTTAAAAAATGGAGTAACTTGTCCCGTTTTCCCGACATTTCCCTTCACTGCTCTGCTCCTATTGATTGTAGCGTGATGAAAAGTATACTATAACCAGCCCAGGAGTATGAAAAAAAAATGTACTGAGTTTCGTTAAAATCCGTCGAGTAGTTTTTGTTTCTATAACGGTTATACAGACAGACAGACAGACAGACAAAATTTTTACTGATTGCATTTTTGGCATCAGTATCGATCCCTAATCACCCCCTGATAGTTATTTTGGAAATATATTCCAGTTACAGAATTGACCTCTCTACAGATTTATTATAAGTATAGATTTGCTACAACAAAACGCTTATTATTTAAAATTTCATACAAAACGGTCAACTACTAGTACATGGTCAATTACTAGTGCACTTAAATGAAATTTTGAAAGAAGTGGAATAGACTCTCTCTTTCTTACCGAGGTGTCGTAAAAGGCGACTAAGGTAAGTTGATCCACCGTGTGTTATCCAGTTGAGTAGAATAGACCCCCATCATTTCATACCGAGGTGTCGCGAAAGGCGACTAAGTCGACCCGGCGTGTGGTATCCGGCTGAGTAGAATAGACCACTCTCTTTCTTACAGAGGTATCGTAAAATAAGAATAAGGTAAGTTGACGTCAGGCAGGCAGCCGGTCGTAAAATACATAGCCAAATCATGTGGGAACATGTTAATAACATGTTGTGCCGAGTCCACTAAGAGTGGGATAAGGGCAGATGGATAAATAAGAAACACCTAAAAAATTAATATATATTTTTAATTCCTAAGTTTTTTATAAATAATTTTTATAGTGCCTACTTACACTGAAAATTATATTATATCACAAATCCATAATGTTATATACCAAAGTTTATTTTTTTTAACTTTTCAAGAGAGCCGACAATTGTTTCTTTACCATATCGCACGCTTAGTATTAATGTGACCTAATTTAAAATTAGGCTTAATTAAGGTAGATGCATTGTAATCCTTATTTCAATGCCATCTATGATATCACTACGAACTAGTGTTACCGCACGATTAATAGGAGACTAAGGAATGCGTCACATCTAGTGATGTGTATTAAATTATAAACAATATTTATATCAAGTGCTATAGTTATGACTTATTGCCTCTTTAAATAAGTTAATAAGACTCTTTTGACATAATTATTTAGCCGCCAGCAATTGTGGCGCCATCTTAAAGTTGTTAGAAATGGAAATAGTCAAATGTCATCTCTTTAGTTATATAATACTAAAAACGCGGTAATGACGTAACCAAGCAAAGGAGGGACTTAATAGTTGTCTATAAAATAGCCGAGCTTGCCATAGCGAAAGAGGTAGGTTACACATCTCCAGAATTCTCTAGAGATATGCAGGTTTCCTCATGATTTTTTACTTCACTTGTGAAAACTTTTTCTAACTTTACTTGTGTACTATATTTTTTTAGTGTGATTTATTGTGAAAAAATTTTTTTTTTCAATTAATTTATTTACTTGCTTACGCCGTTTGATATCCGGTTGAATGGAATATAGCTAAAGCCTATATGTGTATTTCGGTGTATAAGGAATAACTGTGCCAAATTTCATCGATATTGGTTCAGTCGATTCGCCGTGAAAGAGTAACAAACATACATCCATACTCAAAAACTATCGCATTTATAATAGTATAATGATAAGCCATGTGACTGGCTGAGTAGAATAGAGTAAACTCGTTTCTTACCGAGGTGTCGTAAATTACGACTAAGGTAAGTCGACCCGTAGTGTGGTATACGGCTGAGTGTAATATACCACCCTCATTTCTTACCGAGGTGTCGCAAATGGCGACTAAGGTAAGTTCACCACCTTCATTTTTGACAAGACAAGTTGACGTCAGGTAAGCGGCGAGTCGTAAAATACGTAGCCAAATCATGTGACAACATGTTTATAAAATGTCATGTCGACCCCACTTAGAGAGGGCAGCAGTATGATGATGAATTTAATTACTTGCTTGCCATGAAATTTTATTCATTCTCCTGCCCTCACTCTACTCTAAGTGGGGTCGGCACATGTTATAAACATACTATCACCTGATTTGGCTGCGCTTTTACGACCGGCCGCCTGCCTGGCGTCAACTTAACTTACTTGTATTTTACATCTCGGTAAGAAAGAGGGTAGTCTATTCTACTTAACCGGATATCACACGGTGGGTCAACTTACCTTAGTCGCCTTTTACGACACCTCGGTAAGAAATGAGGGTGGTACTATTCTATTCAGTCAGATACCACACGGCGTTTTGTTGAAAGCTTTTATTATTGGACATTTTTTTTTATATTTTTCAAAAAACCGACTGAGCAGGGCTCCAGGGTCACCCAGGTACTATGTATAAACTATTGAACCAAACCTATGTCCTAGCTTGTTCTCTATTCGCTTTGAACCACTCCACAGTATCGTGGACCGCTTTATCGAAGGGTGTGAACCGGAAATCTTGGTGCAAAGAGCGCAGCTTCCTGTTGGACGCTGTCTTCTTGTGCTGGCCGTCGGCCTTGCTGGTATCGTAGACTATCTCCCCCTTGAACCCGTGGGCCTTTTTGATAGTTTCAGCTACCTCGCTTATTGACACTTCGTCCTTTTCGTCCACTGAAAGGTGTATTTCTTTGATAAATGTTATATAGTTCAAAACATGTAGATTCGTCTGGCGCAAGTGGTACTTTTTTTATGCAGGAAAAACCCTAAATGGGTACCACCTCAGGGACAGGCGGCGGTTATTTCGGACTCGCACCGACTAAAGCAACCTGTGTGCTCCACCACGCTGCCGATGGCAAGGACAGGGTATCATTGTACACATTGCCCCCATTCCCGTCGACAGCTCTGATCCCAGAGCCTATAGATACCTCCTCCGGGTAAGGGCCCCTCGAAAGAGAAGGTCCCCTGACAGAGCGGCAATCGATGGGCTTGGGCAAGTCGCAAGTGGTACTACCACGACTCCACGTCTCTTTCGATTCCGCTAACATTATCTAATCACAATTTCGTTCTTCGAGTCTTTTTACTTATTGGACTGAGCTATTTCATACAAAAGTAATAATCCGCAAAAAACTTTTTCGCGGATTATAGCGAAATAATTTTATTATTACTTTTGTATTATGGATCTCCGCAAAGTAACGCCTAATTCTATAAATTATCTATATTTCATAATAAACCGCACGTGGTTGCACATACTTGTGTTTTAATTTTTACTTATCGGACTGAGCTATTGTTCGTAATAAACCGCACGTGGTTGCACATACTTGTGTTTTAATTTTTACTTATCGGACTGAGCTATTGTTCGTAATAAACCGCACGTGGTTGCACATACTTGTGTTTTAATTTTTTAGTTACTGTACTGAGCTATTGTTCCCAATAAACTGCACGTAGTTACACATACTTGTCTTTTAATTTTACTCATATCGTCCAACGCATCACAAACGATCACTTACCTGACAGTATGATGGGTTCGACACTCGTGTAGTTCCTCAGCACCCATACGAACAGCCTGCCGAGGTCCAGCGAGTATATAAATTGCCGCAGGGGCTTGCCGCTTCCCCATACAGCGAACGTCGTGTCACCTGACAAATCAAATCAAAATAATCTTTATAAGCTCTTTCAAGCACTTTTGAATCGTCAAGAATCAATATTAATAAAGCTACAACTGGTTCGGAATGTTGCTCTTACCGAGAAGAACCAGAAAGAAACTCCGCGGTCAATCTTATAAACATTTTCAATTTACATTATTAAACCGCAGTTTTGTATGAAGCTGAAAGGATTTTCAATTTTTTATCATCCAAATAATCTTCAATTTTGTAATATGCTTTACTTAAAAGCATATCTCTTATACTTAATTTAAACCTTTCTGTAGACAATTTTGTAATACATGATTTCTAAATAACTTTATATGGCTAAATTTCTAAATAAATTTAGCGCATGCAAGGAAAGCTTTAAATTTTGCCGTTTTCGCAATATTCTATTGCTGTTCCACTCTTATTCATCTTAGCGTAATGTTATATAGAATATAGCCTTCCTATAATGGACTATCTTACACTGAAGAATTTATCAAATACCGGTCCAGTAGTTCCTGAGATTAGCGCGTTCAAACAATCAATACAACAAACAAACTTGTCAGTTTTATATATTAGTGTACATGTCCTCAAGTAAGGTTTAAAGATGTGGAATATACCATTCTGCATCGCGTCGTGCATTCGCCGCACTAGGGCCGGTATCACGTGGCTGGAGTGCACCGAAAAGTTATCACCTGGCCCAAACACGTTGCATGGGACCACGGACGTGAACGTACACCCGTGCTGCTCGCTGTAGCCCCTGGGGGGGTACAACGGACACCAAGTCATAATTGGTAGCAGCGGTAGGATAACAAAAGTCAAAATTACATTATTATACAGAGTGGTACCGACGATACGACATTAAATAACTTCACTGCTCACTTTGAAGTTAAACATTACTTTGGTATAATTCAATGTATTTAAATATAGAATTTAAGAAAAATATATATTCTAACAAACTAAATATGTACGTTTAAATACGATCGCTGCGAAAATGAAACGGACCGGTGAAACACAAAGGTCGCGGCGCGGTAACCGAAAGGCCAAGTCCAAGGCCATTTTTACATTTTTGATACAGAGGAGTATAATATTGTTTATATACAAAAGTAATAATAAAATTATTTTGCTATAATCCGCGAAGAATTCTTCGCGGATTATAGCAAAATAATTTTATTATTACTTTTGTATTATGGATCTCCGCAAAGTAACGCCTAATTCTATAAATTATTGTTTATATACTTCATACACTTAGCATTGCATGTATACTCTTAACAAACGCTTATTACAGTAAAATAATTTTATTGTAACTTCGTTTTTATATATAGCCATGTGGTATCCGGCTAAGTAGAATAGTACCACCCTCATTTCTTACCGAGGTGTAGTAAAAGGCGACTAATGTAAGACGACCCGCCGTGTGGTATCCGGCTGAGTTAAATAAACCAACCTGACTTCTTACCGAGGTGTCGTAAAATACGACTAAGGTAAGTTTACGTCAAGCAGGCGGCCGGTCGTAAAAACGCAGCCAAATTATGTGACAGCATGTTTATAACACGTTGGGCCGACCCCACTTAAAGTGGGATAAGGGCAGGCAGGATATATAATTTTATTGTAACTTCTGTACTTTCGAGCTAAATAAATTAATTAATTACCTGTTAAGTACATCGATCATACGTTTAGCGTAACTATAGCCATAATTGGAGGTGTGAGGTGGCCCGTTGTGTATCTGAAATACAAAAAAATATTACTTTATTCGTGTCAACTGAAACGTTAAAATACTCTCAATTATAAACATACTAAACAATACTTAGGTCTCCGTTGTAGGAGAGAAGGGTTGGAGCTAAGACCTACGACGCTGCTCCAATGCTAATTGTTAGGTTTCACATATCCCTAGAATTATTTAGAATTATTCAGGTTTCCTCCTGAAGTTTTCTTTTACCGAATAGCCTGTGATAAGTAGTTAATATCAACTAGGCATATAATAGTTTAATACTTGGTTGACCTAGCCATGCTCGGCAATTTTTTACAGATTAAAAAAAGAAAAAATATTTTTAGTAGGTGGGGGTAGGTATATTCATTTTTCGAGACTGCCCGTTCCCCGAATAAGCTACGCTGACTTGATAATTTACGACTTAAATAGGATTTTATATTAAATTTAAATGTTAGTATTTTTTTTAATGCCCTAAAACAGTTATAAAACGATTTTTTTTAATAAAACCTAGCTAGATCGATTGTTTTCCCCTAAAACCCTGAATAAAACCCTAAAAGCTGAATTTCAGGTAAATCGTTTGAGCCGTTTCCGAGTTTCCCAAAAATATGTATATATAAATTCAATATTAACACGATTTAAATATTAAACGTACTAAGCAATACATAGGCCTCCTCTTTACGTTTTTGGAGAGAAGGATTGGAGCTAAGACCTACCACGCTGCTCCAATGCGGATTGGTAGGTTACACATAGCCCTATATTTCTCTACCGAACCGATTTTTTCTTTTACAGAATAGCCTATGATAAGTAGTTAATATCAACTAGGAATATAATCGTTTACAGAAATAGGCGTTACTTTGCGGAATCCCATAGTACAGAAGTTATGTTAGAATTTGGAATTATTTTGCTATAATCCGCGTTTGTTAAGAAAATCTATGTAATAATTATAGGAAGCAAAACCGTTCTCATACCTTATACATGCAGTACTAGCCAGTCAGTGTATCACGATTTTTTTCCCGAATTGAAATTATGAACATGAAAGTATTTATCGTGAGTTAATTATAAGAAATTTTTAATAAATTTCATCGTTTACTCATCGCACGCAAGGAAACCTTTTTTTTTGCCGCTTTCGCAATATTTTATATTGCTGCTCCTCACTTATTCATCTTAGCGTATTGTTGTATAGCCTATAGCCTTCCTCGATAAATGGACTATCTTACACTCAAAGAATATTTCAAATCAGTCCAGTAGTTCCTGAGATTAGCGCGTACAAACAAACAAAAAAATCTTCAGCTTCATATATAAGTAAAGAATTGTGCTTTACGATCTCCTGACGATGCTTCGGTTACAGGGCGAAACAATTGTTGAGATTGTGGCGGTGAATGTGTGCAGTGCTTGTGTATTGTTGTGCCATCGGTGTCGGGTAGTGCATGAGTTCTTACAAATTCTGAATGTATCAGGTATGAGAACGAATAGTACACTACATTTAGCATTACACATATTTTCTTTTATCGCGGATTATAGCAAATTAATATTCTCATTACTTTTGTAGTATTTTTTATTATTAACTTACTCACCATTGTTTCATCTATAGGATATGTAACTTTGTCGGGGAAAATACACGTGGACAAACACGACACAACCTTTTTGACTTTGTGTGTGTAGCTCGCGTGTAACACGTTATCATTTATGGCCATGTTTTCTCTCTGAAAAATAAAATATAGATCAATCTTTCATCATTATCATAATCAGTCATCTTTCCAAACTTTAACCACCATATCATCCACTCTAAGTAGGGTCGACACAACATGTTATAAACATGTCACGTGATTTGGCTACGTATTTTACGACGGGCCGCCTGCGTGATTTCAACTTACCTTATTCGTATTTTACGACACCTCGTTAACAAAGAGGGTGGTCTATTCTTCTCAACTGGATACCATACCGTGTGTTACCTTACCTTAGTGGCCTTTTACGACACCTCGGTAAGAAATGAGGGTATTCTATTCTAATCAGCCCGATACCACACGGCGGGTCGATTTACCTTAGTCGCCTTTTGCGACACTTCGGTAAGATATGAGGGTGATCTATTCTACTCAGCTGGATACTACACGGCTGGTTAACTTACCTTAGTCGCCTTTAACGACACCTCGGTAAGCAAGAGAGTGGTCTATTCTACTCAGCCGGATACCACAAGTCATCTGAATGTTACAGCAATGACGATGAAATATGGTGAAATTAAAGATTACTGATATCATGGCCTAACATATAATGTATAAATAAATTCCCATTTTTTGTAAGGGAAGAAAAATAAACATGTCATTATTTCTTCTCCAGCTATAGCTGTATTTTATTATATCTTTATTTTACAATCTAAAAAACAACGCTATGTTAACATTGATTTTTATCTGTCACGAATATCACAGATAATAATTAATAATCAATAAAGTGTATTTCATTGTTATGTTAAGGAGTTAAGCAGTAAGATAATAAAATATCACCATTCAAAAGCAATTGTTTACAAGTTGACTTGAATAGTCGAGGGCCAACATTTTCTATAAATGAATTTGTTGGCCTTCGAGTCTGGATAAATGAGGGGGGATAAAAATCAAGTGACGTCATCTTCTTGCCCTTATCCCACTCTGTGGGCTCGGCACATGTTAAAAAACTGTTGTCACATTACATGCCTTAGTCGTATTCTACGACACCTCGGTAAGAAGGAGGGTGGTCTATTCTACTCAGCCGGATACCACAGCAGGTCGACTTACCTTAGTCGCCTTTTACGACACTTCGGTAAGAAATGAGGGTGGCACTATTCTACTTAGCCGGATACCACACGGCTATATAAATATATGTAATATTTTATGAATTACTATATAGGCCGCATTTTAATACTGACGAATACATGCGTGGTTGTTTGTGTGCTCAGCTTGAGTATATGTCATCTTGGACGCATGTATAAATGTACCGTCGTATGACCAAGGTTGAGGCATGCGTGACGAACAATTCGCGACGCAGCGCAATCTATTATTTGAATTAAAACTTACAAAAAAGTCCAAATTGTGTTCCATGTTATGAAACAGTCCGCCAACCATTGCAGCTAAATGCACCACATGGGTAGGTTTGTGTTTATCGAATAGTGCCTCGGTCTGTGCCCTGTCTCTGGTGAAAAAAAAATTAAGTTATTGATAATTTATATACCATAAACTTAGTAGAAAAGTGACATCAAGGCTATGTCAGCTACACCTTGGGTATGCTTGTTCTCCTGTTAACCTGGCCAATCTCAAATTAGAGATCATCCCATTTGTAGTTGCGGTTTGGAAGAGGGAACCTATGATCACATCTTTTTTAATGACCACTCCTTATATAATATCTTACCACTGACAATTCCTCGTCTAATAAATTTTCAATGTTTACTAATAACACTTTTTGATGTATGTGTACACTCTGTTAGTGATAATTTTAAATAAACTAATATAAAAAATAATATAATATTATAATATTCTCTAACAAATTACTTAAGTTTATTTATATACAATTTATATAAATCATATTTATGTTTATAAGGATGTCATATAGACATCCTTTGGATTGAAGAAGATGTATAAAAGTTGTATCTGAGCTATTATATTCTGGCTATTTTGAAAGCTTCTTTGCATAAATTTTTTTATCAATCTCCCTTACACTTATAATCGATCAACTCCCAATGCAGGATCTAAGTTTTATATGTATAATATTTACACACCACACAATCCTTCAACCTTTTAAAAACAGTCTATTAGAAGGTATACAAATATTGTTTTTTCCAATGTGTTTGCTAAAATTTTGGGTTTGCAACTGCAATATTTTGGCACTTTTAAATGACTGAAGAAACTTGTGTATCACTATGTTCATTTTTTATTATTGCAAAAATCACTTAATGGATCAATTTCACTTTATTTATTATTATAGCCTGTTAACTGTATTTGATCATTCACTGTAAATTAATAATGATTTACTATACTTGATAGCCCAGTGGTGACTCTGTGCAACTCTTTCGAGGAAGTCACGAGTTCCAAGCCCAGGTAAGCACCAATGAGATTTTATATTAAAACTTATGTGTCTAATTGATAAATTTAATTTATCACATGCTGAAGGGTAATGTCGTGAGGAAATCTGTATATCTCTAGAGAAATCTCACAATCCACATTAGAGCAGAGTGGTAGGTCTTAGTTCCAAACCACTCCAAAAACGGAGAGAGAAGGCCTATGCCCAGCAGTTACTATCCCACTGCTAAAACACTCCACTGCTTGCACAGTTTTAATAGATTCAACACAGAATTAAATATATTTCTAAATCAATCAAAACCAGTAGGGTACAATCAGTGAGACACTAAGTGGCCCCACACAAGTTTTGAAGCAATATCCCAAAAATATAAATCACATCAGATATGAGCTATTAAACACAGGAACTTAAATTATAAAATGATATACTAACTTCTGCAAAGAGATTGTCTACAATACAATCAAAGAAACTATTGTTGTCAAGGTGAATGAAAAACAGCCTTACAATGATAAATAGATAGTTTAATAACTAAATGTTCTTAAATACATTATAATTTATCAGTTACCTAAGATCGGCATCCTTTGATCCACAAAATATCCAAGTCTCTGTATTATTTGGATTTAATTTTTTTTCTTCATAAATTACCTTTTTAATAGCTTGTCCTACAAGGCCAGAGCCTCCAGTCACAAGTATAATACTATTTTCAGCACTCATTATCGCAACACTTGTTGTTAAAATGCTAAAACGTTATCAAATACCGGAAAACGTTAAAGTTGTCATTGTCTTATATTAGGCCACGAAACGAAGTACGGTTCACGTAATAAATTTTAAACGATTCAGTGTAAAACAAAATATTGTAACACTAAAAATATAATTAATATTATTTTAAAGATTAAAAAAATAATAACAGCAAATAAAACGTTACTTTGTTATACAATATTTGACAAACCAAGGTTATATAAATATTTATATTAATACAACATTGTTAATATAATCTTTATAGAACGAGAGCCCGTGAACCCCAGGCCTTCGTCATTTTACAAAAGCTAAAACTTTAAAAGTTTGTCAGCGCATTCTCCCAACATAGGTAAGAACGTAATAATGTACCATCATTATGTTATTAGATCATCGTGGCTTTGGGAGATGAACGGTGATTAACGTGTATAAAATACCGATCTAATTTCGTCAAATTATAAAGTGTGATTTTTTGTATTACCTTCAGAATAATATTAAAAATCACGTCAGTCAATGCCAGGCACTTGGCATCGTGGCAACCCCGCGCCAGACACCTTTAAAGTTCATGAAATTTTAATTCTATGTATGTTATAGTATAAAAGCTGATTTTAATATGAAAAACTTATATAATATGAATACTTGGATAAGAATAAGATAATGTTTCCTAATTAACCAGACATTTTTGATAGTTGCAATCCTTGCCATGACAAGCATGTAAAGTACGAGCGAGTACGAGGTATACACATGGCTGGGTGTAAGCGTTATTATTTACTGCGCTGTTTTTGTTACTACTACGTTAAACAGAATTGGATTTTAATCAACATTAAGGGAGTCGGGGCAAGCGGTTGCCACGATGCTAAGTGTCTGGCATTTACTGACGTGATTTTTAATACTATTCTGAAGGTAATACCAAAAAATCACACTTTATAATTTGACGAAATTAGATCGGTATTTTACACACGTTAATCAACGGTCATCTCCCAAAGCCCCGATGATCCAAATTTCATTATGTGCCATCGTTCTTACCTTACTTCTGAAAAGCTTTCAGCTTCTATAAAATGACGAGGGTCTAGGGTTCACGGGCTCTCGCTCTATACCTTTTGCAAACAAGTCACATTCTGATTTCTGTTATCTATTCATTATTCTATGAGCAACTCGGCAAATATAGAGCATTTGACAACTATATTTTAAACTAAATAAAAGCATTATATGATCTCTTTCTAACCAGAAGAGATACTTCTAAGCAAGAATGAAATAGACATACGCCAGGGATATAAAAGAAATTGTTTTTTATAGTAGTTGATTATTTATTATTATAATAATTTTTGAATGATTAATATTCTAAACATTATAAATCGATTTTTAAATACACTCTTTTTTTTTTTTATAAATTAGATATGCGTTGTAAGATGCCACCAATTTATTCAATATAATCAATTTTTATTCGTGCTAGTCCACAATGTACTTCACATAAAATTGAAAATAAAGTTAAATTTTTAAAAGATTGACCTCCGAGATTCTTGCTGGTTGGTAAGAACAACATTTACTTAACTTAGGTATTGATTGTTGAAGATTTAAAATTTCTTTACAAGTATTATTTAAATTAAGATTGTTTTGATTTAAAAAAAACGAATCATTATGTTTTCTTTCTAATAATCTACAATAATGTTTTTTATATGAAAGAAGAAATAACTATAAAGCAATAAGTTATTAGTTTTTTTTGCTTTTACATAAAAAAAGACTTCAGAGTTCAATAGAGTCCTATTAATATTTCTGCTTGCTCCCGGGTCCGTACAATTTCTTCCTTGAATATTACATTTCAAAAGCGTAATAGCAAAGTCTATGCCACACATTATAAAATTTATCACGTTGGGGGTCAATATGACGTCACAATTGACGGGTTGATAAAATTATTGAGTTTCCAAAATAAAAGAAACAGTTTGGGCAGAACTTTATATACTATGTAATGACTAAAAGCAAAACAATTATACTACAAACTTATAAAACAGTGATTATAACTAACTTTTAACAACAGGGCCGAAACTTAATCGTTACATTATACAAAATGAGACTTATATCGAGTATCACCGTCTCACGTATCCGATGCATCCGCGAGGTAGGAACGATTCAACATCTCGGTACTAATCTAAATAATGAGCGGGCTTCCCCGAAATACGTTGGGTTGCTACAAAATACAAATTTTATTATATCTGATAACTATATAGGTGTGACACAATTAATACTTATAATCTTTATAAATGCAACTACTTTTTACTTTTCATTTATTACAAAATTGTTCCCCTCTAAAAGTTCGAAATTAAACTCTGCGACAGCATATGTCTAGCCTTTAAGGTTTACCCACTTTAAACATTTCTAATGGTTATCAAAAGACTACCTATATTACGATTTTAATCTTTCCACGCGGGTGGAGCCGCTGGCGATTACTAGTAAGATATAATTCCTTAATTTGATATTCAGATGGCAACAATCGGTGAACAGGGAATTCCATGTTTAAATAATAATTAAAAGTATCGATGAACCCACGTCTATAGACAAATATATTGGTACATTCAACTAATTTTTAACTTACATGTTGCCAGTATTTTTTAAAAGTTAAATCATATTGTCTATGCATGAATTCTGGCCGACGATTGGTTAATACTTTCTGATCGAGCTTCATTCTCGCTCTGAAAACGCCAAATACGCTTTCAAACCAAAATGGAGGATTTGTCGGTCGAGGTGTACGGTGAAAATGGTGCTTATTATAAGGTTTGTAAATTGTGAAGTACGACTGAGTTTAACGTAAAACGCATCATTTTTATTAGTGATTTATTAATTCAGTTATATCGAACTATAGTTTTACAGTTTTGTCACATACTTACTAAAATATTTTTCCGGGAAGATCATCGCGGCTGGAATGGACGCCATGTCCGACTGACAGGGCGTGAATTTTCCATGCGTTTTAATCTTATCTACTTTCTATAATAGTAGACGTGATTGTGAAATCGGAATAAACTTTGTGGTGTTCAGTTTCGTTGCGTGCATTCTCAGTTTGACCCAAAAAAAATTATTTTTATCTAGCGCATTACCAAGTTATTGGATCATCGCTTCTCTAAAATTCTTCTATATTTTTAGGCCATTGTCACCGACGTGCTCGACAACGAGGTTCTCGTAGCCTTTGAAAATGAGTGAGTTAATACTTGGATAATTTATGAGTTAATAAAAAGTGAAATCGGTTATTTACATGCACTATTTGGTTTTTAGCTGGCAGCCGGAATCAAAGTTTCCTTTTTCCCAAGTGTTCTTACCACCTAAGGATACTGGTAAACACACAGAATTCGTTGAACATCAAGAGGTCGAAGTGTTTGCGAGATCAAATGAAAAGGAAGCATGTGGGTGGTGGACAGCTAATATCAAGGTATTAAATTACATTTATTTTACTCTGCGTTAAACAATTATTCACATTAAATACATTACATATAGATGGCTCTAATATAGGTATGTTTCAAAATCGTATTAGATATTTACAGTGCTGTTGGACAAAATTGCACTGAGGTTTGTTACCAGCTGCTTCATTTATAAAAGAAATAATGAAAGTTGTAGAGTACAAAGAAAACCAGTACTTTAGACCCTTTATGTCAGTTGCAGATTAGCATAATGCAGTTTATTGATCATCAAACTTACAGCTCTTGAATATTCCTTATATAAGATTTCATTTCATCTAATATAACTTAACTTTTATCCCTCAAAATGTCTTCTTTCTTTTGTTAAAAGAAAGACATATACTTGGAAAATTTTATTATTGTAATAATTTAAAAATGAATATAGAAACATGTTAAGAATATTATAGAAATAATATTAAGTATAAGTGATATACAAATATGTTTTCTGTCATAACTGTTGATATAAAGTGTAAATTGCTCGTGTTA
Source organism: Morpho helenor (assembly GCA_029227775.1). Classification (NCBI taxonomy): domain Eukaryota; kingdom Metazoa; phylum Arthropoda; class Insecta; order Lepidoptera; family Nymphalidae; genus Morpho; species Morpho helenor. Next base: position 16,342,612 of record JARGCU010000020.1, on the reverse strand, counting down.
ACCATATATTCACTAAATATTGAATAATAATCAAGTATTTCGAGAATGTATTAGAATTTAATAATGTCAATTGATGGGAGACAAGACAAATACAATTAATAATAATTTTACATAAAAGATAAATTGATATTTTCAAAAGCTGCATCATATTAAAATAGATGAAAATTTAGTCATTAGATTTAATTCTGTTGTTTCTACTTGTGTTAATTAGTTGCTATGGAGATACTGTGTTTAGTTCAAGATTGTGTTTTTAAAGTAAATTTTTTCCACTCCAACTCTACTTAGAAATATACAACACATATCTGATTTTTCTGATCCACAGTGATCACTCTGTCAATTTGTATTGCAGTAATGTGATAGATCTAAGTTTGAACTCAAACTGATAAGAGGCCCAGCTTGGGAATAGGATATTGTGGAGTAGGTTATTTGATCCCATTCTTATAAACTTGTGTATAAACATCAAAATTCTACACAAAACAAAATTTGTGTGTACATGTACTGGCAACAACAAGTAATGGCCTGTTAGTATCTCACTGCTGGGCACAGGATTTCTCTCTTCTTTATAAATAAACTAGTGGCCTGCCCTATGCTTTGCACCGGTATAAAATATATATCCCATGTCAGTCAGTGTAAAAAAAATGATTAAAATCGATCCAGTAGTTTTGATTTATTCATCACTGCCCGTGGCCCGCAAGCATTAAATTTGGAGAAAAACAATTTCCTTTCCCTATACCAAGAAGATTTCCTGCTATCTTTGGAATATCTAAATTCATATAGTACATTTTTACTTATTTACTTTTACATTTTCCCTATGTATTTTATTTTTACAATTAATTACAGAATGTCTTTAAACAAACTCTTGAAAGAGCGACACATAGCTGCTAGATTCGAAGTGCTATAGGGGGCGAAGCGCGGCGTCCACACGACATTTTAAATCTGTAATATCTCCGAAAATGTGCACTTAAATTACATGCTGTAAACGGCTATATTGATCTATATTAAATTAACAATTTATTTAAGGTACTTAATTGGATAAGGATTAATGCTGTATTGTATAAAAATTGCTTCAAAAATAAGGCATTATTTTTCGTAAAAAGTAAAAGACAAAAAATGCTATTGTGGGTTATCCATAAGAGATAGACAGACATATACCATCGTGGACTTTTCTGTAGACCTTATCAAGGTGTACAAATACTTAGTACATCATTTTGATAAATCTCGTAGGGTTTAGCCTGCATTTGCAATGTAAGCGGAAAAAAATGTAAACAAATGTTTTAAAGTTTTATGCATACATAGGGATATATGGACAAACAAAGAATGCGACTTTGTTTTATAATATGTAGTGATAAATATATGGGACAATTACATTACAGTTTTTATAGAAAAAATCATTCGTGCATACCTTGAGTATGAACCCGTGCAATCAAACCCTAAATCTTGAGAAAGATGAATGATCACTGCGTCAAAGGGGTTAACGAGAATCTGTAAACTGCGAAAATGTTCGTTTACTAGTCTAGGATGTGATAATCAATGTTTGACTGGCCCATTGACGCAGTGGGTAGTGATCCTGCCTTCAGCGCCGCGGGTCGCGCATTCGATTCCCGCCGAGGGCCAACTTTTTCTATAAAAGAATTTGTTGGCTCTTCAAGCATGGGTGTATGTTTGTATTTAAGTATGTATTTAAAAATTATATATGTATATATTCACCAGTTGTCTGTCTACACCATAATACAAGTATTAAATTACTTTGGGGACGGACGACCGTGTGTGTAAGTGTCCCATATATTTATTTATTTTATTAATGTTTTGAAATGCGAGTATACTGCAGATTTTATTCGCGTACATTACTGAAGTGTGCTGTGGTGAAATCGACCTCTGACGCTGTGGTGCGAGGTCTTGCCTCCGCGAGGTTTCGTAGTCGATTTCCGGTTGATTCGATTAGGATTTTTTTCAATTTGGCGCATTGTGTTATTGCAAAAATTCGCTTGATTTAGCGAAAATATATGCAATGCCAAATGTAGTGTACTATCCATTCTATTATCTCCTGTTGATGCATTGGTTTTGGTGAAACGATTGTTGGGATTGTGGTAATGTATGTGTGCAATGATGGTGTATTGTGTTATTGGTGGTTTTTACGCATTTATCAGGTAGGAGAAAGGACAATACTATCTACATTTAGCATTACTTATATTTTCTTTAATTGCCAATTATAGCAAAATAGTATTTATTTAAAATATACCTATTTCGTAATAATGGTGTCATTTTTTTAGATTTAATATGTTATGCTATGTTAGACGAATTTAGTATTTGCAAAAATAAAATATATGCTGTCAAATCAAATTAAAACAATTATTTTTTTTAAAAATTTGCAAGTTCCCGAATCGTCAAGGATCAATGAAAATTTAATGAAACTACCCTTAAACCTTTCTATAAGCACGTCGCATATGTTAATATGGTATTTTTTTATTTAAATCAAACAAAATGAACAACGCGAGGCCGGGCACTGTCGATCCCGATATCAGCGTGCTTAGTGCGAGTTTTTTTAACCAACTCGATCGCGTTAGCGTAACACCTTGAGAAAGCAGAGAACCCACTCATAACAGTGGCTTCCACTTACATCCCTGTTAGGTCGACTTACCGAAAATATAGGCGTCCAAAAAGCGTCATGTATGACCCTGACTATCAAATAACGATCGCAAACACAGACACATATAACACACACAAACAGCGTCTTTGCCGACGAAGACGAGGTCCTAGTTTTCTGACGTGATGACTAATCGTCATTCATCAGCCCTCCACTACACGTCGCCCTAAGCCGCGGTCCGGCCTCACAGGAGGCACTCCTTAGGAGAAGTTCCCCATAGCTAGTAGGGCTCTTCGCAGCATTTCGCATCTTCGGTGATGCTTCTGCGCTCGCCCGTCGCGCCCGGTGACGCCGTAAAATCCGTTAGGGCTAACAGCATATAGTCAATTCGAAAAAAAAGCGTAACACCAGTTTGTATGACGCTACAACAGCGACATTTATTGACCGCTGTTCTAGCGCCATACAAATTGACGATACGCTAACGCGATCGCGTAGATTCAAGCAACTCGCACTAAACACGCAGAGTTGCGTACAAAAGCAATTTATTTAATTACTCATGACTGTTGTAGTACATAAAAATTTGTGTACATTGCGACATCTATTCAACTTGGCTAGATACGCTACGCATCACCTGCTATTCATCTAAAAGACTCGAGTATTCGCAGGAGACTGGCTCTTAAGACATCCTACACAGCTTTTTATACCTATCCCCCCTCTAAACTGCAATCGATATCGGTTTGTTTCCACCCCTGTTTGATCATCCATTAGCAGGTTCTGTCTTTGTCTTTCTAGATGATGCGGGGTGATTTCCTAGTGATAGAGTATCTGGAATGGGACAACTGCTACACGGAGATCGTGCCAAAGGACCGCCTGCGGGCGAAGACCACCAAGACGCCCATAGACAAGACCACCTTCCACAAGTTCGAGATCGCGGTGCCGGATGACCTCAAGGATTAGTGAGTATTTCAGCCTACAATCAAGTTGCAATCTTTTAGCGATAAAATACCAATGCTTGACATTGGTCAATCTAAGGCCCAGTATCCACCAAAGAGAGAAGGTGTGTTTTGAATACGAATTAAATATCATGATTTAAGCTAAACAGCGAGATGTGGAAATGGATTTTAGACCCAAGGTAACTTACCCTTGATGTTTTCCTTTGCCAAAAAACGTGAAATAAATTGCAATTATCAATTACACATATTTTTACAGAAAACTCATTGGTGCACTGCACGGGGTTCGAAACCGTGACCCCGCGAAAATTCCCACCCTATACCCCACGGTTTTTACCGCTGGGTTATCACTACTAGTAGTTTAGGTTAGGATTATTAGCATAAAATAATTTCGAAATTGGTAACAAATAAATCTATAATGAATTCATCAGTAAACCTGGTTGGCAAACCTGGTCAAAATTTAATTTCAACAATGAAATTACATTTGGTATAAATACAATCAAGATATATAAATAAACATTTAACACTTGTATTTAACAAGCAAACAATACAACCGAAGGTCACTTAATATCTTTAAGTCATATTTTGGTTTAAACATAATGTATTAATTAAGAGATTATGAAGTTAGCGGCATACTTGATAGTTTCACATATCCTACTGATATTATAAATGCGAAAGTTTGTGAGTGTGGATGTATGTTTGTTACTTTTTCACGGCGAATCCGCTGAACCAATATCGATGAAATTTGGCACAATTATTCCTTATACACCGGAATAACATATAGGCTATAGAAATCCTGTTATGACACTTAAAAGCGGCATCTAGTTATCAACCTATAACGCGAACGAAGTCGCAGGTAAAAGCTAGTATTATAAGACAATAATAAATGCCTTCAGGATATTACAGACTGTTATGCACAAAAATATTCTCTCTCCTGAATAGAAGGTTTGGAGATAAGACCCATCACGCTGCTCCAATGGGAAATGGCCATTTGCTAAGGTTTTACCAAAGATATATAAATTTCTTCATGATTTAATATTGTGAATCGCAAATTAGGCACATACGTTTAGAAAACTGATTGCACTAGCGGGCTTTGAAATCAATTATGCAGACAGATAGACACAGACATAAATACAGACACACACACTATCCGACAGACACAGTCATACAGACAAACAGACACAGTCAAAGACAACAAGACACACTATTCTCTTTTTACAGATTAAAATAACGCGGTAACATTCTACTTCATTGCTTGTTTACTGTACGGGGAATACCCGAGTTTTATTATAGGTTTTTTCTTTTATGTCGATGTACTTCAACTTAAATACAGCATTTCATTACTCAGTATTCTGTCAAAGGGTTTACTTTGTAAAGTTGTTAGTTGGTGATCTTAGTTTTTTCATATTACGCGATTTTTTTGCACACTTTTCTAAGCAACCTATTTGCCGTTAAAAAAAAGTGTTGCGTGTGTAGCAGACAAAAATACAGTGAGAGACAGATTACAGACAGGTAGGGAGGGAAATTCTTATTCAGCCCATATATTTTTTTTTATTGCATAATATACGAGCGCTTGACTGCAACCATGCCTGATGGTAAGCGATGATGCAGTCTAAGATGGAGCGCGCTTACCTAGAAGATGCCTATTCACTCTTGCTTTAAAGAGACCCATATTAAATGAACTGGGAAACACCGTGTGGTATCCGGCTGAATATAATAGTGCCACTCTCATTTCTTACCGAGGTGTCGTAAAAGGCGACTAAGGTAAGTCGACCCGCCGTGTGGTATCCGGCTGAGTAGAATAGACCAACCTCATTTCTTACCGAGGTGTCGTAAAAGGCGACTAAGGTAAGTTGATCCACCGTGTGGTATCCGGTTTAGTAGAATAGACCACCCTCTTTCTTACAGAGTTGTCGTAAAATACGACAGAGGTAAGTTGACGTCCGGTCGTAAAAACGCAGCCAAATCATGTGACAGCATGTTGATAACATGTTGTGCCGACTCCACTTAGAGTGGGATAAGGGCAGGAAGATGATGATGATGATTAAATGAACTGGGAAAGATAGATGCCGGGATAGAATTCCATTTCCTTGCTGTACGCAATAAAAAAGATAACACGAAGCGCTTGTGCCTTTGTGGGAGGTCAATGACGTAAGGGTGGAAACTCCCCCCGTGTCTAGCGGTGCGATGATAGAAAGGCGATGGAGGAACAAGGATGTATGAGTACTTGGAAGGTAAGAATGTGTGGATATAGTTCGCTTAGACCCTGTGCAAGACAGTAATGACTAAATGTAACTAGTCATAAGAATTATATTTTTGAAAGAGCAACCGCCGAGTATCTTGCTGGCTCTTCTCGGTAGGAACGGCTTTCCGAACCAGCAGTAGAGTTGACGATTCAAAAGTACTTGTTTACAAGTTTATTTGAAAGAATATTTTGAATTTGAATTCTATTCTACTCAACCGGATGTTTTAATTACACGTGTAGTTGATAAAACAAGGCGGTTCGACTTACCTTAGTTCCCTTTTACGACACCTCGGTAAGTTACGTGGGTATTCTATTCTACTCAACCGGACACTACACGACGCGTCAACTTTTCTAGTCTTGTTTTACGACACCTCTGTAAGAGATGATTGTTCTATTCTATTCAGATAACACACGGAATTTCCTCGTGACCTCCAGGATATTTTGAATTTGAATTTGAGTGCAATAGTGTTTTGTGTCCCCAGTGCCAAGGTGGAGAACGCGCACAAGGAGTTCCAGAAGGCGATCGGAGCAGCGCTGGTGTGGTACGTGGCGGAGCGCGGCGTGCTGGCCGTCATCTCCCGCTGCGAGACGTCGCAGAAGCGCGCGCAGATGCTGCAAGAGATGCACTTCAGGTTGGTACCCACACTACCCACCAACACTCAGCGTTTGGTGTAGAGTGTAGTATGGAAAAGGGACAAGGGAGACTACCAACTCCCAATTGTCCTTTGGTGTGGTTTGTGGAAAAGACATCTCCCAACCATTTTTCTTGTGCCCATTGAAAAGAAACATTAACCCACCACTAACATTTAAACCACCACTTTTGTTTAGCCCATTGAATAGGTACATTCACTCACTACAAACTTTTGAACCACCACTTTTGTTTAGCCCATTGAATAGGTACCTTCACTCACTACTAACTTTTGAATCACCACTTTTGTTTAGCCCATTGAATAGGTACATTTACTCACTACTAACTTTTGACCAACCACTTTTGCTTTAGCCCACAGGAAACGGATATCCATCTACTACTAGTTTTTGATCCACCCATGTGTTGTAGCCCATAGAACAGAGACATCCGCCTACTACTAATATTTGACCCACCTCTTTGTTGTACCCCATGGAAAAGTGACATATGTATGTCCCTTTGTTCCTCTCATCCTTTGGTGTAGTTCATGGCTAAGAATAAACATTTATCTTGGAATTCAAGGTGGTGATAGCCGAACTGATCTTAATGCAATGATGGTGTTGTACACTTTCAGCTTTTTCTATCGACCTCAAGTTAATGAGCTATTTATGAAGCTCAAATTATAATAATATGAAAATTATTAGTAGTTAATGTTCAGAAAAGAAAGTAGGTTGCTAAAAATAATTTAATCAGGTGAGTGATATGCTGTATGTACTCCTAGCCAGGAGTAACAGGCCCTTTAGCAATTTATTATCTTAGAATTATCATGTAAATCACATATAATCTTCTTTCTTCAGAACTGCTATATTAAAATTTAAAAGGGGTACTTACAATATGATATTTATAAGACTAGCCTTTAAAATTTATCCAAAAAAGAGGCAAACATTTTTTTTGAAAACATGTAAAGTTTTTAGCACTAAAAAGGAATCGCTTATGACGAGCCACATCTGAGGTGGAACTTCAGATGTGGCTCGTCGTAAGCATTCGTGCAGCTAGCTGACTCACTATTTGTACGAAGGTTGTGCTGATATAGACATGGAAGCTACAGGGCCAGCGGCATAAAACCTTTTGTCGCATTGGTAGTATAAGGTTTCCGACATGTACATTAAATTACGACGTATAGTAACTGCCTGTTACTATCCCACTGCTGGGCATAAGCCTCCTCTCCGATTTTTGATTGAATTACACATAACTCCAGAATTTTCTAGAGATATGCAGGTCCTCACGATGTCTTCCTTTTCCTTTACCGAGAAGCGTGTGATAAATTGCAATTATCAATTAGACATAACAGAAACATAAGTTTTTACTTTGCCATTATCTCGAATAAATAAAAATATCTTGATCAATTCATTGTTATTTTCATACATTACATGTTTGTAGCGACCCTATTAAGTTAAAAGAATTCTTGTGGTAGGGTTGCCTTGCATATTCCCTTAGTTACAATATAACAAAATTAAGTAATTAATTTCTTACCTAGGTGTAGTAAAGGCAACTAAGGTAAGTTGACCTGCCGTGTGGTATCCGGTTTAGTAGAATAGACCACCTTCTTTCTTACCGAGGTGTCGTAAAATTCGCCAGAGGTAGGTTGGCGTCAGGCAGGCGGTCGTAAAAACGCAGCCAAATCATGTGACAACATGTTTATAACATGTTGTGCCGACCCCACTTAGAGTGGGATAAGGGCAGCGAGATGATGAAGTTAAGTAATTAACGAAAAGTAAAAAGTTGTGTGTGTGCGTGCGTGTGTATATATTTATTTTTAATTATATAAGTAGTATATTTACCAGTTGTCCCTTGCCCATAACACAAGTATTAATTTTCATTTTACAATATTGTTCTATATATTAATTTAAAATTGATTATTTATAAGATTGTAAGTTTAATTCACAATACCATATTTATTGCCTATATTTTTATTGCAGAAATTTAACGCAAAAGTTGCTGCTATTAAAAAAGACTGAAGAGGCCGCGAGGCAGCTGGAGTCTACCAAAATACACAACCAGGGGGGGTAAGTTGAATTTATTAACTGAAACCTATTCAAAGTATGTATTTTTTTAACGCAAACACCATTATGTTGTGTCTTTTCATGTCCTTGACTTAGTTGCTTACCAGAACCAGTATTCTCTACTACTTACCAAATTATTGGTTTATTACACACTTTATTCAATTCATTATTCTACACCATAATTCTAACGTAATTCTTTGCTCTGTAAAATAATTAAATAAGAATTGCTCAAGCTAATCCATGAATATGATTAACTTCTCAGTCCTATTAGGTATGTCAACATTTTTTTTAAATAATTTGTCGGTACTTCAAGTTAAGATGTGTTTTTGCTGTTGGTCTGTAGCATTTGGGTCAGAAAGCTAATGGTTATACCACTATTAGGCGGTTGCCAGAGCCATGAGCAGGTAAATTGAGGAAGCTGATTGGGACTAGCATCTCCCTTACAACCCATATGGCTCTGAAACTTGGTCGTTCAGCCGGCTATGGAGAGGGCTATGCTCGGAGTATCTCTACGTGATGAAATCAGAAATGAGGAGATCAGTAGAAGGACCAAAGTGAAAGACAGCTCAATAGGTCTCGAAGCGGCAATGAGCAATGAAGAACCGATGGACGCTGGGGTCTCAAGGTGCTAGAGTGGCGACCCTGCACCGGAAAATGTAATGTAAGCAGACCCCTCACCAGATGGAATGACGACCTCAAAAAGGTCGCGGAAAGCTACTGGATCCAGGTGGTATAAGATCGTGTAGCGTGGAAGTCCATGGAAGAGAGCTATGTCCAACAGTAGACGGCTATTGGTTGACGAGAGAGAGAGATATATGTATTCACCAGTTGTCTGGCACCAATAACACAAGTATTAAACTACTCTGGGGATGGATGACCGTGTGTGTAGTACCATATATTAAAAAGAATGATGATTGGTTGCAGTTACACAGACGAATTCAGCGTCCGCGAGGAGCTGATGGGGCTCGCGATCGGCACGCACGGCGCCAACATCCAGCAGGCGCGCAAGGTGGCCGGCATCACCAACATCGAGCTGGAGGAGGTCTCTTGCACCTTCAAGATCTGTGGGGAGGTGAGAAGTCGGTGACAGGTATACATGTACACATGATGCTGGAGTTCGAACCCTGCACAGGCACTAATTAAGGTAAGGGCACTAGTAATTGACCATCTACTGATAGTTAATGTATAGAACCGGTTACACTTACGTGTTATTCTATCGGGTTAACCCGATTTTTAATTTAATATTATTGATTACTATTTTTTATTATCTACAACAAACAAAACGCTTACCTATTGTTTAAAAATTTCATACAAAACGGTCAACTACTAGTGCACTTGCCTTAATTTTGTATAGAAACTTATCTTTCCTTATTAGGACAGGATTCAAGCTCATTTATTAATAATTTGTGCATTATTTTCATATGGCCCATGATGTTTTTAAATTAAAAGATAGAGGTACTCATCTTTCCTTGTTTTGTTTTCACTTAACACTTTTTTTTTTACGAAAAATGTTTTCTGGCCTGACTGCAAACAATAGAATGGCTGCTCTCTGTACCCCTTGGACTCTGGGGCTTTTACTACAGGCAGTCGCGGGTCCGATTCTCGCCAACGAGCAACATAAAGAATAATTGTTGGTTCCTCAAGTCCCGATGTATCTATGTAATTTAAATATTTGTCTGTCATCCGTAACACAGAGTAATAAGTTATTTACTATGGGGGTGAAGGACCGTGTGTTTGTCCCATATATTTATTATTATATCTCGTTGCAGTCAATGGAGGCGGTGCGTTCCGCCCGCTCCCTGCTGGAGTATGCGGAAGAGTCCATCAAAGTCCCGCGGGCGCTGGTCGGGAAGGTCATCGGCAAGAACGGGAAGGTGATCCAGGAAATCGTCGACAAGAGTGGCGTTGTGCGGGTAAGCGACTATATGACCATAATACCACTACCAAACCTGCCTGCGAATTGTATTTAGGGTTATATCTTAATTAGAGGAAAGCCCAACGTCCAGATTAAATTTAATTTAAAATATTCTTTATTCAAATAAACTTGTAAACAAGTGCTTTTAATCGTCAACTCTACTGCTGGTTTGGAAAGTTGTTCTTACCGAGAAGAGCCAGCAAGAAACTCTGCGGTTTCTCTTTTAAAAATACAATTCTTAATACTAGTTACATTTAATTGTTTCTATCTTGTACAGGGACTAACAATATCTATCCACGCATTCTTATCGTCTAAATAATCCTCAACAGTATAGTAGGCTTTCTGTATCAGTTTGTAAATTCTATAAAATAGTAATATGCAGCTACTTTATTTTACTAACCTAAATTATCATGATAACTCTGACAGGGATAAAGATATGTTAAGCACAAAATAAGCTGAATTTTAATAATATTTATTATTTAATAATAATGATCTTTATTTGCTGTAAGATGGTGAGGACATTATTAGTTTCCTGACATTAAACTTACTTAATAGTATGCAAATAATTTTGTTTACATTAACATTGTAAGATTTATAAAGTTTTGAATAACATAAAGCCCTTAATTTTTAAATTTTACAATATCTTATTATAACAAGTTATATAAATACGATAATATGGTAAAAAAAATATATACTATGATAATGTACTAATGTACTAAACATTTAAAATTGATATTGACTAATTAACGCTTACAATTAATAATACAAAATATGTAATTAGCACACCATTATTGTCCACTACCACTCTGTATTCTGAAATATCATCATCACATGTCATTTCTTATCTTGTTTGACATATGTTGTCTGCTACAAAGGCGGTCGGTACGGTTTCCAGGTGAAGGTGGAGGGCGACAACGAGCCGCAGCCGTCGGCGCCGCGGGAGGAGGGCATGGTGCCGTTCGTGTTCGTGGGCACGCGGGAGAACATCGCCAACGCGAAGGTGCTGGTCGAGTACCACGTGGCGCACCTCAAGGTGACTGATCATCATTCTCCTACACACTTATCCCATTAATAAATGGGGTGAACTATACCGCTATGAAGAATTACTCTTAATATCGACTCTATGCACTTTGAACTCCATTTTTTTTCAGTCTTATCATCCTCCTACTCTTATCTCACTCGTAAGTGTGGTTGGCACAACATGTTATAAACATGTCACATAATTTGGTTAGGTGTATTACGAACAGCCGTTTGCCTGACGTCAACTTACCTTAGTCGCCTTCTACGACACCTCGGTGAGATAGAGAGTGGTCTATTCTACTCAGCAGGATCACATGGCAGGTCCACTTACCTTAGACACCTTTTAGAAAACTTCAGTATGAAATTAGGGTGGTCTATTCTAGTCAGCCAATAAGAACAAGAAAAAAATCGTTGAGGGTATTTAGATACTTCGCAGATTATTTCAGTACTAGAAAATATTGTTGTTTTTATAAAAAATTAAAAGTTATTACATGCTTTTGAGGAAAAATGTGCATCTTTTGTAATTTTTTTGCATATCTGTGACTAATTAATCCATTGAACTCACAAGCATCACCTGTCTAAATACATTCATTAATTATAATCACTTCCCGTTATTTGTTCTGTTTTTGAGACTATGACAGACAAATTGTTTAATTGATTCAGGAGGTCGAGCAGCTAAGAGCAGAGAAGTTGGAGATCGACCAACAGTTGCGGGTGGTGATGGGCGGCAGCGGCTCCTCGTACCCGCCGCCCCGCGGAGCGCCGGCCGCGCGCGCGCGCCGCCCCCGCCCGCCGCAGCAGCGGTACCCGCCCGGTATGTCATACCGATAACAACTTGACTTATAATGCCTCGTAAGATTTAGATTAAGTTATTAGTTTTAAGTAAAAATGGTCGCCATTGAACACCAGCGTTGAGGTACTCCTCAACTTAAGCTGAATGGTGGTTAGGGTTGCCACCCGTACTATTTTTTTATTTATTTTATTTATTTATTTATTTGTTCATACACAATATTAAAGTTACATAAATAGGTGTGAACATAAACTTATTCAAGTTTTACCGCACACCAGAGTCAGTCGACAGATAGTGTAGCAAAACAAAATACAATATATATATTTCTTATACAGTATACATACTATTTAAGACTATAATACTACTAATTATACTACTATTAAAGATTATGAAGTTAATAAGGTAGGCTTAAAAAAATATTGTTGACAAAAGTGTCGAGTTTATATAAGTCTACCTTGTTACAAATAAAATGATTACATGCTAATACAGGATGATTTTCGCCGCAAGTTACAACAGATATTAATAATACATATTACACATAAATGATTCTAAAGTTATTGTAGATTGTGTGTACTATACTATATAGTATCGTACTATATTTTAGTCAATTGTACTAGGACGAAAATTACTCTATTTATATTGCTAACTCAATTGTCGCGCTTTTTTTTAATCAACTGTGAATGGAACGCACCCGCAGCACTGCATAAGGAATGAACGAAACTCATTCGTGTATTTACGGGGCTTAGTTAGTTAGTAACTCTAACGCCTTTGTCATTGTTCAGCGAAAAGTAATAATAAATAATCATGCAAAAATAAATAATGATTGAAAAAGATATGTACTATTTTTTTCCTGAATTTCCTAAAAGTACTATATTTTTTTGATTCAAAAAGAAAAATACTATTTTTCTTCAAAACAAATTCAGAAACCCCAATTTTTAATATCACATTTCTGTGTATCTGTCTTAATTTTACTTCTTCTTTCTATTAATTTACTTATTTACTTTACTCGTTTTTTAATTTACTGTGACGTTATCAATAAAAGGTTTTGTTTTGATTTGATTTGAAAGTATTATGGTGGTGAAGTGTGAACCCGCTGTGCGAATCGCAGAGTGGAAGAACCTCTATCCATTATAGAATAGGCGTTACTTTGCGGAGATAGAAAAGAAATAATGCAATTATTTTGCTATAATCCGCGATAAAGTGAAATAGAAAATATATATAATGCTAAATGTAGAGTGGGCAATTCGTTTTCATACCTGATACCTGAAAACTTCGTAAAAACATATGCACAAACTACTCCACTATACACAAGCACTACATATGTTCACTATCACAAACTCAACAATCCTTTTAGCCCGCAACCGAAGCATCATCAGAAGATAACTCTACGACAAAATGTTTTTGAATTGATTGCAAAATTTTATAATAGAATCTTACTCCCACAGACGATTTATGTACTGTTGCAAAGCAGGAGCCTCAAGCATGTCGGTTCCTACTTTGTCTATTATATCGAACCTAATCCGATACAGCTGTGACCGTGACTCAGTGTAGGTGTGTGTTGCAGGCGCGCGGCGAACCACGCCCGAGCTGGGTGAGGAGCGCGGCGACGGCTCGTACCGCGGCCGCACGCGACCCCCACGGCCCAACAGGTGACCATTTTACTGTACCATATTAGCTTTACCCTTTACCACCTTTACCTACTTAGATATGTTCGACAGATGACCCTCTACTTAGGTATGTTTGACAGATGACCCTCTACTTAGGTATGTTCGACAGATGACCCTCTACTTAGGTATGTTTGACAGATGACCCTCTACTTAGGTATGTTCGACAGATGACCCTCTACTTAGGTATGTTTGACAGATGACCCTCTACTTAGGTATGTTTGACAGATGACCCTCTACTTAGGTATGTTCGATAGATGACCCTCTACTTAGGTATGTTTGACAGATGACCCTCTACTTAGGTATGTTCGACAGATGACCCTTTACTCTCATTTAAAAAATCTTGTCAATATTTAAATAAAATTTGGTTTTTTATTAATATTATTTTACATATTATAGTATGAGAGTAGATAAAGTAGTGTATGACACTGTACATAACTTGGTCTTATAACCTTATTATGCAATAGTATCATAATCTACTATTATTCTATTTGTGTTCGAATAGATCAAGTGAACGCCGCGGAGAGGAAAGGCGTGTCCCACTAGAAAACGGACGTGCGCATCCTCGCCCGCCGCGGGACGCGCGCGAGCCGCGGGACAATCGGGACGCGCGCGAGCCACGGGAGAATCGGGACTCGCGGGACACGAGGGACACGCGGGACGCCCGGGACGCGGTGAGTGCGATATTTATTTAATTCTAATTAAAAGAGTGTCAACCACTTATATTAATTGAAGGTTGCTCATTTTATTTTTTATATTTATCATTACTCTCTTTTACAGTGTCGAAGAGTAGCTATATCCACATATTCATATCATCTATGCAATCCTCAAGAGTATTGTATGTAGGCTTTCTGTATCAGCCTCCTTTTGATAGTTCAAAATTCAAAATATTCTTAATTCAAATAAACTTGTTCACTAGTGCTTTTGAATCGTCAACTCTACTGCTGGTTCGGAAAGCTGTTCCTACCGAGAAGAGCCAGCAAGAAACTCGGCGGTTGATCTTTTCAACATAATACTTATAACTATTTACATTTAGTATTTACTAACTTGTACAGGGTTGAAGAGTAGCTATATCTACACATTCTTATCATCTATGCAGTTTTCATGATAGTAGGCTTTCTGTATCAGCCTCTCTTTAACAGTGTTTTTAAACTGATATAATGGCAAAGTTATAATTGATTGTGGAATTTTATTGTCGGATCTTATACCCAAACGACTTACGTTCTCTTGCAAGGCGCAAAGCAGGAGCCGCAAGCTTATGTTGGTGCCTACTTTGTCTATTATCTCGGTATTTTGCATTAAACTAAATAAGTAATATTTTGAATACGAAAAAGATTTAAATAGAGATGCCTTTATGGTGAGCTGGGATAGCCCAGCAGTGAGACAGGGCGACTTTTTCTAAGGGGTCACGAGTTCAAATCCTGGGCAGGCACCAGTGAATTTTTCTATTAAAAAAACTTGTTTCTAATTGATAATTGCAATTTATTATGCTTTATGGTGAAGGAAATCGTGAGGAAACCTGCATATCTCTAGAGAATTCTGGGGATATGTGTAACCTACCAATCCGCATTGGAGCAGCGTGGTAGGTCTTAGCTCCAACCCTTCTCTGAGAGAGAGAGGGGGCCTATGCCCAGCATTGGGATAGTAACAGGCCGTTACTTTAGTATTACTTTTCGGTTGCAGAGCGGGCGCAGACGCGACGACAGGCGGCGGCAGACCGACGACGAGAGCTCCGTGCTCGACAGCCAGGACGTGTCCAGCGCGGACCGGGGTGAGTGAGGGGGGGAGTGGGGGAGAGGGTACGCAAGCGAGGGTTACCTGTAATCCGACGAATCCCCTGTTATATCTCTAGTTATAGTCAAAAGGATAATTGGGTCTTGATTTTGATATCTAACGGTATAAAAATTTGAATTAAAGAAAAAAAAATTATTAATAATCCATTATTTTGATACGAAAAAATTCATTATTTTTAAAAGGGGAAAAAATCGATTATTTATTAATCGATTTTTTCTACTCCAAGTTACATCCCTACTCTCGAACCAGTTTTAATGACGAACTCAAAAGTATTGAATAGAACCAGACCATAGATACTGAATTACAAAACAAGTCAACTAGACAAGCCATAAAGTTAGAAAAGTATTATAACTGGAACACCAAAGATAATTTTTATCTCGATAAAGCATTTCAATTTTTTATTTTGATAGTTTGACAATTTAAAAAATATACAATTTAAAAAATTCACTGCCACAGATGATAAAGCTCAGTTAGGCTCTACACATGTGACCCTTGCTTCAAAGACAAAATTTTCAAAAAAAGTATTACTTGTTTTTTTAAATAATTTTCTTCCATTTAAGTTAATTGCTAACATATCACGAATACTGGATGTTCTACAAAGATATACGAAATCTGAAAATATTACTGAATGTGCTAGTTAAAATGTAGTTTGTAGTTATATATTCTATACTATATCTATATTATGTATCTATTTATATTTAGTGGATATTTCGATTGTTCTGGCACCCTATTTATTACATTTTAATTAGTACAGTACTTTAGCTCGCAAACGCGCGTGAATATTGTAGACAGTCTGAACTAGAAGCGTTGTTATGATGAAAGATTAAGTTGAATTAGGGTTGCCATTTTTCTATGATTTAAGTCAAGAACATGAATATACAAAATTGCATAATGTTCGTGAAATAAATGTACGTTACGTTTGTCCCGCCGGGAGTGAAAGAAAAGACTCACCAGTCGGTAACAACAATTTTATTGGGTCGTAAGTCTACTGCCCGTCAATGCTATGCTTCGTAAGTAGGTAGGTGTGCGCTAGGTACTGCCCTGGCTTTGTCTATCTGCGGAGTAGGCCGTGCAGCGCGCGCCCGGAGAACGAAGAGCTGACCCGAAGAACGTCGGGCCCAGGCTCAAGGTCACTATAGTCCGGCTCTGGCTGAGATGGGGGTAAAAGGTGCCTTTTCCAACCCCGATATGACACCCTGAAAATGACGTCCAGCGTGTTAATTTTGTTTAGTGCCTTCTTCTCCTCTGATTGCGTGCACGGCAGCGTAGGCAAAGCAGGGCTAATGCGCTAGTGAAGTGATGATGTGCATGTCGCAATCAGAACGGAGAATAAAGAGAAGAACAAAGTAAAGAAAAAATGTAAAAAGTGAAATTTAAAGATACAATGAAAAAATAAATTGAAATGATTATAAAAACATGTTAAATTTAAAATGAAAGTTAATAAAAAAACTACAAATGAAACTACAATGAACTACTATGAATGACAATGGAAAAGTACTAAGGTTAAATTAAGGACGTTTGACAATGACGTCGCTTAGCAAGATGCAATGTAAGAAATTCTTCAGCACTTACCCAATACGTGGGGAAATAAATACACAAAATAAACTAGATATACATAGATATCTAGGCTGTTCGTCCTCTTCGAAGAAAGGGGCACGCACGATTATAGTCACAGGTCATCATGCCTGTGAACGTGCGCACCCCGTCGACTCAGGAAACGAACAGGCCGGGCTGACGGGCTAATGCGCCCGCGCCCACCTATGGCGAGACAAGAGGCGGGGAGCGGGAGGAGGGCCCGCGTCGTGTGACTAGAAATGAGTCACACGATTCCGCGCGTTAAATTATTGTTTAAATAATAAAATATACATAAATACGTTTAAATAAATATAAAAATACATAAATATACGTTTTTTACGTTACACGTTAAATATTAAATATTTACACAGTGTACGTTAAATATTTCGAAAATAATATATGGGGTGTACATGTCCTTAACACACTTAGTTTTTGAGTTAATTATTTGAAAAAAATACTTTTATTTTTAGAATTAATAATTATTGAATCACGATGGATAACATTAAAATTAATGGATGACTTATTTATTGATAATCATACAGGTACATAAATGTGGAATAAAATAATTTCTTACAAGATGTTTCACATACAACCTGCTTCAAATAGTTAGGTCAATAATATAAAAAACACATTGTCGCCGTCAATGTGACAATTGTGCGTATTTTGTCTCTTTGAATTATTCTAGGCTAACGAATGCGCGGTTGCATTAAGTGACCTTTTATAGACTTGTAACCTATATGCTTTCCAGTAGGTTATCACAGAGCTAGTCTCTAGCCGAGACTCGAGCTACTATAAGATTCTGATATCTAGGTCTCGAGCTGGGCTAATTTGTGGTCGTGGCAGTGGCGTAGCTAGTATATTTGGGGCCCGGGGCTAATTGTCACCTGGTGCCCCCCCCCCCCTTCTAAACAGTCTAAATAATTTTAGATTTCAGAACGTAATGACTTTAATATATAAATTTAAATTGGTTCAAAATGATAATAACTACATATAAAATAACATTAGATTATGATAAAATTTATTTAGAAAATTTAAAAACGAACCTTCCTCACTTTTTGAGTGGTAAAGTCCGTTGTTTCTTCATCGAGCTCTACAGCTAAGAAACTTTTTTGTGTTTATTGTAGAAAATATAATCATACAAAATCAATGTGCAAAAAGTTGAATAAGAGTCTTATTCAACTTTTTCTGAAATGATTTATTCATCAAACAAAATTAGTATCAAGTTTGGTGCCCCCCTTGCCAGTGGTGCCCTGGGGACCGCCCCTCTCGCCACCCCCTAGCTACGCCACTGGGTCATGGGGTGAAAATACATTGCGCCATAGCAACAAAAATTTTCATGCGTTACAAATTGGTAGCTCAAAATTCAACTTTCAATACAAATTTAGGTTTATACAATCGCAGAACAATTTCTGTATTATACCGTACATACACATAATAATTAACTGCACACAGTGATGCTAGTATCGGCTAATGATAAAATGCAAATGATACACGCTACCTCGTTAGCGTTTATTATAGTGTTAAAATGTCGTCAGTTATATACTACATTGTTTCCCCTGATCCCGGATAATAGATATTTATCTTATATTTTAGCCCGTTAGGTCCGTACCATGCGCGAATTTATTGATAAGTCGAGTTACTTCCTTTTTATCCTTTATCATAATAGGCACATAGGATTGTCTAATTTATATCGTGAATATTTCAGTGCAATCGATAAGTGTTTTATTTTATATCGCACACACAAACTTGTGAATTTTAAATAATCCTCGTAAACGTATATTAAACATAAACCTATTTATGGCAACCCTGATAGTGTGTGTTTTGGACTTATTCAAAACTTATTTATTCAAATTATTTATTATTTATTCAAATTATTGAAGTTATTCACGCCTGGTACGAATATAACCTATTATTGCACCAATATTGCTCTAGCTAACATAAATGGCAACCCCATCTTTTATAGGGAAGTTTTTTTTTTAATTTTATATAAATTTAATGTTTTATAAAAAAACTCACGCGCGTTCGCACTTTTTCTGTAAAGTTACATTCTGGTCGAATAGGCCACTTGTTTCCTCTGTCGGTGAAGTGAATCTGCCATTTCTGGATCTTGTCTTTGCCTCATAGATTAGAAACTTGTTTGTTGTCTATGCTTAGTTTGGATAACTAACTCGGGTGATGGTTCATTAAAATTATTTGTTATAATTAATATATTAATTAAAACTTAAAACAAAATTTTAGTTATTATTATAGTGAATGATTTTTATCTACTTAAACCGACAAAACTTAACAGTTAGGGGATCCTTTACAGCAGTGATCAGTTTGAAACTGGCTTTTCAGTCTTTTAATGTGTTATATTAACTAAAATTATCCACTATACATCATAACGTTTATTATATAATAATATCGTCATTATTTGATTAATTTTAAGGCATATTAAATTAATTTTTGTTACAAATATTTGAATACAAAAAGAAGAACTACAAATTCAATTTCAAAATGATTAAAGTATCGTTAATTCTATATAGGGGATTTCTATTTTTAATTTTTTTAGAGGCCCATAATTATTAAAAAAAAATCATAAGGTAAATATAAAAGACATCTCCAAAAAAAAACCCAAACTCTGTAAACAAATACCTAGTTGTATCAAATCAAATCTTCCGCGTGGAAATCAGTGGGTCGCCAATTTTTTCCCGAATTAAAACTCAACATAAAAGTAATTGATGTGAGTTAACCCTTAGAGATTTGATTCTCTTAGGGAAAAGTTCAAAGAAATTTACGTTATGACTGTAGCTTCACAATACATCTACAGTAATATACTATTTGTACGTAAAAATATTCACTTGTATAGTAAAAATAGTGATAGGTATGACAGACATACAAGAAACAGACATAAACTAATTACGCCTAGATTACGCCTCCAAAAGGTCCGAAAATCATTTGTCGGTCTCGGTACACGTTTTTATAACAAAATTCCTCAACATTATCAAGACTTGCCTTTACACAAGTTTAGAAATTATCTCAAAACGATGTTGCTACATAAAGCTTACTATACTATTGAGGATTATTTGAGTGATAGCTTATCTTAACTGCAGTCAGCTACGCATCCAGTTGCAACGATTATCTTGTAACCATCAAATTGTAATAATTTTTTAAAAGATTAGCCGCCGAGTTTCTTGCTGATTCTTCTCGGTAGGAGCAAACTTCCGAATCAGTGGTAGCTTCTTTAAAACATTTGACGATTCAAAAGTACTGTAAACAGTCCACTTGAATAAAGAATATTTTGAAGTTGAATTTGAATTTAGAGACAGTGACATTCTATCGCGGGCTTTTTTTGTAGTATTTTTTAGATCTACAATTCTCTAATACATTAATTTAGTGTAACTGCTGATTTACGTATCGCACTCGTCGTCGTTTTTTTAAACCGTGCTACCTCTTCAAAATAATTTACATAAAACGGTAATGTACTATTAACGTAAACATTTCAAAATAATTGCACTACTTTTTAGTAGAAACCGTTCAATAATCCATTCAGTAGATTTTGAGCAAAACGAACATACAGAGAGACAGATTTTGGGAACTTTCTATAATAAGTATAGACAATTATTTTTTTTAATTTATCATAGCACAACTCCTTTATTTCATAAAGTTACTTGTTTTATGAAACGTTAAAAGAACTAGTCAATTTATTTATCCGAACTAGGCATTGATGTTGGTAGTGCTGAATGCAATGGCGTTTCCAAACAGTAGCCATAGTGGAATGCGAGTATGTAGTTGTTTATTGAGTGGATTCCAGAAGTGGCCTATTCTCCTCACGGGCTGGGATCAAAAGGCAACTGTTGGGATAAATAGTTAAGGAATATCGCACCCCAATATCGACGTTCGATACATTTTGATCGGACAGTGAAAATGTTATACAATAGGATATTTGACTGTGCATATTGTTGGAAATTAGAAACGTCTTTGTAAAGTAGCGTTACTATACCTACTAGGCAATGGTCTCCTTTCCTTTTGAGAGTAAAGTTTTGGAGCTTAGTTAGATAAATAAACTCATTGATGTTGTTGACGATTTTAACCCAGTTGTACATATTTTCACCTTTCGGCTATCCTATATACATATAAGTGAGATTCGGATATTTGTTGAAAAATTCAGACATTTTGAAAGTGGGTATTCTGAAAGCTCCGTAGGTAACTAGTAAAAGACGCGTGGCGACTCGCTTGCTTCAATCAATCACTGCATGTCCATTTATTTAGTTTTTACTAGCTTTTACCCGGAACTTCGTTCGCGTGGACTATTGTCGCGATGTTGATAATAGATGGCGCTTTTTGTTATCATATTCCCGTAGAATAAACAGGATTTCTCTTAGTCCGGTTTATAAGGAATAATTGTGCCAAATTTCATCGATATCGGTTCAGCGGATTCGCCGTGAAAGAGTAACAAACACATCGATACTTACAAACTTTCGCATTTATAATATTAGTAGGAAATTTAAATAGTTTTTCGTACTTCTTTGAATCATCAAAGACCACATGATAGGTAGATCCACTATGGTCTATGATAGTGGCAAGTTAATATAGAAAATACATGCTCAGTCATATATCCTATTGTTGAAATAGCCTATGGAATATCGGTGCCCTTTGTAGTGAACCGGGGTTTGTAGGCGGGTGCGGGTGTGGTTGGGGATAGGGTGTGGGTGGGGTGCGGGTGTAGTTGTGGGCGGGGTGTGGGTGTTGTGGGTGGGTGCGGGTGTCGAGTGATGACTGTGGTGTGCAGAGTCCGCGTCGTCGGAGGACGGCCGCGCCGCGGGGGACGCGCCCGCCGCCCGCCGCCGGCGCCGCAAGCGGCAAGGTAGACACGTACAGACAGCCTCGTAGCACCGGTTTAACATGTTAAACATACATATCACTATCAGATCGATAAGAAAAGGAACATGGAGTACGCAGAACTAAAAATGAAAGCATTTTTGCTCATCTAACACAAGCTATACGAAAAAACCCAAGCGAAACGAAATCTACCCAATTTTAACCATTCCGACATTTTGTTTGACTTTATTTCCTATTTAAATCGAATTCTCGGCTCCATATTTCTTTTTATTATTGCGACACCTCATTACATGTTCACCGCTTTAATGCTGGACTCTATGCGATATTCGATACAGTTTTGACAGATCAGTACTTGCTCTAACAAAGGTCGAAACATTGTTTCGGTATAAAACAAAAATTTACACTCAAAAATATTTTTCTATCTTAGTAGGGTTCTTTGAACAGCTTGAAAATCTATAATAAATGAAACTGTGAAGAACATTAAAGCAATCAAAAGCAATCTGCGAACTATATAATTAAGTGAACTGAAATTAACCGGTAAACCGAGCCCTTAATTCAGTTCAAATTTATTAAGTTAATCGTACATTGTACGCTCCTACAATGCGGAATCGAATATTGTGACTTTATCGAAAGTTTTATAGCACTTGGTTTCAAATTCTATTAAAGTAATAGCTATGTATTTCGAGAAATATAAAATTCTGAGAGGTTGGAAAATGCAATAAATATTTTTTTTAAATAGGCCAGTTTTGCTCTGTACTTACGTTTATTAACACAAATATAAACGTACAAATATAAATCGTAACTATCAAAAAGATGGTTTAAAGCAAAGAACAGATAATTAGTTATTCGGAGTGGCAAAACTAGTATAAAGCTATTTTTCCAGAAATTAAACGCGCTTCAGAAAATTGAATTTTAAGTAATTATGTAATTTCGCGTTATTGCGGTTCAAATTACCAAAATTGATATATTTTTCGATCATGCTTTGCACACCATCATCACTTTGCACCCACGCACAAAGCTTTTCGTTTTCTCATCTGCGTTGATGTTAAAATTTAAGGAATCGAAAAGTCGGTTTATCGAAAAAGGTTTTTAAAAAATTATCTCAATAATATAGCAAAAAATTGTAAACTACACCTATAAAATTAATAAGTGATCACATAATATATTTTTTTACATAATTCAATGTACCCATTAGTATTTTGAGCTTAGGGTGTTATTTCTTCTGCAATTTTTAAATGGCCGTCATTTATTAATTGCGATTTTTCAATTACTTCCAATCAAACTATAGTACCTTTTTTATGTCTTCTTTGTAATATAAACTAATAATAAATTCTTTGTAATGTAAACTATAGTACCTTTTTTATGTCTTCTTTTTCATATTAGGTGATAATTTTCACCTTTTTGATTTACGTTTCTGCATCTGGTGATTTATAAAATATACAATGGTACCTTGACGTACGAGTTTAACTCGTTCCGTAACCTTGCTTGTATCTCAAAGCAATTATCCCCATTTAAGTTAATTGAAAGGTGTCAGTGACATGTAGGATTTGAAACTGGATATTTTAACGTTTTTAGTCCAACCCTTCCCCGTTGAGCTATCACAACTATACAAATGATAGCAAATTTAAGCTATATTTTAATATAGCTTATACACATGCATCAATAAAAAAGTCATTTCATTCAAATCATTAGCTTGATCAATTTTTGTATATATCGGCTTTATTCATGTATATTTTTAATCCATTAGTTCTATTATTATTGAGTGGTTAAAATGTCTCAATTAAATGTGAAATTTATATAGGACAATAGTTTTTTTTTTAAATAAGAACGTTTTAACTATTAGTGATATAGAACTGTATGATGATTTTTAAATAGTACTTTATTGCATGCGATTTAATTAACTGTCACATGATGTAAGATTTTCAGATTGGAAAAAGAGTTTTATAACGGGGTTATGGCGAACGCTAGTTGATGGGAAACATCATCTGGCTTAGGGGGTTTTAATATAATTCAGAGTATAGCAGATGTTAACTGTATCAACTGGTTTAATTTCTAACAAATTGCAAAATAATTTAGCAAATGCTCGTGTAAAAAAACTATCATTGTTTCAAAGTTCTAGGTCAAAGACAATAAATACGTTAAATGTAATAATCCATAGAGTTATTATACATGAGTATGGCAGTCAAAGACGTGTAAATGAGTGTTGCAACAAATAATAACAATGGATAAAGATGAAACTAGTATATTTCATCTTTATCTAATCACACATAAAAAAGAGAGACAGATAATAAATCATTGGACATTGGAGACAGTCTTAAAGTTCCCCTACTCTAATATAATAATTCTTAAATAATATAATTCTATGAATATATCAGATCTATGTGTTAGCACCATGCTTTTCATTAACACCACTTACATAAGATTTGGAGCGGTCATGACGATCGGCTGTTTTGGTATTTACTATACCGCAAGTATCTTGAGCAGATATATCATTACAGATATATCATTACAGGTTTCACCTGCGACTTTGTTTGCGTCAATTTAAAAATTTAACTACCCTCAATTCTGTATTAATTTTTGTTCTTTTTCTTCTCAACCTAAATTTTTTCCGTTAGTCCCATAGCTTAAATTATACCATTAATATTGCTCCAGCTGATAAGTCGTAAAAGCGTAACGGACAGACTCACATTTACAATACTAGTATGGATAGCCGTTATTTGATATAAAATATTGTTACAACATGTTTCAAATCCTTCAAATAGTTGGATCAAAAAAGAGAAGTTGTTGAGAAAGAATAAATGGGTTGACTTTTCAGAAAATTGCTTCTTATTTATTGAATAAGTGTAAAGGTAAATATCGTTGTTATAATATTGTTTTAAAAACGGGGAGCAAAGAAAACTTTCATGTAATTGCTTGCTCCATAAGCACGTATAGATTTATATGTATCGAACTTATAAATCGTGGTTAGTGTTATTTATCTCATTTTATAAACTGCGTGGTAGTTAAGGTGATAACGGTCTAAATTCAAACAATTTCATTTTCTTAGGGAATTTTTTAATCATTTATTCATACAGTTACTTTTAAAAAATAGGTTTATACAATTTTTCGAATTATTAACAATTTAATTTAAATTATAATACCTTAACATACGTACGTGTTACAAATAAGTTTATCCTCTGACAAAATGTTTGCGAATTATTTGAAAATACCCCGAGATATCCGATCGTCATTATTCAAATCAAACGTTTCACATGCTCTCTATTCTACAAATTTATATTCTCGATGTGTTTATGTGTTTTCCTTACAATAGGTTATAGTTTTGACCTGCAGATGTATTTGTATGGTTAATAAGCTTTTTTTAAACGCTAAGGTCTTCTGTTTCATTTTTGATTATTTGTGTTGCTAACACTACCAGTATCAGCTTGATGTGAAATTAAAGAAAGAAAACATGTGAGATATTGTGATCTATAACAAAAAGTTATACGTTTCAGTGAATTGTATTTTTTTTTTTATTGAAATTTGGTCCATGATAAATGGGTTGCGTTAAAAAAAGACATTTACGATTTTGAAAATGTAAATATATTTCATCTTATTCTAATTTTAAATATACATATTCGAAATGCTAACAATTGATTAATTAATCTCTTTCCTGTTTCGTATCAACGAGAGGCCCAATCGTTTCTGTTTATGTACTACCAATTACTATGAAACGTTTGGATCTTAATAAGCTTAAAATTTGCAGCTGTAACGATATGTTGCTTTAAATGTGAATTTACTGTGTGTTACTATGTTAATTAGATTGAGTCAATCGTTGATGTTAGTACGACAGTGTACGTAAAGGGCCGTCGATGTATATACGTGGTTTGTTTATTTTTTTTTAAATTATAGATGTTGTTTGGGTAAATAGTTGATTTATTTTGTGTTGTGTGTGTGACAGGAGGCGGGTGGAAGAACGGCGTGAGCGCAGCACCGGCGGCGGCAGGCGCGGCGCCTGCGCCCGCTGCGGCGGCGGGCGGGGCGGGTGCGGCCGCGAGTGCGGGCGCTGTTGCGGGCGCGGGTGCGGGTGCGGGTGCGGGTGCGGGCGCGGGTGCGGGTGCGAGTGCGGGTGCGGGTGCGGGCGCCGGCAAGCCGCGGCGGGACGCGCCCAAGCCCAAGGCCGAGCCGCTGCTGAACGGCACGGCGTAATGCGGCCCGCGCCCGCGCCCCGCCGCCCCGTGACCGCGCCGCCCGCACGGCCGGCCGGCCGCCGCGCCCCGGCGTCCCGTCCGCGGCGGAGCCGGGGGACGCCGGCCGCGACTCACTCGTATTATGCTTTTGTAAGATTCGTGATTTGTATTCCTGATTATTCGTAATGAAAAATTGAACACGTGCACGTCGCTCCCCGGACGAGACTAACGAACACCCGTACGTACGCTACCGCGGCGGCGGCGCGCGGCGACCCGCGGCCGCACGGACGCGAACCGACACCGGTCGGGACGCTACGAATACGACGACTAAATTATGACTGAACGATTAAATTCTCGGATGGGAGGGTCTGGGGTACGTCTACCGTGACGCTCAGAGTTAAACGTCGGTAGCGAGATATCGATTACGAATTATGTACCTACTCTATAAGATTTCACTTAGCCTATACGAAATTCGAGCTAGTATCAGTTTGTAACCGCAGTCCGCGGTGGGACCGCCCGCACCGGTACGGGACCGTGATACGCATCGTTGCCGGGACATCACTACGAGTATATTTACAAAGTACGGATATGCTTTCGGGAGTTACGACTCGTGGATTCACCTGACTCGACTCGCGCCGGGCACCCGGCGCGCGACTCGGCGCGGCGCCCGGCGTCGGCCCCGCGGATGCCGGTCTCCAATATGTTATACACCGTCGGCATCCGCGTCCGTGACGCGACATGCGCTCCGGACTCGAGGGTCGACTTATTTTAGGTGTCTTTGGTTGGTCGGCCCCCACGGGCCCGAGTGGACCCCTTTTTGTTGATTTGGCCGCGCGGCGCCCCGAGTCGTCCGCCCGGGTGCCTCAATAAATTGTATCGGAATCATCATAAAATGTATCAAGCGAATCCACCATTAGGTACGAATTGTAAATGCAACTAGTGTATTTTGATATGTTTCTACGGACACTTGTTTTTTGTTTTTACATTTCATCATTAATTAGATTTACGGATAAGTTCGAATTTTGGACGACACTTGTAGGACGTTCGTAGTTTGTAGGAACGGAACGCGTATGACGACCGAGGGTTCGTTTATTCAAACTTTTAAACCGATAAAGTTGACAGTGATACATTTACGGAGGTCTCTTTTTCATTTGAAAACATTATTTGTAATAAAAAAAAAAGTAACAGTTGTGTTGTTTCTTTTTTTTGGTTTTAAGTAGAAATACATTGCCTTTATTTATTTCTCTATACATATAAAACCGTACTCTGATTTGTTTACAACTATTATATCTAATAAACTTTGGAACTGATGAAACTATTTCTTTTGTTTCTCCATGATATGAATGCGCGGGTAGAATATAAATTCAGATTCAGTCTTGAATACCTTCAATATAACATAAACAAATACAACAACAAAAAATCCAGTTAAATGATGAGCAACATCTAATCGATATATAGGCAAATGTGCAAAATAATACGATGCAAAAACATCAAATCCATAAGTTTTCTTCGATGTAAGGTCTATAATTAATGAACGCAAAATACACTATCTTGAAAGTA
The DNA here is from genome assembly GCA_029227775.1 of Morpho helenor. Classification (NCBI taxonomy): domain Eukaryota; kingdom Metazoa; phylum Arthropoda; class Insecta; order Lepidoptera; family Nymphalidae; genus Morpho; species Morpho helenor. The sequence goes on along the minus strand of JARGCU010000020.1, from coordinate 16,314,840 downwards.
CTAAGGATTCATGAACAAATAAATCTCGAAAGGTTCCCTTCAGAGTTGGATTTAGTGATTATATTCCCAAAATTAGACAGCTCAAAAAGTTAAAGTTGTAAATTGGATCCACTCTGGCCAATGAGATTTAGAGATGTCTAGGTGAAGAGCGCCAATAGCTTTCTAAGCGCAATGTGAATCTGGGATTTATTGGAAAGGGCTATAAAACTAGAAATATCTTGGAAAAAACCAGGAATTCAATTGTTTGTAACTAACAGTTTCCAATTTTAGAATAGAATAGAACAGAACATTCTTTATTGCACCACATAAAATTAAAATTGTACACCACACTTGAATCATCAAGGATCAATTAGATTTAATGAAGATACAACTAGATGGGAATGTTTTTACTGAGTAGAACCAGCAAGAATCTAGGTATCAATCTTTAAAACAATTGACATATTTAACCACAGTCTTGTTTGAAGCTGAAGGGACTTTCAAATCCAAGTGTTTTTATCATTCAATACAAAAAAAAATTTCTCCATATACCATTATCAATGTATGTAATTCATAAATAGGGCAATCGATTATCCATAAAACAGCAAATTTTTCTAGAAAATTTTATTACAATTGCTCAGACCTCTTATCAGACCTCAGATCTTAAATGATATGATATGACAACACAGATATGTAATGGAACTTTTTAGAAATTTTAAATGGATGGATTAGGAATATAGTCGTTATAACATATCCATTTATATCAAATATTAGAATAATAAAGGGCCTGCCGTTTGATCTCCGGCTGAAAAGAAAAGACCACTCATTCATTTCTCATTGACTGGCCATTTTCTATAAATGAATTTGTTGTTCTTCGAGTCTGGTGTGTATTTGTATTTAAGTATGTATTAAAAATTTATATATGTATATATTTACCAGTTTTCTCTCACCCATAAACACAAGTATTAAGTTACTTTGGAGACGGATGACCGTATATGTAAATGTCCCATATATTTATTTAAGAAACTCAAAAGGCGACTAAGGTAAATTAACCCGCCGTGTGGTATCCGGTTTAGTAGAATAGAACGCTCTCATTAATTGCCGAGGTGTCTTAAACTATGAGTAATGTAAGTTCACGTTAGACAGGTGACCGGTAAAATACATAGCCAAATCCTGTGACATCCTGAAATCCTGTTTACAACATGCTGACCCCACTTAGAGTGGGATAAGGACAGGAGAATGATTAGAATAGTAAAGGGTAGGTCAATATTAGTTATTCAGTGACTGGTCTGAATTCATAACTACCCGCGTACGATCCGTATATCTAAACGAAGGTGCCCAGCTCTGTGGGCTTGTCCCCGGCAACGATGAGGTGGTGGCATTAGAGCAGCCGGTGGCGGTCCTCGTGGCAGTCGTCGCTGTCGTCGCTGTCGCTGTGCGAGCAGGAGGAGTCGCTCCAGTGCTGGAACTCCTCCTTGTGGTGCTCCAGCGCCATCAGCGAGGGGAACAGGCTGTCGCACGCGCTGCACCTGCAATTGGGAAACGTTGATTTAAATAATAAATATATGGGACACTTCCAAACACGGTCGTCCGTCCCCAAACTAAGTAACTTAATACTTGTGTTATGGGTGACAGACAACTGGTGAATATATACATATATAATTTTTAAATACATACTTAAATACAATATATACACCCATGCTCAAAGACAAACAAATTTATTTATAGAAAATGTTAGCCCTCGGCGGAAATCGAATCCGCGACCCGCGGAGCTGAAGGCAGGGTCACTACCCACTGCTCCAACGGGCCAGTCAGATTTGATGCGGTGATATCAATTTTAGCGGTTTAATAATGTAAAATTGAAAATGTTTAAAAGATTTCCGCCGAGTTTCTTTCTGGTTCTTCTCGGTAAGAGCAACATTCCGAAACAGATGTAGCTTCATTAATCATATTGATCCATGAAGATTGAAAAGTGCTCGAAAGAGCTTATTTGAATAAAGATTTGATTTGAACACTACGACTTTGCGTTCAAAAATTCTGTGAACAGTTACGTTCAAAAATAAAGTGACATTAAGGTAAGAAATACAGATACGTTTAAAAATAGAAGGACATTCAGTTCAGAAATACAAGGACATTGAGTTCAGAAATATAAGGACATTGTGTTCAGGAATACAAGGACATTCAGTCCAGAAATACAAAGACAGAATCCTGAAATATAATGGCATTGAGTCCAAAAATACAAGGTATTTGATTCAAAAATATAAGGACATTAATAAAATACTAGCACAGTGAGTGCAATAATACAAGGACATTGAGTTTGGTACGATTGAAGTTAATATACCGGGTTAACAATATAAAAAAGAACTGTTATTCTTTTAAGAACAGTGAATAATACATAGCACATAATAATTTTATTTATTTAAATAAGTGGAGAATTAAATATGATAAGTTACCCGAAATGTCGTTTCTTCTGTTGATGATCGCTCAGCTGACGGCGTGTGGGGAACGATCTGTCGCACACGTTGCAGGTGAGCGCTTCGTCTGAAACGATAACATCTTATAATCTATCTTGTAGCTAAGGGTTAAGTTATAATAATGGTCAAAATTGACGGGAAGAGGCGCGCTGTACACCGGAAAAATCGTGCTTGCGAAACATAAGAGAGTGGACGGGAATTGCTTCCGTTTCGGAATTGTTTCGTCTTGCAATGGACAGAGTGGCATACAGTAAGTTAAAAGTGAAGTGGCACGAAAAGAAGAAGGGTTAAGTGATGTTTTATCTAGACCAGCGTCTCCCAACATTTCATGTGCCATTTTTTTTTTATTATGGAATAGGATGGCACCTTAGCCTTTCTAATATTGTTATACCCATGCACAAACTTCCACCACCGCCACCACGATACACAAATTCACTATCACAAACTCTACAATCGTTTCGCCCCGCAACTGAAGCATCATCAGGAGATAGACTCCACGGCAAAATCTCTACCGTGATTGTATCGTGCATAAAGACGGATAGTCCGGTCAAAAATTTAGCACCCTAATAATATTATAAACGCGAAAGTTTGTGAGTATGGATGTATGTTTGTTACTCTTTCACGGCGAATCCGCTGAACCAATATCGATGAAATTTGGCACAGTTATTCCTTATACACCGGAATAACATATAGGCTATAGAAATCCTGTTAATTCTACAGCAATAGGATGACATTAAAAGCGCCATCTATTATTGTAAAATGCTAGTTATATATATTTTCTATTTACTTTATCGCAGATTATTGCAAATTAATTTTATTATTACTTTTGTATTATTGTATAAATGTATATTGTAGGAAAAATAATAAAAAACTTTTAATATTTAAATGTTTAATTTAAGAAAATACCACAGGATCTTTAAATCTAAATACATTTATAAACTGATATGCAGTTTAAATTTACATTTTAATACGATATCGTAAAAAATATATAGTAAAGTTAGCGATAACTTAATGATAAAGGCAGCCGAAAATTGTGCGTTATATTAATAAGAAATTATAAATATAGAGACTTTTTACCCCAATACCATCCATTCTTAGATCAAAATCTAAGATCCTGTCTTCAGATTTGTATAACGACAACACTAAAACTGCAGTCTTTAATGTCTACTAGCCTATATCTAAAGGCAAGTCCAGACGTGCTAGAAAGACAAACAAACACTATTTTCGTATTAAACTTACGTAAAACGAATGCAAAGATAGTAGGACATCAAAATCCGAGTAACCGATAGACGCCACATTCATTATGTACACTGTAATCTTTGGATAGACGCAGATATCCGGTGACTTGATCTGACATAAATAATTATTGAATTCAATTGACACTAAAATGTCTCGAATTCATATTGACAAAATAACAATAATAAATATACGGAACACTTTCACGGTTGTACGTCCCCAAAATAAGTAACTTAATACGTGTGTTATGGGTGACACAACTGGTTAATATATACATGTATATATGCCTAATATTAAATACAAATATACACTGAGACTCGAAGAACCAACAAATTATTTATAGAAAATGTAGGCCCTCGGTGGGAATCGAACCCGCGACCCGCGGAGCTGAAGGCAGGTTAAAATGCGCGACGGGCCAGTTAAAAAAAATTAAAAACTTTCATAAATAACGAACCACTTAAAATAGATGAAATTCATTAGGAAGAGACATTTTCGCAGGGAAAATTAGTTCATATTATACTGTTGATATAAATATAGCGAAACTTGTTTTTGCTAACAGCGATGCGCAAGTCGACTTTATGCGTTGTAGAGCTGTAATTCAGACCCAGTAACTTGCAACACCGCGGATTGATTCAGGTTTCTTCACGACGGTATTCTTCGTTGACGGCTTTTCTATACTAATATATAAAGCTGAAGAGTTTGTTTGAACGCGCTAATCTCAGGAACTACTGGACCGATTTCTTTGAGTGTAAGATAGTCCATTAATCGAGGAAGGCTATAGGCTATATAACATCCCGCTAAGATAAATAGGAGAGGAGCAGCAATAAAAAATATTACGAAAACGGCAAAATTTAAAGTTGTCCTTGCGTGCGCTAAGTAAACTGTGAAAGTTATTCAAAATCATGTTTTACAATATTGTTCCCCTCTAAAAATAAAAGTCCGCGACAGCATAAGTCTAGCTTTTAAGGTTGTCCCACTTTAAGCATTTTTATAAACGGTTCATACAACTATGATAAGTCAATATAAAATTTGGTTCCGTAAAAATTTGATAAAATTAAAAAAAAAAGGAAATCACGCTAAAATCAATCCAAATTAGAAAACCACCAGATGTAAGTGCATAAAACATTCCATCAAATTCAGTTAAGCTGTTTAGTATTAAACCAACATGTACACCAGTTATATACATATATAAAAACTATATTTCTTAAAATTAACATGTTTCAGGCAAGACAATGGTTTATATTAAGCTGCCAAAATTTCAAATACATCCTGATTCTCCTAGTTTTAAAGATTGTTGCAGTAAAAAAACTTAATTTAGTTTAGTCTTGATGATTTAATGGACAAATAAATGTGAGATTCTTGAAAGTAAATTATAAAACTATCATATGCAATATATTAGACATTAATTTTCTTGAACAATAAACCATAGTTATAAAACTCAGCGAGCCGAAAAAATTGCCATATTAAATACATGCAATAAAGAAAAAGCAAATGAGATAAATCTGTCTCTTTTTTTACGTGTGATTAAACAAAATATACGAGTTTCATCTTCTTTCTCATTATTTATTGTGACAATTTTACAGGTCTTACTCTAGTATAATAACTCTATCCAATAAACACCATCCAACATATCTAAGTCCCATAGGTTTCCTCCTGTCATTTCAAATCAGCTTAGCTTAAATAGGATCCAGTAGTTTGTAAATTCAAAGATATTTAGTTATATCTTCTTCTGATCTAACAAAATACCTTTTTTTGTATTATAAAACCATCAGACTAAACTATAACTGTGACTTATTACTATTATCATGACATCACTAGTGGCAGTGGCAACACTATAAGGTAATTCTTTGTTTTAAAGAAAAAATAAATTTTAATTTTATCACGATTAATATTTCGAAAAATATTTTACTATATAAAGCCCAAATATAAATGTTACATGCCCAAAAATATCTCTTACTTTAATAATTTCCCAATAATTTTTTTACCAGATATGGGTTGTCTAAACATAAATCAAATTTTGAAGTTGTCATCCTGCTAAGTGCGTACCAAAGGCTTGCAACAATCTGTTACAGCTACAATTTCTTTGGTTTTTAGTCTGTGATTTTTTTGCCATAATTGAGTTCTAATTTTATTCAATTATCGGAAATTCCATGGTAATTAAACTCATGGTAAGCGAATACCAATCTTTAGCTAAAATTTTGGATTAGTATTTTTTTAGCTAATTAAAAAATATAATAAAAATAGCCTTATAAGTTTAAATGTAAGTTATAATAAAAGGATGGAACAAAATTGATACATAAAATTAAATTTGTTTAACTCTGTGTTAAATAGGCAGGGTATTTGACACAGAGGATTTGAACATGCTTCCAAAGACTCTTGCTCCGGACGATCCTCCTGGTATTGATCCTAACATCATCCACATCAAAGCTAGGACTTGAGCCACCGCACATATGATGGTCAGCGCTGTGCTTTGAAGGTGCAGCGCACAGTACAGTGTTGCCACTAGCGTGAAGCCATATAACACTGTTGTCACAGCCCGTTCCTTTGAGAACAATGACTTCATATGTGCCCACGGGCCATACAGGAAACTAAAACTGGAACAACAAAGTAATCATTAATATTTTGAAAACTACAACAGCTAAAGTAAAAGCCTACTATACTCGAAGATTATTTAGAAGATAAAAATGTGTGGCTATAGCTCTTTGAACCTGAACAAGACAGTAACGACTTAATGTAAATAGTATTAAGAATTATATTTTTAAAAGAGCAACTGCCGAGTTTCTTGCTGGCTCTTCTTGGTAGGAACAGCTTTCCGAACCAACAGTAGAGTTGACGATTCAAAAGCACTTGTTTACAAGTTTATTTGAATAAAGAATATTTTGAATTTGAAACAAATATTTCTGAAACTACAACAACGAAAGGAACCCCTGCTATTATTATTAAATCAATAATTATTAAAGAAATAATAATGATTTCTTTTAACCTTACAATAAACTAAATAACCATCAATATTTTTAAACGGCAACAATGAAAGTAAGTATTCAATAACGTTAACAGTGATTGCTTAGAAGTCTACAATATCATTTTTTTAACATATTTACATTAATCTGGTTTTCCAATTTCAATTAAAAAAAAACTGTTGATTAAGCTACGATACAACACACACACAAACTATTGTCTTAATAATACTTGTTAGATATTGTTTTCAAGGTGAATGTTATGTACCTGCTTGTCATTAATAAAATTTTTAATTAAAAAATCAATTAAAATGTATGTAAAACAATGTTGTTTATGGTTAGTGAGCACAGAGCACAAAATCACTGTATCAAAATACTAATTAGCTAACAAAATACTAATTGTCATCAATAAAATAGAATTTTTGAATTTAAACTATCGTGAGTGGAATTCATAATTAATGTATAGAAACCGGCTGTACTCACGTGTTATTTTCCCGTGTCAGTTCCCGCCGCGATAACGCCGCGTAAAGAGCTCATGAATAAGAGTGAAACTAGTCGGGCTCATGCGATAAAATAACACGTGAGTATAGCCGGTTTCTATACATTAATAAAATAGAAGTAACAAAATGATACTTACCTAAATATAAAGAAAACACTCCCCAGTGTAAATAATAGAGCAAACTTTCTGGCTTGTAAAAGTAGAAATGGTATGTATAAAAATGATAATATGAAACATAGTATACCTAATGACAAACATATACCAAATCCCATAAATCGTTGTGTTCGACTCTGAAATATCAAAAATATTTTAATTATAATAAAATGTTAATATAATTTGCAAAGATTAAACTAACATGTAATTAAAGATTATAAAAGCACCATCTATAAAACAAATGTAAAACTACATAAGATAAAAACTACATTACTTGTATATATGTATGTATTGACATATATTAATGTCATTAAAATTATATAAAAAGTATTTAAGCATTTCTGCTAGCATATTTGGATATGCACTTCTAAGTTTTGTACAAAAAAAAACACAAAACTTTTTATAATTAATTTGTGTATCTAAAATCTATCGAATGCAACATAGAAAAAAAGAAAATATCAATAGACAAAATAACACACCACTAGTTAAAAAAGAAATAACAGTAAATTTAATAATTTTGCTGAACAAAAAACAGCAAAATGTATAGACTCAGAGTTGGCTCTTAAATTATTTATCAAGTTATTAGTTATGGGTATATCCATAATTGATAACAAACATCATATTAAGAATCTTTCTATAGCTATGGAGATTATATAAATATCCAAAAACAATATTAGCATCTTTTTGTCATTTGGTGTAATCTCCTATCATTATTGCATTAAAATTTTTATAATCATCATTATGTACTAAAATAAGGCTATGGCTTACTAAAGTTAACAAGAACTATACGTATTATTATACATTTAATGAGTGAAGCAATTAGACAAAATAATATTTATGTATTTAATTATACACGTACGTAATTATAAATACGATACTTACTAAAGTGAAATATTCTTTCTGTACATTCTCAAACCATGTCCCGTTCGAGGTAGTGCTAGTGGGAGTTTCATCACTGCTCCGAGAGAAAAAACTAGGAGTTGAGAAGGGTAAACTAATTTTATAGCTTCGTCGGGTCTCATTTTGTAGTAAATATTGATCCAAATCTGATTTTAAGTTCGCCATTTTGTGTTATTCTTTTAATATTTGGTTTGTTTCACTGTTTCCTCGAAACAAAGTCAAGGAACTATTAGCTCTGTTAAAATATTCGTCACACAAATGTATCTAAAAACTTTGCAATGAATCACAGACAAACGTAGGAAATATTTGACAGTGACATTGATTGTGACAATTAATTGACATATTATTCAGTAGTCTATGATTGTAGATATCACTCTACTAGCATGTGGACTTTAGTCTATGGCAAAGACTACAGTGTACGTATAGGTCTGTGGTGGACTTTAGTAAATTAGTAGTGTATGTCATAGATAATACACTATATAGGATAGTGTATGTTTTGGTGTTCATTCGTATAGTTAGATTTATATATCTATAGTCGTTAAGTTGTTCTAGAGATTATTAATGTTATACTTTTTCTTACATTATCAATGTTATAATTTATCTACAACTTATATATTGGTAAGTTTTTATTATACCGATGGCAATCTGCTATCCGAGCTTCGAGCGGTACGTTATCTACGATATACGAAAAATAGATAGAATTTCCCACAAAACATCCACCATTTGTAGCACTTTCTGATTTCGTAATTACTTATCTAAACACTTTACCTCGCGCTTCTTGTTACTAAAATGAGCGCAATTTTCAAGTTTTTCTATATAATACCCTTATTTTTTCGTATATAAGTCTATACTATATTATAAATGTGAATGTCTGTCTGTAACAGACAAGACAACAGTGGAGCAATATTATTAACTTATATACATATAGTTACACATTTAAAGTATTGAACACTTAAATCGATTTCTGGGTTCAGTTTGAATAATAATATTTTGTCTGAAACCTACAATGTTACTTACCATAATCTGTATCGTCGCTGAAATCGTCCCGGGCGTGTCGGCGTACATTGTTGTTGTACCGGTCATGCGCGCAGGGCGGGCACACGCTGCGTGAATCTCGTTCGTCCAAGTCAGTGCTGCTCGCATCTGAATCGCCCTCGTCTATATGTACATCTTCAATTTTTATATTGTCAAGTTTCTCTTTTGTCTCCAACTGATCGTAGTCTTTGCGTTGGGGTCGGGTTTCTGTAAAGACAAATAAGATACTGTATTGTATGAGTTCATACTCGCACTAACATTTACATGTCCACTCTCGCTCAAGGCTCTGGTGTTACTGACGTCGTACGCTTGAGACAGTGTAAGAATATTCAAGTATTTTTTTATGTTTGTGTCTTTATATTTACAAGACAGTAATCATACATCTCAATCCACAAATAAATATGTTTGTTTTTCAGTAACTTTGAATAATACAGTCTCGTGTTGCGAACAAATTTAATTTTCTTTTATAAATTCACTTTGCTAATAGCTCTATATTATAATACTTTTATGTTTAAAAAAGGAATATTTTAATATCTAGAGTAATAAATTTATTTAAAAAGTACTAAATTTATTTGTCTAAGACGCTGAAAAATTACTAATTTTTTTTCTGCCTTATTCTATGAATACAGTACCGTGTTAGTATTAAATTAATAGACAACTTTAGACTATATACAACACTATAGACCATAACTACTACCACACAACACAACACTACACTTATTCGCTACTAAAACCATAAAGCAATGCTTTGCAATTTTCGATGATGTTTCGATTACGGGGCGAAATAACATTCGACACTACATAGATTTTCAGTAATATTATCCAACTGTAATAATGTAACGTCTAGATATTATATTATTAAAATTTAGCAATTTTTTTTATTAAAATACTAGGAGTCCCGCCCCAGCTTCGCACGGGTATAAAGCATATAGCCTATGTCACCCAGTAATAATCACAGTATTTCGCTACTCCATATTGAATTTTATTATACATATAAACCTTCCTCTTCAATCACTCTATATACTTAAAAAAAACCGCATCAAAATCTCTTGCGTAGTTTTAAAGATTTAAGCAAACATAGAGATATAAGGACAGACAGAGAAAGTGACTTTATTTTATACTATGTAGTAACGTTTATAGCTACTACTATTTTGATAATTGTCATATTTTTACCATACTTATCCAAAGACTAAATTACGTTTAGCTGTCATTTATGTTTTGTTTTTCCATGTCATAGTCGTTTTTGCTATACCACGTTTTATAGTGACTTGACGGGATAAAATAAATGCGGTCGAACGGGATAAAAAGTATCCTATATCCTTCTCTTGGTTCTAAGCAACATCTCCACCAATTTTCAGCCGAATTTGTTCATCTGTTCTTGAGTTATAAATAGTGTAACTAAGACCAACTTTCTTTTATATATATAGATGATATTATCCCAACGTCATCATCGCTATTTATACAGGGATTCTGCCGCTTCCCACAATACAATTTAAGAAATGGTAACACATAAATTGTGTTAAACAAAATTATATATTTATGTTTTTATTATTTATATCTGATATAAGTTATCTATAAAGTCGTATAAATACTTTGTGTCGTCAAGTATTTGTATTTGTATATATATCATCCTATCAAACATTTGGTCGAGTCAATTTATTGCAGTCACCACTTAATTATACGAGTTACGAGTAGATAAACAGTTGCCCGGTTATATTCTAAAACGGTTGTGTTAAATATTTGTTTAGTTAAATATAACTGAGGTGCTTATTGCGACATTTTATTAAAAACATTGCGTAAGTTCAAATATGGATTTTTGTTCCTAATTTATATATGTTGCTATTAAAACTTGTTTCTTGTTTACTTAATTCGAAATTAAATATATTTTTTTTTAATTAATGATATGGCGTAACTAGATTCAGAGCGTTCTGTATTATTATTATTTTTTTTTAGTAAAAAAATGAAATGTCAGAGGTCGATACAAGATACGGGACAAAGTTATCAAAAGTGTATCTCATGTTCTTTAATATATATAAATTTAATTGTAAAGCCATGTGATATCCGGCTAAATAGAATAGGTCACTCTCATTTCTTAGCGAGGTGACTCGAAAGGCGACTGAGGTAAGTTGATGCGCCGTATGATATAAAGCTGAGTAGAATAGACCTTCCTCTTTCTTACCGAGGTGTCGAAAAGGAAACTGAGATAAGTTAACCTGCCGCGTGGTATCCGGCTGAGTAGAATAGACCACCCTCATTTCTTACCGAGGTGTCGTAAAAGGCGACTTAACTTACCTTAAGTTAATCCGCCGTGTGGTATAAGGTTGAGTAGAATAGAATACCCTCTTTCTTACCCAGGTTTTGAAAATACGACTAAGGTAAGCGACATCAGGCAAGCGGCCGGTCGTAAATTACCTAGCCAAATGTGACAACAAGTTTATTACATGTTGTGCCGACCCCACTTAGAGTGGGATACTGATAAAGATGATGAGTTTGAGTTTGCTTTCACTCCTTCATCACCTTTCTTCCCTTTCCCCATTATTTGGGTCCGGGTGTCCTTATCATATTGCTCCATATCGCTCTACATTGTCTCTGGTTTTAAGTGAATGGGTTCCGGTTCCTTCCTGATATTGTACCACCACGTAGCTTGGATCTTCTCTCCCTCTTGGGCTTTCATCGCAATCAATTTTCCTGCAATTTATAATCAATCGGAGCTACCTTGAACAAACCTTGGATACATCATCATCTTCCTGCCCTTATCCTTAGTGGGGTCGGCACAACATGTTATAAACATGCTGTCACATGATTTGGCTGCGTTTCTACGACCGGCCGCCAGCCTGACGTCAACTTATCTCAGTCGTATTTTACGACACCTCGATAAAAAAGAGGGTGGTCTATTCTACTAAGCCGGATACCACACGGTGAGTCAACTTACCTTAGTCGCCTCTTACGACACCTCGGTAAGAAATAAGGTTGGTCTATTCTACTCAGCCGGATACCACACGGTGGGTCAACTTACCTTAGTCGCCTTTTACGACACCTCGGTAAGAAATGAGGATGGTATTATTCTATTACGCCGGATGCCACACGGCGTGAACGAACCTTGGATACAAAAGTAGTAAACCAAACCACCACCTACCACCCAACCATCTCAGCATTTTCATCTCGTTGACATGAAGGTTCGTTTGTTCGTGTATCTGAGTTACAGCCCAGCATTCCGAACCGTAGACCATAGTAGGTTCAGTCAGGCCAGTCATAGTTTTATAGTCATTAAAAACAATTAAATAGAATAAACAGTTAATTGTATGTTTATTAAGCACTATAGCATGTGAGCGGAGTCAGTCGGAATAATTTAATTGGCCCATAAATAAGAGAATTGTTAATTTACATATTGAATAGTAAGTAACGGCCTGTTACTATCCCACTGCTGGGCATAGGCCTCTTCTCTCCGTTTTTTTTTTGGAGAGAAGGATTGGAGCTTAGACCTACCACGCTGCTCCAATGCGGATTGGTAGGTAACACATATCCCCAGAATTCTCTAGAGATATGCAGGTTTCCTCACGATGTTTTCCTTCACCGAAAAGCGTGTGATAAATTGCAATTATCAATTAGACACATAAGTTTTACTAGAAAACTCATTGGTGCCTGCCCGGGGTTTGAACCCTAGACCTCGTCGAAAGAGGCGCACGTTGTTACCGCTGGGCTACCACAGCTTACTAACATATTGAATAAATTGCGAGAATACACAACAAATATGTATAGTTTATATCTGTAATATTTGTTTTTCCATTAGATATTTGTATAAGACGTAGTATTTCTATACATATCTTTAGTATATCTATCTCATCATTCTCCTGCCCTTATCCCACTCTAAGTGGGGTCGGCACAACATGCTATAAACATATTGTCACCTGACTTGGCTAGGTATTTTACGACGGGCCGCCTGCCTGACGTCAAATTACTTTAGTCGCCTTTTGAACACTTCTGTAAGAAGGTCTATTCTACTCAGTCGGATACCACACGGCGAGTTAACTTACCTTAGACGCCTTTTACGACATCTCGGTAAGAAAGTTGGTGGTTTATTCTACTCAGCCGAATACCACACGGAGGGTCCACTTACCTTAGTGGCCTTTTACAACATCTCGGTAAGAAATGAGGGTGGTCTATACAACTCATCCGGATACCACACGGCGGGTCAACTTACCTTAGTCACCTTTTACGGTAAGAAGAACGAGAATACAATAGACCATTCTCATGATACTTAGCCGGATACCACACACCCAGACATGTGTAAATAAAATTATTTATTGTTTTAGATAAAAATGGACAGAAATAATCCAAAAGTGGCAGTGATAGGGGCCGGTGTAATTGGCATGACCGTAGCTAAGATCCTACAGAAAGAATTGAGAAATACAAACATCACCATAATAGCTGATGGTTTTAAAGAAGATACCGTAAGTTGTGTTGCGGCCGGAATTTTCAGGCCTGGTACAAGCTTCAAGGGACCTACAAAAGAAATAACCAAGAAATGGATAGACGAATCCTGGTATTTCTGGCAGGACATTTTAAAAACAGACGAAGCGCCTCTCGCTGGTATTATGTCCTTATCTAGTTATATATTTTCAAAAGAGAACTACTTCATAACTAGAAACCATCTCATAGAAGATTTGGTTCCCATTTACAGAGCTGTTGATAAAGACGAGTTGAAATTATGCGGTGAAGGGTGGAAATACGGTTCGTTTTTTTCGACGATAAAAATTGGTTGCGACAAGTATTTGCCATGGGTAGAAAGATCGTTTATTGAAATGGGAGGGAAAATTGATGTGAAAAAAATCGACACATTCGCGTCATTACGTTCGGAATTCGATTTAGTTTTTAATTGCACAGGTATAGGTGCGAAGGTATTGTGCAACGATCACGATTTAGTATCTGTACGAGGACAAATTATAAAAGCTAAGGCGCCGTGGTTAAAAACTGCTTTTTATGGTGATTACGACACCTATATCATTCCTGGGATGGACGGTGTTGCCACTTTAGGCGGTGTAAGACAGTATGACAGTTATAATAAACAGGTTTGTAAATATGACGCGGCAGCCATTTTGGAACGGTGTACCGATTTGTTGCCGTCGTTAAAAAAGGCTGAAATCGTTGGTCATAAAGTTGGATTAAGACCGCATAGAGTGCCCGTGAGAGTTGAACCGGAATTTATCGATGGTGTTAAAGTTGTACATTGTTATGGCCACGGTGGATACGGTGTGATGTGTGCTCCGGGGACAGCGTTGGATGCTGTGAAATTGGGCGTGGACTTTTTGAAGACCAACGTCAGAAGCAAGATGTAATGAGGAACACAAATTATCTATGACTTTCAAAACTATGGCATCCTATTTTTAGCCTATGCGTTAAAATATCCTACTATAGGCATTTGTCTTTTATTTTCATTATTATGTACTTGTATATTACTCATTGAAATATAATTCAGAGTGAGAAATGAGAAAAAAGCAGTTTTTTCCTGTTTAATTTAAGTTTAGTTAAGTTTTTTCCTGTGTCATTGAATTCTTATTCCACTTTAATTGGGGTCGGTACAACTTGTTATAAACATGTTGTAACATAATTTGGATGCGTATTTTACGATCGGCCGCCTGCCTGGCGTCAACTTACTTTAATCGTATTTTACGACACTTTGGTTAGAAAGAGGGTGGTATACTCTACTCAGACGGATATCAAACGGCGGGTTGACTTACCTTAGTCGCCTTTACGACACCACGGTTAGAAAGAGGGTAGTATATTCTACTCAGCCGGATACCACACGGCGGGTTGACTTACCTTAGTCGCCTTTTACGACAACTCAGTAAGAATCAGGGTGGTATATTCTATTCAGCCGGATACCACACGACGGATCGACTTACCTTAGTGGCCTTTTACGATACCTCGGTAAGGAAGAGGGTGGTATACTGTACTCAGCCGGATTCCACGCGGCGGGTCGACTTACCTTAGTCACCTTTTACGACACCTCGGTAAGGAATGAGGATAGTCCATTCTACTTTACCGGATACCACAAAGCATTCAAAGAACCAACAATTGTTGGTTCTTTGTTAGAAAATGGCCCTCCCAACCGCGCTAACAGGTCTGTCAAAATATAGACAGACCGACAGACATTATAATTTATAATATTAGTATGTATGTAAATCTGGGTCAACAGAACCTAATCAGCAAATGCAACGCCGCGGCAGTATCTGGAGCGCAGAATCCCTGCGGTCCCGAGTATACATCATGCATATTAGAGTAATATCAAGATTAATATATTATGTCTAACCAAGTAAGGTGTTTTGTTTATTTATCAAAAAAATGAAATCAAAATAATCTTTATTGAAATAAGCTCTTTCAAACACTTTTGAATCGTCAAGGATCAATATGATTAATGAAGCTGGTAATGAACTGGTCTCTCTGTAACATCCGCTCTCAGAGCCGAACACCGACAGAAATGAAGGCATATTAAAAGAGATGTCAAGGACTTTCGACTAGGACACGACTTTCAGAAATGAAGAATACGACAGAAGAGAGTGACGAGGAAAGTTAAGCTCTTTCAAGCACTTTTGAATCGTCAAGGATCAATATGATTAATGAAGCTACAACTGGTTCGGAATATTGCTCTTACCGAGAAGAACCAGAAAGAAACTCGGCGGTCAATCTTTTAAACATTATTTAAGTATATTTCATAGTTATCATATATATAGAGGACTTGCTTTTACCCGTAACTTCGTGTGGACTGTATTGAAATTAATAGTAGTCCATCACAAAAATCAAATCGATATGACAAGACTAAGATAGATTTTGCATAAACCGAAATAATAAAAACTTTCTTAAAATAACTATTTCGCCGATTTTTACATGTTACCCCGGTATATAAACTTTAATCGTGCCAAATTTTATCCATATTAGTTCAGCAAATTGGCCATGAAAACGTAACATAGACAGACTTTCGGATTTATTATTAGTTTATTTATTTTACTAAATAACCCCCAGTATTGCTTATATCAATTGTACACTGTATTAGATCAATTAAATATATCCAGTTAATAGAAACCAAAATATATAAAAAAAATTCTCAAAATAATCTTTTGTTATAAAATGTGTCTAATTGAAATTGTAATAAATTTCAATTAGACACTTAATTTTTTTCGCTTTTTAGTAAAGGAATGATGTATTCCTTGGAGCGAGGGAACTTGCATATCTCTAGAGAAGTCTAGGGATTTGTGTATAAGGGTGGTCTATTCTATTCAGCTGGATACCACATGGTGAGTCTACTTACCTTAGTCGCCTTTTACGACACATCGGTAAGATATAAGGATAGTTAATTCTACTCTGCCGGATACCACACGACGGGTAACTTACCTTAGTCGCCTTTTACAACATCTCGGTAAGTAATGAGGGTAGTCAATTCTACTTTGCTGATACCACACAGCGGGTCAACTTACCTTATTCGTCTTTAACGACACCTCAGTAAGAAATGAGGGTGGGCTATTCTACTCTGCCGGATACCACGCCCATAATATGATATGGTAGTCTATTGTACTCTTACTGATATATCCTCTCTTCTTAATATGAGTAAGTTAACATAAACGAAGTCACGAGCCGTAACCACTATATATTTATGAAAGTAAATTAAGGTAAATTTAAAATCCATTAAAACGTTTTTTGGCTGCGAAAGAAATAAGACAAAACATTTCATTGAGAATATTAAAGAGGATTTGGAAAGGCTTTCTTTGAAATAAAAGAATGGAATAAATTGAGTTTCATTATTTGTTAAGGTTAGGTTATAACGTTAAGGTGAGTTGAAAGTTAAAATAAAATTTATAACACAAATTGTATATTATTATTATATCATCGTCATATTATTATATATCGTATATGTTGTATAATATAGGTAAGTCCGGCTTATTAGAAAAGAGCGTCCTATTTTTAACCGAGGTGTCGTAAAAGACGACTAAGGTAAGTTGATGTCAGACAGGCGGCCGGTCGAAAAATACTTAGCCAAATCATGTGACAACATGTTTATAACATGTGTCGACCCCACTTAAAGTGGGATAAGGGCAAAAGAATTATGAAATTTTAGAATAGAATACAACATGTTAGTAAGAAGAGACGATATATCATATTGTTACATGATTTGGCTAGGTATTTAAGGACCGGCCGCGTGCCTAACATCACCTTACCTTAATCATCTTTTACGACACCTCGGTAAGAAATGAGGGTGGTCTATTCTCAGTCGCATACCACATGGCTACGCTTACTTTTACTGAATAATTTAAATAAATACACAAAAATTTATGTTATATTGATATTATATTTTTGAATTTAAACTATCGTGAGTAGTATTCATAGTTAATGTATAGAACCGGCTATACTCACGTGTTATTCTATCGGGTTAGCCCGACTAGTTTCGAACCCATCCGCGGCTCTTATTCATGAGCTCTTTACACGACGTGTATAGCCGGTTCTATACATTAACTATGACATTATATTTTTGAATATAATCGGTTTGAAACAAAAACGCTAAAAATCACTCGCCCCTAACAGGAAATCTAAGCAATTAGTGAAATCCTTCTCAAGGACGCGGTTGTGTCACGGTTCTCTGTACGCAAGTAAAAGTCGAATGTTGTTATGATTTCGCAAGTATTCTTGGAGATTCCTAGTATTACATCGTAACATTAATTTTAAAGTCCTGTGGAGCGCATCTTAACACAGGGAGAACGCGACAACTTTGTATCTCTGAGGATTCTTTCAAATTGTCCAGGGAAACAAAGTTTTGTTTGCAAATTAAGTTTTCTTTCACACTGAAATTGGATAAGCTACTTTTCATTATTAGTTTAGTTGGAATGATGTACTGGTTGTTTGATTAGTTTGTGGTTATTCACTTTTTGTAACTCTTATTAACTCCTTCATCTTCCTGCCCTTTTCCAACTCTATTTGGGGTCGGCACAGCATGTTATAAACATGTTTTCACATGATTTGGCTACGTATTTAACGACCGGCCGCCTGCCTGACATTAACTTACCTTAGTCGTATTTAACGACACCTCGGTAAGAAAGATTATGCTTAAATCGCTTAAAGTCTGACCATAGTGGGCAAATTATATCTGTCCCTAACTATATGCAGGAAAAAAATGATTATATCAAGTACAGGCCTTTCACTTCGAATAAAATAAAGCGATTTCAATCAAAAATATCATCAAAGATATTGCAATTCGACAAAAGTCGCGGTAGCTCAGATGAACTTTTTAATGCCCTCTTTGGAATGATTGGTTGTGAGTTTAATAAGACTTTTAATATTATAGAAAAAAAAGTGTTCAAAAATCTTAGGTTTAGCGAATGGGCCACTAATGGCATCTATAAGAGTAGGAATAAGTTATTTGATCTGTATGCAGAAAAACAATATAATCGGTCCCCCACTTTTCTTGAATATGTAAAAAAATATTCAAAAACGTTTAGAAGTGTCTGCACACAGGCCAAATCTCTTCATATTAAAAGTAAAATAATTAATTCCAAAAATAAAATAAAAACAACCTGGAATGTTATTGGAAATGAAACAGGTAGACGTAAAATGCAAAATTCTTCCATAGAGCTTAAAATTGGGAATGAACTTATTAATTCTGATACAGCAGTAGCTAGTGCATTTGAGCATTTCTTTCAGAATATACCCATTTCTATCACTGGCTCAATAAATTCATCCCCAATGGAAGCTTTTAATGTTTTGAAGGACAGCGTCACGGAGTGCAGTGTTAATTTTAACTTTGAACACATTTCCCCATACGATATCGTCAAAACTTTTAAAACATTAAATATTAAAAAAACAACTGATCTGTGGGGAATGTCCGTAAAATTAATTAATAATATTATTGATATTATCGCCCCGATTATGGCCAAGATCTTTAACAAATCTGTAGACACAGGGATATTTCCCAATTTAATGAAACATAGTAAATTGATCCCACTTTTTAAGTCCGGTGATAAGAGCGACCCTCAGAACTATAGACCCATTTCGGTCTTGCCAACTCTAAGCAAGATTTTTGAGAAAATCATTTTAAAGCAGCTGCTCCAGCATTTTAATTTAAATAATTTACTTCATCCTGAGCAGTATGGGTTTACTAAGGGTCGGTCTACAACGGATGCGGGTGTGAAGTTGTTGAAGCATGTCTACGATGCGTGGGAGAACTCACAAAATGCCATAGGGGTATTTTGTGACTTGTCCAAAGCATTTGATTGCGTTCAACACGAAATTTTATTGCTAAAGCTTGGCTATTATGGCATTAAAGACAATGCACTTCGTCTCGTTGCATCGTATCTTCACAGCCGGATTCAAAGAGTGTGCATTAATGATGTGCAGTCATCCGGAACGGCCTTAGTTATGGGTGTGCCTCAAGGATCAATCCTTGGTCCGTTTCTGTTTTTAGTTTATATAAATGATTTGCCATATTTTATTCATAATATTTGCGATATTGTACTGTTTGCGGATGATACATCATTAATTTTTAAAGTAAATAGAAATGACAATAATATTGACGAAGTAAACAGGGGTTTATCGCAAGTAGCTCATTGGTTCAGGCTAAATAACTTGGTACTGAACTCGAATAAAACTAAATGTATTGAATTTGCATTACCTAATGCTGCAAAAACAGCAAATAGACTCTCTTTAAATAATGTACCACTAAAAACAGAAAATTCAACTGTATTTTTGGGAGTATCCTTGGATACAAAACTCCAATGGAGCACACACATAACAACTCTTGCAGGGAAACTGAGTTCAGCGGCCTACGCTGTTCGAAAGATAAGACAATTCACAGACGTCGAAACAGCAAAACTTGTTTATTTTGCCTACTTCCATAGCATTATGTCTTATGGAATATTGTTATGGGGTAAATGCGCGGGTAGTGAAAAAATTTTTGTTTTACAAAAAAGAGCTATACGTGGCATTTATAATTTAAGGCCGCGTGATTCCCTGCGAGAGAAGTTTAAGGAAACAGGTATTCTTACATTTGCTTCACAGTATATTTTAAGCAATTTAATTTATGTACATAAAAATATAAAGAATTATAAAACGATAGGTGATGTATACAATAGACAAAGCAGGAACCGACATAAGCTTGCGGTTCCTGCTTTGCGCCTTGCAAAAGTGCGTAACTCGTTTGTGGGTTTTGGTATAAGATTCTATAATAAAATTCCGCAATCAATTTCAGCACTGCCATTACAGCAGTTTAAAAACACTGTTAAAAAGAGGCTGATACAGAAAGCCTACTATACTCTTGAGGATTATTTGGAAGATAAGAATGTGTGGATATAGCTTGCTTAGACCCTGTACAAGACAGTAATGACTAAATGTAACTAGTCATAAGAATTATATATTTTTTTTAAAAGAGCAACCGCCGAGTTTCTTGCTGGCTCTTCTCGGTAGGAACAGCTTTCCGAACCAGCAGTAGAGTTGACGATTCAAAAGCACTTGTTTACAAGTTTATTTGAATAAAGAATATTTTGAATTTGAATTTGAATTTGAATATGGTCTATTATACTTAACCAGATACCACACGGTGAGTCAACTTACCTTAGTCGCCTTTTACGACACCTCGGTAAGGAATGAGGATGGTACTATTCTATTCAGCCGGATACCACACGGCGTTCGTAGTTCTTATTACATTTCGTCATTACTATGGTGTACAGGGTCGAAGAGTAGCTATATCTATTCTTATCATCTATGCCATCCTCAACAGTATAATAGACTTTCTGTATCAGCCTCTTTTCAACAGTGTTTTTATACTGCTTTATTGCCAAATCTAAAATTGATTGCGGAATTTTATTATAGAATCTTATACTCACAATTGACATACGTACTTTTGCAAGGCGCAAAGCAGGAGCCGCAAGCTTATGTCGGTTCCTACTTTGTGTGATACATCGACAATTTTTTTTTATAATTAGGTATGTAGCAACCCAAGTATTTCGGGGAAGTCCGCACGTTATTTAGATTAGTACAGAGTTGTTTAATCGTTCCCGCCTCACGGATACATCTTTGAATTCGAGTCAGACTACGACAGACTACGCCTGCGCGGAGGCGATGATACAAGTCTTTAGTCTCATTTTGTATAACGTTTCGGTTAAGTTTCGGTATTGTTGTATAAAGTTAGTTATAATCACTGTTTTATGTTTGTAGTGTAATAATTTTGTTTAAGTCAACGCATAGTATACGAAGTTCTGCCCAAACTATTTCTTTTATTTCGGGAAACCGAACCCATTATTTTGTCACCCACCAACGTGTTATTGGAGCCCATCGTGACTGATATTAGCGCTCCACCGTGACATTGACACCCACCGTGATAGGTATATATATTTTTATGCACAAAAATTTAATTGCTAAAATATACTGTGAAGCAAATGTAAGAATACCTATTTCCTTAAACTTCTCTCGCAGGGAATCGCGTAGATTTAAATTGAAAATGCCACGTTTTTTTATAAGTTGATAAAGACTATGATAACTTACGTACGTTTGCAAGGCGCAAGCCAGGAGTCGGAAGCTTATGTCGGTTAAATAAATAACCCTTAAATATATTACCAGTTAACGATTTAAGGCCTTGTTGTCTGTAGTCATCGGTAAGTTTACATAAGGTAATTCCACGAAGGAGGGTCGTAATTCCCATTTCCAATCTTTGGGGGTACGTTAACGACGCTCGTTAAGCCGGTGTATCACTTAATTAGTTTGGTTTACCTCGTATGTGTAAATACATTTGCAATTTATCCGAGTTTTGGATTATACGAATTAAATTAATATTTTTTTCAAATAAGCTCTTTCAAGCACTTTTGAATCGTCAAGAATCAATATGATTAATGAAGCTACAACTGGTTCGGAATGTTGCTCTTACCGAGAATCTTTTAAACATTTTCAATTTTACATTATTAAACCGCAGTCTTGTATGATGTTAAAAGGATATTCAAATCTAAATTAAAAGTAGTTATTGTGAGTTAACCATAAGAGTTACAGATATGCTGTTGCGGACTTTTTTGTAGTATTTTTGTAGATCTACAATTCTCTAATACATTACTTTAGTCTATCTCTGCTGGTTTGTAAGAATTGCACATTTTAGTAGAAATAGTACAAAAATGCGTTCAGTAGATTTCGAGAAAACTAATTACATACAGACAGACACAGCTTTTGAGGACTTTTAAAATAAATTAGACAACTTTTGAGGATATTGATTTTATAATATGTATATAGATTACTATTGAAATTCACAGGCAAACCTACCTTCAGTATTTGGGACACCGCCAGCTACTTGATGATAATGACATACTTGTCCAGATAGCCGCACTTCGTACTGCTATTACGTTTTTATTACTTCACTAATGGTTAGGTTTACCTAAATTACGAAACATAGAATATAATAAATATATGGGACACTTACTCACACGGTCGTTCGTTGCCAAAGTAAGTAACTTAATACTTGTGTTATGGGTGACAGACAGCTGGTGAATATATACTTATATAATTTTTAAATACATACTTAAATACAAATATACATCCAGACTCGAAGACCAAAAATTCTCGGCCCTCGGCGGGAATCGAACCCGCGATCCGCAGAGCTGAAGGCAGGGTCACTACCCACTGCGCCAACGGGCCAGTCAATATTAAAGATAACCAGCCAATTATGACACTATTATTATTATTTTTCGCACAAAGAATCAGCTTAGCGATTCAGCGCGGAAACGCTGCCAGCATTCTTGGGACCATTCCACGTGGGCATGATTTGTATAGTCCTAGCGTGTAAGTAATTTAAGATAGATATAACTTGTACATTTTTGTAGCCGTGTGGTATCCGGCTAAGTAGAATAGTACCACCCTCATTTCTTACCGAGGTGTCGTAAAAGGCGACTAAGGTAAGTTGACCGACCGTGTGGTATCCGGTTTAGTAGAATAGACCACCCTCTTTCTTACCGAGGAGTCGTGAAATACGACTAACGTAAGTTGACGTCATGGAGGCGGCCGGTCGTAAAAACGCAGCCAAATCATGTGACAGCATGTTTTTAACATGTTGTGCCGACCCCACTTAGAGTGAGATAAGGGCAGGAGGATGATGATAACTTGTACATTTTTGCTGTAAATAAAGTTTTTTATTATTACATCCATATTGCCATATTGCCTCCATCCATATGGCTGTATATTGCCTCTCCTCTCCCCAGTATCTGGGTCTATGGATTGGAAGCACTCGAGTCGGGATCTCGATAGAGCAACAATTTGAAGTGCGCTGCAAATGAGATCTCTAGGGTTGTCCTCTACAGCTTTTAATTTAATAAATCCTACTTATATTCATTATAAGCTGTGGTAGCCCAGCGGTAACACCGTGCGACTCTTTCGAGGAGGTCACGGGTTCAAACCCGGGCAGACACCTTTGCAATTTATCACACGCTTTTCGGTGAAGGAAAACATCGTGAGGAAACCTGCATATCTCTAGAGAATTCTGGGGATATGTGTAACCTACCAATCCGCATTGGAGCAGCGTGGTCGGTTTTAGCTCCAATTCTTGTCTCCAAAAACGGAGAGAAGAGGCCTATTCTCAGCAGTGGGATTGTAACAGGCTGCTACTTTTATATTCATTATCCTCCTACCCTTATCCCACTCTATGTGGGGTCGGCACATGTTATAAACATGCTGTCATATGATTTGGCTGCGTTTTTACTACCGGCCGCCTGCCAGACGTTAACTTACCTTAGTCGTATTTTACGACACCTCGCTAAGAAAGACGGTGGTCTATTCTACTAAACCGGATACCACACGGTGGGTAAACTTACCTTAGTTGCCTTTTACGACACCTCGGTAATTAATGAGGTTGGTTTATTTTACTCAGCCGAAGACCATACGGTGGGTAAACTTACCTTAATCGCCTTTTACGACAACTCGGTAAGGAATGAGGGTGGCCTATTCTACTCTTACAAGAAGTTAAGTAGAAACTTAATACTTGTACTATTGGTGGTAGTCAACTGGTAAACTGGTATATAATTTTAAATTTACGTCAATAAGAAAAAGAGTGGTCTATTTTACTCATCCGGATATCACACGGCGAATTAAATCAGAAGCAGTAACAACCCTATTCTAGTGGCTTCCTCTCCAAAGCTCGCACGATGTACGCCCGTTGTTATGACGTATGGGGGCTTTGTATTTACGTCATTCGCTGGTAAAGTATGTTATCGTTAATTGTATTTGTTGGAACGATTCGTACTTTCATATGCATATTTACATTATAATTAAAATTCAAAATATATTTTCAATAACAAAGAGCGACGGAACGCAATTCATTCAAATTCAAAATATTCTTTATTCAAATAAACTTGTAAACAAGTGCTTTTGAATCGTCAACTCTACTGCTGGTTCGGAAAGCTGTTCCTACCGAGAAGAGCCAGCAAGAAACTCGGCGGTTGCTCTTTTAAAAAAATATAATTCTTAATATTATTTACATTAAGTCGTTAATGTCTTGTACAGGTTCAAAGAGAGCTATATCCACTCATTCTTATCTTCTAAATAATCATCAAGAGTATAGTAGGCATTCTGTATCAGCCTCTTTTTAACAGTGTTTTTAAACTGCTGTAATGGCAGTGCTGAAATTGATTGCGGAATTTTATTATAGAATCTTATACCAAAAGCCACAAACGAGTTACGCACTTTTGCAAGGCGCAAAGCAGGAACCGCAAGCTTATGTCGGTTCCTGCTTTGTCTATTGTATACCGTATATACATTGTTTGTAAAGGAAGCGCCATCAATTCATTGGTGTGATTCCTTTGTTTCCCTCACTCCTCAGGGTGTACAGGAAGTGGGAAATTCCGATTCAATCGTTTACTCAGCTTATTGATCTTTGAGCTTGTTTCCTTATTAGAATGAAGCCGAGACCTGTTGCTTGGAATAAATATGTTTTATGAATATAAGAGTATATTCGCTGTAGCAAACTTGAGCCGCGTGTTATCTGTCTAGGTAGAATAGACCACTCTCATATATTACCAAGGTGTCGTAAATAACGATTGAGGTAAGTTGACGTTAGGCGGGCGGCCGGTCATACTACATTCTAAGATATAAAAACATCATACATACATTCTCCTGCCATTATCCCACTCTTTAGTAGGGTCGTCACAACATGTTGTTACATTAATTGGGTACGTATTTTACGATCGGCCACCCGCCTAACGTCAACTTACCTTAGTCGCCTTTTACGACACCTCGGTAACAAATGAGGGAGGTCTATTCTATTGAGAGTGGTCTATTTTTTTTCTAATAAAAAAGTTTCCATTAAAATAAATGTCGTTTTGTCAACGTTTCGGGCACTGAAAAAATTCTTAAATTCACATTGAATAGAAAGTACTATTTTTGCTATCAACAGTAAAGTCATGGTAGCTCAATTGGAGAACGGGCGGTACACAGAAGTAAAAATACCTAGGATCTAGCTCCACCTGCCCAATTTTTTTTCTTGTTTCATCTTTTTTTATTTTGAAAAAAAATTAACGGTCACCCAGGTACCACATTAAATTAAATGATCAACGAAAGATCTAATAAATTGCTAGACGAATTTATTCAGGTATCACTAAATATGATATTACGCTCGATTTTTTATCGAATAAACTTGATAAAAAGATTCAGTTCAACGACATGTCTGCGAATTTAATACTATAATAATTGTTTACGGGGGTAGGTTTCATTTATTAAACATCTAGCAATGCCCAATGGTTTCATTTATAATCGTTATGTTAAAGTTTTAATCGGTTTATTTTATCCGGCTATGTAGAATAGACCACGGTATCCGGATTAGTAGAATAATACACTAATTTCTTACTGACGTGTCGTAAAAGGCGATTAAGGTAAGCTGATGTCCAGCGATGGACTCCTTCTGCGAGGACGTTATGTCGCCGAAGGAGGCGGCGGGGCGGATCCGGGAAGTCGAGTCCTTGGATCCGATCCGCCGCAGGCGAGTGGGGCGCAGGCCACTCGCCGAAGTCCGTCGCATGCCGCCCTAACGGGGACCTCCAAGCGGTCCGAACGTTGTTTATCGGACGCTCGCTGGAGTTAGGTCCCCGAGGCGGTCGATGCGTCTGGTGCTCCCGATGCATCGTCTAGCGGAGGGAGGGGCCACTATTAGAGAGGCCCCGACCCAGAGGTGGCGCACTCTGGGGTTCAGAGTTGCTGCTGGCGGGGATGGGGGTAATGTGTACAACGGTACCCTGTCCCCACCCCCAGCAGCGTGGTAGAGCATTGTCAGGTTTTAGTCGGTGAGAGTCCGACATACCCGCCGCTCGTCCCCGTCGGGTGGTGACGATCCATAATGGGTTTTCCTGACATAAAAAGCTGATGTCAGGCAGATCCGGTCATAACATACTCGTACCTAGTCAAATCACATCACGACATGTTTAAAACATGTTGTGTCGCCCCACTTAGAGTGGAATAAAGGTAGGAGAATAATGATGTGAAAATTGAGCTCGGTAATTTTTGGGTAAATAGTTTTTTTTGAAAATTAAGTTTAGATATGAATAAATAGTTTATCTTACAAAAGATGTTACATGAAATAAGAAAGGAAAAAATTAATCTGACCAGAGACATTGAATCTGGTTTTCGGACCGTCCGATTTTCCACCTAAGCCTTATATAACCTTGTAGATGGAGGTGAAATTTACCTTCGTAATCTATTTATTTATTTGTGTACCATAAAAAATGTTAGAAAAAACATTATTGGTAGAAAAAGTGCACAAAGGTCAACTTATCCCTATGACAGAGAACTCTGCCAGCTAACCTACGAAGTGAGACAATTAAATCAATTAATTACAATCTAATGATATTGACGCAGTTTTTTATCGCCTCAAAGCACGGACGACGTTTTCTGTTTTAATTATTGGCCCGTTGGCGCAGTGGATAGTGATCCTGCCTTCAACTCCGCGGGTCGCGTTTTCGATTCCCGCCGAGGGCCAACATTTTCTATAAAAGGATTTGTTGGTTCTTCGAGCCTGTGTGTATATTTTTATTTAAGTATGCATTTAAAAATTATATATGTTTATATTTTTACCTGTTGTCTTTCATCCAACACAAATTTTAAGTTACTTTGGTGACGGTCGACCGTATGTGTAAGTGTCCCATATATTTATTATTATTCTATAAAATTTTAACCTAGCTAGGTTAATTTATCGCCCCCGAAAACCCCCGCATGCTAAATTTCATAAAATTCGTCGGGGATTATGTTTTATAAAACGAAGTGAAAACGATTTTATATATTTTCTAATCTATTTGTTATTATTATTTTAGGATTCTATTGAAAAATAACGCTTATATATTTAATGAAAAAATAACAAATTTTAGTTTTACATTAAAATTTTTATCGTATGTATATTATTTTTGTATTATAGAGTCCTTTGTGTTAGTAGCGGCCTGATACTATCCCACTGCTGAGAATAGGCGTCTTCTCTCCGTTTTTGAAGAGAAGGTTTGGAGCTAAAACCACGCTGTTCCAGTACGGATTAGTAGTTTACACATATTCCCAGAATTCTTTAATGATATGCATTTCATCACAATGTTTTCCTTCACGGAAAAGCATGTCATAAATTGCAAATACCAATTAGGCACATAAGTTTTTACAGAACTTTTTGTCTCAGCAAAAAAGGAATTAGAGTTAAGACCCACCACGCTGCTCCAGAGCAAATTGGAGCACTAAATATCATACAAAATACACATACAAAATTTAATAAAATAAAAAATAAAATAATTTGTTCACTCTAGTAATGTTCATACGGCTGTTGTTCTAGAACTTTTTGTGATGAATGTGGAAGAGCGGGGATCCCTAGCATAAGTAATATCCATTACTTAAAAGGTGGTCCCCTGCAGATATAATGTAACTTTTAGAACTAAATGAAAGAAATAAACAAATTTTATTTTTTATTTTTATCATGATGTTCTTTGTAGCCGGAAAGCGTATGATAAATCGCAAATATCGATGATACATACATTTTTAAACAAAAAACGCATTTGTCTAGCTAGCTAGAAGCTGTGGGCACCTTGAAAGACTCGCATGTACTCAGCTGTGTTATCACCGTTATATTTTTTTGTGAAGAAATAAACAAATTTAATGGACCATAGATCAAAAGAGGTCCCAAACGATGTTATGAGAGCGCGACCCATCTAAGTCGTAAGCATATTATTATAACAAGCGAACTGTTCTGTCTTGTGTAATGGCGCCCGAAATTCCGAATAGTTTCCTTCCGCGCTATTTGGTGATATAACGCCGCCATTTTGTTTGAGTCATTTGTTTTTACTGCCATAATTTACCCGTGTTAGCGCACACTTTCTGCAAAAACACGATATAATAGAATACCACTATTCCTGTTGCGAGATACACTTCTCTTGAATAACGAACACAATGAATGTTACTGAACACGTTTTATCAATAGAAGACTCCACCGGAAACAACATCGACACAGTGTTGCCACCATTTTAATCAAAAAAGGGCACGATACTCTTGTTTCATGACTGTGTTGCTATAAAATACAAAGCGGAAAAGCGGTTTGTTAGCGTGATGTTATATAGCTTATAGTCTTTCTCGATAAATGGACTATCTTACACAGAAAAAAATTTTCAAATCGGTTCAGCAGTTCCTGAGATTAGCGCGTTCAAGCAATCAAACAATCAAACAAACAATCAAACAATCAGTCAAACAATCAATCAATCAAACAAACTCTTCAGCTTTATATATTAGTACGTATATATATTAGCAAAAGTCAATAAATTTCAATTCAGATCAATATTGCGATTGGGTACAGATTCGATTTCCATTTCTCCCTCCTTAAATTAAGTAGAATTTTTTCATACAATTACCATCGCAGCATCCGCGCTCCGCTCTGCTCCGGTAATGCAATCAATTTGACACCGATATCTTCCATCTCGCCGGGAGCTATCAAATTATTTCGCTATAATCCGCGAAGACCTATATAAATTACGTTACACCGATGTCATTCGATAAATTGAAGTTCACTGCTTTATAAAGGCTTCAAATCATTACAATATATGTATCATCCTCTTTCCCTTATCCCACTCTAAGTGGTGTCGGTACAACATGTTATAAATATGTTGTAACATGATTTGCCTACGTATTTTACGACCGGCTGCCCGCCTAACGACAACTTACCCTACTCTCCTCTTACGACACCTCGGTAAGAAATGATGGTGGTCTATTCTACTCAGCCGGAGACTATACAGCGGGTCGACTTCGGTCCGCACGTTACCCATCAGCTGTCACAATATTAAATAAATAATAAATAAATAAATATATGGGACACTTACACACACGGTCGTCCGTCCCCAAAGTAAGTAACATAATACTTGTGTTATGGGTGATAGACAACTGGTGAATATATACATATATAATTGTTAAATACATACTTAAATACAAATATACACCCAGGCTCGAAGACCAACAAATTCATTTATAGAAAATGTTGGCCCTCGGCGGGAATCGAACCCGCGACCCGCGGAGCTGAAGGCAGGGTCACTACCCACTGCTCCAACGAGGCAGTCATTTTTTTGACAGTTAAAAAAATCCTTTGCGTTCAATTCTAAATTATACCATATTTACATGACAGCCTGTTACAATGATCTACGTCGCTACAATATGCTACGAAGCTACAAGTGACTTAATTAATGCTATACAGTATATTACTGACATATCTATATATCCTAGGTTGACATCTAAACATGACGGTATATTATACAAAGACACGTACACTTTACATTATATTAGGTCCTTACATATGAAATTGGCGTTTTGTCGTACTGGCCACTTTGATCTCAAATATTACCTTTATGGTTAGATTAGTTAGGAATTCCAAATTGAAATTCATACAGCTATTTACTCATGCATTTGTGTTTCAAACCCCCTAATTCATTTGTTTTTTCTTCTTTTGTTTTTTTCTTTGTGTCACTCTGTTTACAAAATGGAAAACATGAAATATCGCGTTATTTACGAGTATGAGTTCCACCGTGGCACCAGTGCTGCAGAAACGGCTCGAAGGATTAATGATGTGTATGGTGACGGTGTCACAAAAGAAAACACAGTGCGTTTTTGGTTCTAACGTTTTCGTTCTGGAAATTTCGACCTGCAGAGCAAGCCTCGTGGACGGCCGGAGACCAAAGATGATAATGAAGAATTGAAGGCTATTGTGGAAGCGGATCCATTGCAAACCACGTCCGAGTTAGCTGCAGGCTCCGGTGTTAGTGATAAAACTATTCTAATCCACTTGAAGCAAATTGGGTAGGTGAAAATGCTTGAAAGGTGGGTACCTCATGAATTGAGTGAAGCAAACCGACAAACGCGCGTCGACTGCTGCGTTACGTTACTCAACTGGCACAATAATGAAGGAATTTTAAATCGAATCATTACCTGTGATGAAAAGTGGATCCTCTACGATAATCAGAAGCGCTCATCGCAATGGCTGAACCCTGGCGAACCAGCCAAATCCAGCCCTAAGCGAAAATTGACTAAAAAAAAGTTGCGAATTTTTGTTCCTCCCATAGAAAACGCCAATTTCATATGTAAGGACCTAATATTACAGCCTGTTACAATCTGCTACAATATGCTACGTTGCTACGAGTGGCTACAATAATGCTATATATTATATTACTGACATATCTTTATGTGATAGGATGACACCTAAACATGACGTTATATGACACGATGAAACATACTATTGACGTTATATTACAGTCTGTTACAATGATCTACGTTGCTACGAGTGGCTACAATAATGCTATATATTATATTACTGACATATCTTTATATGATAGGATGACATCTAAATATGACGTTATATGATACAAAGACACGTACACTTTACGTTATATTACAGTCTGTTACAATGATCTACGTTGCTACAATATGCTACTAAGTTACGAGCAGCTACAGAAATGCTACGATATGCTATAAAATCGACGTAGCTACTTTATGCTACATATACCTTTATTTCTTCTGTATGCTTTCTTGGCATATTTTGCTTTATATCCACTACATATAATTTCTTATTGAGGTCGCGTAAAAGGCGACTAAGGTAAGTCGACCCGCTGTGTGGTATCCGGCTGAGTAGAATAGACCACCCTCTTTCGTACCGCGGTGTCGTAAAATATGACTAAGGTAAGTTGACCCATCGTTTGGTATCCGGCTGAATAGAATAGACCACCTCATTTCGTACCGAGGTGTCGTGAAAGACGACTAAGGTAAGTCGACCCACCGTGTGGTAACTGGCCGAGTAGAATAGACCACACTCATTTCTTACCAAGGTGTAATAAAATATGACTAAGGTAAGTTGACCCATCGTTTGGTGTCCGGCTGAGTACAATAGTCCACCCTCATTTCTTACCGAGGTGTCGTAAAAGGCTACTAAGGTGAGTCTACCCACCGTGTGTATCCGGTTGAATAGAATAGACCACCCTCTTTCTTACCGAAGTGTCGTAAAATACGACAAAGGTAAATGAATGTCAGGAAGGCGGTCGGTCGAAATATACGTAGCCAAATCATGTGACAACATATTTGAGCCGACCCCACTTAGAGTGGGATAAGGGCAGGAGAATAATGATGAATTTTTTTTTTTACTTAGATAAGAAGGCAGGTTTTTTGATTTTTTTCTCTTACAGAATTTTTTAAAATAACAACTGCTTGCATGCAACAATATTGTTTTATTTAATAGAGATAGATTAGTCAACGAATTTTTAATTTTAATATTTGTCGTAGTAACCTTCAGAAATACAAAACCGTTGGCCCGTGGATTCAATCATCGAAATACAATATAAGTTTTCTGTTATTCAAATAAACAAAATAAGTCGGCGAAGATTTAATACAACAAAGATTAAGTCTCAAGGGTTAGCTGATTAAATTTAGTTCAAAGCGCGAGCCAATTTGCCGCCAACATTCAAAGAAACGTTAGGTCTTCCTTCTGGAAAATTGAATTAGGTTTTTGTATTAACTAGATGTATAAATGATGTACCTTGCTTACGTATTTGTCTAATACTTTTGATATTCCGATTTTTTATAATCATCTTCCTGGCCTTATCCCACTCTAAGTGGGGTCGGCACAACATGTTATAAACATGCTGTCACATGATTTGGCTGCGTTTCTACGACCGGCCGCCTGCCTGACATCAACTTATCTCTGTCGTATTTTACGACACCTCGGTAAGAAAGAGGGTGGTCTATTCTACTAAACCGGATACCACACGGTGAGTCAACTTACCTTAGTCGCCTTTTACGACACCTCGGTAAGAAATGA
This sequence comes from Morpho helenor, assembly GCA_029227775.1. Classification (NCBI taxonomy): domain Eukaryota; kingdom Metazoa; phylum Arthropoda; class Insecta; order Lepidoptera; family Nymphalidae; genus Morpho; species Morpho helenor. The sequence goes on along the minus strand of JARGCU010000020.1, from coordinate 16,282,299 downwards.
GGTTGGTCTATTCTACTCAGCCGGATACCACACGGCGGGTCGACTTACCTTAGTCGCCTTTTACGACACCTCGGTAAGAAAAGAGGGTGGTACTATTCTATTCAGCCGGATACCACACGGCGTATTCCGATTTTTTATAATATTGTTAGGAAACCAGATTTCTAAGCTCTGACAGTCTATATAAGGCAACGGCTGACGTTATTCGCTCTATCGGCGATGCTTCCGCGCTCACCCCTATCTCCCGGTGACGCTGTAAAAGCCGCTCTGGCTAACAGCAAGTAGTCATTTTGGAAAAAAAAGTTATTCGCTCTTTTTGGCGTGCGTCATTCATAGGAGGTAGACGTGTTTGGGAGACCTCCTATGATTAGAATCTCATTCAAGTAATCGCTATTCATGATAAGAGCGATCACTGAGTTTCTTGCCAATTCTTCTTAAGTTGATTAGTTTTCCAAACTGGTGGTAGAATCATTCTGTTGTTGGATTGTGTAGTGAAATGTGTTGGTGCACAGTAAGTTGCCCGACGTGATTCATTGGACGCATTCGTTTATGTTTTTATTATTTAGAATTGAATTTAGACTTAATTTCTAACAATATATAGTATTGTTGTTGTTGTATGATATAATATATAATTTTACCTGCGACTTCGTTCAGTAAAGTGTTAAAATACCTTTTATAATAAACTTGTGCTTTTCCAATTTGAAAAACGTTAATTTTTATAACCTTATATGTTCACCCGGTATCCGCCGTGTGGTATCCGGCTTAGTAAAATAGATCACCCTCATTTTCTTACCGGGGTGTCGTAAAATATGACTAAGGTAAGTTGAACCATCGTTTGGTGTCCGGCTGAGTAGAATAAACCCTCATTTCTAACCGAGGAGTCGTAAAATATGACTAAGGTAAGTTGACCTACAGTTTGGTATCCGGCTGAGTAGAATAGTCCACCCTTAGCGAGCTGTCGTAAAAGCGACCACAGAAGTTAACCCGCCGTGTGGTAGCCGGTTGAGTAGAATAAACCACCCATCTTACCACCTCGGTAAGAAATGTGGGCGAGGGTGGTGATAAATATGTGGTATTCTTAAAAATAGTTTTATGATATAGATTCTACTAATAAAGGACACTAACTTTTGATTACTTATTTTTAACATCTTTGTCCATCTGTTACGCTTTCACCGCTTCCACTGAACCTATATTGATGCAATAAAAACTTAAATGCCGGGTTAACCTAGCATCATTTTCTTGCCATTATCCCACTCTAAGTGGGGTAGGCACAACATGTTATAAGCATGTTGTTACATGTTTTGGCTTTTATTTTACGACCGGACGCCTACCTGACGTTAACTTACTTTAGTCGCCTTTTACGACACCTCGGTAAGAAATGAGGGTTAACTTCACTCTACTCAACCGAATACCAAAAGACGGGTCAACTTATCTTAGTCGCCTTTTACTACACCCCGGTAAGAAAATGAGGGTGGTCTATTCTACTCAGCCGGATACCACACAACGAATATGTCAAAGTGTCTATATAAATACACTATCATCATCATCATCATCATCTTTAGCCATTTTGTGTCCAGTCCCGGACGTAGGCCTCCTCCATTTCCCTCCACGCCAGGCGGTTTTGTGCCTTTATCATCCAGTCTCGACCTGCGTATTGTTTGATGTCGTCTGCCCATCTTTTGGGAGGACAATACACACAAATACACTATCACTGGGACTTAAAGCAAGAACTAATTCCGAACTAGATGATCCCAAGCCAGTAGAACTTAACTAATATCGCACACGAACAAACTAATCCAATTTCACCTGTCAAATAAACTCTGTGTATATCTCAATTAAAAGAAAACTTGTTTCCCTTTGGATATATACCCTATGTTATTGAATATGACGTAAGATTAGTTATTTTGAAGAAGTTTTTTTGACTCGGTTTTATACTCCCGGTCCATTTTACGTTTTATGTAAATTTGATGTAAGTTTCGATGCAGTCTAAAATGGACTTTATTTTTAATATTTATTTTATTTCTAATGCAGCCAAAAATGAACTTTACTTTTAAAATTTATTTAATTTTGAATTCTGTCTAAAAAGGACTTTTTAAAACTTCTTTAATTAATTTTGGCCGCGACCTAAATTGGACTTTATTTTTAAAATTTATTTCATTTTCAGTTCTGCCTAAAAAAGACTTGTTTAACATTTTTTATTTAATTTTGGCTGCGGCCTAAATTGGACTTAATTTTTAAAATTTATTTCATTTTCAATGCAGTCTAAAATGGACCCTTTTTTAAATGCATTTAATTTTCGATGCAGTCTAAAATGGACTTTATTTTTAATATTTATTTAATTTTCAATTCAGTCTAAAACAGACTTTATTTTTAAAATTTATCTAATTTTCTATTCAGCCTAAAACGGACTTTATTTTTAAAATGTATTTAATTTTCATTGCAGCCTAAAATGGCTTTATTTGGATATTTGATTTAATTTTGGTTGCAGTCTAATAAAATGACGAAAGGAAAACATGGTGAGAAAACCTTTATACCTCCAGAATTCCAGGGATATAAGTTACCTGTAATGAGGCTTTTATTACAGCGATTCGATTTATTTTATGAAATTTATTCAATAGAAATAAATGTCAAACTATTAGATTTTATCTCCATAACTTATGTTCACATTTATTATCGCAATTACAACTCACTTTACCTGACTTTAGTCATTTATCTTTAATCTCAAAGGTAATAACGAGATTTCAAATTACAATAGATAGTTATATTATTTGTTAAACTTGTACCTTTATTGTCTCTACGTTAATTTGTACAAACTTATTACACAATGGGCGTAGTTTGTAACGTTTACAAAGTTAATACCTGGTAGAAAGCTTTGCTAGGTAGTTTAATTAAAAGATATAAAAAAATGAAATTTAAAAAAGAAGGTCCCAATCCAATCCAATCCAATCCAATAGGTATTTAATCTGAACTTTTATTACTGCGCTATTATATCTTGCCAAATAACAGAAAATATAAGCCTTTGAATCTATTTCTTTTTTGGCAGTTTTTTTCAATGCCCAAAAACAGGGATTAAACAACATGTTTTTTAAATAATACAGCTAGATCGATTTTTCCCTCCCAAAACCCTGTACTTGCTGAATTTCACGAAAATCCATTATTCAGAAATATATACATCCTCCTGCCCTTAACCCACTCTAAGTGGGGTCGGAACAACATGTTATAAACATGATTTGGCTGCGTTTTTACGACCGGCCGCCTGCCTGACGTCAACTTACCATAGTCGTATTTTACGACTCCTCGATAAGAAAGTGAGTGGTCTATTCTGCTAAACCGGATACCACACGGCGGGTCAACTTACCTTAGTCGCCTTTTACGATACCTCGGTAAGAAATGAGGGTGGTACTATTCTATTCAGCCGGATACCACACGGCGTATTTGATTTGAAATTATTGCTTAAATAGATAGAAAATAACGTCAAAGCTTATCAGCTCTTGAAACCCTCAAATCTCATCAATGTGCTGAGTCAGCAGGCATCTCTGTGACACCCACTCGAGACGTTCTACAGCGGTTAAACAACTCGGCTTAATTTGAACTTGACAGCTCGGCTTTGTTCTACAGTATATCGCTGCGATCGCGCCCGCTTTCAAGTGATGATCCCGGCTAAATCTAAATTTATCTCTCTCAAATACGCCAGAAAGTGTTATTCTGTCCGAGGGGTCATGGGTTCAATCCCATGGCCATTAATTAGTTTCTATAAAAATATGTGCCTAATTGATATTTGCAATTTATACGCTCCAACGATTTTCATGAAATTCAGCGTGTAAGTTTTTTGGAAATCGAACTAGCTAAGTTTTTTTTAAAAAAATGCAAAATTCGTGCACTGATAAAATGCTAAAATGTAGAATCCAATGTAAAGGAAATTTTAGCTGTCATATGTAAAGTTGTGATAGCTCAATGAACGGGTGGATTAAAGAAGTTAAATTAAGCCCCTATATTTTTTATTTTTTTAATTTATATAATTTAAAAAAATACTGACCATGGCTTGGTCACATTTGTTATTAATATTATCCGCATGTTTCCAAACCTTATTTCCAAAGAGAAGGGAGGATTTACCCAGAAGTGGGACAGAAACTCACTCTAGTTAGGTATTAATTAATTTTGCATCCAACTATTTGTATAATGGAAATTTTAATGAGAATTTTGCGACGTGATTACTCGCTTTATTTGATCGGAACAAATTTGAAGCCTCCATTATATTAACTACGCTTAAATTGAGTGCTTATTATTTCTTTAAATTTACCATCATTAAATACATACAAATTTTATGTTTGAAATCTATTTGTTTATTCAAAAGTAATGATAAAGTTGTTTTGCTATAATCTGCGATGAAGTAAAATAGAAAATATATATAATGCTAAATGTAGAGTGGACAATCAGTTTTCATACCTGATACATGCAGGATTCGTAAAAACACATGCACAAACCTCCACTACCGGCATCATAATACACAAGCACTACACACGTTCACTATCACAAACTCAACAGTCGTTACGCCCTGCAACCAAAGCATCAACAGAAGACAGACTCCACGACAAAATCGCGATTATACCAAATTTTATTAATTTTATTATTATTATTATTCATTTATTTTTCTTAAACCTAACTTTTTACATTTTTAAATATTTCTAATTAAAAAAAAAAAAAATATAATAAAAAACATTTAAAAATATAAAAAATTGACGTGCGCCGGGAACGGGGAAATATCCCGAGTTGCCGGTGGTTAGGGGTCCAGAGAGAGGAACTTCCTCACAATGCGCGCCGTTTCAAGCAATACTGCCTTTTGCATCCGACACTTGATCCAACTGTTAAGCGAAAGCCTCTGAAGATGTTGGTCGAGGCTCTTCGCAATCAGACCGTTAACCGACACAACAATAGGAACAATTACTGTTGAGTCAACACTCCACATGGCGGTTATCTCATAAGAAAGGTCTAAATATTTAGTTAATTTTTCTTTTTCGGCTTTTATGAGATTATCGTCATGCGGAATGGTGACATCAACAATAATTGCACGGCGCGCTAACCGGTCTACTAACACTATATCAGGTTTATTGGCAGCAATAAACCTATCAGTGATAATAGACCGATCCCAGTAGAGCATAGCACGACTATTTTCAAGAACTGACGCAGGGTCATACCTGTAGTATGGTACCTCTTCATCCACCAGAGAATATTGAAGAGCAATTTGTTGATGTATTATCCTGGCTACTTGGTTATGTCTGTGCAAATATTCACCGTTAGCAAGATGAGAACAACCGGAAATTATATGTCTGAGGGACTCCCCAGGACGATGACACGCACGACATACGTCTACAGTGCCATCTTTCATAATGTATTTCCGGTAGTTCTTCGTCTTGATAACTTCGTCCATAATTGCACAGACAAAACCTTCAGTTTCCCCAAAGAGATCCCCGAATTGTAGCCAGGATACAGAGGCAATCTGGTCTATGTCTTGCCCCATTAAAGCCTTGTAGAATCTACCATGCAACTCCTTGCTCTTCCATATCTCGATGCGATCAGAGATACCAACTATTACAGGTTTGCGCCAATTCTGTTTGCCTAAGGCAAGCGGAGTGAAGCCTTTATCAACTGCGACGACATTCCTGTGCACATCACTGTCCATCTTGAGAAAATGATCTCTGAGGTTGTACACCTCACGATTGTGAAGGCTCTTGGCATTTAAAAAACCACGTCCCCCGCACTTCCGTGGGATATACAACCTCATAACAGATGAACGTGGGTGATGCATACGGTATGTCGTCAGCAGTTTTCGGACCCCTCGATCTAAGGAGTCCAGTTCTGTTTGAGTCCACCTTAGAATGCCAAAAGTATAGGTGAGGATAGGCATGACCCAGCCATTAAAAGCACGAACCTTGTTACCACCCGATAAAAGACTGTTAAGTACCTTTTTCAAGCGATAAAAGAATCGTTCTTTCACTGTTTGTTTCATGGTTCTATCCTCAATACCTAATGCCTCAGACATTCCAAGGTACTTGTAGGTTTCGCCTTCACAGAGAGTTTTGAGAGTCAAAGCATCTGATATGGCTGCAGGTTCAGAGCATACAATCCTACCTCGCTCTATATGAATGACCGCACACTTGTCTACACCAAACTCCATGCCTATGTCGCTACTAAAGCTCTGCGTGATCTTCAGTAGCTGCATAAGGTCTGGACGTTTTGGTGCATACAACTTGAGGTCATCCATATATAGCAAGTGGGATATGACTTCACTCCCCCTGCGAAGGCGGAAACCTAGCCCCGAATCCTTCAGTAGATCACTGAGTGGATTAAGGGCTAAGCAAAACCACAAAGGACTCAAACTATCTCCTTGGAAAATACCCCGCTTAATCCTTATCGGTTCAGTTAGTTCAGAAAAATCCGTATCTCCTGGTTGACGAAGGATTGTCATCCACTGTCTCATACATGTATCAAGGAAAGAGTATAGATTTATATCGACCTTATATAGCTCCATAATCCTCCTGAGCCACGTGTGAGGCACCGAATCATAAGCCTTTTTATAGTCAATCCAAGCAGCTACAAGATTTTTCCTATTTCGCCGAACCTGTTGGCATATAGTCATGTCAATGAGGAGGAGCTCTTTTGTACCGCGAGACCCAGTCCTACATCCATTCTGAACTGAGGCCAAAATATTGTTAGCATCAATATGCTCAATAATTTTTGAAGTCAGAATAGATGTAAGAAGCTTATAGATGGTTGGTAAGCAAGTAATCGGGCGGTAGTTTTTTGGGTCCGCAGTATCACCGGATTTGTGCAATAGAAAGGTGACACCAGTTGTCATGAATGTCGGTAGTGAACTAGAATCGAGAGCCTCTTGAAATTGTCTTGCCAAAAGAGAATGTGCACTTGTAAACCATTTTAACCAAAAATTATGTAATCTGTCCGGACCTGGGCATTTCCAATTCGAAGCTGAACGGATTGCACACTTTACATTGTCTGTACTGATGCTTACTTGTGGCATTTCCCTAATAGATGCACATTTTTCCTTGACAAGATTTATCCAATGTCCCTCGGTGTGACTAGTGGAGTTCGACCAGATGCTATGCCAAAAATTTGACATCTCATCTGCAGTTGGCTCTCCACCAATCTCACAAATTCTAGATTGTTCCCACTTTCTATACACCTTCCGCTGATCACTTTGGAACATGCGATTTTGTCTGAATCTATCTACACGCACCTTATAGCGCCTAATGCGTTTTGCCCATGCATAGATTTTCTGCTTCAAAAAGTCAATGCGCTCTGTGACCAAGGCCTGGTATTCACATGGATTAGTATTTGTTCCAGAAAACGCCTTGTTCACAAAGCGCATTATTCTGGGTCGACTATTACCTGCTCTGAAGCAGATTAGCTTGGCAATAAGGGTTCTAGTTAAAGAGATACGCTTTTCAATTCTATCCTGCCAAGCCGGTACAGTATTGGCTCGATCTGGAGCTCTATTGTACTGCAAGAATTTAACAGAAGCCATACGACATGCTGCCACGGCTCCACAGTATAAAATTGAATGCGTATCACTAAGGTCACACGAAGTTTCCAAATATGGTGTTAACATTTGATCTAGAACCCCAACCAACGCCATATTACGTCTATGCACAGGAAAACGAGGTAATTTTGGTCTTAAATTAAGTTGCATGTATCTAAATTCAGAAATCGCATCCTCCAAAGTCCTCCTCAATAGCTCTTCGTTCTGGGTACTTACTGGCAAATTACAACTGTCATGGAACTCATCCCGGGTATTTATGATGTTATTACTCGGGCTATGTTCAGCCTGACGAACACCATCAGCAGCAGTAATTTGACGTAATTCTAAGCGCAGCCGCTCAAGTACGGCCTCATCCAGCAGATGACGGCGCTGAATGGCCCGCACTTGATCCGATAATCGTTGTGCGGTTACGGTCAATGTTGGTTCAAGTGCCTGAAACAAAGACAGCATTTTTAAACGGTACGCAGTGAGATTAATTCCCCCCTCTGTTGCCCCATAGTAGGCCCGCATGACGCTCTCATTCATTTTTGGAGACCATCTCATGCGGCGCACTACTCCACCGGCGGCGGGAGCCCGTGTAGGAGCGCGTCGCCCCCTCGACTCCAAGCCATCCTGTGGTGGGTTCACGGCTCGTCGGCGTCTGGATGTTTTTGCCGGCGAGACCGTTTCGTGGTGTTCCGACTCAGCAGCCGATGGTGGTGTTAAATATACTTCACTTGAAGACGTCGACTGCGTATCGGGACTCAACGAGTTCCCCAAAGTTGGAAGACGTAGTGCATATCGTCCTCTAGCACCGTTAAAACTCCGCATGTTATTGCATATTTTGGTGTGCACAGGTGTTCGTCACTTCATTGTACTGTATTTCTTCATTTTTACTGTGATTTTTCACGATAAAATTATTAATTTTAAGTAAAAATTTTATGACATCGAAAAAATACGTCATGCTTGTTTATGTGCGGTTGCTAGGTTATTATTATTATTATTATATCCCTACTGTTAACCATTGAGGAGTTCCCTTATCTGGAGTCAATCCTGGTAGCATCAGGTCATGGTTATCATAAACATGCATTGTCATCAGGACTGGACCAGTATGTCAAATTTCACGTCAATCGGACCCCGGGAAGTGGGTCAAATTTAACTTGCAAGATTCCACCTTCACATACGCATCGCGCCACTCCATGCGCGACCACCCGATGGACGTTCCCTGCCTCGCGAGCTCCTGCAATCACCGTCTCCGCGTCCCGATGCGGATGACGACGGCGACGACGAGGAGGACGCGATGGGCGATAGGGCGGAAACACCGGATATGACAAAATCACTGACCAAGACATACCCGAAGACGACTTTGAGGTCTGGGAGCTACCATTCCCAGACCCCCCACCGAACCAGACATCCATTAGGTCACCTAGGTGACCTGGGCTTACGGCCCAAATACCGACACCTTTAGGTCACCTAGGTGACCTCGGCCTACGGCCGAAACACGTACCGGGCTTAAGTACCCGCGAGGAGATGCCCGGGTAGTGAGGAATACCTAGAGGCCCGCACCCCGTTTACCCCCACCCGGGGAGTAAGCGAGAAGACCCTTCATCACCTTCACATACATACACGGCAAGTTAAACAAAAGCTTTTAAAAAGAACCTGTTTTTCTTTTATGTTTTCATGACTATAAATTCGTTGCTGACATCCTAACCCTTTATTTCGTGAAGCCTAAAATACGTTAAAATATAAACCTGGCGTTTGCTTTTAAAATTTGCATTCGTTTTAGATAAACAACGACACACTGTTTTAATGAAATCCTTTTTCACGTAAAAATAATAATAATAAAAAATATGGTTGGTAGCTGAGTCTAGCAATATATATATACCTATTTAACAATACAATAAAGGCCTGTTGCACAATTTAAAGAAATGAGGGTGGTCTATTCTACTCAGCCGGATACCACACAGCGGGTAGACTTACTTTGACTTTTACTTTGACTGGCCCGTTGGCGCAGTGGGTAGTGACCCTGCCTTCAGCTCCACGGGTCGCGGGTTCGATTCCTGCCGAGGGCCAACATTTTCTATAAATGAATTTGTTGGTCTTAAGCCTGGGTGTATATTTGTATTTAAGTATGTATTTAAAAATTATATAAGTATATATTTAACCAGTTGTCTGTCTCCCATAACACAGGTATTAAGTTACTTACTTTGGGGACGGACGACCGTGTGTGTAAGTGTCCCATATATTTATTTATTTACTTTAGTTGTCTCCAATTTTACGTCAATTTTAAATCGACCCTTATGGCGGTTTAAAGTTGACGTTGCCTTAAATTTTGTTTAACTCAAAGATATCACGCAAGACGAAAAAATCAACCTTAAGTCCGGTTTATTAGTTATTAAATCTAGTTTCAAATTGTTACTGCAAGCCCAAAGTGATCGTTGAAAGTATAAGTTTAATATTGTTTGAGAGCCTTCAGCTCCACGGGTCGCGGGTTCGATTCCTGCCGAGGGCCAACATTTTCTATAAATGAATTTGTTGGTCTTAAGCCTGGGTGTATATTTGTATTTAAGTATGTATTTAAAAATTATATAAGTATATATTTAACCAGTTGTCTGTCTCCCATAACACAGGTATTAAGTTACTTACTTTGGGGACGGACGACCGTGTGTGTAAGTGTCCCATATATTTATTTATTTACTTTAGTTGTCTCCAATTTTACGTCAATTTTAAATCGACCCTTATGGCGGTTTAAAGTTGACGTTGCCTTAAATTTTGTTTAACTCAAAGATATCACGCAAGACGAAAAAATCAACCTTAAGTCCGGTTTATTAGTTATTAAATCTAGTTTCAAATTGTTACTGCAAGCCCAAAGTGATCGTTGAAAGTATAAGTTTAATATTGTTTGAGAGCTTGCAGTTCACCTGCCGTGAATAGGTAATCGTTTGTCAAAGCCTTGTTCCGAACTAAGCGAGGTCACTCGAAACAGCGGTAACAAATTTGAAATTCCAAAGAGCCCCGCTACATTTAACATTGTAGAATTTCCCGCTCTAGCCCGCAGTTTCCCAGATAAATGGAGATTAAAGCGAGCTAACAAATTCACGATGTTTAACTACAGTTTGATTCTCAACTATATTTCATAGTTTAGTTTGCGTTTTGGCTCGTGTGATCGATTTTAAGCAAACTAAAGAAATCTGTGATAGCCCAGCAGTGCGACCGTGTGAATCTCTAGAGACGATAATGGGTTCAACCCGGGCAGACACCAATGAGTTTTTCTATTAAAACTTGTATGTCTAACTGATAATTACAATTTATCACTCGCTTTTCAGTGAAGGAAAACATCGTGAGAAAACCTGCATATCTCTAGTGAATCCTAGGGATATGTGAAACCTACCAATCCGCATTGGAGCAGCGTGGTAGGGCCTAACTCCAATCCTTCTCTCCAAACATCCAATCATTTTATAATAATAACTTTCATCTACGAGTATTGTATGTGGCGAAAACATTTTGATTTTTCAAAATTGAATTTGGGCACGTGGTGGTCACTAGACATTGGAGTTAAATCAAAATTTTGTTAATATCTAGCACTAGATATTACATTTTTTAAATTAATTTAAAATAATTAATTAATTTAATTTAAAATTAATTAATTAATTTAATTTAAAAATTAATTAATCAATTTAATTTAAAAATTAATTAATTAATTTAATTTAAAAATTAATCAATTAATTGTTAGCGCACACTATATACAATAACACGATATAATAGGAATACCGCAATTCCCGTTCTGAGATGCACTTCTCTTGAATGACGAACAAAGACTGAATGTCACTGAAACGTTTTATCAATAGGAAGACTCAACCGGAAACAACACGTCACAGTGTTGGTAACATTTTAATCAAAAAGGGCGCGATACTCTTGTTTCATGACTGTGTTGCTATAAAATACAAAGCGGAAGTCAATGGCGACAACATAATTTAATTTAAAAATTAATTTGGAGTTTCAATATGCACATGCTTACTCATATTATTGTGTATTGTAGTTTTTGTAATGAATGTGATACAAAAACTATGCCCCTTATATGTACTTTGTACTTTTATATAACAGTCCTGATACTGACAGCATCCTCGGTGCTATCATAAACAATCTTATCGGCTTGCTCATTTTGTGATGTAACCGAGATAATAATTGCACTAATATTATGTCTTGGTATGCATTTTAAAAATAAAGCAATATAATATTGTATTTTAGTCCTTTTTTTAAATTAAAATTATAAAGCTTAAGTTTCTGAATGTTGGTGTGTTTGTGTGTAGCGCTTTAAATGCTTCCTGTTTTTTATTATTACTTATTTACTAAGGATATCCATTGAAACTTAAATGATTAATACTATAAAATACTCTACAAACTATTTGATTCAATTTAGTCTTAATTATAGGTTACCACGGTATATAATACTGACGCGTACATTATTTAAATATATTATAAAACATAAAGTATGTACATAACCGTCATGTGTTATCCGGCTAATTAGAATAGACCACCCTCATTTCTTACTGAGGTGTAAAAGGCGACTGCGGTAAGTTAAAGTCAGGCAGGGGGCCGTTTGTAAAACAACTAGTCAAAAAATTGATTTAGCGAGGTTTGCGATACTCGCTGGTGTTGATATCTTAGGGTTCGAAACCTTCTGCCATTACGCTTTAACCTTATCTTTAGACATAGTACATATAAAATTCAGTTGATAAAGTTTTTATAGGGGTCACAATGTGTCCCGGGCCTCCAAGCTATCTAGCTGCCAATTTTCATCAAAAATTATTGGATAGTTTTTGCCGGGAAAATGTTTTATGCAGACGAGAGGTAGAATCATGATTAGCCAATAAAATTGGCAAGTACCCATCTTGATTCCGCATAGATAATTTAAATAAAATATGTCTAAAATAAATGAAGTATTATTTTTATTTAATGAGTTATATTAAGTAACAGTGTCGTAAAAGGCGACTAAGGTAAGTTGACCCACCGTGTGGTATCCGGTTTAGTAGAATAGACCACCCTCTTTCTTACCGAGATGTCGTAAAATACGACTGAGGTAAGTTGACGTCAGGCAGGCGGCCGGTCGTAAAAACGCAGCCAAATCATGTGACAGCATGTTTATAACATGTTGTGCCGACCACACTTAGAGTAGGATAAGGGCAGGAGGATATATAATATTTTTAAATAATGTACGCATCCCTATTACATACCGTGGTAATCTATAATTAAGACTACATGTAACTGAATAGTTTGTAGAGTTATCTATATTATTAATAATTTATGTTTTATTGGTTGGTTAAATAATAAATTAATAAAAACCGGAAGCATTTAAAGCGCTATACACTAGGCAGGAAGATGATGATTAAGTAACGGTATAATCCCACTGCTGAGCATAGGCCTCCTCTCTCCGTTTTTGGAGAGAAGGATTGCTGCTTCAATGCGGATTGGTTGGTTACACATATCCCTAGAATTCTCGAGATATCTCTCGAGAATTCTTAAAAAACATCGTTAAAAAACCGGCAGATATGCCGGTTTTTTTGTTTTCCTTCACCGAATAGAGTGAGATAAATTGCAATTACCAATTAGTCATAAGTTTTAACAGAAAACTCATTGAAGCCTGCCCGGGTATGAACCTGTGATACCTCTAAGATAAAATTAAAGTACCGTTAAAGCGGCAATGACTTTCAATGTAACAACTTAACGCGTAGAGCTTCTAAACGACTCAAAAGAGCTTACAAAAGCCACCTCGAAACATTTTTCATTTCAATTCTAACACAAATTCACCTTGTACAACGCAAACAGCCCCCAGATAAAGCGGTATCGTCGACGATCTTCGTGTTTAACGACATAACCGTGTACCGGTTAAATTTATTTTAACGATTAGTCGTTACCTCACGGAAGACTGCCTTTGTATAACTGTTACGGTAGAAGGGAGGCGGGAAGTGGGAGATAATTTATTATGCAAATGTATTACAGAGGTATTAATATATTTCAAAGAGGTATTTCATTTGGACGTGCTTGTGTTTACATAGACCGAAAGTTATGATAGAATAAGTGTAGGAAGCAGGAATTCAGGACCAGTTTTTTATTTTTTTATAAATAATAAATATATGGGACACTTACACACACAGTTGTCCGTCCCCAAAGTAACTTAATACTTGTGTTATGTGACAGACAACTGGTGAATATATACTTATATATTTTTTAAATACATACTTAAATACAAATATACACCCACGAAGATCAACATTTATAGAAAATGTTGGCACTCGGCGGGAATCGCGGGCGACTCGCGGAGCTGAAGGCAGGGTCACTACCCACTACGCCCACGGGCCAGTTAGTATCGCAATTTTTCGCCGTCAAACGTAAAGTCATGGTAGTTCATTTGGGGAACGGACGGTCTAGAGAGGTGAAAATACCTAGGATCGAGCCCCACCCTATTATTTTTTCATTTTTCTTTTCAATTTTTTTTACATCATTTTAAAAATTTCCGAGCAAGGCTCTGTCACGGGGTGTAGATGACAGTCGCCACGCCCAGGTATGTGAGCTGGGCTACAGGGCACTGTCATAAGTCGAATCATACACGTCCATGCCGTGCACCCTGGGCAATGTTGCAGTCACTAATGAGCTCACACTTTTCTATTCCTCAGGCTGCAATAGCAAGTATAATCTGGCGGTGCGGGATTATGGTTTCCCACGTAATATCGCACGTCCGCTATCCCCTTCCTCCACCCCCTAATCCCTTCAATTCCACTCCTTCCCCCCCAAAATATCCTTCTCACCTGCTACACAACATGGACGCGAGAATAAATCAATACTTACCCCAGGAGGGTACCAGCCCGGCTGGAGAATCCCTCCCTGAGACTGATGCTCGGGCTACGGCTCAAGCATCAGTCTCAGGCTGCCCCTCGTATTCTGGGGGGGGCAATTTTTCGCATTCGGTTATAGAGCATCCTGGAGGTTCAGCAGCGAATCTCCATGATGAACTTTCGAGAACCCTCCATCTGAGGGAAGAAGATGACCTATTGAAGTCGCCGACGCCTGGGCCTTCGGGTACGGGTGAGGGCGATTTCAAGATGGTGGCGTCTAAAAAACGCAAGAATAGGGCCAAGAAACTCAGAAGGCAGTTGGCCGTGTCGGACGCGCCTTCGACTTCCCAACCCGTGGAGGGGGACACCTCTTCGGGGGTTGGGGAGGCGAAGACCTCCAGACCGCCGAAGAAGAAGAGGCAGGGTACTGACCCTGAAGAAGGACCGAGCGAACAGCGACCGGCAAAGCGTCGCAATTGGGGGGCTACAGCGGGACCACGTTGCACAGCAAAGGAGCAGAGTGATCTCGCTGTGGCCATCCATCGTGCAGATGGTTTGCCGGTCGATGGGGATCTAGCAACTTACATAAGGGATAAAATAGCTGACCTTATCGAGGCAGCCGTCGTGGAGGAGGTCGACAGCTCCAAGCTAAACTTTGCGACCTCGGGGCTGGTGGCAGAAGGGTTCTTCCTTGTGACACCAGCCACTGAGCAGTCGAGGGATTGGTTGCTGGAGTGCGACTTCGGCCTCTACAACGGCGTCTCGATCAAGGCCATGAGAAGGGATAGAGGGAGAGTAGCAATTTGGATCCCAGGCACGAGGAGAGCAGCTGACCCTCTCCTTCTGCTTAGGGGTCAAAATCGAAATAGATCAGAATTAAGACTCCCCGAGTGGAGCCTCATCGTCAGAGAGCCCCTTCCTCTGGGGGAGCGTCTGATTGTGGGGGTCCCTCGGGAAATAAACGAACTTTTTAGGGAGGGTCTTGTGTGGCTCTTCTACCAAGCCACACAAGTGCAGGTTAGGTTTTTAAATTGGAAACCGAAACTCAAACCCACACAAGCACAGAGTCAAGTCGATACCGACTCAAACTCCGCACAGAACAGTGTTGCTCGTGTGCTGGAACCAGCGGACACGACGAAACCAGCAATCGGAGCGTCAGGCGGGGCCCCTAGTACCCCTCCGCCAAGACATCCGTGCAGGGAATAGTCGGAGATGCCGGTACCGCCACGGCACACTAACGATCAAAGGTACCGATACATAACTGATGCCTCGTACACTTCTTGAGCGCCTTGCCTCACAGCTGGTGATCGAAGTCGTGCGGGGCATCATTATGTATTGGGAAAAGATCAAACACACACACACTACACACTTAATGGGAAGTACACCCAAAAGACAAAAACACATACAAAAACACTCTACACACACACTAAAGATTCTTCAGATAAACTTGCACCACTGCAGAGAAGCCATGAGCGAACTCTGCGAATATGTGATTAGCAAGCAAATAGATGTGGCCCTGCTACAGGAACCATACGTTGTGAATGGACGTGTGGTCGGTATGGGTTGTTTAGGGGGAGACCTAACCTATCACAACAATGGTGAGTCGAACCCAAGAACATGTATCTATACCAGTAGCAGGATCAGAACCTTAGGTCTAATTGAAATAGAATGTTACAGAGATTTAGTAGTGGTGGAAGCCATGATTCCACTAGATGAAGAAAAGAAACTAAGGATGGCGTTTATGTCGGCCTACATTCCTAGCGAGACCGACTTCACGCCACCAACTAGAGAACTGGAAGAAACTGTCAACAAATACAGAGGTAAGAAAATTTCTTTTATAATAGGATGTGACGCTAACTCGCACAATGAGGTGTGGGGTAGTACAGACACAAATAGGAAAGGAGAAGCACTGTTAGAATTTATCATAAGTAACAATCTCGAGATAATGAACATTGGCAATGAACCAACGTTCGTTACAAGCACGAGAAAAGAAGTATTAGATATTACTCTAGCATCAGAAGACATGGCCAAATACATCAAAGATTGGAAGGTGGATCTAAACGATTCGTTATCAGATCATCGCAGAATCACCTTCCACATAAACAGCAAAATTGGCAAATTGCGCATTAGAAATGTTAAGAAGACAAACTGGGACAACTTTGGGTCCTTAATGAGCGAATGGAGATCCAAATACACTTCCTACAACACGATAAAGGAGTTAGAGGAAGGCGCATTGGAACTAAGCACAGCATTAAAAGATGCCTTTGTCAGTACGTGTCCACTACGTGAGGTTACACAAGGTACGGGCCAACCATGGTGGAACAACGAACTGAAAAAACTCAGGAAGAAAGTACGCAAATCTCAAAGAATTGCCCTTAAGAAAGGGGATGAATTGAGCTGGGCAGAATATAGGAAGTATAGGACGGAATTCCGAAAAAGGTGCAGGAAAGAGTCCAGAAATGGCTGGCAGGTGTATTGTACAGGGGTCACAGAATACCCTGAAGCAGCACGCCTTATGCGTATACTGGCAAAAGACAGAACATGCAGACTGGGTAGTATTAAAGTGGAGGAAACAATAGTTACGGATCCCAAAATAATACTAACCAAAATGGCAGAAGCACACTTTCCAGAATGTAAAGAAATTAAAGAAGAAATGATATCACCAAGCACCGATTACCACTGGTCAGACCCGGGAAATATCATAACAGAAGAGCAGATTAAGTGGAGTATCATGTCATTTGCACCATACAAAGCAGCTGGTCCAGATGAAATACTCCCTAAAATGCTACAGGTGGCATATGAATACATTAAAGGAAACATGTTAGCACTTTTCAATGCGAGTTTGGCGTGGGGCTATGTCCCGACGAGCTGGAGAAAAGTAAAAGCGGTGTTCATTCCAAAACCTGGAAAGAAAACCTATCAGGAACCGAAGTCATTTCGGTGTATAAGTTTGTCCTCGTTCATTCTAAAAACACTAGAAAAAGTGATAGAGGGACATATAAGAACTAACCTAGAACAAAGCAATCTTCCACTGCATGAAAACCAACATGCATATATGGGGGGCAAATCAACAGAAACAGCTCTCCATAACTTAGTGGTAAGAATAGAAAGAACCTTATGTAACAAAGAAATAGCATTAGGATGCTTCTTTGACGTAGAAGGTGCTTTTGACAAAGCAAATCGCAATGCTATAAGAAACTCAATTTGTAGGGAAGGAATAACAAATGAAGTGGGACGCTGGATAATGAACATGCTAGAGCATCGTTCAATCGTGGCGGAGCTAAGTGGAGTTACACACACAATAAAATCAACGAGAGGATTTCCTCAGGGAGGGTGTCTCTCTCCTCTTTTATGGTGTCTCCTACTAGATCCATTAGTTAGGAAGATTAATGATAGGAAGACATACATGCAAGCATACTCAGACGACGGAGTCCTTCTAGTTACAGGAAAAGACCTGAGCACTATAAGGAACATAATGAGTAATAGCATTAAAACAACACTAAGATGGTGTCAGGAAAGGGGATTAAACCTTAATCCTACAAAAACCAAACTAGTCCTTTTTACAAACAAAAGGAAAATAGCCAACTTTAATCCTCTCAGTATAAAGGGAGCAGAGATACAGTTGATAAAGGAAATAAAATACTTAGGTATAACGCTAGATAAAACCCTAAGGTTTAGAAGTCATATCAAAGATCAATGTAACAAAGCAAAAATTGCACTCATGCAATGCAGAAGAGCGGTGGGCAGAACCTGGGGTATGAAGCCAAAAATTATCAAGTGGATATATACGGCTATCATATTACCCAGATTACTGTACGGCGCTTCGATTTGGTGGCACAGAGCCAACATCGGAGTCAATAGCAAGGACTTAACGAAGATACAGAGGATAGCAACACTAATGATCACAGGTGCAGTGAGAACAACGCCATCTGCTGCACTAGAAGTTCTGGTGGGACTTTATCCTCTGGACCTAGCAGCCAAAAGAAAAGCGATAGAACAATGGTATAAGATGAAAGTGTTCCAACAATGGAAAGGAAACTTTACAGATAAAGGTCATACAGATATAGAAAAGATTTACGGAGAAAATCTGTCTATGGTAGTCAGGAGAAGTGACCTGATCAAGAGACAGAAAATCTTCGACAAAAAATATAGGATACATATAGGAGTAAAAGAAGATTGGAAAGTGGAATATAGTGAGAAGAGTCAGACCATCTGCTACACGGATGGTTCAAGACGAGAATCCACGAAGCTGGCAGGAGCTGGCATTATCTACAGCACCTCGTCAGATTTACACCAGGTCCTAAATCTGGGTAAATATACAAGTGTCTTCCAGGCCGAAATGATGGCTATCATGGAGTGTGCCAGGAAACTTAAAGAAACACAAATAGCATCAGGACATAATATAGTTATATATAGCGACAGTCAAGCAGCTTTAAAAGCACTTGACCGCATAGAAACAACCTCAGCTATCGTGAAGGAATGTAAACGTGTACTAAACGAATTAGCTGAGAAGGGGGAAGTAACGATTGCATGGATTCCGGGGCATAGTGGCCATGCAGGGAACGAACAAGCTGACGAATTGGCAAGAAAGGGAGCTAGTCAAACATTCGTAGGACCAGAACCCTTTCTCCCAATTGCACATAAAATAATAAAGGGTGTGATAGAAAAAAGAATAGAAACAGAATCGAACAAAAGATGGAGAAACACAATGCTCAGACAAGCAAAGCTGTTTCTCAAATCGTTTGATACAAGGAAGTCTAAACAGCTGATTTCTCAGAGCAGGGAAAATATAGCAATTGTAACAGGCATTACAACTGGGCACTGCCTGTTAAACAGACACCTGTCAATAATGAGAATAACAGAAGATGCTGCGTGCCCAGAGTGTGGAGAGGAAGAAACGAGTCTTCACCTTATGGCTGAGTGCCCTATGTACTCGCTGGTAAGATGGGAGATACTAGGTAAGGATGAAATTGAAGTTGAGGACCTGACAAATATCTCCTTCAGGGATATTATCAGGTTCGTAAAAGCCACGGGTAGATTAGAGCAGGTGACACTGTCGGGACAGCAGTGAAACCCTTGTCCCAACATGGGGAAATGGGTGGAATAGTCCGGAATAGGAGCTGACCACCCGCCCTGCACCGACAGGCGTCCCCGAAATTAGATAGATAGAAGGCTCTGTCACCCAGTTACTGAGGTATAAATGCGTTCAAGCGCTCTTTTTTAACACATTACAAAAAATCGTTTAGGATTAATTCAAGACATATAAATACTACAAATGTTTAGCAAGCCTTAGTAGAGTTACAAAGTGAAATGTGGGTCAGACTTAATCTGTTTGTTGGGAATATCTTACAATGGGGGCCAGAAACAAATCCTCCGAGTCGAGGCTAAATGGATTACTGTAACAAAACTTGTTTTGCAAAACATTTAAGGTGGAATTGTTTAAACGATAGGTACGATCTCAACTGATCCCGGCGACTCTCTACTAGTGCGATAGCTGACCATGACGAGGGTGTTTAGTGGGTAGGAATCCCACATAATCGGAAATCATCCCTAAGTTCCGGGGTCTTTAAGAAGATCCCCCCCCGTAAATAGGGGTTGCGGGTGGACCCCCATGTGTCCAAATTCAAATTATTCTTTAAAATACCAGCGGCTTCGCCCGCGTAGAAAGATATAAACCGTAATACATACTTTCAATAACCATAATAATTGTTAAAGTGGGTTAACCTTAAAAGCTAGACATATGCTGTTGCGGACTTTTACTTAGAACTTTTAGAGGGGAACAATTTTGTAATACATAATTTTTGAATAACTATCACCGTGTACTCAGCGCACGTAAGGAAAGCTTTAATATTGCCGTTTTCGTAATATTTTTTATTGCTGCTCCTCTCCTATTCATCTTAGCCTGATGTTATATAGCCTATAAGCCTTCGACGATAAATGGACTGAAGCTGTAGAGTTTGTTTGTTTGTATGAACTATTTGAACGACTGAAAACGGACCGATTTGAAAAATTCTTTGAGTGTTAGATAGTCCATTCATTGAGGAAGGCTATATAACATCACGCTAAGATGAATAGGAGAGGAGCAGCAATAAAAAATATTGCGAAAGCGGCAAAATTTAAAGCTTTCCTTGCGTACCCTAAATAAACGGTGAAAGTTTAAAAAAAATCTCTTATTATTAACTCACGATAACCACTTTAATGTTAAAATATTTACTGATACAGCTAGTATAGGATATGAGCGGAGTCGGAAGAACCTTGTAGAATGTCTAAAGGATCCTTTCAAAGGCTGCGTTGTCACTTCCATTACGTGGACATCTTTGATATTGACAAGGGTATTGAAGTATTGGAGTACAGAGCGCTGTAAGAGGATATTGGCTAAATTGTTAGGACTAGTACATACGAGGGTTTTAAAAGTTAAAGAAAACATAATCCGCTTTGTGTTGATATAAGTAACGGCCTGTTACTATCCCACTGCTGGGCATAGGCCTCCTCTCTCTGTTTTTGGAGAGAAGGATTGGAGCTAAGACCTACCATGCTGCTCCAATGCAGATTGTTAGGTTTCACATATCCCTAGGATTCTCTAGAGATATGCAGGTGTCCTCACGATGTTTTCCTTCACCGAAAAGCACGTGATAAATTGCAATTAAACACATAAGTTTTTAATAGAAAAACTCATTGGTGTCTTGCCCTGGTTTGAACCCATGATCGTCTCTAGAGATTTACACAAAAGTGATATACAGCTAATATAACACAATTTATAGAATTAACAGTTCCTTTGAAGAGTTAAAAATTATTAGATGACTAGCTGTTAGCCGCGACTTCTTTTGCGTGATAGTTTGATAGTCGATGGTGGTTTTCAATGTCATCTGTAAAATTAAGGGGATATCTATAGCCTATATGTTACTCCGGTGTATAAAGAATAATTGTGCTATATTTCATTGATATTGATTCAACGGATTCGCTGTGAAAGAGTATCAAACATACATCCTTACTCACAAACATTCGCGTTTATAATATTAGTAAAGATTTGCCATGCCATGCGGCATTCGGAGACGTGTTTGGGGGCCCTCTTTGCTATTTATTGTTATTAGTAATCTAACCTCAAGTATTTGCTATTCATGTTAAGATCGACCACTGAGTTTCTTGCCAGTTCTTCTCAAGTGGATTTGTGTTCCGAACTAGTGGTAGAATCATTCTGTTGTTGGATTTTGTAGTGAAAAGTGCTGTTTCACAGTAAGGTGCCCAGCATGATTCTCTAATCGCATTCGTTTATTTATTATTATTCATTTTAAATTTAATTTAGACTTCATTTCTAACAATATAATATTGATTATTCTTTTGGAATGTATGGCCATTTTTTTCTTAAAATAGTAAGCAAAATTTACCACAGCAAAGGTACCACAAAAATCCCAAGCATGTATTGATTTCCAGTTTGAGTTTACCTTAATTTACTGGCGGAGAGGGATCAAAGGGTCCATAATGAAAGCTAAATAGGCGGTTACGAGCTGCGTTAATTGCTCCACTATATTGTGACCTACGGGCCTGTAACGAAATATTCGCTTATTGCCGTATATTTTCGTAAATTTTAACATTTAAATGAGTTAATCTTGTATATATATATTATATACTAATAATATCCCGCGGTTTCAACCGCGTACATACCGATCTCGTGGCAGTGGAAAGTCTACTAAGTCGGACTATAGATTTATTTTTGGTAAATATATCATTCCGTTATAGTTTCCGCAGCGCATGCGATGACAGATTTTTATGGCTAATTTTTTATACCTTATTATATTTTTATTACGGATCCCTATTTTTTAAAATGTAATATAGCCTATGTTGCTCAGTAAAGATTCCGCTTTCCAATGGTGAAATAATTGTGTGAAAACATTACAAACATACATACAAATTTTTCCTATTTATAATATTAGTGTACATATATAAGGCAATGATTTCCCTGAAATGAGCATGTAATGGGTTTCAGGGAGAAAAATCGACTTAGCAATAGCTAAGTTGTTTTTTCTTTTTTTTTTTTTTTAAATCGTTTTATTAGTTTATGGGCATTAAATTTTTTTTAAAAGGTAGACTTGAAAGCAAAGGATTTTTTTAGCTGTCAAATGTAATATTCCAATAGACGATCAGTAACGCGCGTACTGAAAATGTTCACAATTCGGGTTCAAATTCCACATATCATCGGCGCCTTCTCTCTTTTTTAAAATATATTTTCTTATATCTATTATTATATAATTAAAATAATTATTATATATATATATATATATATATATATATTATATAATAATTATCTATAAATTATGTATAGTATATAATCGAGAAGATTTTAATAAATAATATACTAAATTGACGCAAGCGATTTAGTGGATACAGCTCGTTTTATATATTCCGATTCCTTTATAGGAATATGGCAGCTTTAAAGGATAAATGGAATAAAGGAGCGTTACAAAGAGCAAAGGAATCGCACTCTTCACGAAGGAATTAAGCCATCTCGAGTCCACCCTTGACGTGAATTACACAAACAAATTTGAAATTCCAACTCCTTGAAACATCCTTTGTAGCCCGTAGCAGGGCACTTTGCAAATATATTGAAAGTAATGTCTGTAAAATTGATGGAGTATATAAAAGTATACCTATTTGAAAGAGAACGGTTTTTAATTTATGTAAATAACCTGGAGCTGTAAGGTGCGGATTAGGTTATGAAAACAAACGACCGTATACTTTGATGTCTTCTTTAATACTCTTTTATAATAGGCTAAATACTACATCTTATACTAGTTTACACGTGAGTAATGTATGTTGTCGCCACTGACTTCCGCTTTGTATTTTGTAGCAACAAAGTCATGAAACAAGAGTATCGCGCCCTTTTTGATTAAAATGGTGGCAATACTGTGCCGTTGTTGTTTCCGGTTTAGTGTTTCTATTTATAAAACGTTTCAGTGACAGTCAGTCTTTGTTCGTCATTCAAGAGAAGTGCATCTCGGAACGGGAATTGTAGTATTCCTATTATATCGTGTTATTGTATATAGTGTGCGTTAACATGTATAATGATTATTAAGCTCTCATCACACTACAACTAGTTATTTCTTTACGTTGAATACTATCATCATCTTCCTACCCTTATCCCACTCTAAGTGGGGTCGGTATGACATGTTTTAAACATGCTGTCACATGATTTGGCTGCGTTTTTACGACCGGCAGCCCGTCAACTTACCTAATTCCTTCAACACCTCAATAAGAAATGAGGTTGTTCTATTCTACTAAACCGGATACCACACGGTGGGTCAACTTACCTTAGTCGCCTTTTACGACACCTCTGTAAGAAATGAGTTGGTCTATTCTACTCAGCCAGATACCACACGGCGGGTCGACTTACCTTAGTCGCCTTTTACGACACCTCGGTAAGAAATGAGGGTGATCTATTCTATTCAGCGGGATACCACACGGCTGATTTTTTTAAAAGTCATGTTAGGATTTTTGTGGAATAAACAATTTTCATTTCATTAAATATACTCCATTAATTTTACTTTCCCTTTCAAATAGGTATACCTATATGGTAGAAAGTGAACAGTTTAAATTTATGGAAATCACCTGGAGCTTTACTAGATATATCTTTACGAAGATATGTAGTGACTGAATTCTGTAGCGTCCCAAAATATATTCGATTACAACTTATAACATTATCGTATATCATTTCTGACAATGAGATATGTGGAGGCAAATGACGCATCTGGCTCCATTACACGGTTCAGGTAACACCTCCCTCAACCCCCATGCGGCTTCATATATACCTCTTAAACCATAAATAGACGATGGGATATGGTGTTGCCTAACCATTGCGGTTCGACCTCGAACTTGATTCGATGGTGTTATTATTATTACTAATCTTACGAATATTATAAATGCGAAAGTTTGCGAGTATGGATGTATGTTTGTTACTCTTTCACGGCGAATCCGCTGAACCAATATCGAAATTTGGCACAGTTATTCCTTATACACCGGGGTAACTAGCTGACCTGACAAACGTTGTTTTGCTCTATAAATTATAAAGTATTCATTTGGATAAGGATTAATATCATGTATTTTTAAAACACCCTCGCAAATAATGTATTATTTTAGAACTATTTTGATAACTATGAAAATGGTTAAAGTGGGTTAACCTTAAAAGTTAGACATATTCTGTCGCGGACTTTTACTTAGAACTTTTAGAGGAGAACAATTTTGTGATACAAGATTTTTCAATAACTGTCCCCGTTAAGTTAGCGCACGCAAGGAAAGCTTTAAATTTTTCGCAATATTTTTAAATCGGTCCAGTAGTTAGTAGGAGGCACAGGATGTTATAAACATGTTGTAATATGATTCGGCCACATATTTTACGAACGGCCGCTTGCCTGACGACAGCCTACCTTAGTCGCTTGTTACGACACCTCAGTTAGAAATGAGGGTTGGTCTATTCTAAACAGCCGGATACTACACGGCGGGTCGACTTACCTTAATCGCCCTTTACGACACCTTGGCAAGAAATGACGATGGTCTCAGCCGGATAATCGCAGATTATAGTAAAATGATTTTTTTTATATAAGTAGTAGTAGTAGCGGCCTGTTACTATCCCACTGCTGGGCATAGGCCTCTTCTCTCCGTTTTTTTTTTTTTAGAAAAACTCATTGGTGTCTGCCCGGGTTTGAACCCATGATCGTCTCTCACATTCACACGGTTCACACGGTCGCACCGCTAGGCCATCACAGCTTATGCTTTTATATAAACTTATCACAGCTTTTATATAAACTTTTTGCTAACTGTAGCCTAATGACATTAAAATTTGTGCGACCAAAGAGTTCATTATCTCGTTCATTAAAATTTCATGCCGAGCAAATTAAGAGCACGGAAAGCTTTGTAGTTGTTAATTTACTTCAGCTTAATAATTCCTGGTGTTTCGTGTAAAGCTTTGTATAATAGGGAAGGTAGGTTGTCCTTTTGTAAATTGTCTGCCGTTTTTTATCGCTTTGCGCTCCCTGAGGAAGCATTTTGGCTCTTTTTTTGCACATTGTTTGTATTAGCATAATTGCGTCTCTCATCTTGTATATAAAGTATTGCCTAAATAAATATTTTATTTTATATTCTACCTTAAGAAAAACGGATTTCTTTAATATTTTAATTTAGCCGATATTTTGCGGATATCCATAACGCCGTTTGGTATCCGGCTGAATAGAATAGTACCACCCTCATTTCCTTCAAGCTGTGATGGCCTAGCGATGCGACCGTGTGAATCTCTAAAGACGATCATGGGTTCAAACCCGGGCAGACACCAATGAGTTTTTCTATTAAAACTTATGTGTCTAATTGATAATTGCAATTTATCACACGCTTTTCGGTGAAGGAAAACATCGTGAGGAAACCTGCATATCTCTAGAGAATTCTGGAGATATGTGTAACCTACCAATCCGCATTGGAGCAGCGTGGTAGGTCTTAGCTCCAATCCTTCTCTCTTATAACGGAGAGAAGAGGCCTATTCCCAGCAGTGGGATAATAACAGGCCGCTACTTTACTTTACTTTTACCCTCATTTCTTACCGAGGTGTCGTAAAAGGCGACTAAAGTAAGTCGACCCGCCGTGTGGTATCCGGCTGAGTAGAATAGATCACCCTCATTTCTTACCGAGGTGTCGTAAAAGGTGACTAAGGCAAGTCGACCCGCCGTGTAGTATCCGGCTGAGTAGAGTAGACCACCCTCTTTCTTACCGAGGTGTCGTAAAAACGACTAAGGTAAGTTGAAATCCGATAGGCGCCCGGTTGTAAAAACGCAGCTGAATCATGTGACAGCATGTTTATGGCATGATGTGTTTCCCACTTACGAATGGGATAAGGGCAGGAGGATGATGACTTTGCGGATATCCATAATAAAAAAATTTTGCTATCATCCTCGATAATCGCGGAATCTATTTATCTCAATATTTATTATCGAGGTGTCTTAAAAGGCGACTAAGGTGTGCGGCTGAGTAGAATAGACCACTCTCTTTCTTACCGAGGTGTCGTGAAATACGACTAAGGTAAGTTTTTATTTATTTATTTATTCTTTATTACACACACAGAAGTATTACATTTACATAACATATGAACACACAGTAGCGTGCAAAGGCGGTCTTATCGCTTGGAGCGATCTCTCCCAGACAACCTTTGATGTAAGGATCATGGTTAAATTACGGGTTGATGCGCAACAATTTGATTACAAAAAAGAACAACACTTCGTAATAAAAATAAATTTAACTTAAAGTCTACATATATTTTAAATACTAAAATTAAATATAATATTTAATATCATACATAAGTTAAGTTGATCTCAGGCAAGCGGCCGGTCGTAAAATTAGAAGTCAAATCATGTGACAACATGTTCATATCATGTAACGACCCCACTTAGAGTGGGATAAGGGCAAGAACATGATGATCATTTAGGTTTTATCAAATCAACATTTTGCAAGATCATTCGCCATAGATCAATATAACGAGAGATTAAGTTATATACGTTTCAACTCACGATCTCTTATTGTCCTGACAACAATAGACGTCGTGATGATAAATCAACAAAAGATCTATATAATTAATGATAGGAAATATGTTCAGATATTTCCTACAAAAGGAGGTAGTCCAAAACAAAAGACTACCGCTCCATTGCGAATTAAATTGATGACCTTTGTAGAGTATTCTGATGGGAGATGATTATGAGAGCTGTATTCGAATTCAAATTCTTTATTCAAGTAAACCTATTAACAAGTGCTTTTGAATCGACTTTACTGCTGATTCGGAAAGCTGTTCCTACCGAGAAGAGCCAGCAAGAAACTTGGCGGTTGCTCTTTTAAAAATATAATTCTTAATACTGTTTACATTCATTCGTTACTGTCTTGTACAGGTTCAAAGAGAGCACATATTCTTATCTTCCAAATAATCTTCAATAGTATAGTGTTTTTAAACTGCTGTAATGGCAAAGCTGAAATTGATTGCGGAATTTTATTATAGAATCTTATACCAAAACCCACAAACGACTTACGTAATTTTGCAAGGCGCAAAGCAGGAGCCGCAAGCTTATGTCGGTTCCTGCTTTGTCTATTATAAACAATTAATAACAAAAGTCATATTTTATGACACCTCAGTGAGAAAGAGGGTGGTTTATCTACTTAACTGGATACCACACGGTGGGTCAAATTACCTTAGTAGCCTTTTACGACACCTCGATAAGAAATGAGGGTGGTCTATTCTACTCAGCCCGATACCACACGGCGGGTTGACTTACCTTAGTCGCCTTTTACGACACCTCGGTAATAAATGAGGGTGGTACTATATATATAATTTTTATATATAATTTTTTGTAGTACATGATTTTTGAATAACTTTCACCGTTTACTTAGTGCACGCAAGGAAAGCTTTAAATTTTGCAGTTTTTCTAATATTTATTATTGCTTATCCTCTCTTATTCATCTTAGCGTGATGTTATAGCCTATAGCCTTCCTCGATAAATTGTCTATCTTATACAAAAAGAATTTTTCAAATCGGTCCAGTAGTTCCTGAGATTAGCGCGGTCAAGCAATCAAACAAATAAACAAACAAACAAACAAACAAACAAACAAACAAACAAACAAACAAACAAACAAACAAACAAACAGACAGACAGGCAGACAAACAAACAAACTCTTCAGCTTTATATATTAGTATAGATTTCTACCGTACCTTAACTTGATTAAATATTCTCATCACAGGAGTCTGCACTGAAGGAGTCAATTTCAAGATATTATCCTGTATTTTATATTCAGCGGACGTCTTTAAGATAGATCAAAGGGGAACGCTTCATAACCAACATTGATCTCATAGCAGTTGTGAATATTGAACAAGTTTAAACACGTCCCGCCTATTAAAAATGCTTCAGAAACAAATTGCTACCGATTATTTATAGCTTTGGCTAGATAAGAGTGGGTGATTTTAAAGGTAACGAAATTATTGATTTTTGGACATAAAAAATAAAAAATAAGAATAAAGGTGAGCAGTAGAGTTGACGATTCAAAAGTACTTGTTTGCAAGTTTACTTGAATAAAGAATATTTTGAATTTGAATTTGAATAATAGACAAAGTAGGAACCGACATAAGCTTGCGGCCCCTACTTTGCGCCTTGTAAAGGTACGTAAGTCGTTTGTATCGGTTTGGGTATAAGATTCTATGTTAAATTTCGCAATCAATTTTACCTTTGCCATCACAGCAGTTTAAAAAAACTGTTAAAAGCATGCTGATACAAAAAGCCTACTATACTGTTGAGGATTATTTAGATGATAAGAATGTGTGGATATAGCTACTGTCCGACCCCGTACAAGATAGTAATGACTTAATGTAACTAGTTATAAGTATTATATTGAAAAGAGCAACCGCCGAGTTTCTTGCTGGCTCTTCTCGGTAGGAGCAGCTTTCCGAATCAACAGTAGAGTTGACGATTCAAAAGCACTTGTTGCCAAGTATACTTGAATAAAGAAAATTTTGAAGTAAATTGCGTGAATGAAAAACCGACAATAACCGTGTTGTAGGCGATTGTAGACGATTATAGATAACGATTGATGAGAATTCTATAAATTATACTTAAATGGCTTTTTTTCTACTTAATGATAAGTCTATGCAGGTAGCCGTGTGGTATCCGGCTGAGTAGAATAGACCACCCTCATTTCTTACCGAGGTGTGGTAAAAGGCTACTAAGGTAAGTCGACCCGCCGTTTGGTGTGCGGCTGAGTAGAATAGACCAACCTCATTTCTTACCGAGGTGTCGTAAAAGGCGACTAAGGTAAGTTGACCCACCGTGTGGTATCCGGTTTAGTAGAATAGACCACCCTCTTTCTAACCGAGGTGTCGTAAAATAGGACGTAGGTAAGTTGACGTCAGGCAGGCGGCCGGTCGTAAAACGCAGCCAAATCATGTGACAGCATGTTTATAACATGTTGTGCCGACCCCAGTTAGAGTGGGATCCGGGCAGGAAGATGATGATAAGTCTATGCAGGCACAGTCACGGGCAGAAGTAAGTCTGTAACAAACTATATTGCTAACCTGCGTCTTTTATCATAAAGTGCACAATCCCTTAACCATAAAGCATATTTATTACAGACGTTGAAAAGCTTTCAAAGAAATTTCTTATTTCACAAAGTTACTCATTGAAATCTAAATTGGATCTAAGTTTTTGCTTCTTTTATTCGCGTAATAATTTTCTGCTATTTTCAAGAAGTTAAGAAGATTTTGTGGAAAATAATTAATGAGAACAAAAAGAAAAATAACGCTTTAAAAGGTTTTAAGGGTTTAATATATAAAACTTTTTATACCAAGTAGTTTTTAATTAGAATTTTTTTTCTATGCTTTATTAATGCTCATCTTTACCTATGGGAAAACATTCTGGATTAAGGAAACTTGCTTATCTCTAGACATTTCTAGGGATATGTGTGACCTACCAATTCGCATTGGAGCAACGTGGTAGGTCTTTAAAATCCTTCTCTCCAAAAACGGATGAGGGAGGTCTATGCCCAGCAGTGGGATAGTAACAGGCTGTGATTTATGTTTACCTCATCACCGAAATAATAATAAGATTTTAATACCAAAAAATTTAATTAACAATAAAACAAAGTAAATAAGTTTAACCTAATATATCTATGTGTCTATGTAATTACAAGATGTATATTAGTTTTACTTATATGTATGTACTCATTTGACCTCAATTGCAATCCACTTTTAGCAGACAGGTTTAATTTAACATTTGTACATCAGTAACTTGAATCAAATAAAATAAAATACAATCAATCGCATTTAAAAGTAAAAATAAACAGTTTTAAATAAAATTAAAAAACTGCTTTTGAACTAAAAAGTGAACAATAACTGTATAATAATAATGAAACATAAGCTCATTTTATCTGTTACCTAAAAACAAGCACTTGTATCTGACAGTCGCTGACAATACAAAGGCTTTTATTTCGCTTCCAGTTAATAATAAGCACTTTTTATTTGGCTTCCAGTTAAACATGAGCACTTTTTTTTGGCTGCTAGTTAAACATGAGCACTTTTAATTTGGCTGCTAGTTAAACATAAGCACGTTTTATTTGGTTTCTACTTAAACATAACCTTTTTTTTTGCCGTCCGATTTTATAAGGTTCTTTTTCATCAAAAATTGAATTAAACATTAGCACATTAAACTTTTTTTTTAATAATTTATAGAGTTAGGCGTTACTTTGCGGAGATCCATAATACAAAAGTAATAATAAAATTATTTTGCTATAATCCGCGATGAAGTCAAATAGAAAATATATATAATGCTAAATGTAGAGTGGACAATCGGTTATCATACCTGATACATGCAGGATTCGTAAAAAACACATGCACAAACCTCCACCATCGCCACCACGATACACAAGCACTATATACGTTCACTATCACAAACTCAACAATCGTTTCGCCCCGCAACCGAACCATCATCAGGAGATAGACTCCACTACCAAAATCGCAAAGCAGCTTTGCGTTGAGTTTGTGATAGTGAACGTATATAGTGCTTGTGTATCGTGGTGGCGGTGGTGGAGGTTTGTGCATGTGTTTTTTACGACTCCTGCATGTATCAGGTATGATAACCGATTGTCCACTCTACATTTAGCATTATATATATTTTCTATTTTACTTCATCGCGGATTATAGCAAAATAATTTTATTATTACTTTTTTAATCATAACTTGTTGCTAAATTGTGTTTATTAAAGCGAATGGATTATAAAATGTATGTACCGAATATAAAAAAGTGATTCGAAGGAAAATTGGTCGGCGCACGCTAGGGAAAGATTTAATCAGTCGAGCCGAGAGGCTTAATCTACGTTTTATTAAATCCACCTCGCTCTACGGGATCGTACAGACGGAACGACTGGGCTTGTATTTCTCTTCTTAAAGTACAATCAGTGCTTTGCAAGGACATATGGAGGTCTTGGCCAGGGCCCCGTAAGATCAGTTTATTAAGTGGCCCTGCCTTCAGTTCCGCGGTTCGCGGGTTCGATTCCCGTTGAGGGCCAACATTTTCTTTAAATGAAGTTGTTGGTCTTCGAGTCTGGGTGTATATTTGTATTTAAAAAATATATAAGTACACTAGCGGCCCGCTCCGGCTTCGCACGGGTATAAAATATATAGCCTGTCACTCAGTGAAAAATATGATTAAAATCGATGCAGTAGTTTGATTCATTCATTACTGACCATGGCCCGCACTCGTTAAATTTGGAGTAAAACAATTCCCCTTTCCCTATACCATGAAGTTTTCCTGCTATCTTTGGAATATCTTAATTCATATGCTACATGTTTACATATTTACTTTGTACATTTCTTGCTTAGGACTGGACCAGTAAGTTAAATTTCATATCAATCAGACACCAGGAAGTGGGTCAAAATTAACTTGCAAGATTTTTCTTTCACATACATACATCGCAAGTTGAATAAAGGCTTTTAAAAACGCCAAACATTTTTTAGAAAATTATATCTATTTGACCTCTTGAACACATATGAACCGAGTAAAATGCAATTCACTAATATACTAATATTATAAAGACGCAAGTCTGTCTGTCTATGTGTAACGCTTTCACGGTCAATTCACTGCAGTTTATTGATAGAATTTGATACAATTACGATAGTATAATAAAAATAATAAATCTGTTGGTGAAAACGTAAAAATCCCTTAAATAGTTTAGATAAAAGACTAGCTTTCCCCCGCAACTTCGTGGATTGTAGACGCGTGGTACGTTGATAATAGATGATGCTTTTTAGTGTCAGTATTCCAGTAGAATTTACAGAATTTGTATAGCCTATATGTTACTCCGCTGTATAAGAAATAATTGTGCCAAATTTCATCGATATTGGTTCAGCGGATGTGCCATTAAAGAGTAACAAACATACATCCATACTTACAAACTTTCACATTTATAATACTAGCTTTTACCCGCCACTTCGTTCGCGTGGACTGTTGTCGTGTAGGTCGGTAATAGATGGCGCTTTTCAATGTTATCCTATTCATGTAGAATTAACAGGATTTCTATAGTCGTTCTGTTACTCTGGTGAATAAGGAATATTTGTACCTAATTTAATCGAGATTACATACATCCATACTCTCAAACTTTCGCATTTATGATATTACGAGGATAGAATTCAGAAAAAATATTTTGTGTTTCTATGCTAGAAACAACGCGCTGTAAACAATGACCGCTTCTTTTTATCCATATTCACAAGCCTTCGCATTCATAATATTAGTAGAATCAGCAGGATTTACATTTATTCAGCCCATCGTTTATTTCCTAAGCCCAAGCACTGAAACCTCAATTAATTTCTGTAACGAAGGCTTTAGGCCCTGTTTCACAAGTTACTAATAAACTGTCAGTTAGCTTATTCGGAACAAATCTGACACATATCTCGGAATTTTGCGTTTCTCAGCTTTCTGATAGGCTTATTCAGCACTTAAAGTCCTTAAAAAGTAGCAGGTAGATCATGTGGCTGTTATTTTGTTTATCTGCTGGATAGCAAATATCTATTTCAAAATGGCCGCGATTTTATATTTTTAAAATTTTTCAAGCCCTACGGGCCTGCCGTATATTAACTAAGTAACAGATAAATGTCTAAAAAGAGACTCCAAAAAGTGAAAAAATTAAAAAAAATCGCGACCATTTTAAAATAGGTATTTGCTATCCAGCAGATAAACAAAATAACAGCCACATGATCTACCTGTTAACTTATTAGGGACTTTCAGATAATCCTTCTCAATCTTCTAATAATCCTTTCAGAGACCTGAGAAACGGAAAATTCCGAAACATGTGTCAAATATGTTCCGAATAAGCTAACTGACAGTTTATTGGTAACTTGTGAAACAGGGCCTTAGTGTCGTAAAATCTTCAGAGAGGATTCTGCGAGATAAACTTACTTCAAGGATAAGTACACAGGCGTTTCTTGTAAGAGCTCCGACATAACCATTAGCCTCCAACTTATCTTGCTTTAATCGAATACTAAACGTCTCTTTACAAACCTTCGAGGTAATTTAACGTTTATAAATAGACTTTCAGAAAAACTAAAAACGCTTTCACAAACAGTTAAAGTACTAAAAATATTGCAGAAGCTATGTTAATATAATATTAATTTGATATAATACGCTCTTGTTAAGAAGGTGCTAGGTGAAGGAAGCGGACAACTGCCTAATAGAATAGACTATCCTCAAATTTTACCGAGGTGTCGTAAAAGATGTCTACGGTAAGCGGATCTGTCGTGTGGTATCCGACCGAGTAGGATAGATCTCGGTAAGAAATGAGGGTGGTCTATTCTACTAAGCGGGATACCACACGTCGAGTCTACTTACCTTAGTCGCCTTTTACGATATCCAGGTAAGAAATGAGGATGGTCGATTTACGTAGTCGGATACCACACGCCGAGTCAACTTATCTTAGTCGTCTTTTACGACGCCTTAGTAAGAAAAATAGGATGGTCTATTCTACGCAGCCGGTTCCACACGGCGGGTCAACTTACCTGAGTCGTCTTTTACGACGCCTTAGTAAGAAAAATAGGATGGTCTATTCTACGCAGCCGGTTCCACACGGCGGGTCAACTTACCTGAGTCGTCTTTTACGACGCCTTAGTAAGAAAAATAGGATGGTCTATTCTACGCAGCCGGTTCCACACGGCGGGTCAACTTACCTGAGTCGTCTTTTACGACGCCTTAGTAAGAAAAATAGGATGGTCTATTCTACGCAGCCGGTTCCACACGGCGGGTCAACTTACCTTAGTCGCCTTTTAAGACACCTCGGTAAGAAATGAGGGTGGTCCTACTTAGGCGGATACCACACAGTGGCAAAACTTACTTTAGTCGCCCTTTACGATATCCCGGTTAGAATTTAGGGTGGTTTATTCTACTCAGTTAGATATCACATGGTGGAAGGAAAAGAAGGTCAATCGGGTGAAAAAGATTAGGCGAAAGACTGAGAAAGGTCCCCCCCATATTCGCCCCTCCTAAATACGTCACAGAATTAGCCCCAACGCAAAATATACTGCGTCCATCATATTATCAGTCTTTTGACAGCTCACGCTCATTAAGTTTTGTATTGCTTACGTACAAATATCATACAAATAATATTTGTACTTTATGGATGGGTACCGCCCACTTAGTGATGTCACACATAATAGTTACTACGATTATGCCACAGATTAAAAATAATCGGTAGAAATCGATGTTACGAGTATTAAAAGACATTTAATAACATTATATAAAGTTTTACTTTCTTCTTAGTTAATACATGAATACAAATAAAACAATCAGGATATTTTAATTTATTTTATTAGCACGAGTCGTCGGAATGATAATCAACACTAGACTCCTCCGATGAGGAGTCTTCAGTAGCAGTTATTATTAGCTCTTGTGTAGATAATATATTATCAAACGCAATATCACGTTCCCAATCAGAGAATATTACTCTTTTAGTTCTTTCCACCACACTTGCCCAGTTCTCGGCCGTTACGTGGGTGCAAGCATTTTTTAGCAATTGCAACATTTTATTCGCTGTGAATGGGGGGCTTGTATTGCATCTCGCAGCATGCCCTTTTACTTGTGCCCATATAAGTTCTATTGCGTTGTACTGGCAGTGGTATGGAGGAATCCGAAGAACAGTATGGCCATATTCTGCTGCCATATCATTGATTACATAGCGTTTTGCTCTCTTTTTGGTTTTTAATATTTTTATTAATTCAACTTTTAACATTGAGTCGTCCACATTTTCTCCATTGTCCCGAAGCCAATTAATTATTTCATGCTTTTTATTAGCCTGTGTTGGCATTTTGTCAATTTGACGGGAGTGGTAGGGCGCGTTATCAATAAAAATTATTGATGGTTCTTCCAATGAAATGAGCATTTTTTTGAACCACTCTTCATACACATTTGCATTCATCTCTTCGTGGTAGTCATTTGATTTCTTCGATTTAAATGCCAACAGTGCGTCTTGTACAAATCCTTTTGCTGTACCTGCATGGCAAATGATTAGGCGCTCACCTTTTCCCATTGGTACTGAGGAAGTGGAATCAGCAGTATCATCAGTCCAGAAACGAGATAGTGTGTGGTTAGCGTTGAGCCATGTTTCATCCGTGAAAACAATATTTGCCCAATCTTGTATTTTCTTTGCCTCTCTTAAAAAATCACAACGTGCTATAGCTATATCTGTGCGTTCCATTAATAATTTTCTTTTATTTAACTTTTTATTTGAAAAGCCAATTGTGTTCAAAACTTTGACCAAAGAAGATTTTTCACCATGAAATAGACCACTTCTTTTCAAAGAAACAATAAGTTTTCTCAAAGTTGGAATTTCTTTTCTCAAGTAGTAATCTAGTTTACGTAGGTTATCATTAATCGAATTACTTAGGTACGTAATTCGATTAATGATAGTAGGTACTATAATCGGAATGGTATCGCATACGAGAATCTTTAGGACATCACTATCGTCAATCTGTCAAAAGATGGTTAATATAATGGACAGTGTATAACAAACTAGAACGGGCAAGGGGCGACAGTTTAAAGTTGCCACTTAATTTGCGACAGTAATGAAGTGGTTTTAGTGATTTTCAAGCGATTTTCAACTTCGTCGCACAAAGTTAAGGTACATATTTGTATGAGTGAATAACTAAAAGGATTTAGCAAATGTGGTAGTGTAATTGTTTACGTACTTTGGATCTGTTTATTCTAATATTATAAATGCGAAAGTCTGTGTTTCTTTATAATTTAACTGCGTGTATAACTAGTAGGGGTCACAGAGATTTGTGAACTTTTTGAAGTGATTTTTTAATTTAAACGATCGTGATTTGTATTCAAGTATGTATTTAGAAAATATATAAGTATATATTCACCAGTTGTCTGTCTACCATAACACAAGTATTAAGTTACTTACTTTGGGGACGGACGACCGTGTGTGTAAGTGTCCCATATATATTTATTTATTTATATATATTATTCATAGTTAAATTTAAAACGCCTGTTAGCGCACTCTTTCTATAGTAACACGATGTAATGGAATACCACAATTCCCGTTCTGAGATGCAATTGTCTTGAATGACGAACACAGAATGAATGTCACTGAAACGTTTTATCAATAGGAAGACTCCACCGGAAAAGCAATGGCACAGTGTTGCCACCATTTTAATCAAAAAGGGCGCGATACTCTTGTTTCATGACTGTATTGCTATAAAATACAAAGCGGAAATCATTGGCGACAACATGCCGTGTGGTATCAGGCTGAATAAAATAGACCACCCTCATTTCTTATGGAGGTGTCGTAAAAGGCTAATGAGGTAAATTGACCCGCCGTGTGGTATCCGGCTGAGTAGAATAGACCACCTACCATTACTTATTGAGGTGTAGCAAAAAGCGACTAAGGTAAGTCGACGTCAGGCGGCCGGTCATAAAATACTTACGTAAAACATGTGATAACATGTTATACCGACCCCACTGAGAGTGGGGTATGGGAAGAAGGATTGTATTGGTATTCATAGTTAATGTGTACAAAAGCAATTATAGAATATTAACTTTAACTTATCTTAGTCGATTTTTACACCTCGGTAAGAAAGAAGGTGGTCCATTCTACTCAGCCGGATACCACACGGCAAGTCAACTTACCTAAGCCGCCTTTCACGATACCTCAGTAAGAAATGAGGATGGGCTGGTTTACTCAGCTGGATACCACACGGCGGGGCCGTATCAATTCCGAACAGATTTAACAAGCTTGAACTAGAAAATTATCAATCGAATTGGAAAAACTTTCTTCATAAATCCCTTTAGTGAGAGCAATTTTCTCAACAACATTCAAACGAACCAAATGTTCTCGTAAAAGTGTTTGAATAAAATATTTGTGATATAAAAATATTACAACGAAATTCATATCGCAAACTGTTTATACAATATTTTCCTTCCAGAAACATTGAAATAAGCTGACGACCTTATCCTAGAAATATTTCGATATGAGAATTCTCGGAAACTAGCTATTTGAATTGCTATAAACAAAGTAGGAACCGACATAAGCTTGCGGCTCTTGCTTTGCGTCTTGCAAAAGTACGTAAGTCGTTTGTGGGTTTAGGTATAAGATTCTATAATAAAACTAGCGGCCTGCCCCTGCTTCACACGGGTATAAAATATATAGCCCATGTCACTCAGTGAAAAAAAAAATATTAAAATCGATCTAGTATTTTTGATTTATTCCTTACTGCGCGTGGCCCGCGCGCATTAAATTTGGAGCAAAAACAATTTCCCTCTCCCTATATCAAGAAGATTTCCTGCTACATCTAATTCGCATAGATAGGGATATAGGGCCAAACAAAGAATGCGACTTTGTTTTATACTATGTAGTGATTCCGCAATCAATTTTAGCTTACCAACAGCAATTTTAAAACACTGTTAAAAAGGCTGATACAGAATGCCTACTATACTGTTGAGGATTACTTAGATGATAAAAATGCGTGGATATAACTACTGTCCGACCCTGTACAAGATAGTAATGACTTAATATAACTAGTTATAAGTATTATTTTTAAAAGAGCAACCGCCGAGTTTCTTGCTGGCTCTCCTCGGTAGGAACAGCTTTCCGAACCAGCAGTAGAGTTGACGATTCAAAAAGCACTTGTTTACAAGTTTATTTGAATAAAGAATATTTTGAATTTTCGAATTTTTTGAATACAACACGTTTTTATAGTAGTAACAGTTCAGCAATCAAAATATCTTTTAACATTCTCAAAAGGTTTTTTCACTTTGATGTTATTTTACTAGATTAATGTACTTAAGGATCTTATCCCAAAAACATCAATGTATCTAAATAACAATCGAAAGCTCTTTAAGAGATTCTATTGAAGAGATCTGTAAGCCAGTCTTGAATTTAATCTACAAAAATCGAATTCGAATATAAAACAATATTATTTGCTTAGAGACCTTGCCGTGTGGTATCCAGGTGAGTAGAATAGACTACCCTTATTTCTTACCGAGATGTCGTAAAAGGTGACTACGGTAAGTTGATCCGCCGTGTGGTATCCGGATGAGTAGAATCATCACCCACATTTCTTACCACAGTGTCTTAAGAAATCATGTGACAACATGTTTATAACATGCTGTGCCGACCCCATTAAGAGTAGGATAAGGGCTCCTGCCCTTATTGATTGATCACTACTTTGAAACAATTTTTAACTGATATATAGAACACACATTTAACTGATTTATAGACACTTTTTAAAAGATATATAATATAGAACATTTCTGGTAGAAATTTAAAATTATCTTTTACAAGTTTTTACTATATGTTTAACTTCGCAGTTTGAATACATTCAAACAAAAACCCTTTTTATCATAACAAATGTAGTTTTCTTTTACTTATTCATTTAATCTCGGACGAAAAAGATACGTTTATTTAGAAAAACGACCCGACGTTATTTTAAAGATAAAAAAGAAATTAGATCTATCTTTTTTTATGTAACATTTTAGTTGGGAAATGTTACGTACTTTTCAAGTCGTTATTCATTTGTATTATACTGGATTTATAAAGGTAGACTTTACTTGACTACTAAACTATCTGAAATTGAACATAAAATTATCTTTAAATATGCAATCATTCCTCCTCCTGCTTTCCTTCCTCCTGCTCTTATCCCTCTCTAAGTGGGGCACAACATGTTATAAACATGTTGTCACATGATTTGGCGAGTTATTTTACGACCCGCCGCCTGCCTAACGTCAACTTACACTTTACGAGTGTACGGGCTACTACCCTGTACGCTCTTTGGTTGATAGATTGATAAATTGCGCCGCTTAAATGATAGATTTATTTTTTATTATAATAATGATAATGTTTATATGATTTTGATATAAATTTGAATGTTGAGCACGCGCGTCCGCTAACGTCGTACTGATTTCCAATAGATTCGATATTAAAAATATGGCATAAATGCCGATGTTGCAAATGTACGTGTCAGCCCGTACAACGATACCTCGTAAGAAAGGAATGCCGTGTTCCGGCGCACGCGGCTGCTCCTTATTGTGTTTGAAGGGTAACTGTCGGCCGGCCGGTCTGGTAGGAATCGAATGCTAAACGACCGGCCCTCGACGCCCGCGCCGCTCGCCCCCTCCGGCCGGCCGAGTCAATCTATTCCAAACATCGGTAATTAAGAGGGTGATCTATTCTACTCAGCCAGATACCACACGGCCAATCTCTAAATATTTAATACGTTAAAAATAATAAAAACTTTTAACAAAATATTAAATCGCTACTGTTAACCGTTGAGGAGTTCCCTAGTTTGGAGTTAATCCTGGCAGCATCAGGTCATGCTTATCATAAACATGCATTGTCATCAGGACTGGACCAGTATGTCAAATTTCAGCTCAATCGGACACCAGTAAGTGGGTTAAATTAAATTAATTTTGCAAGATTCCATTTTCACATACACTAGTAATTAACGATGGAAATTTACCATAGTCCATAATACAAAAGTA
This sequence comes from Morpho helenor, assembly GCA_029227775.1. NCBI lineage: Eukaryota > Metazoa > Arthropoda > Insecta > Lepidoptera > Nymphalidae > Morpho > Morpho helenor. The sequence continues at coordinate 16,242,407 of JARGCU010000020.1, read as the reverse complement.
ATGAGAATATTATTTTGCTATAACCTCGCTTAGTTCAGAACAAGGCTTTGACAGACGATTACCTATTCACGGCAGGTGAACTGCAAGCTCTCAAACAATATTAAACTTATACTTTCAACGATCACTATGGACGGCATGCAGTAACAATTTAAAACTAGATTTAATAGCTAATAAACCGCATAATTTATAGAATTAGGCGTTACATTGCGGAGGTCCATAATACAAAAGTAATGAGAATATAATTTTTTTCTATAATCCGCTATAAAAGAAAATATATGTCATGCTAAATGTAGAGTGTACTATTCGTTCTCATACCTGATACATGCACAATTTTTAGAACTCATGCATTACTCGACACCGATGGCACAACAATACACAAACTTGTGTATTGTAGTGTCATCGGATTATAGCAAAATAATACTCTCATTACTTTTGTATGATGGACCTCCGCAAAGTAACGCCTAATTCTATAAATCATAGTCCATAATACAAAAAGTAATGAAAATATTATTTTGATGTAATCCGCGTTAAAAGTAAGTACATGTATTGTTAAATGGATAGGCTCGAGTCTATCTTCTGAAGATTACTATGGGGCGAAACGATCGTGGAGATTGTCGTACTGAGTAGGTGGAGTGCTTGTGTAGAGTGTCGTTTGTGATACGTGTTGTTTGTAATACGTGCGGTAACAAATCCGGCGTGTATATGGTATGAGAATAATTTCTGTTTCCTACACTAAGCATTACATAGATTTTCTTAACAAACGCGGATTATAGCAAAATAATTCTATCACAACTTTTTTATCAAAATAATTCTATCATGACTGGCCCGTTGGCGCAGTGGGTAGTGACCCTGCCTTCAGCTTCTCGGGTCGCAGGTTCGCGACCCGCCGAGGGCCAACATTTTGTATAAATGAATTTGTTGGTCTTCGAGCCTGGGCGTATATTTGTATTTAAGTATATATTTAAAAATTATATAAGTATATATTCACCAGTTGTCTGTCTACCATAACACAAGTATTAAGTTACTTACTTTGGGGACGGACGACCGTGTGTGTAACTTGTAAGTGTCCCATATATTTATTTATTAATTTATTTATTTTTAATATGGAATTCCGCTAAGTAACTCCTACTTCTGTAAATTCTACAGTAATTTTTATTGTATTACAAATTTGTCTGGTTTTAATTTGATCACAAACAGATATTAATATCTCTTTCTACTGCTCGCAAACTGGCTGACATTTAAATTTGAAAAATAAATACTCATTTTACGCCTCAAAATCAATTTTGAGAGCTTACTGTAGATAAATAGCTTAAGTAAACTGTGAAAAGGTCACTTAAAGTTTGATAGATCAGAGATCGTAACTTCAGATATTCAAATTGAATTTAAAATAAGAGCTCGGTTAACTAAATAAGTCTAACTTCGTGTATTTATGATAATAAAATCCTTATTTTAAATCAGGTCTTCGTAACTCTATTAACCTTAGCATTATTATGAAAAGAAAATGACATTTGAAGTTACCTGGTGAAATAATGTTGCGTGATATCTTATTTTTCCATCATTCAGGAGTTACAATATAATTATTTTGCTGTATCCGCGTTTGTTAAGAGAATATATGTAATGTTAAGTGTAGAAGACCTTTTGAGAGACCTGAGCATCAGGGTCTTCTCGCTTACTCCCCGGGTGGGGGTAAACGGGGTGCGGGCCTCGAGGAAATCCTCTCTACCCGGGCATCTCCTCGCGGGCACTTAAGCCCAGTATGTGTTCCGGCCGTGGGCCGTGGTCACCTAGGTGACCTAAAGGTGTCGGTATTTGGGCCGTAAGCCCAGGTCACCTATACCTTTTGAGAGACCTTAGAGTCTCAATTATTAGTTCGAAAAGTTTGCTGCCGAGTCAAAATGGCGCTCTTTTGGGTGTGGTCAGTTTTTTCAAAATATCCCATTGTAATGCTGCCATCGATAAAATAATGGAAAGCCATTTTATAACTGATTACTCAGCGGGAAGTGGGCAACTTGACCCAAAACTTTTTAAGAGGGCAATAAAATGGAAAATCGCGACGCATAAAAAATATCTGAGTAAACGATACTTAAAACGATTTTAGTATAAAAGGCTTTTAGGAATTTAGAAAAAATGGCGGTTAATTTCGTCTTTTATAATCCTTCTACTTTCATTTTAAAATCATTCATACTTAGTTTAAAAGATTTAAAAATATCCTTTATCCGGTTGCGATGTAAAAGTAGGTATATAAACATAAAATATAGCACATAAAATACTAGCAGAGTGTCGCTGCCCACTGGGTAATAAGATGTGGGACGCCTTCTGTTGCGCTCTCTGTCGCACTTACGTGCCTTATGATAGGCAAAGTGATGCACCACTGACACAAAAACACACACACAAAATTATACATACATTTTCTTCTGCATTTTTCTTATAATAATTTAGTTATTTACTATATTGTTCGTGTTATAGTTTAGTATATCTTGGTCAATTATTTTTTGTAAAGGGGGAAGTCACTGGCGACCTGAAATACAGGAAATCCTAGTACAGGAGTCAGTCTCCTTCAATAATTCATCTAATGTTAACTGTTTAAACTTCATAATATTAAATTTTAACATTATAAAGATTGTTTGTAAAGTTCTAGGAGAAAATAAATAGAGCATATTTATTATTATTGTTATTATAACCGATCCATATGTGACTGCTTAACTGAAAGTCGAAGTTATTCGCGTATAACGTAACGCGACTGTAACCAAAGGTTATTTAGTTATCAATCACGAGCTTTAATTAAGCGCAACTCGAGGACGCGTGCTTGGCAACGAATTAATTAACACACGTCGATAAGGAATATTGATATTTATTTCAATATAAATAGAGTTAAGGATCGTCTAAAATTCAATTATTATATATTTTATTGTACACTCCATACTTGATTTTATAAATGCGAAACTCTATCTGTTTGTTATACAATTTTCGGTGGATTTGAAAGATTGATGTAGGTGGATTCAGCTCCGAGGGTCGGCGGTTCGATTCCCGCCGAAAGATACCATTTTCTATTAACCTTTGCTGTTTCTTTGAGTTTAGAATGTTTATGTGTATTGAATTTACTTAAAAATTATAAACAATAGTTATATAACCATAACACAAGTGTTAAATTCCATAACGAACGGTCGACAGTGTTTGTAAGTGTCCCATATATGTATTTTTATTTATTATTTTTTTCATACCTGTACCAAAAGAAAAATGCGAATCTTTCAACCTATATGCTAGACGAGTATATAAGTTTCAATTGTATTAAATTTCTTTAATATTAGTAGCCGTACAGACAGACAGATTCTGGAATTTATAATATTAGTATAGATTGATCAAGTTGATTACAATGGACGCAGCTCTACCAAAACGTTGAAAATAATGAAGATATCACACACATCTTAAAAAGTATGAAAAAAGGCACTACTCTACATTTATTTTTTATTTGCATTATCGTGAACTATAAATATAGTAGTAAAATTATTATTACTAATGTATTAATCGCTAATTACTAGTAATACTAATCGCAAGCTGTGGTAGCCCAGCGGTAACACCGTGCGACTCTTTCGAGGAGGTCACGGGTTCAAACCGGGGCAGACACCAAATTTTTCTGTTAAAAGTTATGTCTAATTGATAATTGTAATTTATCACACGCTTTTCGGTCAAGGAAAACATCGTGAGGAAACCTGCATATCTCTAGAGAATTCTGAAATATGTATAACCTACCAATCCGCACTGGAGCAGCGTGGTAGGTCTTAGCTCCAAACCTTCTCTCCAAAAACAGAGAGAAGAGGCCTAATTCTCAGCAGTGGGATAGAAACAGGCCGCTACTTACTAATCGCTAATTCAAATCCAGAAGTGGGATATCACAGACATATATTCAAATTATTCTTATTGTTGCTTTAAAACGCAAATGCTTTATATTATCAATGTAGCACAGACTACGTAGTGAAAGGGAGCAAAGGTCGGAAATGAAAATGGTTTTCCACAATATCCGGGTACGGAGCTGTCTATGATAGCGTTCAACCGGCTTATTTCCGGCTTGTTAAAGGTCGGATTTACGGCTCCGTGTTAAATAAATATCTGTCTATCTATACATATTATAAAACGAAGTCTCAAAAAGCTGTCTGTCTGTATATAATCGATTTTACCAAAATCTACTGAACGGGTTTTTGCACAGTTTTTACTAATAGCTATTGCAATTCTTCTAGAAGGTTTAAATTAATAACACATTACGGTTTTATGTAAAGTATCAGGATTACCGAGCCTTGCTCGGTAATTTTTAACAAAATAAAAAAGGTACTTCTAAAGAATAAATAAAAAACAATAGGGCATATCTCGCGACCACCCGTTTCCCGAATAAGCTATGCTGACTTGACATTTCACTGCGAAAATTGTGTTGTATATATGTATATATTAATTAAAAAGTAAACTTTTATTTTTTTATGCCCAAAACCAGGTATAAAACGTTTTTTTTTTTAATAAAACCGAGCCTAGATCCACAAAATCTACAAAAAGTCTGCGACAGAATATTCCTATCTTTTATGGTTAACCCATAATAAATAATTTTGTTCAAAATTTTAATTAATTACACTGATTTTAATCAATTACTAGAAAAGGAATATTTTGAATTTGAATTCACATACCGGGTTAACATATAGAACAAAAATTCCAGTTTTTCCTACGGGAACAAAATGAAAAATTGAGGGTATTTCAACATTTAAATTCGGGCGCACGAAGTCATTGGTTTAACTTGTTACAAAGATACTATTATTTAGTCTAGCTCCTAGCTATTCCTATTTAAAAGCCGTGCTATTCTGTCTAGAGGGTAACGGGTTCGAGGCCCAGTCCGACATCAATGAGTTTCTCTCTTAAAACTTATGAGTGTAATGATTTTGTAATTTACCACAGCTTTTATCTAGCTTTTAAGGTTAACCCACTTTCACCATTCTATGATACGACGAAGGGTCTTCTCGCTTACTCCCCAGGTGGGGGTAAAGGGCGTAAATTTTTATGATAGTCAAAATATATTACGGTTTCAATCTATCCACGCGGGCAGCGCCGCTGGCGATTGCTAGTCATTTATATAATTTGAATCCAAGACTGCGTCACGTTTTCTTTAGATAAGGTGCAATATAAAAGCTCTCAGCTGTAAGTCGAGCAAAAACTTTTAATGAGCGACATAATAAAGGAACATTTCTATCCTACTGTACTTGGCCGAGCGTGTTTTGTGAAGATAAGGTAATGTAACATGTAGCACTAATTATTTGCCAAATAATAGCATTATTATATCATAAGATATGTTTTCAGAAGAAATGATAAACATAACAGATTATACGTCGTATGGTATTCCGCTGAGTAGAATAGACCACCCTAATTTCTTACGGAGGTGTCGTAAAAGGTGACTAAGATAAGTAGACCTGCCGTGTGGTATCCGGCTGAGTAAAATAAACCACCCTCATTTCTTACCGAGGTGTCGGAAAAAGCGACTAAGTTAAGTTGACTCGTCGTGCGGTATCCGGCTGAGTAGAATAGACCACTCTCATTTCTTACCGCTGTATCGTAAAAGGCGACTAAGGTAAGTTGATCCGCAGTGTGGTATTCGGCTGAGTAGAATAGGTCACCCGCATTTCTTAATGTGGTGTTCTTAAAGGCGACTAAAGTAAGTTGATCCCCCTTGTGGTATCCGGCTAAGTAGAATAGACCACCCTAATTTTTTACGGAATTGTCGTAAAAGGTGACTAAGGTAAGTAGACCTGCCGTGTGGTATCCGGCTGAGCAGAATAGACCACCCTCATTTCTTACCGAGGTGTCGGAAAAAGAGACTAAGTTAAGTTGACTCGTCTTGCGGTATCCGGCTGAGTAGAATAGACCACTCTCATTTCTTACCGCTGTATCGTAAAAGGCGACTAAGGTAAGTTGATCCGCAGTGTGGTATTCGGCTGAGTAGAATAGGTCACCCGCATTTCTTAATGTGGTGTTCTTAAAGGCGACTAAAGTAAGTTGATCCCCCTTGTGGTATCCGGCTAAGTAGAATAGACCACCCTAATTTCTTACGGAGTTGTCGTAAAAGGTGACTAAGGTAAGTAGACCTGCCGTGTGATATCCGGCTGAGTAGAATATACCACTCTCATTTCTTACTCAGGTGTCGTAGAAGGTGACTAAGATAAGTTGACCTGCCGTGTCGTATAGGGCTGAGTAGAATAGACCACCCTCATTTCTTAATGAGGTGCCCTAAAAGGCGAATAAGGTAAGTTAAAGTCAAGCAGGCGACCGGTCTTAAAATACGTAGAAAAATTACGTGATAGCATATTTATGACATGTTATGTCGACCCCACTTAGAGTGGGATAAGGTCAGGAGGATGATGTCCAGAAGAGATAAATAAGTCTTTAATTTACATTCTCTTTATTTTCGATTCATCATCCTCCTGCCCTTATCCCACCCTAAGTAGGGTCGGCACAACATGTTATAAACATGCTGTCACATGATTTGGCTGCGTTTTTACGACCGGCCGCCTGCCTGACGTCAACTTACCTTAGTCGTATTTTACGACATCTCGGTAAGAAAAAGGGTGGTCTATTTTACTAAACCGGATGCCACACGGTGGGTCAACTTACCTTAGTCGCCTTTTACGACACCTCGGTATGAAATGAGGTTGGTCAATGCTACTCAGCCGGATACCATACAGCGGGTCGACTTACCTTAGTTTCCTTTTACGACACCTCGGTAAGAAATGAGCGTGGTACTATTCTATTCAGCCGGATACCACACGGCGTTCTCTTTATTTTCGATTAATACATAATATAATAACTCTATAGTTCGTGTTAAGTTTCGTATTCAAATATCCTCCAATTCGTAGTATTTTTTCAATTCTTGTTCATTTTAGATTTATGTTTTCGTGTTACGTGAGCAACCGATACGGGCGGAATAACCATAGAGATTGTCGTTGTGAATGTGTGTAGTGCGTGTGTGGTGTGTTGTTGATGATGGAGTTTTGCGATACATGTGGTGACTTCTGCATTCCTACTTCCTACAATTAGCGTTTTATAGAATTTCTTAATAAACGCGGATTAAAGCAAAATACTTCGATCCTATCTTCTTCATTGCGTTCGTGTTTTGCGAATTCTGCATGTATCAGGTATGAGAACGGATAGTAAACTTTACATTTAGCATTACATATATTTTCTTTTATCGCAGATTATAGCATAATATTATTATAATTACTTTTGTATAACGGATCTCCGGCAAGTCAAATCTCATCAAAGACAAAAAAATCGTTATATAACAATTTAGTAAGTTAAATTAGAAACAGAACTTCCCAAAACTGAGTTTACCAAATTACAAATTCAATTAGAGCTCAAACTCAAAGTAAAGTGAAAGTTTTCTGTTCCAAACGACCAAATAATTGCCTATAAACGAAGCGGCCAAAGAAAGTTAAGCTTAATCAGAACAAGCTTACAAATAAGTAAAGTATTTATTTTCGTTTTATTTAAATTAAAATTTATATATATCCCTTATCTCATTCTAAGTGGGCTCGGCACAGCATGATATAAACATGCTGTAACATGATTTGGCTGCGTTTTTACGACCGGCCGCCTGCTTGACGTCAACTTACCTTAGACGTATTTTACGACACCTCGGTAAGAAGGAGGGTGGTCTATTCTACTAAACCGGATACGACAAGGCAGGCCAACTTATCTTAGTCACCTTTTACGACACCTGAGTAAGAAATGAGGGTAGTCTATTCTACTAAACCGGATACCACACGGTGGGTCAACTTACCTTAGTCGCCTTTTACGACAACTCGGTAAGAAATGAGGGTGGTCTATTCTACTCAGCCGGATACCACACGGCGGGTCGACTTACCTTAGTCACCTTTTACGACACCTGAGTAAGAAATGAGGGTAGTCTATTCTACTAAACCGGATACCACACGGTGGGTCAACTTACCTTAGTCGCCTTTTACGACAACTCGGTAAGAAATGAGGGTGGTCTATTCTACTCAGCCGGATACCACACGGCGGGTCGACTTACCTTAGTCACCTTTTACGACACCTCGGTAAGAAATGAGGGTGGTACTATTCTGGTTAGTCGGATACCACACGGCGGGTCAACTTATCTTAGTCGTATTTTACGACACCTCGGTATGAAGGAGGGTGATCTATTCTACTAAACCGGATACCACACGGTGGGTCAACTTACCTTAGTCGCCTTTTACGACACCTCGGTAAGAAATGAGGGTGCTACTATTCTACTTAGCCGGATACCACACGGCTATATTTAAATTAAAAATTATATATCTTTAATATTTAAATGAGTTAATCTTGTATGTATATATATATTTTTTCGGAATCTCGAAAACGGCTCCAACGATTTTCCTGAAATTCAGCATGTAGGGAGTTTTGGTGGAGAAAAATCGATCTAGCTAGGTTTTATGTAAAAAAAAATTCGTTTAGTCCCTGTTTTTGGGCACTAAAGGAACTACGAAAATAGGAATAAATAGAAACTCATAATTTGTGCTGTCAAATGCAAAAATGTGACAGCCTAATGATAACGCGCGGACCAAAATAGTTTCGAAACCTAGGTTCGATTCCCACACCCGGCGCTTGTTTTCTTTTTATTATTCCATTTTTTTGTATCTTTTAAAAAATTACCGAGCAAGGCTGGATCACCCAGGAACTAATTAGTCTTTATATAGTTTTACTAGCAATCGCCAGCGGCTCCGCCCGCGTGGAAAGATTAAAACCGTAATATAGTATTTTGGTAACCATAAAAATGGTTAAAGTTGGTTAACCTTAAAAGATGCACATATACTGTCGCGGACTTTCATTTACAACTTTTAGAGGGGAACAATTTTGTCATACATGATTTTCGAATAACTATTACCGTTTACTCAGTGCACGCAAGGAAAGCTTTAAATTTTGCTGCTTTCGTACTATTTTTTATTGCTGCTCCTTTTATTCTATTTTTTATTCATCTTATCGTGATGTTATATATAACTTTCTCGATAAATGGACTATCTTATGATGAAAGAATTTTACAAATCGGTCCAGTAGTTCCTGAGATTAAGGCGTTCAAACTATGAAACAAACAAACTCTTCAGCTTTATATATTAGTATAGATATCATTATATTTATACCATCGCAATATATTCTGCATATCCACGAGTATGGAGTAGACCCGAAATAATCTCCTTAACTATTATTAATGTTCAAATGAGTTTCTCAAACTAATTAAGGAGCATTTACTTGAGATATGTTATATTAAATTTACTATCAGTAATATCTTTAGGTACATTGTGGGACGCAAATGTAATTTTGGTTTCTATAATAGCGTTCTCATTTCAACTATGATCATACCTTTTGGTTTGAAGTAATAATAAAATTATTTTGCTATAATCCGCGATGAAGTAAAATTGAAAATATATATAATGCTAAATGTTGAGTGGCCAATCCGTTTTCATACCTGATATATGCAAAAACCGTAATAACACATGCACAAACAAGCACCGCTACCACAATACACAATCACTACACACATTCACTATCACAAACCTAAGCATCATCACGAGATAGACTCCACGACAAATTCGCAAAGCGTAGCCACTGTGTAGTATCCAGCTGAGTAGAATAGACCACGCTCAATTCTTACCAAGGTAAAAAGTGACTAAGGTAAGTCAACCCACCGTGTAGTATCCGGCTGAGCAAAAAGACCAACCTCAGTCCTTACCAAGATGTCGTAAAAGGCGACTAAGGTATGATGACCTTCCGTGTGGTATCCGGTATAGAATAGACTCTTTCTTACTTTTGACGTTCCTCTTTCTTAAGTTGACGTCAGGCAGGCGGCCGGTCGTAAAATACGTAGCCAAATCATGTGACAACATGTTTATAACTTATTGTACCGATCCCACTTAGAGTGGGATAAGGGCAGGAGAATGATGATATTTAATGTAATAATGAAAAAGTTAGTAATGGATATAACCCTTTATTTTAATGGTAATATCAAACGTTAAATATGAAAACTGAAAATTAATCCAACTTCACAATATCGTTTCAAACTCGTTAATGAAGCGAACGGAAAACAACCGCAATCGAGCGAAGTTGTCGGGGTCTCTATAAATGAAATTATAACTTTACTACACGCCAGCGGTTCTCAATATGTATTATGAACCCCTTTTTGAACAACGTGAACCCCTTTACAAAAAAGTCTAGTCAACAGATACTATGGATATAAAATTTAATACTAATATAGGAAAAGGTGTGATAATAGCCGTGTGGTATCCGGCTGAGTAGAATAGTACCACCCTCTTTTCTTACCGAGGTGTCGTAAAAGGTGACTAACTAATTCGACCCGCCGTGTGGTATCCGGCTGAGTAGAATAGACTAACCTCTTTTCTTACCAAGATGTCGTAAAAGGCGACTAGGGTAAGTTGACACACCGTGTAGTATCCGGTTTAGTAGAATAGACCACGCTCTTTCTTACCGAGGAGTCGTAAAAGGCGACTAAGGCATGATGACCCTTCGTGTGGTATCCGGCTAAATAGAATAGACTCGTTTGACGTTTCTCAATCGAACGAAGTTGTTGGGGTCTGTATAAATGAAATTATAACTTTACTACACGCCAGCGGTTTTCAATATGTATTATGAACCCCTTTTTGAACAACGTGGACCCCTTTACAAAAAAGTCTAGTCAACAGATATTATGGATATATAATTTCAAATCCAAATTCAAAATATTCTTTATTCAAATAAACTTTTAAACAAGTGCTTTTGAATCGTCAACTCTACTGCTGGTTAGGAAAGCTGTTCCTACCGAGAAGAGCCAGCAAGAAACTCGGCGGTTGCTCTTTTAAAAATATAATTCTTAATACTATTTACATTAAGTCATTTCTTTCTTGTATAGGTTCAAAGAGAGCTATATCCACACATTCTTATCTTCTAAATAATTACTACTAATATGGGATAAGGTGTGATAGCCCAGCGGTAACATCGTGCGACTCTTTTGAGGAGGTTACGTTTATGTATTAAAACTTATGTGTCTAATTGATAATTGCAATTTATCACACGCTTTTCGGTGAAGCAAAACATCGTGAGGAAACCTGCATATCTCTAGAGAATTCTGGAGATATGTGTAACCTACCAATCCGCATTGGAGCACCGTGGTAGGTCTTAGCTCCAATCCTTCTCTCCAAAAACGGAGAGAAGAGACCTATTCCCAGCAGTGGGAGAGTAAGAGGTCGCTACTTTACTTTTATAGGACAAGCCATAAATATAACTGGCACTGAAAAAATGCTAAATTCAAATTCAAAATTCAAAATATGTTTACTCAAGTGGACTGTTTAAGTACTTTTGAATCGTAAAATGTTAAAAGCTACCACTGATTCGAAAATTTGCTCTTATCGAGAAGAACCAGCAAGAAACTCGGCGGAGAAAAAATAATAACAATTTGACTAAAATGTAGAATGTAGAATAGAATACAAATGATATTTTAACTGACAATGATAAAGTTGTCACAGCTCATAACGGATAGACAAAAGATGTCAATATTTCCGGGATCGAGCCCCACCTGTCCAGTTATATTTTTTGTTTTTTTTTTCAAGTTTCATCTTTTGTATATCTTTTTCAAAAGTACTAGTCCCTTAGGTACTTGGGATAACGGATGGTCAAAAGAAGCCAATATTTTTGGTATCGACCTGCACCGTTCAGTTATAAATTTTTTTTTAAAGTTTCATCTTTTTTATATTTCAAAAAATTATCAAGCAAGGCTTGGTCACTCAGGGTCTTAAAACACATGTGAGTTAGAATGTGATTATGTCTTTTGGAAAGATTTATATCTTTCTTTACAAACTCTACCCATCTCTATCTACAAGTTATATATTAGAATGCGGCATCGCTTCGCTCTTTTGTGTGTAGACCCTTAATACCAAGAAATGGCAGGCTTTGTTTGGTAAGGACAAAAAAAATTGAAATATAACAAAGTAAATGAAATGTCCTAAATAAACAGAATAGAAATGTTTACGAAATATAAATTGTACGGAACGATTTGATCCCGATGAATTTGGGTCTGAGGGAAAAACAATAAGAAATGAATTGGAAATAATAAAAATGATTGAGCGAATTGACCTTTAAGGGTAAAAGAAACGGTCATTTTTTACAGCGCGTAGTTTCTTACATGAGAACACAAGTTATTTTTTCTGAATCCTAACCTAGTAATATCATAAAAGTGAAAGTTTGAGAGTCTCGATGTATGCAATCTCGATTAAATTAGGCACAATTATTCCTTATACACCAGAGTAACTTATAGGCTATAGAAATCCTGTTGATTCTACATGAATAGGATATCATTGAAAGCGCTATTATCGACCTACACGACAACAGTCCGAGCGAAATAAGTTGCGGGTAAAAGCTAGTGTTATAAATGCGAAAGTTTATGAGTATCGAGTATTACTCGCCGAGCGGCGCGGGCGGCGAGGGCAGGCTCGTTTAGGCATTCGATTCCTACGAGAGCGGCCGGCCGACAGTTACCCTTAAAACACGATAGGGAGCAGCCGCGTGCGCCGGAACACGGCATTCCTTTCTTACGCACACGTATAATTTTGCGTTTCGGGTGTTATTCTCCGATTTCGTGAAGCGTTTAATAAGACGCGACCGTCTACGGTTTTGGTGCGCGTTGGGTACTATTCCCCGATATAGGGACGACTTAATAACGTGTGACCTTACGAAGGTTGTGTGCATACCGGGTGTTATTCCGCCGATATAGTGAAGTGAAGACTCAGGGAGAAACAGACATTACGTGTCCGTGGAAGAGTGCAGAGGCGAGCCAACGGTTTCGGGAATCGGCCAAGTACATACAAGCACACACACACACACGTACACATATACACGCAGTGATTCACGAGGCCGGACCGCATACAGCTAACGGCCGCGTAAGGTAAGTTGAAACGCTGGGGCGTCGAGCCCAGGTCCCGGAGGTTGTTTCATCCGTTCGCACGTTTGCGCGGAACATATATGTTTCTCTTCACGGCGCATCCGCTGAACCAATATCGATGAAATTTGGCACAGATATTCCTTATACCGGAGTAACTTATAGGCTATAGAAATCCTGTTAATTCTACAGGAATAGGATGACACCTAAAAGCGTCATCTATTATGAATCTATCACGTGACAACTGTTCACGCGAACGAAGTCGCAGGTAAAAGCTCGTACTTCATATACTACATATATGCCGTGTGGTATCGTCTGGCCCCCTGGAAGGGGACTTTTGAACGTTTCGAGCGGGGTATATCGGATGTCTGACTTACAGCCCCGAGGTGGTCGGTGCATCTGGTGCTCCAGATGCACCGTTAGCGGAGGGGGATTTATCTTTCGAGGGATCCCTAACCGGAGGAGGTGTTTTCTGGGATCAGGGGATGGGGGTAATGTGTACAACGATACCCTGTCCTTGCCATCGGCAGCGTGGTGGAGCACACAGGTCGTTTTAGTCGGTGCGAGTCCGACATAACCGCCTGTCGCCGTCGGGCGGCGGTACAGGATTCGTAAAAAACAGATGTATTACAAAACATCAACAGCAAATTAAATCAAATCAAAACAAAATAATCTTTATTTAAATAAGCTCTTTCAAGCACTTTCGAATCGTCAAGGATCAATATGGAAGCTACTGGTTTGGAATGTTGCTCTTACTGAGAAGAACCAGAAAGAAACTTGGCGGTCAATCTTTTAAACATTTTCAATTTTACATTATTAAACCGCCATCTTGTATAAAGCTGAAAGGATTTTCAAATCCAGGCTTTTTATCATCCAAATAATCTTCAATTGTGTAATATGCTTAACGTATAAGTATATCTCTTATACTCAATTTAAACCTTTCTGTACCACACTAGCACTGCGAGCATTCACTACTACAATCTCATTCTTTAATGTTCATCAATAGACCTATTACCGAGAAAAGCCCATTTTGTAATAAAATACTAGAGGGAACCCACGTAAGCCGTGAGCAGCTCGCTGGGGTACAATAAATTTTGAAAAACATTTCGTGAAACGTGAACTAATCTTTGTAAACTGGACTTCGTTTGCGCCAATTTTCAAGCTAACAGAAAAAAAACGTTACTATGTCAGATTTAAATTATAAATCCTCATCATCCTCCAGTACTTATACCGCTCGACGTGGGGTCGGTCCAACAAGTTAAAAACATGTTGTCACGTGATTTGGCTACGTATTTGACCTGCCTGCTTACCTGACGTCAACTTACCTTAGTTGCATTTTACGAAACCTCGGTAAGAAATAAGGGTGGTCTATTCTACTCAGCCAGATAACACACGCCGCGTCAACTTATATTAGTCGCCTCTTATGACACCTCGTTAAGAAATAAGAGTGGTCTATTCTACTCAGCCGGATAACAAACGGCGCGTCAACTTACCTTAGTCGCCTCTTATGACATCTCGGTAAGAAATAAGGGTGGTCTATTCTACTCAGCCGAATACCACACGGTGGGTTGACTAACTTTAGTCGTCTTATACGACACCTCGGTAGGAAATGAGAGTGCTCTATTCTACTCATCCGGATACCACCGAAGGGTCAATCTACCTTACTCGCCTTTTAAGACACGTCGATAATAAATGAGGGTGGTCTATTCTACTCAGCCGGATACCACACGGCATTTAGCATTATATATATTTTCTATTTACTTTATAGCGACTAAGGTAAGTTGAACCGCCGTGTGGTATCCGGTTTAGTAGAATAGACTACCCTCTTTCTTACCGAGGTGTCGTAAAATACGACTGAGGTAAGTTGACGTCAGGCAGGCGGCCGGTCGCAAAAACGCAGCCAAATAATGTAACAGCATGTTTATAACATGTTGTGCCGACCCCACTCTGAGTGGGATAATGGCAGGATGATGATGATTTATAGCAAAATATTATTACTTTTATTGTCGCCAATGACGTTCTCTTTGTATTTTATAGCAACACCGTCATGAAACGAGTATCGCGCGCTTTTGACTGAAATGGTGGCAACACTGTGTCGTGTTGTTTCCGGTGGAGTCTTCCTATATATTGCTAAAACATTTCCGAGGTCCCCGCTTCCTCTCGTCTAGCGGCCGGGGTGTCCAGCCCCAACCGTTATGACATTAGGACTTTTCCACAAGTCCGATACAGTCCTCCACAACGCGCTGTTTTAAGCCGAGGTCCGGCCTTACAGGAGGCACCCTTAAGGCGGCGCTCCCAGGATGCTGCGAGTCTCGCTCGAGACACGCTCTCCCAGCTTCTTCACTCCGGCAATGCTTCTGCGCTCGCCCACTCTCTTGGTGACGCTTTTAAAGCCTCTAGGGCTAACAGCATTAGTTAGTGTTCGAAAAAAAAATGTGACAGTCAGTCTTTGGTCGTCATTCAAGAGAAGAGCATCTCGGAACGGTAATTGTGGTATTTCTATTATATCGTGTTATTGTATAGTGTGTGCGTTAACACTGTTGTCTGAATATTGCAAAGGTGGGAGGGGAGGGTTCAATAAAAATGTCGTCAAAATGTATTGGTCTGAAATTTTACGAGCCCCAATCTTATTAGAGGCCCTTAGATGGCATTAAACTGAGATGGCCGGCTGTTTTTTATTTGTTATTCTTTACGTGGAAACATTTATATTTGCATATTTATAGAGTTACTTAGTAGTAACTCGTGGTCAGGTTTTAGTAAACCTGACCTCGCTCAATTGCACCACAATTTATATCATCATCATCTTCCTGCCCTTATCCCACTCTAAGTGGGGTCAGTACAACATGTTATAAACATGCTGTAACATGATTTGGCTGCGTTTCTACGACCGGCCGCCTGCCTGACGTCAACTTATCTTAGTCGTATTTTACGACACCTCGATAAGAAAAAGGGTGGTCTATTCTACTAAACCGGATACCACACGGTAGGTCAACTTACCTTAGTCGCCTTTTACGACACCTCGGTAAGAAATGAGGGTGGTCTATTCTACTCAGCTGGATACCACACGGCGGAAGAATAATATAATAGAATAGAGATTTAACGCGAATGGCAGTTTTAATACCTCAAACGTTATAGAGATGTTAGACATTTTTTACTGCGATCGCTTACAGTTTTTGGCATAAATTTTTGCCCTCAATTTCCCGTTTATTCACAAAGTTTGTTGATAAAACTATTCGCACAGAAATCAACTTATGGTGGCCGTGAAATTCCGATATCATTCGTCTGAAGTTGGATTGCTTAAACTATTTATTTATTTATTTATTTATTTATGTACCATAAAAAATGTTGGAAAAAAAACATAATTGGTAAAAAAAGTGTACAAAGGTCAACTTATCCCTATGACAGAGATCTCTGCCAGCTAACCTACGAGGTGAGACAATTTATATTAAAGAAAAAGGTACGCAAATATCAAACATTATGAATTAGAATTACCTACTAATAGTTTCCTAATTTAACAATAAAAATAAAATAAATATATAATATATTTATATATAAATAAATATATATACATACACACTATATATAATACAAAGTATAATATTTAAATGTCAACAATTACATTATGATGGTAAAGATGTGTAATGTTTCTTTAGTCTTAGTTTAAAAGTGCTGAAGGAAAGGCTAAAGCAGTCATTGATGACGCTGTATGGCAACGAGTTCCACAGACATCCAGCAAGTACAGAAAACGATTTAGCAAAAAATACGGTATTGTATGGCGGGATGGTAAGTGATTTTAGAGGCACACAAGATCGTACAGGCCTGACACGGGGAGGAGCTTCGTGAAACAACTCACGCAAGTAGTTGGGCGAAGAGGTTTTTAAAATTTTAAAGAGAATACTAAGGATATGAATATTCCGGCGGTATCGAATTGGGAGCCACTTTAATTGACTTCGAAAATGTGATATGTGATCGAATTTACGCAGTCCAAATATAAATCGGATACATAAATTCTGAAGCCGCTCTAATTTATTAAGAAGCTCTTCAGTTGCATCTAAATAGCAAACGTCCGCGTAGTCGAGTATTGGGAATAAAAGTGATTGAACAAGTAAGGTTTTAGTACTAATGGGAAGAAAATTCTGCAACCGCTTTAAAGAATGCAGAGAATAGTGGATACGTCTGCTGACTTCGTTAATGTGAGCTGACCAGGACAGGTTGCAATCAATAATTAATCCCAGATTTTTTGATTTGTCAGTCAGCATTATTGGTAAACCATCGTACGTGATGACTGGTAAATTGCAGAAATCAATTTGACTTCGCAGTTGTCTGCTGCCTATTACCATAGCTTGAGATTTTGATGGATTGACAAGAAGTCCGTACTCATCAGCCCACTTCTTAATCTTAGAGAGATCATTATTAATATCATCTACTGCAGCAGCAAGGTTGTTTATTGTAGTATGTCTATAAATTTGCAGATCATCTGCATATAGATGGTAGGAACAAGTTAATGCTTTTGAAATTTCGTTAATAAATATAGAGAACAAAAGCGGAGATAGCACAGCACCTTGCGGGACACCTGCACCAAGGTTAACCCAATCTGAGGAAAATTCGTCATTCCAGATTCTCTGACGGCGTCCGTGAAGGTAAGAATAAAACCAATCGGTCACAGAGGAAGATATGTTAAGAGAGGACAAAATACCAAGCAATACATCATGATCAACCGAGTTAAAGGCATTGCTAAAATCAAGTAAAACGAGAATAGTCAGTTTTTTATTGTCCATAGCAAGTCGAATATCATCAGTGACCTTGAGTAGAGCAGTAGTTGTACTATGCAGAGGACGAAAGCCAGATTGGAATGGATTTAATAAATTATGCTTAGAGACAAAATAGGAAATTTGCTTGAGAACAATGTTTTCAAACACCTTAGAAATGATAGGGAGAATGGAGATTGGGCGATATTGAGAGAAAGAAGAAGGATTAGAAACTTTGGATAAAGTGGATTATTTTTTTATAAGGAAAATGTATTTTGTATTCAAGCCTTTTCTACCTGCCTGGTAGATCGCCATTTATAAATTTTCAGACGCGTTACTTTTAATTTTTCTATGAGATATTAATCTTTAATATTTAAATGAGTTAAGATTAACGTAAATATATATATTCGGAATCTCGGAAACTCAAACTCCGTCAAAAATCAAACAACAACAAAAATCCGTTTTATCCCTGTTTTTGGGTACTAAAAAATACTTAAATTTACATTGAATATATATATATTCGGAATCTCGGAAACTGCTCCAACGAATTTCTCCTGAAATTCATTAAATTTTTCCTAACATTCAGCATGTAGGGGGGTTTTGGGGGAGAAAATCGATCTAGCATTATTTTAACAAAAATCCGTTTTATCCCTGTTTTTGGGTACTAAAAAATACTTAAATTTACATTCAAATTCAAATTCAAATTCAAAATATTCTTTATTCAAATAAACTTGTAAACAAGTGCTTTTGAATCGTCAACTCTACTGCTGGTTCGGAAAGCTGTTCCTACCGAGAAGAGCCAGCAAGAAACTCGGCGGTTGCTCTTTTAAAAAAATATAATTCTTAATATTATTTACATTATGTCGTTACTGTCTTGTACAGGTTCAAAGAGAGCTATATCCACACATTCTTATCTTCCAAATAATCCTCAAGAGTATAGTAGGCTTTCTGTATCAGCCTCTTTTTAACAGTGTTTTTAAACTGCTGTAATGGCAGTGCTGAAATTGATTGCGGAATTTTATTATAGAATCTTATACCAAAACCCACAAACGAGTTACGCACTTTTGCAAGGCGCAAAGCAGGAACCGCAAGCTTATGTCGGTTCCTGCTTTGTCTATTGTATACATCACCTATCGTTTTATAATTTTTTATATTTTTATGTACATAAATTAAATTGCTTAAAATATACTGTGAAGCAAATGTAAGAATACCTGTTTCCTTAAACTTCTCTCGCAGGGAATCACGCGGTCTTAAATTATAAATGCCACGTATAGCTCTTTTTTGTAAAACAAAAATTTTTTCACTATCCGCGCATTTACCCCATAGCAATATTCCATAAGACATAATGCTATGGAAGTAGGCAAAATAAACAAGTTTTGCTGTTTCGACGTCTGTGAATTGTCTTATCTTTCGAACAGCGTAGGCCGCTGAACTCAGTTTCCCTGCAAGAGTTGTTATGTGTGTGCTCCATTGGAGTTTTGTATCCAAGGATACTCCCAAAAATACAGTTGAATTTCCTGTTTTTAGTGGTACATTATTTAAAGAGAGTCTTTTTGCTGTTTTTGCAGCATTAGGTAATGCAAATTCAATACATTTAGTTTTATTCGAGTTCAGTACCAAGTTATTTAGCCTGAACCAATGAGCTACTTGCGATAAACCCCTGTTTACTTCGTCAATATTATTGTCATGCCTATTTACTTTAAAAATTAATGATGTATCATCCGCAAACAGTACAATATCGCAAACATTATGAATAAAATATGGCAAATCATTTATATAAACTAAAAACAGAAACGGACCAAGGATTGATCCTTGAGGCACACCCATAACTAAGGCCGTTCCGGATGACTGCACATCATTAATGCACACTCTTTGAATCCGGCTGTGAAGATACGATGCAACGAGACGAAGTGCATTGTCTTTAATGCCATAATAGCCAAGCTTTAGCAATAAAATTTCGTGTTGAACGCAATCAAATGCTTTGGACAAGTCACAAAATACCCCTATGGCATTTTGTGAGTTCTCCCACGCATCGTAGACATGCTTCAACAACTTCACACCCGCATCCGTTGTAGACCGACCCTTAGTAAACCCATACTGCTCAGGATGAAGTAAATTATTTAAATTAAAATGCTGGAGCAGCTGCTTTAAAATGATTTTCTCAAAAATCTTGCTTAGAGTTGGCAAGACCGAAATGGGTCTATAGTTCTGAGGGTCGCTCTTATCACCGGACTTAAAAAGTGGGATCAATTTACTATGTTTCATTAAATTGGGAAATATCCCTGTGTCTACAGATTTGTTAAAGATCTTGGCCATAATCGGGGCGATAATATCAATAATATTATTAATTAATTTTACGGACATTCCCCACAGATCAGTTGTTTTTTTAATATTTAATGTTTTAAAAGTTTTGACGATATCGTATGGGGAAATGTGTTCAAAGTTAAAATTAACACTGCACTCCGTGACGCTGTCCTTCAAAACATTAAAAGCTTCCATTGGGGATGAATTTATTGAGCCAGTGGTAGAAATGGGTATATTCTGAAAGAAATGCTCAAAAGCACTAGCTACTGCTGTATCAGAATTAATAAGTTCATTCCCAATTTTAAGCTCTATGGAAGAATTTTGCATTTTACGTCTACCTGTTTCATTTCCAATAACATTCCAGGTTGTTTTTATTTTATTTTTGGAATTAATTATTTTACTTTTAATATGAAGAGATTTGGCCTGTGTGCAGACACTTCTAAACGTTTTTGAATATTTTTTTACATATTCAAGAAAAGTGGGGGACTGATTATATTGTTTTTCTGCATACAGATCAAATAACTTATTCCTACTCTTATAGATGCCATTAGTGGCCCATTCGCTAAACCTAAGATTTTTTAACACTTTTTTTTCTATAATATTAAAAGTCTTATTAAACTCACAACCAATCATTCCAAAGAGGGCATTAAAAAGTTCATCTGAGCTACCGCGACTTTTGTCGAATTGCAATATCTTTGATGATATTTTTGATTTAAATCGCTTTATTTTATTCGAAGTGAAAGGCCTGTACTTGATAAAATCATTTTTTTCCTGCATATAGTTAGGGACAGATATAATTTCCCAATATGGTCAGACTTTAAGCGATTTATTATAGATTTTTCTAAGATATTACAACTGTAGTTAGTAAAAATATTATCAACACCGGTAGCCGAAGTTGCAGTTATCCTGGTAGGTTCGTTAAATACATTGATCATATCAAAACATTGAAATAAATTAAGTAACCTACAACGATTACAGGTATCCACTAAGATGTCAACATTAAAGTCTCCACATATTAAAACTTGTTTTGAAGATTTAGAGATCTTCTTAAGAACTTCCTCCATGACGCTCTCAAATAATATATAATCACTGGAGGGTGGGCGGTACACAGAAACTATAATATAGCGCTCTAACTCCTTGAATATATAAAACACTATTTTTGCCGCTAATTGTCAAATCAGCGTAGCTTATTCGGGGAACGGGTGATTGCGACAAATGAAAATACCTACGATAGGGGCCCCACCTCCCCAATTATAATTTTTTTTTTTGTAAAAAATTACCAAAAAAATCACCCAGGTACTTTGAATTACATGGTCTATAGATCATAATAGTAAGCATACAATGCATTTTTTAAATAATACTGTATCATAAATAATCTGAAACAATATAAAAACTCAAGGAAAATCTTTACACGAGTTTTCATGCTACATAAGCAAGTCGAACAATAAGATTAGATGTATTATTTAGGCGACTAATTTTCAAAGCTCAACTTGGGCGGAAGTTGTTTGTTTGGCGAAGTTTACAGTACGCCAAGGATACATTGTTACGCATCAAATATTTAGATTGGATTAACAAACATATATTGCGGTCAAATTTACAGACCTTTGACCTTGGGTATGAATGTAGTTTGTTTATTATACTTGACCCAAAACTATAATTCCAAAATAAACGAGCAACCATAGTCCAGAGGCCTTCTCTCCATTTTTGGAAAGAAGGATTGGATAATTTATAGAAGTAGGCGTTACTTTGCGGAGATCCATAATACAAAAGTAATATTATAATTAATATCTGGGTGACCGGTTATTTTTTTCAAAAAATAAACTTAAAAAAAAGAAAAAACAATTATTTAGTTGGGATCGATCCTTGGAACTCACATTTCTCGACGCTGCCCGCTAACCGAATAAGCTACGTCGACTTGACAGGTAATAGCGAAAATTCAATTCAATATAAATGTTAGTGTTTTTTAATGCCCAAAAACAGCGATAAAACAATATTTTTTTTACATAAAACCTAGCTAGATCAATTTTTTCTCCCCCAAAACCTTCTACATGCTGAATTTCAGGAAAATCGTTGGAGCCGTTTCCGAGATTCGGAAAATATATATATATATATATATATATATACTAGATTAACTCATTTAAATATTAAGATTTTGCTATATTCCGCGGTGAAGTAAGATAGAAAATATTTATAATTCATTTATTTATTTATGTACCATAAATAAAAAAACATTGTTGGTAAAAAAGTGTACAAAGGTCAACTTATCCCTATAATGTTAAATGTAGAGTGGACAATCCGTTTTCATACCTGATACATGCAGGATTCGTTAAAACACATGCACAAACCTCCGCCACCGCCACCACAATACACAAGCACACACGTTCACTATCAGAAACTTTGCGATTTTGTCGTGGAGTCTATCTCCTGATGATGCTTCGGTTGCGGGGCGAAACGATTGTTGAGTTTGTGACTATTGGAATAATTTGTTTAAAATATACACTGGATATATGAAATTGTGAGATGCATTTAATAAATTATGTTACAATGAGGTTTGAGGTTGTCATAATTCTCCTGCCCTTATCCCACTCTAAGTGAGGTCTGTACAACATATTGTTACATGTTCTGGTTTATTATTTAACAACTGGCAGCCTGCCGACTTTACCTTATCCGCCTTTTACGACGCCTTTGTAAAAAATGAGGGTGGCCGATTCTATTCAACCGAATACCACACGGAGAATCAACTTACCTGTCGCTGTTTACTACACCTCGGTAAGAAATAAATAAATAAAAATGGAAACTCTATACAATCTAATGATTGTATAGACGATATAAGTGAGAATACCCGTTTAAATTTCCAATTGTGTTTAAAAGCTCAGATGTTCAGGGCACGTACTTTCGCAGATTAAGGTCAAAAAGTATTCAGGACGGGAGAGGGTTTTACTTGGCACACCTGTCGTTTCTAAGATTTATAAAAATGAGACAGAACCGTTGTGAAATTCTTTCTATTTAATTCAGATTTTTTTCTTGAATAAAATCTGAAGAAACATATTTCAAAAAGGTCTCATCTCGCTACTAGTGGGTTCGGCACATGCTTTTATTAAAACCTTTTTTCAATTTGCAATAATAAATGTATGTAAAGGTGTAATCTGCAAGTTAAATTTAACCAACTTCCTGATGTCCGATTGAGTTAAAATTTTTCATATTGGTCCAGATCGTTTTTTTTCGAATTGACTATATGCTGTTAGCCTTAACGGCTTTTACAGCGTCACCGAGCGGAACGAGCGAGCGCAGAGGCATCGCCGAAGTTGCGAAATGCGGAAAGTAGAGCGCAGAAGCTCTACTAGCTATGGGGAACGTCGACCTAAGGGTGCCTTCTGTGAGGCCACGGCTTAGGACGACGTGTAGTGGAGGGCTAATAGTATGACGATTAGTCATTATGGCTTCGGGAGTATGGCGAGAAGCCGCGGCCGACCGACGTCAAAAAACTAGGACCTCGTCTTCGCCGGCGAAGACGCTGTTTGCGTGTATTATATGTGTGTGTGTGTTTGCGACCGTTATTTGATATTTATGACGTGCATGACCTAATGTTGCTGCCAAGCTACGAGAGAAATCCTCAACGGTTAACGGACATGTTATTTTGTTATAAGCTTTTTTAATTTAACTTGTTCTCTCTCATTTTTTTATATCAATCGTCTACTCTAGCGCTACTTCTTTTATATTCAAATTCAAATTTTCAAATTCAAAATATCCTTTATTCAAATAAACTTGTAAACAAGTGCTTTTGAATCGTCAACTCTACCGCTGGTTCGGAAAGCTGTTCCTACCGAGAAGAGCCAAGTTCATTTGTATCTAAAAACTATTTTAATTTTCAATTTTTAATCATGTTGTGATGTGATTTGTCTCGGTATTTTACGACCGGCCGACTGCCTGACATCAACTTACCTTAACCTTTACCTTAGTTACCTTAAGTAGCTCTATTCTATACTGAGCCAGATATCACACAGCGGGTCAATTTACCTTGAAACTTGTGTGTCTTTGGCTTAGATATTTATGTAATTAAAGAAGACATTGTCAGACCGAGATTTTCTAGCAAAATTAAGACATCAATTAAAATAAAGTTGTAGGAAACGTGCTTGATTGTAATGAATACAGGTTTAAAGTAATTTCTAACTTATTTCAATAGTATAGAGCGTAAATTCGCTTGTTTGACTATATTCAAAGAAATACTCCATTAAGTCTGGGTAGGTAAGTAACAAAAATGAGTTGAGCTGCTCAAATGCTTAGAGAGCGTGTTGATGTATGATGAGAGGTGAATTATATGACATTGCAGGGGGTCTTACGTAGCTGGTCGTTGCGAGCTCACTAAGTATCGCCTTGGGAAACATTTGTTTTATAGCAACATTGTATAGAATGATATATTTGTACGTTTCATATAAAAAACATTACTTCAGAGCTTAGGAAAGCTCGTAGAAATATCTAAGGAATAATTTAAATTTTTTTTTTGAGAATTATATGTCAAGATGAATATTTTATGTATCAAAGTACGTAAATCATTTGTGGGTCTGGGTATAAGATTATATAATAAAATTACGCAATCAATTTTACCTTTGCCATTACGGCAGTTTAAAAACACTGTTAAAAAGAGGCTGATTCAGAAAGCCTATATACTGTTGAGGATTACTTAGAAGACAAGAATATGTGGATATCGCTTATACTCTGTACAAGACAGTAATGACTAAATGTAACTAGTAATAAGAATTATATTTTTAAAAGAGCAACCGCCGAGTTTCTTGCTGGCTCTTCTCGGTAGGAACCGCTTTCCGAACCAGCAGTAGAGTTGACGATTCAAAAGCACTTGTTTACAAGTTTATTTGAATAAAGAATATTTTGAATTCGAATTGATCATACAGTCTAAATCCATCGACTTCGCTTTGTTTCAATTAAGACTTAACTGTAAAGGCTGGCTACTGATATATTAGGTAAGTAGAATAGACCACCCTCATTTCTTATCGAGGTGTCGGTTGTGATTAAGGTAAGTTAACGTCAGACAGACGGTCTTAAAATATCAAGCCAAATCATATCACATGATTTAAACATGTTGTGCCGACCCCACTTAGAGTGTGATAAGGGCAGGAGGATATATACATTTAAAAATAAAATTATGAGTTCCCTTTCAGCAATACAACTACAGAACCCTTAAATCAAGCATAAAGGGTCCAGACAGGATCAGTTGAATAGGAAAGTATCATTTCCGTTCGATTCGCTCAACAGATGCTCACAGAGCTAATTAATTCGATTACGCACTTGGCTAACTCGAATAATTCAATTTGAGGAGTATATACTACTAGATTTTACCCGCAACTCTGTTCACGTGAATATAGTGTTAACGCCCACTATATACAATAACAAGTTATATTAGGAATACCACTATTCCCGTTCCGAGATGCACTTCTCTTGAATGACGAACAAAGACTGAATGTCGCTGAAACGTTTTATCAATAGGAAGACTCAACCGGAAACAACACGTCACAGTGTTGGTACCATTTTAATCAAAAAGGGCGCAATACTCTTGTTTCATGACTGTGTTTCTATAAAATACAAAGCGACGACAATAGTCTCCCAAAGTAGCTCATTCTGCAACCCTGCAAATATCTCAGAAAAATCAGATCGATCCGGAAAAACTGACTTATTATTTTCTCGAGAGCAAAGTTTAATCACCCGCAGTAATTAGCCCGTATGACTTAAATGAAATATACGTTAAAATAGCTCAGTTTAATTTATCCAATAAACAAAAACAGAAATATATAAAAACTTTCTTAAAATCACTTTTTCGAGGTAAGGCGAACATAGCAATTAGCATAATATTAATTGATACTAAGTTAATAAATATTTTTCAATTTAACAAAATAAATACTATTAGAGTAAAGTCTGGGCTCAAAGATGTATGAAATTCTGGAGCTCTTCTTTATTAAATAGACAAAACCCGAAATCTATAAAAACTTTTTAAAATAATTTTTACGATTTTTATACCCCGATACCCCGGTATATAAACATTAATTGTGCTTAATTTCATCTATATTGGTTCAGTGAATTGGCAATGAAAACGTACCAGACAGACCTTTGCATCTATAATATAATTAGTTTATTTATTTTATTAAATTACACGTATTATTTAAATTAATTATCCATTGTAATAGCTACCTAAGTTAAATTCATCGAGTAAAATATATAAAAACTTTCTAAAAATAACTTTTCCAGAATCTTCTTATATCTGTAGAACCTTTTTTTGAAGCACATATTTGACTTTGACACATCGTTTCACACAACTTTCATAGGTTGATAATAGATGGCGTTTTTCAATGTCATCCTATTTCTATTAAATTAAGAGGACATCTATACACTATATGTTACCCCGGTGACATCGATATTGACCGTGAAAACTTAACAGACAGACAGACAGACCGTCCGTCTATTTGTCTGAATGACTTTCCCTTTTATAATATTAGTAAGGATATATTCAAAACCGTCAAATCGAATATACTTCAATTAGGTTTATAAATCCTTATATAAAAATAGAGTAATCCTGAATTGAAGTACCTGAATAGGCTTATTCAGGTTTATTTCACGTAAAAATATACTTTGTAGATATACAAATTAGATTTTAAGTACCTTCATCATTTCGACATTACTTAAATATTCGTTACCGGCTGAATAAAATCTTATCTTATCTAGAGATAGAAATTGATAAGTTTCTAATTTTGAAACTTTTTTTAATGGACATTTGATTTAAAGAACAGAGGTAAAAAAATAAAAAAAAAACAATCTGATTTAATCCCCAATGCTGGTCAAAAATCTCGTATCCCTCAAGAAACAGATTAACTTTATCTCGGATTACAGCAAAATAATTCTAGTATTACTTTTGTGATTATTTTATTTACTTTCATGTCCAAAAGGATTTTCAGATATATATAATTTTTGATATGGCAATACTTGAAGGAAAATTACATTACGAGAATACTAAACTGTTGTCGCCAATGACTTCTGCTTTGTGTTTTATAGCAACACAGTCATGAAACAAGAGTATCGCGCCTTTTTTGATTAAAATGGTGGTAACACTGTGCCGTTGTTGTTTCCGGTGGAGTCTTCCAATTGATAAAACGTTTCAGTGACATTCAGTCTTTGTTCGTTATTCTACTTATATTCACACAGACCACCTCGTGGGAAAAAGTTAGTATTTTTCAACATTAGCAATGTTTGAACATGTTTCTATTTCCATCCGACTTTACATCACGCTATTTTGCATGTGTATAATCTCTTAAATTTATTACACGCCTGATGAGTCAGCAATGTTTAATAGGTCTAGTTTAATTTTAGAACTGTCGAAAACCTTATTCTATCAGGTTAGCCCGACTACGAACTTATCCACTTATGGTGGGCTAACTCGATGGAATTAGAAGTGAGTATAGCCGGTTTCTATACATTATCTATTTATTTATTTATTTTATTATTAATTATGGCATCAACAATATGCAAATTAGACACGTGTTCAGAAGATACATGATACATTAAAAAATAGAAACTAAATGCTATATTAATTAAAAATGGCACCAACATGTACAATAATACTTCACTTTAATTATATTTTTAAATAATGAATGTATAGAAACCGGCTATGCTCACGTGTTATTTTATCGCATGAGCCAGACTAGTTTCCGATAAAATAACACGTGAGTATAGCCGGTTTCTATACATTCATTGTGAATACCACTCACGATAGTTTAAATTCAAAAAAAATATTTTACTTTTACTTTACTTTATATAAACGGATAATATAAATGGATTTTCTAAACATTGATTCGGAATCGTACATTATATCTAACATGTTACTTTAGATTGCTTATTATACTGACGCATAAGTCTATTTAACGGAGAGTTTTGTCCTAGATTTGTCTTTGAAGGCCATTCCGCGAATAACTTCCATATTTGAGCACGAGGTTGTCGATGTGGTATTGCTAAGTTATACAATGGAAGCTGATGTACCTGTTTAACATATAGGATAAAAATTCCGAATATTCCCTCGGGAACTTAACTCAAGGCCAAAGCAACGCGTGTGTCGCTCACGTCAGCTAATTTTCCCGGTCGGCTGATTTCACGTGTTCTGAAAGATATATCCAAATACTCCGACGTAATACCAAGTAAAATACCTACAAATCTCCCAATTAAAACCGCCTTAAGGAAGGCTTAAAAGAGAACAAGGTTACGTAGTATTGTAGTTAAGCTTTTTTGAACTGATAAGATGCTTTTATTGCGTCAAGTGGTGAGTAAAAGGTGGGCGTTTATCGGGAACGGGGTTTATCGGACGCCCGTCTGGATAAGTACCCGAGGCTGTCGATATATCTGGTGCTCCCAATATATCGTCTAGCGGCGGGAGGGGCTATTGTTTAGGCCCCGACCCAAAGGCAGTCTGGGATTTAGAGTTGCTGCTGGCGGGGATGGGGGCAATGTGTACAACGGTACCCTGTCCCCGCCACCGGCAGCGTGGTGGAGCACTGTCAGGTTTTTAGTCGGTGCGAGTCCGACATATTCGCCGCTCGTCCCTGTCGGGCGGTGATGACCCATATAAGGGTTTCCTGACATTAAAAATAATAAGCGCAAAAGCATTACCAAAGCTTCAAAATGCACAGATTAAAAAACAGAAGATATATATTGTATATTATCCTCCTAAGGGTAACTTCAGAGACGCTGGATCAAGGGTAAGGTTGTGGAGGGCTGGTGGTATGATTATTACTATTCATTTAAGGACTTTTGAGAGAAACAACGACCATCATCCTCCTGCCCTTATCCCACTCTAAGTGGGGTCGGCACAACATGTTATAAATAAGACCTATTTTACGATCAGCCTGACGATTACCTGCCTGACGTCAACTTACCATAGTCGTTTTTTACAATACCTGGGTAAGAAATAGGATGGCCTATTCTACTCCACCGGATACCAACGGTGGGTCAACTTACCTTAGTCGCCTTTTACGACACCTCGGTAAGAAATAAAGGTGGATTCTACTCAACCGGACACCACATTTCAAGGTTATATAAATCTACAATCTAAAATAGTCAGAACTTGATCACATCTCGACCGTAGAGGTGAAAGTAGATTAATAAAAAAAACCTGTTAATTCAGACAACATAGACCGGCAATGGTCCCTTTTCAAATTGAAAAGGTTATTTTTTAATTCAATCCGCTCCCAGATGCTCGCAACTAGGACAATCTTTTTGTTACTGCGACATGACCCTTATAATACAAGTATTAAGTGTTATTATCCCTAGATACAGTAACTCAGGCTATTCATCACACTGATGTACGGAAAGGTCGCATGTACAAACAATTTTTCAGACGACCCATGATTTTCATGTTAGGCCCATGAAATATGACGACATGAACAGATTACTGTGACAATATACAGTTTCTTTTTTATATTAATAAAAATATACAATGTTACGCAGCTTTCGAGAAACAACGCAATTTGCATAATTTATAGATTTAGGCGTTACTTTGCGGAGATCCATAATACAAAAGTAATAATAAAATTATTTTCCTATAATCCGCGATGAAGTAAGAAATATATATATAACGTTAAATGTAGAGTGGACAATCGGTTGTCATACCTGATACATGCAGGATTCGTAAAAACACATGGACAAACTTCCACCACCGCCACCACAATACCCAAGCACTATATACGATCACTATCACAAACTCAACAATCGTTTCGCCCCGCAACCGAAGCATCATCAGGAGATAGACCCCACGAACAAAATCGCAAAAACGCAATTTGCTTAAAAAAAAGTTTTGTCGTAAAGTATTGTTACATGTTTCTAGTATAATCTCCTTCATAGAGTTGGTCATTAATATGATAAAACATTGTGGTCATCATTATGTGTTATTGTTGAGAAAGTGTAAATGGGTTGTCTTTGGGAAAATTGCTTTTTATTTATGGAATATGTATAAACGAAAAATATATCGCCTTTAATAGTATATTTCTTTCTGATGATTTCGGGGTGGTGGTGGTGATTTTGTGACACATCACAAAAATTCCATAGTACACAAATAATAATAGAATCATCAGGACAAGCATTACGATTTTGTTCGTGGAACCTATCTTCCTGATGCTTCAGTTTCGAAGCGAAACGATCGTAGATATTGTAGTAGTGGGTGTGTGTAGTGCTGGTGTGTTGGTGATACGTGTAAGGAGAAGGAGTGTTTCCACCTCCAAACTTATAATACGAATGATAAATGATAACTACCGGACTACTCATCAACCGGAAGTATCCTAAGATTTTGTTGTTTCATGTTGGGTAGGTAGATCCGCGTCTACATATGTGTTCCGTGACTCAGTGGTATTACAATCAAACCTCAAATAATTGCTATTCGTGATAAGAGCAACCACTGAGTTTTTCTTCCCAGTTCTTCTCAATTGGACTAGTGTTCCGAACTGGTGGTAGAATCATTCTGTTGGATTTTGTAGTAAAAGTGTCGGTGCATAGTGATAAGGTGCCCTTCGTGATACTATAAACGTTTTCGATTTTAATTTACTAGCAATCGCCAGCGGCTCCGCCGGCGTGGATCGATAAAACCGTAATATAGTATTTTGATAACCATAAAAATGGTAAAAGTGGGTTAACCTCAAACGCCAGACATATGCTGTCGCGGACTTTTATTTATAACTTTTAGAGGGGAACAATTTTGTAATACTCGTATATGATTTTTTAATAACTTTCACCGTTTACTTAGCGCACTCAAGGAAAGCTATAATTTTTGCTGTTTTCGTAATATTTTCTATTGCTGCCCCACTCCTATTCATCATAGCGTCATGTTTTATAATTATAGCCTTCCTCGATGAATGAACTATTTTACACTGAAAGAATTTTTTAAATCGGTTCTGTAGTTTCTGAGATTAGCGCGTTCAAAAAATCAAACAAACAGCTTATATATTAGCATAGATTGCTCAATTTAAATTTAATTTTGGACTTAATTTTAACAATCTATATAATGTGACGCTACAGTAAGTATGCCTATATTCCTTTTTCGAAACCTACGTCGGTTTCATATAAGCAACGATCCAATAACTTTGAAATGAATTTTGACGATTTGAAAAGCCTTTTTATAAATATTCATCTAAAGGTAATATTAAATAAAACGAAATACGCTTTGAAAAATGTTTTTCCCAGCGGCAATTGCTCTTAAGCACAGCTGCGGAGGTTGGCAAAAATCCAGATACACCAAGATTTATTGGTGCAATACACTGCATGCTGAATAATTACAGACAGACGATTGCATTTTTACTATAGATTAAGGATTCTTTTGACCGACCGTATTTATATTGTGTAACTAAACCATTTAAATTAATAAAAGAAGTATTCTAAATCAGTTTTATTCTTTTCATAAAAATTGCTAAAATGAAATCAAAGCAAACTCTAATTCGCTATCCGCAGGCTAGCTGCTAATGACAGCGGCTGTCACATCTCCCACGTCAAAATGGCGCGAAAGGCTGTGGCAAGATGTGACGTCATGGCTTGCTTGCTTGCTTGCAATAGCGACACGGCGGCGTTGTTACAATTGATTTTGTTAGTTACTTATTTACAACTAGCAATAGCGCCAAAAGATTAAAACCGTAACTTTTAGCGCACACTATATACAAGAACACGATATAATAGGAATACCACAATTCCCGTTCCGAGATGCACTTCTCTTGACGAACAAAGACTGACTGTCGCTTTTCATTATGTACACTGTAATCTTTGCTGTCGCTGAAACGTCTTATCAATAGGAAGGCTCAACCAGAAACAACAACGTCACAGTGTTGCCACTATTTTAATTTTAATCAAAAAGGGCGCGATACTCTTGTTTCCATGACTGTGTTTCTATAATTTACAAAGCGGAAATCATTGGCGACAACACAACATAGTCTTTTAATAACCATAAAAATGGTTAAAGTGGATTAACCTTAGGAACTAGACATATGCTGTCACGGACTTTTATTTAGAACTTTTAGAGGGGAACAATTTTGTCATACATGATTTTTGAATAACTATTACTGTTTACTCAGCGCACGCAAGGAAAGCTTTAAATTTTGCCGTTTTCGTACTATTTTTTATTGCTGCTTCCTCAATAAATGGACTGTTACACTAACATAATTTTTCAGAGATTTCCTTAGATTATTTTTTCTTGAGATTAGCGCGTTACAACAAACAAACTCTTCAGCTTTATATATTAGTATAGATGAGCAATACTTTATAGTAATATTTTTTTACTGAATACAAAATAACGCTTAATTGAGTACGAAACATTGTAATCCTTATTTCTTGGAATTCAACTATCGTGACTGGTATTCATTATTGCATAGAAAGCGGCTATACTCACGTCTTATTCTATCGGGTTAGCCCGATTAGTTTCAAGCCCATACGGGGCTCTTATTCATGAGCTCTTTGTGCGGCGTTATAGCGGCGGGAACTGCGTGCAGTAATTCGCATGGCAGGTAAAATGCAGGTTTCCTCATGATCTTTTCCTTCACCGAAAACCGTATGATAAATAGCAATTATTAATTAACGTGATAGGCCTTAGCTGCTACCCTTTTCTCCAGAAACAGAGAGAGGCATACGTCTAACTACTAAGGTCCATTCCATTATTCTTGCGAGTATTTTTTGACGCTTTTAGTCATGTGGTATCCGGCTGAGTAGAATAGACCGCCCCTATTACTGACGTGTCATAAAAGGTGACTAAGGTCAGATGACGTCTGGCAGGCGGTCATAAAATACCTAGCCAAATCATGTTACATCATGTTTATAAAGTGTTGTGCCGACCCCACTTAGAGTAGGATTAGGGCAGGAGAATGATTTTATTTGACGCTTCAATGCGTTTCTGAACTAACAGTCTTTACGTCCATATTGAATCTCGACATCAAAGCAGCTGACAGTGGGAGAAATGTACACCTATTGTGAAGGGAATCCGATTCCAACCTTTTATGGCCGCCAATGAAAAGAAAATCTCGACGAACGTAAAAAGGATACGGTAAAAGTATTTTATAACGGCGATAAAATATGTTCAAGTGACAGAGTTAAAGACGTTAATGTAATAGTGGCAAATGTCTTCGTCTTTAATATTTAAAAGAGTTAATCTTGTATGTATATATTGTATTTAAATATTAAAGACTAGTAGTATCCCGCGGTTTCAGCCGCGTATTTTTTTTACATCTTATTATATTTTTATAACGAATCCCTATTTTTTTGCAAATGTAATATAGCCTATGTTGCTCAGTAAAGATGCAGCTTTCCAATGGTGAAAGAATTTTTGAAATCCAATTTGAGATCCAGTAGTTTTTGTGTGAAAACATTACAAACATACATACATACAATTTTTTCTCTTATAATATTAGTATAGATATTGCCATTCAAACCGTGTGGTATCCGGCTGAATAGAATA
The DNA here is from genome assembly GCA_029227775.1 of Morpho helenor. Lineage (NCBI taxonomy): Eukaryota > Metazoa > Arthropoda > Insecta > Lepidoptera > Nymphalidae > Morpho > Morpho helenor. Next base: position 16,208,929 of record JARGCU010000020.1, on the reverse strand, counting down.
GTACCACCCTCGTTTCTTACCGAGGCGTCGTAAAAGGCGGCTAAGGTAAGGCGACCAACCGTGTGGTATCCGGCTGAGTAGAATAGATCAATCTCATCTCTTACCTAGGTGTCGTTAAAGGCGACTTAAGTAAGTTGACCCACCGTGTGGTATCAAGTTTAGTAGAATAGACCACCCTTCCTTCTTACCGAGGTGTTGTAAAATACGACTAAGTTAAGTTGACGTATGGCAGGCGGCCGGTCGTAAAATACGTAGCCAAATCATGTGACAACATGTTTGTAGCATGTTGTACCGATAGAACTTAGAGTGGGATAAGGGCAGGAGGAGACACACATATTGCCATTCTCACATTTCTTTCTAAGACCCAGAGACACAATAAATCTAGAGCTAGGTAATTGGTTAGCGCATATTTGTAAAAATACCAGGCTACGTTTATTGCGGCCCGTATCTACAAAAACAGTTGTGTAATATTTTACTTTTCGCTTCCCTCAGCAGAAATTGAATTCAGATTAAATCATTTTTGAGTGGTATATGGAAGCGGGTTTGCTAGTATTTTTCTCTTTACCCTGTCGTTATGTTGTAAAGTGAAAACGGACTTTGTTTTCTAAATTGATAAAACCACCGATCGTCGGTATGGTGCCTGACGTCAACTTACCTTAAGCGCCTATTACGACACCTCAGTAAGAAATGTGGGTGGTCTATTCTACGCAGCTGGATACCACAAGGCAATTCAATGTTCCATCTACAAGCAATTTACTTTTTGCCATATAAATTATTGCTGCTCCTCTCCTATTCATCTTAACGAAAGCGAAGATGTTATATAGTATATAGCCTTCCTTGATAAATGATCTTACACTCAGAGAATTTTTCAATTCGGTCCTGCAGTTCCTGAGATTAGCGCGTTCAAACAATCAAACAAACAAACTCTTCAGCTTTATTTATTACTTAGTATAGATAAACTATATTTACATTTATATTTTACTTACAAATCAAACAATTAAATTGTATGCGAATCAAAAAGGACCCTCTGAAACTTGTAAGCCGTTTGTCAAATACAAATACACTCGAGACGGTCTCTAATTACGATTTCGTCTAAATCATTTATTGAATTTAACTTTCAAGTTTGGAAATATTAGGTTTACAACTGATTCAAGCTTGCATACCTGGTAAGAGCACTTCAACATTTAGGGGATTGGCAAGTATTAACTTATGCAAGAATGTTATCTTGGAAACATAATACGTTACTTAATTGTTTCCGCAAATTCCGACTGTATTTAATAATGTAATATTGAAAATATTTAAAACTAGTGACCCGCTCCGGCTTCGCACGGGTATAAAATATATAGCCTATGTCAGTCAGTGAAAAAAAAGATTAAAATCTTTTCAGTAGTTTTGTTTTATTCGTGGCCCGCACGCGTTACATTTGGAGTAAAACAATCGCCTTTCCCTATACCATGATTCCCTGCTACCTTTGGAATATCTAAATCCATATACTACATTTTTACTTATTTACTTTTACATTTTCCCTAAGTATTTTTTTTTTACATATTATCAACATAATTGTCAAATTTTTTTACCATACTTCACCAAAGACATTACGTTTAGCTGTCATCTATGTTTTGTATTACACTGACATTTGCGTTTTGTTATTCAATGTCATAGTCGTTCTTGTAATACCACGTTTTATAGGGACTTGACGGGATAAAATAAATGCGGTCGAACGGGATAATAAGTATCCTATGTCCGTCTCCTGGTTCTAAGCAACCTCTACACCAATTTTCGGCTGAATTGGTTCATCCGTTCTTGAGTTATAAATAGTGTAACTCAGACCAACTTTCTTTTATATATATAGATATTGAACGCCGAGTTTCTTGCTGGTATTTCTCGGTATGAGCACCATTAGAAGACAGTTTGGAACCTTATTAATGATCCTGATCCTTGACGATTCAAAAGCTTGAAAAAGCTTATTTGAATCAAGATTATTTTGATTTGATTAATATAGATTGCATAAGTATATAGTACCTGGTTGAACGAGCCTTGCTCGGTAATAATTAATGTATAGAAACCGGCTATACCCACGTGTTATTTTATCGGATGAGCCCGACTAGTTAGCAGTTCCCGCCGCGATAACGTCGCGTAAAGAGCTCATGAATAAGAGCCCCGTATGGGATTGAAACTAGTCGGGCTCATCCGATAAAATAACACGTGAGTATAGCCGGTTTCTACACATTAATTATGAATTCCACTCACGATAGTTTAAATTCAAAAATTGCTCGGTAATTTTGTTAAAAGATATAAAAAAAGCAATTAAAAAGAATAAATATGAAAGAAAGAGTATTTCCACATTTTTTTTTTATAAATATATGGGACACTTACAAACACGGTCGTAAGTCCCCAAAGTAAGTAATTTAATACTTGTGTCATGGGTGACAGACAACTGGTGAATATATACTTATACTAGCGGCCTGCCCCTGCTTCGCACGGGTATAAAATATATATCCCATGTCATTCAGTGTAAAAAAAATAATTAAAATTGATCCAGTTGTTTTGATTTATTCATTACTGCCCGTGGCCCGCACGCGTTAAATTTGGAGAAAAACAATTTCCTTTCCCTATACCAAGAAGATTTCCTGCTATCTTTGGAATATCTAAATTCATATAGTACATTATTACTTATTTACTTTTACATTTTCCCTATGTATTTTATTTTTACAATTAATTACAGAATGTCTTTAAACAAACTCTTGAAAGAGCGACATAGCTGCTAAAGTCGAAGTGTTATAGGGCGAAGCGCGGCGTCCTCACGGCATTTTAAATCTGTAATATCTCCGAAAATGTTCACTTAAATTACATGCTGTAAACGGCCATATTGATCTATATTAAATCAACTATTTATTTAAGGTACTTAATTGGATAAGGATTAATGCTGTATTGTATATAAGGCATATGAACAAAAGTCATTATTTTTCGTAAAAGTAAATGACAAAAAGTGCTATTGTGGGTTATCCATAAGCGATAGACATATACCATCGCGGACTTTTCTGTAAACCTTTTCAATGTGTGTGTATACGTACAAACCTTCCTCTGGAATCACTCTATCTATTAAAAAAACCGCATCAAAATCTGTTGCGTAGTTATAAAGTTTTATGCATACATAGGGATATACGGACATAGGGACAGACAGAGAATGCGACTTTCTTTTATACAATGTAGTGATATTATTTATTTTTACAATTGATTAGACAATGTCTTTACATACAACATTCATAGCTTTCTTATCATTAGACAATATAAACTTGAAAGAAGGACATTTAGTTGCCCCTCCGGTCGCTGCTAAATTCGAAGTGCTTATAGGTCTAAGCGCGGCCTCCTCGCGGGATTTTAAATCTGTAATATCTCCGAAAATGTTCACTTAAATTACATGCTGTAAACGGCAATATTGATCTATATTAAATCAACTATTTATTTAAGGTACTCAATTGGATAAGGATTAATGCTGTATTGTATAAAAATTGCTTTGAACATAAGGCATCATTTTTCGTAAAAAGTAAACGAAAAAAACTGCTATTGTGGGTTATCCATAAGAGATAGATATATACCATCGCGGACTTTTCTGTAGACCTTTTTAAGGTGTACAAATACTTAGTACATCATTTTGATAAATCTCGTAGGGTTTAGCCTGCGTTTGCAATGTAAGCGGAAAAAAATGTAATTATTTATAGAAACCTCAAAAATTACATTATTTCTCTACTTCGTATTGAATGTTATTATACGTACAAACCTTCCTCTGGAATCACTCTATCTATTAAAAAAACCGCATCAAAATCGGTTGCGTAGTTTTAAAGTTTTATGCGTACATACGGAAATATGGACTTTGTTTTATAATATGTGTAGTGATATATTTTTAAATACATACTTAAATACAAATATACACCCAGGCTCAAAGGCTAACAAATTTATTTATAGAAAATGTTGGCCCTCGGCGGGAATAGAACCCGCGACCCGCGGAGCTGAAGGCAGGATCACTACCCACTGCGCCAACGGGCCAGTTATTTTATTCCATCCGTTTAACATTGTGCTATTACAACCTGCCAAATGATAGAAAATTTAAACTTTACAATATTTCAATTTAGTAGTTTATTCAATGCCCAAAAACAGGTATAAAACAAACTTTTCATGGAAATCATGGAATCGTTGGGGCCGTTTCCAAAATTCAGATATATATATATACAAGATTAACTCATTTAAATATTAAAGATTAAATAATTTATAGAATTAGGCGTTACTTTGCGGAGGTCCATAATACAAAAGAAATGAGAATATTATTTTGCTATAATCCGCGATAAAAGAAAATATGTGTAATGCTAAATGTAGAGCGTACTATTTGTTCTCATACCTGATACATGCAGAATGTGTAAGAACTCATGCACTACCCGACACCGATGGCACAACAATACACAGGCACTGCACACATTCACCACCACAATCTCAACAATTGTTTCGCCCCGTAACCGAAGCATCGTCAGGAGATAGACTCCACGACAAAATCGTAAAGCCCAAGAGTGCATGAGTTCTTACAAATTCTGCAAGTATCAGGTATGAGAACGAATAGTACACTCTACATTTAGCATTACACATATTTTCTTTTATCGCGGATGATAGCAAAATAATATTCTCATTACTTTTGTATTAAAGATGAGTTAAACTGTGAGTAAGCTACACCTATTTCTGCAGAACTGTCACTGTAAATAAAGTGCTAGCTACTTTATTAGAGGCCGGTACTTCGTAAAATGACGTTAGCGGAATGAAATTAGTTGCCGTGTCTAAGCGAGATGATCTCGCTCGTTTAAATTCCTATTACTGGAGCCATTTTAACAGCACTTTGTCTTATTTTGTTTGAACAACTTCTAAGGTCTAAGTACGACGGGCTTTGACAGCGTTTTCAAGCGTTTATGTAAAAGAACGTGTGATTATTTGTTACATAATATTCTTAATAAACTCCGATGCATAATTGTAATTACCTAATACTTAATAGCTGTGATGGCCTAGCGGTGCGACCGTGTGAATCTCTAGAGACGATCATGGGTTTAAACCCGGGCAGACACCAATGAGTTTTTCTATTAAAACTTATGTGTCTAATTGATAATTGCAATTTATCACACGCTTTTCGGTGAAGGAAAACATCGTGAGGAAACCTGCATATCTCTAGAGAATCCTAGGGATATGTGTAACCTACCAATCCGCATTGGAGCAGTGTGGTAGGTCTTAGCTCCAACCCTTCTCTCCAAAAATGGAGAGAGGAGGCCTATGCCCAGCAGTGGGATAGTAACAGGCCGTTACTTACTTACTTTAATACTTTATTGAACTAAATTGTGATAGCTCATCGGTGACACTTTATAACTCTTTCGAGGATATTACGGTTTCAAACCCTGGGAAGGCACTTATGAGTTTCTCTATTAAAAACTTATTTGTCTAATTGATAATTGCAATTTATCACACCCTTTTCGGTGAAGGAAAATATCGCGAGGAAACCTGCATATCTCTAGAGAATTCTAGGGATATGTGTAAACTACCAATCCGCATTGGAGCAGAGTGGTAGGTCTTAGCACCAACCCTTCTCTCCAAAAACGGGATCAGTGGGATAATAACAGGCCGCAACTTATTCTTTCTTTTTTCTATCTATCTTCCTGCCCTTATCCCACACTCGGTACGACACCTCGGTAAGAAAGAGGGTGGTCTATTATACTAAACCGGATACCACACGGTGGGTCAACTTACCTTAGTCGCCTTTTACGACACCTCGGTAAGAAATGAGGTTGGTCTATTCTACTCAGCCGGATACCACACGGCGGGTCGACTTACCTTAGTCGCCTCTTACGACACCTCGGTAAGAAATGAGGGTGGTACTATTCTATTCAACCGGATACCACACGGCGTATTCTTTCTCTTTTCTAACTATATATAATAATAATAATAATGTAGCCTTTATTAATTCCTTAAATATTACATACATTTTTTACGTATATTCTCATGTCAAACATTTCTATTTATTATGTTTTTTTTTTTATTATTAATACAATTTTTAAAATAAAGTTATTTATGTCATTTTTGTTTTATTTATATTTAGGACCTCTATCGAGTAAAGGCCTCCTCCATATGACTCCACGTATCTCTATTTGAGGCTGTAGATATGTAACTATATATATAAAAAGAAATAAATTAAATAAACATGTTCAATTTACATTATTAAACCACAGTTCCATTTGAAGCTAAAATGATTTTCAAATCCAGGCATTTTTATCATTCAAATCAAATAATCTTCATTCGTATAATATTCCTTTACGTATAAGCACAATTCTTACACTTTAAAGGTTTAAATAAACCTTTATGTAGGCAAGTCTAATAATGCTTTTGATGTTGTGGCTTTTGTTGATTATTAAACATTTCAATGTTAATAATTAATAGACAAACCTCACAAGCTATAACAAAGAGCGAACGTTATAATGCTTAAATAATTAACTTTCACATTATAAGTAACACTTAACCGTAATATATTGTTGGTTGTTTGAAAACGGTAAAGAAGTACATAAGAGGTACGTATATCCATAATATAATAAATGGTAGTCTGCTTGTCTGTTATGCTATTACGACTAATTTACTTGAACAATGTTATCGAAATTTGATACATATAACACTTATACAGAAAACTAAGATATGATATGTACATCTATATTAATATATAAAGTTGAATAGTATGTTTGATTTTCTTTTCGAAACTAGTCGGACTAATTTGATAGAATAAGACGTGAGTATAGCTGGTTCTATACATTTACTATTAATTATTATTGCATCGATTCACAAACGTTACTACAGACCGGTGAGGTCAATTAAGGAGCCAGACTAGGATGAAGTAAACCCTCACACCCCGCTAATATAGTTCAGCCACGTCAAACTCTCCAACAATCCACGCGAAATATGATGGGTATTATTGGTCGTGCCGAATTCCAAACACCATCCGAACAGATTCCAGGCTAAATGGGGGCCAAATACTGTAGTAGGGTGACCGGGCGATCGAATATAATCCCAATATATTATTATAGCAATACGCCATGTGGTATCCGGCTGAATAGAATAGTACCACCCTCTTTTCTTACCGAGGTGTCGTAAAAGTCGACCCGCCGTGTGGTATCCGGCTGAGTAGAATAGACCACCCTCATTCCTTACCGAGGTGTCGTAAAAGGCGATTAAGGTAAGTTGATGTCAGGAAGACGGCCGGTCGTGGAATGCATAGCCAAATCATGTGACAACATGTTTGTAATATGTTGTGCCGACCCCACTTATAGTGGGATAAGGGCAGGAAGATGATATTATTATAGCAATATGCTTTTTTTCTACGAAAAATATCCTATTCTGCTAATATTATAAATGCGAACGTTTGTCAGTATGGATGTGTTTGTTACTTTTTCACGGCGAATCCGCTGAACCAATATGTATGAAATTTGTCATAATTATTCCTTATGCACTGGAATAATATATAGGCTTAAATCCTGTTAATTTAGTTAATATACCCTTGCACCACGAAATATAAATAAATAAATAAATAAATATTTGGGACACTTACACACACGGTAGTCCATCCCCAACGTAAGTAACTTAATACTTGTGTCACGGGTGACAGACAACTGGTGATTACATACATATATAATTTTTAAATACATACTTAAATACAAATATACACCCAGGCTCAAGGACCAACAAATTCATTTATAGAAAATGTTGGCCCTCGGCGGTAATCGAACCCGCGACCCGCGGAGCAGAAGGCAGGGTCACTACCCACTGTGCCAACGGGCCAGTCAATATATGTTGGTATATACAACTATGGCATACATAGCATTTTAATCATCATCATCCTTCCGTCCCTATCCCACTCTAAGTGGGGTATGTACAACATGAATATAAACATGCTGTCACATGATTCGGCTAGGTATTTTACGACCAGCCGCCTGCCTGGCGCCAATTTATCTTAGTCAAATATATATAAGGCAAAATTTAGAGTGGGCAATCCGATTTCATACTCGACACATGCAGGATTCGTAAAACATTCGTAACACATGCACAAACTTCCACCACGGCCACAACAATACACAAGCAATACACACGTTTACTATCACAAACTCAACAATCGTTTCGCCCCGGAACCCAAGCATCATCAGGGGATAGACTGCACAACAAAATCACAAAGCCTAAAGCAAAGCTTAAGCTCCGGATTGTCCACTCTACATTTAGCATTATATATATATTCTATTTTACTTCATCGCGTATTATAGCAAAATAATTTTATTATTACTTTTGTATGGTCACTCTACTAATAAACAGGCTATATATATCGGGCGCTTAGAGAGGACCCGCAAAATAGGCCCACCATATAATGAGTCTACTCGAAAGGCAAAAGCTCGAAATTACTTAATAACATAATTTAATATTGCTGCCAATTCCTATCGGTCTACTTATATTAAACGTCATGTTTCTATCATTGATAGACTATCTGTTAATAAACGATCTTGTTTAATAGCAATTAGATGAAATTAAAATGATAAATCCGTGCGCCTCTTTCGAGAAGGTCTAGGGTTCAAACCCCGGGCAGGCACCAATGAGTTTTCTAGTAAAACTTATGTGTCTAATTGATAATTGCAATTTATCACACGCTTTTCGGTGAAGGAAAACATTGTGAGGAAACCTGCATACCTCTAGAGAATTCTGGGGATATGTGTAACCTACCAATCCACATTGGTAGGTTACAGCAGCGTGGTAGGTCTTAGCTCCAACCCTTCTCTCCAAAAATGGAGAGAGGAGGCCTATGCCCAGCAGTGGGATGGTAACAGGCCGTTACTTACTTTACTTATAATTTAATATTGCTGCCAATTCAGCATATTGGTCCACTTATATTTAGCGTCATATTTCTATCATTGATAGACTATCTGTTAATAAACGATCTTGTTTAATATCAATTAGATGAAATTAAAATGATGAATTAGTTAGTCGCCTGTTGTGACATCTCGGTAAGAAATGGGGGTGGTATTCTCACCGGATAAACACAGCGGTAGTTGGTTGTTCTATAGAACAAATCTATACTAATATATAAAGCTGAAGAGTTTGTTTGATTATTTGAACGCGCTAATCTCAGTAACTACAGGACCGATTTGAAAAATTATTTCATTGTAAGATAGTCCATTTATTCACGAAGGCTATAGGCTATATAACATCACGCTAAGCTGAATAGAAGAGGAGCAGCAATAAAAAATAGTACGACAACGGTAAAATTTAAAGCTTTCCTTGCGTGCGCTGAGTAAACAGTAATTGTTATTCAAAAATCATGTATTACAAAATTGTTCCCCTCTAAAATTGTAAATAAAAGTCCGCGATATGTCTAGCTTTTAAGGTTAACCCACTGTAACCATTGTTATGGTTATCAAAAGACTATATTACGGTTTTAATCGTTCTAGATTGCTAGTAAACTATAAGCCACGCCAGTTGGATTCTATATATACTCTCATTAAACTGTTTAAGCACGTATCAAATTTTATCATTATTAGTCCAGCGGATTAGCACAAGCAAAAAAACAGAAACCTTCATGTTTATTATATGGATACCAATATATTTATTACCGAAGAATCTCAGTCTGTAGTATATTGGCATTCATAGGATACTAAAAACGGTCACAAACTTTTTTCTTGTACCCTCATTTTCGCCTCATTTTCAACGTAATAAAAGTTGGTGTAACTTTATACATAAATCATATTATATTCTGTCCGTACAACACCAAGACACGCTCGAAATTACACGAATAATTTGCAAGTTTCTTCGCGTATTTGAATCTTCATTTGGGACTTTATTAACAGTAATTGAATTAACAACTTGGAGGAACAAACTGTAAACTGTTTGTATGAATTAAAATTAGGCGCTACTCCGCGGAATCCGATATTACATAATTGCTAAAAAATATTATCTTTAATATTTAAATGAGATAATCTTGTATATTATATATATATTCTCTGGGAAACTGCTCTAACGATTTTCCTGAAATTCAGCATGCAGGGGATTTTGGGGGAGAAAAATCGATCAAGGTTTAATTTTTATTTTTTTTTGTTTTATTTTTTTTGTTTTATTATTTTTGTTTTATTTTTATTAGGTTTTATTCAAAAAAATCCGTTTTATCACTATTATTGGGCATGAAAAAAAAATAAAATTTACATTAAATATATAAAAAAGCTATTTTTGCCGTTAATTGTCAAATCAGTTCGCTTATTCGGGGAACGGGTGGTCTTGAGAAATGAAAATACCTAGGGCGATCCTAGGTATTTTCATTTCTCGGGTAAATATTTGGGTAAAAGCTAGTAATTAATATTTTGACATTTGAATTTTTATTTTGGTAACCGCGCGCGCGTTTGTGGTTATATGGCATGAAGAATTTGTACCTCCAACATTGCAACGGATAAAAGCTAACCTCGCAAATGTTTGTTTTTGTATTTGTTTCACCTTAGTACTCCAACGACTAAACCAATTCGTAATTTAGCACAGGTATCCTTAGCTGAAATATAAATACTTTTCCGTTTCATTGTAGGAAAATAATGGTCAAATGAAAATCTTTTTTTTTCGTTTTGATTACCATCTCAAGTTATTATACTTTTGCATCGCGAATGACATCACACGCTCCACCTAGTTATATACATAAAACATTCTCTGTTCCTTCAAATAAATTTAATTCAAATACAAAATATAATTTATTTAAGTAAACTTGTAAACAAGTGCTTTTAATTCGTAACAATTCTAGTACTGGTTCGGAAAGCTGTTCTTACAAAGAGTCAGTAAGAAACTCGGCGGTTGCTTTTTTCAAAATATAATTCCTATTACTACTTACATTTAATCATTACTGTCTTGTACGGGATTAAAGAGTAGCTATATCTACATTCTTATTATCTAAGTAATCCTTAACAGTAAAGTTGACTTTCTGTATCAGCCTTTTTTTAACAGTGGCTTTAAACTGCTGTAATGGCAAATCTAAAATTGATTGCGGAATTTTATTATAGAACCTTATACCCAAACCCACAAACGACTTACGTACTTTTGAAAAGCGCAAGCGGGAGCCGCAAGCTTATGTCGGATCCTACTTTGTTTATTATATACATAAATTACCCCAAACTTAAAACTAAATAGAGTTCAATTAAAATAATCAAATAATGTAAGTTTTTACTTACCTGGCTTTGCATTGTTATTGTTTGCCGTCCCCGAAGCCTGGCTGAAGAAGGAAGCTCCGGTGATCCTCGCACGACGCAGGATCCACCACATTTTGAATTAGAATTCAAATCAATTCAAAATTTTCAAAACTAATCTTACACTTAATACTAAAACTTTATCCCAACTAAAACTTTATGAAACAACCTTTATAATGCAACTTAAGATATGTTATAGATATGTAATTAAGTTTAAGTTAATTAGATTGTTCTTAAGTTGAACTTGATATATTTTTACGATAACTACAGTCTGGTGGTTTTTTTAAATGTTAAAACGACCCGTTTCTACGAAGGTTCAGATTTAACTGACGCGCGATGTCGTCGACATGCGCAATACGAATTCTACCCTTAAACTTTGACAAGATGTTTTGGGATGAATGTTTACAGTCAGCTTCCCAAGTTCGACTTTTGATACCAGTGGTTGTCTCACTAAGTGACATTAACGGCTGTATAGAAGTAATGATAGCACTAGCATCTACCTGCGACTTCGCTCGCGTGAACGTTGTAGCGTGATAGGTTAATTATAGATGGCGCTTTTTAGAATAATAGACCACTCTCAATTTTCACCGAGGTGTCGTAAAAGGCAAATAAGGTTAGTTGACCCGCCGTGTGGTATCCGGCTGAATAATAGACCACCTTTATTTCTTACCGAAATTTCGTGAAAGGCGACTAGGGTGAGTTGACGTCAGGCAGGCGGCCGGTCGTTAAATCAAGCTCCAAGCCAAAGCATGCAACAAAATGTTTATAACACCCCCACTTAGAGTAAGATAAGGGCAGCAGAGTGATGATATGGCACAAAACTTACTTGCCACCACAGATTGTCTCTACATGGTACACAATCAGCATGACATTCCCTTCATATTCTTCATTCAAAATATTTCCCAGCTTTGCCTCATTCTAGTAACACCCAATCGTAAACATCAATATTGGTGTAATGAAGTTAGTTTTACTCGCGAAGTAAAATACCCCTAAATATGATGGCACTGCTGCGTTATCAGCAACTTAGATGTGGCCGTGACGTCACATCCTTCAACTATTGGAAGTTGGGGATGTGACTGTTGCCGTCATAGCCAGCCAACCGCTGGCTGGCTGGCTATGATTCATTCATGTAACAGTCATTCTGTTCATTCTGTTCCTAGCAATTAAAGTGAACGGTGGTATATATATTTTTTTACTATCATGTCCTTTTGGCGTTGTACAGGTGTCCCGTAATCTACTCTACTCTCAGAACTACAAGGTTAACTCATCAATTATGGGACCCCGTAGATGAACAGTTCCTTAGGGAAAAATTTGGATTCTTATGTGCCATATGTGCGGTATATGCTTTAATGGCATTAAATTTGGCTAATATTGATCGTGGTCAATATACAGACAGCGTCTGGTGAGTGCCGCAAGTGCAGCGCCGAGTTCGATACGACGCTGCACACACTCGCAGACTGCCCAGCTTGGGCGGTTCAGCGGGCGGAGCTCGTGGCACAGGTGGGGCACGATCTCTCCCTGCCCACCGTGGCTCGTGCCATGGTGGACAGGGAGGAATCGTGGGCAGCGATGGCCTCCTTCTGCGAGGATGTTATCTCGCGGTAGGAGGCAACGAAGTAGATACGGGAATCGAGTCCTTAGATCCGATCCGCCGCAGGGGCGCAGGGCGCATACGACTCGCCGAAGTCCCTCGCATGCCGCCCTAACAGAGACCTCCTAGCGAATAAACGGGGTTTATCGGACGCTTACTGGAGTTAGGTCCCCGTGGTAGTCGATGCATCTGGTGCTCCCGATGCATTGATTAGCGGATAGGCCACTGTTAAAAGAGGCTCCGACCCGAAGGTGGCGCTCTCCGGGGTACAGAGCTACTGCTGGCAGGGATGGGGGCAATTTTTCCAACGATACCCTATTCCCTCCAACAGCAGCGTGGTCACATGAACGACGGACTCAGATGCAAGAAGATGGTCGTTCTTGTGTCGCTGGATATAGAGGGCGCCTTCGATAGCGCATGGTGGCCAATGATTAAAGTCCGGCTGGCCGAAGAAAAGTGCCCAGTAAATTTGAGGAGACTGCTGGACAGCTATCTCCAGGATCGACAGGTAAGATTAAGATACGCCGGAGTCGAAGTAATGCGCAACACAAATAAAGGGTGTGTTCAAGGCTCTATAGGGGGTCCAATCTTATGGAATCTTTTGTTAGATCCACTGCTGAAAGAGTTAGAGAGGCGGGGCAATTTCTGTCAGGCGTTTGCCGATGATGTCGTTCTCGTTTTTTGTGGAGAGACTGGTTTGGAGGTCTCAAGGCAGGCAAATGCCGCACTTGCCCATGTCCGGGAGTGGGGAGTCAGAAATAAGCTGAACTTCGCGCCGCACAAGACCAAGGCGATGGTTATCACAAAAAAGCTCAAGTACGATGTCCCAGTCCTGACCATGGGTGGGGTGGGGATTGGTCTGTCTGAAGAGATAAAAATTCTGGGACTGACCATTGACAAAAAGCTCACTTACAACAGGCACATCGATGAAGTTTGTAAAAAGGCGTACGCATTGTATAAGCAGTTGTCAAGGGCAGCCAGGGTTAGCTGGGGTCTCCACCCACCTGTAATTAGAACGATCTACACTGCAGTGTTGGAGCCGGTTGTCCTGTACGCGGCAAGTGTGTGGGCATCAGCTGCCAATAAGACGGGAGTTCGGAAGCGACTTAACGCACTGCAGAGGGGTTTTGCTCAAAAATTGACAAGAGCATACCGCACCACATCCTTAAACTCTGCCCTAGTTTTGGCAGGAATACTTCCACTTGACCTCAGAATAAAAGAGGCAGCAGCGCTATACGAGGCAAAGAGGGGAGTACTCTTGCCGGTACTTGGAGACAGAGTTGTAGAAAGAAAAATAAATTCATCAAAAATAAAACACCCGGCAAACCACGAAGCCATTAATTATGACCTGGTCGACCAGCTACAAGTTAATCAATGCACCCAGCTAGTGCGGATATTTACAGACGGAAGTAAAATAGAAGGTAAAGTGGGCGCAGCAATATCAGTTTGGTCTGGTACTGTAGAAACTACCGTCCGTAAATATAAGCTGAGCTCCTATTGCACTGTCTTCCAGGCGGAATTACTGGCTCTGTGGCAAGCCACTTCTTTGGTCTTAAAAAGAAAGGAAAATAGCTTTGGTATCTTTAGCGACTCCAGAGCAGCACTTGAGTCAGTGACCGGTGACCACTCCCTCCATCCCCTAGCGCACAAAACTAGAGACAATATAAGTATGTGTCGAGCCCAAAACAAGGAAATTTCCTTGTATTGGGTCAAAGCCCACGTGAGATTGGAGGGAAACGAGAGAGCCGACAAACTGGCGAAAGAAGCGGCTCTAAAGCTGAAAAAGAAACCGGAATATGACATGTGTCCGGTCTCGTTCGTCAAGAAACAATTACGTTTGAGTTCTCTTGACGAATGGAACCGGCGATATAAATCTGGTACTACTGCCTCAACAACCAAAAAATTTTTCCCTGATGCAGTTGCCGCGTACAGCACTGTACGAAAAATAGAAATAAATCCACTATTGACCCAGACCTTAACAGGGCATGGTGGACTCTCAGAGTATTTAAGTAGGTTTAAATGCAAGGAGGACCCATCATGCGCCTGCAAACCTGGGACAAGTGAATCAGTCGCTCACGTAATTGCTGAGTGTCCAATCTTTGAGATTGCACGAACAAATTTTGAAATTGAGCATTCTACAAAAATTTCAGAAAATAATTTTTCTTACCTGATAAATAACAAATCTTTAAGAAAACACTTCATACAATACTGCATTAATATAATGAGAAAAGTGAATTATAGAAATAGAAATTAAACTGTCTTTTACACATATATAAATAAAGTATATATTAGGTAAAAAACTACTAATTAGTGCAATAAATAAACAGCAGGTCAATGTAATAAAATAGTAGATATATACTGATAACAGATATAATTGAAAAGATAAAATATATATAAACAAACAGTATATGAGAGGAAATTATTAGTATTATAAATATTAATAGTTAAAAACAAGAAATTTCTAGATAAAAACAAATAAAATATATGTAAAAAGCGAAAATACCACTTTAAGAACAGTTAACCTATAACCCTGACCCACAACATAAACTAAATACAAAATGTAGCAAAGTAAATATAAGCTCAATTGTTAATAGTTAAGTCAAATATAAAATTGTAAATAGTTATAAGCGAACAGTGTTAATTTATAGGGTACAATGTAAATATAGCTAATTGTTAAATTGTTAATCAAAGTCTCTGACCTTACATATCAGAGGAATCAGAGGAACAATAAAAAAAAAAAAAACAGCAGCGTGGTGGAGCACTGTTAGGTTTTTAGTCGGTGAGAGTCCGACATACCCGCCGCTCGTCTCCGTCGGGTGATGACCCATAATGTGTTTTCCTGACATAAAGGAAGGTACACAGACAGACCTTGGCATTAATAATATTAATATGGATATAACAGTAATTGTATTGTTAAGCAAACAATGTAATATTCGTTCCAATATCAGTGTGTTCGCTTGGCCTCCCGAGGGATTCATCTTGATTAAATTGAGTATCGATTTCATATCAAATATTACTAGATGGTCAGTTCAGTTTTAAGCTATAATGGCTTGCCGGTTGATTGATTCAAAGGGGTCGGGATCAATCCTTAATATATATGTGTCTTAATTTATAGAATTTAACGTTACTTTGTCCTTAACAAAAGTAATGATAGTATTATGCTTCGATACTTTGTTGTGGACTTATCCTATGGGATAATTGGAATCAAATGATTAAAGCATTTAAAGCTACAAAAAGGTGTCATTTACTGAACATTGCAAACCGTTATTTAAAAGATTGCATATATTACCACTTTCTAGTATGTATATATTTGAAATTAGTATGTTTGTAAAACCTTATAATCATCTATTTACTAAAGCACGTTAAATATATCCCAGATGCACGATAAATTGCAAATAGATTAGTTATCACTCATAGACCTAAACATGAAGTATAGAAATAGAATAGAAATAGAATTTTACAAAAAAAAACTTTGTTTAACAACATCATCATCTCCATCTTCCTGCCCTTATCCCACTCTAAGTGGGGTCGGCACAACATGTTATAAACATGCTGACACATAATTTGGCTGCGTTTTTACGACCGGCCGCCTGCCTGACGTCAACTTTCCTCTATCGTATTTTACGACACCTCGGTAAGAAAGAGAGTGGTCTATTCTACTAAACCGGATACCACGCGGTGGGTCAACTTACCTTAGTCGCCTTTTACGACACCTCGGCAAGAAATGAGGTTACCACCCTCTTACTTATCGAGGCGTCGTAAAATATGACTAAGATAAGTTGACGTCAGACAAGCGGCCGGTCGTAAAACACGTAGCCAATTCATGTGCCGACCCCACTTAGAGTGGGATAAGGGTATAAAGATGATGAGATTATATATACAATATTAGCTCATTTAAATATTAAAGTTAACGATGCATTATTAACAAATTGCTATGCTACAAATGTCTAGTACTATCATAACGCTAAAACTTGTTTCTTTACGAAGATAGATCTAAAATAGCGAATTATCCAACTGGAAAATGAAAGAAAATTGTTTGAAAAGACAACAACGTCGACCCCGAGACACTGCGAGCTGAGATAATATTTACATTATACATTTAACATTTTCATTTAAGATAGAATTTATTGCAAAATGTTGCAAGATGAATTTTACATCAAACCTAATATAAATTAAACTAAATAAAGTTGTCTTTTTAACGTACTAAGGACCTGTTTCACAAGTTACCAATAAGCTGTCAGTTAGCTTATTCGGAACATAGCTGACACATATCTCGGAATTTTGCGTTACTCAGGTTTCTGATAGGCTTATTCAACACTTAAAGTCTCTAATAAGTTAACAGGTAGATCATGTGGCTGTTATTTTGTTTATCTGCTATATAGCAAATACCTATTTCAAAATGGCCGCGATTTTATTTATTTTTAATTTTTTACGTTTTACATTTATCTGCTACTTAGTTTATTTGTCGGTTAACTATCCGACACTTTATCAGTTACTTGTGAAACAGGCCCTAAGTGGTAAAATTTTGCCGTGGTATTCATCTGAGTAGAATAGACCACGCTCTTTTCTTACCGAGGTGTAAAATACGAGTAAGGTAAGTTGACCTCAGGCAGGCGGCTTGTCGTAAAATACCCGACTCTTTTTTACCCAACTCCAAGTGCCGACTGCATTTGGAGTTGGGTAAAAAAGAGGGTAATTGATATAATCGATTTTAAATAAAATCGATTCATAAACTTCAATCCCTATTATCTACCGGGCAAACATATAGGATAAAAAATGCCCTTTTTTCTTTTGGCAACACAAAAAACCACAGCATATGATTTGGATTAGGGTATTTTATCAATTGATTGTACGCAAATAAAATCGTTGGTACAGCTTGCAGGTAACATGCCTAAGGTGAAGAGTTTGTTTGTTTGTTTGTTTGTTTGTTTGAACGCGCTAATCTCAGAAAGTACTGGACCGATTTGAAAAATTCTTTCAGTGTAAGATAGTCCATTTATCGTGGAAGGTTATAGGTTATATATATAAAATCACACTAAGATGAATAGGACAGAGGCAGCAATAAAAAAAACGAAAACGACAAAAGTAAACGGTAATAGTTATTTAAAAATCATGCATGTCAAAATTGTTACTAAAAGTTTTAAATAAAAATCCGCGACAGCATATATCTAGCTTTTAAGTTTAACCCACTTTAACCATTTTTATAGTTATCAAGACTATTACGGTTTGAATCTTTCCTCGCGGGCGGAGCCGCTTGCGATAGCTAGTTTTAATATAAAACGAAATTAAGAAATTCATCTCATCGCTCGATACAGCTTAAGTATAACGGAACGTTAATCTTATCGAGTTCTCAAGCGTAAACGACACCTGAGGCGTATAGAGACTACGTCTTAATTTACTTCGCAAGTCTGTGATCAAAAATTTACAAATAGCCTAAGAGAGAGCGGTTAAAAATAAATAAGAATGAAAGCTTAGTTGGCTAGATGCTGACTCAGTATATCTCTACATTTCTGTTCCTACGTTATAAAAATAAATAAATCAAGCACCTTTGAGCTCACACTCGTGATCAAGCGGGAAAATAAGTATAGTTAGAGACTAAGATAAAACTTGTCTTTTATTCATTTTGTTCTGACTGTACTATTTTTGAGTTAAGGACGAGGAGAAAATTCGTTTTGGTTAAACCAAGTTATGCAAGGTAAAGATCAGTTAATATCTCATTATGTTCAAACCCGTCGGTGCTGTAAAGATTGGGCAATGCAGTACATATTTTACTTTCCCACAATCTATCGTCTATAATAGAATTAACTAAAATATTTTTCAGATTTTGCATTTTGCAGGAGGTTTTAGGGAAAAATCGATCTAGCAAGGTTTTATTTAAAAAAATCGTTTTATCGCTGTTTTTGAGCATTAAAAATAACAAAAATTTATTTTGAATAATATATAAAACACTATTTTTTCCGAAAACTGTCAAGTCAACGTAGTTTATTCGAAGAACAGATGGTCTTTAGAAATGAAAATAGCTAGGATTGATCCCCAACTACCTTTTTTTTCTTTTTTTTTAATTTTCTTTTTTTTTATAAAAATACCAAGCAAAGCTCGGGCAACCAGGTACTTACAATTAAATATTCTGATTTCTACAAGGACGAAGCCACAAGCACAAGCTAGTTACATACAATTTAAAAACTAGTGGCAATTTTTTATTACTGGGTTGTAATTTTTTAACAGTAGCGCAATTAAATTACTTAAAAAAAAATTAAGTTTATAAAATTGGACGTTACCTAATGGGTGTCCATAATATTTTGCCATAATCCACGATAAAAAAATTTATAGCCGATTATAGCAAAATAATATTTTCACTAGTTTTGTTTTTTATAAAATTTTCTTTGAATAAAATTTATTTTGAATTTAATTAAGAATATTCTCATGTAGCTGATTGACGATATATCTTTCGGTTATCTCCTGGACTACAGCTCCAAAGAAAGTAAACATACTCAAGGTATTATGTTCTGGTAAATACTGTTATTTTCATCTTCATAAATACAAATAATATATACATACATAATTACCTATGGCTTAATATTTATCAAGCTGTGATGGCCTAGCGGTGCGACCGTGTGAATCTCTAGATACGATCATGGGTTCAAACCCGGGCAGACACCAACGAGTTTTCTATTAAAACTTATGTGTCTAATTGATAATTGCAATTTATCACACGCTTTTCGGTGAAGGAAAACATCGTGAGGAAACCTGCATATCTCTAGAGAATTCCGTGGATATGTGTAACCTACCAATCCGCATTGGAGCAGCGTGGTAGGTCTTACCCCCAACCCTTCTCTCCAAAAATGGAGAGAGGAGGCCTATGCCCAGCAGTGGGATAGTAACAGGCCGTTACTTACTTACTTTTTTTACTAATATTTATCGTATCGTATGGTATCCGACTAAGTAGATCACCATTTGTTGTCGTATAAGGCGACTATGTTAAGTTGACCCGCTGTGTGGTGTTCAGTTGAGTAAAATAGACCACACTCATTTCTTACCGAGCGATCTTCTTATCTTAAGAAGGGACTAAGGTAAGATGACGTCAGGCAGGCGGCCGGTCGTAAAAACTAGCCAAATCACGTACCATCGTGTTTAAAACATGTCTTCATCTTTTTTTTTATGTTCCATTAGATAGTTAAGTATATCTGCTCTCTCAATATTCATTGTTACACTATCACTTACAGGCCAGCCTATGGCTCCTCAGCTCTAGTATAATAACCATCATCCTCCTGCTCCTATTCAGTCTAAACGGGGTCGGCACAACATGTTAAGGACATGTCACATGATTTGGCTACGTATTTTAGGACCGGCCGCCTGCTTGACGTCAACTTACCTCATTCATATTTTACGGCACCTCGGTAAGAAAGAGTGTGGTCTATTTTACTCAACCGGATACCACACGTCGGGTTAACTTACCTTAGTCACCTTTTACGACACCTCGGTAAGAAATGAGGGTAGTACTATTGTATTCAGCCGGATACCACACGGCGTTCTAGTATAATAAATATTACAATATTACATTTGCATTATTACATTACAATTTGCAATATTGTGGGGGTTGTGTAAATATATTTAGAAAAGTTAAACCTGTACAAAACGTGGATTTAATACGATCAGGACGATTTCAGCCTACTAGCTTTTACCCGCATGTTCGATCGCGTGGACTGTTGTCACGTGATAAGCTGAGAATAGATGCCGCTTTTCAATTTTATATTATTCCTGTAGAATTAACAGGATTTCTATAAACTATATGTTACCCTGGTGTATGAGGCATAATTGTGTCAAATTTGATCGATATTGGTTCAGTGGATTCGCCGTGAAAGACTATAATATTAGTAGGATGCACAGACAGACCCGTCGAACGTACAAGACCCCTTTTTTATCCGACGGTGGGTAAATGTGGTGAAAAGGTAATTTAATTCCAAGCGATTGCGTCCGCGTATTTCGCATAATCCAGATTGCGAACCGTTGGCGAAAACATAATGAGCCGAGGCGAAAAAACCTCAAAGAGATAATCGCCGACGCAATTTCGGGAGAAAACCTCGTCTCAAACAATTTAATAAAGTGAGAGATCTGTTTGCGTACATTTCGTTAAGCTTTAGCAATTCAGTTATTATTTTACAGAAGCCTAATAAGTGCGTAATGTGTAAGATTTACTCGAAGGAGGTACACGTGTTTGAGTGACCTTTATTGTATTTCGTGTTATTAGAATCTAACCTCAAATATTTGCTATTCATGATAAGAGCAACCATTAGTTTCTTGGCAGTTCTTCTCAAGTGGATTAGTCCGAACTGGTGGTAGAATCATGCTGTTTGATTTTGAGGATTTTGCAATAAAAAGTGCTGGTGAAGTAAAAAATGATTTATTTTTTCAACGTCAGACGACTGACGATCTCACAGAGATAAAGACCGTAATCTTTACAGCCAGTGAAAAAAATATTGTATTCCTTAATATCTTTTAATATCTGAAAGTCATTATTGTCAATAAAACGAAGCTAATATATTTTAAGATATCTATTAAGTGTTATGTTTACAAAAACGTAACTTAGCGAAAGGTTAATGTTTTTTAATCGTATTTATACCAAAAACATTGGAAACAAACGCATGTATAGGTTATTCAAAAAGTAACAATTTGACAGTTGATACGTTCCGTTTAAAGCATTTACTACTTTAATACCGTTATAAATATTATTATTAAATAACTTTTCTAGCACATTCCCATTATTGTGATCTTTGATCGGAAAAAAGTTCAAATATTTTTGATGTATGTGTGGTTTCTGTAACAGTTAGGCCCAATTTTTGACTCCCACCAAGCTGCTCTTTCTAGAAAAAGGGAATTTTAGCAGTTTTTAGTGCCCCAAACCCCGTGCGAATTTTCTTTTCCGAAACCCCCTACATAATAAGTTTAATAATATATTAAATAGATAATATAAAAGAGAAAGATAATAATTACACACTAGTACAAGTAACAAGTACAAAAATGTATTAAAAATAAGGTTAAATAAGATAATATAAAATATACAAAAATTAATAATAGTTTTCCATAAAATGTTTCTTATTTGCTGTTACATCGCGCATCTTTCCAGGCATGAAAGTCTACTTCTGGAATGTCGTTGCAACTGACTATCTCGTTACTGCAAAATAAAAAGTCATTAGTGATGCAACAAGTTACGAAGTAAAGTAACGGCCTGTTACTATCCCACTGCTGGGCATAGGCCTCCTTTCTCCGTTCCTTTTGAGAAGGTTTGGAGCTAAGACCTGCCACGCTGATCGAATGCGGATTGTTAGGTTACACATATCCAGAGAATTCTTTAAAGATATGCAGGATTCCTAACGATGATTTTCTTCAGCGATAACCGTGTGATAAAATACTATTGCAATGTTTATTAAATATTAAATTAGTTTCATAATTTGTTTAGTTATATTTTCTTTGGAACATTTTTTGTTGACCATGAAGGTTTGGCCAATAATCGTGTGTTCTGGAGATCCCATGAAGATACCTATGTCCAGCAGTGGACATCTATCGGTTGCAGAACAAGAAGAAAAAGATTGTTTGTTATTTAATTTTAAGGAGTCGGGCTTTTAAATCTGCCTTGCATAAGTGCCATTGTATAAGTACATTTGTATAGTCCCTAAAATAAATTTCATTTCAATTATAAATTAGACACATAAGTTTTAAGAGAAAAGCTCATTGGTGTCTGCCCCAGGTTTGAACTTGTGATCCCCTCAAAACAGTCGCATGGACACGCCGCTGATCTATATGCTTCGCAGCAAGTTAGTGATTTCTTACTTTCAATTATCAAGATTTTCCTTCAAGTACATACGTTTTAGAGAAACATAGATTAGCTAGATAGATACTTGCAGCCCTGGGTGTGAAACCGTGGTCCCTGATAAGAGATGACGGGATAAGGGTAGAAGGATGATGATACTCACCCTGGACCAGGTATCAGGAAAGCCCTGGGCTGTATTTCAGTGACCTTATCTCCGACATTACACATTAATCTCGCTATGCTCGATTTCCTTATTTCATGTAATTGATCTGTAAATCAGAATAGAGAGTTTTTAAATGAAAATGCAGTCGAATTTAGATATGATTATAACATGGCTAAAAATCCTTTCATAATGGGACAATATGTTCATCAATATGTACATCAACATATTATAAACATGTTCTCCGATTATCACAAAACCACAAGCACAAGTCCCCGCCGGCAGTTGTGCCTACCTAGTTGTGATAAGGGCATGAGAATGATGATTTAATAATTGTTTAATGTCATGGCGTCATTTAAAGTCATTTTTATTAATTAAAAATCAAGAAAGAAAAAATATCGTATCATATAATAATAGCATAAATTTTACAAGTAGAAAGTTCATTCAAATAATAATCAATAAGTAGAAACAGCTTATTTTTATATAAAAAAAAACATAATATTGAACCTTGAGGAACACCCTTAATGGGTGCAGATTCCAACAAATGGATTCTTTGATTTGTGTTTTGAAATTAAGATGCAACACGATAAAGTGCAATGAATTTTACGACTCAGCGGTTAATATAAGAAACACAGTTTTATAGTCAATACCGTCAAATGCAATGAATTAATTCAAAAATGTATCAGGTATACGCAACAAAAATGTTTCAATATTCTCACATCCACATTTGTTTTAGACCGAAATACAAAAGTAATACTAAAATTATTTTGCCATAATCCGCGAAGAAGTAAAATAGAAAATATATATAATGTTAAATGTAAGTGGACAGTAGATTTTAAACTTTCGCGATTCATACTGATTATTATATAAACATACGGGTCACATCGCGTTATAATCGATTACCTTTGTATAAGGTTCCACGTTTCTACGTTTGTAAGTGGACAATCGGTTATCATACCTGATACATGCAGGATTCGTAAAAACACATGCACAAACCTCCACCACCGCCACCACAATACACAAGCACTATATATTCTTCGCGGATTATAGCAAAATAATTTTATTATTACTTTTGTATTATGGATCTCCGCAAAGTAACGCCTAATTCTATAAATTATTTAGACCGAAATATTTTGTTGAACGTATACTACAAATTGCAGTAGGTTATTAAAATAAAAATACTTAACTAGATGATTTAGCATATATGAGCAAAGAAAGCAAATATAAATATAGAAATACATTTAATTTGTACCCGGTCTTTCTACCGATTATTAATATTTCAAAATAGGACACAAACATGAGCCAAACTGACAGTCACATTTATAACAATTCAACTCATTTGCTAATGTGATGGTAGTGCTAACTTTGCAAGGTACTTACAAAAACCTAACGATATCCCAAACGGAAAGCTTTATTAGATCATCAGCTCCAAATTCATCCGTACCTAGTACCTCCTATATAGGATTTTACCAACTCATAGAACATTTAGCAATGAGGTGAAGACTTATTTCTTCTTTTCTTCTTACCGATAGTGAACGCGTTAGGTCTGTCCCTCCTCTCGTACCAGTGCCTGTCGCTGACAACAGTCCTCAGCAGCTGATCCACCATTAAGCAGTAGAAAGTAGCTGGTGCTCGCGCCTTGGATATCGGCCTCTCCACCCAAATTCCAGCTAATAGATCTATATCGTTGACGTCTTTATATAACTCTTTTAACAGCTGTATCCTCTACAATAATATGTATAAAATTAAAAAATTATTATATTGCTATATAGTAAAATATCTCCTAAAATAGACAATAACTTAAACGTTGTGGTTAGGAAAAGGTTAAATGTGATCTAAGTGGTTTTAAGTTTTTTAGAAAAGTCATTCTTAAATTAACAGCAGATGCGTTAGTTGATTTAAATAGTGCTGCTTTTCATTTACTGGCCAAAATGTTGTATTATTTCTCAGCTTATTAGATTTTATGTATATCTCGGCCTTAGAAATAGATGTTCCAACGCCTGAGTCTCAATCGGTTACTGGATACGAAAGATTTCTTTGTTGTTAGCTTATAAAATTTTAAACGATAAAAGTGCTTTAAATAGTTATTCTTACATGGAGACCGTAAAATATATGGAATTTACTAAATACTTACATCTGGCTCTATAGCTTGTATCAAATCGTCGAATGTATTATAAATCTCGTTGAAACAAAACTGTCTAAATTGGACATAGGATGCGATACCCAAGTATCTGTTTTTTGTTAGATCGTTCGCCGTTATATCAAGTACTCGTTGAAATGCGCCTACTCCCTTTTCCGCTATCTGAAATCAAGCAATCATTGCTTTTTAGTAATGTAGTGCCCTGGTTATGGCACTATATAAGAAAAATCTTTCGCGTAAAGATTTTTCTCGTACAGTATAGAATTGAACAAGATACTACCGCTGATGCCAGTACAAATTAGTTTTGTCCGTTCCGTTAATTAGTCAAGTTCTGAGTTTGGCTTCAACTATTCCTTGCTCAAGAGATAGTCCTATAGACCGGAATGTAGTGTTTTACGTTCAGTAAATGCAATGGCATCGGAATGAAGTATCGCATTCCATAATATTTCATATAAGAATTTGATTTAATAACATTAGAAAAAGTTAATCAAAGCACCTATAGTTGTGTCATGCAAAGATCGAATGTTCCACATCAGGATATTTATCAGCTAGTAACACGCACTGATGAGCATCAAAATATAAACAATGTTTAAAATTTTTGGTTTTATCTTGATTTATGCTATAGTGGTAGTTAGTAAAATTTATTATGCAAAAAATATTTTGATAACAACTTGTGTTAATCTATGTAAATAAATTGTCTAAAAATTGTATTATTTAATACAGTTGAAGATAATCCTTAATTTCCGGGCATACTGATTTAAAATCATGCTTTTCACTTATTATACATTTGTGAATCCTTCTGTCTCCTAAAAAGTTCTCCTAAAATTCTCCTAACAAACTAAGCACTAAATAAAAGGTTTTACTACCGCAAAATCGCACATAATCGATGTTCCTAAAAAAGCCACTTTAATTTATAAGAGATTGTTCTCTTATTAAAATATCATGCGTCATAGGCGTCATAGACGTTTCGGCATTAGCCAATTTAATTAATACTCACATTTGGATCGACGGCGTTGTCGATTTTACCCGCTGCTTGTCTGAAGGCACCTTGAGTTATATAGTCCAAATTATTGTCTATTGCCAAATACCCAGTCCTTAGTGAGAGGTCTGTCACAGATATGCTTTTTAGATAATTGCCATTTGTATCGTACATTCTGTAATACAATATCAATGTTTAAGTACAACAGCTTATTTTTTAATTAAGACTATATATACGTAATTTTACCCTAAAGAAATCCTAATATTGATTTGAAGTATGTGTATTACATTTAGTTACTCGTTCAAGCTATTCGCTATGTTGCTTTGATTATGTAAACCGTGTCAAATTAGAAATTTAATATGCATTGCATTGAAGTGCGTGAATTACATTTAATTAACGGATGGGACACTTCACGTCGTTTCTATAGGTGGTGTCGTATTTTGCATTGCATTAGGTATGCATTGTATTGAGTGACCTGATTCAGCGTGCTGGCAACGTTGATTTAATGCTATATATTGTTTGAGTTTTGCTTTTACTATGCAATCAATGCAAGTGAGCTCATTCGCTCAACAGCTGGACACGTGCGACTCCTAGTTGTAGATATTAGGCTGTAGATTACGTCTTGTTTTGCATTATACGTATTATCTAATTATAGTTAAATTGAATTAACTGATTTCATGCTTTGGCTGAGCTAGGTCTTTAAAACAGTCAACTAGCAAGGTTGCTTCAGTGGATTGTTGCTTGAATGGATTTTTTTACTTTTGCATGAGATAATTTGTTCAACTTACTTTGCTGTGCCCTCTTGTATTGTATGAGCCCAACGCAAAGACAGTCCATATTCTATTGACACTTGAGGTAAAATATTTTCATTATATATATCTCTATAACCCGGGTTTGCAGACAAAACACCCTCATTGATAAGATTTTCTTTGCCTAAAAATGTTTAACAAACATATTGGGTGAATAATTTACAAATAGTTGAAAACTGTTGTCTTTTGATTAAAAATTTCTTTGGTATCCATTTTAAGTTGACTTTCCAGTGACTTTCAATTTTAAATGATTATACTGTCTACAGTCCAGTCATCGCTATGAATGCATCGATATGAAGGAGATGACAATAGACCTTACATTTTAGTATTACAGATAATGATTTCACATGAATTTAAAATATATTACATACCGAGCACTATCGGATGTAGTTCATAGAGAAATATTTGCATTGAAACAGCGATGTTTATATCCCGGGCCGTGTAGAACAGCATATCGTCGTCCCAACATGGGTTGATGGTGGCTAACTGAGTGGCGATGTAGTTGTGATAGCGCCAAAACCAGATGGTGAATAAATTAGTTCCCAAAACACCATTACTGCTTTCGTCGCCTAGAATTGATATAATCCATTGCTATTCATCATTCATTTTTCTCCTGCCCTTATCTCATTCTAAGTGGGAACGCCATAACATGTCATAAACATATCACTTGATTTAGCTAGGTATTTAACGACGGGCGGATCAACTTACCTTAGGCGCCTTTTACAACACCTCTGTAAGAAAGAGGGTGGTATATTCTACTCAACCGGCTACATCACGGCGGATCAACTTACCTTAGTCACCTATTGCGACACCTCGGTAAGAAATAAAGGTGGTCTATTCTACTCAGCCGAATACCACACGGCTAATTTATGACAACATACAGTATACAATTTTGCACAAGAAACATTAAGATGTATCACAAACTCACAAACAAAATAAATGCAACGATGTTGGCACAGTTTCGTATAGAAAAAAACATACAAGCATGTAAGTATGAGCAACAGATGAGCAAAACTGTAGGCAACAAATAATAACATAGGGAAGATGAAACTCATAAAAAAGAAAGAGATAGTAAGTCTCATTTGCTTTCTCTTTATTGTCTTTGGACACATTTTAGGTTGGCTCTAGTATAAAAACTGTATGAGAAAAAAGCATCGTCGTTATCTTACCTACATCCGTACACCTTGTTTCACGTGGTGGCTGATTGTTTATACATAAACTCTCCCCATGTTTTGACGGTGGCCATATTCTTCCTTCAACTGTTTCGTATGATAATAATCCGTTTTTGTTAAGTCTTATTTTTGGCCTCATAGACTCCCGGTAAACTTTTGATAAATCAAATAAAGGAGTTGCAGATACGATCTGTGGAAGAATAAATTTATATAATTGTTCACGCCTTTTCATTTTTGAAGCGATCAATCGGTCCTAAAAAAAATTTGATTTTGCTGTTGCATTTATGCTCCTGTGTACAGAATTGTGCTAAATAATAGTTTTATTTAAAGGTTACAAGCAATTTTAATTACAAATTACTAGTATACTTTTTAGCCCCTCCAGCTAAGCTAAATGCTTGTGTTAGGAGTGGGTTCACGTCGGTAGTATAATGTCCAGGATTCGAATCCACAACCTCTCGATCGTAAGTCCGTTACCCTAACCATTCCGCTACCGCCGTTTCAGTTTTAAGAAGTTACTGACAAAAATTGATACGTCATCATTATAACTAGAACTTTAATACTTCAATGTTCGAATGTTTGTCCTGTACTGACACGTGCCAATTCTCTCTTCTAAATCAAACCAAATGAAAAGAAACTTTATTCAAATAAGCTCTTTCAAGCACTTTTGAATCGTAAAGGTTGAATATGATTAATAAAGCTACAGCTGGTTCGGAATGTTGCTCTTACCGAGAAGAACCAGCAAGAAACTCAGCGGTCAATCTTTTAAACATTTAAAATTTTACATAATAAAGACCGCAGTATTTTATTTACAGATTTTTCGCAGATTTTTAAGTCCAGGCATTTTAGTCATCCAAATAATCTTCAATTAAATATGCTTCACATAAAAGCATATCTCTTATGCTTAATTTAAACCTTTCTGTAGACTGGTCTAGTTTGAATTCTTTCTTTTGAACCGATAGACTACCACTGGTGTTCAGGTATATTAGAGCACTACATGCTCTTGAATCCATTTGAATTTTTAAAGTCGTCTTTCCCTTAGTAAAGGAACTACCTTCTGTCCTAGAACAATAAGCTTCAGCCATTTCGACTGTAACTTCGTAACAGAATAATGCTATATCGCTAATTCTGTTTCCTCTTACTCCATCGCCCGCATACTTCCACACCAGCCGATTATACATACATACCCTTTCAGGAGGATTATTTGTACCAGTGCAACCAGTAGACTGGAAAGTGAAAGGTCGTGTTAAATTGAGGCATCGCACATCAGAAAACCGAAGCACTGGATCATCGTCTGGGACCTGTATACCTATACATTCTGGATCAGTCTTCCCTCGCTTAGTGCAACAATGTGTTTTCCACGCCAAATAATTTACTGTAATCATCAAATTGGCTAATATACAACTAAAATATTAATGATTATCCATTCAATTTAACGGGGTACTTTATTTTTGCTTTCTTCTTCTTTGTCAACCGATGGACGTCCACTGTTGGGCGTTTCTTCACAGGATCTTCATACCACATGGTTTTGAGCCGTCTGGATGCGGTGGCTCCCCGCGACTTTCTTGAGGTCATCAGTCCACTTTGTGAGGGGTTTACCTACCTAGTCTATACTGCATTTTCCAGTGCGGTGTCGCCATTCCAACACCTTCAAGCCCCAACGCCCATCGGTTTAGCACAATGTGCCCCGCCCATCGCCACTTTAGCATCGCAACACTCTGAGCTATATTGGTGACGCTTGGTTCTTGTATGGATCTCCTCATTTCTGTTTTAATAACGAAGAGATACTCCAAGCATAGCTCGTTATATCGCCCGCTAAGTGAATCTGAGCCATCTTATTAGGCCCATAGTCGGCGGACCGTTACAAATCCGTATGTCATCACTGGCAACTCGCCAATTACTTTACGGTTATTATATTAAACATGTCCCAAATACGTTATTATTATAACAAGTTCATAATAAGAAAGTAGCTAATTTAATAAGCAATAAAAACATCTCCTTACATGTATCATGAAAAGAAAGAACATTAGATGCCATAAAAACCCAAAAATAGGTAAGTAGATGTGTAATTTCCTGATCTGGTAAGCGGCCTTCTAAAAGTAGTGTAGTGCGAACTTTTCTAGCGAGCGGCAATCCTTTTTCTCTTACTTCGTTCTCTGAAAACATACAGTACGCTTGATGTTATATCTATATCTTTGAAATAGTTTGTTACTACAAAACAATAATCACCTTGTTTAAATACTAGCGGTAGAACGTGGTAGCCGGGAGTTTGGGATGCTCCTCGACTTGGGTGCTTAAGATTATTGCAAGATCCATCTATACGTCTTCCTTCATTGGGATCGCATGGATCTATTTCGTTAGTGCACCAACTATAATGTTAAAAGTCTTTTTTAAATTTAAACTATTGTGAGTTGTATTCATAATTAATGTATGGGAATCCGATAAACTCACGTTTTATTATATCAGGTAAGCCCGACTAGTTTCAAGCCCATACGAATCGCGCCCTGCGAGCTGCTACACGCAGATTCCGGCGTCATAACGCCGCGTAAAGAGCTCATGAATAAGAGCCCCGGATGGTCTTGGAACTAGTCGGGTTTATATGATAGAATAAGACGAGAGTATAGCCCATTTCTATTCCTGTCCTGACGCGAGTTTAACATTTTTTATTCATCACGAAAAGTGCACAACGTCGCGAAAGAAGTTTTAACTCCTATAATAAAACTACAAAAACTACGTATCGCAGAATTGAAACTCACAACGTTGTATTTCTTCTTATATGTTCCGCATATATTTCAGGTGTTATCACTCTTCCAGAGTAGGTGTCGTACACTAAAGATGCCAATGTACTAGCCACAAGGTCCAAGAAGACAGCATAGAACATCTTATTACAACGCAATATCATGATTTAGCTTTTACGCACACCTGAAATCAGATCTAAATCTATCATGTAAGTTAAGTTTATCATCCCAAACGCATCCATCATGATTATTTACTATGGTATTTGTGTTGATGACATCTTCCTCTTCTTCAACCGATGAACAACCACTGCTGTTGAGGCAAAAACGGAACGGCAGCTGACAGAGAATGCTATCCATGGTAGGCTGATTGACAAACAGCTGCCAAACTTTCAGACGCATTGATTCAAAATTGTGAACGGCAACTAATCTTTACTTTTACACTAATAATATAAAGCTGAAGAGTTTGATTGTTTAATTTTTTTGAACGCAGTAATCTCAGGAAATACAGGACCGATTTGAAAAATTATTTCAATGTATAATAGTCCATTTATTCAAGAAGGCTATAGGCTATATAATATCACGCTAAGATGAATAGTAGAGGAGCAACAATAACAAATATTACGAAAACTGCAAAATTTAAATCTTTCCTTGCGTGCGCTGAGTAAACAGTTATAGTTATTCAAAAATCATGTATTACAAAATTGTGCCGCTCTTAAAGTTCTATATACAAATCTGCGATAGCATGTGTCTAGCTTTTAAGGTTACCTAACTCACTAACATTTTTTATGGTTATCAAAATGCTATATTACGGTTTTAATCTTTCCACGCGGGTGTAATAAATGTGAAATTCTTTCTATCTGTCGGTTACACGACTAAACCTTTGGACCAATATTGATGAAGTTTGGTACATATCGCCTTATCAAAGAATATCATTACATTTCCTATGCTTATAAATGCGAGATGTAACTTTATTCTTCGGATAACGCGAAGTATAGATCATAAACTAGAAATAGAGAAAAACCTGTTAATTTCTTCGATAAAAAAGCACTATATAACTGAAAGTAATTTAACGAACGAAGTCATTTAAACATAGTAACAAACAAATAAAGTAAGTAAACTAAGCAATAATAAATACTGTTGATAACGTACCAATATATCGCAAGAATCAAAATAATTTTGGGTATAAGTATTAAAACGAGCGCGGCCCAATTGAAAATGGTTGTGATGTTAAATAAAGACAACCTTTTATACTCATACGAGCTAATCTATCGCAACCTAGAATCTTAGACGTCTATACTTATTATAAAACAAAGTCCTCAAAAGCTGTCTGTCTGTATGTGATTTTCTAAATCTATTAAACGGATTTTTTGTATGGTGTTTACTAAACGGAAGGAAGGTTAATAGTATATTTTAGATGTACAAAAATAATATAAAAAGTTATAATTGTAATAAACCTTAATCCGTCTTTGGTAGCGAGTATACATAATAAGCACATCGACTTGCTGAACGGTCAATGTTGCATGAATTCTTTTTGTCAATGTATTTTCGGGTAGGTATTTTCTTTCTTTTTTTCTGTTTTAGTTTAATTTATCATCATTCTCTTACCCTTATCCCACTCTAAGTGGGGTTGGCACAATATGTCTTCTTCTTCCATTCTCCTCTATCATTCGTCAACTCTGGTCCCACTTCTTTGACATGCATATTGTTTTACACAGAATCCATCCATCTTTTTTTTGGCCTTCCCCCAGCCATACATCGATTCACATTCATATTTAAAACTCTCTTGGTCACATTATTTGCATCCCTCCTCATTACATGACCATACCAACTTAGTCTCGCACTTCTCATTTTTTCTGTAATGGGCGCAACTTTCAGACTTCCCCTAATATACTCATTGCGTATTCTATCAAATTTTGTCACACCACACATCCACCTTAACATTCTCATCTCATTCGCATGTTCATTTCTTTCATCCTTTCCTTTTATTGCCCAACATTCTGATCCATACATTACGACAGGTCTAATGACCGTTAGTTTAATTTATATTAACTCAATAAAATAAAGGTATTTATGTGACAAAAACTTTGTGATACACTGATTTCCATGTGGACAAAACCACGGGCTGCTAGTTGTAATATAAAATAATATAAATTGAATATAATTAATCTAAATCACTTCAAGTAAGATTTTGAGAATTCTTAAAGATTAAATAATTTAATCTATGCAATAAATCTATGGTTATTATAAGAGATAAAATAAGTTATCCTTAAATTCCATCTCTTAATCTACGTATGATATAAATATAATTTTAAATTTCTTTTTTGCACTATCTAAATGTTTTTCCGGTTAATTATGTAAGTTTTGATATACTAAAGAACGGAAGACATAAATGATAACAATTTTTGGACTTAAGAATTCATTTTAATATATTTATTTATATTTATTATTAGCAATCGGTAGCGGCTACGCCCGCGTCGCAAGATTAAAACCGTAATATAATATTGTGATAACAAAAATGGTTTAAGTGGGTTAACCTTAAAAGCTAGACATACGCTATCGTGGACTTTTATTTAGAACTTTTAAAGGGAAACAATTTTGTAATACATGATTTTTTAATAACTTTTACCGTTTACTTAGCAGGACTTACTTAAATCAAATCAAAATAATCTCTATTTCAAGCACTTTTGAATGGTCAAGGATCAATATGATTAATGAAGCTACAACTGGTTCAGAATGTTGCTCTTACCGAGAAGAACCAGAAAGAAACTCGGCGGTCTTTAAAACGTAAGTAATTAAGTAACGGCCTGTTACTATCCCACTGCTGAGAATAGGCCTCTTCTCTCAGTTTTTTTTTTTTGGAGAGAAGGATTGGAGCTAAGACCTACCACGCTGCTCCAATGCGGATTGGTAGGTTACACATATCCCCAGAATTCTCTAGAGATATGTAGGTTTCCTCACGATGTTTTCCTTCACTGAAAAGCGTATGATAATTTTGCAATTATTTATAAGACAGATAAGTTTTACCAGAAAACTCATTGGTGCCTGCCCGGGGTTTGAACCCTAGACCTCCTCGAAAGAGGCACACGGTGTTACCGCTGGGCTACCACAGCTTACACAGACAGATAGACTTTCGTATTTATAATTTTAGTAAGGACAAGAGGACTCCTTTTCGCACAAAGAGTCAACTTAGCATTCGTAGAAACCGCTCCACGTGGGCATTATTTGTAGGTATATTAGTAGCGTGTAAGTAATTTAAGATAGGCATAACATATATTTTCAATTCATTTGTATGAGTTATTATTACTTGGTATTGGTATTTGCTATAAAATTCCGCAATCAATACTACTCGTAGACCAGTCTACTGAAAGGTTTAAATTAAGTGTAAGAGATATGTTTATACGTAAATCATATTTATTTCACATTCTATTTATTTTTTTCAATATATCTATATAATATCTCATATTCTTTATTTTTTTCAATCATTTTCATAAAATTACTGGATTTGAAAATCCTTTCGGCTTCATACAAGACTGCGGTTTAATAATGTAAAACAGAAAATGTTTAAAAGATTGACCGCCGAGTTTCTTTCTGGTTGTTCTCGGCAAGAGCAACATTCCGAACCAGTTGTAGCTTCATTAATCATATTGATCCTTGACGATTCAAAAGTGCTTCAAAGAGCTTATTTGAATAAAGATTATTATGATTTGGATTTGATTAATTTGAGGGTGTAAATAACAAAGGAACAGAAGTTAAAAATAAACTCGTTGCGCTTATTCTAGTCACTCTAGTGTCAGCATTTACTGTTGCTACTAGGGATGTAAAAAATAATCGATTTTAAATAATCGATTATTTTTTCATTAAAAATCGATTTTAAAAAAATCAATTATATTAATTATCCTCTTTTTCTTTTTAATTCTTTTTCTTGTTTTTTAAGATTAGATAAGCATTGTCAGATGTCGGATATTCGAATGTCACAAACAGCGCAACTGTTATTATTTCTTGAAATGGTCCCCTTTAATTAGCCTTTATTGTAATTAATTATAAATAATAAAAGGGCAACCTGTCAACGTAAGAAAAAAACGATTTTTTTATGAGAAAAAAATCGATTAGTTATTCGTCGATTTTTTCTACTCCGTGTCACATCGCTACTCGTATATTAGTGAACTTTTACAGTTCTCTTTTTTGTTTGTGTATCTCTCTCTCTCTCTCTGTGTGTGTGGGTGTGTGTGTGCATGTGTGTGTGCGTGCCTTCGATCAATGTTCACGTAGATTCAGTAGAATAGCTACTTTGTTGTAACTTAGTTTATATGACCTCAAAGAGTATTCTCTTTGTAATCTGTAGTCTTTTGTATCACAATTATCGGTGCTCTGACCTTTATCGTAACATGGCCGCGGCTATTTTATAGCGCTTGTATAAAAAACATTTTATGAAAATTAAATTTAATTGTTTGCAAACAAGCAGCATTCTTTGCTACGGCTATTGTGTTGCGATTTTAAAAGGACATTGTACCGTGATCAGGCTAATATTGGATGAAAGCGTGACCTTTTACCCTTCGTGTCTAAGATATTTTAATTTTCTGAACACATTTATATTTTAACGTCATTTTCTATTTACAAAAAGAATGCCTTATTTTCGAACCAATTTTAAACAATACAGCATTAATCCTTATCCTATTAAGTACCTTAAATACATTGTTGATTTAATATAGATCAATATGGCCGTTTAAAGCATGTAATTTAAATGACCATTTTCGAAGATATTACAGAGATAAAATGCAAGGGCATAGCGAATGCGGCAGCGCGCCGCGTGCCTATACATAGCGCATCGAAAGCCGCGCTACGCCCTACAGCACTTTGAATTTAGCAGCGATCAGACACGTTTGTTCTTCACATGGCCAACTATATGTCGCTCTTTTAAGAGTAACCGCTAAAGAAAACATGTTTGTATTGCCTAATGACAAGAAAGCTCTGAATGTTGTATATAAAGACATTCTGTAATTAGTTTTAAAAATAAAATACAAAGCTAATAATGTAAAAAGTAAATATGTAAAAATGTAGTATATGAATTTTTTTTCAATTCGACGTGAAAGAGTAACAATCATACATCCATAATCACTTTCGCATTTATAATAATAATAATAGTATTTATAAGTTTATTTTTATCTGTATTTTATATTTAAAATATATATATATATATTTAATAATTTGTATATATAACTCGGGCGACAGTGAGTTTGTGAAAATAATAATAACAATATTAAACATTTGTTTATTAGCGTATATATTTATTAGCGTCAAAATTACAATAGTTATGCAAAGTTGCTTGGAAGTGAACGTTGTTTCTTTTAGGTGATGGTATGGGTGAATGTCCGTTGAGTGACGTTCTTGCGCGTGATTGGTTGACTGACGGATTGAATGATGGTGACTTGTTGACCGGTGAGACAGACGCTCAAACATATTCCCCGCCTTGGAAGAGTTAACATCTTCCAATATCAAGATCCTCTACAGGCAGCGGACATATCTTGGAGAATGCTCGTCGAATTATGCCCTTTGCAGTTTTGATGTCAGCGACCCGTGCAATGCCATCTTTGCCAGGAAATGTTTTAATAATTCTGCCCATAGTCCATTTTAGAGGTGGCGACGTGTCTTCTTTGATTAAAACAATTGTGTCTGGTTTTAGTTCCCCTTGGTTCACCTTCCATTTGCTTCTCAATTGCAGTTCAGAGACGTATTCCTTTGACCAACGTGACCAAAAGTGCTGGCGTATCTGTTCTATTTTTTGATAGCGCGTTAATCTATGTAGTGGAATATCAGTTAAGTCAGCGCACAAAGGTGAAGTGAGGGGTCGACCAATGAGGAAATGTGCTGGGCTAAGAGGAAGAAGATCTAATGAATCTGCGGACATTGGTGTTAAAGGCCGAGAGTTCACCATGGCCTCGACTTGCGTCAATACTGTGGTAAACTCTTCAAACGTTAAATACGCATTACCAACTACTCGTCGTAAGTGATGTTTACAGCTCTTCACCCCTGCTTCCCACAAACCACCAAAGTGACTCGCGTATGGAGGTATAAAATGAAATTGAATGCTTTGAGATGAAGCGAAATCTTTTATTTCATCTGAACAATCAAAAAGAAATTTACTGAATTCGTTCATGAGACCAACAAAGTTTTTCCCATTATCCGAGTATATTTCGGCCGGTTTCCCACGTCGTGAAATAAATCTTTTAAGTGCAAGTAAATAGGTATCTGTAGAAAGGTCGCTCACCAACTCTAAATGAATTGCACGCGTTGCAAAACAAATGAATAAAGCTATATAGGCCTTTTCAGTTTTTGCGCCCCTGCCTTTGCGGTTCAATATGAACACTGGCCCCGCGTAGTCGACACCTGTTCGTAAAAATGGAAATCCTGGTTCTAAACGTTCATTCGGTAAGTTACCCATTAGAGGCGACAGGGTCTTACCACGCAAGCGTGTACATATACTGCACTCGTGCACGATTTTACGCGCGAGATTTCGACCACCAATAGGCCACCAAGATTCTCTAAGCGTATATAAAAGAAGTTGCGGGGCAGCATGCAATAAACGCTTATGTTCGTGCCGAAATAATAATACAGTAAAATGATGTTTGTTTACTTGCTAACAGAATTGGATGTTTTTTATCATAACTAAACTGCGATGAATACTCAATGCGACCACCAACCCGTAATATTTTGTTATCATCGAGAAACAAATTTAAATTCGAATACCGATGTGTTTTAATGATCTTTTTGCTGTGATAAATTGAATTATATTCGCAAGGAAACGCTTCTTGTTGCGATAAGCGCGCTAGAATATTAGTAGCATCTTGCAGCTCGACAGCGCTGAAGGTGCCGCGGCGCTGTTTGGTTTTATGACGCAAGTTATAGATAAAGCGGAGCATATACGCCGCAGCGCGTATTATGCGACTGAATTGCGAGAACCTGTCGAAAGGAAATAGTGTACTATTATTACCTTGGCTACTGGTAAACGCGTTTATTGATGTAGATTTCACCTCAGGTAATTCAGTCAGGTCGAGGATCGGACCCGTGTTTTCGAGTTCTGCCAGTTCCATCTTACTATTGTGTAGAAATTGCGGGCCGTTCCACCACAATTCACAGTTACTCAACAAGTCTAAACTTAGTCCTCGCGACACTAGATCTGCTGGGTTTTCTTTACCCCTGACATGGTGCCACGAATTTTGACCTGTCAGTTCGTGAATTTCAGCGACTCTGTTTTGGACATAAGTCTTTAGTAAGTTTGGAGACATGCGTAACCAACCTATAACTATTGTGGAATCGGTCCAGAGGACGACTTTGTCCAGACGACTGCGAATCGATTGATTAATTTTTGCAAATAACCTAGCACCGATTAAAGCACTACACAATTCTAATTTTGGAATAGTTACAGGTGTTATGGGTGCAACCTTTCCCTTCGAACTTAGCAATTGAACCTTAACCTTAGAGTCTTTGTCAATCGTACGGATATACGCACAAGCCCCGTAGGCTACTTGTGAGGCATCGGTAAATATGTGTAACTCTGTACGTATAGGATTGTCACACATAACATACCGTGGTATTTTTAAGCTATTTAAAACGTCTAAGTTTTTTATGAATTTATTCCAAATTTTTGTGACGTCATTAGGAATTGTTTCATCCCAGTCGACTTTCAAAAGCCACAATTTTTGTAATAAAATTTTTGCGATCATAATTGTTGGAGTAATGAGTCCAAGAGGATCAAATATTTGCGAAGCCCCTGATAGAATAATTCGTTTGGTAGCCTGGTCGCCTTGGGATTGATAGCGCGTATGAAAATGTAAATTATCCGATTGATTAAACCAGCCTAACCCTAATGTTTTATTATGAACGTTTTCCCCTAAAGATAGTTCCCTTGAAAGACTATCACCCATAGGGCTGTCAACGTCAAAATTAAAAATCCATTTGCGTAGATGGAAACAACCTGACCGTAAAACATTACTAATTTCACGACAGATGCGTAACAAATTTTGCAAATCGTTATCCCCACAAATTAAGTCATCAACATAAAAATCCTCGATTATTGTCCTAGTCACATCAGGGCTGACACACTCGTGCGCTAGCTGCTTTAAGCATCTACAACTTAAGAATGGCGCAGATGCTGTCCCGTATGTTACAGTATTTAAGCGATAAATTTGTAATTCATCATAAGGATTATCGCGCCATAAAATTAATTGTAAGTCGCGTTGATCGGGTTGCACCACTATATTTCTAAACATTTTTTCAATGTCGGCGCACGCGACGAACTTGTATTCTCTAAAACGTATCAATATCGCGAAGAGATCGCCTTGCAAAGGCGCTCCGACTAGTTGTAAATCATTGAGCGACTTCCCAGTAGAGGTGGTTGCACTCGCATCGAATACAACTCTCAACTTAGTCGTAGTGCTGTGTTCGCGTAAAACGCCATGATGTGGCAAAAAATAATGAGGATCATTATAAACTTGTACTCTACTCATATGACCCAAATCGATATATTCGTGAATGAAATCTGTGTATAATTTTTTGTAAGTAGGATTACGACTTAATCGGTTTTCTAAAGCGAGAAACCGACCCTTGACATGCGCGTATGAATCACCTAACGTGTCAGGCGAATGTTTAAATGGGATGCGCACTGAAAATCTTCCGTCATTGAGGCGCTTTGTTGTATTGACGAAATAATCTTCACATGCTTGCTCATCCTGACTGCGCGTATTACCTGACATGCGACTGATAGGTGATTCCTCAAGCTCCCAGAACATACGTAACTGCTTACATAAAACATCCGTGTCTGAGGACTGAGTGAAATTACAATGCGTGTAATTAGCGTGTTTCGAATTAAAACCTATAGGCCCAGAAATAACCCAGCCTAATTTAGTATTTTGTAAGAAAGGGCCGTTATCTAAGCGCATCTTGCCCTCCTGTAGCAGATCCCAGAACAAATCCGCACCTAGAAGAATGTCGACAGGCTGACTATCGAAAAAGCTGGGATCCGCTAGTTGTATTTCGCGCGGAATTTTAAATCGACTGCGTAACATACCAACGCTAGGCAGCGATGACGTTATTAGCGGTAAAATAATACAATTGATTTGCGCGCTAAATGTATCATTTATAGATTTTAATTGAATATTGCAACTTTGCGTACTCTTAGTAACCGAATTTCCTACACCTTTTATTTGCTGAGTGGACTGTATAAAATCTGCGTTTAATTTTTCGCATAAATATTGCGTTATAAAACAACGTTCGCTACCACTATCCAATACTGCGCGCGCTTGATGATAAACACCTAAGTTATCGGCTACCTTTACAATCGCAGTTGACAACAAAACTGGTTTGATGCTAGTTAATTGTCGACTTGAACTGCACACAGGTGAACTATTTACGTGAAGCGAGTAACACGGTTGACATGAATCATCGCGGTAAGATGCGGAGGGCTCGGGAGGAAAGGAGGAGGGTGCGCTTGCACTGGCGGCCGGCGCCCTCTCGCCACTCAGTGCGTGCAGTGACGTTGTGCGATTATTTACCTCCGTAACATCCCTATGTACTAACGAGTTATGTTTCTTACTGCATTGTCTACAAGGACCGAACCTACATTCGCTTACTGTATGCCCGAAACGTAAACAGTTCTCACATAACTGCTTGTCATCAATAAATTTCAATTTATCGGGAAGTGTTAGATCAATAAATTGTTGACATGAATATAGGGAATGTGAATGCGCGTTACACATTAAGCAAGATTGTTGTCGCGTATTATTAAACGATGTTTTTTGTGCCGGTCGGTTGGTAGTTACATTGCACTTGACTTTATGATAATTATGTGCGTTAGAACTTCGCTTATTATTATCATCCCTCGTGTGCGCGCTCGCCTGGTTATGTGACGCAATTAGTGTTTCTAAAATATCTGCCCTGCTGCGTAAGAATTTTAATAGATCGTCTATTTTGAGAGACGACTTAGAATCGTCTTCGTACCTAGATAAAAGTGTACTTTTGTGCTGCTCCCACTCGCGTTCTGTTGTGGGATCCAACTTAGACACAATTAAATAGATAATTAAAGTGTCCCACGATTCTGTGGGTTCACCGAGTAGTTTTAATGCGCGTAAGTTTTTCAAAATATTGTCTATAAGTTTTCTCAGCAAAGTGGGTGATTCTTTATTTAATGTTTGAATAGAAAATAGCGATTTAACATGATTGTGCACGAGTAAACGATTATTATTATATCTGTTCATAAGAATTTCCCAAGCTATAGTGTAGTTATCAGCTGAAAATTCTAATGAATCAATGACTAATTGCGCACTGCCATGCAACGAGGATTTCAAATAATGAAATTTTTGTATATTAGGAATGTCTTTAGATTTGTGAACTAATGATAAAAAGGTGTCACGAAATTCGAGCCAGTGCTCATAAGAACCATCAAATGTAGGTAAAGATATAGTCGGCAATTTGACACATTGTACATTTGATGGATTTGAACTATTACTTTCTTCACAATCACCCAGTTTACACTGGGCTTGAGCCAAAACACTGTAATAATCACATTCAAAATTATCTCTAATTTCTAACTGCTGTTCTGACTCTGAATCGGGAATTAACGTATCGATTTTATTTTGAATGTCGTTAAATTCAGCGTAAAGAGCCGTTACTCCTTGCAAACGTAGTTTTAATTCGGCCCGTTGTTGCTGCGATAGTTCTTGCACTATTAAAGAATTAACGTACTTTTTAAAATTCGTGAGTCTACCTTTTACTGAACCGCGACTTTTAATCAAGTTTCTTATCGCGTCTTCTGGTTTAAAAGACATTTTGGTGGTATGTAAGAAAGGAAAGAGTACTTACAAATGCGAATCCGAGTATCAAACCCAACACAATTCCAAATAACCGGCCACACACGAACACACTGGGTTCGCCCTTTTAAACTGTTCCTTAGCGCTTTTATGATTTCCAGGTTTGCTGCTTCGTTTATGTAGATCCAGGATCGAAGGTCCAAATTATGTTTATTAGCGTATATATTTATTTGCGTAAAAATTACAATAGTTTGCAAAGTTGCTTGGAAGTGAACGTTGTTTCTTTTTGGTGATGGTATGGGTGAATGTCCGTTGAGTGACGTTCTTGCGCGTGATTGGTTGACTGACGGATTGAATGATGGTGACTTGTTGACCGGTGAGACAGACGCTCAAACACATTTATTTTCTGTTTGGTACAAAAAAAAGGTATGAGCTAAAATAAAAAAGGAATCTATTTACGTACAGCACAGAAAAAAGGATGCGTCTCAGCATTTTGCTGCAATAATATGATTATTGCAGCACTGATTTTATATAATATTAGTAGGTTGCACGGACAGACCCGCCGAACGTATAAAACCCCTCTTTATCCATCGGTGGGTAAATGTGGTGAAAAGGTAATTTAATTCCAAGCGATTGCGTCCGCGTATTTCGCATAATCCAGATTGCGAACCGTTGGCGAAAACATAATGAGCCGAGGCGAAAAAACCTCAAAGAGATAATCGCCGACGCAATTTCGGGAGAAAACCTCGTCTCAAACAATTTAATAAAGTGAGAGATCTGTTTGCGTACATTTCGTTAAGCTTTAGCAATTCAGTTATTATTTTACAGAAGCCTAATAAGTGCGTAATGTGTAAGATTTTATATTCAAATTCAAAATATTTAATATATTTTGAATTTGAATATAAAAATACATGTATAGCTAATACATGCGACTTCGTTTACAAAAACGTAAAAAATAGATTTAATTAGACGTTTACATGTACATCATACGGAAGTAAAATATATAGATATGGTTCAATATTCATATAAAATATTAGGCACTTCGCGACACGCTGAGCTATGTCCATAACTGTGGATCTTCTACAAATTTCCTCATTTCTGATTTCATCACGTAGAGATACTCCAAGCATGCAATCATTAAGGTATATGATAATAATAACACAACAGTAACTTGTACAAAAATATATTAAAAATACAGTTAAATAAGAAAATATAAAATAAATAATAATTATCCATAAAATGTTTCTTGTCTGCTGCTACATCGTGCATCTTTCCAGGCATGAAAGTCCACTTCTGGAACGGCGTCGCAACTGACTATTTCGTTACTGCAAAGTAATAAAGTCATTAGTGATGCAAGAAGTTAAAAAGTAAAGTAACGTCCTGTTACTATCCCACAGCTGGGCCTTCTTTCTCCGTTTCTGATGAGAAGGTTTGGAGGTAAAACCTACCACGATGCTCCAAAACGGATTGGTAAGTTATACATATCCTGAGAATTTTCTAGAAATATGCAGGTTTCCTCGCGATGTTTTCCTTCATCGAAAATCGTATGATAAAAAACAATCGCAATGATTATTAAATATTACAATAGTTTCATGATTTGTGTTATTTAATTATTTATTATTTAATTTTAAGGATCTGGGCGTCGAAATCTGGATTGCATAAGTGCCATTGTATAAGTACTTTTGTACAGTTCCTAAAATAAATTTCATTTCTTTTTGACTGGCTCGTTGGCGCAGTTGGTAGTGACCCTGCCTTCAGCTCCGCGGGTGCAGGTTTAATTCCCACCGAAGGCCAACATTTTCTAACAAAAAATTATTGGTTCTTTTATATTTTATTATTATATTTTAGTATGTATTTAAAATGATATAAGTATATATTCACCAGTTGTCTGTCTTCCATAACACAAGTATGAAGTTACTTACCTTGGGGACGGGCGACGGTGTGTGTAAGTGTCCCATATATTTATTATTTATTATAAATTAGATACATAAGTTTTAAGAGAAAAGCTCATTGGTGTCTGCCCCAGGTTTGAACTTGGGACCCCCTCAAAAGAGTCACATGGACTCACCGTAGATCTATCAGCTGCGCAACAAGTTAGTGAGTTATTACTTTCGCATTTATAGTGGATGGATGATCAAGCGATACAGAGTTTCCCTCAAGTACATACGTTTTATAGAAACATCGATTAGCTAGATAGATACTCGTAGCTCCAGGTGGGAAACCGTGGTCCCGGATAACGGCCGACGGGATAAAGGCAGGAGAATGATGATACTCACCCTGGACCGGGTATCAGGAAAGCCCTGGGCTGTATTTCAGTGACCTTATCTCCGACATTACACATTAATCTCGCTATGCTCGATTTCCTTATTTCGAGTAATTGATCTGTAAATCAGAATTAGGGAGTATTAAAAAAAACTGGAGGCGAATTTGAACATGATGATAACAAGCCTAAAGTCCTTTTTCTCCTTCGA
Source organism: Morpho helenor (assembly GCA_029227775.1). Lineage (NCBI taxonomy): Eukaryota > Metazoa > Arthropoda > Insecta > Lepidoptera > Nymphalidae > Morpho > Morpho helenor. The sequence goes on along the minus strand of JARGCU010000020.1, from coordinate 16,164,992 downwards.
AAGCAGTAAAAACAGTAAAAAAACGTGTTTAAAGTTATTCTGTATATGGTTATAATTTTTTAAAAGTAAATTTAATTATTTCATGTCCGCCGTGTGGTGTCCGGTTGAATAGAATAGACTATCCTCTTTCTTACCGAGGTGTCGTAAAAGGCTACTAAAGTAACATGACCCGCCTGTGGTATCCGGCTTAGTAGAATAGACAACCCTTGATTAATGTCATAACGTTATTTATCGTCATTTCTATTAATTAAAAATCAACAAAGAAATAGTTCACATAATATCAAAAATATTATAAGTAGAAGTAGTTAAATCATTATCAATAAGTAGAAATAGATTAATCGTATATAAAATGGGTATAATATTGAACCTTGAGGAACACCCATAATGGCTGCGAATTCGAACAAATGGATTCTTCGATTTGGGTTTCGAAAATAAGATGCAACAAGATAAAGTGCAATGTATTTGACGACTCAGTGGTTAATATAAACAACACAGTTTGATAGTCAATGTAGTCAAGTTCAATAAAATAATCGAAAAATACATCAGGTACACGCAACGAAAATATGTTTCAAAATCCTCAATTTGTAACGGTTTGCCCCATACTCAAATCTCCACTTCTCAAATTTTTAAAATATTTAAATAAATCAAATATTTAGAATGGGCTAGAGCGCTCGCGCTCTTCCACCAAACTGCATAAAACTAGCGCAAGAACGCTAGCACCTTAAAATATAATTGGCTCGTGATTCGTCTAGTTAGTTAGGACCCATGTAACGTTGTGTATGTAATAACTCAAATCCTTTTAGAGCGTCAGAGACCACAGATTCATCAGATTGGAGGCGTAAAGCAAGCTTAAATTAATATAATTTATTTATTGTATAATAAGTGCACAAAACATTAACAGGTTAATATTTTCATCCAATACAAGAACAGGTTTTACATGTACTATACATGAACAGACTCTATATGTTTTACACATATATTCATTGCACGAACTGATTCCTATATGTCCAATACACGAACAGGTTACGATAAAAAATAATAAAAAAATGCGAGACATTCAGAATGTTGAATGTCTCTTATGTTATTACTTCATAGATGTAGCCATCAGAAAGAGTTTTAGTTTATGTATATTATATTTACTGTAACATTTGTTTGCCATTAATACGGGGCGTAAAACTATGTCAATATAAACGGAATAAGACTTTTCAAAGCCAAACAGAAGGATCGCTCGATCATCAGATCGTACTTTAAACCATCCCGAATGGGAAGTTCGAAGATAATAATATCTAAATTGGGAATGTTGTAGCCAACAGAAAGATCACTCGCTCGATCTTAATACCTAGCCCTTAAACAACTCCGTAGAGAAGTTTAGCGATGTGGTATACCTCTCCCATCTATTACATTCTTCCGATTTGGAAAAATATAAAGGGAGCGGTATAGTCAGTAGCTCCGCACCCGCTACCAACGGTGAGCTCCGTCCATAGGATACGAGCCCCCCCCCGTAGGGTTAGGGTTTGCAATTTATAGTGTGCCTGCGCCCTCGAGCCAGGTTATTTATATTATGTTGTATAAACACCCGTCAATGCTCTTAAAGAGATTTAGGGTAATTAAATAAGGACCGTAGTCCCAGGTGAGGACCGTAGTCCAAGATAAGGCACAAGTGCCCGGACGTAATGCTAGGACCTAAGTCCAAATATCATTTCAGCCGTAGCTGTGAGCCGGCGTTGGCCATGATTGTGTCGATGAGGCACAAAGCCTGGTTTTGTCGATATAAATATCCAATTCTTATAATAAGATAGCGCATCTTGCCAATAGCAAGCATTTCAAGCGGTGCGTGCCACATTCGTCGTTGTAACCACCTATAGTGGAAAATATAATAGCATAAAGCTAATACTGTACATGACTCCTCGGATATCACATAACAGTAAAGTTGTAGTCGTTGCTACCACACGTAGTGGCAGATGTTTACTCCGTAGAGTTAAGAACGCAAAGCGCTCGCATTATATGTTGATAATTCAATAAGTTGTGGTGCTAGCACTATTGTGCTAAATATGTAGGTTTATAATGTGATGTATCCATCACTAACGCACGCCTTCAATGCATCCTTTTGGCTGATTCCACGATCGGCATATAAGAATTAGTTATCTATATATTTGTTACGCGTAGCAAGCTACGTAAGATAGAGTTTTGGGCAGGCGCCACTTTCTAAAACTAGTCCGCAATCTTGTTAATAAAGACCCGAGACCAGCGGCCCTACGACATGCTATAATGTCGTCGACGTTCGTGTATTACTATGGGGAAGCCCTGAGAAGGACTTTAACGGCAAATGCAGGTTTACCCTGCACACTCCGTGCGAAGCGATGAACAGTATTACTTTTAGAGTCCTAGGCGTCCGAAGATCAAACAAGGCTACACAGTAAAGATCGAAGATCAATACCGGCCTAAAATACAATCCGTATCACCCAAAACTCACCAAGTAGCTCTGGCTGCTCTGTACCAAGACGGAAACCCATCCTGATATTCACAGCCTGGAGCAGATCAAGGCGAGGCTGCACTACAACAACCGAAATCATTGCAGGCCTGAAACCATCGATCCGACACCAGTACACACCAGAGACTGTTCAGTATAGCGCCCAGCACCACTCAGCGAAGTCACCCTCACCAAGTTATACTCAGGCACTATATCGTTCGAGAATAATAGATAATTTGTCACATGTAATGAAATTACATTTTATTTGTTTAGTGAGCTAGGGAACCGAAGTCCCTCAAGACCGAAGTCTCTCACCACACCGTTATGCCCAAGCCGAAGCTTTAACCATTTCACACTATAAAGTGTTGGAAAATAATATATAATTTGTCGCATGTAATAAAATTACATTTTATTAGTGAGCTTGTAGACCGAAGTCTCTCACCACACAGTTAAGACAAGCCGAAGCTTTGAAAAATGAGTTAGGGATCATAGCGCTACCATGTATCGCCCCAAGTACATGTAAACGTAAGCCTTCGGCTTGCGGTACTAGGCCGCGAGCGCTCCCGGCAACGTCCGCTAGTCACCCGATACCTATGTAAGACTGCCGGTGTGACGTTCGGCGCTAAGTGGAAAAATTGAAAATGTATGGGAAAATTTTGGTAAAAATATTTTAATGAAAAATGTACATATATGTAACGAGTATCAAATACTCATTACGAAAAACCATATTAAATGACAAACAAATATTTTTATTTATATACCTTCTTTAACATATTACCAATTCAGTACATAACTCTAATAATATATGCTTGTAAGGACGAGATCGTCACAAATTCCACATTTGTTTTAGACTAACATATTTATCTTATTATATTAAGACTTATTTCTTCTTTTCTTCTTACCGATAGTAAACGCGTTAGGCCGGTCCCTCCTCTCATACCAGTGCCTATCGCTGACAACAGTCCTCAGCAGCTGATCCACCATTAAGCAGTAGAAAGTAGCTGGTGCTCGCGCCTTGGATATCGGCCTCTCCACCCAAATTCCAGCTAATAGATCTATGTCGTTGACGTCTTCATATAACTCTTTTAACAGCTGTATCCTCTACAATAATATGTATAAAATTAAAAAAATATTTTATTGATTTGTAGTAAAATATCTTCTAAAATAGACAATAACTAAATAATAAACGTTGTGGTTAGGAAAAGATTAAATGTGATCTAAGTGGTTTTAAGTTATTCATTAAAGTCATTCTTAAATTAACAACAGATGCGTTAGTTTCTGCCCAAAACCCCTACATGCTGAATTTCAGGAAAATCGTTGGAGCCGTTTCCGAGATTCATAAATAAGATAATTCAAATACAAGAGATACACAATATTATCTCGTTTAAATATTAAAGATTCTTAACATGCAGACGGTAAAATATATGGAACAAAATACCTACTTCTGGCTCCATAGCTTGTATCAAATCGTCGAATGTATTATAAATCTCGCTAAAACAAAACTGTCTAAATTGGACGTAGGATGCGATACCCAAGTATCTGTTTTTCGCTAGATCATTCGCCGGTATATCAAGTACTCGTTGCAATGTTCCCAATCCCCTTTCCGCTATCTGAAATCAGGAAATCATTGCTTTTGAGTAACGTAGTGCCCTGGTTATGGCACTATACGAGAAAAATCTTTGCACGATTGAGTAAGATACTACCGCTGATGCCGGTAAAAACTCCGTTAGGCCGTTCAGTTAATTAGTCAAGTTATAGATTCAACGGTTTTTTGCCCAATAGGTAACACAATTAACTCAATCTCACTGTTTTTACGTTCAATATATTCAAGGGCGTCGGAATAAAGTATCGCACCTCATCATAATAATTTAATTTATTAGATACATCAGAAAAAGAGTCACCTAAAGCACCTATAACTGTGTTGTGCAAAGGTCGATTGTTGCTCATCGGGATATTTATCATCCGTGAACAATTAAATCCGTGAAAAATTAAAACAATCTTTAAATTTTTTTATAATATCTTGATTTATGCTATACATAGTGGTAGTTAGTAAAATATATTATCTAAAAAGTAGTTTGATAACAACGTGTGATAATCTATGGAAATTGTCTAGAAATTGTATTATTTAATGAAGTTGAAGATAATCCTTAATTTCCAGGAATTCTGACTTTGTAAATCCTTCACAGTCTCCTTAAAACTTAAACATTAAGCACTAAATAAACAAAGCTTCTTTAATTTATAAAAGATTGTTCTTTTTTTAAATATTTTGCAATCAGTATATCGTCGTAGGCTCATACGTTTCGGCACTAGCCAACTTAATTAATACCCACATTTGGATCGACGGCGTCGTCGATTTTACCCGCTGCTTGTCTGAAGGCGCCTTGAGTTATATAGTCCAAATTATTGTCTATTGCCAAATACCCAGTCCTTAGTGTGAGGTCAGTCACAGACATGCTTTTTAGATAATTGCCATTTGTATCGTACATCCTGTAATGCAATATCTATGTTTAAGTACAACAGCTTATGTTTTAATTAAGGCTATGTATACGTAATTTTACCGACAGAAATCCTAATACTGATTTCAAGTTACTCGCTCGAACTATTCGCTTTGTTGCTTTGATTTTGTAAACCGTGTCAAATTAGAAATTTAATATGCATTGCATTGAACTGCGTGAATTACATTTACTTAAGGGACGGGACACTTCACGTCGCTTCTATAGGTGGTGTCGTATTTTGCATTGCATTAGGTATGCATTGTATTAAGTGACCTGATTCAACATGCTGGCAACGTTGATTCAATGCTTTTACTATGCAATGTCAAATAAAAGCAATATTATTGCTTTATATTTTTTTTTACTTTTGAACGAGATAATATGTTTTACTTACTTTGCTGTGCCCTCTTGTATTGTATGAGCCCAACGCAAAGACAGTCCGTATTCTATTGACACTTGAGGTAAAATATTTTCATTATATACATCTCTATAACCCGGATTTGCAGACAAAACACCCTCCTTGATAAGATTTTCTTTACCTAAAAACTTGGAGGTATTATTTCATCTTTTTGTACATCTTTTAATTAAAAATGTCTCTAAAAATTTATTTCTCGATTTTAAGTTGACTCTTCAGTGATTTAAAATTTTAAATGATTATACTGTCCATTGTCTAGTCTATTATCAATAGTACCAAGTGAATGAGATGAGGATGGACTCAAATTTTAGTGTTACAGCTAATAAATGATTTCACATGTTTGGCTCAAATCATTTCACAGCTTTCGGAATTTACAATATATTACATACCAAGCACTATCGGATGTAGCTCATAGAGGAATATCTGCATAGCAACAGCGATGTTTATCTCTCTGGCCGTGTAGAACAGCATGTCGTCGTCCCAACAGGGGTTGATGGTGGCTAACTGAGTGGCGATGTGGTTGTGATGGCGCCACATCCAGATGGTGAATAAATTAGTTCCCAAAACACCATTATTGCTTTCGTCGCCTAGAATTGAAATAATCCATTGCTGTTTATGACAACATCATCATTCATCATTCTTCGGCCCTTATCTCACTCTAAGTGGGGTCGGCACAATTTTACTACCGGCCCCCTGCCTGACATCAACTTAGTTAAGTAGGCTTTAACATCGCCTCGGTAACAAAGAGGGTGGTTTATTCTACTCAACCGAATACCACACAGCTAATTTATGACAATATACAGTAAACGATTCTGCACAAGATACATTAGGTTCACAGCACAAACTCACAAAGAAAATAAATGAATGCACAGATGTTGGCACATTTTAGTAACATATAGGCATGTAAGTGGGAGTATCGCAACGAATAATAAGAGAGGGAAGATGAAACTCATATACTTATCTTCGTCTAACCACACATAAAAAAGAGAGAGAGATAATAAGACTCATTTGCTTTCTCCTGTTCTAGTGATAACTCTATGAGAAAAAAACAGCCATTTTCTTACCCATATCATGACACCTCGTTTCACGAGGTGGTTGATTTATTATGCATATATTATCGCCATATTTTGATGGTGGCCATATTCTTCCTTCAGCTGCTTCGTATGATAATAAGCCGTTTTTGTAAAGTCTTAATTGCGGCCTCATACATTCTCGGTAAATTTGTGATAAATCAAATACAGGAGTGGCAGATATGATCTGTGGAATAATGAATTTATAACATCACGCCGTTGTTTTATTTGTGAACCCATTACTTGGTTTTATAAGCTTTGTGATTTTGCTATTGCATTTACGCTTCTCTATATAGAATTATGCTGAATAAGAGTTATCAGAAGTTGTAGACATAATTGGCAAGTCATCATTATAACTCAACCTTTTATATTTCATTGTATCGTATATTTTCCTGTACCGTCACGTACCATGTCTTTCTATTCTTATACTTTCATTTATACCGATGGACTTCCACTGGTACTAAGGTATGTTTGAGATAGATCTACGCCATATGCTCTTAAGTCTATTTGATTTTTTTAGATTCTTCTTTTATTGATCCTTGAATTTTTTTAATTGTCTTTTCTTAAGGAAAGCGATCTACCAACGCTTTTCTTTGCAATTTGAAGTCAGCCTTAATTTTTGTCCTAGAGCTATAAGCTCCGGCCATTCCGATTGTAACTTCGCAACAGAATGACCTATACTGCTAATTTCGTTATTTTGACTCCATCGCCCGCATACTTCCACACCAGCCAATTATACATACATACCCTTTCAGGAGGATTATTTGTACCAGTGCAACCAGTAGACTGGAAAGTGAAAGGTCGTGTTAAATTGAGGCATCGCACATCAGAAAACCGAAGCACTGGATCATCGTCCGGGACCGGTATACCTATACATTCTGGATCAGTCTTCCCTCGTTCAGTGCAACAATGTGTTTTCCACGCCAAATAATTTACTGTAATCATCAAATTGGCTAATATACAACAAAAATATTAATGATTATCCATTCAATTTAACGGGGTACTTTACTTTTGCTTTCTTCTTCTTTGTGAACCGATGGACGTCCACTGTTGGGCGTTTCTTCACATGATCTTCATACCACATTGTTTTGAGCCATCTGGATGCGGTGGCTCCCCGCGACTTTCTTGAGGTCGTCAGTCCACCTCGTAGGAGGTTTACCTAGTCTACACTATATTTCCCAGTGTGATGTCGCCATTCTAACACCTTCAAGCTCCAAAGCCCATCGGTTTAGCACACTATGTGCCCCGCCCATCGCCATTTTAGCATCACAACACTCTGAGCTATATCGGTGACTCTGGTTCTTGTATGGATCTACTCATTTCTGTTTTAATCATGAAGAGATACTCCAAGCATAGGTCGTTCTATCGCCCACTAAGGGAATCTAAGCCATCTTATGAGGCCCATAATCAGCGGACGGTTTGGGATCCGTCTGTGATCACTGGCAACACACCAATTACTTCATGGGTATGATATTAAAAATATCCCAAAAAACGTTATAATGTTCATTCAAATAGATTTCTAAACAAGTTGATAATTAAAAGTAGCTAATTTAATAAGCAATTATAAAAATCTACTCACTTGTATCATGAAAAGAAAGAACATCAGCTGACATAAAAACCCAAAAATAAGTAAGAAGATGCGTAATTTCCTGATCTGGTAAGCGGCCCTCTAAAAGTAGTGTAGTGCGAACTTTTCTGACGAGCGGCAATTTTTCTCTTAATTCATTCTCTGAAAACATACCGCACGCTTAGTATTAAACTGCTCGAATTAAAAAAAAAATCATCATACACTTGTTCATTTTTGTGGCAAAGTGCCTCAAAAGCGTAACGTATAAGTGCCAATAAAGCGTAGCGTAGCACCTACAAAATTCGTGACTTTTATAGAGACCCACAATTTAGAAGAGTTAGAAAACACTAGCTATTGTAATAGTTTGTAGCGCGATCTCATAGATGATGTTGAATTAAGGATTATAAAGTATCAAAATTAATCTAACGTATGATTGGCGTGCTACCCGTGTGATTGCCGTGGTTAAGTAGAATAGACCACCATCGTTTCTTACCAAGGTATCGTAAAAGGCAACTAACGTCAGATGACGTTAGACAGGCGACCGATCGTAAAATAACTAGCCAAATCCTCTACCGTCGACCCCACTAAGAGGATAAGGGCACTAGAATGATGATTAATGTATCTAACTCAATTAGGGCTAATTTCGAATTAGGGCAGCTTTATACTAAGGGGTGCCAAAGTGGTCGGCCTCCTCGTGGCGCACCCTGGGCAAGCTTAGTCTTGGCGAATGAACCACTGAGGGGTGGCCAATCCAGTTGTCCCTCTGATTAGCAGAGGGCAATCTGGACGGGCCGGGGACTTCGGGGGGGTTGGGGTGAAGTCCCTAATGAGCGACGGGTCCAGTTGGGCTTACTCTAAGTCTGGCTGGACATGGTTACGGCCACCGTCGGCGAAACCCGGAAGCCCAGCAATGGGAACGGGGACCTTCGGGTTGCGAGGAAGAAAACCTCTATAAAAAATTACCCGATGGGGGCGGAAACGCCCACCAAGGCGTTGGGGCCCCTACTTGGGGCGCGATCTCTCCCTGTCGACCGTGACATAGATAACACGGTGGGCAGGGAGCGATCGTGGGCAGCGATGGCCTCCCTTTGCTCTGCAGAGGGGGGCGGAGGGAGGCGGCGGAGCGGTTCCACGAACTGTTGTTCTGGATCCAATCTGCTGCTGGTGAGTCCAGGTGTTAGTGACTCGCCCAAGCCCATCGTCTGCCGCCCTAACTGGGGACCTTCGGGTGTTCCGAACGGGGTACATCGGACACCTGGCTTACAGGTCCCCGAGGCGGTCGGTGCATCTGGTGCTCCCGATGCACCGGTTAGCGGAGGGGGGTTTCTCTTTCGAGGGGCCCCTACCTGGAGGTGTTTATTCTCTGGGATCAGAGCTGTCGGCGGGATGGGTGCAAAATGTACAATGATACCCTGTCCTTGCCATCGGCAGCGTGGTGGAGCACACAGGTCGTTTTAGTCGGTGCGAGTCCGACATAATCGCCGCCTGTCCCCGTCGGGCGGCGGTACCCATAAGGGGTTTTTTCCTGTATAATAAAAAAAAAAAAAAAAACTTTATTCTAAGCGATAATTTGTATTATGTCTACATCTTTGAAATAGTTTGTTCCTACAAAACAATAATCACCTTGATTAAATACTAGCGGTAGAACGTGGTAGCCGGGAGTTTGGGATGCTCCTCGACTTGGGTGCTTGAGGTTATTGCAAGATCCATCTATACGTCTTCCTTCATTGGGATCGCATGGATCTATTTCATTAGTACACCAACTATAACAATATAGTGTATTACTTAAGCTGGCTTATATTCACCGAGATGGTGATTAAGGTCATCCGCTGTCGGTCACGTTAAAGAATTTTCACACCATACAATCTTATACCAATTTTGATTCTGATTCTAGATTTAATTTCGGATTATGTGTAACATGTTTCAGTTTGCCTCTGTGCTTTATGCAGATTCTAGCTGCTCTATATTCTCAATTTATGCTATGTTACCCACTTGAGATACTTGATCAAATATAATTACTCTTGTAGTGACTTTAGTATAAGTATCATAATGGATCGATAATACTTTAACTTCAATATACATTGCAGAAATCAAAAACGCCGAGTAAAGCTAAAAGGGAATTAAAATTTAAAAGGAAGAAACAGTATTGAAATTTGTCTCCAATAATACAACGTGACATTTAACGTGACGTGTTAATAATAAATTTGAAACAATATTTCATTGAATTCTAGGAGATTAGTATATTAAATTATACAACTTAAATAGTAATAAGTAATAATTGTAAATATGTAAATGAAATTAAAATTAATTGGATCTATCAAACATTAGATCAACGAGATTCCTAATATTTACGTAATATGTTCAATAGAAAGAATATAATCTCCGTATTCCTCATAATAAAATAAATTATAGGTTACCGTATCGAAGAATTGAAACTCACAACGTTGTATTCCTTCTTATATGTTCCGCATATATTTCGGGTGTTATGACTCTTCCAGAGTAGGTGTCGTACACTAAAGACGCCAATGTACTAGCCATAAGGTTCAAGAAGACCGCATAGAACATCTTATTACAACGCAATATCATGATATTAGCATTTGGGCACCTGAAATCAGATCTAAATCCATCATGTTTAACTTCATCATCTGAAACAGATCCATCGTCATTTACTATGCTATTGCTGTCGATGACATCTTCATCGTCTTCAACAGATGGACATCCACTGCTAGTGTCTTTGCAAGATCTCCACACTACACGATCTTCTGCTGTTTGAATTTAGCGGCTCCCCGCGACCTTTTTAGGTCACCAATAATGCCCTTATTCTCTTTATCGTTTTATTCTGCCTGCCTACCTCAATTAGATTGTATTTTTCATAAGAAATCATTAAAATATTTAACAACCAATGTTAATTATCATAAAAAAACTATGAAGGATTCCGGAAATAATGATGGAAACGTAGCCAACTATGTAACATAAAAAAGCCAAAGGGAGCGGAGCAATTAAATTACGAACAAATATACATCTACAGAGTGATACCGAGGTCATACATTAATTTTAATTTTAGTTACCTTCACACCTTAGAACACTACATAAAAAAAACAGTTAATTCAGCGAAGTATTTTAGCCATAGCAATTATTTTACTTTTTCAAAAATAAACACGATTTTAGAGATCAATGACCGTACCCTACTACGCACTAAACGACATTAACCTTGACCCAAAAACTAAATAGTATTGGTGCGAGGGAGGGAAAACAACACAGACGACACGTTGAACACGTTGATAACGTCGTGTAAAGAGCTCCGGATAAGATAAGTGCCCCGGATGGGTTCGAAACTAGTCGGGCTAACCCGATAGAATAACACGTGAGTATAGCCGGTTTCTATACATCAACTATGAATACTACTCACGATAGTTTAAATTTAAAAAAGATTGAATTATGTCAATGTTATCTATTACGTACAAATGATCAGTGAATTCATTTGATGTCGTCGGTACCACCCTGTATACATAATTGATTTATATTCAAATACACTTTTAGAAGCATTTCCAAGGCGACAAGAGGACTGGCTCCTTTTCGCAAAAAGAGTCAGTTTAGCGATTTAACGCGAAATCGCTGCCAGCATTCTCGAGACCGTTGTACGTGGTCATGATTCGTATAGTCCTGGACTCTAGAGTGTAAGTAAATGCAGGAGGTTTTGGGGGAGAAAAATCGATCTAACTAGGTTTTATTTTAAAAAAATCCTTTTATTTGGTTTTTGGGCATTAAAAAATACTAAAATTTACAATGAATATATAACACTATTTTTGCCGTTAAACGTCAAGTCAGCGTAGCTTATTTGGGGAACGGGTGGTCTTGATAAATGAAAAAACCTAGGGATACAGCCCCACCTACCATATTATTTTTTTTATTTTTTTTACAGCTTTTTTTTTATTTTGGAAAAATTACCGAGCAAGATTCGGTCAACCAGTTCTTCTTTTGACATCATAAAGATGCCTTGTATATTAATATTAATTTACTTAATTATTTATTTATAATAAACAGTCATTTATATGACAGTTAAATACAATAAAGTTATTAGAATAATCAAGATAATCTTAACACCTTTAATTTTTTATGATGTTTTAAAGTTATTACTACCAGTAAATTAGTTGATTAGTAGTTGACTGACCCGTTGGAGCAGTGGGTAGTGACTCTGCCTTCAGCTCCGCGGGTCGCGGGTTCGATTCCCGCCGAGGGCCAACATTTTCTATAAATGAATTTGTTGGTCTTTGAGCCTGGGTGTATATTTGTATTTAAGTATGTATTTAAAAAATATATAAGTATATATTCACCAGTTGTCTGTCACCCATAACACAAGTATTAAGTTACTTACTTTGGGGACGGACGACCGTGTGTGTAAGTGTCCCATATATTTATTATTATTATTATTAATTTACATCCATCCCACGGTGAGTCAACTTACCTTAGTCGCCTTTTACGACACCTCAGTAAGAAATAAGGTTGGTCTATTCTACTAAACCGGATACCACACGGCGGGTCGACTTACCTTAGTCGCCTTTTACGACACCTCGGTAAGAAACGAGGTTGGTACTATTCTATTCAACCGGATACCACACGGCGTTATTTGAAGAAGAGTATGGTATTAAAAAATTAATAATTTAAAAATTAATCTTCGGATAAGATTATAAACAATACATATAGAAAATCCCGTTGATTCCTCCGGGAAAAAAGCACTATATAACAGAGTAATTTACCGAACCAATTCGTATAAACATTGTAACAAATAAAGTAAATTAATAAAGCAATAATAAATAGTGTTATATTACATACCAATATATCACAAGAATCAAAATAATTTTGGCTATAAGTATGAAAACGAGCGCGACCCAATTGAAAATGGTTGTGATGTTAATAAATACAACCTTTTATACTCATACAAACTAATCCATACGTATAGTTAAACCGTTACTTAGCCGGGTCTGTGCGTTTAAAGATTTAACAGACAGTGACATAAAATACCTGAAATTATTAAATAACAACATGGTTGTGCCATAAGTTATGTAGTAATGTACCATAAATATAACATTAAATTATGACATATTAATATCCTTTTGTTTTATTTTTAATATTGTTTGTTTTGTTGTGATCTAATTAAGAAATAGAATCAGCTAAGTTATATATAATTAAATTCAAATTGAAATAGTGGCTATTCAAATTGGTTTTTACTTTTGAATCGTCAAATTACAATGAAGTTACGACTGGTTCGGAAAGGTGCTCTTACCAGCAAGGAACTGCGGTCAAGTATTTCAAAATAGCCAGATACCACACAGCGTTCTTTAAGTTAATCAGTTATAAATGTCATAATTAAAAATATTACAAAACAACTGTTTAATTCAAAAGTTTATAATCGTCTGAATGCTTGTCATAATAACTTAATTGCTTTACAAAGCCATTAAGTTATTATGACAGAATTAAGTTATTATGACAGAATTTGAACTTCTACAGAAGCCTACATACGTGGTCCGTATAAGTGTAAGTATTTTTTAAAAGATGTAAAAAATAAAAAGAAGAAAGAAAGCGCCGGTGACACGTGGGATTCGATACTGGATTTTATCGCACTATCACAGCATTACACTTGACAACTTAAATATCATTTGCTTTCAATTCTACAGTTTATAATTTTTTCAGTACCCGAAAACAGGGATAAAAACACATTTTTTTAAAATTGTAATTCAGCTAAATAGATTTTTCCCCCCAAAAGTCCCTATGCTGAATATATATTTATATATCTTTAATATTTAAATGAGTTAATCTTGTATGTGTATATGTTTTTTCGGAATCTCGGTAACGGCTTCAACGATTTTCCTGAAATTCGGTGTGTTTTTGGGGACAAAAATCGATCTAGCTAGGTTTTACCTAAAAAAAATAGTTTTATCCCTGTTTTAGGGCATTAAAAAAAACTCAAGTTTACATTAAATATAAAACAATATTTTTTCGTAAAATGTCAACTTAGCGTAACTTATTCGGGGAACGGGCGGTCTTGAATGTAAATACCTAGCATCGAATCCCACCTACCATATTAATTCCCTTTTTTAAAAAAAAAAAAAATTTTTTGTAAAAAATTACCGAGCAAGGCTCAGTCAACCTGGTACTTTATATATAGTATATATTAAAATATACACACAAGATAAACTCATTTAAATATTAAAGACATTTTTTTATGTTCACACGTTTATAGTTCTGTCACTACCATCTATCAGATAAGCAAAAATAATACATCTTACGAGGTCAAGTCAATTTGGAATTTATCTTTAATTATCCTTTCAAAATTAATTATGACCTTTTCGATTAACCGCAAAATTAAGCGTTGGGTGAGTTTTATTTGCGAGTAGCGTCTCTCTGCGACTTTATCTGATCTTAATCCGTTTAGTCATTTCAATAAAAAATGTCACAACATACAATCTTGGAAATATTATATAACTAGGTTTTACCCGCAACCTCGTTTGCGTGGGCTGTCAAGGTTGATAGTAAATGGCGCTTTTCAATGTCATCTTATTCCTGTTGAATTTACAGGACTTCCATAGCCTTTATGTTATTCCGGTGTATAAGTATATATAATTATGTTAAAAACTTTATTATAAAATCACTTTTTAATAAACCTTAAACTCTTAGGCAGTGAATTAAATGTATATAACACAGCGCTGTGACAACTAAAAAAAAACTGATGGATTTACTATATTTTTTGTGAAAACATTCTACTTATTTTCTGCATTACTAGCTTTTACCCGCAACTTTGTTCCCGTGACAGGTTGATAAAAGATTGCGCGTTTTAATGTCATCCTATTCCTGTAGAACTGACAGAATTTGTATAGCCTATATATTACCCCGATGTATAAAGAATAATTGTGCAAATTTCATCAATATTGGTTCAGCGGATTCGCCTTGAAAGATTGACCAACATACATCCATACTTATAAACTTTCGCATTTATAATATTAAGTAAGATAAGATTTAACAATTACTACTTTTCGTGTCAACTTAACTGTCATTGTTTTTTTGTCATTTTCATCTTCATTCTACTGCCCTTATCCCACTCTAAGTGGAGTCGGCACATGTCTTTATCTTCTATCAGTCGTTTTAATATGCATGTCATTCTTGACACGACTTTCACCACTCCTCATTATCAGTCCATACCATCTGAATCTTGCACTTCTCGTCTTTTCCATAATTGGAGAAACTATCAGAATTCCCATTATTATTTATATTATTATGTTACACCACACGTCGACCTCAAGTTTCTCATTTCATTTGTATGCACTCTTATAAAATTGACCATTTTATGACCATTTTATAAAATTTTATAAATTCCCTTAACTTTGAGAGGTTTTCCTGAGACCTGCCCCATTCAATCCTGCATGCATGCATGGTAAATGCTTCAAATGTACCAAATTTCAGCAATATTCCTACAACGAATTAGATGTGAAAGCGTAACAGAGACGGAGAGACAGACTTATGCTTTTATACACCAATAGTTTCACAGTCCCTTATAAATTTGCAGAATTTTTTTTGTGATGGATTTGCTCGGCCAATTTTAAATCCATCCGTTCTTCTCTATCTTCATTAAAGATCTTTACGCAACCTGACCAAACAGAAACTTTAGCCACATATATTTGACGTTTTTAATAATTAAGTATCGCTCACCAGGTAAATTAAGTTTTTGTCAGAGTAATATAATTCATTCCATGTTTGTATCATGTTTATCAGATGTTTTATGTTTTGTATTTTCTACGTCGGTTTTAGGGTTAATAAGCCACGTGGTAAAAACCAAAAAAAAACATGTGACCAAAAGAGTTTTAAATATGAATGTGGATGAATGTATGGCTAGGAAAGGCCGAAAAAAAGATTGATGGATTGTGTGAAAAATGATATGCATGTTAAAGTAGTGGCACCAGAGTTGACGAATGATAGAGGAGAATGGAAGAGTAAGACATATTGTGCCGGCCCCACTTAGAGTGGGATAAGGGTATGAGAATGATGTTAGTATCATGTTTATCAGATGTTTTATGTTTTGTATTTTCTACATCGATTTTAGTCGATCGAGATTTCGATTATCATTCCTATCTTAACTATTACTACTTATAAAATCCTTAAAAAATGTTTTCTGATAACTGCTTTCATTATTCTCCTGGCCTTATCACACTCTAAGTGCGCTAGGCTCAACATGTTTTAAACATGTTATTACGTGATTGGATTAGGTATTTCTCGACGTCTACTTGATATCAACTTACCATAGTCGCCTTTTACGACACCTCCGTAAGAAAGAGTGTGGTCTGCTCTTTTCAGCCAGAAACTACACGCCGGGTCAACTTACCTTAGTCGTCTTTTACGATACTTCGGTAAAAAGAGAATGGTATATTCTACTTTGCTGGATACCACATGGCAGGTCAACTTAACTTTTTACGAAACATCGTTGACCCGCGTAAACTGACGTCAGGTGGTCGTAAAAATTTGCCAAATCACGTAAAAAGGGTCTAAAACATGCTGTGTTGACCCCATTTAGAGTGGGATAAGGGCAGGAGAATGAATTTCAAATTGAAAAAAAAAATTTCTTTATTTAAATAAACTTGTAAACAAATCCTTTTGAACTCTATTGCTGGTTCGGAAAGCTGTTCCTACTGAAAAGAGCCAGCAAGAAACTCGGCGGTTGCTCTTTTAAAAATATAATTCTTATTACTAGTTTTTACATTTACTGACTGCAGAAACAGTTTTCAATTTTACTTCTATACCGTGTAGCTACGGAACCCTGCACCGTACGCAGTCCAACACGCTTAGGACATTTTATGTACCAATATTACATTTAAATACATAAAAAGGTAATTACTAAACTTCATATATGACGTACGAAACTAGTTAATAAAAAATCTTCCGACGAAAATGGCTTCCGACGCCTTACAATAATCATGGAACGATCTAGAGATATTCGGCCTTAGTACGATTATTTAACAATAACAAAAGTAATTGTAAACATCTCTTTGAAAAAATAATATTTTGCATATGCAAAATTCTGAATTTTTGCTTCGTGTGGATGACTAATAATCATCATCTTCATCATCTTCCTGCCCTTATTCTACTCTAAGTGGGGTCGGCACAACATGTTATAAACATGCTGTCACGTGATTTGGCTGCGTTTTTACGACCGGCCGCCTGCCTGACGTCAACTCACCTTAGTGGTATTTTACGACACCTCGGTAAGAAAGAGGGTGGTCTATTTTACTAAACCGGATACCACACGGTGGGTCAACTTACCTTAGTCGCCTTTTACGACACCTCGGTAAAACATGAGGTTGGTCAATTGTACTCAGCCGGATACCACACGGCGGGTCGACTTACCTTAGTCGCCTTTTACGACTCCTCGGTAAGAAATGAGGGTAGTACTATTATATTCAGCCGGATACCTCACGGCGTAAACATCTCTTTGAATAAATAATATTTTGCGTTTGCAAAATTATGAATTTTTGCTTCATGTGCACGACTAATAAATGATAAAAAAAAATAAAAAAGAAAGAACGTGCGAGTGATATCTGGGATTCAATCTGGGGTATTTTCATTTTTTTAGTCCGTTCGTTCGTAACTGACCTATTACCACTTTACAGACAGAAAAATAATTTGTATTTTAGCAGTTTTTCAATGACCAAAAACAAAGATAAAACGTCATTTCTTATAAAACTATTTTGCGCATGGAATTTTTTTGTTTTTTGTTTCCATAGTATTATTTTGATATTTTAATTTACTGTCTTATTGTTCGCTTTTATGATTAACTAGCTATTAAGTGTTACTATGTACTGTTTGTTTCCCTTGAAAAATAAATAAATAAAACCTATCTAAATCGATTTATAACCCCCAAAATCCCTACATACGGAATTTCATGAAAATATTTGGAGCCGTTTCAGACATTCAGATTAATTATTTATTTATTTATTTATTGGACAACTAACATTAGATACATTTTAATTCCTTAAATTATATTAGACAAATCTCATTGTAAATGCTCTATTAATTAAAAGTTATCACGTCATTCGTATTAATTCGAATATTAATAAATTATATATTGTAAAAAATCTCTTTTGCTGGGAGCTTCACTGCTCACTAGGTACACTACAATAATGCAATAGAGAATTACAAAAATACTACAAAAAGCAATAATTATAATCCACCTTTATCCGTCTTTGGTAGCCAATGTACATAATAGACACATCGACTTGCTAAATGGCATGACCATTTAATAATTTATAGAAGTAGGCGTTACTTTGCGGAGATCCATAATACAAAATTAATAATAAAATTATTTAATTTATTTATCGCTTTGCGATTTTGTCGTGGAGTCTATGTTCTGATGATGCTTCGGTTGCGAGACGAAACGATTGTTGAGTTTGTGATAGTGAACGTGAATGTGTGTAGTGTTTATGTATGGTGGTGCGGTGGTGGAGGTTTGTACATGTGTTTTTACGAATCCCGCATGTATCAGGTATGAAAACGGATTGTCCACTCTACTATTAGCATTATATATATTTTCTACCTTACTTCATCGCGGATTATAGCAAAATAATTTTATTATTACTTTTGTATTATTGATCTCCGCAAAGTAACATCTACTTCTATAAATTATTGGAACGGTCAGTGTTGTATGATTATATTTTTTTTAAATACCTATTCAACTTTTTTTTCGTTTAAGTTTAATATATATTAACTCAATAAAATATTAATTATAATAATAATATTAAAAAAAATTAATTTATTAATTAATTCAATAACTCAATAATAGTATTTACGCGGCAAAAATTTTTTGATACACTGATTTCCACGCGAACAAAACTGCGGGCAGCTAGTTGTATTATAAAATAATATAAATTAAATATAATTAATCTAAATCACTTCAAGTATTGTTCGGTGCATATTAGCACCTTACACATAACAGTATAACATAGCATAAATACGGACGCGCGGCGCCGCCGCGTTCAGTTTGCATACGTCTACCAGCAGCGCGAACAACGCGCGCCCCCCGGCATTTATAGTTTTAAGAGCATTAGTTTATAGTAGCATAGTTTAAGTAATCAATTATCATTAGTTTTATTATATGTTTGGGTAGAAAACAATTCTTCTCCTTACAAGTATGATTTTGAGAATTCTAAAAGAATAATTAAATTTAATCTGTGCATCAATCTATGGTCATTAAGAAAGCGATAAAATAAATTATCCTTAAATTGCATCTCTTAATCTACGTATGATATAAATATAATTTTTAATTTCTTTTTTGCACTATCTAAATGTTTTTCCGGTTAATTATATACGTTTTGGTATACTAAAGAACGGAAGACAAAAATGATAACAGTTTTTGGACGTTAGTGTTAGTTAGAGTTTAGTTTATTTTAAATAATAAGCGTTTGTTTATTGAAGCTAATAAAAAAATATTTATTAATAATATTAAATTTTAAATATAATACAATGGGCTACAGTTCTGAGGTTATAGTTTAATAGATGGCAACAGGTAATTACCAATTTATTTTTTATTTGTTACAACAAAACGCTTATTATTTAAAATTTCATACAAAACGGTCAACTACTAGTACATCTATCTATCTATCTATCTAATTTCGGGGACGCCTGTCGGTGCAGGGCGGGTGGTCAGCTCCTATGCCGGACTATTCCACCCATTTCCCCATGTTGGGGCAAGGGTTTCACTGCTGTCCCGACAGTGTCACCTGCTCTAATCTACCCGTGGCTTTTACGAACCTGATCCCTGAAGGAGATATTTGTCAGATCCTCAACTTCAATTACATCCTTACCTAGTATCTCCCATCTTACCAGCGAGTACATAGGGCACTCAGCCATAAGGTGAAGACTCGTGTCTTCCTCTCCACACTCTGAGCACGCATCATCTTCTGTTATTCTCATTCTCATACTAAGTAAGTAAGTAACGGCCTGTGTTACTATCCCACTGCTGGGCATAGGCCTCCTCTCTCCATTTTTGGAGAGAAGGGTTGGAGCTACGACCTGCCACGCTGCTCCAATGCGGATTGGTAGGTTACACATATCCCCGGAATTCTCTAGAGATATCCAGGTTTCCTCACGATGTTTTCCTTCACCGAAAAGCGTGTGATAAATTGCAATTATCAATTAGACACATAAGTTTTAATAGAAAAACTCATTGGTGTCTGCCCGGGTTTGAACCCATGATCGTCTCTAGAGATTCACACGGTCGCACCGCTAGGCCATCACAGCTTGTCATTCTCATACTATTACATATTCAATTACTGGTGCACTTACCTTAGTTAATATATTAAAATAAAACACCTTCTTATATCATTTATAGCGAAATATATTTATTACTTTTTTTACTCAACTTACTATTGAATACTAAAACCTATCCGATAAGACAAAAGACAAACAAAGAAAAACAAATTAGTATTCAAACGTCATATCAAGCTTGTTTTCCAAAATACGTAAATATTTAAAGTTAGTTTTTGTTTTATTATTAACTAGCTATGCCACGCGTTGCTGTGGCTGGAGTCTGGTTTTCGAATTTCCCTCGAAACAGAAAACAATTTAAAAGAATGCTCCGATCGTCACCAAAAATTTTACCATCTTACGCTGGATCTAAGGATTGTTTTGCAATTTTCATAAATTAGGTCCAGCTGTTTCAGAGTCTATATAGGACGTTTACAAAATAAAAAAAAGAAACTTCAAAAAAAAACTTGTTGGGTAGGTAGGGCTCGATCCTAGGTATTTTCATTTCTCGAAACCGCCCGTTCCCCGAATAAGCTACGCTAACTTGTCAATTTACGTTAAAATAAGTGTAAAATAAAATTTAAATGTTATTATTTTTTTAATGTCCAAATAACAGGGATAAAAAGATTTTTTTTATAGCCATATCGAGTTTTCTCCCCCAAAGCCCCCTACGAGATTCCGAAAAAAGTATTTAGAGTGACCCAATAGATCCTGTTTGGTGGCGATCGGAACATTCTTTTAACTGTTGACTTCTGTTTCTAGGGGAATTCGAAATCGAACTCAGCCACAGCAACGCGTAGCCGGACAGCTAGTTGTTTATCAAAAAATGATCCTCGGAAAAAATCGAATCTGCGACCCTCGGAGCTGAAAGCTTAACTAGTCTAGATTAATTAGCAGTTATATGAAACTTATATTGCTTCGTGACCATGACATCGGCCGTCCCTCCACGCGCTGATATCAAGTTTTGGAATATCATCGCAACTGCAAATTTCATTCCTGAAAAATTTATATGTACATAAATGAGTGAATAAAGATGTTACAACATGTTTAAAATACAACTTCCTTAGGTTAATAACATAAAATAAACATTGTCGCTGTCAATGTGACGAATATCGTTTTATCTTTAATAATTAAATATATAGAACCTGGGTGACCGAGCCGAGGTAATTTTTTACAAAATGAAAAAATCTTTTTTTCATTTTGTAAACTTCACAACTTCAAAAAAAAGAAAAAATATTGAATAGGTGGGGCTCGATACTAGGTATTTTCATTTTTCAAGACCGCCCGTTCCCCGAAAGAGCTACGCTGGCTTGGCAGGTTACGGCAAAAATAGTGTTTTATATTAAATTTTAATGTTAATATTTTATTAATATCCAAAAACAGGGATATAACTAGCCATTTCCGAGATTCCTAAAATATATATCGTTTCGTATCGTTCTATAATAGTTTCGCCTCGCAACCGAAGCATCATCAGGAGATAGACTCCACGACAAAATCGCAAAGCGATAAATAAATTAAATAATTTTATTATTACTTTTGTATTATGGATCACCGCAAAGTAACGCCTAATTCTAATAAACCTAATTCTATAAATTAATTATAAGTATATTTGTATTCTATTGTCTTACCCTGGACCCGGTATCAGGAAGGCTTTTGGCTGTATTTCGGTTACTTTATCCCCCACATCGCATAACAATCTTGCTACACTTGCTTTCCTTATTTCCAATAATTGTTCTGGAAAATTTAATTTAATACAGAAACTTCAATCGAGAAAAAGCACTCATTAAGCGATAACGGTGTTAACATTAAAATAAATATTGGAAACGTTAATTCATGTACAGACTATAGGCTGACGGTTTAACTCAGACCTCGCCTGCGGGGTAGAAGGGCCTACCTCCACGTAGGACTTTACTTCTTGTATACAACGCTATGGGCGCTTGCCACTCGCACCTACCTCAATCCCCGTTTTGTCCTACTTCCTCGCCCTTATACCCCGCAGGCGAAGTCTGGGTTAAACAGTTAGCCTATAATGTAAGGAATTGTTTGTTACATAGATAGAAAATGTTTAGAAACATTTGACAACATCAAATTGCGTCGAAGCTATGATTTAGTTTCCGAGATGTTCGTAACGAACATGGAAGAACATTTGATCATTGGATTAGCTTTTATTTGTTTAACAAGAGCATATGGCCGGCACATAAGGAAATTATAATTATGGTTAATATCTATTTATAATCCTTGACGCTAACTCATAGTATGTACGCGTTATCAATTAAGTGGCTAGGTTTTTCAAGACCGAGAAAATAAATGATCTCGGAGAAAATAAAATAAACCCATATTCATATATAACTAATGTAAGGATAACTGTTCAGGATGTGCCACAAATGAAACTCCGAATACCCTTTTTACCATATATTCTTAAACACAACAGCACGGTAGCGCCATCTTTTTGAATCGGGCAACGGGCTTGGTATTATATCATTATAATACCAAGCCCGTTGCCCGATTCAAAAAGATGGCGCAAGCCCCCGTCAAATTGAAGTTTGATCGTCTTACAATTCTCTGACGGATGTCACGTGGGTTGGATAGCCGTTTACCCAAGTGACATCCGGCACAGACTAACAATAATTTATCTAACACTAAATACCTATAGTCATCATGCCTCTTACATTAACTTACAAAATGTGAATGTACGCGAAGCAGAGCTAGTATACAATTGAAAAAAAAACAAGTAATAACATTAACATTTGGACCAGGAAAATAACGCCGGAAACAAATTAACTCAATTTTCGTCTAGAATGAAGAATCTTAAGTTATCACGCTTATTTACTGCCTAAATATGAATGTAAACGCGAAGATGAACAAGTAAGAAAGCTTAACTTTTTAAGCAAACAAATAAAAAATTGTGTCAAATTAAAGTTATCTATATCTTGTATTCTTACCGATAGTGAACGCGTTAGGTCGGTCCCTCCTCTCATACCAGTGCCTATCGCTGACAATAGTCCTCTGCAGCTGTTCTACCATCAAGCAGTAGAAGGTGGCTGGCGCTAGACCATTTGATATCGGCCTCTCTATCCACATTCCAGCTATTAGATCTATATCTTTCACGTTTTGATACAGCTCTTTTAACAGCTCTATTCTCTGCAAAAACAAACTTTATTAAATTATCTGTGTAGAAGTTAATTTTGTTATTTGTCTGTGGTTTCCAGCTCATTCTATATAAAGTCAGGTTGGCGTTGGATTTGAACATTTTGTTACTGGCTTCCCAGTTGTACGAAAGCGCTACGGTTCACAGACAATGTCTTTGTTATTTAAAATACTAGTTAAATAATACTTCTGTTATTGTATTTCTTTTATTTAAATAGTATTGTAATTTTAACACTAATCTATTTCTTATTTATTCGACTAACATCTAGTATCAGAGATAAATATCGTTAACTTATAGACATGTAGGCTTTTTTGGAACGCTAATCCACTACACTATGTTTATGTATATGAGACTATTTTTCTTAAAAAGGGTTGTCTGAAGGAGATTACTAATCAGTGATAAGACTGCCCTTTATACGCTTTAGCTTATCATTAGTTTTATAGTTTGCTTTCTTTCTATTTATAGTGTTATTTTGTGCAATAATATTTATGTATCTAATTTTCACTTTGCCATATCATATACTTACTTCAGGATCTATAGCCTGCGTCAAATCTTCGAATGTATTAATGATTTCTCCGAAACAAAACTGCCTGTACTGTACGTAGGGCGCTATTCCAAAATATCTGTTCTTCGATAAATCACTGGAAGTAATGTCTGCTACTAATTGCAATGTACCCAGGCCTATTTCTGCAATCTAAAATTCAATTTCAAAATATTATTTAAATAAACTTATAAACAAATGCTTTTGAATCGTCAACTGTTCGGAAAGCTATTGCTACCGCGAAGTCCCAGCAAGTAACGCGGCGGTTGCCCTTTTAAAAATATAATTCTTAATACTAGTTACATTTAGTGATTAGTTTTGTACAAGTTCGAAGAGAGCTATATCCGCACATTCTTATCATCTAAGTAATCCTCATCCTCTGGTGAAGATCCCATGAAGAGACCTATGCCCAGCAGTGGACCTCCATCGGTTGAGAAAGAAGAGAAGAAGAAGAATTATTCCTCAACAGTGTAATAGGCTTTCTGTAGCAGTCTCTCTTTAACAGTGTTTTTAAACTGCTGTAATGGCAAAGCTAAAATTGATTGCGGAATTTTATTATACAATCTTATACCCAAAATATTAACAAAACGATTTTGAAAATTCCAAAAGAGTTTAATTAATTTTCCGCCGGTTTGGTAATAGTTATTACAACAAAAAAATTGTTACAATATTAAATGTAAATGTAAAGGCTAATATTATTATTTCAAAACACTGCTTTGAATAAACACTATAGACCAATGGTCCTAGCTACGCCACTTCAAATAAATTTCGATAAAGTATTGCTATTTTCATCAATACCTTGAATAACTTCATAAATTCCAAAGTCAACCTGTATGTCTGTTACGCTTACATATTTCGCTGGAACAATATACAACAATTTGGTACAATTGAAGCTTATATACCTGCTTAACATATAGAATATAGAATTCCTGGTTTTCACTCGGAAAAAGGGAAAAATATACAGTACACAATTAAAGATTTTACATTCGTTTTATGTTTGTGATAAACAAAGATCCATTGAGATCTACGTCGACAATGACGTCTGAAATAATGGAGTTAGAATGGCTCTTGAATATGATTGATGACTCGCTGGCAGCAAGCGTCAAAAAAACTCTTCCACTTTTTGTTTGGTTGAAAGATCATTGTTTTAAAGGGTCTAATGATCAAAATTACTTTTAAATATAAAATACTTTTAAAATACCGTCAATCTATACTTTTTATAAAACAAAATTCCCAACATCGATCTGTCTGTATGTGAACGATTTTCTCAAAATCTACTAAACGGATTTTTGTATGGTTTTTACTAAACGGTAGTGCAATTATTGAGAAAAGTTGAGGTTAATAGTAAATTACATTAGAATTCCCGCGGAGTCAGAAATTTACGCGGGAAAATATTTGTGACACAGTGATTTTCACGACAAAGCCGCGGACATAGCTAGTTATATATAGAGGTTCGTACCGACCATAGGATATTAATTTTAATTCCAGGTTCCCACACATCTTAGCAGCCTAAATAGAAAATTTCAGCTAATTTAGCCACAGGAATTATTTTTCATTTCGAATTCAAGATACATGATATAGGGTGAATGACCGTACCCGTTCTGTTCCATTTCGTATGTAATGCATGACCTTGACCGGGAAACTAAACTGTGTGTAAACAAGTGCGAAGGAGACAAAACTTTAATGTTATTATTTTGTCCTGATTTTGAACAAGCGCAAATTGGTAGTGTCCTTTTATCAATTCTACTTCCTTTAGGACCCTTTTTGATCTGATGATATTTATTTAGATATACCGCGTGGTATCCGACTGAGTAGCATAAATCACCCTCATTTCTTGCCGAGATGTCGTAAAAGGCGACTAAGGTAATACGATCCGCCGTGTGGTATTCGGTTGAGTAGAATAGACCAACCTCATTTCTCACCGTGGTGTCGTAAAAGGTGACTAAGGTAAGTCGACCCGTAGTGTTGTATCCGGCTAAGTAGAAAAGACCATCCTCATTTCTTACCAAAGTGTCGTAAAAGGCGACTAAGGTAAGTTGGCCCACCGTGTGGTATCAAGTTGTGTAGAAAAGATCACCCTCCTTCTTACCATGGTGTTGTAAAATATGACTATTATAACATATAGTAGCATATTTATAACATGTTGTGCCAACCCCACTTAGAGTGGGATAAGGGCAGGAGGATTATGATGATATTTATTTGGATCTGTGTATACTACACACTAGCAATCGCCTGCGGCGCCGCCCGCGTGGAAAGATTAAAACCGTAATTTAGTCTTTTAATAACCATGAAAATGGTCAAAGTGGATCAACCTTAAAAGCTAGACATATGCTGTCGCGGACTTTTATTTAGAACTTTTAGAGGGGAAAAATTTTGTAATACATGATTTTTGAATAATTAACTGAATAACGTACGCAAAGAAAGCTTTAAATTTTGCCGTTTACGAACTATTTTTTATTGCTGCTCCTCTCCTATTCATTTTAGCGAAATGTTATGGTCTATATATAGCCTTACTCAATAAATTGACAATCTTACACTGAAAGAATTTGTGAAATCGGTCGGTTTAATTGAGATTAGCGCGTTCAAACAAAAAAACAATCAATCAAACAAACAATTTAGCTTCATATATTAGTATAGAATATCCATCAATGCCCGCAAGTTACTCACATCTGGATCGACAACGGTGTCAATTTTCGCGCCCGGTTGTCTGAACGCCCCTTGGGTTATGTAGTCGATGTTGTCGTCAATCGCCAAATACCCGGTCCGTAGAGTGAGGTTGGCAATCCGCATGTTTTTCAAATAGTTACCGTGCACGTCGTACATTCTGAAATTCACATGTATGTTTTAAAAAAATATTTCTGAAGAGATCTATGAAGAATCATAGATAGATGCAGTCATAGAGATATTTTGCTATAATTCGCGCTTTTTAAGAAAATCTATGTAATGCTAATTGCAAAGGCATTACTTTGCGATTTTTATTTAGTGAAGAAGTATTCCAATCGGATCAGTGGTTTTCAAGATTAGCGCGCGAAAATTAGAGCAAGAATTTTAAATTTTTTAGGAATTAAAAAAAGTTTTCATAAGATTAGTAAATGTAAATTAAATGTGAAATATATTAAAATATTATCTCTACGATTACATTATTTGTATAAATGAGGCTTGTAAAATTTCAAAATTGTCACAATGTTTAGGTTAGTTTTGTTTATATTATCGGATATACTCGTAGGTAACATGTGCTTTTACATAATTGCCGTTATTATTGATATTCTCTTCAATCATACATATTTTAGCAACTTATGGAATCTTCTAGAATAGTCGAGTATCAAATAAAACGGACCTTGACCTTCAAACTAAACATACGCGGACTTTGTCAGCGGCCTTAAACGCGCATATGGGCGGACCTGGAATACTTCTCGAAGATTTGTTTGGACTTTGTACAAAGGCAAGTCATTCGTATGTAGTCAAGCGGTTCCCAAACAGTACGTTCAATTCTCAATTGTAAATAAAAGTGATAATGAAGAAAAAGATTTTAAAAACGAGAACCGCGATTTCTATGTGCATAGTTTTTCACTATCTTTCTTTTTCTTTCTATATAACCCGTATTTCTTTTCTTGTCTTTTTCCTTCTGTTACTCAAAGGTTATCTGTTACCTTAAGGTTAGTTAGTTAGGCTCTCTTTATTAGTTTTTTTATTAAAAGTGTTTTTAAACTGCCGTAATAGCAAAGCTAAGCTTTACTGCCGAATTTTATTATAGAATCTTATACATAAACCCACAAACGACTTAAGTACTTTACGTACCGCAAGCTTATGTCGGTTCTTACTTTGTCTATTATATACATCGCCAATCTTGTTATAAATATGTATTCTTATGCACCAAAATTGAAAAAATACACTGATTTGCATATGTGCATTTCATTAGAACCCCAGTTATTGACAAAAACAAGTTTACATACTTAACTATGCCCTCTTGGATGGTATGGGTCCAGCGCAAGGCAAACGCATATTCCAAAGACACCTGAGGTATGATGTCTTCGTTGTACACATCTCTGTAACCTGGAGTCGGAGATAAAACTCCCTCTTTGATTAGGTTTTCTTTTCCTACAAAAAAATTGCAATTATAAAATCGATTGTTTGGATTTGACTAACTTAGAGTTACGTCGAGACCTGTAAAAACCACTAACCTGTAATTATTCCATAGTTAGACCTCTATTTTATTTGGGAAGATGGAATAAATATTGGACGCTTAGTATTAAACTGACCTAACTCAAACTTAGGTTTAATTGAATTAGATACACTGTAATCTTTTTTTTAATGGCATTTATGACATCACACTACAAACTATTAGAAAAGCAACTGTTTTCGTCCTCTTCCAAGTATAAATGGCTTTTATACTCACGAGTTTGTATTATTTTTGAATTAGGTCATTTTAATAATAAGCGTTGCGATATATTTTACATACACAACATTTAATGTCCCTACTGTTAACCGTCGAGGAGTTCCCACGTCTGGAGCCAATCCTGACAGCATAAGGTCATGCTTATCGAGACTAGACCAGTATAAACAGTTTTAGCTCAATCGGACACCGGAAAAGTAGGTCAAATTAATTTTAACTTATTTAGTCCACCTTCACATACACACGGTAAGTTAAATAAATGTTTTTAAAAAGAGGCTGATACAGTAAGCCTACTTTATAGTTGAGGATTTCTTAGATGATAAGAATACGTGGAAATAGCTACTCCTGTACAAGACAGTAATTACTAAATGTAAATAGTAACAAGAATTATATTTTAAAAATAGCAACCGCAGAGTTTGTTGCTGGCTTTTCTCGGTAGGAACAGCTTTTCGAAGCACTAGCGTTGATTCAAGAGAACTTGTTTACAACTTTACTTGAATAAAGAATATTTTGAATTGGAATTATTAGATTACTAGCAATCGCCAGTGTTTCCGCCCGCGTGGAAAGAATAAAACCGTAATATAGTCTTTTGATAACCATAAAAATGGTTAAAGTGAGTTAACCTTAAAAGCTAGATATATGTTGCCGCGGACTTTTATTTAGATCATTTAGAGGGGAACAATTTTGTAATACATAATTTTTGAATAACTATCACCGTTTACTCAGCGCAAGGAAGTCTTTAAATTTAGCCGTTTTCGTACTATTTTTTATTGCTGCTCCTCTCCTATTCATCTTAGCGTAATGTTATATAACCTATAGCCTTCTTCGATAAATCGACTATCTTACACTGAAAGAATTTAAAATCGGTCCAGTAGTTTATGAGATTAGCACATTCAAACAATCAAACAAACAAACTCTTCAGCTTTATATATTAGTATAGATATACCGAGTAAAACCGGATGTAGTTCATAGAGGAATATCTGCATAGCAACAGCGATGTTTATCTCCCGGGCCGTGTAGAACAGCATGTCGTCGTCCCAACAGGGGTTGATGGTGGCTAGCTGAGTGGCGATGTGGTTGTGATATCGCCACATCCAGATAGAGAACAGGTTCGATCCCAATATAGCGTTGCTTCCAACCTCGCCTGGAATTTAAGCACATGTTTAGTAAATCAATTTAGTCACGCTAAGATAAATAGGAAAACGGCAAAATTTAAAGCTTTTTTTGCGTGATCTGAGTAAACAGGAAAATTATAAATTATAAAAATGCATGGATTTAAAAATCCTTCCAGCTTCATATAAGACTGCAGCCAAAAATACAAAAAGAAATGTAAAAAAAAATGACAGCGGTTCTTACAATATTCGACAAATCAAAAATGTCACTATAATCTGGAGCGTAAAATTAAGCTTTCTCATTATTAACATAGCCTTCAACTTTGTTGCTAGCTTTAATAGTAATTAATTAGTAATAGCTTTAACTAACTCAGCTTAAGTTATTTAACTTTAAATACAACAGTTGAATTTTCAAAAAAAGATACACCTAGTTAAGAATCAATGGGGCTACAAAAATTATTTTCTTAAAGTTATACTGTTATCAATAATGTAATTTTTAACATGTTCCCGAAGGAATAGGAAGTACCCAGCTCGCTGCGGTGAGCTTTATTTTAAGATATATTAATTACAGTTAAAAAAATTGTTCAATTTCCGCAAAACTTTACAGAATTATACGCTGGCTAAACCTAAAAGTTATCTGAAAATTTCATTAAAATCGTTCCAGCGTTTTTGGAGCCTCTAAGGAATATATATATTTATCTTTGTGTGTTAAATCTTTTTATTCCTCGCATTATACAATTACCAACAGCGATTGCCAAAATTGAAAGTTTTTTTCTCTGAACATGATTAGGGCGTGGTATTTCGCATGATTATTTCGGTTTAATTAACCGATTGAATGCGCAGTAATTAGTTACATTGCTCGTAAAGGAAATTGAAGCTAAACCGGCCTACAAGACTTACGCAAACGATGTATGTTAAAAAAATCATATTACCTATAAATCGGGTACAGCGTTTTATATGAACATACTTGTAAATTGACCTACTTTCAGCTCTAACGGGTGCGTGTTTGAGTACCGCCGACGGCCAAGATTTTCCAAAAACAATCAGGTTATGCTTATCATAAACATGCATTGTCATTGACGCTAGACCAGTATGTAAATTTTTAGCTCAATCGGACACCGGGAAGTGGGTCTTTAACTTGCAAGATCCCACCTTCACATACATACTCGGCAAGTTAAAAAGTGAAAAGTTAAAAAAAATCGCGGCCATTTTACAATAGGTATTTGCTATCCAGCAGATAAACAAAATAACAGCCACATGATCTACCTGTTAACTTATTAGGGACTTTAAGTGCTGAATAAGCCTATCAGAAACCTGGGAAACGCAAAATTCCGAGATATGTATCAGATATGTTCCGAATAAGCTAAATAATAGGTTTCCCTAACTGGAGACCTTCAGACGTTCCAAACGGAGTATATCGGACTCCTTACTTACAGGTTCCCGACATGGTCGATGTATCTGGTGCTCCTGATGCACCGTTTAGCGGAGGGGGACTCTTTCGAGAGATCCCTAACTGGAAGAGGTATCTTTGGGATCAGAGCTGTCATCGGCAGGGATGGGGGCAACATGTACAACAATATTATGTCCTTGCCATCACAAACGTGGTAGAGCACACAGATCATTTTAGTCAGTGCGAGTCTGACGTAACCGCCGCCTATCCCCGTCAGGCGGTACCCATAAGGGGTTTTGTCCTGTATAAATAAAAATAGTTTACCGTTACAATATACTTGCCTACATCATGACATCTAGTTTCCAGAGGCAGCTGATTCATGAGGCATACTTGCTGAGCGCTTTCATAATCGTATGTCGGCAGCCAAATTCTTCCGTCGACTATTTCATATTTCAACAGACCACCGTGCAAAAGTCGCACTTTAGTGAACAAATTCTCCAAAGTTTGTCCATAAATTTGCGATAAATCAAATAAAGAAGTCGATGATACTATCTGTTGAAAAGAACTTTCCATTATTTACAGAATGTTACTTTGGGAAGTTCTACAATACAAAAACATAATGATTTTTATGAATTTAAATTTGTTACATGTTACAAATAATAAGGCATTAATAAACAAAATTCATCATCTTCTTGCCCTTATCCCACTCTAAGTGGGGTCGGCACAACATGTTATTAACATGCTGTCACATGATTTGGCTGCTTTTTTATGACCGGCCGCCTACCTGACGTCAACTTACCTCTGTTGTATTTTACGACACTTCGGTAAGAAAGAGGGTGGTCAATTCTACTAAACCGGATACCACACGGTGGGTCAACTTACCTTAGTCGCCTTTTACGACACCTCGGTAAGAAATGAGGTTGGTCTATTCTACTCAGCCGGATGCCACACGGCGGGTCGACTTACCTTAGTCGCCTTTTACGAAATCTCGGTAAGAAATGAGGGTGGTACTATTCAGCCGGATACCACACGGCGTAATAATAAACAAGATTATTAAAAGAATAACTTTGGTGGTGACTTGTCCTGCATGTATAAGGTATGTGAATATTGCCTGCTTCATACACTTAGCATTCCATAGATTCTCTTAACAAACGCGTATTACAGCAAAATAATTCTAATGCAACTTCTGTTTAAGTCACTTACCCTTTCAGGAGGATTATTCGATCCGGTACATCCGGTTGATTGAAATGTGAAAGGACGTGTTAGATTTAGACAGCGGATGTTGGTAAAGCGGTGCACTGGGTCGTCATCGGGTACCGTTATGACGGTACACTCTGGGTCGAGCTTCCCTATTTCTTCACAGCAATATGTCTTCCATAAAACGTAATTGACTGTAATCACATAATAATTACATTTTTCCGCTAACATTGCAAACGCAGGCTAAACCCTACGAGATTTATCAAAATAATGTACCAAGTATTTGTACACCTTGAAAAGCTCTACAGAAAAGTCCGCAATGGTATATGTCTATCTCTTATGGATAACCCACAATAGCATTTTTTGTCATTTACTTTTTACGAAAAATAATGTCTTATATTCGAAGCAATTTTTATACAATACAGCATTAATCCTTATCCAATTAAGTACCTTAAATAAATTGTTGAATTAATATAGATCAATATGGCAAATGAGAAGATTCGTAGAAGAACCAAAGTAACCGATATAGCTCATTGAGTCGCAAAGCTGAAGTGGCAATAGGCGGGGCACGTAGTACGTAAAACTGATTGGCGTTGGGGTCCGAAATGCTGGAATGGCAACCTAGTACTGGAAAGCGTCTGTAGACCCCAGCGAGGTGGACTGACGATGTCAAAAAGGTTGCGGAGAGCCGCTGGTTACAAGCGGTACAAAACGTGCGGTGTAGAGTTTCCTTAAAGAGACCTATGTCCAGCAGTGAAACGACCATCGGTTGAGAAAGAAGAAGACATTGCGTTAGATCAATCAATACAACACAGCAGTTTATCGACTTCAAAACAAAGCTTATTATTGATGAATAAAGCCGGACGTCCATCACCAGCTAAAATAAGTTTATTTAGTTTAAATCGCATCATTGAGCCATTTTTGTGTGTTTACGCTAACTATGCCAAACTAACTGAAATATCCCAACTTGGCTAAACTAACTTTTGTCTTTTACGCCGATCTGAAGCTACGCAAACTAAGCTGAACCCTTTTCATCGTTTTAAGTTACCTTGCGTTTCGTTTAACATTAACATAGTTATCGCTTACTTTTAGGTTGACGAACAACTATTTCCTAGTTTAGCTTAACTCAGTTCATTGGGCTTCGAGCCTTATTATTTTAGCTGGCGCTAGACGTTCAGCTTAATATCCAAGACCTAGACCCCGACCCCGTACCGGAAAGCGCACTGTCGGAAAACCCCCTACTAAATGGACAGACGACCTAAAAAGGGTCGCGGGGAGCCGCTGGATACAAGCGGCACAAAATCGTGTGTTCTGGAGATCCCATGAAGAGATCTATGTCCAGTAGTGGACGTATATCGGTTGAAGAAGAAGAAGAAGACGTTCGGCTTAATATCCAAGATACACATTTCAAGCTCAAAATTGTTCAAAAAAATTTAAGTTTTGCACTCCTTTCAATAATTATTATATGCTCACATGTGTCGTGAAAAGAGACGATATCTCCTGACATGAACACCCAGTAATGTGTGACGAGGTGAGTGAACTGCTGGTTAGGCTGTCGGCCTTCGTGTAGAAGTGTGGTGCGAACTTGTCTACTCAACGGCAATTCATCTCCAGTGCAACTTTTTCTTGCGTCACTTTCTGAAAACAACCTTTATTATTTAAATGAGTTATTAGTATATATATTTAATAATTAAGCATGCATTAGGTTTTGGGGAGAACCATTAATCTAGCTAAGTTTTATTTCAAAAAATTCGTTTTATCCCTGTTTTTGGGCATTAAAAATTCTAAAATTTACATTGAATATATAAAACACTATTTATACCGTTAATTGTCAAGTCAGCGTAGCTAATTCGGGGACGGGTGGTCGCGAAAAATGAAAATACCTAGGTTCGAGCCCAAACTACCCTATTACTTTTCCTTTTTTTTTAAGGTTTCGCTAATGCTGTAAGGTGCAAAACAGGATTATTTCGGTATCTATTTTATCCATAACATGACCAATTTTTTTATAATCCTAGTAATGTATAACACCTTTTGTGTAAACTTCTGGAACTTAATCTAAAAGTATAAATAGTACAATGTAGTCTTTTAATTTTTACAAATTTTAAAATCTGTATTTATCTCATAACAGTATTTCATAAGACATCATATAAGACAAATTGTTTATTAATAGAATACTTACCTCCTTCAAATACAAGCGGCAACACATGGTAGCCGGGAGTATGGGGTACTCCTCTATTAGGATTCTTGAGGTTATTGCAAGATCCATCTATACGTCTTCCTTCATTGGGATCGCATGGATCTATTTCGTTAGTGCACCAACTGTATTGGAATGTGAACTTAGTTATAAGGGAAATTACCAGAAAGTCAAAATTTAAAATGTCTTTCATATTTAAATGAGTTAATGTCTATAATATGTATAATACCTGGTTACCCGAGCCTTACTCGGTATTATTTTACAAAATAAAAAAAAGACTTCAAATAAAAGTAAAAAAATAATTAGGGAGTTGGAATCGATGCAAGTATTTACATTTCTCAAGACTGCTTGTTCCTCGAATAAGCTACGCTGACTTGACAGTTTATGGTAAAAATAGTGTATTATATTCAATATAAATTTTAGTATTTTGTAGTGCCCTAAAAAAGGAAAAAAACAAATTTTTTAAAAGTAAAACCTAGCTAGGTCGATTTTTCCCCTTACATGCTGAATTTCAGGAAAATCGTTGAAGCGGTTTCCGAGATTCCTAATAAATATACTCATTTAAATATTAAAGAAAGATATTCGAAATCTCGGAAACGGCTCCAACGATTTTCATGAAATTCAGCATGTAGGGAAGAAAAATCGATCTAGCTAGGTTTTATTAAAAAGTAATGTCGTTTTATAATTTAAATATTAAAGATTGTAACAATTGTGATGGAATTGTGCATAAAAAATAAAATGATACTCACTATGTCGTATTCCTCATTATATGTTCTATATATTCATCTGGCGATAGAACCCTCCCTGAATACGAATCGTACACTAATGAAGGCATTACTTCAGTCGTAAGTACCAGTAGGAAGAAAAAAAATACATTTCCTTTACTCTGAATCATCATATAAATTTGTGCGCTGAAGCCTGAAATAATACATCATTCATCAAAGTCATCATCATCCTTATAACACTCTAAGTGGGGTCGGCACATGTTACAAACATGTTGTCACATGATTTGGCTTCTTTTTTTACGACCGGCCGCCTGCCTAACGTCAACTAACTTTAGTCATATTTTATGATAGCTCGGTAAGAAAGAGGGTGGTCTATTTTACTCAACCGGATACCACACGTTCGGTCAACTTACCTTAGTCGCCTTTTACGACACCTCGGTAAGAAATGAGGGTGGTCTATTCTATTTAGCCGAATACCACACGCCGGGTCGACTTACCTTAGTCGCCATTTACGACACCTCGGTAAGAAATGAGGGTGGTCTATTCTACTCAGCCGGATACCACACGGCGGGTCGACTTACCTTAGACGCCTTTTACGACACCTCGGTAAGAAATAAATCATCATCATCCTCCTGCCCTTATCCCACTCTAAGTGGGGTCGGCACAACATGTTACAAACATGTTGTCACATGATTTGGCTTCGTTTTTTACGACCGGCCGCCTGCCTGACATCAACTTGCCTTAGTCGTATTTTACGACTCCTCGGTAAGAAATGAGGGTGGTCTATTTTACTCAACCGGATACCACACGGCGGGTCGACTTACCTTAGTCGCCTTTTACGACACCTCGGTAAGAAATGAGGTTGGTGCTATTCTATTTATCCGGATACCACACGGCATCCTGAAATAATACTAAGTATCGTTACATATTATACAATAAGAAATCGAAATTCTCAAGTACGGTAGTAAGTAAGTTCTTGTGGAAGGTTTAGGTTCATATCAAATCTAAATAATCTTTAAACAAATAAGCTCTTTCAAGTACTTCTGAATCGTCAAGGATCAATATGATTAATGAAGCTACAACTGGTTCGGAATGTTGCTCTTACCAAGAAGAACCAGAAAGAATCGGCGGTCAATATTTTAAACATTTTCAATTTTACATTATTAAACCGCAGTCTTGTATGAAGCTTAAAGGATTTTCAAATCCAGGCTTTTTTATCATCCAAATAATTTTCAATTGTGTTATTTGCTTTACGTTATACTCAATTGAAATCTTATGATGACCTAAATGATTATTTAGATTTTATTTTATTTCAGTCACGGTCTTCTACTATCCTATTGGGCCTCTGCTAAACGTTTCTGTAGAAAAGGGTTAGAGCAAAGACCCACCTCGCTGCTCCAATGTGAATTGGTAGATTATACATCATCATCATTCATCACCCCAGAATACTCTAGATATATCCATGTTTCCTCATTATGTTTCCCTTCACCGAAAAGCGTATGATAAATTTAAATCAATTTATATCAAATAAGATACCTAAGAGAAACTCATTAGTACCTGCATGGGTTTGAACTCGTGACAGAAAGCCTACTATACTGTTGAGGATTATTTAGAAGATAAAAATACGTGGATATAAATATTGTCCAACCTTGATAGAAACGATTAAATGTAACTAGTATTAAGAATTGTATTTTTTAAAAAGAGCAACCGCCGAGTTTCTTGCTGGATCTTCTCGGTAGAAACAGCTTTCCGAACCAGCAGTAGAGTTGACGATTCAAAAGCACTTGTTTACAAGTTTATTTGAATAAAGAATATTTTTCTAGGCATTAAATGAAATAAAAATAACAAACTTTTACAAACACTTTCCAATCGCCAAGGATCAATTAACTTTAACAAAGCTACCACTGGTTTGTAATGTTGCTCTTACCATTCCCCTTGACTGATTTGATCACGTAGAGATACTCCAAGATTAGCTATATCTATAATTCTAGAAAACACTTTTACAGACAATTTCTTATCTTTTATATTTAAATGAGTTAATCGTTAGTAGCTAGGTTGTATTAAAACAATCTTTTTATCCCTGTTTTTGCATTAAACAAATACTAAAATTTATATTGAATATATAAAACACTATTATTGCCGTAAATTGTCAAGTCAGCATAGCTTGTTCGAGGAACGGGTGGGCGGTCTAGAGAAATGAAAATACCTAGGATTGAGCCCCATCTACCCAATTATTTTTTTCTTTTTTTTTTAAGTTTCTATTTTTATTCTTTTTTTTAAGCAGGTACTGATATATACACAAACAAATAGTTACCTCAACAACCGTTCTTGCAATGAATAGTTGAGTTGTTTTTTTTATTCAATTCAAGTGATTTGCAGCAATAAAGTAACACATCAATTAAAGTCGAATTACCACTGTTTATAATTGATTGCTAGAAGTTTACAAGTTAACTTGTATGTCGGAATAATGTAACGGTCGGATAGTCATATTTCAGGCCAATTAGCTATATGAATAATTCAATGTTTAGTAAGTGCGAAGCTGTGGTAGCCCAGCGGTAACACCGTGCGACTCTTTCGAGGAGGTCACTGGTTCTAACCCGGGCAGACACCAATGAGTTTTGATGTTAAAACTTATGTGTCTAATTGATAATTGCAATTTATCACACGCTTTTCGGTGAAAGAAAACATCGTGAGGAAACCTGTATATCTTGAGAGAATTCTGGAGATATGTGTAACCTACCAATCCGCATTGGAGCAGCGTGGTAGGTCTTAGCTCCAATCCTTCTCTTCAAAAACGGAGAGAAGAGGCCTATTCTCAGCAGTGGGATAGTAACAGGCCTCTACTTAATAAGTGCGAACGATTCACTTTACATACTCATATAAATGTCCAGTACCTGATTGACCAAGCCTTGGTCGATAATTTTTTATAAAATAAAAAAAAAAAAGTTAAAAAAAAATTGGGTAGGTGGAGCTCGATCCTAGGTATTTTCATTTTTCGCGACCACCCGTTCCCCGAATAAGCTATGCTGACTTAACAATTAACCGTAAAAATAGTGTTTTATATATTCAATGTATATTTTAGTATTTTTTTAATGCCCAAAAACAGGGATAAAAAGATATTTTTTTTAATAAAACCTAGCTAAATCTAAGCTAGCTAAATAAAAAATTTTTCTCCCCCAAAACCTCATGCGTGCTGAAATTCAGGAAAATCGTTGGAGCCGTTTCGGATTTAGGAAAAATATATATATATACAAGATTAATTCATTTAAATATTAAAGATATTATTATTATAAATGCCCGCCGTGTGGTATCCGGGTGAATAGAATAGTACCACCCTCTTTTTTTTACCGAGGTGTCGTAAAAGGCGACTAAGGTAAGTCGACCCGCCGTGTGGTATCCGGCTGAGTAGAATAGACCACCCTCATGTCTTACCGAGATGTCGTAAAAGGCGACTAAGGTAAGTCGACCCGCCGTGTGGTATCCGGCTGAGTAGAAAAGACCACCCTCATGTCTTACCGAGATGTCGATAAAGGCGACTAAGGTAAGTCGACCCGCCGCGTGGTATCCGGTTGTGTAAAATAGACCACCTTCTTTCTTACCGAGGTGTCGTAAAATACGATTAAGGTAAGTTGACGTCAGGCAGGCGTCTAGCCGTAAAAATGCAGCCAAATCATGTGACAGCATGTTTATAACATTATTATGCCGACCCCTCTTAGAGTGGTATAAGGGCAGGAGGATGATGATGATGTGTGTCTGTCTTTCTGTCTGTTACTATTTCATAGAAAATCCGCTAGCTTTGTGATTATTTTATAAAGATAATTAACCTGCCTCGTGGAGCAAACAGTCGACTCGTAGGTGATTTAGCGAGCCCCCGAAATTATCTAAAACACTGGGGACTTTCAAAGCAAACTAATTACTAACTCGGAACTGGCTTGTCTTCTAACACGAAACTAAATAATAGTCCAAGAGACAATTTGTTTGTTAACGACTTCCGCTACATTCGATTTCGATACTTTAATAATAATAAATATATGGGACACTTACACACACGGTCGTCCGTCAACAAAATAAGTAACTTAATACTTGTGTTATGGACAGACAACTGGTGAATATATACTTATATATTTTCTAAATACATACTTAAATACAAATAAACACCCAGGCTCAAAGACCAACAAATTCATTTATAGAAAATGTTAGCCCTCGGCGGGAATCGATCCTGTGACCCGCGGAGCAGAAGGCACGATCACTACCCACTACGCCAACGGGCCAGTCTTTTGACTTGTTCTCACTTCACACGGGAATAAAGTAGTCCTAAGTGGATTATATTAATCTAAGTCATGTGGTACCCGGCTGAATAGAATAGTACCAACCTCATTTCTTACCGAGGTGTCGTAAAAGGCGACTAAGGTAAGTCGACACGCCGTGTGGTATTCGGCTGAGTAGAATAGTACCACCTTCATTTCTTACCGAGGTGTCGTAAAGGGCGACTAAGGTAAGTCAACTCGCCGTGTGGTATCCGGCTGAGTAGAATAGATCACCCTCATTTCTTACCGAGGTGTCGTAAAAGGCGACTAAGGTAAGTCAACCCGCCGTGTGGTATCCGGCTGAGTAGAATAGATCACCCTCATTTCTTACCGAGGTGTCGTAAAAGGCGACTAAGGTAAGTCAACCCGCCGTGTGGTATCCGGCTGAGTAGAATAGTACCACCTTCATTTCTTACCGAGGTGTCGTAAAAGGCGACTAAGGCAAGTTGATCCACTGTGTGGTATTCGGCTGAGTAGAATAGTACCACCTTCATTTCTTGTCGTAAAATACGACTTAGGTAAGTTGACGTCAGGCAGGCCGGTCGTAAAAACGCAGTCAAATCATGTGACAACATGTTTCTAACATGTGCCGATCCCACTTAGAGTGGGATAAGGGCAGGAGGATGATGAAGTAACATATGTATTCACAAAAAATATAGTAAATGAACCAGGTTTTTTAGTTGTCACAGCGCTGTATTATAATTAAGTAAATATTAGTGTTCATTAATGCATTTAATTAATTGCGTAAAAGTTTTAAGCTTTGTTTAAAAGTGATTTTATAATAAAGTTTTTAACATAATTGTATATTTTATCACGTTGTAAAATATCAATTAAACCGTCAAACTTAATAGTTTAATTCTGTATTGATATTGTATATTTTATAGTTTCATAGGGTTGGCGCAAATCTCTTCTGCGTCATAATTTATTTGTACACTAGCTGTGCCTGCAGCTTCGCCTGCGTGGTAATCAATGTATTTAATTGCATATTTTAAACATAAAAGTAGCTGTTGTGAGTTAACAATAAAAGATAGAGACATGTTGTCCCGGATTTTTGTAATATTTTTATAAACTCAAAATTTTCTCGTACATTACTTTAATGTATCTGTTGTAATTTATATAATTAGGCGTTATTTTGCGTAGGTCCATAATTGGAAACAATGATCGTCAGATATTAATTTAATATCTGACGACCATTGTTTCCAAATTTTACACATCTGTCCTAAAAGTTTGAAATTGAATACCTTAGGGCAGCTGGATATAATAAAACAACAACGGCACACTAATTAACGAACAGATAAACGTTACTTCTAGTTTGCTACACGTGTTAAAAGACAAAGTCAACTAAATGGTGGGTTTTAATTAGGTACTATATAACTCTGCCTGCTTGCGTAATGCTTCGCTTTGCGATTTTGCCATGGAGTCTATCTCCTGACGATGCTTCGGTTACGGGGCGAAATAATTGTTGAGATTGTGGTGGTTAATGTGTGCAATGCTTGTGTATTGTTGTGTTATCGGTGGCGGGTAGTGCATGAGTTTTTACAAATTCTGCATGTATCATTATATCTATCATAATCCAAAATGTAATGTCCTGTTATTATGCCACTGGAGGGTGGTCTATTCTACTCAGCCGGATACAACACGGTGGGTCGAAATACCTTAGACCACACCTTGGTAAGACATGAGGTTGGTCTATTCTACTCAGCCGGATACCACACGGCTCAGGGCTATCACAACTTATCACTCTAAATATGTAGATGTAAATAGTGACCGCAAAAAAAACATGTTGAAAACACTGGTTATACCTTGTTAAGTTCCTAGACTATAACTAGCCGTCAGTAATTTATTCCGCGATTAGTCTGGAGTCCACCTTATTGGTTTCATCCCTCCGGCAGTTAGAGTCTGCCCTTTAACCTTGGATTAGGTCAAGTTTCCAACATTACAAGGTTAACGTGATCTCGTAAATCTTTTGTTTATGTAACAAACTTCGTCTCCCGTAAAAGCTAACAATGGCTGAATGCTTATGAATTTTTTTAAGAACAATTCTTGGCGTAATATCTTGATTAAATAATACTTTTATACCATTTTTATATTTAAATAAAAATGCTCAATAAATTACGTTACTGCGAACAAATCTTAATTTAAGTCTGGATTTATAAAACGAAGTATTTTACATATTTCAGCACTATTTACATCTTTATCTATAAAAAAATCTGACACGGGATTTTTATGCGATGTGCGTTTACAATAATCTTCAAAACTCATCATCCCACTCCAGGTGGGGTCGGCACAACATGTTGTCACATGATTTGGCTACGTATTTTACGATAGTCCGCCTGCCTGACGTCAACTTACCTTAGTCGTATTTTACGACACCTCGGTAAGAAAGAGGGTGGTCTATTCAACTAAACTTGATACCACACAGTGAGTCAACTTACCTTAGTCGCCTTTTACGACACCTCAGTAAGGAATGAGGGTGGTACTATTCTATTCAGCCGGATACCACACGGCGTAACATGTATGAATAAATAACATAAATACAACCATAAATAAAACCAAATATCTACTACCCTCTAAATAGTACTACCCTCATTTTTTAACGAGGTGACGTAAAAGGCGACTAAGGTAAGTGGACCCGCCGTGTGGTATCGGGCTGAGTAGAATTAACCACCCTCATTTCTTACCGAGGTGCCGTTAGGGGTGACTAAGATACGTTGACCTGCCATGTGATATCCGGCTGAATAGAATAGACCCGCCATATTTCTTACTAAGATGTCGTAAAAGGCGACTAACGTAAGTTGACGCTAGGCAGTCGGCTGGTTGTAAAAACTAGTAAAACATGTGACAACATGTTTATAATATTTTGTGTCGACCCCACTTAGAGTGGGATAAGGGCAGGTAGATGATGATTTATTTATATAGGTTAGAAAAATGATGTTAAACAAGGTTCGTTACAAAAAGTTTCAATGGCCTATGCAAAACTTTTTAATAATTTATTTTCAATTGCAGTGACAACCCTGGACTTTAAAAACTGTAAGGTCAAGCATTATCTGTGCAATTTATCCAAAGCTGTACAAGTTGTAATAAAAACGGAGTTTATAAAAAATCGACGCAATTTTAGTAAATTTATTTTTAAATCTCTTACTATCATAAAGATAATAAAAAAATCTTTAATATTTAAATGAGTTAATCTTGTATGTATATTGTTACAACATGTTTTTAATACGACCTCCTTCGTAGAGTTAGCGATTATTATGAAAAAGCATTGTGGCTGTCATATTTTTATGTGTCATTCATTGAGTTGTTGCGAAAAGAGTAAATGGGTTGACTCTGGGAAAACTGCTTTTTATTTATTGATTAAGAATAAAGGAGAAATATCGTCGTTTAGTTATATTCAGAAGGGGATGTAACCTAAACTCACAAATAGAGTGGACATACGGAATATCTGGAAATTTAAAGAGTTTAAAGAAAAGACAAATGACGATCAATATCTTGAGACAACGCGGAGAGTGCGAATTTCGTATAATTTGAGAGATAGTTGCGATATGCGATGCTATGGAATAAAAAATGGAGTTTTTATTGGAGAGATTATTGATGGTAATTGGTATTCGGTTAATTAATTCTGTGAGATCAACGTGACGATGTGCTATGTGAGGCCTTAGACGCGCCCGTGACTTTTGTTCGATGGAACTGTCAGCTAGACTGACGATTGTTCTCTGGATCTTTCCAGTTGTAACGATTGTTTTCTAGACTGTGGACATCTGCAACGACTGTCAGCTAGGCTCTGCCTAGAAGTGGTGATTGTTCTTTGAGCGTTATCATTTGCGAGTCTGTTTACGTGTGTATCTGCTGAGTTGGTTGCCACTAATTGAGCTGTGTTATGCCATGACAGTGATTGAGGGTGAGCTTGAGGTGCGAAATGCTTATTGTGCGAAAAGCTTAAGGAGTTGAGGAGTTGAGCTTAAAGAGTTGAGCATAAAGCGTGAGCTTAGAGTTGAGCATAAAGCGTGAGCGTAGTCCTGTCATGTCATGGCATGTGCGGTTTTCTTTTACAGATTAAAAGAGCATGTATTGAGTTTCTTGCCGATTCTTCTCAGTACAATCAGCATTCCGAATCGGTGGTAGATTCATTCCCAGATGTCAGCTTATGAGATTTGCGGGGTCGCAAATGTTGTCAGGATGGTCGACTGTTACAACATGTTTTTAATACGACCTCCTTTGTAGAGTTGGCGATTATTATGAAAAAGCATTGTGGCTGTCATATTTTTATGTGTCATTCATTGAGTTGTTGCGAAAAGAGTAAATGGGTTGACTCTGGGAAAACTGCTTTTTATTTATTGATTAAGAATAAAGGAGAAATATCGTCGTTTAGTTATAATATATTTATATTTTCTGAATCTAAAAAACGGCTCCAACGATCTTCCTGAAATTCATGATGTAGAGGGTTTTGGGGGAAAAAATCTATCTTGGCAGGTTTTATTAAAAAAAAATTGTTTTATCCCTGTTTTTGGACATTAGAAAAATATCAAAATTTACATTGAATATAAAACACTATTTTTACCGTTAACTGTTAAGTCAGCGTAAATCGTTTTATGTCTGTTTTTGGGCATTAAAAAGGTAAAATTTAGAATTGAAAGCAAAGGATTTTTCAGTTGACAACTTAATGTTGCGATAGCCAATAGGTAACGGGCAGACCGAAAATGTTCAAAACCCGGGTTCGAAAACCACATGTAACCGGCGCCTTCTTTCTTTTTTTTTAAATATATTTTTTATATCTTTTAAAAAATTACACCGTTTCTAGTTATTTATTACAATAAAAATATTGTATTCAAAATAGCATTTCTTTATTGAATTTGTTTTACAAAACAGTCTTTATTTTAATAAATCAGCAATCGGTTTTCTCATCCAGGAATCTACGACGAGCCTCCTTGCAGCGATTCCTTCAAACGATTGTTTTCGGAAACCAGCGCTTGGACCCTCAGCTCGTATTTCTCCCTCAACTCCTAAAAAAGAAACATTTGTTTAATCGCCTGGAATCTAGTCCTTTGGGGCCAAGTCAAAGGAGTACGGCCATCCGACCATAAATCTTTAATATTTAATATTTAAATGAGTTAATCTTGTATATATATATATATATATATATATATATATATATATATATATATATATATAATACCATAAGATGAAAGTGTTAGCACTTAGTATTTATTTATTTATGTACCACCAGTTAATATATAACAATTAAATTAAGACAAAGTATACATGGGAATCTTGTTATTGTCTAATCAAAATTGAGTGTTGCAACAAACAAATATAGACTATATCCTAATCCTAATCCTATAGCTATCTATTATCCTAAGTTATAATTAATAACACTTTTGACTGAATTGAGTTTTTAAGTCTTTTTTTGTGTCAGGAAAAGCCATTATGGGTCATCACCGCCCAACGGGGACGAACGGCGGGTATGTCGGACTCGCACTGACTAAAAACCTGACAGTGCTCCACCACGCTGCTGGTGGCGGGGACAGGGTACCGCTACCCCCATAACCACCAGCAGCAACCCTAAACCCCAGAGTGCTACCTCTGGTGGCGGGGATAGGGTACCTATAAAACATTGCCCCCCATCCCCACCAGCAGGAACTCTGAACCCCAGAGTTCGCCACCTCTAAAGAGTT
The DNA here is from genome assembly GCA_029227775.1 of Morpho helenor. NCBI lineage: Eukaryota > Metazoa > Arthropoda > Insecta > Lepidoptera > Nymphalidae > Morpho > Morpho helenor. Next base: position 16,120,011 of record JARGCU010000020.1, on the reverse strand, counting down.
AGTCTAACTCGAGTGAATGTATATCTATGTAGTGTGCTGAACTGATGTGGTAATTGCGTGTGTCGTGTCTAATAGCAATATGTGGTTACCTTGAATATGGCAAGCTGCGTCTCGTATTCTTTGCGCAGGTCGTCGTTGATGTTGCTGCTGGTCTGGGCCCTCTTCAGCACCAGGTCGTACCTCTCCTTCTCCCCCTTGAACCGCGCCTCCATCACCTCCAGACGTTCCTGATGACAGAAAATTCCTTAATTCCAAGTTGCTCTTTATTTAACAGAGCTTCTTGCTAATTCTTCTCCGCAAAAGCCAACCTCCGAATACCAGTACCACTATACTTAAATAGGCGTTACTTTGCGGAGATCCATAATACAAAAGTAATAATAAAATTATTTTGCTATAATCCGCGATGAAGTAAAATAGAAAATATATATAATGCTAAATGTAAGTGGACAATCGGTTATCATACCTGATACATGCAGGATTCGTAAAAAACACATGCACACCACAATACACAAGCACTACATACGTTCACTATCACGAACTCAACAATCGTTTCGCAAAGTTTTGCGATTTTGGCGTGGAGTCTATCTCCTGATGATACTTCGGTTGCGGGGCGAAACGTTTTTGTGATTTTGTGACACATGTGTCCTGCATGTTTCAGATATGAAAACGGATTGTTCACTCTACATTTAGCATTATATATATTTTCTATTACTTCATCGCGGATTATAGCAAATTTTTTTTTATTACTTTTGTATTATGGATCTCCGCAAAATAACGCCTTATTCTATAAATTAAATATTCGAAATTTTAATTTATTTCTTACTAGCGGCTTGTCCCTGCTTCGCACGGGTATAAAATATATATCCCAGTACACAGTCTACAGTAAACACCACATGCAAATGTAACTTAAAACTACTTCATATAATAATCGCCAATACCTCTGCGCCAACGGGCCAGTCAAACAATGAGTTTTTATATAAAAACTATTTAATATAATTTTTCCCAGGCTTTTCGTTTAATGAAAACATTGTGTGGAAAACTCTATATCTCTAGAAAATTCTGAGGATATGTGTAAACTACCAATCCGCATTGGAGCAACGTGGTAGGTCTTAGCTCCAATCCTTCTCTCCAAAAAACGGAGAGAGGAGAGCTATGCCCAGCAGTAGGATTATAACAGGCCGTTACTTTTTTATAATTTTTTTCAATGTCATAAAAAAATTAAATCACTTTGTACGATATGAGTGCATTCACTTTACATTTAGTTACTACATGACCTCTAGACGGTCAATATTAAATTTTAATAGGCAGAAAACGATGTATTTATAAAACAATATATGAAATATTCTTTCTACGATTTACTCTTAATTTTAAATATACATTGTTTAAAAGAGCCGTGTGGTATCCGATTGAGTAGAATAGAATATAGTAACATAACAAACAATTTAAAAATTTTGGTACACATATTAAATTCAAATTAACAGTCTTCAGTCAATGAAACCCGAATCCATGATTCTAAGTTTTTCAATGCGTTTCTTTTTAAGCAAAGACAATGTGAGGGTTGCCATTTGTGTAAAAAAGTAAATAACTTCTGATGACGTAATCATCATCTAGACTCCCCTACCCCCCATGTCCACACTACCCCCCATGTCATCCCAAAAAAGCAAAGCAAAGACCCCCCCCCGTCCCCCAATAGTGCTCACGTAATACTTGAACGGTCCCTTATCGAGGTATCGTCAAAGGCGACTAAGGTAAATTGACGTCAGGCAGGCCGCCGGTCATAAATTAACCAGCCAAAACATGCGACAACATGTTGTGCTGACCCCGCTTAGAATGAGATAAGGGCAGGAGGAAGACGATTTAAATATATAAATACGTTGAAACACGAAGATGCAACAAATGTTTATAGAAAATGCTGAACCTTTGTGGGAATAGTACCACCCTCTTTTCTTACCGAGGTGTCGTAAAAGGCGATTAAGGTAAGTCGACCCGCCGTGTGGTATCCACCTGAGTAGAATAAACCACCCTCATGTCTTACCGAGGTGTCGTAAAAGGCGACTAAGGTAAGTTGACTCACCGTGTGGTATTCGGTTTAGTAAAATAGACCACCCTTTTTCTTACCGAGGTGTCGTAAAATATGATTAACGTGTTGTGCCGACCCCGCTTAGAGTGGGATAAAGGCAGGAAGGTGATGCTGAACCTTTGTGGGAATCGAACCTACGAATTAACATGTACCCGTGCAGGCCAGCACACTTGTCCAATATAACTTCGAGAGGAACTAGAACTTACCTCCATCGCCTTGACCTCAGAGTTCCTTATCTCCAGGAGGTCTTTGGTGATCTGGTTGATGTCCTTGAGCGACTGGATCTGCGTGGTCAGGGCCTCGATCTGCAGCTCCTGGTTCTTGACCACCTTGGTCTTGTCGAAGATCATCCCTCGCGCTTTGCTGAGCAGCTGAATTTCATTAAATTTAATTAATTTAAATTTAAATAATTTATAGAATAAGGCGTTACTTTGCAGAGATCCACAATACAAAAGTAATAAATGAAATTATTTTGCCATAATCCACGATAAAGTAAAATAGAAAATATATATAATGCTAAATGTTGAGTGGACTATCCGTTTTTGTACCTGTTACATGCAGGATTCGTAAAAACATAACACTGGCACCCTCATTAAGGATCAGATAAATGTTTCTAGTTCAAGCTTGTTACATGTGTTTAGAGGAAAAATAGATAAATGGTGGGGTTGAACCGATTAGTATGTAACTAAGCTTTTTTCGGCAATGCTTCGCTTTTCGATTTTGTCGTGGAGTCTATCTCCTGATGATGCTTCGGTTGCGGGGCGAAACGATTGTTGAGTTTGTGATACGTGTGTGCTTGTGTATTGTGGTGGCAATTGTGGAGGTTTGTGCATATGTTTTTATTACGAATCCTACATATATCAGGTATGACAACGGATTGTCTACTCTACATTTAGCATTATATATATTTTCTATTTTACTTTATCGCGTATTATAGCTAAATAATTTTATTGTTGCTTTTGAATTGTTTAAATTACCATCTATATCTATACTTATATTAAAACAAAATCCCCCAAAAGCTGTCTTGTCGTATGTAATCTATTTTCTCTAAATCTTGATTTTTGTACTGTCTTCTGGAAGGTTTAAATTAATAGTACATTATAGTTTTATGTAAATTGTTGAAGAAATCGCTCGGTTATAAAAAATTCTGGTACTGGTAGCTTTACTCGCGTGCAGCGCGTAAACCAGCAGTGATACACTAAAGTTATGTACTAGAGAATTGTAGATCTTCAAGAATACTACAAAAAATTCATCGATACCATGTCTCTATCTCTTATGGTTAACTCACAATAAGTACTTTTATGTTCAAAAATTTTTCAATTGGGGACAAATTTTGTGACACAGTTTACCATACGGGCAAAGCCGCAGTCACATCTATACACTGTCCATTATATTAACCATCTTTTGACAGATTGACGATAGTGATGTCCTAAAGATTCTCGTATGCGATACCATTCCGATTATAGTACCTACTATCATTAATCGAATTACGTACCTAAGTAATTCGATTAATGATAACCTACGTAAACTAGATTACTACTTGAGAAAAGAAATTCCAACTTTGAGAAAACTTATTGTTTCTTTGAAAAGAAGTGGTCTATTTCATGGTGAAAAATCTTCTTTGGTCAAAGTTTTGAACACAATTGGCTTTTCATATAAAAAGTTAAATAAAAGAAAATTATTAATGGAACGCACAGATATAGCTATAGCACGTTGTGATTTTTTAAGAGAGGCAAAGAAAATACAAGATTGGGCAAATATTGTTTTCACGGATGAAACATGGCTCAACGCTAACCACACACTATCTCGTTTCTGGACTGATGATACTGCTGATTCCACTTCCTCAGTACCAATGGGAAAAGGTGAGCGCCTAATCATTTGCCATGCAGGTACAGCAAAAGGATTTGTACAAGACGCACTGTTGGCATTTAAATCGAAGAAATCAAATGACTACCACGAAGAGATGAATGCAAATGTGTATGAAGAGTGGTTCAAAAAAATGCTCATTTCATTGGAAGAACCATCAATAATTTTTATTGATAATGCGCCCTACCACTCCCGTCAAATTGACAAAATGCCAACACAGGCTAATAAAAAGCATGAAATAATTAATTGGCTTCGGGACAATGGAGAAAATGTGGACGACTCAATGTTAAAAGTTGAATTAATAAAAATATTAAAAACCAAAAAGAGAGCAAAACGCTATGTAATCAATGAAATGGCAGCAGAATATGGCCATACTGTTCTTCGGATTCCTCCATACCACTGCCAGTACAACGCAATAGAACTTATATGGGCACAAGTAAAAGGGCATGCTGCGAGATGCAATACAAGCCCCCCATTCACAGCGAATAAAATGTTGCAATTGCTAAAAAATGCTTGCACCCACGTAACGGCCGAGAACTGGGCAAGTGTGGTGGAAAGAACTAAAAGAGTAATATTCTCTGATTGGGAACGTGATATTGCGTTTGATAATATATTATCTACACAAGAGCTAATAATAACTGCTACTGAAGACTCCTCATCGGAGGAGTCTAGTGTTGATTATCATTCCGACGACTCGTGCTAATAAAATAAATTAAAATATCCTGATTGTTTTATTTGTATTCATGTATTAACTAAGAAGAAAGTAAAACTTTATATAATGTTATTAAATGTCTTTTAATACTCGTAACATCGATTTCTACCGATTATTTTTAATCTGTGGCATAATCGTAGAAACCATTATGTGTGACATCACTAAGTGGGCGGTACCCATCCATAAAGTACAAATATTATTTGTATGATATTTGTACGTAAGTACAAATACATACAAAACTTAATGAGCGTGAGCTGTCAAAAGACTGATAATATGATGGACGCAGTATAGTTTAATATATTTTGCAATATTGCTTTACCATTGCCCAGTATCCATACTAACTTGGTCTTTATTAAAATATCTATTTTCAATGTCTTTGAACGCATATTTCTGGCGAAAATAAATCTTGCCGTTATTTAAAATTTCATTTAAAGGCGGTTTCTTTATAAGTTTTTTTGTGTAATATAAAATATTCTGATAATAGTGAATCTCAATTTTTTGCCTTAAATTTCTAAATTTTGGAAACGGCTCCAACGATTCTCATCAAATTCAGCATCTAGGTAGTTTCGGGAGGAAAAATCTATCTAGGTTTTTATTTAAAAAAAATATATATTTTATTTCTGTTTTCAGGCACTAAAACTGCTATAATTGTCTGAGATAGCAAAGGATAATTACGCTATCAATTGCAAAGTCATGATAGCTTAATTGAGTAAAGGGTGGTCACGAATTCTAGATATCAGGATCGAATCCATATATTTTTTTTATTCAAAATTTTATATATATTTTTTGAAAAATTACCGGGAAAAAATCAATCAACCAGGTACTAATGTATATACAAGTAAAATAAAAACTTTGTCCCTTTGTCCCGTTTTGTCCCTGTTTTCAGGCATTCAAGGCATTCAGCCAAAAAACTTCTAAATTATAAATAGAATAAAAATGACAATTTTTTTGTTATTTGTAAAGTTGTAATTGTTCAGTTCAGGATAGAGTCCCTAATATTGCCAGCTCTTTCTTTCTATTTTTATTTTTTTATATCTTAAAAAAATGTCAATCAGGTACTATATGTACGAGGTGTGTTCAAAAAGTATCGCGAATTTTGAATTTTCTCAGGTTACGTATATTCGAATTTCGTTCTTTTTGTGGCGTTATTTTGGTACATTTGTCCCTCACTTATGCTGACAAGTTTGGCCATTTTGAATTTTCAGTTAATTGTTGGCAGCTGCTTTGCTTGCACGTGTTTTGGTTCGTCTTCGATTTTTTACTTATTCAAAAAACATGGACCACGTTAACGCCCCTGCTCACACATCGCTGCTTGTACGCGACTTCTTGACCAAAAACAACACACTAATGATACCGCAGCCACCTTATTCCCCAGATCTGGCCCCCTGTGACTTTTTCTTGTTCCCGAAACTGAAAAGGCCCATGAAAGGACGACGCCACGCCACGACTGACGAGATAAAGACGGCATCGAAGGAGAAGCTGAACAAGATACAAAATAATGATTTTTTGAAGTGCTTCGAAGATTGGAAAAAACGTTGGCACAAGTGTATAATATCCCTGAAGGACTACTTTGAAGGGGACAAAATAAATATTCACGAATAAATAAATAGTTTTTGAAAATACACAAAATTCGCGATACTTTTTGAACACACCTCGTATATATAATTAAATTAAAAACTTTTTATATTGCAGCTTTAAAACTTTTATTTCCCGATTTAATTATAAATATGTACATAATTTTTGTCTGTATCTATAATAATGATCGCGGTATTGATTCTGTTGATAGACGCCGATTGCCGACTCGCACATCTTTATGCGTAGTACTGCAAAAGACAAAGACCACTATAGTATTTCCAACCATTTATTTAACTTTTGACATAGAAACTGTATAAAGTTTATAAACGCAATCAATTTGTTGTCTATGTTTGTACTTGTCTCTGCTACTTATATCTATGTCAGCTCTTGTTGTATTTACTTTCTTGGTCTGTAACGTTTTACTGCTCCGGCTATTGTTCGTGTGTAATGTGTATAGTTATCCCATTAAATCTCGGTTCATAAATATATTATATTTAATTTGACCTCATAATCCTTCAGAAACGTTTAGTACCTGGGTGAATTTTTTTTTAAATTTTTTCTTTAAATTAAGTCTAAATTCAATTTAAATGACTGTTCAAAAGCAGGGATACAACGATTTTTTTAACATAAACCTAGGCTAGATCGATTTTTCTCCCCCAAAACCCCCTACATGCTGAACTGCAAGAAAATTGTCGGCGCTGTTTCCGAGATTCCGAAAATATATATGAAAATATACATACAAGATTAACTCATTTAAATATTAAAGATTATAAAAAAAAATACATTATCAATAAAATATAATCTAGTTAGCTTTCAAAGATATACGACTGTTTCGATTTATTTCCGACGGAAGACAGTTATGCATTTTTTTATGTTATTTTCACATGACAATAGTCCACGTAACTTGCGGGTAAAAGCTAGAATTAAATAAGGTTAGATACATCATCAGAGACATTACCTCTTCATGCTGGTGCTTGATCTTCTCAATCAACTCCTGGTTCTTGCCGCCGGGCTTCGAGAGTGCCGCCTGAAGCTCTGTCTCCAGACTCTTCACCCTGGCCTTGAGGAGGTCTATTTCTTCCTCGCGAATCTTCAAAAGAATTTCTCCTATAATTATCATCTTCATGCCCTTATCCTAAGTGGAGGGGAGGAGGGGTAGGTCACCCATATACCTAGAATTTTCTAGAGATATGCAGGATTCTTCCAATATTGGTCTTTGGCGCAAGTGGCAATGACTGCCATCAGAAAATATTGTCTAAAAAACATTTTTTTCTTACTTCTTGAGTGTAACTAGGTACGTATTTTGTCAGATCTTCTAATTTTTTATTTTATTTAGCCACATCTTCTATGAAGAAGCTGTTAGGGCCAATATCAATCAATCCGTAAAAAAATGCTATTATTATTCAATTGTTTAGTCCAAATAAAAACATTCTCCTGACCTTATCCCACTCTAAGTGAGGTCGGCACTCCATGTTAAAAACATGTCAGATGATTTGGCTACGTATTTAATTAATTACCAGCCGTCTGCCTGACGTCAACTTACCTTACTCGTATTTTACGACGGAAAGAGTGTGGTCTACTCTACTCAATCCGAATGAAAACTAAGCAAGAGTATTAAGTTCAAGTTAAAAATCAAAGAGGATAAAAACGATAAACCTATACCTTACCTTCAATTCCAACTTTAAACCGTCTTCACTTCTCTCGTTCTTCACTTTCTCCAACTCTTCAATCTTCTTGAGAAGCTCTTGTTCCCTCTGTTGCCAATCGCCCTACAATACAACATATTCTAATTCTAGTAAAGTAGCGGCCTTTTACCATCCCACTTCTGGGGATAGGCTTCCTCTCTCCGTTTTCGGAGAGAAGGGTTGGACCTAAGACCTACCACGCTGCTCCAATGCGGATTGGTAGGTTACACAGACCCAAAGAATTCTCTAGAGATACGAGTATGTGGGTAGGATATGTTCCTCACGATGTTTTCTTTCACAGAAAGGCGTGTGATAAATTGCAAATATCAATTAGATACATAAGTTTTAATAATAAAACTCATTAGTGCCTGCCCGGGGTTGGAGCTCATGATCTCTACGGATATAACTAATTATAAGTATTATGTTGAAAAGAGCAACCGCCGAGTTTCTTCCTGGCTTTTCTCGGTAGGAACAGCTTTCCGAACCAGCAGTAGAGTGACGATTCAAAAGCACTTGTTTACAATTTTATTTCAATAAAAAAAATTTAATTTGAATTTGATCCTCTTTAGAGAGTCGCACGGTCTCACCGCATTGCTATCACAGCTAATTTAAAAATCCACAAAATTTTCAACTTATCACAGCTTCAAAAAGAAACATGCAACAGAATATTGAAAAGGTTAAAAAATGGATTCACCATTTTTCTAAGAGCTTTCTTCTTTAAACAAAATCTTGGTTTAATCTAATAACAATTAAATGTTGTGACAGACAAATAGACAGCTATTATCCTAAGTTAACACTTTTGACTGAGTTGAGTTTTTGAGTTGCCTTAAATCTTATTATGTATTCTCGCTGAACCTTATCAAAACGACCAAATTTATTATACAAGCTTACCGAATCTTGAGGTGGGGTTTCGTCTTTCTTGACGTTAGCCTCAGTAACTGCAGTTTCTCCCGAAGATGCTGGTAAGTCAGTTTTAACTTCTTCTTTGTTTGTCTCTGGCACTTTTCCTATTTGGTTAGCGTTCGCAGCGACTAGAATTTCTTGAATTAGCACTTGTTCCGGTGCATGATCTACTATCACTGGGTTTTCTTTTGATTTTATTTCTTCCACATGAACTGTTTCTGGTTGGGCATTTTCTGGACTTGCCAGATCATCACCTGCTTTTATTTCTGTTTTTTCTGGCTGGGAATTTTCAGGGCTTGCCAGTTTCTCTTCTGTTTTAACTTCTGGTTCTAGAACTGCTGGCACTGTTACTACTGCGGGGGTTTCATCTACTTTTGGTGTATCCTGTGAAATAAGTTATTTATCATTAAGGCAAAGGGAAAAACTTTTTGGAATGTCCTTTTGACTAAACTTAGCCACCGTTTGATTCAATTGAATCGATATTTTGTCACTTTGGATCAATGTACTTCAGCATCATCATCTTCCTACCATTATCCCACTCTAAGTGGGATTGGTACACCATGTTATGAACATGTTTAACATGATATAAACATGTTGTAACATGATTTGGCTTAGGTATTTTACAACCCGCCGACTGCCTGACGTCAACTTACGGCTGCGTCTTTTACGATACCTCGATAAGAAAGAGGTAAGAAAGTGTATTTCACGTACGGAGAAAAATAATCCATACTAATGTTATAATTGGGATTGTGTACGTTTGTTTGGATAACAAACGTCCGAACTAAGCAATGGATCGTACCGATTTAAAGGGTTGATATATTCTAAAAAGTATCTAGCTACATAGGCTTACTTTATTTACTTTTTATCTTCATTCTATAGTCCACGCATTTAGAAACCTGTTAAAAGCTTACTATTTGTACATAATATTATACTTTTTAATATATACTAACCGCTGGTTTAGATTCTGGCGTAATATTCGCTATAGAAATCTGCGGTTGCGCTCCTTCACCGCCACCTGTCCCTTGGGTCTGTGCGGTATCTGCCTAGAAAATGAGAGAAATTAAGATAAATCAACTTATCGATACATGCGTCTTAAGTCTTACCTAATATATAACTATGTCATACAGCAATCAGTTTTCCATTGAAACCTAACTTAAAAGAAGGATTGGCACAACATATTATAAATAGGTTGTTACATGATTTGGCTCATCATTTTACGACCGGCCGTCTGCCTGAGGTCAATTTACCTTCGTCGCTTTTTACGACACTCGGTAAGAAATGAGGGCGATCTATTCTACGGTGTTACGGTGTTACGGAGTTACGGTGGAATTACATATACCTTAAACTAAGTCTAATGGGGGGTACAAATAATCGTTCAGTGTTTTCCCGCCAAAATATTGACATGACGGAAGACTATATTGGCGCAGGCGGTAGGACTCTGATTTAAGTTTTAGAGAACAGATGACCTAATGTATATTTAAACGGTAATCTTATTTTTAAAAATGCAAAGATCGTCACAATTTTTTTGACAAACTGAATTGCTAAATACTCTTCCAACTAACTGAAGAGACACCGGTGACCAAGTCATGCCGGTATAGCCTTGTATCATAGCTAACCCAAAAACTACTGACCGCCAAGAAGAACATCATGAAATTGTCACATAATAGCAAAGCGAATAATGATTGTAATAATGATTTTTCTTTATCGAAACATATAGTTTAAGAAAGAATATGTCTCTAGAACCGAGCTACATCCAGCAATCATAAATTGTAATCATTGAAAACCTCCATAATAACTTCACAATACATATCTTCATATCAGAATATGTTTGCCGAAAAGTTTCCATTTTCAACCCAAAACTAATACCATTTTAAAAGAGCACTATCCAAAAGCATAGACAAACGTACATATTCGAAATTGATAATCTGTGGTGAACTCAGATTCGAAATCGACAGTCCTTATTTCAATCTGTGGTGAATTCAGAAAAAAATATAGAGTACACGAAAAACTGTAAAACAAAGGCTTATATTTCTTATTTTTGATCTGCGATGAAAAATTTCTATAAGCCTCTGAAATTATATTCAAATAAGATATACCGGGGAGTCTGTAATGAGATGCTCAAACACGTGAGACGCTAAACGTTTCATGTTTCCGTGATACAATATTTATGAGGCATGGCACTGCGCACTAAATAAGGATTTATACAGACAGTGTATATAATCTGTTTGTTATCATCATCCTCCTGCCCTTATCCCACTCTAAGTAGGGTCAGCACAATAGCACAATATGTTACAAACATGTTGTTTGGCTTCGTATATTACGACCGGCCGCCTGCCTGACATCATCTTACCTTAGTCGCCTTTTACGATACCTCGATAAGAAATAAGGGTGGTCTATTCTACTCAGCTGGATACCACACGGCGGGTCGACTTACCTTACTCGCCTTTTACGACACCTCGGTAAGAAGTGAGGGTGGTACTATTCTATTCAGCCGGATACCACACGGCGTTATAATCTGTTTGTAATGATTTTCTTAAAATACCTAAGTCTATAAAAAACATTTAATATTTACATTACGTATAATTAATATATTGGCTTCAAAAAGAATAGATTTTGCCCCGTATTAAAAAAAACAGTTATATTTATAAATATTTATCGCTTATGACAGTTATTTTTTATCGTACCTTAGTGCAACCTGATCCTCGAACTCTTGTCCAAATGGATCTCATATCAAAACCGCCAATATTATCTAAAATTGATAAAACAGTCCCGATTTCATCATCCTCCATTTAAATTATTTTTCCTTCATTATACGTTGAATAAAGTACGACGACCGTGACTCGGGAGTTTTTTTTTAATTAAAAGTAAATACATCGCTACGCCTCTAAAACCGTCAACTTTCACTAAAAAGGTTTTACATCCACTTACCATATTGTGGTTTTAGTTTTATAATAAAGCACTTAACAGTTAAGTCGGTATTTGTAAAAGCTTTCGAGTTAATTTATATTTCGTGAAAGCGGAGCACAAATTACGCCTAAAACTTCACCACTGTCTATTTCAGGAGTGCAGACGCGCGATTCAAAAATAGAAAATTGTCCAAAGCGCACAGAAACTCCCAACTTTCCCGCGTAACTTTCAATTATAATTTCACACATGAATAATTCGGATGCGAAGGAACTTTTCCAATGACTATAAGTTAGTGGCTGACTTAAATAAATCTATTTAAACGTGCAGCGATATTGAAACAAAAATGTAATTGAATATATTTTTCGACTCTGTTTTTCGACGAAAGTGAGCGCTAAGCGGCTTCTTTTTTGTTATGTATGTAGAAAGCGAAACAATAAGCCCAGACATTAAAGCGTGCTGACCTAGTGCCAAGTTTTATTTCTATATTATTTTAAAAATAGTAATATATTTTAGAATTTAGATTAAGATTTTGATTTGAGTAACAATGTTCGCTCCAATGTTGAGAAACCTCAAATTTAGAAATAGAAATAGAAATAGAAATAATTTTTATTTGACCAAAATATAAATAAAAGAAATACAAAAATAAAAAATAACAAATAGAAAGATGGTCAAATATAGGTCCGCCCTCAGCGCAAAGATTGCAGCGAAGCTGCAAAGCTGGTTTTCAGGGTGAACCTAATGTGACGTAACGGACATGCTACGAATTCTTAATATTTAACAACTCGAAAACTATTCAACATATTTTAAATACTATTATATAACATTAAACGAGCAGCTTAAATGAAAAGTATAAAAAATAATAAAATACAATAAAAAAGAAACAAATAATCACAAACAATAAATACAATAAATACACTGCATAAGATACACATATTTCGTACTGCACATACACATCAGTGGAAAAAAAGAAAGCATTTATGAAACATGTTTACACGCGAAATACAGTCCGCTCCCGAGACTCAATCTGCCGAAGAATTCTAAAGTGTTGGAAATAAATAATAAAAAATAAATAAATAAATAAATAAAATAAAATAAAATAAAAAAAAATTTGGTAAAAGCAAACATGTGAAAATGACAGTTATAATTTTTGTTTGGTTAGCAAATAGCTTTTCAGTTTTATTTTGAACAACCCAAGTGATTTTATATCCTGTAAAGTTGGTGGTATATCATTCCAACACTTAGTGGCCGAAAATTTAAAACTCCCGCGGAAGGCGGCAGTTTTATGTCTCGGTGTAGACAACCGAACGAAGGAGTGGCGTGTTCTACCTGTAAAACGATCTCCCATCCAAGTTAATTTCTCACGTAAATAATATGGAACCCCATTTTTTATTACACCAAACAGTAACGTGGCTAAATGAAGCTTCCGACGCGACTCCATGTTTAACATGTTAGCATCGTTAATGTAAGGAGAAACGTGGCTGCGTGGTGGAATTTTGTAACAAAACCTAGTGCACGCATTTTGCACGCGTTGAATTAGTTTTTTAGTTCTGCTTAACAAAAGGGGTCCGTATACGATATCTCCATAATTAAGCTTAGATAGTACTAATGCCTCACATAACCTATTCCTGATATTTAGACTGATATACGGCCTTATTTGGTACAGTAACTTAAGCCTATAAAAGCAACCACGCACAGCTGTTAACACGTGTGTTTCAAAATTCATGGAGGAGTCGAAAGTAAGACCCAAGTTTCTAGCCTCATTAACTCTTTGTAAGTAATTATTCTCAATTTTAATCTTAAACGTCAAAGTATTTATTTTACCAATGCAATGTTTAGTACCCAAGATCATAAACTTTGATTTATCAGGATTTAGAACTAGGCAATTTTTCTTTGCCCATGAGTTAATTCGCTCCAAATCATTATTAACTTTAGTGATAGCCTCAATATAGTTCTGTGGTTGAAAAGAGAGATAGAGCTGCACATCATCAGCGTATAAGTGATACTGGCAACATTGAATACAATTTACTATATCTGATGAATACAGAGCAAAGAGCAAGGGCCCTAGTATTGAGCCCTGTGGGACTCCTCTATCAACAGAGTTCATTGTGGATGTGCTGATCGAGTTGGCATCTCTTAGTTCGACAAACTGTTTTCTTTCAGAGAGATAACTGTTGAACCATTGTACTGTTTTGATGTCAAAACCGTAATACGATAATTTAGACAGTAAGAGAGTTATGTTGATGGCATCAAAAGCTCTAGAGAAATCAAGCAGTACAAGGATAGTGCACTTTCCCTGATCTTGTGCTGTCAAAATATCATCTACCACGTGAGAGAGTGCCGTTGTAGTGCTATGCGCTTTTCTAAAACCTGACTGAAAAGTAGGAAGAATTTTGTTTGTTTCGATAAATTCGGTCATCTGTATTGAAACTACTTTTTCTAAAATTTTAGACATGCAAGGCAGGATGCTAATTGGGCGAAGATCTTTAAATGAAACAGGATTATTGGATTTCGGTAGCGGTTTAACTTTGGCTATTTTCCATAGTTCCGGAAATGTAGATGTTGATATCGACTTATTTACAATATAGGTAATAAGCTGTAAACATTGAGGTAAAATTAGTAGAAGCATCTGCAGTGAGATACCGTCAACGCCCATTGCATTGGATTTCAGATTTTGAATAATTTTTGCGATTATTGTATCATTGACTGTCTGCAACGTAAATAATTTATCACCATATCTATGGTATTCATAGTATGTAAGGTGAGATAAGGAGACTACATTTATACCAGGCACATCAAGAAAGTGCTTATTAATTAAGAATGGATTTTTAAGTGTAATTGGAATTTCATTCTGTTTTCTTTTATCTGTCAATAAACCTGACTTTTTTAGGTTCTTCCATAAAACGCTAGGATTTTTAATAAAAGCATTAATATAGGTCTCGTGATAAGCTTTCTTTTCTGATTCCAAAGCATTGATTACTACAAATTTCATTGATTTATAAAACTCTTTGTGTGCCTTACAACCAGTTTTCTTTGACCTCACGTGACTATCATTTCTTATTTTAATCATATCCTTAATAGTATTAGTTATCCAGGGATGTGGCTCCCTTAAACGTACATTATGTAATGGAGCATGGTTGTTGAATAAATTAATTATCATACTGTTAAATTTTGAGACACTATCATTTACGTCAATACTGCAGTATATCGAATCATAGTTTAAGTTGTTTAAGTCCATTTCAAGTTTTGCTATGCTTATATTTTTCAGAGATCTGACAGCCATCCATCGCGGAATAACTTTAACCTTCTTTACATTTATTTCAGCTACTACCACTGCATGCTTACCTAATTCTGGTATATGATGATTGGTAACGTTTCTTACAGGTGCATCAGTACACAGAACATCTATAAGTGTCTCACTATGTTCTGTAAAGTGTGTAGGCTCGGTAACTATTTGAGTTAGATCAGTATAATGTAAAAATTCAAACAGCATCTTTGCTTTACTATCATTGCACTTTAATAGATCAATGTTAAAATCGCCCATCAATAATATATAATCGGCATTTGAGAATGAAGAGACTGATTGGGTTATTGCATCAATAAAATCACTAACATTATACCATGGAGGCCGGTATGCAGTTCCAATAATAAATCGCAGTTTATTAATTGTAAGACCTATCCACATTTGTTCTACACAGAGTGATTGAGACTGTGGGTGCTTAAATATTCGCGCGTTTAAACTTTGCTTAATATAAAAGCCTACTCCTCCACCTCTTCCTCCGCATACATGTACAGGTCGTGGTATGTGCTTAAGTCTATAACCGGGTATCTTAGGCGCTCGTTCGTCCTCATTATGTCGTAACCAAGTTTCATTTATTGCAAGAATATCTACGGAAAGAATATCTACAGCAGCTATAATTTCCTCGTGTTTTGTGCCCAATGACCCTGCGTTATATAGTCCAACTTTAAGAAATTTTGTATTATTCATGTGTACTGTTTATAAAACATTATAAAAGAAAAGATTGGATTTATGGTAAGACTTTTATATTCATTATTTTTTGCTTTTTGGTTATTTTTACCGAGGCTGCCATAGATAACACACACCGATGTATAACAATGCTTTAGGCTATAAGCTATACGATTATATGCAAATAATTGTTTTGTAGTATCCTTATAAACGTTAATTGAGACAAACGAGTATATATATTTGTAGCAAATATGAAAAATAAGACATTGAAAAAAAATAAAAAATATATAAATTAAACCTCTTATCTTATCTATACAATGAAGAGTAATGTATGTATACACAACAAGTTGATTTCTTACAATTAAACTTACGCTCATTATAAATAAATCCAAATACTCGCATACAATTCGTCGTCCAATAGCAACTATTGGATTAAAAACAAAATATATGTGAAGCAATATGTAATCAAATAATTTTTGACACTGTGCTATATGTATATATGTGCGTCCGGTTAGCCTAACCAACGATAACATTACCAAAAACACGAATTATGTCTTGCTCAGATCTTATGCAGTAGGCCTGCGAACCATCTTTCTGTCGGGTATAAATTCTACCGCGTCTCGTCCACGTATACTTCCATTGAAGGCGTCTTGCATTTTCTCGTACCATATAAAATAATCGCTTATTTGTCTGAGTGAGTCTTTCATTTAAGTAAAAACGTGTTGGAGGTGCATCTTTATTTAGATCGGTACAGGTAACATTACGTCGTACGCGCGCATTCTGGAGGAGCTCATCGCGTAAGTGGCGACGTGAAAGGCGTACTACTAGTCTTCGATACCTCTTATTTTCAATTACTTTGCCAACCCGCTCAGCAAACACGATATCTTCTTGTTGGAGGGAAACGCCTAGTTTCGCTGCCAAAACAGTGGTAGTATGTATTGGATTTTCACCTTTAGTTTCGGGAACATTTGTTATTTCAATATCGGCGTGCAAAAGTTCCTGATCTCTGTCATTAAGCTCTGATTTCAGTTGCTCTATATTTTTCTCCAATTCGCTTATTTTTGGAACATCATTATTATCTGATTTAGATTCCATCGCAATCATTTTATTTTCCAACTGATCTATGCGGTTACTACAGCTGGATAGCATAGTCCGCAAACTTACAATTTCCTGACAGAATTCTCTAAACTCTTGCCTGACTTTGCTAAGCTCATCCCTGAAAAGTCGTATCTCAAGCCCCAAATCCACATTGAGTGATTCAGTACTACCACGAACGGCAGTATTGCTGTTAATGTTCTCCGTAATTACATTGCTAGCGGCATTGCTTTCGGTAACCGATGTCGAAACGGACTCGCTTGGGTTAGTTATTATCATTAGATCGGCGTTGGCTGTACTGTCTTGTGTTGAAATTGAGTGTTGGTGGTAGCTACTTGGTAGGCCCTTTACAGGAGTAGCTGAATTGTTGCCTTTTGGCACTTTACTTTTGCATTCAGGACAGGTCCAATTTGGTTTAAGGTTCACACCCTCTGGGATGGAGACACATGCGCCATGATATAATGCGCAGCATTGGACGCACGAAATTGCATTTGTGCTCGACAAAAATTTGCCACAAGCTCTACACTTTGCCATAATTACGTATTAACGATTTGGGTATAATGAATTGAAATCGTCAAATTTATGACAACACATGTATATTTTCAACCGAAAGATAGATGGCGCACTCAAATAATAGTTGTTGCTCAATCGACGCCAGGAAATCGATTTATTTATCTCCTCACTGATAGATGGCGCATTAGAGATTTGTTTTTATGCCATCAATTCATCACTAGCACAAATTTATCATCTCACCACTAGATGGCGCAGTCTAGTATTTTTTGTTAGCACGTTAACTCAGCACATTTATTTGTTGTCGACAAAGTGGTATCTTCTCACCGACAGATGGCGCACCCGAGTATTTATATGTTAACCAGAGATGCTGTCACACATAGCTATTGACAAAGTAATATTTACTTTTTGCGGGTATGTTTTGCACAAAACAACAGTTAATGTTTTTCAATCCACTAGAAATTGGCAAATATAAGATCGAGAGCCAACTGATATAACACTGTGACTACTTCATTTCACCAGTATGTATTAACTTAGTAACACTACTTAATGTAAAACGCGAGATATGAATATATGTTGAATAAAAAACCTGAACTGTACGACAGTCGCAATCACATCCGTCACGTCACGAATTTAGCTGGGATTTGTTCCAATTCTTAACGTCACATTTCCGTACATTCTTGCTCTTTATCTGTTATTTTTTAATGTGATGTTAATAAAAGGTTTTGATTTGATCAAAGATTACAGTGTACATAATGAAAGATTTGATTTGACATTTACATGTCACTAGAAAAAATATTCCGGAGACATTTTTTCAAAAATGCAAAAATGAAAAAAAGTCCAAGCATTCTCATAATTTATATAATACTACACACTATAGTAGGCTTTCTGTATCAACCTCCTTTTAATAGTTATATTAAATTGCTGTAATGACAAAGCTAAAATTGTTAAATGTACCTAATTTTAATCTTATACCAAAACCCACCAACAAACAAAGAACACACGAATTACGCATTTGTACTTCCACGAATTTTTCGGTTTTTATACGTGTAAATAAATTATTGTTACGCAATTTTTATTTAGTCTATTTAATATAGTTTATTTTATATTACAGTTCCGTGTGATATCCGGCTGAGTAGAATAGACCACCTTCATTTCTTACCGAGGTGTCGTAAAAGGCGACTATCGTAAGTTGACATCAGGCAGGCGGCCGGTCGTAAAAACGCAGCCAAATTAAGTGACAGCATGTTTAAAACATGTTGTGCCGATCCCATTTTGAGTGGGATAAGGGCAGGAGGATGATTTATATTACAGTTACTTTTCTTTTATTTACCATTCAAAAAAAAAATTAAATAATAACGCGTTTCCCGCGCGTTCGTATAGTCCGCCTATATTAAAATGTGAATTGGACTATAAATCATAAACCTTGGATATCTGTGTACCGCTATATTACTTCCTATACAATATTTATGTCTCGTTTTAATATTTGTTACACAGTTCGTAATTGTAGACTGTTTATATAGATTCAATATGGAGTATGTGTGCTTTATAAAATTAATAATTAAGAGCCTTGTTCTCATTACTTGTCTTATATATTTAATAATCTAAATTAGAAAGACTTTAAGTGACTTTAATGAAATCGATCTAGCTAGGTTTTACTTTTAAAAAAAATGTTGTTTCATCCCTGTTGCTGAGCACAGATAAAAAAAATTATAACACAACAGAGGATAATTTCGCTGTCAGTTGCAAGTGCATGATAACTCAATTTGATAACAGGCCGTCTCAAATTCTCAATACTAGGATCGATCTCAGATAAAAGCTTTTTTTATACTATTAATTCCTTTTTTTTATTAAAAAAAAAGTTACCGAGCAAGGCTCACCCAGGTACTAATATTTTAAACAATAATTTTTTTTTTTTTTTTTTTTTTTTTTTTTATTTAGTTCACAAAACTGACATACAATTGAGGATAACAAAAATTCAATATAATAATTGGCTTACAATAATTGTTGTCTTCTAGATGTGAACCTAGCATGCTTACAAGGGGTACCATACGTAAATTATTACAAAAATACATAATTTAAATTATACAATTATAAAAACCGAAAGTTGCAAAATTTTAGTTTAATTAAGTTTACTTAAATATTATATAAGATTAATATTAAGAGCACCTTTTCTTTTTAATAGTATTAATAGAGTCATGGAAGAATAATACGATAACTATAAGTTTTTATAATGAGAGTTATGATTAATAAGCTATCGAAATATTCTTTCTCTTCCATTATCTCTTTAATTAATTGCAGAACAATTTAGTGTTTGAGTAAATAAATTAATAAAATATTTGTAGAAAATTTATTTTAATACGTACACACTTAGAGAAAGACAGAGTGAGTGAGAGAGACGCATACACATCAAGTAAAAAAAAGTAAAAGTAGTTCAAGGTAGTACTCCATTTAATGATAATATTAAAAATATATATATTTAAACGCAGATCCAACTAATTGAATAATAAATTGAGTATTGAACAGTTTTTATTTTTAGACTGTATAGTATTTTTAAACACAAAATATTCCCTTATATAATATACGTAAACGAATTATCGTATAGCTTTATATTGTTTCTCTTGGTTTCGTTATGATTATGCACTGCCACATAACACGTTCTCAGATGATCGTGGTTAAATAAAAGCAGATTCAATAACGTTATAAAAGTATGACAAGTACTTCATTTCATCGTCATCGTCCTCCTGCCCTTATACCACTCTAAATGGGGTCGGTACAACATCTTATAAACATGTTGTTATCACATAGTTTGGAAATGTATTTTACAACGGGCAGCCTGCCTGACATCAACTTACCTTAGTCGTATTTTACGAGACCTCGATAGGAAAGAGGGTGGTCTATTCTATTCAACCGGATACCAAACGGCGGGTCGACTTAGCTTAGTCGCCTTCTACATTACCTAGGTAAGAAAGAGGGTGGACTATTCTAATCAGCCGGATACGGCTGGCATATGTAGTTCATTTAAATTCATATCATTTAGCTATACGATGATAATTGGAATAAACATATATGACTTAAGGTTATTGGTCAGTGTTACTCGTCTACGTATAACTCTATGCAATATAAAGCATCAAAAGACTAGATTCCAGGCCCTTACAAAACAATAACAATCGCTCAATATATCCATAGATATGTCTTATTTTGCTCTATGACCACCGATTTTATTTGTTTTGAATATCATCCGAAAAACATTTTAATTTACAATTGGATTAGTATTTTACGTAAGGCTGTTACACCTTATATTATTTCAGATTTTTAATGAACTGAATACTTTTGTTTGAATAATAAACATTTTCCCATTTCAGTAACATACGATGACTTCAGAGAGAAATGCACTTGTGGGCCAGGCCCGAGAGACGTTTCAAATGCTTTTCCAAATATCTCAGCTTCTCAATACTGGGTTGGACGCAGAATCCTTGACAATATGCATACGATTATGTGAGCTTGGAGTAAATCCAGAAATGCTGGCTATCGTCATCAGAGAAATAAGAAAAACGAGTGAAAATATTGTACAAAACAAAGCAACTAATTTGCCGTCCTAATTTTTAAGTGATCTTGAGCTGCCTTAGTACCAATATTTATTTCCTATTTACGATTAATAAGCTAATGTTGAAAACTAATATAAGTTTTTAAAGATGTCCTATTTTTAAATTGGTAATTTTTAATTAACTAACAGAAATTTCTTAAAGAAATCCATGTGGTCCAATTCAGCCTGAGTTATATGATGTTTTTTATTTTAAAACTATACAACCTTACATCACACAAGATTTTGCACCATTTTGCATATATTTCTAAGTTATTATCATTATAACACCATGTTTAACAAAAGAAGCAATATCAAGTTAAATTTCCTTTATTTTTAATGTCATATACTTGTTGATGTGTACTTTAATATTGTTCGGTAAAAAAAGGAAAAATTTGATTCCAATACATATTTTTATAACACTATTGCACATATAATACACCTTGTATAACTAAGAATTTTCTTTTGACATAGATCAATGATGATCATAGGTTTTTTTAGAATAATATGTGCAGACTCATTTTCAAATTTTGTTTTAATTTCAATTTTTTTATTTGATAATCAGTAATAGTAGTGGCACACTACTATCCCACAGCTGGGCAAAATAATCTTCTTTAAAAGACAGGTGAGAGCAGAGACTCACCATATTCTTTTAGAAATTGGCAAGATTCACATATCCCAGGATTTTCTTTTATATGTGTATGCATGTATCACCATTCACCAATAGTATACCCTGATGATTAGTATAAATCAATTCAGGACGAGTTTTTATATAGATTACTCAAAAGTGTATGCACAAGATCTGAAAATACAACTTTAACAAGCACTGGATAACACTATCTCACCATTCGTGAGTCATGATGATCTGTTGACGAAAAAAATAAAATAAAACAAGATTTAAAAATAATTTATTTGTATCTATTTATACAAATCAGACATCATAATTTATGTTAGTACAGATTATTAGAAAAATTGCAAACATGTACTCCTTAAGAAAAACGGGTAAATAAATTTTCTTACAGAGTATTCTTTCATAAAGATAATATAAGTTTTAAAAAATAAAAAATATAAAACTTATTATCTTATTAATAAAATTCATGCTTGCCAATTTTAAATTCTAAACTTCGCAATACAACTTATATGGGAAACAAATAAATATGTTGTATTGGAACTTTACTAGCAAAAATTATGATGTATTAAAAATAATATACAATAGTTTGAATTAAAACCATAACTTAATTCACAACTATAATTGAGTGAAATTATAAACAGTCAGCTTGGAACTGAAAATATCACAGATGCAAATAATTCACTCGGAAATAGGTAGGGGGGATAATTTAAAATTTATACTTAATGCAGGTGGCAAGGGAGTACAGCTAAAATTACTTTGATGATATTAAACTTTACAATTTAATGCTATTAATGTGCGAGTTATCAACAATCTAATCGCTCAGATGACATCTTATAAACTGATAGTAATCTTTAATTAATGAGCAATAATTTATAGAATTAGGCGTTACTTTGCGGAGATCCATAATACAAAAGTAATAATAAAATTATTTTGCTATAATCCACGGTGATTTCATTGCGGATTACAGCAAAATAATTTTATTATTACTTTTGTAATGAGCAATATTTATTTCATAGTTTCACACACTAAATTAGTCTGAAAAAATATGTAATA
The DNA here is from genome assembly GCA_029227775.1 of Morpho helenor. Lineage (NCBI taxonomy): Eukaryota > Metazoa > Arthropoda > Insecta > Lepidoptera > Nymphalidae > Morpho > Morpho helenor. Next base: position 16,097,447 of record JARGCU010000020.1, on the reverse strand, counting down.
ATAAACTAAAAATTTGTTATCTTTCCCATCTTCTCTCTACAGATTTTCATCTGAATATTTTAATTATGTATTGAATACTAAATTATGAACAAAGTAAATATTTAATTATATACAAAATTATTGAGTTATTGATCGACACTGTTCACAAATCATAAACTAAAAAAAAGATTCAATGCAGTAATACTTATTTCTCATACTTTATTGCAAAATTAGATGTCATTCAAAAATATTTTTTGTGTATAGCAATATTTTAATTGCATTGTCAAATATATAATTGATTATTCAAGATCAACACAATATTTTTAACTGTACAGTATTTGTTTGTAGTTTATTGGAAACTTGGACCCTGCGCTTGACTTTGACCTAAAACTGAAGGATCCTCAAATATCGGCTGTTGTGGCTTGAACTGTTCTGATGATATTCTTGTCAACATAATACCAATGCCTTCTATTAGAGCTAGAAGAATACCTCCCACTAGAGCACTACCTGCCATAGCTGGTACACCTGAAATTTATTATATAAACAGGTTTAGGAGAATCCTCAACTTAGTCTATTTTCCCACCTTATCATCACAACAAAGGAGTATCATTATTACTGCCTATAAGTAATAGCTTTGTTAATGTAATGTGGTATCCCAGCAGTAACAGTGCAACTCTTTCGAGGAGGTCACAGGCAAACACCAAATCATATGCAATATTGATATTCCATATCTCTAAAGAATTCTGGCGACATGTGTAACCTACCAATACTCATTGGAGCAGCGTGGTAGGTCTTAACTCCAAACCTTCTCTCCAAAAACGGAGAGAAGAGGCCTATTCTCAGAAGTGGGATAGTAAGAGGATGCTACTTTGTCAATGTAAGAAGTTTAGCAGGTTGACTACCAACATATTTGCTAAATGTGATGATTACTAACAACTGATTTCATGATTATATCTTACTCAAATTTATAGGTGGTCTATCTAGTCAGGAGTCCACTTAAACTGTAGTGTTGTTACTCCCAACTGACCTAACTTGATATTTAGTAACAGTATTAAATTGTAAAAAATATTTTCATTACAAATGTGACTTAACTAAAGGCCATTGCAAACTCTCAATTCCAGTAAAAAGTCAGTATAAAACACATGTAAATTACCATTTCTTGCAGCCAGGATCCCTCCAGTGAGTGCTCCACTCATAATAGAATTCCAAGGATCCTCCTTCTGCCGCAAATAGACAAGAGAGCAATCAATAGTGGAAAACATTCCTCCCCAAACGGCAAAGCTACCAGCTGTTATGGGAGACCTCTCCTTCATAGATGCCAAACTTCCAAGCTGCAAACAACATATTGTTATACTACACTCAAATTTTAAAAGATATTCCACGTAGCACTTTTTCAAATTATCACAGCTCTTATTTTTGTTACAATTATTATTCTTATAATTCAAATATAAAAATAACCAGTTCTCAAATTATAAGTAGCAATGATAAAATATCAAATTGGAGCATCATACCATTTTTCTACTAAATCCAACAGGCGCATTTCTGAATCCTTTGATTGAATGAAAAATTCCTCCTCCAATCGCCCCCATCAAAAAAGCACCACCAGAATCATCCAAAATACGCCACGGACACGGTTCTCTCGAATATTCATCCATATTTTATTAATTTATTTATTTCTCTACAAACAAATATTAGATAAGCATATAACCTCAAACTTTTGCACGTTTGTATTGATTAAAACATGAAATATTTATAAATCACACCTACATAGAACTTTATTATGTTTTGGCAACTGGTGGTTAAAAATTATATTGCACTATTATTTTTTCATCTGATTTACATCATCTTCGTCAGAAAAAATATCGAAATCGAATATCGATGACTGACAAGTGACAACTGACAATTATGAATGTTATAAAATAATAGATTTTTATATTAATCGATTATTATAATCGATTTACATACTTGACATAAAAGGATTTTTACAAATTCGATATTATTTTGCCTTTTTTATTAGTCTCTTTTTCTTTTTTTTTAATGCGTTATTGGCTTTATTAATTGAATTTTGATATTTTTAATGGAATTTGCTCTAGTTCAAGCTTTTGTAATATGTATAAAGTAAGATAGCTCTATATACAAACTTGAAGAATAAAAAAATCTTTTTTTTTCCTTCACAAATAGGAAAAAAAACTTATTTGGATATTTCAATTTTATTTTTGACCTAATTTTGCTTACGTACGTTATAATATATAAAATAATATTGTGTTGTAGATTTGTAAATATATAAAGTGTCATTAAAACGCCTGTGGAATAAACCATAAACATTATAATCTATGATATAAATCATATTATAATGAACTACTAATTAGTGGTTTGCTCCGGAGCGGAATTTTGACAACCGGTGAAATTCACCGGTGATTTGCCGACCTCCGGTTTTTCACCGGTGATCTCCGGAGCTTAGTTTTTGGTGTAAAAGTATGCAATTGAGAAAAAGAAGCGAACGATGTACCTTATATTGAGTTATGTTAAGGCAATCCGTTCGCTCGTTTTATACTGCTCCTGCTGACTTAAAACACGTAAAATAATTACATTCATTTAGAATTTCTGGGCACTTCAAATAGTATAAACCTATTAATTATTCATAAAATATATTTTTTTAATGTTACATCAAAAGGTTTAGATTGTTTAGGTAGTGATAAAGATACATAACAAATTTTCGCCTTTATGTTTATATTAAGTTATGAAAATAAAAAAATATAATTAATTTAACTTATATACGATTAGGTTAACTTAAATACAATTTTACATTACAATTACAGTACAATTACAATACAATTTACAGTCACCTGATGACAAAATATATTCTTTGTGTAGACAAAGGACGATGGACGATGGACGTCCACTGCCGACTGACACCACCACAGATGGACATAGGTCTCTTCATGGAATCTCCACACCACACGATCTTGTGCCGCTTAAATCCAGCGGCTCCTTTTTGAGTTCGTCGGTCCATTTCGTGGGGGGGGGGTCTGCTGACAGTGCGTTTTACGGTGCAGGGTTGCCATTCCAAAACCTTGAGACCCCAACGCCCATCGGTTCTCCGAACTATTTGCCCCGCCCATCGGTTCTCCGAACTATGTGCCCTGCCCATCGCCACTTCAGCTTCGCGAAACGCTGAGCTATATCTGTCACTCTGGTTCTTCTACGGATCTCCTCATTTCTGTTTTTATCACGGAGAGATACTCCGACGTAGCTCGCTCCATTGCCCTCTGAGCCTTCTTATGAGGCCCATAGTCAGTGACCACGATTCAGATCCTTATGTCATTATTGGAAACACGCACTGTTCGAAGACTTTGATCTTCAAGCACCAAGGTATGTAAGGAGGTATTTTGGACGAAAAGATCTCGCGTAGCTTCCCAAACGCTGCCCATCCAAGTTAGATTCGGCGAATAACCTCTTTCTCAAAATTGGACCTACCTAATACGACTGTATATCCCAGGTATACCCTGTATACTCGTTCACAATTTCAACATGGAAATATGAGCTGTGTTAAGATCACTCCAGAGATGCCGAATCGACTATCGGTATGTCCAAGTGCTGAAGTGTTAGTTTGAAAACTCCACAATATTTATCCGTGTCCAAGACAGAACTACGAGACCAATTTAAACGAGGCGAGCTGTGTGACAGGGAGATGTCATCTCCCCAAAGCTGTTTACCGCTGCATTGGAGGAAGACTTTAAGCTTAGCTTTTGGATCAGCACGGTTACGGTGTCAACATTAACGGCGAGTACATCACTCACCTTAGATTTGCCGACGAAATAGTCGTTATGGCAGAGTCTCTGGACGACCTTAACACTCAGCGGGCGATTGAGCGAGCTATGCTAGTATATCTCTACGCGATCAAATCAGATCCGTAGAAGAACCAGAATCATAGCCCATCGTATCGCAAAGCTGAAGTGGCAAGCGGCTGATAGCCGATTCAGACTCAGATAGGAAATTCCGTTCGACTATGATTGAGACGACATTAGATCGATTGACGTCAACTTAAAACATTCTGTCACAAACTAACGAATTACGTTGTAGAAAATATGTTATCTAGTTCGCGTAGGTTGTAGGCTGCGTAGGTTCATCTATGAGATTTTCTATCTACCTAAGAGTAATGGAGATAATAAATGTAATGTAAGGAAAATGAGGAGAGCGGAAGTTGAAGCATAGAGAAGTGAAGTTATCTGTGTAAATAAGCAATAAATAAATCCTTAAATTGTTTATTTGAGTCATATTTCTTTTATTTTAGTTGTATCTGTAAGTTAGGTAGCCGAAAGAGAATCACCGGAGAAAAACCGGTTTTGCTCCGGAGTTTTCGGCGAGTACTTGTACCGGTGAATCACCGGTGATTCTCCGGTACTCACTGCTCCGGTGCAAACCACTACTACTAATTTAGTCTGTGGCTCACACGAAACAAGAAAGTCAAACATATTTTCAATATTATGTACTTTAATTTATAATAATTATAAATGTTAATACATTGCTGTTATAATGACGATATATAACTTATATATTTTTGATCGATACGGGACCTTACTTTATTATGGAGAATGGAATAGAACAAAACAAGCCGGAATGTCTAGAGAGGAGGTAATGTACGAAAATTACTTAAAGTATTTTTAAATTTTTAGATATATTTCTACAAACTCATTCGCAAATTACGTTATATATTCGTGATTATAAGAAACTTCGTTCTGAATTCCTAAGTAAAACTTAAAACTTATATTGATATAACAGAAATAGGTTATTAAATAAAAAAATTGTTAATAAATTAATATTTTCAGAGCATATAATGATATAATCAAACATCAATAAATATTGTTCAAGAGTCATATATTTTCTAAACGACAATATTTTGTATGTCAAAAAAATAACATGAAATCCTGGCTATTTCTGCATCTCCAAAAATAAATAAATGAATCGAGCATGATACTTCACTCCTGAGTGACATTGGCAAAATAATGTGTCTTGTGAAAGCCATTAATTGAAGAATTGTATTCAATGACTTTATATGTAAAACAAAATTTTTATTTTTTTATAATTTCTTTTTATACTATCCACCATATTTGGTTGCATTATTTTAAGTATTAATGGATATAATATTGTCTTTTTTTTCAGGAAGGAAAGCTTATGTATGGCATGTTGTTTTCCATAAAATCCTTTGTGGCAAAGATATCACCGCTGGACCCAAAAGACGGTTTTCTAAACTACAGAACTTCCAAATACACTCTACACTGCTTAGAAACACCTTCAGGACTGAAATTCGTCATGAACACAGATAACCAAGTTCAGGGTGTAAGGGAGTTATTAAAAAAAATATATGGTGACATTTATGTTAAATATGTTGTGGGCAATCCATTATGTGGAATTGGAGAGCCTATTACTAGTGAATTGTTTAAGAATAAGCTTGATGCGTTTATTAAGCAGGCACCTTTAAGTGCAGTCAGAGCTTCGTGAAAAAATTAATAATATTTCCAAAATTGTAAATAGTTTATTATTTTTTTAAGTATTTTTAGTTGTATATTAAAGATTATTTTAAGTTTTATTATGTTTATTATTTTTCTAATTTTTCATGTTAGTATTGATATTTGGTTTGTTTATTGAGAATCTTTCTTTATATGAAGTTTGTTTGAAATCATTCAAAAATGTAATTGATTAATTGTAAATAAATTGCTTAATTGAAGCAATTAAAAATATTCTAAAAATATTTTTCATACATATTTGTAATATCTTATGGATGTAATAAAACTGTTTTATTTCCAAATCACCAAATTCTGCCAAATCTCACTATCTGTTTTTACTTTCCCCTCATATTTTTTCAAGCATTAGTATTACTTTTGAGATCACCTCTCAAATATTTATATAAATAGTAAACTACTAACACTATGATAATTTTGAGAATCAAAAGCTATAGAAAACTAACATATTAATGTTGATTGTAAAAAAGAACTTGATAGGATATTGTACCTGTCTAAATAGCTTAACATATATTGCAATTACTGTGATAATGCTATAATGGTGGTGGTGGTAGAAATAAATCTCCACTAATGTATACTGCGTCCATCATATTATCAGTCTTTTGACAGCTCACGCTCATTAAGTTTTGTATTGCTTACGTACAAATATCATACAAATAATATTTGTACTTTATGGATGGGTACCGCCCACTTAGTGATGTCACACATAATGGGTTACTACGATTATGCCAATTAAAAATAATCGGTAGAAATCGATGTTACGAGTATTAAAAGACATTTAATAACATTATATAAAGTTTTACTTTCTTCTTAGTTAATACATGAATACAAATAAAACAATCAGGATATTTTAATTTATTTTATTAGCACGAGTCGTCGGAATGATAATCAACACTAGACTCCTCCGATGAGGAGTCTTCAGTAGCAGTTATTATTAGCTCTTGTGTAGATAATATATTATCAAACGCAATATCACGTTCCCAATCAGAGAATATTACTCTTTTAGTTCTTTCCACCACACTTGCCCAGTTCTCGGCCGTTACGTGGGTGCAAGCATTTTTTAGCAATTGCAACATTTTATTCGCTGTGAATGGGGGGCTTGTATTGTATCTCGCAGCATGCCCTTTTACTTGTGCCCATATAAGTTCTATTGCGTTGTACTGGCAGTGGTATGGAGGAATCCGAAGAACAGTATGGCCATATTCTGCTGCCATTTCATTGATTACATAGCGTTTTGCTCTCTTTTTGGTTTTTAATATTTTTATTAATTCAACTTTTAACATTGAGTCGTCCACATTTTCTCCATTGTCCCGAAGCCAATTAATTATTTCATGCTTTTTATTAGCCTGTGTTGGCATTTTGTCAATTTGACGGGAGTGGTAGGGCGCATTATCAATAAAAATTATTGATGGTTCTTCCAATGAAATGAGCATTTTTTTGAACCACTCTTCATACACATTTGCATTCATCTCTTCGTGGTAGTCATTTGATTTCTTCGATTTAAATGCCAACAGTGCGTCTTGTACAAATCCTTTTGCTGTACCTGCATGGCAAATGATTAGGCGCTCACCTTTTCCCATTGGTACTGAGGAAGTGGAATCAGCAGTATCATCAGTCCAGAAACGAGATAGTGTGTGGTTAGCGTTGAGCCATGTTTCATCCGTGAAAACAATATTTGCCCAATCTTGTATTTTCTTTGCCTCTCTTAAAAAATCACAACGTGCTATAGCTATATCTGTGCGTTCCATTAATAATTTTCTTTTATTTAACTTTTTATATGAAAAGCCAATTGTGTTCAAAACTTTGACCAAAGAAGATTTTTCACCATGAAATAGACCACTTCTTTTCAAAGAAACAATAAGTTTTCTCAAAGTTGGAATTTCTTTTCTCAAGTAGTAATCTAGTTTACGTAGGTTATCATTAATCGAATTACTTAGGTACGTAATTCGATTAATGATAGTAGGTACTATAATCGGAATGGTATCGCATACGAGAATCTTTAGGACATCACTATCGTCAATCTGTCAAAAGATGGTTAATATAATGGACAGTGTATAGTATATATTGTTAACAGATTACTATTGCGGAATGAGAAATGAAGCTATCGAGCCTCTAGACTTTAATCAGCGCTTTTTGGTGGTGGTGGCACATGCTACTCAATGTCCTATGCAGTATGCCGTTTTCCAAATCCAAAAACTTTACCTATTTGAAAAATAAAGGCCTGATCATAATAATAAGAAAGTTTTTAATATTTATCTGTATTGGACAAATAAAAATTTGAAATATTATTATTTTTGGCAATTAACAACAATAATTGATGTGATTTACTTTAACCTGCTATTGATGTTTGATTATTGTCTGTAGTTACAAGTAAAAGAATTAAAAAAACTCGATTCCGGGCCGTTAAAAAACTTTAAAAAAAACCAAATGAAAACTTTACTTGTCTATGTTTAAAAACGGTTGTTTTGTTATGAATATAAGTCGATTTTAGTTGTATTAGTTTTTATATGTTAAGTTTGTTGGCATAGATTCGCTGGTTAATTTTAATATGGCTTTAGTTGCTCATTGCATAAGAGACAATTTCTGTGATGAGTGAGACCGACGACACGGATGTTCTCCTGTTAATACCACCAAATTTCTTCCTCGTCAATAGCTCCGGATCCGAGGATTCCTTCCTGGAGTCCTCAAGAACAGTTGTTCATAAACCGGTTTCATGCACCGCGCATGTACTTGGGAAACTAGTTGATCATGTCCATTCATTGGAAACTCGTTTGGACACCTTAGAACTTGATACTAGTGAGCTGTCGAGCGTGAGGTCACGGAAAAAGATTTGGGATACAGATAGTTTGGATAATCGCAGCTTAGATCGTAAGTGTTTCACATTTCCGCGTCGAAGGCGCCGCAAATACAAAAGAGGAAGAAGTAAGGACGTATCGTTGATGAGCCTCGATACAGACAGGCACAATGTAGAGTTTCACGCCCCTAAATCGACGTACAATTACAAATTAGAAGAGGCAATCGACACGCAAAGCATGGACGGCGATATCAGCAGCATTGTATCAACGCCGAGTAAAAACAATGATAAACTTCTTCTACACGAAATTGACGAATTTTTGACCAGAGTAGACTCCTACGAGAGTCCCGAAACTAAAAACAAGGATTTAACCGATATTTGTTCGGAAAATATTATAAAAGCAACAGGCGATTATATATCTCAAAAGTTAGATGTAAGTTCAGATAACATACAACTACCCAGTGGAAGAATAGTATCAAGTAATATTTTAGATAAGTATATTTATTTAGTAAAAAATAGCGCACAACAGTCACCACAGAGCACATGTTCCCGTAATTTAAAAAGTGAAAACGAATCAAATATAAATTCTTCAAAACAATCAAAACATGAAACAAAATCTCCAAGTATAAGAAAGTTAAACTTTTCCGAAAATAAGGATGTGCAGCCAACGTCAACACCAAAAAGGTCTACACAACCTTCAACATACGCTGAATCATTTAAGCCATCATCAAACAAAATATTAGATAGAGCATCTAAAGTACTGGAGCATTATAAATCTCAAAGTAGCCGTGATGTTCAAAGTTTAACTGATAATAGTGAAACTACAGTGAAAAGAGAGGAGTTTAAAATGCCAAAGATTAGACCTTTTGGCTTCGATCATAGAGATTTTAAGTTGGATTCAATTGATACAGATTTACTAAGTTTAAGTGAACTTTGGGGGGAGAGGGGCGATAGAGGGGAAAAGGTAGATAGTATAAAGCTAGAAGAAGAAAGATTGAAAAGAGAAGTAAGTATGTTATGTATAATTGTTCAAATTATATTAACTGATATCAGCAATAAGATTGAACTATAGAAATTGTACTGTTTTGTTTAAAGTAAAATAAATATATATAAAAAAATTGCTAATATTTAATGTATGTGTGTACACCTTTAATCCAATGGCACAATTGTTTTGTACTACATTTATCATACATGAGGTTTAAGTATGTAGAACATTGTTACTCCGGGAAAGAAAATCTTGATTTCTGTCTACTATAAACTTATAGGTTATTATGTCTTATTTTACATTTTTACACAATTGGTTGGCATAAAATGTTTAACATAATTGCATACTGGATCAGCTTCCTATAATTAGTTCATTATGCTAGTTCTGGCTAGTTTATATAAATTCATAAAAAAAAAACTGATAGGATAGTGGTGAGACCTTGTGACTCTTGTCACAGCTTGAAACTCTAAGCTAGTAATACCATTGAGTTTTTCTGTTAAAACTTATGAGTTTGAATTGATATTTGTAATATATGCCACACTTTTCGGTGAAGGAAAACATCTTGAGGAATCTTGTATATCTCTTGTGAATTCTAGGGATATGTATAACCTACCAATTCACATTGGAGCAGTGTGGTAGATCTTAGCTCCAACCCTTCCAATAATAGATTGGAAGGGTTGGGTCCCAGCAGTGGGATAATAAGAAGCTGTCAATTTTACTGAACATTTTAGATACATTTTTCCAGCACTGTGAAGCAATGATACAACAATTACAACGGAAAATACTGGAACAACAGGAAAAGTTGGCTGTTGCTATCAAAGTAGACCGGGCTAAAGATGCAGCTATAAATAAGTTACGGGAGGCTTGGCTGAGACTCACCAGCAGCTTGGATAGGGCCGAGGAGAGGCACAGGTCCGCCTTAGACAAGATGGTTCTGGAGGTGGATAACTTCAAGATGGTAGCGGGGGAAGCACAGAAAGTATGTTGTTTATATTATATTCTTGTTGCATATAAAATAAATTTCCCTGCTGGTTTTGTGTTATAATGTAGTATTTACGGTTTCTATATATTTCTATACTAAATAATATAATATATAAAGCTGAAGAGTTTGTTTGTTTGAATGCGCTAATCTCAGCAACTACTAGACCGATTAGAAAAATTCTTTAAGTGTAAGTCCATTTATCGAAGAAGGCTATAGGACTAAGACGACTAAGTTAAGTGAACCCACCATGTGGTATCCGTTTGAGTAGAATACCACCCTCTTTCTTACCGAGGTATCGTAAAATACGACTAAGGAAAGTTGACGTTAGACAGGCGATCAGTCGTAAAAACGCAGCCAAATCATGTGACATGTTTATAACATGTTGTGCCGATCCCACTTAGAGGGGGAAAACAGCATGAGGATGATGGATGTAATTTTTTTTATAGAAAACTAGCCATTTTGAAACCGAGCTATACAAGGCGCTGGATCTAGCACACGACTATCAAGAGAAATGCAAACAGCTGACCTCAGAGAAGAAAGAATTACAAGAGGATTGTGATAAGACATTAGCGAACAAGGACGAGCTTCTCAAACAGAAGGAGAATGAGATTGGAGCTTTGAAAGAGAATTATGAAACTGTTATGAGATTGAACAAGCAGTCTACAGACTGTGTTAAGAATTTAGAAGATGCTTTAGCCAAGGTAATTATAAGGCAAGAGTAATATTAAAAATTATTTAGCTATAATTCGCGATGAAGTAAAATAGAAAATATATATAATGGTAAATGTAGAGTAGACAATCCGTTTTCATACCTGATACATGCAGGATTCGTAAAAACACATGTACACAAGCACTATATACGTTCACTGGCTCTTTGGCGCAGTTGGTAGTGATCCTGCCTTCATATCGCCGGTCGCGGGTTCGATTCCCGCCGAGGGCCAACATTTTATATAAATAAATTAGTTTGGTCGTTGAGCCTGGGTGTATATTTGTATGTAAGTATGTATTTAAAAATTATATATGTATATATTCACCCATAAAATAAGTATTAAATTACTTACTTTGGGTACATATATTTATATTTTTTATTATTAAGTTTAAAAGTTTAGTGTAAAAAAGTAATTAAAAATCGTAAAGCTTTACGATTTTGTCGTGGAGTCTATCTTTGACGATGCTTCGGTTATGGGGCGAAACAATTGCTGGAATTGTGCTGGTGAATGTGTGCCGTGTAACAATACACAAGGTATTGTTGTGTTATTGATGGCGAGTAGTGTTGTTAGTGCATGAGTTTTTACAAATTCTGTATGTATCAGGTATGAGAACGAATAGTACACTCTACATTTAGCATTACATATATATATATTTTTTCGCGGTTTATAGAAAAATAATATTATTATTCCTTTTTTTATTATGTATCTCCGCCAAGTAGCGCCTAATTCTATAAATTATATAAAAAAACATCTTCATCATCATGTTTTTTTTGTCTCAAATATTACGACTCTGCAATTTAAGTTATAGTACATTTTTTGTAAATGACGAAAGCCCAAACATTCTCCTGTCTTTATCCCACTCAAAGTGGGGTCGGCACAACATTTTTCTCTTCCATTCTGCTTTTTCATTAACCTTTTATGGATTTTTTACAGGAAAAATTAGAACACGAATCGACGAAAACGAAAACGGACGAGTTGAACCAGAAAGTGGAATCGTTGAATGATCAGAAGCTTCTAGAACAGCAGGAGAGGGACGTGCTGAAGGCCAAGGTGAACGAGGAGAGGTCACGGAGCAATATGCTGGAACGACAGCTGTGTGACTCGCAGAATCAAATCAGCGAATTGTTGAAGAAATGTGTAAGTATTTTTGGAGTAAAACCTCTATAGGGAAACCTAAACTTTGCTTAGGGAGTAAAGGCAGTGACACAAACATACATGGCAAATTAAATAAAAGCTTTAATAAGCCTTAATCTTTAATATTGAAACATGTTAATCTGGGCTATATACCTATATAGTACCTGGACGATCTAGAGAAGTAATTTTTTTAAAGATATATATAAAATGAAATAAAAAAAAAGAAAAAAGCGCGGATGACATGTGGGAATCGATCCCAGGTTTACTACTTTTGGTTCGAACGTTACCAATAGGCTATCACAACTTTGCATTTGAAAGCTTACAAGTCAGTTGCTATCTATTCCTATTGACTGGCCCGTTGGAGCAGTGGGTAGTGACCCTGCCTTCAGCTCCGCGGGTCGCGGGTTCGATTCCCGCCGAGGGCCAACATTTTCTATATATAAATTTGTTGGTCTTTGAGCCTGGGTGTATATTTGTATTTAAGTATGTATTTAAAAAAATATATAAGTATGTATTCACCAGTTGTCTGTCACCCATAACACAAGTATTAAGTTATTTACTTTGGGGACGGACGACCGTGTGTGTAAGTGTCCCATATATTTATTTATTTATTATTTATTTATTTTCGTAGTTTTTTTTAATACCTAAAAACATGGATAAAACGATTTTTTTAAAATGAAACCTATCTGCATTGATTTTTCTTCTCCAAAACCCCTACATGTTGAATTTCAAGAAAATCGTTGGAGCGGTTTCCGAGATTCGAAAAAAATGTTTGTATATATATACATACAAGATTAACTCATTTAAATATTAAAGATAAGATATTCGATTTTTAGTACAATGGGATTTTTTGTCATAGATACAAGGGTTAATTCATTTATATTTTAAAGATATATATATTTTTTGAATCTTGGAAACAGAATAATTGAGGGTATTTGTAAAGACGCGGATAAAAGTTTTTTTTTTATAAAATAATGTGAATATAAAACGTTTATTCATATTCTATATTTGAATTTGATAAAGTTTGAACAAGTCAGGATGGCCGAGCGGTCTAAGTCGCTGCGTTCAGGTCGCAGTCCACTTCTGTGGGCGTGGGTTCGAATCCCACTTCTGACATACCTTTTTCATTTTTCTTTTTTATTTATTTTATAAAAGTACATAAAATTTTATAATTTTAACATTTAAAGTATTTTATTTTACAACACTGAATATTTTAGGTAAAGATTTAATTAATATTGTATATGAACCAGTATCTTATAAGACATTCTTCTACAAATTAATTCTTGAATAAAATGTAAAATTGAATAATTAAAGTCGAAATTGATATAAAAAAAAGTATAAAAATAAAATGTCAAGTATGAATTGATAAATTACAAGTATAAAAATACAGATAGAAGTTGATGATATTTTAACACTTTAATTGTCGTTTACAGTAATAATAAATAGTTTTCCTATGTAGCCTATGCCTCATTATATTTTATTTGTTAATTAATTTTCTGAAATCTCTTCTTTTTAAAACACTTAAAATGACATATAGATGTTGCATTAAAAATAATATCTGGGTGACCGAGCAAAAAACTTAAAAAAAACAATTATTTAGTTGGGATCGATCCTTGGCATTCACATTTCTCGAGTCACATAGAGAATAAGCCACGTCGACTTGACAGTTAACGGCGAAAATTCAATTCAATATAAATGTTCGTGTTTTTTAATGCCCAAAAACAGGGATAAAACAATTTTTTTTTACATAAAACCTAGCTAGATCAATTTCTCTCCCCCAAAACCTCCTACATGTTGAATTTCAGGAAAATCGTTGGAGCCGTTTCCGCGATTCTGAAAATATATATATATATATACAAGATTAACTCATTTAAATATTAAAGATGATACGTCAACTTAAGTTTTCACATTCCTTCAATTGTATTCTTTGTGCTTTTTCATCTTCCCGAAAAAAAAACAGGATTTTTTATCCTATTGGCCAAATAAATTTGGCTTTCAATAGTACGAAGTGAAAGCATAACAGACAGACTTTTGCAATTATAATATTTGTGTGTGGTATAGCGCTGAGTAGAATAGAAAACCCTCATTTCTTACCGAGGTTTTGTAAGAGTCGACTAAGATAAGTCGCCTCCAGGTGTAGTATCCGGCTGAGTAGAATAGACCACCATCATTTCTCACTGAGGTGTGGCAAAAGGCACTAAGGTAAGTTGACGTCAGGCACACGGCCGGTCGTAAAAAACTTGCCAAATCACGTAACAACGTGCTTAAAATATGTTATACCCCAAGGCAGGAGAATGATGATAATATTGTTTCTTATTCAGGACACCCTGGACAACGAGGCAAAGTCCCTCCAGAAGCTGCTCGAGATCCAGAAGGCGGAGCTGAAGAGCCACTACCAGCAGCAGCTGGAGGACGCGGTGCTGGGCAAGCTGCAGGAGTTCCAGAGGCAGCTGGACGTGGCCGAGAGGGACATGGAGCTGGCGGCCAGGAGCAAGGAGGCGGCCATCGTGGACACCTTCAACAAGCAGATCACCAGGATAGAGGAGCAGTTAGTGTGGTTCTCTATTCTTTTTACACTCTTAGCTATGCTTGCGGCTTCGCCTTTGTGGATATCACTGCATTCATTAAAAATTTTGAGCCTTGAACATAACAAACCAACTTATATTCTCAATATTTTTTTTTGGTCCTTTGAACCGGATATCTCGCCCGCTTCTTATTTTTAATATTAAAGTAGTTATTACTGGGGGTTTACTATTCTTTTTTACACTACTAGTTATACTTGCGGCTTCGTCTGCGTGGAAATCAATGTATTAATTTAAAATTTTCAACCTTGAACAACACTGAAATTATTTTCAAATTTTAATTTTTTTATGGTCCTTCGAACCGGATATTTGTATAAAAATATTCATAATTGTGCCTGCGGATTCGCCCGTTCTTTATTTTTAGTATAAAAGTAGTTATTTTGAGTAATAGATAGAGACATGCTGTCGCGGACTTTTCAATATCATCTTCCTGCCCTTATCCCACACTAAGTGGGGTCGGCACAACATGATATAAACATGCTGTTACATGTCCAAATCATGATTTGGCTGCGTTTTTACGACCGGCCTGCCTGACATCAACTTACCTCTGTCGTATTTTACGACACCCCGGTAAGAAATGAGGGTGGTACTATTCTATTCAGCCGGATACCACACGGCTTATATAATTTAACATGACACAAACATAAGTTCTCCTATTCCAACATTTCAGACATAAACTGGAGGTGAACGTTCTAGAAGAGAAACAGAAGGAAGAGATCAAGCTGTACAGATTGCAGCTCGCGCAGGCCAACGAGAAGATCAGCTTGCTGGAGGTAATTATAACTGAAAAATAGACTACCTTGCCAAGACTTATCTTAGTCGTAAAATACGACTAAGGTAAGGTAAGGTCGTAAAATACGTAGCCAAATCATGTGATAGCATGTTTTTATATACGCTAAGATAAATAGGAGAGGAGCAAAAAAATAGTACGAAAACGTCAAAATTAAAAACTTTCCTTGCATGCGCTGAGTAAACGGTGATAGTTATTCAAAAATCATGTATCACAAAATTGTTCCCCTCTAAAAGTTCTAAATAAAAGTCCGCGACAGCGTAACCATTTTTATGGTAAATTTTAAACTTTCGCGATTCATACTAATTAAAATATAATTAATAATATAATAATAATAATAATGTTTATTTCTGTTCATGCTTAAAATTAATAACAGGGTATTGAGACCTTCTAGTAAGCATGACAATGCCTGTATCAGAAGAATCTCGCTCTTCAATAACAATATCTAGTAATAAGCTTACATGGTTTTTTTTTTTCACTATTCACATAACATTTATATATCTATAACATTTATATTTATATATCTATCTATAATTATTGTTGTATTTAGTTGGATGTGGTGTTTGTGTGTGTGTGTGTGTGTCTTCGTAATTATATATAAGTTACATGTGTATAATTAACCGGGTCACATCGCGATAACCTCAAGTTACCTTTGTATAAGGTTCGACGTTTCGGCAGAGTTGCATCCACCGTGGTCACGAACTGACTGGAGCGCCGCGGCGTCTTCGTTCCCGAGTACTACAGTCATTAGTTTCTTCATCTACCCTCACTTGAACGGCACAATCCACATAAGGTCTCTTGCACACCACACTGATACAATCTGCACGCGATATAGCTTTCAACGATTTTTCCGCGAGTTGTATTTATTAATCTATCTATCTATACTTATAATAAATCTGTAGAGAGGTCAATTCTGTAACTGGAATATATTTCCAAAATAACTATCAGGGGGTGATTAGGGATCGATACTGACGCCAAAAATGCAATCAGTAAAAATTTTGTCTGTCTGTCTGTCTGTCTGTCTGTCTGTCTGTCTGTCTGTATAACCGTTATAGAAACAAAAACTACTCGACGGATTTTAACGAAACTCGGTACAATTTTTTTTCATACTCCTGGGCTGGTTATAGTATACTTTTCATCACGCTAAAATCAATAGGAGCGGAGTAGTGAAGGGAAATGTCGGGAAAATGGGAGAAGTTACTCCATTTTTTAAGCTTCCGTCGCGTGTGCAACCTTGATGGTTAAAGCTACACAGAAATCATGTATGACGGAAATATTCTCCTTAAAATTATATAAAGAATATCCCACAACAGCATATGTCTATCTTTTATGGTTGACTCACAATAACACGTGTAACTCCCGATAGCTTAGCAGTTCGAAGCTTTCTGGTTATATTTGTCTACTCCTACGTTTATATCACTCTCAGTCATCCCTAAATAAAAAAGTGAATAGTATTAACCATTGTATAAAAAAAGAATCATTGAAATCGGTATAGAAACACCAAAGTTATATATGAAATACGCTAATAATAAGCCATCGCGCGTGAATATTGAATCACGCTATAGGGATTATCACTACATAGTATAAAACAAAGTCACATTCTTTGTTTGTCCCTATATCCCTATGACTGCTTAAATCTTTAAAACTACGTAACAGATTTTGATGCGGTTTTTTAATAGATAGAGTGATTCAAGAGGAATGTATAATAATATTCAATATGGAGTAGAGAAATACTGTAATTTTTGAGGTTTCTTATGTGATGTCGTAAATAATTACTTTTTTTTTCGCTTACATTGCAAACGCAGGCTAAACCCTACGAGAATTATCAAAATGATGTACTAAGTATTTGTACACATTTAAAAAGTCTACAGAAAAGTCCGCTATGGTATATGTCTATCTCTTATGGATAACCCACAATAGCATTTTTTGTCATTTACTTTTATACGAAAAATAATGCCTTATTTTCGAAGCAATTTTTATACAATATAGCATTAATTCTTATCCAATTAAGTACGTTAAATACATTGTTGATTTAATATAGATCAATATGGCCGTTTACAGCATGTAATTTAAATGAACATTTTCGAAGATATCACTGATTTTAAATCCCGCGAGGAGGCCGCGCTTCGCCCTATAGCACTTCGAATTTAGCAGCGATCGGACGCGCAACTAAATGTCGCTCTTTTAAGAGTAACCTCTAAAGAAAACATGTTTGTATTGTCTAATGATAACAAAGCTATGAATGTTGTATATAAAGACATTCTGTAATTAATTTAAAACATAAAATATATAGGGAAAAATGTAAAATGTAAATATGTAGTATATGAATTTAGACATTCCAAAGATAGCAGGAAATCTTCTTAGTATAGGGAGAGAGAATTGTTTTTATCCAAATTTAACGCTTGCGGGCCACGGGCAGTAATGAATAAATCAAAACTACTGGATCGATTTTAATCATTTTTTTCACTGAGTGACATAGGCTATATATTTTATACCCGTGCGAAGCAGGGTAGGCCGCTAGTAAAATAATAAATAAATAAATATATGGTACACTTACACACACGGTCGTCCGTCCCCAAAGTAAGTAACTTAATACTTGTATTATGGTAGACAGAACTGGTGAATATATACTTATATATTTTTTAAATACATGCTTAAATACAAATATACACCCAGGCTAAAGGCCAACAAATTCATTTATAGAAAATGTTAGCCCTCGGCGGGAATCGAACCCGCGACCCGCAGAGCTGAAGGCAGGTTCACTACCCACTGCTCCAACGGGCCAGTCTAATCACTCGATCCCAAGTTGTTGACAATCTGAAGCCCTCTTCTCGGTTGAAAGTATTATGCTATCGAATCTCAATGGCTTCACGCGCCATCCTCGCATAATAGTGGGCATCAGTTGACAGTACCTTGGGATCGTGAGGCTCAATCCAGTGATTGCTCCCTGAATTAAGCAGATGGTCTGCGATCGTTTACTTCGTTGACTGGTTATTTTATTACGGTTTTAAACTTTCCACGTGGGCGGGGTCGCTGGCGAATGCTAGTTAAAGATAAATATACTCGTATAAATGATTGTGTCATTATCCAGAGCAAGCTGGAGACGTACCGCCGCCGCCGGGGCCAGATAGCCTCCCAGCTGCACTCCGTGATGGAGGCGCAGTGGCGGCAGGCGCTGCTCATCCTCACCAACGGCCAGGGCCTGGCGCAGCGCCCGGGGGCCGCGCTGGACAGCACCGCGCAGGACTGCGGTGAGGGACCCCGGCACAAACCATATTTATAATATCCACAGTATGGGAGACGAAGGGCTTAGTTATGGAATTCCTTATTTCTCTCGACAGAGAGAGGTAATTCTCTCTCTCAAAAGCTGTGATGGCCTAGCGGTGCGACCGTGTGAATATCTAGAGACGATCATGGGTTCAAACCCGGGCAGACACCAATGAGTTTTTCTATTAAAACTTATGTGTCTGATTGATAATTGCATTTTAACGCTTTTCGGTGAAGGAAAACATCGTGAGGAAACCTGCATATCTCTAGAGAATTCTAGGGATATCTGTAACCTACCAATCCGCATTGGAGCAGCGTGGTAGGTCTTAGCTCCAATCCTTCTCTCCAAAAATGGAGAGAGGAGGCCTATGCCCAGCAGTGGGATAGTAACAGGCCGTTACTTACTTACCTCTCTTAGGCGTACTCGCCTGTAATTAAATTATAAATAAGGAATTCCTTAACTAAGCCCTTCGTCTCCCATACTGTGGATATTATAAATATTAAGCAATATAGTAATATTGCTTATGAGAACAATATATACGCTATAATTAAGCAATGGCCGTTGCTTAATTATAGCGTATGATAGCGCAGAAAAGTCGCTCGCAAATCACGATAGATGGGTGTCCATTCCATAGGTCTGTAAGCAATAGCTTACGGATCTATGGAATGGAAATACGAATTTAATATCTTATGAGATTTAATTGTATTAAATCTCATTGATATTGCTCTAGCGGATTAGCCGTGAAAGCTTGACAGACATACAAAGATATAGGACAAGACAGTCAGCCATACAACATGACAGCCAAATAAACGACAATACAGCCAAATAGATACGACAAGACACCAAAACAGATACGACAAGACAGCCAAACAGACACAATAAGACAGCCAAACAGACTCAACAAGACAGCCAAACAGACGGACAACAAGACATCCAAACGACTAGACAGACGACAAAACAAATAGACCATAAGACAGACAGATAATAAGACTGTCACATTTGGATTATTTTGTTAAAACCTCTAAGCCATAAGACTGTCTTATCATCATGCTGTCACCAGTGTCCACCCCACTGCCCGAGCTGTTCAAGCCGGAGCCCCTGTCCCTCCCGCGGGAGGCGCTCCGGGGAGCGCGCAGCGAGCTGCAGCTCGACAGCCTGAGCGACCACGAGCTGCAGCAGTACGTCAAGCTGGTACGTAGCTGAACCTATAAAAACCCCATTTGCACCATTTTCAAAATAATTGTTAAAATTTGTGAAGTAAAAACCACCTTTCCATCGTTATCTTTAATATTTAAATGAGTTAATCTTGTATGTTTATATATATGTTTATAGAATCTCGGAAACGACTCCAACGATTTTCTTGAAATTCAGCATG
Source organism: Morpho helenor (assembly GCA_029227775.1). NCBI lineage: Eukaryota > Metazoa > Arthropoda > Insecta > Lepidoptera > Nymphalidae > Morpho > Morpho helenor. The sequence continues at coordinate 16,077,326 of JARGCU010000020.1, read as the reverse complement.
TAGAGAATTTTGGGGGAGAATGGATTTGGCTAGGTTTTATTTAAAAAAAAAATCGTTTTGTCCCTGTTTTTGGGTATAAAAAAAAACAAAAGTTTACTTTTAATTTATTGAATATATACAACACAATTTTTGCCGTGAAATGTCAAGTCAGCTTAGCTTATTCGGGGAACGGGGTGTTCGCGAGAAATAAAAATACATAGGATCGAACCTCACCTACCCTATTATTTTTTATTAATTTTTTTTAAATACTTTATTTTATTTATAAAAAATTACAGAGAAAGCCTTGTTCAACCTGGTACTCTATATAATAGGTCTACTTGAAAGTTCTCTCCGTTTTAGAAAATGAAACAATATAATAAAGTTATTCGTACTTTGAATAAAGTTAATTGAGAAAATTGAGATGAGATTAATATTATTTGTCTATAAATGGTTTTATAGAAGCAGGCGTTACTTTGCGGAATTCCATAGGACAAAAGTTAAAATAGAATTATTTTGCTGTAAAATTTAAATTACTTTGCGTTCGTATGAACGCGAATCACAGCTAAATAATTTTAGTGAAACTTATATATTATTTGTCTTATGCTTTACGTTTAAGCATTTGAAGAGGTCTATGTCCAGTGGTCCAGCAAGGTCAATGATTTAAAAAAGACCCGCAGCTAATTTTACATAATTATCCTTTAACGCTTATTATCCTCCAGCTGCTTACAAAGCCCCCGAGCTTCGCCTGCCCGCCTACAGAGCCGCACCGCCCGCCGCCCGAGGAGCCAACCAGCGACCGACAAGACGCGCACGACCGACGCCGGAAGCACCCGCCCACCGACAAGCCGCCCTGGAAGGCCTAGCTTTAAGTACTTCGTGATATTCTACATTTTATAAATATATATTCTATACACATTATTTTTAACGGACTCGTACTTTCCCACTTCTGAATACTTCTGAAGCTCGTACCGTGTTAGAGTGAAGAGTTAAAAGCTACGATGATTATTAGGAGGTTATAATTATTCCAAATTTTCTTAAGATATGCAGACTTTCAAAATAAACTGTAAATGATAAATATGTACATTATTTAGTATCAAAAAGCCGTGTGGTATCCGAGTGAGTAAAATAGATCGTTGGCGACTAACCAAAGTTGACGTCAGGCAGGCGGCCGGTCGTATTTAACTGAAGGAAAAAACACTAGAAGGAAAGAAAACTTAGAAAGGAAAGGTATAAAAAGCGATATACACAAGTTGTCAGAGAGTCGGTTACATGTTAAGATTTATTTACCGATACCTAATATATTGACCTTTCAGGACTATTAGGTTATAATAAACCTGATATGTAGGTCGTGAGCTAAGCTAACGTGCTAAATGTGTCTCTTTCCAAGCCTAAATAGAGTGCGCTCTGGCCAGTGGCGTAGCTAGGGGGGCGATCGCCCCAGGGCACCACGGGCAAGGGGGGCACCAAACTTGATAATATTTTTTTTTTTGATGAATAATGAAATCATTTCAGAAAAAGTTGAATAACACTCTTATTCAACTTTTTGCACATTGATTTTGTATGATTATATTGTCTACAATAAACACAAAAAAGTTTCTTAGCTGCAGAGCTCGATGAAGAAACAACAGATTTTGCCACTCAAAAGCGAGTAAAGTTTGTTTTTAAATTTTCTAAATAAATTTTATCATAATCTTATGTTATTTTATATATAGTTATTATCATTTTGAACTAATTTAAATTTATATATTAAAGTCATTACGTTCTGAAATCTAAAATTATTTAGACTGTTTAGAAGGGGGGGGGGGCACCAGGTGACAATTGGCCCCGGGCCCCAAATATACTAGCTACGCCACTGGCTCTAGCCGCAAATTTTGTGTGCGTTTTTCAACCATTTCATTCATTCGACATTCAACCTTTTCAGAAGTGGGATGGATCATTCATCTGCGTACTTTAGTGTGTAATGAAATATCATGTTTATAAATTTTGAGAGATTGGAATGTGGCCGCAAATTTAAAATACATATAACTCGCAAACGCTCGCAAAAAAATTACCAAAATTAGTACGTGGTGGGTCTAGCTTAATTTAATCACAATCACACAGCAGGTTTTTGCTGCTCTGATACATAATTGAAAGGTGAAAAAAGGAAACAATATTTAGTAATATAACGATTTATTAAACGGTAAATGCAAATTAAAAATATACACAATCTCATACATCCATAAATGGCTTCAACAATTATACAATACTGCTCTTAATCAATACTATAATCACATTTAACGTCCAAGGCAAGATTATTAAAAATATATTAAAAACTCATTATTTTATAAGGTAACAAATATACAGAAAAAGTTATACATCAAAAAGAATATCTTATATTTTAATATTTTAAAGCGAATATGTGCATTTAATCAAAATAAACAATTTTATTAACGCTATCCTATAACCTTTCAATATACAAAGATTTACAATATAATATTGCGAAGAAATATATTAAATAGAGAGATTATTTTAAAGACTTGAATTATTTTATTGAAATAAGCGTATTTATTTCATACAATCAATAACTTTTATATTTCTCTAGATCCTGTATGAAAAAAAAAACTATATAACGTTTGATAATTCGATCTATAAATTAAATTAATTTTATCTCGAAGGATTTATAGAAAAATAACTTTATTGCCACTAAAAATCATTGGGGTTCAGTCTCAAACAAATATATGGTATATGAATGATTTAAAATGGTCCTTCGAGCCGGATTATTAAAACCTCTCACTTTACAAATTTAACGTTCTTGAATAACTAGTCAAAACTGACATTTTTTGAATGTTGCCAGCCTAACAAAGCCTTGATCGTATTCCGTGTAAAAACCATTGGTGGGGTTAACGTATTATCCGTTGTAGGTTAGTTCATAGATTGTTTTAATTAAAATCAGGCGAGATTGGTTATTGGCTAAACAATCAATCTGTAAACATGAAACAATATTTAATGTTCTATGCAAACATAAACATTTCTATACAAAATCGGATATTTTTAGGTAAACATTTATTGATTCTTTAACTGTTCTTTTTTGACTTCGTCAATGTATTAATATTAAGTAGTCTAGCAACATTTCTTATATGTTACCTTAATATTATTAAAGTAATTTCTAATTCTTTCAATTTTAATCTTAAAGATGAGGTCATTTTTTAATAGATATCCTAAATCGAAATATTAGTTGCCCTTTTTGAGTAGTGAAATATTTTATAATACCTCGTTTCCAAAATATGATATTCCGACTATTGTTACTATAATATTATTTATATATTGTCCAAATTGTGGGATTCAATTCCACATCATAGGTTAACTAGGTTAAATCACAATGTTACATTTTCGTATTAAATTGGAATACTTTATCTCTTGATATTTAATTCAGTAATGACAGTTAAAGTTTTGAATAACTTAAACCGTTATTTACAATTTGTATATTCGAGATAGATGGCGTCGTATTGAGTTATTAACGAATGGTATATTAAGAACCAAAAGGACTTTATAATGTATCCAAAATTGCCAAACCTAATTAGGTTAGGTATATCATAAGGTTAGGTAGATTTGTGATCAAGCTATTAATCCTATATTTATGGACTAATATGACCCGTATTTACTTAGTGTCGATTATAGTGGTAAAATCGAAAGGACGTCAATTTCATTTCGAGTCGTAACATCTGCCTAAGTATTTGAAAATTTTTCATATCCATTCCGGAATCCATCAGTATTGTTCCGTTGCTAATGCTACGAGAAGAAAAAAGGAAACAGCAATTCTGCAGAAAGACTTAAGTGATATAACCCGGTTGCTAATGCTAGAAAAGAAAGGAAACAGCAATTCTGCAGGAAGACTTAAGTGATATAGCCCAATGGAATCTATAATAACAATGGGTGGGATATATAGTTTGAAGAACCAATGGATATTTGGGTCTTAAGGTGCTAGAATGGTGATCCCGTAACGGAAAACGGAATGTAGGCAGATAGTAAATATATGGGGTATTAATGGATAAACGACCTCAAAAAGCTTGGTGCCTGGATCCAAAGAGCACAGGATTGTATGGCTGTAAGTCCTTTAAAAAGACCAATCCTGGACTTTTGATTTAGAATAGAAAATACTAGCTAAATGATTAAAGACTTGTTGCATGCAATAAGCTGCCACAAAAAGCACCTTTAAGTCAAAGATTCCCAGACCACAAAATATAGAACCTCAAATAGGGAGCTTGGTGCCTGGATCTAAGCAGCACAAGATTGTATGTCTTGGAAGTCCGTTGAAAAGACCAACCCTGGGCTACTTTTGGCTGAAGAGGGAAATTACTAGCTAAATCATGATTAAGGACCTGTTGCAAGCGATAAGTTGCCACAAAAGGCACCATTTAATCCAAAGATTCCCAGACCACAAAATATAGAACCTCAAATAGAGAGCTTGGTGCCCTGGTGCCAGGATTGTGTCTTGAAAATCCTTTAAGAAGACCAACCCTGGACTACTTTTGGCCAAAGAGAGGAAATACTAGCTAAATCATGTAAGGACCCGTTGCATGCGATAAGCTGCCACAAAAGGCACCATTTAAGCCAAAGATTCACAGACCACAACATTTAGGTACTTCCGATGGATTCCTAGAGATATATTCCCACTATATTTTTTGTCCTTGAACACATATTTTGCCCTCTGTTGAGTCTCCTATTGACTCCTGGATTCCACCTGGCCTTAAGCTAGAGCGGAGGCGGGCAGCGAGCTGTGCTTGGGCTTGGCTTTGTGCACGAACACCTTGATGCAGCCGTTGAAGTCCGCGCTGACCAGCACGTGGCCGGTCTGCGACGACGCGACCATGCCGCCTTCCGCTGCTTTCTGGTAACGAAATTGCGCAGTGATAAATATCTTAAAGGTGCTTAGAATTATAATATATACTTCTATACTAATATTATAAAGAGAAAAAATTTGTATGTATGCTTGTAATGTTTTCACACAAAACTACTGGACCGATTTCAAAAATTCTGCCACCATTGGAAAGCTGCATTTTTACCGAGCATAGGCTATATTACATTTTCAAAAAAATAGGTATCCGTTATAAAATGTATTAAGGTGTAAAAAAAAATTATGCAGGTGAAACCGCGGGATATTACTATTACTAGTAATGTATATGTATGTATGTGTATTATACAAAGCATGTCTGGTAAGCTTTCACATCTATTGAAATGAATGACGAAATTATACAATTCTTATGCCGCGTGATATCCAGCTGAATTGACCATCCTCATTTCTTACCGAGGTGTCGTAAAACGCGACTAAAGTAAGTTGACCCGCCGTGTGGTATCCGGCTGAGTAGAATAGACTAGCCTAATTTCTTACCGAGGTCTCTTAAAAGGCTACTAAGGTAAGTTGACCCACCGTGTGGCATCCGGTTTAGGAGAATAGACCAGCCTATTTCTTAACGAGCAGTCGTAAAATACGACTAAGGTAATTTGATGTCAGACTGATCTGGCTGGTCGTAAAATACGTAGCCAAATCATGTGACGACATGTTTATAAAAAGTTATGCTGACCCCACTCCTAAGCGCCTCATAAGGGTAGGAGGATGATGTTTATATACTGGGATAAGATATATGGTAAAAATGCCGTTTTGAATAAAAACAGGATAAAAACACTTATTACAATATTAAATACAATATTAAAGGTACTTAATATCTAATCAATCATACTCTAACAAACGTCGTATTGACTATTAACAGGATAACATCGACTTATAGCTTAACATATATTCTCAATTAAGCTACATCGGCTCCAACATCATGATAAAGATTTTGAAACTGAAATAAGACCAAGAGTCAGTAGCCAATAGAACACCCACCAAGAATTTGAAGCTTCAATATTCTTGACCAAGATTAAATAACCTAGAGAAAAAAAAAGAGGAATACGACATAAAACCATAATCGAAAATGATGAAAGAACTCAAAACACACTTACCACATCATCCTTATCATCCGGAGTTCTATTTAAACTGGCGTTCATCTTCTCCTCCCTCTCGTTGATCATCCGGATCATATGGTCCGGGTTGGGGGCGAACACCGCGCAAGTGACTAAAGCGTTGTGAGCCTTGATGCCCTCCCAGAAGTCATTCCTGTCCCTCCTAACTGACGTGAACTTGGAATAATCGTGGCAGGTCTTCCATATGTATATACACTGGTTTTCAGAACCGCTGACTATATACTTCCCATCGTGGGAGAAAGAGGCTTTGATTTGACTGGAGACGTTGACGTAGCCCTTGTATTTGCAGGACAAGTTTAAGTCCCTCAAGTCGTAAAGCCTTATCCTGCTATCGTTGGATGTTATGAGGATCTTGTCATCGTTGGGCATGGGTTCAATACCGCTGATCTTTCTCCCTGTGGAGTTCTTCCCTCTGGTCGATCTCACGTCGATCTGCGTGTGGTATTTTAGCTGGTCCGTCGTGTAGAATATACATCGGCCGTCGTAAGTGCCTACGACCGCAAATTTCCCGTTCTGGCAGAAATTTGCCGCCGTTATCAGTTTCGTTTTGCCATCCACCTCGTTCCAAACGGCCACCTGTAAATTTAGTTCATAATACAAATAGGGAGATACAGTTTGAAATGTCGATCAACGTTAGACCTCTATTGGAAGGTTTATAGAAGTAGGCATTACTTTATATAGTTTCACCTAATTTGTAAAGCTGAAGAGTTTTTTTGTTTGATTGTTTGAACGCGCTAATCTCAGGAACTACTGGACCGATTTGAAAAGTTCTTTCAATGTAAAATAGTCCATTTATCGAGGAGGACTTAAGGATATATAACATCACGCTAAGATGAATAGGAGTCGAGCAGCAATAATAAATATTTCGAAAACGGCAAAATTTAAAGCGCTGAGTAACAGTTATTAAAAAGTCATGTATTACAAAATTGTTCCCCTCTAAATGTTCTGAATAAAAGTCCGCGACCGCATTTGTCTAGCTTTTAAGGTTTAACCCACTTTAACCATTTTTATGGTTGTCAAAAATACTACATTACGACCTTAATCTTTCGATTACTAGTAATATATAAAATGAGATATTCTGCTAAACATTTACTAGAATTAAATAAATTAATGTTTATGTGTGCAAGATTCATATTATATTATTCATATACTTCATGATAAAAATTATATGGTAATACTATGGCCCTAAGTTTCAGAGTAAATTAAATTATTTTAATGAATTTTGTGAAAAACAATAATCTATAAGTTGAGTAAAAGGCATAGTGTATTAGATACCTTCTTGTCAGGAATGTCCCACAGCCTCAGCTTCCCGTCCAGGCTTCCCGAGAGGAAGTACCGGTCGTCCCGCGGGTGGAACACGATGGCAGTCACGAAGTCTATGTGCTGGAAGCAGCACAGGCACTCCCCTATCGATATATGCCACAACCTGGACCGAAAAATTTTAAAAATTGTGGGAAAATTTTACACAAACCGTACTTTATGTCTTCGAAATTGTACAAATTGGAATATTCGCAACAACACAACGAACAATATAACAAAGGCTTGTAAATTATGAAAACAGTTTTTTTAAGCTAAAATTAGTCGAAAGTCGAGTTGAAAATCAGTCATTGAACAATTACTCTGGAAATTTCGTTTAATAACAAATTGTGTTCCGTGTATTAACGAAACGGGATTCATCGAAAAATAAAATTTTCTGGGTTGAATTTTTATAAATAGCTGTTTCTTGCATCTTGTGAATCTAATATTGACTTGTAAATAATTCGGAAGCAAAACAACTGTAACTCTAAAGTTTTACTGAAACAAAGTTTTTGAACAAATTGTTTTACTCCAAATCCAAGGATAGCATTTAAACTGTTACGTCCCCTATATTTAACTCACATATATTTGTAAATGACCGAAAGCAAATGTCGCTTTATACTAACTTTTATATAGCAAAGAGAGCAACTGTTACATATTAAAACTCACCTGACAGTCTTATCCATAGAACTGGACAATATGAAGTAATTCTTTGACCAAGAAACATCTAGAAGATCGGAAGTGTGTCCGGAGTACACGCAGAAGGGCTTCGGGCAGAAGGGCGCGGCCGGCCCCAGGGGGGGCTCCTCGGGGGAGGGCGGCGGCGGGGCGAGGGGCGCCAGGGACTCCTGCGAGGGACTCGGCGAACACTTCTTCTCAGCGTTGTACTTTGTGCGCATGTCCTGGCGGGAAAATTGCTAGGCTAATCTATTGCGACATTCATAAGTGATAGTAGCGTAACCTATAGACCAAGTAGATTGAATTAATGAGAAGAGGAAATAATTAAATTTGCCATACGATCAGACTGTAAAATATTACTACTCAAATTTTACGTATTATATTGTTTTGTGCCATTTTCAAGATTACAAATCCGGGGGGTTTTGGGGGAGAAAAATCGATCTAGATAATTTTTGTTTAAAAAATGTAGTTTTATCCCTGTTTTCGGACATTAAAATTTTTTTGAAATTTACGTTGCATACTATCACAATTTTTCGCTGTAAAAAGTCATGGCGGTTCATTTGGGGAAGGGGCGGTCTAAAGAGGTGAAAATACCTATGATCGAGCCCCACCTGCCCTATTATATTTTTATTTCAATTTTTTTTAATTTTAAGTTTTTTTAAATCTTAAAATTTACTGAGCAAGGCTCGGGTCACCCAGATAATTTCCTTAATATACTCTAATATCTTCCTAACCGCGTGAAGTACCCACGTGGAACATGTGGTAGGCGTCCCTGCTGACCCATATCCGCAGCAGGCGGTCCTGGCCGGCCGTGGCCAGCAGCCGCCCGCACACGCTGAACTTGCAGCACCACACGGCGCCCGCGTGGCCCGAACCCATCTCCTGAGGACCAACATATGGAATACAACTCATATAGTTATTGCACACGTCAACGAGGTGCTAAACCAACTTTCAGATGCCGACGTTTCAACACAGAATGATTGAAAATTTTTAAAAGCTCCTATTTAACTTGCCTTGTATGTGAAGGTCGAATGTTGCAAGTCAAATTTGACCCAATTACTGGTGTCCGATTGAGCAGAAATAATACATACCGGCCCAGTCCTGATGACAATGCATGTTTATGATAAGCATGACCTGATGCTGCCAGGATTGGCTCCAGACAAAGGAACTCCTCTACAGTTAACAGTAGGGACATGAAAAATTGTTTTGTCATCCATAATATTAAAAATGCAAAAGCCTGTCCGTCTATTGTCTATTAAGTTTTCACAGTTAATCCGCAGGACTAATATTAATGAAATTTGGCACAATTTAAGATTATACCCTTTTTTCTCGGGAATGGGAAAAATACTATATATAATTTAAGGTATTTGAAAACTTAAGTTGAAGATATGCTAACAAGTCGCATTTGATATTATAAATTATTTCTCATACAACAAGTGTTCCGAAAACCGTTGTATCTATTCAATAGCCCATGGCAATGACACCTGTCAACCCTCTATGTTTTCTATAGTGTTAAATATTGTTATTAAAATTTTGAACTTACTTGAACGTATCTCACACAACCATCAAAATCGTAGGGCCCTTTGTGCGAATTGGATGCTTTCAGTTTGATATTGTGCTCCCCGCGAACGTCGTCCACAATATCAGCGACGTCTTCTTTGTGTCGCGCGTGCGATACCTCCTGGGCGAGAGACTTCGCCGCATCCACCGTTTTCTTCACCGTACTCCCGAAAAATCGTTTTAATCTACCAAAATATTCATCAGTATCAAACTAAAACCTTGGTAAAAGGAGTGGAACAAAGTATGAAGCTAAGAATGGTGTATATCGAGATTATAACTGCTTGCACATAATACAGTTAGGCAAAGCATAAATTTGAATAATATTTGATCTGAAAATTTTTATGCTTTTGCGTAGGGACTTAAGCAATTTACATAAAAATACCCTTTATATTTTTTTAACAAAAGAAGCGTTGATTTTTTCCCGCTTAAAGTCCTAAAATGCCTAACAGATATGCATTGGGTTCTTGATAGAAACGTTTATATATAAATCAAATCAAAATCAAAAATTTGGTTACTTAAAAATCACACAAAGGTAAGCATTTCAGCGACGAGCCAAAATTGCTCATTAGCTTTAGTCAACCAAAATTTACACAAACAAAAGAGAACTTTTATTTAAAGTACCAATTAATTGGCAATTTTACCAAATTAGAAATAATGAACTTAAGTCATCATCATCATCATTCTCCTGCCTTTATTCCACTCCAAGTAGGGTCGGCACAACGTGTTATAATCATATTGTCATATGATTTGGCTAGGAAACTATTTTGTCATATCGGTCTTTTTGCCTAATTCAATTGGTACTTTTAGTCAGTTGTTACATTTACCAAATCAAAAACAGATGTTATATTGCTTACTTCAAAAATGGTAAATTATTATAAACATTTTTTATCATAAATAGTATTGAAAACATAAAATCTGGTAAATGCAATGGGTGAACGAATTGTGTTAATTTTCTTTCTCCAACACAAACACAGTAATGTAAATAAAAATAGCACACATTGAGAATATTTTTTCGCAAATCAAATCGCAATACATAGATTAGACACCTGTTTAGATAAACGAGAATGTTCTGGTTGAAATTTATTTGATGGATCATCATAACTCTTTACTATTTATTGGCCATCAAAGCCAAAAATTGGGGAAAAGCCAGTAGTTAAGACTAAGAAAGAAGGTAGTTCTTTTTTAACTTATGCTTGTTTATCTTGCTTTAAAAAAATGGAATCGCATGTTTGACATATATACTAGATGTAATTTCTTTACTATAAAATTTCGTTAACTCCAACTACTCCTGACGCGACCCTTTTGAAGTAGATAATTCATTTATTGATAGTTCTTCTAGCTCCGCGTGAAATCAAATGGAAGATCACGATTCCAGGACAATAATTGTTTGCATTGTCTATAGTATCTTCCAAGACTTCGATCTAAGACACTGACGGAATTCGTACGAAAGATTTCGATCCAGACGCCTATTTTTGGCTCAACAACTGTCTTCAGTTATAGAAATATCAATAGTTACATCAGCTTACCCTAGTTCATATATGAAACGTGAAAATTATTGACTTTTCTTCCCGATAACGTCGAGTAACGTAATTAAGGACATGATGGTTTCAAAAGCGTCCAAATGACTTGTGAAAGTATTTAAGCCAAAGTAGATAGGTAACGACTTATACGTGCTCTTAAGTTTAAGTCTTATGCACAAGTAAAAATATTTGATAGATTGCCTCTATCATTATTGTCTAACTACCGCCATTAAACAGGTGTATAATCTAGGTGGCAAGCGTTGCATTGGCGTTCCAGCCGTCACCTGATGTTTATGTTGTCTTGGGAATGACACTTCACTAGTTCAGCTCGCATCACACTAAATTAACGAACACAGTGTTAAAATCGTTTACGGACTGTCGTTCTCTGTTTATTGGACAATATTTCACATCTATCGGAGCATATGTAACTCAATTCAATAACGCAAAAATATAAATATTTTGAATTTTAAGAAATTTTACAATACGTCTATATTTTTATGGATGCTTAAGATGTTGGCTTTGGTCATATTTAAAAAAATTATATCTTTACAGTCAATACAAAATAAATCAAGACTATTGGATTTATATGAAAATGAGATTTTTTTTATAACAGTAACTGCAGAATGTATGTTATAATTGATATATTCTAAAAATGTCCGTACTGAAAATTATGAATACATTTCATCAGTTATCATTTAAGGTAAGGGCACTAGAAATTGACCATGTACTAGTTGTTGACCGTTTTGTATGAAATTTTAAATAATAAGCATTTTGTACATTGTAGCTAATAAAAAATATTTTTTTAATTACCTGTTCCTATCTACTAACAACTGTCCAAAACCTCAGAACTGTAGCCCATTGTTTAATATTTAAAATTTTATATTATTAATTAATATTTTTTATTAGCTACAACAAACAAAACGCTTATTATTTAAAATTTCATCACGGTCAACTACACTAGTACATGGTCAATTACTTGTGCCCTTACCTTAAATGATAACTGATAATTTGCATAACCTGTGGTTTTTACATCATTATTTGTATACTAAAATTTCAACGTTAAAGAAGCTTAATGGTAATAGTTCAATCTATATTCTGTTACTTACTTGTCAGTCTTTCTTTTGATGGCGGTGGTCTGTCTGTCGGTTCCCTCTTTCTTGGTCTCCTTTACCTCGTCTTCCGCACCGCCGGTGCAAACACTTTCGCTTTCCTCATCTGTTTCTCTAAAACCATGCGAATAACTTACATTTATTATAAATATGCCAAATTATTTTAAACGTTTAAAAATTTTACGCCCCAGCAACAGAAGCTTTCGACAATGAGCTATGGCGAATTACCTTAGTGGGAACATCGTGTCGTCATATGCTCAAACATAAACAATCTTATCTCATCTAACCTCAATCAACCTACCTTTTGCTCTAACTTATTTACTTCATCAAACTCAGAAAGGCTGAGAATTCCCATATCATTATCCCATTATCCCAAATTATATAAAACACTTTAAGAAATTCAAATGTCTAAGGTTTGCGCAAGCATGCGAGTACATATATGCATACAATATATTTTTCTATACTGTATTCTAGATTCAGGTATTTAAATATAAAATTTATACTTTTCAAACAGGATTTACTTTGTGATATTCACTCCTTTGGAATCTTGATTCATAAAAAAGAAGTAGTACTATTTACCACTTCCATTTACTATTTCATAAGAATGTTGGATCACATTTTATCGCAACACTGATATGTGATGATTCTGAGTGGCTAAAACATAAGGCATCTCTGTCCTAAATGTCCTCTGAGCTAAAGACAATCGCGGGCCAAACAACCAAAACACAACAGGATTCGCTATTCCGAGGACTCCTGAGTAGATCGGGGTCTATTTACGTTGAGCCTTTTCTTGAATGATCCAATAAAAATCTTGTGTTTCATCATACAATCCTTTTGTCTTCGCCTATCAAGAAGAAAAGATTGACTTCCATTTGCCAACCATAAATGTAGATTCTTAAAGTTTTTCACCATAGAGTTTTTGAAGATTCCATGATTTTGTTAACAAAGTATTGTTCAGTAAATTGTGGTGATATATTTGTGGATGTGGATATATTTAAACACAATTATTATTTTGTTTACAACATCTTACATAAATACTACATTTACACAAACTACGAACAAGACAAAAAGCAGAAGTATAGAAAAGAGGCGCTAACGAAAAGCACTAGGATACTGTATCTATAAGGAATATGCATGTTTTAAGTTTAAATTAGATAAAAATACCGGAATTAATTCATTGAAGTTTTGATTAAAATAAGATATCTAAAGAAAAAATAATGTTTATGTAGTAACTGAATCCAAATTAGCTCTTGAAATGCCAATTCTACCAGCCAATGAATAAGTGCTCTGGCGATAGATTTATGGCAATATAACCGTTTGTGTCAGTTCACCTAAATACAACAGATATCTCGTAGTGAATATATCAATGTAAGATATAGAGTAAACGCCTATATCTTACGCCACAGTAACGCATGATTGCTAACTAATTAGACTTGGGATAAGAATGCGTTCCATCGATTGAGAGGAGTAAGAAACCATAGTTATTTAGTCCATAAATTTACATATTTTTACCTGAAGTAAAATGGGCAGGGTAAGAATTAGGTAGGGGTAGATATGGGCCCGCAAAGACGCGCCACATGCTTCTACGCTAACCTTGAACCTTCCCTTACTAAGTTTAAAACAAATTCTTTACCCATACGATACTTCGATAAAGCAAATAATCTATGTATGTTCTGAATAGGAGAAATGTGTAGCCTATATAATATTATGCTGGAAAGTTAGCCTTATTTTGTAAATATGGCAAAAGCAATAATAAAATTTTTATTACTTTTGTATTATGGATCTCAGCAAAGTAACGCCTAATTCTATAAATTATTGAAATATGGGTTACAAATCAAAATAAAAAATGCATATTCCTGTTTTTTAATAACCATTACCTATCCACAGATAATGAAAATAAATCTATAGCAACTATAAACACAAATAACTAAAAAGCTGACTACCGAGACAAAAAAAGCACATTTAAGGACAAAAAACAACCGTTTTAAAGGAAAAAAAATAGGGCATAGACAATAGAAAAAGGTGAACCTAGTGTCAATACTGAGGGTAGATATGGCGGGTTGTATGGGCGTCGACGGCGAACGCCGCAAGAGGTTGAATGAGCTACTGTAGAAACTTATCGAAGCCCGTTTCCGCCAAATACTCTTTGGTTTGTTCTTCGGACTGGAAATATTGCCGTGTTGTAAATATTGTAGGCCAATACTGTCCCTCCTATGTCCTATCCTACACATTGTTTCATAAAACAAAAATTAATATTCACAAATATAAAAGTAGTGTAAATAAATTAAAAAAAACCGAATTCTTGGAAACTTCTTCAACAAAACTATGTAAATTTTTTTGTAATTAAGCTCTGGTCTGCATTGAATGTAATTTGCAAAACATTAAACAATTGTTAAAATTTCACACGTCACGAGTTTGTTATATAATAATCCTTTGCCAAGACTTTTTGTTTTTACAAGACCAAGAAAAAAGCAAATATGTTTAATAACATATACTCGTCTTTAACAGTAATACACCGAAGGCAGTCAAGGAATTTGAACAAACACCGATTAAGTATCATACCCAAAAAATTAGAAATCCCTAATGGCGTTGATATTTCAACATGATTTAAAGGGTTATCTATAAAACATTGAAATAATTACAACGTTCAAATTTTATCCTTTACAGATTAACTATATTTTTAATACAACTTTATAAATATACATTGGTAGCGACCATACAACATTAATTTTAATTCCAGATACCTACACATATAAAAAAAAAGTCCTCCATAAAAAAAGTCTGTTAATTTAGTAAAGTAATTTAGTGAGATTTGGACCTTGGAGATTGTCTTTAGTCCGTCAATCTTGAAATTAGCAATCTTTGACAACAGTTTAATGTAATAAATAATCTGGAAAATGTTCATCCTAAATTATTTTTTTATTAATTAATCTTAAAAATTACGTCGTTTCGCCTAGTTTAAATTTTCTCTCTTTTCTACCAAGTAACATGCAAATTGTAAGGAAATCACATACACTCTAGCGTAGCGTGCAGTATTTAAGTATTTCAACTCAGTAGTGAAAAGTTTAGTTCTTCCAACTTTTATAAAAACAAATCATTACGTAGGTACTATGAGATTATAATTAGCACTGAGGAGGAGGTCTATGGCTAATTTCACAGAAGGTATTTATTTATTCGATTGAGTGCAATGACCTTGGGAATTTGTAGTATTTTCCAAAAGCAAGTAAGTTACGCTAATACTTATTTCGTAACAATCGATTGAAAATTGTAAGTTAGTTGCAGGTCTCTTCCCAGAGGTTTCCATTCTATAAGAGCATGTGCCTTATATTGATCCTTTATTCATTTAATACATTTCGTATAACTTGGGAGCCAATGTTCATAGCAATTTGTAATATTACGCTTCGCCCGAAGCCTAGCTTCTGGACTTGGCGAGCTATATTTACATTAACTTAACTGAAAAGGTATGGAAAAACACAAGTTAACTAAAAGCTCGTAGAGTTGACTCGTGTAAATTTTGTATCAAATTTACAAAGTAGATTGTGAAAAATTGAGTTCTCTTGGCCAAAGTTTTGTTATTCCCAAATGGAAAATATGAGGTACGAAGCCCGAAGTGGCACTAAGAGTCAGAAGACCTAAAATAGAGTCAGTAAATTAAACAAGTGTTATTCGGTAGTAGCAGTTCGATGGGGTATAAATAGACTCAAATTAAACTCACATACGGTTACTAGATAAATAGTCCTTCCGGTGACGCTCTTAAAGCCATTAGGGCTAAAAAAAAAATGGGCTGTAAAAGCATTAGTCAATTCGAAAAAGATAATTTAAGTATTTTTAATGTTTAGGGACCAAAGTATTAGTATGATGACGAAAACTTAATCCTTGATTCTTTAATCCGGAAAGACGGTTCAGAGTCACCCAAAAAGACTTCTGCACTCCTTTTCTTCTTTTAAAGAGACTTTTGGACAGTATGGAGATCAAATATGAGAAAAATCCGAAGAAGAACCAGATCATCTATATATCTCATTGAGACACAAAGCTGAAATTGCTAAGGGCTGGGCACATATTTTGCACGCTTGCCTTCTTTATAAGCTTGCCAATATTGTTATTAGTTAAATGTTCAAATTGTGGTTGTTCGGAATAAAACGCTCTGTAGGGATAAGACCGCTAGATTGTACGACCTTATTTACAATTTTTATATACTCTTTTAGTGGTGTACAATACAAGAATTATGATTCATTTATTTCAATTCCTGACCGACATTACACTCAATCGCAATAGTTTTATTATCATGCACAGGTCAAATGTAAGGGTATAGGAGTGTCCCAGGTCGGCAGGTACCTGGTGTTGTCGTCGTCGTTGGCGCGGCCGATGTACTCCGAGGTGAGCCTCATGATGTGCAGGCTGAGCGGGTTGATGCACTGGGGCAGTTTGTGTTCGGCCACGCTCAGCGGCATCCGCTCGCCTGAAACGCCGTTTGGACTTTCGCTTTTTGTACCTAGTTTTAGGGTGCTTTCCTACTTATTTATGTCAGGTTAGAGCAAGGGTCGGTGGTTTGACTCGATTCCCATACTTCGTTATTTTTTTTCGTAAATTTTTTGTTCTACTTTAATTTCTGTTCTTTCTTTTGCTTACAAATTATACCCGAATGGTCTATTAATTAAGTAGTTTATATATGAAAATGTATAAATAGCTTAAGCTCTTCATTTTCCAAATAAATAAAATAAAATCAGAGAACTATTGGTACAATTACACTAGAGAAACCATATAATACATAAAAAAACATTTATTCGTTACAAGTATTTAACTATTTTTATCACACAAGATATTCAAGCATTATTATATCGATAAAACCATTGGCTATCAAAAATTAACATGTCCACCCCAGTTAGAGTGGTATAAGGATAAATAAACTTAAATATGTTGCTAAAATTACCAGTGTCTAAGTTCAGCACGGTGACCTGCTCCAGGATCTCGATGTCAGAGAGCTGGTGAGGAGATGCAGAAGGCGCATGAAGTCCAGCTCCAGCTTGGGGAGAGTCCCCGGCAGAGCGACGTCGAGCGCGACTACCATCTGATCGCCTGTGTTCCAACATTTGGCTAACATCAGTTATATTGGTGTTCCTCAGGGCTCGACGTTGGATCCGCTGTTATTTCCCTTTTACATAAACGACTAAAAATAGCCGATTAAGTTTTACTTCATCAGAGCTTTGTTATTACATGTGTACAATCTATACACTAAAGTTTTTTTGATATACAACGTTGAAAACCATAGGGGCTGTCTTATTTACCATTTGAGCTTTACAAATGCGTCTGTGTTGAAGCTACTTATAATTCAAATCAATGTTTAACACACCTTTATTTTAATAATTTATTTATTAGTGTAAGTTTTACTTGATCAGAGCTTTGTTTAATACATGTGTCCAATCTTTACACTAAAGATTTTTTGATATACAACGTTAAAAACCATAGGGGCTAAAACCATCTTTATCGTATAATATATACCACTATAAGCTAACCTAACCTAACGGTGCGACCGTGTGAATCTCTAGAGACGATCATGGGTTCGAACCCGGGCAGACACCAATGAGTTTTTCTATTAAAAAAAAAACTTATGTGTCCAATTGATAATTGCAATTTATCACACCTTTTCGTTGAAGGAAAACATCGTGAGGAAACCTGCACACCTCTAGAGAATTCTGGAGATATGTGTGTAGGATTAAATAAAAGTATGTTTTAAGACGAATGAATGCAGTATGTAAGATGATAATGTTTTTGAACGAAAGCGTGTGCGAGTGAGAGAAGCAGTGCGAAAGCGAGATATGATGATGTATGCAAGATGGCGCTCTCTTATGCCGGCGCACCTAAAGAGTAAGACGCGAATTAAAGTGATTTTTCCATTAAGACGTTTCAAGAGTTTTATTTTGCAAAACACCACTCCCACATGTGTAACCTAGCAATCCGCAGTGGAGCAGCGTGGTAGGCAGCAGTGGGATAATAACAGGCCGCTACTTTACTACTTACTACTATAAGGGTATATTAATATTTATGTAGATACAAAATTGCGGGTACGGAGTTTTATGTAGTATAGTTACCTATTGACTGATCCCAAGCTTGACGTGCCAGTGGTAGGTGGGCGACCTTCACTGTGAGTGCGGCCACTAGGGTTGGTGCCCGCCGTGCTGGGAGTAGTGGTGCCTGTGCCCACCGCGCGCGCTTTCTCCTCGTCCTGGGGTCGTACCACGTATTCCCCTGAGGGACAATGTTTGGGGGTTCAAACTGAGGTTTGATATAAACCCTGAGTAATTTATATATGCCTACAAAGTCAGCTAAAAATATCATATGGATTTTATTCAACATTTTTGCATTTTTTTAGTGTCTGAAAACAGAGGTAAAACGATATTTTTAGAAAATGAAATCAAGATATTGTTATTACGAATCCTGCATGTATCAGGTATCTAAACGAATTGTACTTAATATTACTATTATATTACGAAATATTACTTTTGTATTATCTCCATAATACAAAAGTAATAATAAAATTATTTTGCTATAGTTCGCGACGAAGTAAAATAGCACAATATATATAATGTTAAATTTAGAGTGGACAATTCGTTTAGATACCTGATACATGCAGGATTCGTAATAACACTATCTTGATTTCATTTTCAAAAAATATCGTTTACCTCTATTTTAGGCACAAAAAAAATGCAAAAATGTTGAATAAAATCCATATGATATTTTTAGCTGACTTTGTACTTATGCAGGCTTTGCAATTTTGTCGTGGAGTCTATCTCCTGATGATGCTTCGGTTGCGGGGCGAAACGATTGTTGAGTTTGTGATAGTGAACGTGTGTAGTGCTTGTGCATTGTAGTGGCGGTGGTGGAGGTTTGTACATGTGTTTTTACGAATTCAAATTCAAATTCAAATTCAAATTCAAAATATTCTTTATTCAAGTGGACTGTTTACAGTACTTTTGAATCGTCAAATGTTTTAAAGAAGCTACCACTGATTCGGAAGTTTGCTCCTACCGAGAAGAATCAGCAAGAAACTCGGCGGCTAATCTTTTAAAAATTATTACAATTTGATGGTTACAGATAATCGTTGCAGCTGGATGCGTAGCTGACTGCAGTTAAGATAAGCTATCACTCAAATAATCCTCAATAGTATAGTAAGCTTTATGTAGCAACATGGTTTTGAGATAATTTCTAAACTTGTGTAAAGGCAAGTCCAGATAATGTTGAGGAATTTTGTTATAAAAACGTGTACCGAGACCGACAAATGATTTTCGGACCTTTTGGAGGCGTAATCTAGGCGTCATTAGTTTATGTCTGTTTCTTGTATGTCTGTCATACCTATCACTATTTTTACTATACAAGTGAATATTTTTACGTACAAATAGTATATTACTGTAGATGTATTGTGAAGCTACAGTCATAACGCCAATTTCTTTGAACTTTTCCCTAAGAGAATCACGAGGTTTCATATTATAAATACCACGTATAGCTCTTTTTTGCAAAACAAAGACCCTGTGAATATCAGCCGCTGTACCCCATAGCATGATTCCATATGACATAATGCTATGAAAATAGGAAAAATAAACAAGTTTTGCTGTGTCAACATCAGTTAATTGTCTAATTTTCCTAACAGCGTAGGCAGCGGAACTTAATTTTCCACAAAGGTTTGTTATATGGGGTCCCCATTGGATCTTTGTATCTAAGGTCATTCCTAAAAACACAGTTGTATTTTCTTTCACTAATATTTCATTATTTAATATAACATTTTCTGTTGGTCTGGTTCCATTAAGCAGTGAAAACTCTACGCATTTTGTCTTTTTTGTGTTTAAAAGTAGGTTATTTATGGTAAACCAGTGAGATATTTGAGACAAAGCATTATTCACATCGTCAAGATTTTCCTTATATCTGTCAACCTTAAAAATTAATGATGTATCATCTGCGAATAGTACAATGTCGCAAATACTGGGCACAAAATATGGCAAATCATTAATATATACTAAAAACAAGAAAGGACCTAAGATTGAACCTTGAGGCACGCCCATAACTGTTACTGATCCGGATGACTTGACGTCATTTATACATACTCTTTGTAATCTATTGCAAAGAAAAGATGTAATAAGACTAAGCGCATTATCTTTGATCCCATAATGACGCAGCTTATACACGAGAGTTGTATGTTGGACACAATCGAACGCTTTAGACAAATCGCAGAAAATACCAATAGCGTTCTGCGAATTCTCCCAGGCATCGAAAATGTGTTTCAACAGCCTTGCGCCCGCATCTGTTGTTGATCGACCCCTAGTAAAACCGTACTGCTCAGTATGCAGTAATTTATTCAAATCGAAATGTCTGAGCAGTTGATTGTACATAATTTTTTCAAAAATCTTACTAAGAGTTGGTAATACTGAAATGGGTCTGTAATTATTGGGATCATTTTTATCACCTGATTTAAACAAAGGGACTAATTTACTATATTTCATGAGATCAGGAAATATTCCGGAATCTACAGCTCTATTAAAAATCAAGGCTAGATAAGGCGCAATAATTTCAATAATGTTGTTCATTGTTTTCATGGACATGCCCCATAGATCTTGTGTTTTCTTCAATTCTATTGTTTTGAAGACCTTAAGAATGTCACATGGGGTAATATATTGAAAATAAAAGTTAGCATTGCACTCAGTGGAAATAGTTCTTAGTAAATTAAGAGCTTCTGTTGGCGAAGAATTAATACATTGAGTGGTCGCAATTGGTATATTTTGGAAGAAATTTTCAAATGTTTTAGCGACCTCTGCATCAGAAGTAATGATTTGATCATTAATAATAAGCTTAAATTCACGATTTTTTTTTTTATTTCTACCTAATTCATCGCCTATAATATCCCAGGTGGCTTTTATTTTATTGTCTGCCTTCATAATTTTTTGTTTGATAAATAGCGACTTAGCTTGTATGCAAACAATTTTAAATAGCTTTGAGTAGTTTTTTACATATTCAACAAATGTGGGGGTTT
Source organism: Morpho helenor (assembly GCA_029227775.1). Lineage (NCBI taxonomy): Eukaryota > Metazoa > Arthropoda > Insecta > Lepidoptera > Nymphalidae > Morpho > Morpho helenor. Next base: position 16,056,162 of record JARGCU010000020.1, on the reverse strand, counting down.
TATTAAATTGTTTTTGTGCGTACAAATCAAATAATTTATTTCTACTCTTAAAAATGCCAACAGTTGCCCAATCACTAAATTTCAAGTTTTTTAGTACACTTTTTTCCACGGTCTTAAAAACATTATTGAATTCATAGTCTATTAATCCAAAAAGAGCATTGTATAGTTCATCCGGACCTCGTTTTTTAATTTTTAGAGTAGGAACTCGAGCTATAATTTTTTCCTTAAATTTCCTAATTTTTTTATTGGTGATATGCTTAAACTTTATTACTTGTTTTTGTTGCGTTTCAGCGTATGGAACAGATATACGTTGTCCAGAATGATCAGATTTGAGATTATTGATTACAGCTTTTTCAAAAACTTTACAATTACAAAATACGTTATCAAGGCAAGTAGCTGAAGTTGCGGTTATTCTGGTGGGTTCATTGAATACATTCTCTAAGTTAAAGCATTTAAATAAATTAAGTAATTTAGATCTATTGTGAGAGTTTACTAAAATATCAATATTGAAGTCACCACATATTAACAATTTTTTCAATGTTTTGCAAAGCCTCGTAAGAACGATCTCCATGGTATCCTCAAATAAAGAAAAATCACCTGATGGGGGTCGGTACACGCTCACTACAATATACTGCTCCAGCTCTACACAAGACAGCTCTATAGTGCGTTCTATAGAAAGACTTACAATATCCTTTCTTTCTTTATAGTTTTTATTATCTTGCATTAATATTAAAGAACCCCCTCGACTATTAACAGTCTTTCTCAAGAAGGCACTGCACACTGTATAATTTTTAATATTAAATAATATTTCGAATTTAGTAAACCAGTGCTCTGTTATGCATAACACATCAATATCAAATTTTTTAATAAATAATTCTATTTCAAATTCTTTGCCAGATGCGCCCTGTATATTCTGATGTACTACATTTAATTTGCAAGGCACATCTGTTGTCTTAATGTCTAGTTTAAATTTGTGCTATCAATATTGGTACTACATGTACTATTATTAAAATATGAGTCAAAAGACTTTATTACACTATGTGTAACAGTATCATTAATATTAAATGCTAGCAATGTAGCTATTTGACGTCTTAATCTTAAGGGCAGATACATTGTATCTTTAGTCAAACAAAAAGAAGATACAAATTTATTTGTATCAAAATAAAAAAATGCATCATTATGATGACATGTCAAGTTGTATAGTAACAAATTTAAATTATAAATGTGCTTATTTTGTTCACTAGTTAATGTCTTAGAGTAAGGAAAAGCACAAATAAAGAATTTACATTTAGTTTGATTGTGTAAAAGCAACAATTTGTCAACACTTTTTATAATTTGTTGCTTTTTTAAATTCAAACTGTCACCAAACAGTAAAATGACATTAGTGTAACATTTTAATTCAGTACAGCTCAAATTATTAACTAAATAACTCAAGGGGGCCCCTGGTGAACATCTGTTAATCACTGGTTGTTGAGAATACATATTTATAATAGATCCAAAATCTTTGCCTAATTTGTCAGAAATAATCAAAGTTTTCTTAACTGAGCAATTACTACTTAATTCAATATTTGAGCTATTTGTATTACTTGTATCTGGAAAAGTGGACATGTGTTTATTTGATGAAGGATCCTGCATTTCATGGTCCCCGTCAACTTTCAAAGGGCATGAGCAAACCCTACCCTCAACTTCCTTATACTTGTTTGACAATGAGTCGAAGCGTTCCACATTGTCATTGCAAATCTCTAATAAATTATCAAAGGATGATAAATGCTCATTTATTTGTAACTGAGCCTTATCATATAGATCTGATATATGTTTTAATGACTTTTCTAATGATACAATTTTGCTTTGCAATTGACGGGTTTCAATGAAATGCATGTGCCTTCGATTATGCAGTTTATCATTTAATGATTTTATTTTATTAATCAAGGACATCCGTTCTTTTTTAGTTTGCCCCAGTTGTTGAATGCAGTTCCTATTTTTTATTAATTTATTGGTTTTTTGTATAAATTTATTTATTTTAATATATTTCTTTAATTTATTATGACTACTGAAGAATGCAGGCTTTGATGAGTTATGCTCAGAGGTCAAATCTATTACTGATAAATTCTTATCAACAGTAGTAGAACTGCTTTCAACTAATTCCCTGTAAAGTGAGTGTGTTACATTAGTATCACAAGACTCCTTTAACTGTTCCAAATGACAAACTGTTTGTTGTGTTTCGTGTAAGCTTATTTCCAGCTCGGTAATACGATTTAGAGCCTTCTCATGCTCATAACTACACTGGTTAAATGAGTCCACAATGTCCTTAAGCTGATTTCTCTCATCGATAGTGTTCATATATTCTACATGAAGTGCGGCAAGTTGCTTTTTATATTCTGCATTTTTGTTCAGAATTTTTGTTATTTCCAACTCGCTGTCTTCCCTTTCCTTCAAAAGGTTGGTGTTAAGTTCCTTTGAAGTTTTTAGTTCCTGTAAAGCCAGCTTAAGTTTTGACTCCATGTCCTTAATTGTTCCTTCATGAATCCTTCATGTATGAGGTATGAAAACGGATTATCCACTCTATATTTAGCATTATATATATTTTCTATTTCACTTCATCGCGGATTATAGCAAAATAATTTTATTATCACTTTTATATAATCCCTGAGGTTAACGCCGTGTGGTATCCGGCTGAATAGAATAGTACCAACCTCATTTCTTACCGAGGTGTCGTAAAAGGTGACTAAGGTAAGTCGACCCGCCGTGTGGTATCCGGCTGAGTAGGATATACCAACCTCATTTCTTACCGAGGTGTCATAAAATACGACAGAGGTAAGTTGACGTCAGGCAGGCGGCCGGTCGTAAAAACGCAGCCAAATCATGTGACAGCATGTTTATAACATATTGTGCCGACCCTACTTAGAGTGGGATAAGGGCAGGAAGATGATGATAATCCCTGAGGTTAATAGGGATTTTACGACTGGCCCGTTGGAGCAGTGGGTAGTGACCCTGCCTTCAGCTCCGCGGGTCGCGGGTTCGATTCCCGCCGAGGGCCAACATTTTCTATAAATGAATTTGTTGATCTTTGAGCCTGGGTGTATATTTGTATTTAAGTATGTATTTAAAAAATATATGTGTATATATTCACCAGTTGTCTGTCACCCATAACACAAGTATTGAGTTACTTATTTTGGGGACGGACGATCGAGTGTGTAAGTGTCCGATATATTTATTTACCCAACCCCCCTACCTTTAACGGCCTCCTTGATATCCAGAGTGGAGTGTGCGGGCGGTCGCAGCGAGGTGGCGGTGCTGCTTCTGGAGGAGGTGCTAGCCCGTTCGCTGGAGCGCGACTCGTGCATGCTCAGCGACGACAGGTCCATCGCTGGGCCACAGATACAATACTTGCTTTATTTACACTAGCTGTACCACCAGCTTCGCCCGCGTGGAAATCAGTGTGTTAAAAAAAAATTCCCGAATTGAGTAAGTAAAAAAGTAAGTAACGGCCTGTTACTATCCCACTGCTGGGCTTAGGCCTCTACTCTCCTTTTTTTTTTGGAGAGAAGGATTGGAGCTAAGACCTACCACGCTGCTCCAATGCGAATTAGTAGGTTACACATATCCCCAGAATTCTCTAGAGATATGCAGGTTTCCTCACGATGTAAAAGCGTGTGATAAATTGCAATTATAAATTAGACACATAAGTTTTACTAGAAAACTCATTGGTGCCTGCCCGGGGTTTGAACCCTAGACCTTCTCGAAAGAGGCGCACGGTGTTACCGCTGGGCTACCACAGCTTGAAGCGAATTAAGTGTCGTGAGTTAATTAGAATAACTATCACCGTTTACTCAGCGCAGCGTTTTCGTACTATTTTTTATTGCTGCTCCTCTCCTATTCATCTTATCGTGATGTTATATAGCCTATAGTCTTCCTCGATAAATGGACTATCTTACAGTGAAAGAATTTTTCAAATCGGTCGAGTAGTTCCTCGATCAATCAAACAAACAAACTCTTCAGCTTTATATATTAGTATAGATATACAGGTTCCCTTACGATATTTACCTTCACAGAAAACCGGGTGATAAATTGTTGAAATCACGTAAAAATTCTTTTAGTGTAAGAACACTTTCTTTAACCGCTAAATATTTTGATATACTACCTATTTTTATTACCTTATGTTTATTATTATCCATTTATTTATTTCTTATTTGCCTAGGCACATCGCTATAGTTTATCAATTTTCATCTCTTAATTATTTATGCCTATTACTACTTTCTTCTTCTGTTTGTTTGCTTGCTGCACCTATTTTAATTTTCCGTTTGACCCTAAGGTTGACTGGTAGAGAACGTTTTGTTTAGTGTTAAGTCCGCCTTTTGTACTTTTAGGTTAATAGTGCAATAAAGATTTAAAAAAAAAACACTCAAATAATTTTTCAAATCGGTCCAGTAGTTCCTGTGATTAGCGCGTTCAAACAATCAAACAAACAAGTTCTTCAGCTTTATATATTAGTATAGATAACGTTACTCTAGACTTAAGCACAACCATACCATCCTCACCATACTTAGACTGGGATAGTTCCAAGGAGTCCTGAAACTCCCTGGTGAGGGACTCTATGGTGCTGGCCGGACTGGGCAGCGCCATCGTCTGGGTCACGGAGTTGGGCAGCGGAGGCTGGACACGGAACAGAAGCATCATTTACATCACAACAACAAATACACTTTTAACGTGCTGGAAGTTTGTTGTTATGTATCAGGTATGAAAAAGGGATAGCACGTACAAAATCAAATCAAAATAAACTTTATTCAAATAAGCTCTTTCAAACACTTTTAAATCGTCAAGGAATTAATATGATTAATGAAGCTACAACTGGTTCGCAATATTGCTCTTACCGAGAATAACCAGAAAGAAACACGGAGGTCAATATTTAAACATTTTCAATTTAACATTATTAAACCGCGGTCTTGTATGAAGCTGAAAGGATTTTCAAATCCAGGCTTTTTTATCATCCAAATAATCTTAATTTTTATAATATGTTTGACGTACGAGTACATCTCTTATACTTAACTTAAACCTTACTATAGACTGGTCGAGTATGGATTGCGGACATTTAACATTATATATATATTCTAATTTAATTTATCGCGGATTATAGCAAAATAATTTTACTATTACCTTTGTTTTATGGATCTCCGCAAAGTAAGGACTAATTGTATAAATTATTTTCGAATTGCTGCTGGTTTTAGCTACCTCCAGCAGCAGCGCGTCCAGCTGCTGCTTGTCGGGGCGGCGGCCGTAGCGCAGCTCGTCCGTGTCGGCCGTGCACACGCTGAGCGAGTCGTCCGCCAGCGACAGCGACTGCGACCCGTGCAACTTGTCTGACATGCACGAGGAAATACTTCATTTAAAAAGGGCAAAACCTCGCAAAAACCCTTCATTTATAATGGGATCAAACCTCGCAGCTTGTCTAAGACATGCAAGAAAACCCTTCATTTAGAATGGGACAAAACCTGGCAGCTTGTCTAACAAGTGCATGAAAACCCTTCATTTACAATGGGACAAAACCTCGCTGCTTGTCCAGCGCGTGCATGAATACCCTTCATTTAGAATAGGACAAAACCTCTTAATTTGTCTGGCATGTGCAAGAACTCTTCTTTTTAAATGGGACAAAACCTCTCAGCTTGTTTAAAACGTGCAAGAAACCCCTTCATTTATAATGGCACAAAACCTCGCAGCTTGTCTAACACGTGCAAGAAACCCTTCATTTAGAATGGGACAAAACTTCGCAGCTTGTCTAGCACGTGCAAGAAACCCCTTCAATTAAAATGGGACAAAACCGTAAGATGAGATTGTCATGGTGAATGTGTCCAGTGCTAATGAGCAAATGCCTTCTTCCAAAATACCTTAGATCTTGCTTTCCCTAAATGCTACTCACTGACTTACTCGAGATCATTTAGCTTTCAAGGTGTTAAGCTGTAGAATGATTTACCAGTATCAATCCGCAAATCTCTTTCCCTTTCAGTATTTAAGTTACAGATTAGAAAATATTTATCTTAAGTAAGTATATATTAGTAGCATCTTTTCATCTATTAATTTTACCAAAATTATTTAATAGATTAAATAGTTCAATTTATGTAAACTTTTTCTTTTTCTCTATATGACCCGTACTCTCAATCAATTCTTTGCTTTTCCGTCTATTACTCAAAGGTTTTTGAATGGAAGAGATCCCTTTCAGGGATAAGTCCGCCTTTATACATGTGTTTTTTTAATTTTTCTTTCTCTTTTCTAAATATATGTATAAAAAGAATAAATAAATTAAAAAAAAGATTGACCTACCAAACTTTGCAAATGGTACCTAATCAAAATGAAACAATATGTCATGACATACTTCGTTTCTTCTTCCTGGGCGGTGCGACAGGGCCGGCCGCGCTGGCCGGCCGCGGCTCCGTCGCCACAGAGCCCGACATGGACACGATAGCTGCGGGAGAGCTCCGGTTCTGCTTCAGGCTGTTGGCCTTCGTGCTCGCTATCACGTCCGGTTCAGCCATTGCTAGAACTGCAACATATGTTCCAAAAACTTCGGCCTTGCCTATTTGACTTCACTTAGAGAAAGCAAATATTGACCAGTAGAGTTTATGATTATTATTTTTTTTAAGTTACTCTTATAGAACACAACATGTTTTAAAAATGTTGTTGCATGTTTTTGCCAGCTATTTTACTACCGGCTGCCTGCCTTACGTCAACTTACCTTAGTCGCTTTTAAAACACCTCAGTAAGAAAAATGGTGGTCTATTCTACTCAACCAAATACCACACAGTGGAGTAGAATTGACAATTCAAAAGTACTTGTTTACAAGTTTATTTGAATAAAGAAAATTTTATTATATTAAACATATAATAAAATGCCGAATCAGAATTATCAGAATTTCTGCCCTAAAGACCATTTAAAAGTTGAGATTAGAAGTTGCTTTCAGTGTTGCCATTACTATATATTATAATATTTTCTATATAATATAATAATATTTTCTAATGTTTATTTAGTAACCTTTAGTAATGAACAACTGATTCCCTGCACAATATTAGACCATTATAGAAAGTTTATTTTTTTGCCAACCTATATAGCGGTAGTAGTTTCCTCTCAACACTTTTATAGTCCTTATTTGATGTTAATTTAGTAGGAATTGGTTTATCATGTTTTAGTTAGTATTAGAAGTAGACTTCCAAGTACACACCGAAAGGTAAATGAACAAGCGGTAAATTCTCTCCATATCCAAATAATTCATCTCACCATTCTGCGTTCTTTCAACAGTGATAGGATCATCTGAGATGGTGGAGGGCTCTCTTGATGACGAGGAAGGAGGTACGGCCGACTCGCGGATATTTACTGAAACAATGTAACTGACTGTTATTATACCACAGCTGTCCAAAAACCTGAGCACCAAAAACCAGTCACAAAAGGAGTATAGATATGAACTTACGATGAGATTCCGCCGCGCCACTCAATATCCTGCCTATTCTGCCGAGTGATGTCATACTTTGGAGACTCATTGTGTCGTGTGATATTATTCTGTAAGCATAAATGATACCTAGTTTTTACCCGCGACTTTGTCTGCATGGACTATAGAACCGAAAAGTAGCCTTTCATATAGGCCCTTTCGGAGGTGAATGGGCCTTATAAGAAAGTTCAGGCGTCGAGTATCGGTACAATCAAATCAAAAATGAGCGGATATGTATGGGAACCAAAATTACCGATTTAATTCCACATAGTAACATAATACCAAGAACCGAACTTAAAAGCCTTAAGTCCTTAGGTTCTAGAATGGCGACATAGCACCAAATAAAGCAGTATCGCAAGATTGTCTTTGAGCAGGACTGAATGCCTCAAAAGATGAGAGGATTCCCTGATTTTCAGAGGCATAAAATCGTAAACATTCCTTGAAAATAATTATTTGTACGGGATGGTTAAAAAAGAAAAATAAGAAATGGCCTAAAGTGAAGGGTACGTCACTCTTCACTAAAAAAATAATTTACCTAGGCGATTACTGTAAGGACAATATTGGTGTATTTACTTGAACGGATGCTCCATCGGCGCTGATAAAGGCGCCGCAGGATCGGGCTCATCCTCTTCTTCAGTCTGCATACATTTCCTTAGCTCTTGAAACCGCCTTCTGCCTTGGACTACCTGCACAGTTTTCGCAACTATTTCTCTACATCAAATACATACCTACCAAACTGGAAAATTGCAAAACGATGAACCCACATAGGTTTGTGGCTCTGGCTTTGCACATTACAAAAGATCATAAGTCATTTGTTGGTTTGGGTATAAGATTATATAATAAAATTCTACAATCAATTTTAGTTTCCATTACAGGACTTTAAAAACACTGGGTAAAAAAGGCTGGTACAGAAAGCCTACTATACTTAGCCTATACGCTTCTTGCTGGTTCTTCTCGGTTGGAACAGCTTTCTGTTTCTTGGTTTATAAGTTTACTTGTATAAAGAATATTGTGGATTTGAATTTACACTACCGACAGACACTTAACAACTTCTCTATAATATTTCATTATAGAGATGAATTTTTTTTTCTTCTAAATATTGTAACGAACAACTTACATTTTTGACTGTGTTTCTATCATCTTGTGCCGTGGTCTCTGTAGCTGGTGTGCTTGCTGCAACGACAGTGGGAGGGGCTTCGTCAGTTTTGTTTGCCGTCTTCTCTTTATCATTGCCATTGGTCTCTGTTACACTGGAACTTTTGCATATTGATGACCTCCTGAGTAATATTGTTATGACAGTCATAAAACCTATATATTTATCTAGTAGCAGTGTTTTGATATTTGTAGAAAAGGTACAACAAAGTTAATTTAACTAAATTCATTCTTTTCTTAAATTCATTCTTAATTCTTTCTTTTTCTTTAACTTATATATAAAATTAGTATAGTTAAATTATATCTCTCAGTTGTCGTAACTTAGTCTGAAAGTTGTTATTACCTTTAATTAAAATACTACTTTTTTAAGTTGTTCAATGTATAAGTGTAATGTGAAGTGTGTATTCTGTTGGTGATCTATAAATAAATAAATAAATCTCAAGTATTCTCAAGAGACATGCACTATGCCTCGTTTTCTTTTACCTAAACTGCTGAATAAATTCTAAATACCAATTACATGTAAGTAATTTATAGAATAAGTACTTTGATATGAAAAAAATTTCACTGCACTATACACATGAATATAATACATTTACCGGAGAGTTCTGTCCGATAATGCAATGTTAAGTTTCAACATGTACATATTTATACGGCCATATTTATTTGTAATGTATACGACTGTTTATGTTTGTCACAGTGTGTATACATATGTTACTTTTATAATAACTGAAATAAAGACAGCACATTAAAACACAATATTGCAGAACTAGGCTGGGAAATTCTATCACATCCACCTTATTCCCCTGACCTGGCTGGCACCCTCGGATTATCACTTGTTTTCATCATCATTCTTTTTTGCCTCTAAGCACAAAAACTTTAAATCAAAACCTTCTTCAATAATGGAATTTATAAATTGCCACAACGCAGGTCTTAAATAATTATGGAAATTACATTGTCCAATAATTATTGATAAATGTATGAACATTTTATTGTTGTGTTATATTAAAAACGGACAAATTTCCGGTAGACCTAATATTAAGAAAATATACCATTATTTAAAAATAACATAAACACTCACTGAATTGGAAGACACAACAATGCTAGTGATTTAGACATTTTATTAAATCAGGAGCGGTGAATAAGGATTGGCACAACCAAACACAATCCTTCAAAGGCTCAGACACATTTAAAGTAACATTTAGTCCTCAATTGTATGCAATAATTGTCTCGCGTCAACGGTAACGATGTTTGAGGCATGTAATCACCTGCCGATACGCACCAAGGACGTATTTAGACGTATATAGGTAACAAAACATCTGTTGCAATACATACCATCTAGTTTATCAGGTATTTTAGACGAGTAACGTTATATAAACAATATACAGCTTATTAAGCAACGCAAGGTGTGCAGTCCTCGATATATGCGCATTATTTTCATTATAAAATACACCTTTTTTCAAATATATCCAAGGTAAATAAGTGCGGAACTTACTTTGATCCCTTCACAGGTGTAAATTCTTCAGCATCAAAAAATTCCTCTGAATCACTACTATCGCCCATTTTTTTTAACATTAATTGTGTTCAATTAAACACTTTACATTAAAAATGGATAGAAAGACACTTTAACATCGCCTTTATGCTTAATATTTACGAAGGAAAGTTAATTTTCAGTCGTTCAACCATATTGACTTTTGACAATATGACAGCCGTCTATCAAAGTCAAATATGAAAAATCTGTTGGTATATCTGTAATTAAGAAATTAAAAATGTTGCCCTCTTTGTGAAAATAAATAATAATTTATTTAGAAAAATCTAATATTTATTACTTTTGATATCCTACATTTCAAATATAATAACTAAATGCATCTTAATGGAAAAAAGAACAAATTTTATAATTGATATACTATTTCAAAAACTTTAAAGTTGAAATGCGAGTATGGTGCAAATGTAAATATAGAACATTTATTGTAAAAAACACTTAAGCATATACATTTATAAATATATTCTGATTATTTATAATTCAATAAATTCAGACAGTAATTAGTTCCTTAAGTCCTTCGTCTTCCCAAATATTGACGCTACGGTAAGACCCTTAAACAAGTAATTACAAATTAACATATAAATTTATACAAAAAAAAAGTATTTTAAATCGAGCATGACCTAAAAAATTAAAATTCTAAGGGACAAATTCAAAAAACATTTTCGAGACAAAAAAACTGAAAGTAACTGGTTTTGATGAAATATCAAGAAGTCTCTAAAATAGTTTGTGGTGCACTAAACACGTTTATAACGTTTAAAGTTCATACAGTATTTTCTTCTACAATTAATTCAAAGATTCGACCGATATTAGGTGTTATAATTTAAGAATAAGAGCTAAAGTAAAAAGTAGTCTCCGCACAGCTATTGTTTCGCGCGTCACGGATGTCGCCCTGGCGCCGAAACCAGATCCTGGGTCTATTCTATTGAAACTGGAGATTTCCGGGTCAGCTAATATATTATACCCTGTCTGAAACCTTTATTCGTTTGAAATTTTACTTAACAATCAAATTGAAAAAAAAACAAAGAATAAATCATTTCAATTGTTTGGATTCTTCACTCAACGGTTTTTTTTTCATTAAAAAAACTCATCTCGATTTATTGACGGCTCTTTAGTTCGAATAGATCTGGGTAAAGTCGTCTCTCTTTAGGCAATAATATTAAGTACTAACTAAACGCCGTGTGGTATCCGGCTGAATATAATAGTACCACCCTCATTTCTTACCGAGGTGTCGTAAAAGGCGACTAAGGTAATTCGACCCGTCGTGTGGTATCCGTCTAAGTAGAATAGACTACTCTCATTTCTTATTGAACTGTCATAAAAGGAGACTAAGGTAAGTTGACCTACCGTGTGGTATCCGGCTGAGTAGAATAGACCACTCTCATTTCTTACCGAAGTGTCGTAAAAGGGAACTAAGGTAAGCTGATATCAAGCAGGCGGCCGTTCGTAAAATACGTAGCCAAATTATGTGACAACGTGTTTATGATATTATGTTGTGCTGACCCCACTTAGAGTGGGATACGGGCAGGAAGATATATTATGTACTAACTAACTACTTACTATTTCTTTAACCAAGTGTTTAGTTTTTGGAAATTTCACGACGAATTTTATTTTGCACTAGCGCTTATACATATGTTCTTGTAAAAATACAGAATCTGCCGTGTGAATCGTAATGACTTGCGAAATTGATGACCTTGAATTCAATGACACGTTATATAAAGCTTGAAAATATACACCACAATTATTTTATCAAAATTTTATCTTTAATATTTAAATGAGTTAATCTTGTATGTATATATGTATATTTTCGGAGTCTCGGAAACGGCTCCATCGATTTTCTTGAAATTCAGCATGCAGGAAAAAGAGGGGGAAAAATTGATCTAGCTAGGTTTTATTTAAAAAAAATCGTTTTATCCCGGTTTTTGGGCATTAAAAAAATACAAAAATTCACACAATATAAACACTATTTTTGCCGAAAACTGTTAGGTCAGTGTAGCTTATTCGATGTATGGGTGGTCTCTAGAAATGAAAATACCTAGGATCGAGCCCCACCTGCCCTATTTTTTTTTTTTTTGATTTTTCTTGTAAAAAAATTTGAAATTGAAATGAATCAAGGCTTGGTCAACAAGGTACTCATTTAAAACAAAACAAGCGAATTCAATCTTGACATTTATGAAAAGGCAAAGCTAAAATTGATAGCTGAATTTCTTAATTCAAATTCAAAATATTCTTTATTCAAGTAAACTTGTAAACAAGTACTTTTGAATCGCTCTCTTTGAACTCTACCGCTGGAAAGTTGTTCCTACCGAGAAGAGCCAGCAAGAAAGTCGGCGGTTGTTGTTTTCGAATTGAAGCTATATCATCTATATAATCCTCAAAAACAGGCTTTCTGTATTAGCCTCCCTTTAGCAGTTGTTTGAAACTGTTGTAATGGCAAAGCTGAAATTTATTACATTAATTTAATTTTATATAATCTTATACACAAATCTATACAATAACACACTTTTATAAAGCGCAAAGTATGCGCTGTACAGGCCATAAAGCAAGATAATAAAAGCGCAAAGTAGAATCCGGAAGCTTCTGAACTAAATGTTGTATACATTTAATCATATAATCTTGAAATCTGTTAAATATCTAGGTATATATATAATACAATAAATAGTTTTATTTTCATGCAAAGACGAAAGTCTCTATGTTTGTTATGCTTTCATGACTAATCCACTGGACTAATATCGATAAAATTCGCCACAATTAAAACTTATACACCCGTATATAGGACAAAAAATCCCGTTTTCCTTTCGTGACCAAGGAAAAATCTACTGCATTATTGAGGGTACTTTAACACTTAAATTTGGACTTAGTTGTCAGAGTATATGTGTATTTTATTAGATAGGTACACTTATAAACAAAGTGGTTTCCTTTGCTGTTACAATAAAAAATATTTGTTTTTTTATGGATCGTAAATTGACACGTTACAGTGAAATAAAAGTAACCTGCCGTAGATAGAGACAATAAAATTGAAGACAATACTCGTAGCAAACATGGCGCCAGAATTGCACTTTTATTACTCCCAACTTTATTGTCTTGATTTAATTGTTAGAACATTGCAACACAGGCTAGCGCGGTATCTCCCTACCTTTTTTGTGTCAATCCTATCCCAATCTTTCTAAAATTCTCATTTCCCTTATGTTACATTTATATCTTGTTATATTAAAACATTGAATTGTTCACTTATAAAACAAAGATGATACTCGTATATCTTTTGCAGAGGATTTGCTGTTTTTTAAATTGGCACCGAAATCTAGTATTGTATTTAAATGGCCAGAAGCGAAAAAGTTAAACTTATGTAGAGTTCGTTTTTTGTACATAAAAAATATAAAAAATTACAAAACAATAGGTGATACTTATAACAAACAAAGTAGGAACCGACATAAGCTTGCGGCACCTGCTTTGCGCATTGCAAAAGTACATATGTAAGTTGTTTATGGGATTGGGTGTCAGATTTTATAATAACATTCTACTTACTTCAATTTTATCTTAGCGTGATGTTATATAGCCTATAGCCTTCTGCGATAAATGGACTATCTTACACTGAAAGAATTTTTAAAATCGGTCTAGTAGTTCCTCAATCAATCAAACAAACAAACTCTTCAGCTTTATATATTAGTATAGATATACAGGTTCGCTTACGATATTTACCTTCACAAAAAACCGGGTGATAAATTGTAAAAATCACGTAAGCATTCAAGTTTTTTTATAGCAAAGTAATTGGTGCCATTCCAGGGTTAACCTGGCAAGGTTCAACAGCATTTAACCATAGTGTTGTGTATCAATGAACCAGAAATCAAATATCGCGTATAAAATTATCTTTATTTATTTATTACTAGCAATCGCCAGCGGCCCCGCTGTATTTTTATAATACATGATTTTTGAATAACTATCACCGTTTACTCAGCGCACGCAAGGAAAGCTTTAAATTTTGCCATTTTCGTACTATTTTTTATTGCTGCTCCTCTCCTATTCATCTTATCGTGATGTTATATAGCCTATAGCCTTCCTCGATAAATGGACTATCTTACACTGAAATCATTTTTCAAATCGGTCCAGTAGTTCCTGAGATTAGCGCGTTCAAACAATCAAACTCTTCAGCTGTATATATATTAGTAAAAATTATCTATGTACAGTGAAAAACCTTAAAACATCTTCATTCGCTGCCGCTATCCCACTCTAAGGGGGGTCGGCACATGATAAAATATCGTCATATGATTTGGCTACGTATTTTATGACCGTCCGCCTGCCTGACGTCAACTTAGCTTAGTCGTTTTTTTACGATACCTCGGTTAGAAAGAGGGTGGTCTATTCTACTTAGCCGGATACCACACTGCGGGTCGACTTACCTTAGTCACCTTTTACGACACGTCGGTAAGAAATGAGCCAAGAAATGAGAAATCTACTCAGCCGTATACGGCGAGTATTTGGATGATAAAACTGCCTGGATTCGAAAATCCTTTCAGCTTCATACAAAACTGCGGTTTAAAAATAAAGTACAGGTAAAATTAAAAATGTTTTTAAAGATTGACCGCCGAGTTTCTCTCTAGTTCTTCTCGGTAAGAGCAACATTCCGAACCAGTTGTAGCTTCATTAATCATATTGATTGATGATTCAAAAGTGCTTGAAAGAGCTTATTTGAATAAAGATTATTTAATTTTTTATTTACAGCAAAAATGTACAAGTTACATCTATCTTAAATTACTTACACGCTAGGACTATACAAATCATGGCCACGTGGAATGGTCCCAAGAGTGCTGGCAGCGTTTCCGCGCTAAATCGCTAAGCTGATTCTTTGTGCGAAAAAGGAGCCAGCCCTCTTGTCACCTGAAGAGACAATCAACCGAGGTGTTAAAACGGATAAAAAAATTTTTGCACTTTGACTCCATGGTCCTAGGGTCTCGACTGCAAACGGCACAAATATATAATTCTCGATGAGAGATGCATACTTCCGGCGTTTGCCGGATTCGGCCATTTCCGCCGCAGCTCCAGGTCTTGATGCTGTTTCCCTGATATGGGACGAGGCTAACGTATCAACGCATGTTGCGTCCCACATTAGGGCCCGTCCCCGTTCCCAAGGAACCAGCTGATGATAATGATAAACCATGATTTAATTTGAATTTACGTTAAATCTTCAGCGTTTAATTCTAAATAAGATATTCGATTTAAACACAATGGTACTTTTTTTGTAGGAAATTAACTATCTGCAGAGTCCGGAAAATACGTCGTGAGTCATTGAGTTACTTCCGTTACATCACTATTAACGATTCTGTGTCAAGTTCAACGAAATATTGTATCAACATTGGCCATTTTCAAAATACGTTTAAACAATGTCCTTACATTACATTCGGTTCAGTTAATATTTTATGTACACTAATATTATAAAGAGGAATTTGTATGTATGTTTTTAATGATTTCATACAAAAACTACTAGACTGATTTCAAAAATTCTTTCACCATTGGAAAGCTGCATCTTTACTAAGCAACATAGGCTATATTACATTTTGAAAAAAAAGTAAGTTATAAAAATGTAAGGTGTAAAAAAAAAAAATTACGCGGCTGAAACCGCGGGATATTACAAGTCTTTATTATACCTGATCACGGGATAAAGGAATTTAGTCTATTGTCGACTTCCCCTCGCGGAATATTTCGGCATTCGTAAGTTTTTTTGAGATACCTAACTTCTGTTATCATCTCTTGCCTTTATACCAACTCTAACTCTAAGTGGGGTGGGAGGGTGTCTTGGGGATTTGGCATTGTTATATCTCAAAGGAACTTAGTAGCGTATTCTATGGACGCTTTCTTTCTATTTAGATAAAATTTCTTTATATTTAGATAAAATTTTAAATAGATTTTAGACCTCCACTTCTGGACATAGTTCTGTTTTAGCTGTTCAGTTTAAATTAGGATAAACAATGTAAATTGAAACATCACACGTCACGGACAGTAATCTACAGAGTACCATTAAAATAATTATAGCATGTCCCGCGCGTCGTTTACCAATGTCGCGAAAAATTTTAGATAAAGAGCGAGCATTTGCACAGAACAAAATTTTAAGATTACTAGAATTTAATACGAATATAGATTACTAGCGGCCTGCCCCTGCTTCGCACGGGTATAAAATATATAGCCCATGTCACTCAGTGAAAAAAAAATATTAAAATCGATCCAGTAGTTTTGATTTATTCATTACTGCCCGTGGCCCGAAAGAGTTAAATTTGGAGAAAAACAATTTCCCTCTCCCTATTCCAAGAAGATTTCCTGCTATCTTTGAATATCTAAATTCATATAGTACATATTTGCGTATTTATTTTAACATTTTTCCCTATATATTTTATTTTTACAATTAATTACAGAATGTCTTTAAACAAACTCTTGAAAGAGCGACATCGCTGCTAAAGTCGAAAGTGTTATAGGGCGAAGCGCGGCGTCCTCACGGCATTTTAAATCTGTAATATCTCCGAAAATGTTCACTTAAATTACATGCTGTAAACGGCCATATTGATCTATATTAAATCAACAATTTATTTAAGGTACTTAATTGGATAAGGATTAATGCTGTATTGTATAAAAATTGCTTCAAAAATAAGGCATTATTTTTCGTAAAAAGTAAATGACAAAAAATGCTATAGTGGGTTATCCATAAGAGATAGACATATACTATCGCGGCCTTTTCTGTAGACCTTTTCATGGTGCACAAATACTAAGTACATCATTTTGATAAATCTCGTAGGGTTTAGCCTGCGTTTGCAATGTAAGCGGAAAAAAATGTAATTATTTACAGAAACCTCAAAAATTACAGTATTTCTCTACTTCGTATTGAATGTTATTATACGTACAAACCTTCCTCTGGAATCACTCTATCTATTAAAAAAAACCGCATCAAAATCGGTTGCGTAGTTTTAAAGTTTTATGCGTACATACGGAAATATGGACTTTGTTTTATAATATGTAGTGATTAAGCTGTGGTAGCCCAGCGGTAACACCGTGTGACTCTTTCGAGATGGTCACGGGTTCAAACCCGGGCAGACAACAATGAGTTTTTCTGTTAAAACTTATGTGTCTAATTGATAATTGCAATTTATCACACGCTTTTCAGTGAAGGAAAACATCGTTAGGAAACCTGCATATCTCTAGAGTTCTGGAGTTATGTGTAACCTACCAATCCGCATTGGAGCAGCGTGGTAGGTCTTAGCTCCAATCCCTTCTCTTCAGAAACGGAGAGAAGAGGCCTATTCTCAGCAGTGGGATAGTAACAGGCCGCTACTTTTACTATAGATTATTAAAGGTGTCAGATGATAGGAGCTTGAAGTTCTCGCGAAATCTTAGTAAAGGCATGCGATTTGTCGTTTGACTTAACATAAAAAATCGAGTAGTATGTACACGCAAATATTTTTATAAATTTATACTTGTTTATAAAGCCGAAGAGTTTGTTTGTTTAAACGCGTTAATTTAAGGAACTACTGGACCGATATGTAAAATTCTTTCAGTGTAAGATTTTAATTGTTAATACATGATTTTTGAATAACTATTACCGTTTACTCAGCGCACGTAAGGAAAGCTTTAAATTTTGCCGTTTTCGTACTTTTTTTTTATTGCTGCTCCTCTCCTTTTCATCTTAGTGTGATGTTATATAGCCTATAGCCTTCCTCGATAAATGGACTATGATACACTAAAACAATTTTTCAAATCAGTCCAGTCCAAACTCTTTAGCTTTATATATTAGTATAGATATATACAAGATAAACTTATCTAAATATTAAAAAATATACACGCAAGTTTATTATGCAGTTATTTCATTTTGTGTTCCACCAGGAAAACGGTACGCCCAAAGCATTTTATATTTCTACGCTAAGTACTACATTCATAGGAAAAACTGGTCGTTTCACACCACATTGTATCACGGCGCCGAAACGGGTATAAAATCCGCGTCCTCCCCCCTATAACGTTTACTCTCAGTCAGAACGCTATCGCTGGTACTACTTCGTGCTTTTCGCTTTAGCAAATCAATATAACACAAAAGTAAGTTTATTTTAGTGTTGTGCTGAGTTATTTATATTTAATATATTAAAGGTAAGTTTAGAATTTAATTTCAAGTGGAATATTTGTCCCGATATTATTTTAAGGTGATTATGGTATAATTGAAGTGACGAGTCATTTTTATTAGGAACTATTAAGCATAAAATCATTTAATGTAGGTATATAAAAAGTGTTAACATACTAAATTCAACGCGGAATCGGAATCTAGAATTTTCGATACCTACCTAATATCTAAATCATATTTTTATATGATATAACTATATTTTTATATAGTTTATTTTAGTTAAGTTACACAGTTATTTTAGTTAAGTTGTCCTTACAAATAATGATATGCATGCTGTGGCACCTAAAGGCAGTGCATTTAATGCTTTTTGTGGCGTATTTAGTTTATTCTAATGTTTTAATGTAACTGCCTCTGGTTGTTCCGAATAAAGAAAATAAAATAAAATAATTTATAAAGGTGTATTTATTGTTTGTCTTTTTTTAATATTTAAATGAGTTAACCTAGTATATATAGGTACAATCTAAATTTTGGAAACGGCTCCTACGATTTTCATGAAACTTAGTATGTATGGGGTTTCGGGGGCGATCTAACTTTCATTAAAAAATGTCGTTTTATCCGTTTTCGGGCATTGAAAATTTACTAAAATATAAATAGAATAGAAAAGGCTATTATTGCTGTCATTATGGTGGTGAATGTGCGCAGTGCTTGTGTATTGTTGTGTTATCACTGTCGCGTAGTGCATGAGTTTTTACAAATTCTGCATATATCAGGTATGAGAACGGATTGTGCACTCCACATTCAACGTTATTTTCATTACTTTTTGTATGGACCTCCGCAAAGTAACGCCTAATTATAAAAATTATTATAATGATACCTATATCTTTAATATATAATGAGTTAATCTTGTATGTACATATATAAATATATTTTCGGAATCTCGGAAACGGCTCCTACAATCTTCTTGAAATTCAGTATGTAGAGGGTTTTGGGGGAGAAAAATTGATCTAGCTAGGTTTTATTTAAATAAATCCCGTTCTATCCCTCTTTTTGAGCACTAAAAAAACTTCTAAAATGGGAATAGAATGTAACTGAAATTTTTATCTGTCAAATACAAAGCTCTGAAAACCTGATGGTAACGCGCGGACCAAAATGTAGCAACCTAGGTTTGATTCCCACATTACACTCGGCGCTTTTTTCTTTTTTTTATTGCATTTTTTATAGGTATCTTTAAAAAATTACTGAGCAAGGTCACCCAGGTCTTCTCATAATGTGATAAATTCGAAATTGTTTAACTACTGTTTAAATATATAAGTCCTAGAAATCATCTAATTGTCTATGTCCGCAACACGCGTATAGTTTTCCTGAACGCGACCTTGAGAAACCGGTATTTGAATAAGTACCAAATGTATAGGAAAAAATATTAATTTTAAAAAGAGCATGTAATATTATCGGACAACAGTTTGTTGTCGTAAAATGGAGTATTTTACAATTCTATTGTCAAACTAGCTTTTGCACGCGAATTCGCCCATGGACTTAGTTCTAGTTAGTTTTTTAGTTTTTCTCACATGATTTGGCTACGTATTTTACGACCGGCCGCCTGCCGTTAGCTTACCTTAGTCGTATTTTACGACACCTCGGTAAGAAAAAAGGTGGTCTATTTTACACAACCGGACACCACACGGTGGGTAGACTTACCGTAGTCGCCGTTTGCGACACCTCGGTAAGAAATTAGGGTGGTCTATTCTACTCAGCCGGATACCACACGGCCTACCTAAAAATATCATCATAAAAATCAAATCGCTTCGCAGCGTTTAATTATTACTGCTAATATTTATCGTACTAATTTTTTTTTTTAACAAAAACTAAAAAAAATACTAAACTTCGTTTGACGAGATAGATTGAAAATGTTTAAAAGATTGACCGTTGAGTTTCTTTCTGGTTCTTCTCGGTAAGAGTAACATTCCGAACCAGTTGTAGCTTCATTAATCATATGATCCTTGACGATTCAAATTGCTTGGAAGTATATCAAAATAAAGATCAACCTAATTCTGCGTTTCTCGTGAATGGATGAGAATAAAATAATAATATAGATTTTATAGCAGAGAATTTAGTTAATCAATTTAGCTAGGTTTCATTTAAAAACAAGTCGTTTTATCGCTGTTTTCGGATACTGGAAAATCTGCTATAATTTTATTAAAAATGAAAGGATGATTTCGCTGACAATTGCAAAGTCATGATAGCTCAATTGGATAACGGGCTGTCTCGAATTCAGAAAACTAGTATCGATCGCAGGTAAATTTTTTTAATGCCTATTTTTTTAATTAAAAAATTACTGAGCAAGGTTAGGTCACTCAGATACTCTGTTATTAACTGAACAACCTTTGTATCATATTTCCGGAAGTGTTTTTTGAAAATAGAAACTTTTAAAACTTAAAAAAATGATAACTACCGGTTTAATTAAGACAAATAAGGTAATATTGTTCTATAATAAACCAGTAATCGATATGGCCATCGTTTACTAAATATAGCTTATCGATACAACTTTTATTAAACCTTCACATTTTGTGGGCATTTTGGTTTACTTTTTTATTATTATTCCTTAAAATAATATTCAAGGATGTAAAAGTTAAATAAGCGAGAAAATAAATTATCAACCTTACTTATATTAGGTAATTTATCAACTTTTTTATGACCTGTTCTCGTGTAAAATGTTACCTTTAATATTTAAATGAATTAATCTCGTATAAAAACAGTGTGTTATCCGGCTACGTAGAATAGACCACCCTTATTTCTTATCGAGGTGTCGTAAAGGGCAACTAAGGTATGGTGACCCGCCGTGTGGTATCCGGTTGAGTAGAATAGACTACTGTTATTTCTTACCGAGCTGTCGTAAAGGGCAACTAAGGTATGGTGACCCACCGTGTAGTAAGCGGCTGAGTAGAATATACCACCCTCTTTCTTACCGAAGTTTTGCATAAGGCGACTAACGTAAGATGATGTTAGGCAGGTGGCTGGTCGTAAAATACCATATCATGTGACAATGCCCTTATCCTACTCTAAGTGGGGTCGGCACAACATGTTATAAACATGCTGTCACATGATTTGGCTGCGTTTTTACTACCGGTCGCCTGCCTGACGTCAACTTATCTTAGTCGTACTTTACGACACCTCGGTAAGAAAGAGGGTGGTCTATTCTACTAAACCGGATACCACACGGTGGGTCCACTTTCCTTAGTCGCCTTTTACGACACCTCGGTAAGAAATGATGTTGGTCTATTCTACTCAGCCGGACACCACACGGTGGGTCGACTTACCTTAGTCGCCTTTTACGACACCTCGGTAAGAAAGAGGGTGGTCTATTCTACTAAACCGGATACCACACGGCGTACTTATGCCTTAAGAGTGTACAAAAAAATTTTATGACCTGTTCTTGTA
Source organism: Morpho helenor (assembly GCA_029227775.1). Taxonomy (NCBI): domain Eukaryota; kingdom Metazoa; phylum Arthropoda; class Insecta; order Lepidoptera; family Nymphalidae; genus Morpho; species Morpho helenor. The sequence goes on along the minus strand of JARGCU010000020.1, from coordinate 16,034,472 downwards.
TCAGTCATGAGATATGGAACATGTTATCATATCTCAGTTCATAAGAGTAATAACAAAAGTTATGCAACGTAAACATTCGTTATACTTTTTTTCTGCTAAAAATATTTCTCAGATCTAGATTGTTCCACCCAGTAAATTATGTTTATTATGTTAGCGCACACTATATACAATAACACAATATAATAGGAATATCACAATTCCCGTTCCGAGATGCACTTCTCTTGAATGACGAACAAAGACTGAATGTCACTGAAACGTTTTATCAATAGGAAGACTCAACCGGAAACAACACGTCACAGTGTTGTCACCATTTTAATCAAAAAGGGCGCGATACTCTTGTTTCATGACTGTGTTGCTATAAAATACAAAGCGGAAATCAATGGCGACAACAATTATATTTCGGTTTACTTATCTATTATTATTCCTTATAATAAAATCTAAGGGAAGATAAATTAAGCGAGTAAATAAATTTTCTAACTTACTAATATTAATTTATCAACATTTTTTATGACCTGTTCTCGTGTAAAATGTTATCTTTAAACTTTAAATGTGTTAATCTTGTATATAAACCGTGTGGTATAGGGCTGAATAGAATAGACCACCCTCATTTTTTACCGTGGTGTCGTAAAAGGCGACTAAGGTAAGTTGATCCAACGTTTGGTATCCGGTTTAGTAGAATAAATCACCCTCCTTCTTACCGAGGTGTTGTAAAATACGACTAAGTTAAGTTGACGGCAGGCGGCCGGTCGTAAAAACGCAGCTAAATCAGGTTTATGACATGTTGTGCCGACTCCACTTAGAGTGGGATAAGGGCAGGAGAATATAATATATAAAAATATTTCTCAGATCTAGAATGTTCCACGTAGTAAATTTTGGTCGGCAATATATTTATACCTATGTCTATACGAATATAAAAAGCTGAAGAGTTTGTTCTTTTGATTGTTTTAAATCAGGTTGGTAATTGTTTTAAGTAAGTAAGTAAGTAAGTAACGGCCTGTTACTATCCCACTGCTGGGCATAGGCCTCTTCTCTCCGTTTTTTTTTTTTTTGGAGAGAAGGATTGGAGCTAAGACCTACCACGCTGCTCCAATGCGGATTGGTAAGTTACACAAATCCCCAGAATTCTCTAGAGATATGCAGGTTTCCTCACGATGTTTTCCTTCACCAAAAAGCGTGTGATAAATTGCAATTATCAATTAGACACATAAGTTTTTAATAGAAAACTCATTGGTGCCTGCTCGGGTTCTCAAAAGAGGCGCACGGTGATACAGCTGGGCTACCACAGCTAATTTTAATAATTTAATAAAATTTAATAATTGTTTTAAGTAGTTAAACTTAAATACTCACCATAGTTTAAATTTATAAACTGTACAAGACAGTAATAACTTTTGAATTTTTAACTTTTAACTTTTGGGGAAGGGGCTTTTTATCGTAGTTCATCTTATACATTTACTTACACTGTTTCCCTCCACAGTTTCCACGCATATCCAAAGAATATTTTCAATTGACATTGTCTTAGCGGACAATAACTTATGTTCACATGTCACAATGCCTAATTTTTTTTCCTTACATATTATAAAACGTAGTTCACCGCAGTCTATTTGCCAGTCCGCGAAGTGCTCAAAATTTGCTAAACAAATTCGCATGTGCATTTCGTGAATTAACAGAGTGATTCACGGTAACGCTTTATGTGGAATGCCTAAAACTCAAAATATTCCTGATACAAATAAACTTGTATATAAATTAATTAGGTATTATTTGGCTACTAAATAGAAATAAGGAAACTAGGTCCTACCTTCCTCTATTGTCATTACAGCAATTTAAAATAACTATAAAGAGTTAGTTGTTTATATAAATTGAAATTAAAAATTTTCTTTATAAAAGTAAACTTGTTAACAAATACTTTTGAATAGTCAACTCTACTGTTGTTTCGGAAAGCTATTCCTACCGAGAAGAGTCAGCAAGAAACTCGGCGGTTGCTCTTTTCATAATTCTTATAATAATTACATTTCGCTATACCAATTCGTATAAATCGAGTAGCTAAATCCAGGCATTTTTATTATTTGTATAATCCTTAATAGCTTTCTGTATCAGCATACTATACTCTTGAGAATTATACAGTACAGTATATTTTAAGTAATTTAATTTTTGTACATAAAACTAGAAAGAATTATAGAACAATAGGTGATGTATATAATAGGAAAATTAGGAATCGATATAAGCTTGCGGCTACGGCGCGCCTTGCAAAAGTACGTAAGTCGTTTGTGGGTTTGGGTATAAGATTCTATAATAATATTCCAATCAATCAATTTTAGCTTTGCCATTACAGCAGTTTAAAAACACTGATAAAAGAGGCTGATACAAAAAGCCTATTTTACTCTTGAGGATTATTTAGACGATAAGAATGCGTGGACATAGCTACTGTCCGACCCTGTACAAGATAGTAATGACCAAATATAACAAGTTATAAGTATTATTTTGAAAAGAGCAACCGCCGAATTTCTTGCTGGCTCTTCTCGGTAGGAACAGCTTTCCGAACAAGCAGTAGAGTTGACGATTCAAAAGCACTTGTTTAAAAGTTAACTTGAATAAAGAATATTTTTAATTTCAGTTTATATAAACAACTAACTCTTTATAATGCTGTAATGGCAATAGAGGAAGGTAGGACCTAGTTTCCTTATTTCTAGTTAGTAGCCAAACAATACAAACAAACAATTTAAGTACACCGACAATATCGATTCGTCACTCTGTTTAACTACGTTTTTTATTGATCGAGAAAAAAGAATGGAACGACCTTCCTCGTTAACATTGAAAATAATCGATCGAACAGTTACTACATAGTATTATACAAGAGTTAAACGTTACAATAATAATAAATTACGTACACGGTCGTCCATCCCCAAAGTAACTTAATACTTGTTTTATGGGTGACAACTGGTGAATATATTTTATTTTATATTATTTCTTTAATATTTAAATGAGTTAATCTTGTGTGTATATTTCCTGAAAATCAGAAACGGATCCAACGATGTTTATGAAATTTAGCATGTAGAGGGCGGGAATCGATCTAGCTAGGTTTCATTAAAAAAAAAATGTTTTTCGGATACCTATTGAAAAATGCTAAAATGTACAATTGAATGCAAAAGATATTTTAGCTGCGATAGCCCAATAACCGGCGCTTTTTATTTATTTATTTTTTAAATTGCATTTTTTTATATCTTTCAAATAAAATCCGAGCAAATTTGGTCACCCAGGTAGTACATGCTTAAATACAATGTAACACATAAAGTAAATGCCTATTTTTATCCCACTGACCTCCTCTCGTTGTTTTAATTAAATACATTATATATATAGCACTAGGATGACAGTGTCTTGCTCGGAAATTTTGTAAAAGATATTAAAAAAATGCAATTAAAAAAAATTAAAAATGAAAGAAAGCGCTAAGTGACATGTGGGAATCGATCCCAGGCTTTGAACTTTTTTGGTCCGCCCTTTACCATTAGGCTGCCACAGCTTTGCATTTGACAGCTCAAATATCATTTGAATACAATTCTACATTTAAGCCCAAAAACAGGTACAAAACGATATAGTTTTTTTTATGAAACCTAGCTAGCTAGAATGAAATCAAATTAAACAAAAACTTAATGATTATTATGTCAAATAAGCAGTGGCTATTTTAAGTTAAGCTATAAAAATAACCAGTCTTTATTATTCACCATATTATTAACCAGTCTGTATATTAATTATTCAAACTGACTTGTTAAAATGAAACCAGTTTTTCATTACAAAAACGCTTGTATGTGATAAGTTTTTTCTTAAAATATGCGGTCCGTAGACAATTAATTAAGGCAAAAAGATAAGGAAACTATACGAAAAAAATTAGCTATCGTAAAATGTATATTAATATTGTAAAAGGTAACAAAAGGAATGAAAATTTTAAAGGTTTAGTAATGAATTTTAGTCAGACTGTAGGTATAACTTGTTTTTGTGGTATCCGGCTGAGTAGAATAGACCACCCATTTCTTCTGAGGTGTCGTAAAGGCGACTAACTTAGTTAACCCGCCGTGAGGTATCCGGTTGAGTAGAATAGACCACCGTTATTTCTTACGAGGTGGCGTAAAAGTCGACTAAAGTAAGTTGACGCTATGAAATAGACGGTAATACAATACCTACCCAAATCATCACAACATGTTTTGAACACGAACGCACTTGTGATAAGGGTAGGAGAATGATAATGTAATTCATATCTGTTAAGATATAGCTTTAGTTAATTTCACTGTTAAAAATAGGCTGATACAGAAAGCCTACTATACTATTGAAGATAAGAATGTGTGGATATAGCTCTCTTTGAACCTGTACAAGACAGTAACGACTGAATGTAAATAATATTAAGAATTATATTTTTAAAAGAGCAACCGCAATTTCTTGCTGGCTCTTCTCGGTAGGAACAGCTTTCCGAACCAGCAGTAGAGTTGACGATTCAAAAGCACTTGTTTACAAGTTTATTTGAATATAGAATATTTTGAATTGAATTTGAATTTTGAGTTAAAAAGCGTATCCGTAAGAATGATCTATAAAATATAAATAGACAATATGGAGGATTTAAACCACATGCATAGTTTAAATTTGCATCACACACGACATGTTATATTTATAATGCGTTCAGTTGTTAAAATTTCCGTTTATATACATCATAACTACTAGACCTGTCTATAAAAAGACTTGAAGTGTAAAAAATTGAACAATATTTGGATGATAAAATGCATAGATTTAAAAATCCTTTCAGATTTATATACAAGACTGCGGTTTAATAATGTAAAATTGAAAACGTTTAAAAGATCGACCGCCGAGTTTCTTTCTGATTCTTCTTGTTAAGAGCAATATTCCGAAACAAGGTTTAACTTTTTCCAGCACAATGCCCGTGGATCTCTACTACGTGCCCGGTTCGGCGCCGTGCAGGGCCGTGCTGTTGACCGCGCGAGCTCTCAACCTCAACCTGAACCTAAAGTTAGTTGATCTGCACCACGGCGAACACCTCAAACCAGAGTACCTCAAGGTAAGCGATACACCTACCACTTTAATATGAAGTTAAATGAGTTAATCTTGTATGTATGTATGGCTCCAACGATTTTCATTAAATTCAGCATGTAGGGGGTTTTGAGGGAGAAAAATCGATCTAGCTAGGTTTTATTTAAAAAAAAAATCGTTTTATCCCTGTTTTTGGGCTTACTCACGTGTCGTGGAGGGGATACGGAACATGATTCGTAAACAACGTGAATGTGCCAGACGATTAGCGGCAAGCTACTACATGAACTCTATGACAAATATATGTTTTTGCAATATTTTTATTGCTGCTCCTCTCCTATTCATCTTGGCGTGATTTTGTGACATACGAGAGGTCACAAAAAGCTTGTGATACCCGTGTCGCGACTCAGCAAAGTCAGCAACTCATTCGATGGTCGCGGTATTCGCTTCTATAATAAAATTCCGTTATCCATACTAGACCAGTCTACAGAATGGTTTAAATAAAGTACAAGAGATATATGCTTATACGTAAAGTGTATTACAAAATTGTAGATTATTTGAATGATAAAAACGCTTGGATTTGAAAATCCTTTCAGCTTCAAACAAGGCTGCGGTTTAACAATGTAAAATTGAAAATGTTTAAAAGATTTACGAGTTTCTTTCGGTTCTTCTCGGTAAGAGCAACATTCCGAACCAATTGTAGCTTCATTAATCACATTGATTTTTGACGATTTAAGGTGCTTGAAAGAGCTTATTTGAATAAAGATTATTTTGATTTGATTTACATCTTCTTTGCCACGTCTTCAGCTTGCAGTCTGTATTTAGACATACAAAAAGCATTAATCAGCAAACGCTGTAACGATGCTAATTGCTCACTCAATAATCAAAGTCTTGGAAATGATGTAATCGTGTTCTATCCTAATATAGACTTGACGATTAACATATTTACCATACAAGATGTTCTGGTTATTTCCTTTGAGTCAACAAAAAATTTAAAATACCTATAATCACACGCTTAATATTAAAGTGACCTAATTCAAAATTAGGTTTAATTGGATACATTGAAAACCTTATTTCTATGTCATTTATAAAATCACGCTGCGAACTAATAAAAAACTTGTTTTTTCTTGCTCTCTCAATTTATGGGTCTCTATAACACAGGCGCTATTCTACGCTTTTTTGCAATTTTTTAACAAAACAAATTGAAGTTGAGTTGAGAAGAATTAAGTTTTGTGATAGTGAACGTGTGGAGTGCTTTGTGTATTGTGGTGGTGGTGGTGAAATTTGTGCATGCGTTGTTACGAACCCTGTATGTACCAGGTATGAAAACGGATAGTCCACTCTGCATTTAGCATTATATATATTTTCTATTTTACTTTATCGCGGATTACCTATAGCAAAATAATTTTATTATTACTTTTGTATTATGGATGCAAAGTAAAACCTAATTCCATAAATTATTTGATATTTATTGTTGAGATAGTACGTAAAATCCATTTGGAATTCCCTCCGTATTATAAAAATAAACCTATTGTTAGTAATAGAGTTATAAAAAGAATATGAGATTGGAAAATACGCACTTTCATGCCAAAGCCAAAAGCAATCTCGGAAAAACATATAACGCATACCACAATGTTAGTTATTCACGATTCGGTGAAACCGAACATAATTATACGCTTTGTATACTTATTAGTTTTTCCTTAATCTCAAACATTATTATTGTATTGCAAATAAAATTATTATCCTGTAATCCGCGTTTGTTAAGAGAACACTTGCAATGCTAAGTGTATGAATCAGGCAACAATCATCTTATACATGCAGGACAGGTCACCACATGTATCACAAAACACAACCAACACCACTTCACACAAGCACTACACACACTCACTATCACAACCTCTACGATCGTTTCGCCCCGAAACCGAAGCATCTGGAGGATACGCTCCACGAATAAAATCGTAATGCATTGCTTGTCCTGCATGTATAAGGTATGAATGTTGCCTCATGCCTGCTTCATACACTTAGCGTTACGTATATTCTCTTAACAAACGTGGATTACAGCAAAATAGTTTTATTATAACTTCTGTACTACGGAATTCCGCAAAGTAACGCCTGTTTCTATAAATACTATTGCAAATATTTTAAAATTAGCATTATTTTGCTATTATACTCCGGGTTAGCAATATAATAACTTTTGTACTAGAGAGTTCCGCAAGCTGTGATAGCCCAGCGGTAGCACCGTGCGACTTTTTCGAGGAGGTCAGGGGTTCTAATCCCAGGCAGGCACCAATAAGTTTCTATTAAAACTTATGTGTCCTAATAATTACCTAATAATTAACATTTATCACACGCTTTTCGTTGAAGGAAAATATGCATGCATATCTCTAGAGAATTCTATAGATATGTGTAACCTACCAATCCGCATTGAAGCATGGTAGGTTAGCTCCAATCCTTTCCAAAAACGGAGAAGGGAGGCCTATGCCCAGCAATGGGAAAGTAACAGGCCGTTACTTTAGAGAGTTCCACGTCTATTTTAGAAGCCTCAATGTAAAGTTACTGTAGATGACTGGAAATCACAAGTTTCTTAAAGTCTTGAGCCGCGATAACAATTTAAGCGCTTGGTAAATATCGGGCATCGGCTAAATCATTATTAATACAGTGTGAAGGTCATCGCATGGGTGATGTAATTATCGTAGCTAAGAGGGTCAATGACCTGTAGACAAGACGAACGGTGTCTAAATCGGACACTGAATTTTAACTAACTTCGCCACACGATATTGACAAAAACAATCATGCTTATATTATAATCTACTAGCTTTCACACGCAACTTCGTTTGATTGGACTGTTGTCGCGTAATAGGTTGATAATAGATGGCATCCTATTCCTGTAGAATTTACAGGATTTCTAGGTAGGTATATGTTACCACCGGTATATAAGGAATAATTGTGCCAAATTTCATCGATATTGGTTCACCGGATTCGCCGTAAAAAAGTAACAAACATACATACATACTCTCAAACTTTTGCATTCGCATTCGCATTTCTTATGATTGGATAGAAAAAAAAACTAGACCTAAACTAAAAGACTAGTAAAAAAGTAAGTAAGTAACGGCCTGTTACTATCCCACTGCTGGGCATAGGCCTCTTCTCTCCGTTTTTGGAAAGAAGGATTGGAGCTAAGACCTACCACGCTGCTCCAATGCGGATTGGTAGGTTACACATATCCCCAGAATTCCTAGAGATATGCAGGTTTCCTCACGATGTTTTCCTTTACCGAAAAGCGTGTGATAAATTGCAATTATCAATTAGACACATAAGTTTTACTAGAAAACTCATTGGTGCCTGCCCGGGGTTTGAACCCTAGACCTCGAAAGAGGCGCACGGTGATACCGCTGGGCTACCACAGCTTATTTTTTTAATTTAAATAATTATTTAATTTTATATGTACCTAATACCTATTAGTAGCATTATAACTCTTTCTTATGATAGAAAAAAACTAGACCTAAACTAAAAGACTAAAAGACCTAATATATAGAACTTTAACCACATTTTTTACCGAGGAAAGTATACTATTCACAATTGCGTCTTATACCATTTTTGCATTTTTAAATAATTGAAAAGAAATTAATGTGTCAAAATATACAACAATTTTTTCTTTCTTCCAATTACCTTTTTTTACGAGAATGGACTCGTTCAAAACCGGCGCGGTCGCAATTAAAGTTAATATATTTTTTACACCGTTGGAGCGAAACGGCCAGTCAAATATTAAGGTTACATTAACTGCTTAGGTAATACAACATTCGTGGCAATGAGAACCAACGCAAACCGGTTGCGTTCGCGGTACATTCCATTGACCGCCGGAATCAAATGCTTGTCGTTATACCTACATACTACATAGCCGTTAGAACATAGAATTGGTGAAATATATATCCCTATTATATAAGGATATCCCCCCTATATAAGCTATTTGTTAGAAACAACAATAAACATCATCTTCCTGCCCTTATCCCACTCTAAGTGGGGTCGGCACAACATATAATAAACATGCTGTAACATGATTTGGCTGCGTTTTTATGACCGGCCGCCTGCCTGACGTCAACTTACCTTACTCGTATTTTACGACTCCTCGGTAAGAAAGAGGGTCGTCTATTCTACTCAACCGGATAACACACGGTGGGTCAACTTACCTTAGTCGCCTTTTACGACATCTCGGTAAGAAATGAGGTTAGTCTATTTTACTCAACCGGATACCACACGGCGGGTCGACTTACCTTAGTGGCCTTTTACGACACCTCGGTAAGAAAGTGGTACTATTCTGAAGGTGGTACTATTCTATTCAGCCGGATACCACACGGCACAATGATATATATCCCAACATCGGAAAGATATCTCCCTCTAAAAAATCTCTCTTTTCTTGTAAAGGATACCATTTTGCCTATTTCTACTACCAATCTGCATTGAAGCAAGGTAGCTCAAGTCAATAACTGAGAAGCCTATGGCCAGCAGTGAAATATTAGTAAGTAAGTAGCGGCCTCTTACTAACCCACTGCTGAGAATAGGCCTCTTCTCTCCGTTTTTGGAGAGAAGATTTGGAGCTACGCTGCTCCAATGCGGATTGGTAGGTTATACGTTTCTCCAAAATTCTCTAGAGATATGCAGGTTTCCACACGATGTTCACTGAAAAGCGTGCGATAAATTGCAATTATCAATTAGACACATAAGTTTTAACAGAAAAACTCGTGACCTCCTCGAAAGAGTCGCACAGTGTTACCGCTGGGCTACCACAGTGGAATATTAATAGGAATATTAATAGATCGTTACTTTACTTTTTGGCTTATTATCTGTTTGTTCCATAGATCAACCCTCAACACACAGTTCCTACGCTCGTCGACGACGGGCACCCGATATACGAGTCGCGTGCTATCATCACCTACCTCGTGAACAAGTATGGCAAAGGCAGCGCGCTGTACCCCGAGGAGCCGAAGGCGCGCGCCCTCGTCGACCAGCGCTTGTATTTCGACATCGGCACCTTGTATCAGAGATTCGGTGACTACTTTGTAAGTAAGCGAACCACACACGTTGCTGAAACTCGACACACATCACAGGTTAAAATATCGTCCTCACCATCTGCAATCTACTACAGTGCGGTTTTCAAATAATTTCATTCCGCGCACTACCATTATATGGGACGATCTCCCTTTGGCAGTGTTTCTTGATCGGTACGACATAAGTACCTTCATAAAACGTATTTTCCACCTTTTTAAAGGACGGCAAAACACTCGCTCTGCGAGAGGTCGTGGGCAGCGGTGATTACTGATTACTTAAGGTTGAGTTTGAATTGATTTTACTGCTAACCTTTCTTGGTAAGAGTAATTTTTTCTATCCGCATTGAAGTTGATATAAAGCATGATAAAGATTTCATTATGTACACTGTAATCTTTGATATAAAGTTCGATACCTATTTTGATCCTACATGCTTGCCACATAAGTTCAATTTTACCAAATTCATCATTACCATTTCTTTAAAATTGAAATTTGGCGAATTCTGAACACAGAATAGTCAATTAGAAAGGCAAAAATCAATCATTTAGCGTTATTTTATCCTAAATTCTCTTATAAGGTCCTCTCACATTGCATTGGAATGTTTATTGTTGTTTATAAGAAGTAGCTAACTTGACCAAATGTTCCTTAGTACCCACAAATATTCGGAGGTGCTCCCGCCGATAAGGACAAGCTGGCAAAAGTGGAGGATGCCCTGCAATTATTGGACACGTTTCTAGAAGGCCAGAAGTACGTGGCAGGCCCCAACCTAACGGTCGCTGATCTGAGTATCGTTGCTGGAGTCTCCAGCTTTGAGGCATCTGACATTGACTTCAAGAAATACGCCAATGTGAAGAAGTGAGCATCTTATTTTGGCACTAGTATTAAAATCGAAATGTGTTATTCGGCTAAGTAGAATAGTACCATCCTCATTTCTTACCGAGTTGTCGTAAAAGGCGACTAAGGTAAGTCGACCCGCCGTGTGGTATCCGGCTGAGTAGAATAGACCACCCTCATTTCTTACCGAGGTGTCGTGAAAGGCGACTAAGGTAAGTTGACCCGCCGTGTGGTATCCGGCTGAGTAAAATAGACCACCCTCATTTCTTACCGTGGTGTCGTAAAAAACGACTTAGGTAAGTTGACGTCAGGCAGGCGGCCGGTCGTAGAAACGCAGCCAAATCATGTTACAGCATGTTTATAACATGTTGTGCCGACCACACTTAGAGGGGGATAAGGGCAGGAGGAATATTAAAATCGAAAAAAATTTTCTGTTACTTTTAGCATTTAACATTTTCTTTGGTAGACCTATGTATTTATGAAACTCGTTTGTAAAAGGTTACTTATTTTTTATTGTTTGATTGTATATCGTATGATATAATGTCACGTAATGTTGATAAGGTCACGATAAGAGACCCCTTAGGCCATGAATTCGTCATGCGATATTATTAATGTTGCTCCGTCATGGTGATCCATTTATAAATTGGTATCATTTTCTAGAAATAATTTAGTGAAGTAAATATTTCTGGGGAACGCACATTATCAATACTTAATAGTTAGTAACTGGTTGACCGAGCTTTACTCGGTAATTTTTAAAAAGATGTAAACTTTATTTTAAAGAAAAATTAAAAAATAATAGGGCAGGTGGGGCTCGATCCTAGGTATTTTCACCTCTAGACCGCCCGTTCCCCAAATGAACCACCATGACTTTACGTTTGACAGCGACAAATTGTGATTGTATTCAACGTAAATTTCAAAAAATTTTAGAGCCCGAAAACAGGGATAAAATGACATTTTTTAAAAATAAAACTTATCTAGAACGATTTTTCTCCCCCAAAACCCCTACATGCTGAATTTAAAGAAAATCGTTGGAGCCGTTTCCGAGATTCCGAAAAACTTTACTTTACTTACTTACTTACTATACAATCGCTCGCTGGTTTAATTTTGTTATTTGTGTTAAAGTCCGTTTCAAATACGATAACTATAATTTATTTATTTTTTTAATTACATAATTAGTTTATTTCTTTTAATTTCATTAAAAACGACAGTATGACTAAAATTAGAATTCCAAATTTAAAAATGCCAGTGCTTTACACAGAACATTAATTTAATATTTAATATTACAGGTGGTACGAAACTGTCAAGTCTACTGCGCCGGGATACCAGGAAGCCAACGAGAAAGGCCTGGATGCCTTCAAGGGGCTTGTAAACAGTCTCCTCAAGAAGTAATAACTCTTTTGTCATCACATAAGTTACAGGCGTAGGCTAAATAAATCTAGTAATTTTTCATTCCGATCTAAAGTAAACCAATACACTTTTTAATTTGAGCTGAATCATAATTTAAGTGAATACTTCATAAATAATTGATTTTGTTAAAGAACTTTTCATATAACAGAACCTATATTTATCTATGGTTCTATTTACTATGGTACTTATTGATTCTGACTTAACCCAATATTGCAAAATGAATAATTAATGATAAATTGAAAGAATTTTTTTTTGTTAAATAAATAAATTAATAATCTAACTTTTAGAGATAAAAATAATTTTAACTTCTGATTTCGTACATACATAACAGATTTTTTTATCGCGACTACAAATCTACTATCAATATTTAGCCACGTAAAGATAAAAAATGTTTTATTAATTTAATACAATGTAGATAATCATATATTTCCTTCACAGCAGTATTCTGTAAAGTTTACGTGCTTAGCATATTAGAGCATAAATTATAATTTTTTTAATGTTAAATTGAACACTTCCAACTCGAATTAGCCTGTACAGTGTTGACCTTTGTCTATTGCGTATGGTGTATCTAAAACAAACAGGCATGACTAAATTTATATTTTTTTACATTTCTACGCCTGTATACTCGAGCTAAACTGTGTTCCCATACTAAATACGCTATTAATGATAATTGCAACACTGCTTTGCTATTTGACTTGTGATTGTAATTTAAGCTATATAAGTTAAGGCACAATAAATGAACTGAAATTCCTATAAATAAATTGTTTTATTTTGTAAATATCGAGTTATTAACATATTTATCTAAAGCACAGAGCTAAAAAATATGTTTAAGACTTCTTTTAAACTATTTTGGAACTATAATACTGTGGAGGGAAATATTATAAGTATTAGTTTCGTAGAACCATTTTAGATTTAAATGAGTATTCAAAATTACAGTATTTTTCTTTACTTTACTATATTTTTTGCTTACTTCTATAGCATTATGTCTTATGAAATATTGTTATTGAGTAAAACATAAATTTTATATTTTAAAAAAGCATTTATACGTGGCATTTACAAATTCAAATTCAAATTATTCTTTATTCAAATAAACTTGTAAACAAGTGCTTTTGAATCGTCAACTCTACTGCTGGTTCGGAAAGCTGTTCCTACCGAGAAGAGCCAGCAAGAAACTCGGCGGTTGCTCTTTTAAAAAAATATAATTCTTAATATTATTTACATTAAGTCGTTACTGTCTTGTACAGGTTCAAAGAGAGCTATATCCACACATTCTTATCTTCCAAATAATCCTCAAGAGTATATTAGGCTTTCTGTATCAGCCTCTTTTTAACAGTGTTTTTAAACTGCTGTAATGGCAGTGCTGAAATTGATTGCGGAATTTTATTATAGAATCTTATACCAAAACCCACAAACGAGTTACGCACTTTTGCAAGGCGCAAAGCAGGAACCGCAAGCTTATGTCGGTTCCTGCTTTGTCTATTGTATACATCACCTATCGTTTTATAATTCTTTATATTTTTATGTACATAAATTAAATTGCTTAAAATATACTGTGAAGCAAATGTAAGAATACCTGTTTCCTTAAACTTCTCTCGCAGGGAATCACGCGGTCTTAAATTATAAATGCCAGGTATAGCTCTTTTTTGTAAAACAAAAATTTTTTCACCATCCGCGCATTTACCCCATAGCAATATTCCATAAGACATAATGCTATGGAAGTAGGCAAAATAAACAAGTTTTGCTGTTTCGACGTCTGTGAATTGTCTTATCTTTCGAACAGCGTAGGCCGCTGAACTCAGTTTCCCTGCAAGAGTTGTTATGTGTGTGCTCCATTGGAGTTTAGTATCCAAGGATACTCCCAAAAATACATTTGAATTTTCTGTTTTTAGTGGTACATTATTTAAAGAGAGTCTATTTGCTGTTTTTGCAACATTACAATTTACGTTACTAAGTACTCTGTTGAAGATTTTAAGAATACGTAGTAGCGAAAGTAATGATTAAATGTAACTATTTGTAAGAATTATATTGTTAAAAGTGCAACCGCCGAGATACTTGCTTGCTCTTCTCGGTAGGAACAGCTTTCCTAACCAGCAGTGATCTGTGCTTCATTGAAATATTAAAATTTCATATCAGGTCAAGCTCAATAACAACACCAAGAAATTTACATTATATTTTATTATCTTTGTCTTTAATAAAGTAATTACAGATAGGCACTAAAAAAATAACCATGCATATTTAAGACCATAACATATATCTTAGATACAACGAACACCGCAGGCCGCCTGCGTCTTGGGCGTGTGGAAACAGGCTGAGTATTGCTGCTCCACGGCAACGGGCCGCGCCACACGATTCTAGCTCTTATTATCTATAGCGCTTAGGTTATTTTACAATAAAGCAGTGCGATTTGTATTGCAAGTTCATAGTTAGCAGCTGACAGTAACTCCCAACGAAAATTGACACGCTTAGTATTAAAGTGATCTAATTAAAATTTGGCATAATCGACTTAAATACATTGTCATCACGCTACAAAGTATTAAAAAAATAATTAATGTATAGAAACCGGCTATACTCACGTGTTATTTTATCGGATGAGCCCGACTAGTTTCAAGCCTGAAGAAGTTTCAAGCATTAAAAAATCTAGTTTTCTTGCTCTTAAAAATTATAGGTATTTACTAATCACGAGTTTTGTATTCGTTACGCTTTATTGCAATTAGCCACAAAACTTTTTTGACTTTAGTCACTTTAATACTAAGCGTGCGAAATTTACGATTTCTGGGTTATGCACAATAATATAATTAAATATACGATCCATAATCAACCTTTGCCAGTATAATATAATTAAATACAATTCTAGCTTTGCCAGTACAGCAGTTAAAAATATCTAGTAAAGAAAGTATCAGCTAACCTTCCCTTCGCAAATGTAAAAGACACCTAAAGATGGAATTTTGCAATATTAAATTGCAATTTTTTTCATTTTTTTCATTGGAGTTACTGCCGCAACATATATCTCATTCCCGTTAAACATAAAACATCATCCCGACATATCTCGACCGTGAAATATAGGCTCCTCAATGAAACGTACACGCCATTCGCGCCATTTTTAAAGTCACATGAAAAATAATTAAAACAAAAGGCTTTTTACTTATTCGTAACTAACGGCTAGTGTTAATGCGAGAAACGAAAAAAAAATATTTATTTCATAAATTACCGCGTTTTTGCTTACTTTTCTGTTAGAATTATAATTATTTTACAGCTTTATGTTTTGTAGTCTGCAAAATGATTACCAAAATTGATTACATAAACGAAATTATATAAGAAATATATTGGAAGTATGGCGACCAACCTTTGACTTTCTATGAAGAAAAATAACTCTGACTATGGTCTTAACAAAAAAACAGAGCACAATCTTTGACCTTCGTCCATGTCACTTACAATGAGGCATTTTATACATTTTTTTTAAACATATTTCTTCTGGAAACACCAACATTTTTTGACTAAATACATGAATTGGTCACTATTATAAATAAAAAATTGAAAACATGGCCTAAGTAAAAACATTGTTTTGATAACACTACTAAAATATCGCGTACAATAATTGTTTTCATATTAATATTTTTTTTATACTTTATTATGATATTTAGTATACAATTTTTAAATTAAATTTAAAATGGGGTTGAGTTAGAAACAAAATATATTTTTCATTTAATATCTTCATATAGTTGGTCAATAATATAAAAAAACATTGCCAATATGTCTGACAATTTGTTGAAAAGAGATTAAATAGGTTGACTTTTGGGAAAATTGTTTCTTATTCATTGAATAAGCGTAAAGGAAAAATATCGTTGTTACATAATATTTTTAACATTTTCCAACGGCCGTGCACTTCAAAGCGTCAGAAACTATATGTATTTCTTCACTGACTCGTAACTACGTGAAAAATCCATCACAATTTTAATACGGGACTTAAGGTGAATTATCACTTCCCATAGACAATTATAGAACAATGTTGCCAACATTCTAGCAGCGAAATCTTTGTAACTTTTTAGTAAAATTAAACAAATTTGCATACGTAACATACGTAAGTAAACTTTTGTGGTGTATTTATTAGTAAATTTTTGCAATTTTAATTAAGTAGTCATTATCATTATTCAAAATTAATGATAATAAGGATATATGATGAAAATTTCTTTATACCTTAAAAAGCAAATGTATTTATTCCGTAATTTATAACATATAGTACAATCTACATATAAATAAAATCTATTTAATTAAATAGATTTTCTTTTATCGTAGAATATAGCAAAATAATATCATTTTGTATATGTAGGGTTGTGTGATATACTAATAAAAGTTACTAATTTCATTTATCAATATATATTTTTTTATTAGGATAAATCTTTTAATTGAAAAGGAAATTATAATTCAGATAATATACTATTAGATTTGTTGACCCTGACCCAAAGTCAAGTTAATAAAACTGTTCAAAAGGAAACGTGAATATATTTGAGTACATAAAACTAAAATTAATCTATACTGTAGACAGCAACATTTTTAATCAGTGTTTTAATTTATTATTGCTAGCAACACTTCATAATTACCTCTCATCTAGAGTATAAAAATAGTCAGGTCAAGAACAGAGGTCTCTTTTACGATCGGTACTTGCGTGCGAAAGCTCTGTTAGTTAATCTGTTCACGTCAGCTATTTTGTTTGTTTGGTTACAAATGTATTAATTTTGTTCTCTTTTTATAAATCCTACTTTGGATCCTAACATCCGAAGCGGGATAAAGAACTCATAGCTCACTGCATAAATTAAATGAAAAGTGTGGTAGAATTTGGTAGATTTCATTTTGTTTATTTATGACATACCCACTTTTTGTTTTCGATTGAATTGCACGTATTTGTGACAAAGTATTTGTGTATTTCGTTGTAATTGCTCGTATTTTACGTGATTTTGTGAAATAGTGCGTTCTAAGTTGAATAGTCGTGATTAGCTTCTCGTTTGGAATACGTAACGAGATCGAAAATTGTGTTTTGTGTTTATCGCGAGAAAAACTTAATAAAGAGGGTTGGTTTTAAATGCGTAATAACGTCTTGCAACGTGTTGCGAGCGACCGGAAGCGGCAGAATTTAGTAAATGACTCAAGTGACCAGTCTGATCAGTCTTATTCGGCAGAAGGAGAACGACAACATTCGGGTCGTAATATTAAACGCGTCTCTGATAAGTGTTCGCGAAAAGGTTTACGTAGTGACAGCTCTTATTATACTTTGCGATCATGCTCGCGCATAGTTTGTGTTCCCGCTCGTGTGAAAGGAGGATCCCACTTGTATTATAGTTCACGGTCTGATATATAAAGAAGAAACCGTTCCACTTTACATCAATAATTTCGTTATCGCTCGTATGATAGGTACCATCCCGACGTCGCGAGACTTGCGTTTGCTTTCATTTTAAGCGATCTAATTCTCCTAACTGCGTCGGTACTTCTGACTTGATTGGACCGCATGTACCTACATCACTCCTTAGAATCAACTTGTTCAGAGGCATCTAATCTTGCGCAAGCTTTTCATAAATCCGTTAATAACATTTGGGATAGTGTGAATAAGTTGACCGTGCCAGACCGGTAAATGGGTAAACTGACGAGGATTGTAATCTCGTGTAGTTTCATGTCAAAGGGGCTATGCAAAAATATGCTTTGTCTTGGTCAGGTAAGGCCGAGCCCAGTAAAATAGAAGCTCCGTGAGGTACGGGAGACAGTTTCTCGGTCTTGGAGGTTATTTCAAGGTGTTTTTAAATCGGTCTAAAGCTCGATGCTCGTGTAATTTAACATCGACATCCACAACGCTAATTCAATATTTATGACTATGAGGTTGTAATAAAGTTTTCTCAGTCTGCAGGAAACTTGATGCCGGCATTCGTGGTGGTAATCCCGGCATGTGTGGTCAGTACGTGGTGGTAAAGGTGTTACCCCATGACCGCTGTACACTTCGCTTGCTTAGCGGAGGCTGCGGCAAGGCTACGCAGACTGCGTACGTGGCGCCGTGGAGAGGCCAGTGGAGTGCCATGTCTGAGGCATGCGCCGCCTTCATTGAGAGTGATTCTACTCTGGCGGCGTGCACCACTGTCATGTAGGGTGAGGGGAAGCTAGTCACCCCGAGCATTTTGCTACACCCTGGCGCTTGGTGGGCCCCAAGTTGCTGAATAGGCTGATCGAACGATCGGTCTATGGCCTGTTTATCAGGTGGCCTGTGACGTGTTACGTCGGGCGAAGCGCGCGTGTCGCGTGACCGAGTCATGATTATCCATGGCGATGGTTGGGTAAAAGTCCTAGGCATATGGTTTGAAACTTTAAAGAGACGTCTCGATTATTATTAAGGGATGAATGCTAGACGAGATTATTTGCTCAGTGAAATAGCTGAAGTATGAATTAATTGAATGACGAGGTAGTGGAAAAGAGGATGTTAATTTTATTTGGTTTAATTGAAAATTTTCTGATTCCTTTTTTAAATACAGATGAGGACTATGACACTGCCTTTGCGTCATCAGTCAGTGCATCTGACTCATCCACGCTTCCATCAGTCACTCATGAAGCTACACCTGCCGCTGCAAACAATGCTGGTCCGGTGGTACGGACACGGTTATGGTCGAGGACGACATGCGGTCAGGAGAGGCCGTGTAGACAGCAACATTTTTAATCAGTGTTTTAATTTATTATTGCTAGCAACACTTCATAATTACCTCTCATCTAGAGTATAAAAATAGTCAGGTCAAGAACAGAGGTCTCTTTTACGATCGGTACTTGCGTGCGAAAGCTCTGTTAGTTAATCTGTTCACGTCAGCTATTTTGTTTGTTTGGTTACAAATGTATTAATTTTGTTCTCTTTTTATAAATCCTACTTTGGATCCTAACAATACAATATATATTTTTTTAAATTAAACATTGCATCTCTATGGGCGTTTTTATACACTTTTTATATTTCAAACTTCACATGGTATAAGGTCAAAGGTCTAATTCCTAAAGATTTAATACATTCAGAAAAGGTTCTTATAAGAAATATTTAAATTTACTTATAAGAGCGAATAGGGCAAGATCTTTAAATATGACAATTTTAATTAGTAAAACAAAATTGTACACTATTCTATTTCAGAAGTTAGAATAGAATTATTTTGCTGTAATCCGCGTTTGTTAAGAGAATCTATGCTAAGTGTATGAAGCAGGCAATATTCACATACCTAATACATGCAGGACAACAGTCAGACAGTCAAGACAGGTGTATGGTGATGCATGCACTACGATTCTGTTATGCTTATCCTCATGATGATGGTTCGTTTTCAGGGCAAAACGATCGTAGAGATTGTGGTAGTGAATGTGTGTAGTGCTTGTGTGGAGTGTTGGTGTTGGCAGCATTTTGTGATATGCGTGGTGACTTGTCCTACATGTATACAGTATGTGAATGTTTCCTGCTTAGATTCTCTTAACAAACACGGATTACAGCAAAATAATTTTATTGTAACTTCTGTACTATGGAATTCAGCAAAGTAACATCTGCTCCTATAAATCACTTTCCTATCTTGTTATAATAAAAAAATTATTTAAACTATTCTGTTACAAATTGGTCAATTGCACCAATACATAGATACATATACACTTCTATTTACTATATATTTATTTATCCATACTCGGGATCCATTGAACTGTGTTAAAGAAAAGGCAGTACTGTCATGCACGCTATATACTATAAGTAATTAAATAAAAAAATGCCACAAATATACATGACCGTGCAAAGATTTAGCTGCTAAATATATAAAGCGAGTGTAACCATCCGGTATTTAATATTAAATTTTTGCAGTACATAATTCACCTTAACACAAATCGTTCCGACACTAAACATTAATAATTACACAAAGCTATCTACACGAGCCACTCATTACAGCTTCAGTGTTGCCAACCGAGCGTTATTGGTCTTGAATATAATACTGGCTTATCTGATACGTTCTTGTTTGTCTGTGGTCTTCCATGGCTGGCAACTTGTTAATGTTAGAGATAAGACCTTGTCTGGGAATGATTCTATAACTTGTATTTTGTATTCCGTTCATTTCTCTCTTCCACTCCATAAATAACCAGACTTTCTGAAATTGGAAAGGAAGGTTAACAGCAAAATATAATCAATGGGTTAATAGCATAATGATTGTGCAGTTTTTCTGGTTATTTTTAGGTACCAACATACGCGCATTATAGGTTACCTTAGGTGATTAAGCCTGAATCATATATTCTATGACAATAGTTTGCTCTACGCTAGGGATGTGACATGGAGGAGAAAAAATAGATTAATAAATAATCGATTTTTTCCTTTTAAAATAAATCGATTTTTAAATTCGATTAATTTGTTACGAAATAATCGTTTTTTTTCTGACAATTTCAAAAATCGCCTTTTATAATATTAATAAATAATTACAATAAAGGCTAATAAAAGTAAAAAAAATAAAAAAAATATCTAATGTTAAGAAAACAAGAAAAAGGATTTACAGGGAAGTATGCTATGTATTCGATCGATGACATTGTGGGGGAAGGAGTTGCTGGTTATAGGGGGATCAAGGCGATGTCCTCACTTACTGTGCTTTAGTAGCAGCCATAAATTGATGACATTGTAAGGGGGGCATTGTTTAGAGAGCGATGTTCTCGATCGATGACGTTGTAAGGAAGGGGTTGGGAGAGGGGGGATGTGGGTGGATGTAAGTGATGTTCTCAGGTACTGTGCATTACTGATGGCTATAATTGATGACATTGTAGAGTTGGGGCTTGCAGTGAGCAGTGTTGGTTGCAGTGTAGTGTTCGATATATTCGATCTATGACATTGTGGGGGGAGGGGTCGGCGGGCACACGCACCGTGCGTTACTGGCAGCAGTTCTTGCGCACCGAGTCGGCGCCCGAGGAGCGCACGTCGGCCGGCTCGGCGTCGGGCCGGATCACGTCGCCCTCGGGCGGGTCGCGCATCTGCTTCTGCGACACGATCCTGTAGATCTCTGTGGGAATAACGTAAAATATAATAATAATAATAAGCCTTTATTACTCATTTAAAGTTGCTGTACATATATGATATAGATTTTTGGTAAGTCGCATCAGTGTATCGTTAACACATAGGCCTCCTCTAACCTCTTCCACTCGTCCCTGTTTTCGCCGTTTCCATCCACAGAGCGCCAGCAATTCCGCGCAGGTCGTCAGCCCATCTTTTGAGCTGTCGACCTCTTTTCGTTTTAATATGGTACCGTGATGCCCATTCTGTAATTGTTCTAGCCCTATCCACTGGTTGCCTCATCATATGACCAGTCCATCTCCACTTGAATATGTTATATTTTATATTGACATCCTCGAATTTGGTGATCTTGCGTAGGTCATATGCATCTTATCTTAAGTGTAGTAGAGCTAGAGTCAGTAGTTTTTGCGTGAAAGCATTACAAACATACATACAAATTTTTCCTCTTTATAATATTAGTATAGACATGTATTGTATGGGCCAATTACCGGTCAATATATTCTGGAACGCCGGCTCGACGTTCGTGGAGTCGAGAGCGGACGTCTCAATAAAACTTAGCCCGTTCCGTTCCGCGAACGCCTTCGCCTCCTCTGTTGGGATAGACCTGGAATAACAACATTTTATTTGGTTATTAAATCATCATTACCTGGGTGACCGAGCCTCGCTCGGTAATTTTTTTCAAAATTAAAAAAAAAAAAATTAAATTGGGTAATTTTTATTTCTCTAGACCGCCCGTTCCCCGAATGAGCTACGCTTACTTAACAATTTACAATAGAGTTTTATATTAAATTTAAATGTTATTATTTTTTAGTGTCGTTGTGTGTAAGATAGCTCGACCCGCCGTGTGGTATCCGGATGAGTAGAATAGACCACCCTGATTTCTTATAGAGGTGTCGTAAAAGGCGACTAAGGTGAATAAGACCTGCCGTGTGGTATACGGCTGAGTAGAATAGACCACCCTCATATCTTATCGAGGTGTCGTAAAAGGCGACTAAGGTAAATAGACCCGCCGTGTGGTATCCGGCTGAGTAGAGTAAACCACCCCCTTTCTTACCGAGGTGTTGTAAACGACTGAAGTAAGTTGACGTTAGGCAGGCGGCCGATCTTAGAATACGTAGCCAAATCATGTGACATGTTTATAACATGTTATGCCGAGGATAAGGGCTGGAGGTTGATGATAAAGCAGATGATAACAGTAGAGTTGACGATTCAAAAGCACTTGTTTACAAGTTTGAATAAAGAATATTTTGAATTTGATGAAATTATGAAATGTAAAGGAGTGTGTGGCAAAGCTAGGGATTACGACGTAATTTTTAAATTTAAACTATCGTGAGTAGTATTCATAGTTAATGTATAGAACCGGCTATACTTACGTCTTATTCTTAGACTTCTTACACGACGCGGAAACAGTCAGTTCCCGCCGCGATAACGTCGTGTTGAGAGCTCATGAATAAGTGCCTCGGATGGGTTCGAAACTAGTCGGGCTTACCCGATAGAATGACACGTGAGTATAGCCGGTTCTATACATTAACTATGATTACGACGTAGTGGAAAGTTTAGTAGGTGACTGCACTCACCTAAGGTGCCTGAGATCGCTCTTGTTCCCGACGAGCATGATCAAGATGTTCTGGTCGGCGTGGTCGCGCAGCTCGCGCAGCCACCGTTCCACGTTCTCGTAAGAGAGGTGCTTGGCGATGTCGTACACGAGGAGCGCGCCGACCGCGCCGCGGTAGTACGCCGAGGTGATCGCGCGATACCTCTCCTGGCCCGCCGTGTCCCATATCTGGGCCTTTATGGTTTTGCCGTCCACCTGCGAACGACGACAAATAATCCAATATACACATAAAGTGCGTAACTCGTTTGTGGGTTTTGGTATAAGATTCTATAATAAAATTCCGCAATCACTGCCATTACAGCAGTTTAAAAACACTGTTAAAAAGAGGCTGATACAGAAAGCCTACTATACTCTTGAAGATTATTTAGAAGATAAGAATGTGTGGATATAGCTCTCTTTGAACCTGTACAAGACAGTAACGACTTAATGTAAATAATATTAAGAATTATATTTTTAAAAGAGCAACCGCCGAGTTTCTTGCTGGCTCTTCTCGGTAGGAACAGCTTTCCGAACCAGCAGTAGAGTTGACGATACAAAAGCACTTGTTTACAAGTTTATTTGAATAAAGAATATTTTGAATTTGAATTACAATTACATAGGGGTTAAATGGTTTTTAACTAGTTAAAAACACGTTCGCGCTTACACCGGTCACTGGTTGTAACCCTCCAACTAAATTTCTACCATATAATCAAAACTTAAACAAAATTTACAGTACGGACTGTAAGCCTCCATTCTTTGTATCCTAACGAATACGTCGACGAACCTTCCGTGCTACCGTTGAGTATAGACTGGATCATTTTGGGAACTAATGATATAAACTAATAACTGGGTTTATAATTGCTACAAAACTTGTCTGGCGCCATGATAACTGGCCTGAACCTACGTCTGTATACATAATCTTCAGGATTTATGCTACGACAGTAAAAAATACGAAGAGAGTCGGTTCAAAAAGCCCAATAACTCATCCCAAACGTATAGATTTCTCTGTACTGCGTGGTCTGTGAATTAATATTACCAAAAAAAAAAACAATCAAAAAAGAAATAACCGAAATGAAATATTTATATAGTACAGTACTGTTTTTTTCTGTTCTTAAAGAAAAAACAGGAATTTTTTTATCACATATATTGGCACCGTATATTAGCTGGAATTGTACCAATTATTAAAAACATTGATTCAGCGGATTAACAGTGGAATCGTAAGAGACAGACGGAGAGTGAATCAACTGATCCGCTGGAACAATATTGATGAAATTTTGTTCAATTAAAGCTTATAAAGTTTCTTTCGGAAATAGAAGAACGATAATATCTATACTTGTTATAGAACAAAGCCTCCAAAAGCTCCCAGCTGGCGACTTTTTTTACATTCCCCACTTATTCAACACAATTTACATAAAACCGTAATTTACTGTTAACCAAAACCTTACGGAAGAATTGCACTACCTTTTTACAAAAGACCGTAACGTAAATCAATTCAGTAGATTTTGAGAAAATCGATCACATCCAAATATACAGATTTTGTTATATAACACAAGTATAGAAATAAGAATTTATCTCAGAATAATAATCACTTTCAACATAGCCACCCACTCAAACATTCCGTTTAGATCCTGCTTTATTGTCTCTTGACTTAATCGACGCATCTGTATAGACTGTATATCAGAAATATACGAGCGTTGAGGTCAGATGAATAATTTGGGGGTCAGTGACACGGTGGGCGGATGTTTCTACGACATTCATAACAACAAGCGGACATTTGATTGACAACTGTGCGGGATCGCTTTAGGGTCCTTTCGCATAAACCGACTCGGGAGCAAGTTTGACCGTATTCAAAATAGATTTTCTTTGGTGGTCAGACCTAACTGGGATGTAAGTGGAAGCAACTGAAATGAGAGGGTTCGGGTGAAAAAGCATCCTTTATGATCCTGACCGATTAAATGACCTTTATAGAATTAGGCGTTACTTTGCGGAGATCCATAATACAAAAGTAATAATAAAATTCGATTGTTTGCGATTTTGGCAATAGTCTATCTCCTGATGATGCTTCGGTTGCGGGGCGAAACGATTGTTGAATTTGTGATAGTGAACGTATATAGTGCTTGTGTATCGTGGTGGCGGTGGTGGAGGTTTGTGCATGTTGTTTTTTACGAATCCTGCATGTATCAGGTATGATAACCGATTGTCCACTCTACATTTAGCATTATATATATTTTCTATTTTACTTCATCGCGGATTATAGCAAAATAATTTTATTATTACTTTTGATCAAATGACCGTTTATTTTGAAAGTGGTGTAAGTCCATTTACAGCACATAAAAATGTGTTATTGTAGTCTAATTAGCCAAAAACAAATTTATATACACAAATTAAATGTTGATAAAACAATAGAAACAATGCCAGAACTCATATAATTTGCCTGTATTTTTGAATCAACAAATATAACCTTTAATTTTCTTGAAACAAAAGAAAATGGACTTACACCACTTTCAAAATAAACGGTCCAAATAACGATCGCAAACACAAAATACGTGTATGTTACACAGATGTGTATGAGATCTCA
The DNA here is from genome assembly GCA_029227775.1 of Morpho helenor. Taxonomy (NCBI): domain Eukaryota; kingdom Metazoa; phylum Arthropoda; class Insecta; order Lepidoptera; family Nymphalidae; genus Morpho; species Morpho helenor. The sequence goes on along the minus strand of JARGCU010000020.1, from coordinate 16,008,960 downwards.
GATTTCTGTCGTCGGTTGGTCGTGGCTTCTTGCCACCCTTCCATCGTCGTAATGACTAATCAAAGTCATACCATTAGCCCTCAACTACACGTCGTCCTAAGCCGTGGTCCGGCCTTACAGGAGGCACCCTTAGGACGACGTTCCCCATAGCTAGTAGAGCTTCTGCGCTCTACTCTTCGCATTTCGCAACTTCGACATTGCTTCTGCGCTCGCCCGTTGACGCTGTAAAAGCCGTTAGTGCTAACAGCATAGTCAATTCGAAAAAAATAAAATTTTAGATTATTTCAATTAAGTTTCTGCTTAAATTTAAACAATGTTTTCCGCAATCCGCGATTTTTATTACATCCGCTGTACTACCCCTAAATATCCGCTACACCCACTCTAAATTCGTTCAGCACATGTTTCTCTCTTCCATTCTCCTATCATTCGTCTCTCAACAAGAAACATCTTTTATATGCATGTTTCACACAATCAAACCCAAAGAAGGATTGTGTGAAACTATTCACATATTCATCTACATTCATATTTAACACTCGTTATGTCACATGATTTTCATCCCTCCTGTCGACATGTCCATACCAATCTTGCACCTCTAGTCTTTTCTAAAATGGCACCACATGGTATAAGATTAAATGAGTTAATCTTGCATGGATATGTTTATATTTTCGGAATCTCAGAAACGGCTCCAACGATTTTCCTTACATTCAGCATGTAGGGAATTTTTGGGGAGAAAAATCGATCTAGCTAGGTTTTATGTAAAAAAATATTTTTTTGGGCATTAAAAAATACTAAAATTTATATTGAATTGAATTTTGGCCATAAACTGTCAAGTCACCGTAGCTTATTCGAGGAACGGGCAGTCTCGGGAAATGTAAATATCTAGGATCTATCGAACTACATAATTATTTTTTTCTTTTTTTCTTTTGCAAATTACCGAGCAAGACCCTAGTATATTTGCTGAATATCATTCGTCACATGATATTCTGCAAATATAGTCGTAAACCGAAATAGTTTTACGTACTTAATTGTTACAAATTAGGTCAGGTATGTATGTCTATATTTGCGTTACGTCACACCGCATTAATAGTACGCAACATCTGAATTGACCTTCCTGAATCGTACCGCAGATGTTACATTAGAACTCGTTTGTTATAAATTTACTTAATTAACGAGCAAAGATTTCGCGGTGCAATGAGGTTAATTTAAAAAATCGGGCTGCTGTGGACATTACCGTGTGGAATAGACCACCCTCATTTCTTACCGGAGTGTCGTAAAAGGCGACTAAAGTAAGTCGAGCCGCCGTGTGGTATCCGGCTGAGTATAATAGACCACCCTGGTTCTCAAAGAAAGAACGTTTACAGGCAGGCCCGTCTTGACCCATAGTGTGCAAAAAGCCCCTCCCCTCCGATTGGCAATTGGAGGGGAGAGGGTGTGGGGGGGGGGTTAAAGGGTTTAAATGCTTGTTATATTTAAAACGGGGCTGCCTGCTGAACTGGTCTTCGGTCCAAACAGTTTTTGACCCATATAATTGGAGGGGAGGGGTGTGGGGGGAGGGTTAAAGGGTTTAAATGCTTGTTATATTTAAAACGGGGCTGCCTGCTGAACTGGTCTTCGGTCCAAACAGTTTTTGACCCATATAATTGGAGGGGAGGGGTGTGGGGGGAGGGTTAAAGGGTTTAAATGCTTGTTATATTTAAAACGGGGCTGCCTGCTGAACTGGTCTTCGGTCCAAACAGTTTTTGACCCATATAATTGGAGGGGAGGGGTGTGGGGGGAGGGTTAAAGGGTTTAAATGCTTGTTATATTTAAAACGGGGCTGCCTGCTGAACTGGTCTTCGGTCCAAACAGTTTTTGACCCATATAATTGGAGGGGAGGGGTGTGGGGGGAGGGTTAAAGGGTTTAAATGCTTGTTATATTTAAAACGGGGCTGCCTGCTGAACTGGTCTTCGGTCCATACAGTTTTTGCCAATAACCACCGCATTTGATTCTAGATTTGCTTTTTACCTACATGTTTAATCAAGGATGATGATATTGTCAGTGATCCCTTAATAATTTTCTCCCCTACACCCCTGCCCTCCAATTGGCAATTGGAGGGGAGGGGTGTAGGGGGTGGCGGTTGTTAAAGGGTTTAAATGGTTGTTATATTTAAAACGGGCTTGCCTGCAGGACTGGTCTGCGATCCACACAGTTTTTGCCAATAGCCACCGCATTTGATTCTAGATTTGCTTTACCTACATGTTTAATCAAGGATGATGATATTGTCAGTGATCCCTTAATAATTTTCTCCCCTACACCCCTGCCCTCCAATTGGCAATTGGAGGGGAGGGGTGTAGGGGGTGGTGGTTGTTAAAGGGTTTAAATGCTTGTTATATTTAAAACGGGCTTGCCTGCAGGACTGGTCAGCGATCCACACAGTTTTTGCCAATAGCCACCGCATTTGATTCTAGATTTGCTTTCCCTACATGTTTAATCAAGGATGATGATATTGTCAGTGATCCCTTAATAATTTTCCGATTTAAATTTTAATTTTGACTCCGTGCGACTCTTTAGAGAGGGTCACGAGTTCAAACCCCAGGCAGAAATCAAGAGTTTTTCTGTTAAAACTTATGTGTCTAAATGATATTTGCAATTTATCGTACGCTTTTCGGTGAAGGAAAACATCGTGAGGAAACCTGCGTATCTCAAAAGAATTCTTGGTATATGTGTCATCTACTTTTCTTTCATTTCTTACAGAGGTATCTTAAAATGCCACTAAGGTAACTAAATACGCCATGTGGTATCCGGCTGAGTAGAATTGACCACTCTCTTTCCTACCGAAGTGTTGCAGAGGGCGGCTGGGATAAGTTAACGTCAGACAGGCGGCCGGTTGTTAAATACGTAGCCACATCATGTGACATGTTTACAGCATGTTGTGCCGAACCCACTTAGAGTGGGATAAGGGCAGAATGATGATGTGTAACCTACCATTCCGCATTGGAGCAGCGTTGGTAGGTCTTAGCTCCAACCCCTCCTAAAACGGTGGGAAGTCTATGCCCAACAGTGGGATAGTAACAGGCCGTTACTTTCCTTTACTTTTACTATGTGAATGTAATCGTACATCGCACAAAGCTAATATTCATAACACCATTTCAAGTGAATGTGATATGTATAACAGCTTTTAATTAGACGAAATTTATGTAATATAGAAATTGAAATTATATAAAACTTATGAAACTATTATACGTTGAGATTAATCCGCAAATCTCTTTCCCTTTCAGTATTTAAGTTACAGATTAGAAAATATTTATCTTAAGTAATTATATATTAGTATCATCCTTTTATCTATTTATTTTAACAAAATTATTTAATATATTAAATAGTTCAATTTATATAAACTTTTTTTTTCTCTATATGACCCGCACTCTCTTTCTTCTTCCATTCTTGTCCTTTTCCTTCTATTACTCAAAGGTTGACTGGAAGAGATCCCTTTTAGGGATAAGTCCGCCTTTATACATGTGTTTTTTTTTAATTTTTATTTTTTTCTTTCTCTTTTCTAAATATATGTGTAAAAAGAACAATAAATAAATGTTAATTAAGTATATTTAAATGAGTTAATCTTGTATGTATATATATATATATATATATATATATATATATATATATATATATATATATATTTTTTTTTTTTCAGAATGTCGGAAACGGCTGCAAAGATTTTCCTGAAATTCAGCATTTAGGGGGTTTTTGGGGAGAAAATTTTATCTAGATAAGTTTTATTTTAAAAATGTCGTTTTATCCTTGTTTTAGGATCTAATTTTTTTTTAATTTACGTTGAATCAGAATTTTGCGCTGTCAAATGTAAAGTCATGGTAGTTCATTTGGGAAACGGGCGGTCTAGAGAGGTGAAAATACCTAGGATCGAGCCCAACCTGCCCTATTTATTATTTTTTTTTTTTTTTACATCATTTTAAGAATTACCGAGCAAGGGTCAGTCACCCAGATAATGCTAATTAATTATAATATATTACTGTCATAATTGATATGTTAATCTTATTTTAGTTTGAACTCTCATGATAATTCCCTTGACCAATTATGATAAAATTCAGCACAATTTAAGTTTATACAACGTGGTAACATCTGTACATATTAATAAACAATATATCGTAAAAGGCGACTAAGGTAAGTTGACCCGCCGTGTGGTATCCGGCTGAGTAGAATAGACCTACCTCATTTTTTACCGAGGTGTCGTAAATATATGTCGGTATCCGGTTTAGTAGAATAGACCACCCTCTTTACTACCGAGGTGTCGTAAAATATGACTAAGGTAAGTTGACGTCAGGCAGGCGGCCGGTCGTAAAAACAGCATGTTTGTAACATGTTGTGCCGACCCCACTTAGAGTGGGATAAGGGCAGGAGGATGATGGGAGTAATATGGATATATTATAATAACTTTACAACAAAAAAAGTGTCAATGACTCATATAATTAATGGTCTAACAGATGTGAATAGATTATCTGTGAGATAACTAATTGCGCTGTTAATCAGTGTAGTAGTAATATCAATTAAATATATAGTGTAAACTTGTTATAAACAAATTCAAGGGATTTCAATCTTTTTGAGGCGTATTACACTATACTGAATTAAATTCAATCAAATCAAATCAAATAAAAGTAATCTTTATTCAAATAAGCTCTTTCAAGCACATTTGAATTGTCAAGGATCAATAGTTTAATGAACCTACAACTGGTTTGGAATGTTGCTCTTACCGAGAAGAACCAGTAAGAAACAAGGTGGTCAATCATTTAAACATTTTTATTTTTACATTATTAAACCCCTTGCTTGCCATGTGGTATCCGGCTGAGTAGATTAGACTCATTTCACTCTCATTTCTTACAGAGGTGTCATAAAGAGGACTAAGGTATGTCAACCCGCCATGTGATATCTGACTGAGCAGAAAAGACCACCTTCATTTCTTACAGAGTTGTCGTAAAAGGCGACTACGGTAAGTTGACCCACCATGTGGTATCCGGTTGAGTAGAATATTTCACCCTTATTTCCTACAGAGTGCCTTCCCATAGATTGAACTGGTGATCCCCTCAAAACAGTTGCACTTGTCACACAGCTAGGCTATTACAGCATCATTAAGTATTATTTAAATCATAATTGTAAACAAAAACATCTCATATAGTCTAACAATAACACTATACTAAGACATCACAGTTAAAAGATTTCATAACTAGCGTTATTTACTATAACTTTTCTGGTTTTCATAATAAGGCTCTTAAAATGCATGCCTGTGATAATTAATGAAATCATTATTACAATATCAAGGATGATCTGTAGGAACAGTTACTATTATCATTGCTGAATCATACATACTGTCAGTAACACAAAGAAGTGAATGTTAACAAAGAAATAATAATAAAAATAATTACTATAAAAAATTCTTAACTGTATTTAGCATGACTCCATTTATTCTTTTTTATTCTGATGGTACTTCATACAGAAATCCTAAACCATATGGGGTGCTGAGTAAATGGTAATATTTATTAAAAAATCATGTATTACAAAATTGTTCCCCTCTAAAAGTTCTAAAAAAAGTCCATACATATATCTTGCGTTTAAGGTTTACCCACTTTAACAATTTTTATGATTATAAAATTCTATATTATAGTTTTAATCTTTCAACACAGGTAGAGCTGCTGGCAATTGCTAGTGCTATATGTATAAATATAATCTTTTTGTAAAAACTGCATAAAAATCTGTTAAGTAAATTTTGAGAAAATCGTTCACATACAGATAGACCGCTTTTGGGGAACTTCATTTTATTGTAAGTATAGACTAGCAGTATTCAAGACTCTATTAGTATTAATTTAAATTTCAAAATATCCTTTACTTGGAACTATTTTTCATATTTCCAAGAAAAAACTAGATTTTTTATCTAGTATGTTATCCTGGTATATGAGCTATAAGTTTTGCAGTAAAAGTGTAACAGACAGGATACTTTAGTAAATATGATATTAGTATAGTTACCATTGAACCTTAGTATTTCACAAAAATATTTAATTGCTAAAATTATAAAATTTGTTATTTCATACCAAAATAAGAGCATGTAAATGTTAAATGAAAATAATGATTTCAAAAAATTTCCAAAATAAAAAAGAAGTTTAATTTTTCATAGTATAGTGACTATTCCATTAACAACAATAATAGATATAATTAACAAAGGTTATTGTGATGAACTTGGAAAAAAATGTTCATTCATACAAACAATAACACTGTGAGACAAATGAAACAAAGAAATAGATTTCAAATTCCTAGCATACATTGAGTCACATATGAATTAGTCAAAAAAATAGCTTACCTCTATACTTCTTGTGGCAAACTCCACTCCTATTGTAGATTTTGATTCTAGATTGAATTCATTTCTAGTAAAACGTGATAGGAGACTGCTTTTTCCTACACCAGAATCGCCGATCAAAACAACTGGAAAAAAAGGGATAATATATCTACAGGTTCCCAAAATGTAAACAAAAACAAAACAATATATTCCAAGACAAATATATTACATTATTTTCAAAGTTTTAAGTGAAACAGATGAGTAGCAAAGGTGACTCATAGTATACGAAATTTATGGAAAATCGATTATGATACAATCAGCTGATTGCTAACAAAGCGAACCCGCAGCAATACTCAAAAAACAACCCTATTGTTTCACAATCTAATAAACTACACTCAGTACTGCTATACTCTTATTAAAAATATGATTTAAATTGGTTACTCAAGTCAATAACCTACGTCATTCCATACGAAACAATGGTAAACGTTATACCAAAAAAATTGAACAGGCCACCAATTGACAAACTATTTATTGTACTAAGAGTACTTTTATTAAATATTGTTTTTAAATTTACCTTTGAACAAATAATCATATTCGTCCTCTCTTGTACCCATTTTGATTTATCTAGTTGTCCGTTCGACGTCAAAATCGGTCACCTAATAACGTCAAAGATATGACTATCGTAAACAAAAATAATTGTACACAAAAATATCACAGGGTTTTTATACACTGCACAGCTCACTAAATATCACTTTTAGTAACGGATTAATTGAAAAAAGACGGGTTAAAACTAAATTTAATCCTAAATTGTCACTGGGACAAGATGGCGGATTGTTTTACGCCCCTATATTGCGTTCGGAAATCAGAACTATTTTGTTATCTTCACGAAACGTTTGTTTTTACGCATCTGACTTTATCAATTCTTTATCGTATAGTAGTAGTGTATATAACTATGACCTAAAATAAATAAATGGTACAAAATAAATGACAAAAGTTTTACCAAGTTTTATTATAATCAATTTTTCTATAAAATCATTAGATTAAATTTTTTTAGTGCATGCAAACCTCGGTATATCGAAGCTTCCAAATGCAAAAACTAACTTAATGTATTACTTGTGATCGAAACTTTTACTATCGAAGCAATTGTCCACACATGGTGGTTTTAAAACTAAATATAGAAACAATGTGATTTACGCACTACATGTTTAATAAAGTTTATATATTGACGAAACATTAAGAATTAGGTGCCATATTAATATGCAGCTAACTTAGAGTTCCAATATCATAATAGAAAGTCTTAGGCAGCTCTGAACAGCATAAAGCGTAAAATGAATCTCTGGTACTACTTTTTTAAACTGGTAGAGGTAATCACACGAATAAGGGCCTTAAATGAGTCTAATTCTCTCCCGTTTCAACCAATGGACATCTACTGAATCCAGAGAGAGAGAGAGAGATCATTAGTTAAGTTGGAACATTTTATGTACGCTCAGCCTTAAATAAAACTAGTATTGCTATTTCAATAATTTTATTATCTACACTAAAAATTAAAAATAAATCTATGCTGTAGCGGCAACCGGAGCGTCTTCATCATCACTTTCTTCTTGTACCTCCTTGGAGAGGGTGCGGTCCACGTGGACGAAAGGATCAATCTTCAATTTCTCTGACGATGGCGGGCTTACTATAAAACACCTAGAAATAATAAGGTTGATTATAATTTTATAGCGTTTTGTGCTTAAATTTCAAATGGGACCATAGATTTCAAACTGTGCATGCCAGTGACGACTTATTAATTCAAAACTTGTTTGCTAACTTTTAAGTTTTATGATAAACTGTAAACTTTCTGTAGACTTTCTCCAAGGATCTCAGATCGATTTTAAGATTGCTTTGTTTCTCGAAATCGTATGCACATAACAACTGAGTACCTAATTGACTAATTTTCAACTGGTAATTTTTATAAATATAAAAAAAATGCAATTCTGATATTCAGAATTTGTGACCGCCCGTTACCCAATTGAGTTATCATGACTTTGCAATTGATAGCGTAATTATCTTTTGCTTTCTCATAAAATTACAGCAGTTTTTTTTCTACAGGGAAACAGGGATAAAACAACATTTTTTTAAAATTAAACCTAGATAGATCGATTAAACCTCCTACACGCTTGATTTCATGAAAATCGTTGAAGCCGTTTCAAAAATTTAGAAAAAAAAATTATATATACAAGATAACAATCAATTTTTGAAACACTTGAATTACGGTACTTACTACTTAGCTATTTAGATATAAAAAATCGAAATATTTTGAATTTGAATTCAAATTATGTGTCTGCGTTTATGAATATTATTTGTCAGTCATATAGAAGGATTTTATGAACGTCTTTATTTTGGTGTCGACCAATAATAAGGATAATCGATAAGGAGGAATACTTCTTCCTCCTAAATAAATAAATGGAAATATAGGAAATATAAATATAATATAGGAAATGCTTTTAGATAATTTTTTTTTTATAATTACTTGGTTATGAAGAGTCCATCTCGTTTCGGCCGCACTGACTGAATATCCTTCAGCAACTTATCAATATTTTCAGAGATCAGCTTAGCTTCCATATTCAGCTGGAACAGAAAAAATATATACTTTTATATTTTAACCCTTAGAGCCGTGTGGTATCCGGCTGAGTAGAATATACCACCCTCATTTCTTACCGAGGTGTCGTAAAAGGCGACTAAGGTAAGTCGACCCGCCGTGTGCTATCCGGCTGAGTAGAATAGTCCAACCTCATTTCCTACCGAGGTGTCGTAAAAGGCGACTAAGGTAAGTCGACCCGCCGTGTGGTATCCGGTTAAGTATAATAGACAACCCTCTTTCTTACCGAGGTGTCGTAAAATACGACGAAGGGAAGTTGAGGTCAGGCAGGCGGCCGGTCATGAAAACGCAGCCAAATAATGTGGCAGCATGTTTATAACATGTTGTGCCGACTCCACTTAGAGTGGGATAAGGGCGGGAGGTATCTATTTTAACCCTTAGAGGTCGTATATCTGCTCTAAGCCACCACGGCAAGGAACCATACGCATCCTACCTTGTATGGATTCATTTATCAGTTTACACTTTTCCTAAACAAATATATGAAAGCTTAAGAATAATTTATAGAATTAAGCGTTAGTTTGCGGAGATCCATAATACAAAAGTAATAATAGAATTATTTTGCTATAATCCACGATGAAGTAAAATAGAAAATATACATAAAACTAGCAATCGCCAGCGGCTCCGCCCGCGTGGAAAGACTAAAATCGTAATATAGTATTTTGATAACCATAAAAATGGTTAATCTAGATTAACCTTAAAAGCTAGTTATATGCTGTCGCGGACTTTTATTCAGAACTTTAATAGAGGAAAAATTTTGTAATACATGATTTTTGAATAACTATTACCGTTTACTCAGCGCACGCAAGGAAAGTTTTAAATTTCCTTAAACTTTTGCCGTTTTCGTGCTATTTTTTATTGCTACTCCTCTCCTATACGTCTTAGCGTGATGTTATAGCCTATAGCTTTCCTCGATAAATGAACTATCTTACAAAAAGGATTTATGAAATCAGCCCAATACTGAGATTAGCGCGTTCAAAAAATCTGTATGGGTATTATATTTATTTTGAAAACCACAAAAAATGGTTAAAGTAGGTCAACCTTAAAAGCTAGACATATACTGTCCCGGACTTTTATTTAGAACTTTTAGAGGAGAACAATATTGTAAAACATGATTTTGGAATAACTTTCACAGTTTACTTAGCGCACGCAAGGACAACTTTAAATTTTGCCATTTTATTACTACTACTATTTTACACTGAAAGAATTTTTCAAATCAATCAATCCAATTTATTGATTCGATATAATTTACAATTAACACTGTTAAAAAGAGGCTGATACAGAAAGCCTACTATACTGTTGAGGATTACTAAAATGATAAGAATGTGTGGATATAGCTCGCTTAGGCCTCTGGTACAAGCCAGTTATGACTAAATGTAACTAGTTATAAGAATTATATTTTTAAAAGAGCAACCGCCAAGTTTCCAAGAATTTAAATATAATTAAGTGTAAGAAATATGCTTATAAATAAAAATAAGTCGGGTTTTCCTTCCTGACGATATAACTCCAGAACGCACGAACCGATTTCCACGGTTTTGCATTCGTTGGAAAGGTCTCGGGCTCCGTGAGGTTTATAGCAACGAAAATCTAGGAAAAATTTCAATAGAAAAGCGGGAAAATAGGGAAAATCATTTTTTAAATACAGCGCCATATCAAAACTACTGGATCAATTTTAATCTGACTGACATGGGATACATATTTTATACCCGTGCGAAGCAGGGGCAGGCCGCTAGTATGCTTATAAGTAAAGCATATTAAAAAATTTAAAAAAATCAAAAGCACTTGTTTAAGTGTTTGTTTGAATAAAGAATATTTTGAATTTGAATTTGAATTGGGCACTCACTCGTCCAACAGGCGCCTCTACAAAGCCAAAATTCTGCTGGTGTTCATCTTTGGCCATCCTGTACTGGACGCCGGCTGCGAACTTCTTCACCAGGTCACAGATGTTGGCGTCCAGGGTCCCCGTGCGGAGGTTGGGGAACCGCCTCTTCATCAGACCACGGATCGGCACCAGGTCTGTCAGGATGTTGGGGTGAGCGATCACGTATTCGTAATCGCTCAGTTTAATTTCACCTTCCTGTGAAAAATATATGGTTAAAAAAAAAAACTACCTGAAATGACGACATGTTACTTTCTCACTGCTGGGCATAGACCTATAGCGTCCTGTATGACCCTAACGATCAAATAACGATCGCAAACACACACATATAATACACACAAACTGCGTTTTCGCCGGTGAAGACGAGGTATAAAAATAACCAATATAAAAAATAACCTGTACAAAAAAATAACCTGTACAAAAAAATAACCTGTACAAAAAATAACCTGAATCTTTTTAATGAGCTCCGTACTGCCGACGGTGGTGGCACCAGCGTCCGCCACCTGCTTCACCAGCTCGGGCCCTTTGCAGAAGGCCAGGATGGTCCGCTCCTCATCACGAGGAAAGTAATGGGGCAGCAAAGCGAGCCGCTGGATATTCTCCACGTAACGATTCTGGAAGAGGTGTTAGTATTTTGGTCTAAATAATTTATATAATTAGGCGTTACTTTGCGGAGACCCATAATAAAAAACTAAAAATAAAATTATTTTCTATAATCCGCGATTAAGTTAATAGAAATATAATTCTAAATGTAGAGTGAATTATCCGTTCTCATATACATACAGGATTCGTAAGAAACATTGGCGGGTCACCTTGCCTTAGTCGCCTTTTACGTCGCCTTGGTAAGAAATGAAGGTGGTCTATCCTACTCAGCCGAATACCACAGCGGCAGCTTAAGCAGCAGTTAATTATATGTTTTACATTAATATATACAATACATATAATTAACTGCTGCTTTAAGCTGTATAAGTATCATAATTATCACTATCACTACATATTATAAAACAAAGTCCCTATATCCCTATGTACGCATAAAACTTTAAAACTACGCAACCGATTTTGATGCGGTTTTTTTTAATAGATAGAGTGATTCAAAAGGAAGGTTTGTACGTATAATAACATTCAATACGAAGTAGAGAAATACTGTAATTTTTGAGGTTTCTGTAAATAATTACATTTTTTTCCGCTTACATTGCAAACGCAGGCTAAACCCTACGAGATTTATCAAAATAATGTACTAAGTATTTGTACATCTTGAAAAGGTCTACAGAAAAGTCCGCGATGGTATATGTCCATCTCTTATGGATAACCCACTATAGCATTTTTTGTCATTTACTTTTTACGAAAAATAATGCCATATTTTTGAAGCAATTTTTATACAATACAGCATTAATCCTTATCCAATTAAGTACCTTAAATAAATAGTTGATTTAATATAGATCAATATGGCCGTTTACAGCATGTAATTTAAGTGAACATTTTCGGAGATATTACAGATTTAAAATGCCGTGACGACGCTGCGCTTCGCCCTATAACACTTCGACTTTAGCAACTATGTCCCTCTTTCAAGAGTTTGTTTCAAGACATTCTGTAATTAATTGTGAAAATAAAATACATAGGGAAAATGTTAAAGTAAATAAGTAAAAATGTACTATATGAATTTAGATATTCCAAAGATAGCAGGAAATCTTCTTGGTATAGGGAAAGGAAATTGTTTTTCTCCAAATTTAACGCGTGCGGGCCACAGGCAGTAATAAATAAATCAAAACTACTGAATCAATTTCAATAATTTTTTTTTCACTGAGTGAAAAATATTTTATATTTATATATTTATTATATATTTTATTATTTGCTATATATTTTATACCCGTGCGAAGCAGAGGCAGGTCGCTAGTATATATATATACCTTTTTAACAGCTTCCGTATTAATTTCAACATTTGCAAACACAAGTGCCTCCGGGTCATTGTACATAGTGGGATGGTGGGTTTCCTGGTGGGCCTTGACCGCCTCCTCTGCTGTGTACACCACCCATCGGTAATAACGCATCGGATAAACATCATCTATGGGCTGCAACTTGAACGAGTCATCGAGATGCTTGTTTATATTTACTTTGGTTGTTCTGCAATGAGATCATTTCAACATGTGATTATCATATAAATATAAACCAAATCGAATTAATATCTATATATCCTGTTAGTACAAGTTAATTTGTCTCTTTTTAGTAATATAAATAATTTTGTACCTGACTACCTACAATAATGCTGTACTCTCCTTAAAAAGTGTTTTACCTAGAACTTGCCTTATGAAAATTGTGTAAATAAGTATGTGTAAAATAATTTATAGAATTAGGCATTACTTTGCGGAGATCCATAATACAAAAGTAATAACAAAATTATTTTGCTATAATCCGCGATGAAGTAAAATAGGAAATATATATAATGCTAAATGTAAGTGGACAATCGGTTATCATATCTGATACATGCAGAATTTTTAAAAAACATGCACAAACCTCCACCACCGCCACCACAATACACAAGCACTATATACGTTCACTATCACGAACTCAACAATCGTTTCGCCCTGCAACCGAAGCGTACCAAGAAGGTAGACTCCACAACCAAAATCGTAAAGCAAAGTGTTTTTTAAGAATCCTGCATGTATCAGGTATGATAACCGATTCTCCACTTACATTTAGCATTATATATATTTTCTATTTTACTTCTTCGTGGATTATAGCAAAATAATTTTATTATTACTTTTGTATGGGTAAAAGGCTTAGCATTATAAATAAATAAGTAAACTATTAAAGAAAACTTATTGTATAAGACAAAAATAAACAACATACTTCTTTCCTCTCTGATTGTGAGGGATAAAACCAACTTTTGTGATTTCAACTTTCACTTTCTTAGCTCTCGCTTTAGCTCTTGTTCCTTTGCGGGCAGCATAGTATGCTGTTCCTGTATTAATAGACCTCTGAAATAAAAAAAAAATAGTAATAAGCTTAAAATGTACTGAGATGATGAAAAATTTTTTTATATCATAACAGATATGGGTTAGATGAATGCAGTATTCAAGCTCAAAAGAACTTTTTTGCTTCTATTACTTAAATATAATTGGTTAAGGCTTAAATCTACGTATAAAATTTAGGAGCTTATTTATTATTATTTATTTATACTATTTTTATTAGCTTATTTATATATTAGTATATTATTAGCTTATTTATGCTATTTTTCTAAATGTGGATAAAGCTTGATAATAGCAGTTTAATTCTAAACTATGTATTTACTTACAATAGTCGTGATATTTTGCTTGGAAACTTTTAAAGTTGTATTGAAAAGGGAACCTGTAATAGAAAATTGTTGTCAATTACTGATGAAAGTAATGAAATGTAACATATAGCGAAAAACTAACGGAATAGTGTTCCTGCCATATTAATTTTATTAATTTGTTACACTTATCGCCATTTATTATTATTTTTTCATATTTTTCAAATTTTAGGTTATAACCACAGACAAATAAAACTAATATGTATGGACTACAATCAATAAAATTTCAAGATATTTTTCATACTCAATTTGACCAACTAAATTATTGTTCTCAGCTTGGATTAATTATACTTCATTTAATAAGCTTATTAGACATATATATTACTATTCAAATTAGGCACAATTATTTATATTAATATTTGCAGAAACTGGCAGTACAAGTACACTGCGTTAAAATGGTTAAAATTAAGGCAACTTTAATAAATGTTGAACTTAACTAAATTGTAATTGACAAAGACGCTTGTTTTTGTGTCTACTCTTGTTAAATTGCCGTTTGTCAACTGTCAAATCAAAACAATCGGTTAGGAGTGTACGATGTGGACGAAATAAATAAGAAAATAAAGTTTACCGAATTGCTCGTGCATCGTTAACTTTTTTTTTGTAATGTCATAGAATATAAGTGATAATGGAGAAAGTGAATTGGACATTATTGATAGTTTCTGTGGTTGCATTATTGTGGGGTGTGGCCGGTCAATACGAATGGCAAATACGCGATGCTATTGACGAAATTCGTGGTAAAATGGACAAGATATCCCCGGATAATTGTTATATAAGTCATTTAGATGATCTGTTCTTACCCGAAGACTCTGTATCCCATCATCCCGATGTTAAAGAGATAAACATTAATCCTGTCTTCCCAAATAGGACTGCGATGTTACATTTGCACAATATGGCTATGAGCAGAGCGTTCTTCTGGAGTTATATACTCCAGTCGAGGTTTATAAGACCAGCCATAAATGATACTTACGATCCTGGTATGATGTATTATTTCTTATCATCAGTCGCTGATGTGTCTGCAAACCCTTACATTAACGCTAGTTCGATATACTTTTCACCAAACATGTCATATACGTCGTCATATAGAGGGTTCTTCAACAAAACTATGCCTAGATTCGCACCAAGGGCTTTAAGAGCAGATGATTTTAACGATCCTGTACATTTACAAAAGATATCAACGTTGAACACTTTTTATGTGGAAGATTTGGGTGCTTTTGACTCTGATAGCTTATCAAAGGACTACACATCAGACTTTTACCGCATTAACGAATGGTATTCGTTATGGTTGCCGGACAAAGTTGACAAGAGACATGATACCAAAACAACTTATCAGGTTGAAATCAGATATGCCAATAACACTAATGAGACATTTACATTTCACGGACCTCCTGGTAATGATGAGGTTTGTATATATTGCTTCATGTTAAATTAAAATTGTGATTATATATTAAATTTTTGTTACGTTAAATATTTATTTATAAATTTATAATATTTGTATGGATTGGTTATTTATGATGTATAATTATGAATTTTCATTTTTAAATAATATTTTCAATGGATCATAGATTGCTAGCAAGTAAACACTTAAGTAAAGAAATTCTGTGTTATTATTACTTTATATAGGAGCTGATGACATATCAAAAATAAGTCAATCAAAATTGCAAATCTCAATTTTTTCTTATAAAGTTTATTAAACAGTTTATAATAAGTTAATTGTTTTTATGATTTCATAAGTAGACAAAACAAAATTAAATGTTATCTATCACTTAACCTTAAGGTCAAATGTAAAACTTAAGATTAGAAAACAAAAGAAAATAAAGATAAAGCATTATTTTGGCTTTAGCATTTAAATAAATAAAAAATTGTTTGAGTTATTTTTCATTTGTTTATAAAATCTTTAATAGGTACCTGGCCCTGTCAATTGGACCAAGCCATATTTTGACTGTGGCAGGCTGAATAAATGGCTTGTAGCAGCAGTTTCCCCAGTCGCAGACATCTATCCTCGGCACACACAGTTCAGACATATTGAATATCCAACGTAAGTAATATCTCATCATATCATCATCATCTGCCTGCCCTGACCCCTCTCTGAGTGGGATCGGCACAACATGTTTTCACATTATTTGGCTACGTATTTTACGACCGGCCGCCTGCCTGACGTTAATTTATCTTAGTCGTATTTTACGACACCTCAATAAGAAAGAGGATGGTCTATTCTACTTAACCAGATACCACACGGTGAGTCAACTTATCTTAGTCGCCTGACGTCAACTTACCTCTGTCATATTTTACGACACCTCGGTAAGAAAGAGGGTGGTCTATTCTACTAAACCGGATACCACACGGTGGATCAACTTATCTTAGTCGCCTTTTGCGACACCTCGGTAAGAAATGAGGGTGGTCTATTCTACTAAACCGGATACCACACGGTGGATCAACTTATCTTAGTCGCCTTTTGCGACACCTCGGTAAGAAATGAGGGTGGTACTATTCTATTCAGCCGGATACCACACGGCGTGTTTTCAGTAATAAGTTTATTTTATCTAAATATTCGGTTTGTTTACAACAACACCTACCGCGGCGGAGGCGGCTTACCTCAAAAGAACGAAACGAAACAAACAACGCCGATAGCTTTTGAAAACGCAATCTAGGCTTAGTTTATTTATATTTTTATTAGTCCACTTCACGAGGAGGACAAAGGATACCACATGCTTTTATTTAGGTACATATGTATATACCGATGTACCGATTCGATCCGCGAATAAAGAAATCTTAGACCGCGAATATAGGACTTGAGTTGCAATTTTCTAAATTCAAATTCAATATATTCTTTATTCAAATAAACTTGTAAACAAGTGCTTTTGAATCGTCAACTCTACTGCTGGTTCGGAAAGCTGTTCTTACCGAGAAGAGCTAGCAAGAAACTCGGTGGTGGCTTTTTAAAAAAAATACAATTCTTAATACTAGTTACATTTAATCGTTTTTATCTTGTACAAGGCTGAACAATATCTCTATCCATGCATTCTTATCTTCCAAATAATCGTCAACAGTATAGTAAACTTTCTGTATCAGCCAGTGTTTTTAAACTGCTGTAATGAAAAAGCTAAAATTGATCGTGGAATTTTATTATAGAATCTTATACCCAAACCCACAAACGACTTACGTACTTTTTCAAGGCGCAAAGCAGGGGCCGCAAGCTTATGTCGGTTCCTACTTTGTCTATTATATACATCACCTATTGTATTTCAGTCCGCGAATAGTGAAAACGCGAATGAAGAAAGCGCGAATAAAGAGCTTCTACTGTATTTAATTCAGACCCTGACTCCTGCTAAGTAACTTTATCAATGGCATTTTCAGTTACACTGCAGCAGTTGTGATGGAAATGGACTACGACAGAATAGACATTAACCAGTGCCCACCAAGTGAGGGTAACGATAAGCCGAACAGATTTGCATCCACTTCAAGATGCAAGGAGGAAACTACTGAGGTTGGTATAGACAATATGTTTTTTTTTTTGTAAGATTTGATTTTTATCTTGATATTATCGTTTGATTGATTCATCATCCTCCTGCCCTTATCCAACTCTGAGTGGGATCGGCACAACATGTTACAAACATGTTGTCACATGATTTGGCTACGAATTTTACGACCGGCCGCCTGCCTGACGTCAAATTACCTTAGTCGTTACGACACCTCGGTAAGAAAGAGGGTGGTCTATTTTACTCTACCGGATATCACACAGTGGGTCAATTTACCTTTTACGACTCTTCGGTAAGAAATGAGGGTGTTCCATTCTACTCAGCCGGATACCACACGGCGGGGCGCTTACCTTAGTCGCCTTTTACGACACCTCGGTAAGTAATGAGGGTGGTCCATTCTACTCAGCCGGATACCACACGGCGGGGCGCTTACCTTAGTCGCCTTTTACGACACCTCGGTAAGTAATGAGGGTGGTCCATTCTACTCATCCGGATACCACACGGCGGGGCGCTTACCTTAGTCGCCTTTTACGACACCTCGGTAAGAAATGAGGGTGGTCCATTCTACTCAGCCGGATACCACACGGCGGGGCGCTTACCTTAGTCGCCTTTTACGACACCTCGGTAAGTAATGAGGGTGGTCCATTCTACTCATCCGGATACCACACGGCGGGGCGCTTACCTTAGTCGCCTTTTACGACACCTCGGTAAGTAATGAGGGTGGGCCATTCTACTCAGCCGGATACCACACGGCGGGGCGCTTACCTTAGTCGCCTTTTACGACACCTCGGTAAGAAATGAGGGTGGTCCTATTCTATTCAGCCAGATACCACACAGCTGTATCGTTTAATTGATTGAATAAGTTACCACCCTCATTGGCTGACCGGAACTTAAATGTTAAAATATTTAAAAATAGAAATAAAGAATTTTTGTTACTAAAAAGATGTTATTCACTTAATGAATTCTTATCAGATGTATAATATCACTATGTATGACTTTTATTAATAATTATTTAATAAGATAGTTAAAGGTTTTATTGCATTGAAGCTTATTTAATATTTAATTAATATAATAATTATTAATAACAACTTTAATAGACAATAATAGATAAGTATAATTAGTAAGTTGCATGTCTTTATTAGGCAGATTGATGATACTGTATTATATATCTAACATCTAAATGTTTACACAATCTAGGCAACAAATAAATAAATAAAAATAAATAAACTATTATATTTTAATAATAACTTTAATAACTAAATTTATTAAGCCTACTATTAACTATATTTTTAGCCTACTACGATTCCGGCTTTGATTATTTTATGTCAAAACCCCGGTTATGATAAACCCATTTCCGTAACATCTTTACCTATAGTGATAAAAAAATATTAAAGAGAAATAAATAACCGCTAATTTATTTATTTTAAATATTGTTTTTGTTATTCACGCTGTGTGGTATCCGGCTGAATAGAATAGTATCACCCTCATTTCTTACCGAGGTGTCGTAGAAGGCGACTAAGGTAACTCGATCCGCCGTGTGGTATCCGGCTGAGTAGAATAGACCAACCTCATTCCTTACCGAGGTGTCGTAAAAGGCGACTAAGGTAAGTTGATCCACCGTGTGGTATCCGGTTTAGTAGAATAGTCCACCCTCTTTCTTACCGAGGTGTCGTAAAATATGACAGAGGTAAGTTGACGTCAGGCATGCGGCCGGTCGTAAAAACGCAGCCAAATCATGTGACAGCATGTTTTGTAACATGTTGTGCCGACCCCACTTAGAGTGGGATAAGGGCAGGAAAATGATGTTTGTTTTTGTTATTCATTGGTCCGAATGGTCAGTTTGGATTTGGATATGTGTGACCATATTTATAATTGTCACATTTATATATTTATTTGAATTAATTAGAACGGTAAATCAATAACACTCATTAACATTAAAGAATCATACATAAAAATAAAAACCAATATACAAGACAGGATATAAAATGGAACTATTGAAAATAAAAATATAAATTTAACCTAGCAACATAGTGGAGTTATAACGCTCACTGAAATGTAGGCAACAATACACTATCTTTTGCCATTGGTCTGCAAATATGTCGCAGTTAGGCCACTCCGTTAATAGTTCATTCAGGGCATACATTGACTGGCCCGTTGGCGCAGTGGGTAGTGACGCTGCCTTCAGCTCCGCGGGTCGCGGGTTCGATTCCCGCCGAGGGCCAACATTTTCTATAAATGAATTTGTTGGCCTATGATTCTGGGTGTATATTTGTATTTAAGTATGTATTTAAAAATATATATGTATATATTCACCAGTTGTCTGTCACCCATAACACAAGTATTAAGTTACTTTGGGGACGGACGACCGTGTGTGTAAGTGTCTCATATATTTATTTATACATTGTTAGAGGTATCGGTGATTTAGCCCGGTACACCGTACGAAAAAAAGGGACCGCAAACTAATTTTATACGCCGGTAACGCCCATATTCTTTTGGGACAAAGATGCTGCACAACTTATTATGTACCTCAGTACAGTCAATCTTATTATATACTAGCAATCGCCAGCGGCTCCGCCCGCGTGGAAATATTAAAACCGTAATATAGTATTTTGATAACCATAAATATGGTCAAAGTGGGTTAACCTTAAAAGCTAGATATATGCTGTCGCGGACTTTTATTTAGAACTTATAGATGTGAACAATTTTGTAATACATGATTTTTGAATAACTTCACCGTTTATTTAGCACACGCAAGGAAAGCTTTAAATTTTGCTTAATATTTTTTATTGCTGCTCCTCCCCTATTCATCTTAGCGTGATGTTACATATCCTTTAGCCTTCCTCATTACTGGACTATCTTACACTGAGAGAATTTTTCAAACGGTCCTGTAGTTTCTGAGATTAGCACGTTCAAACAATCAATCAATCAAACAAAGAAACAAACAAACTCTTCAGCTTTATATATTAGTATTATACATTAATGATATCTATTTTCCAGTGTGAACCGATTCATGGGTGGGGTTTTCGCCGTGGTGGGTACCAGTGCCGCTGTCGGCCTGGATTCCGGCTGCCAAGCATAGTGCGGCGTCCTTATCTAGGCGAAATCGTGGAGAGGGCCACCTCGGACCAGTATTACAATAACTTCGACTGCTCCAAGATTGGATGTAAGTTATTACTAAGGCATGTAATAAATATTTGAACAATGTGTAATGACAATATCATTATCATTCTCCTGCCCTAATCCCACTCTGAGTGGGGCACATGTTTAAAACATGTTATATGATTGTTCTTGTTATTTAACGGGCGGAGCCGCTAATTTTAAAAAATAAGAAGAAAAGTTATATATTAAAAGAGGATAATTAAAATAATCGATTTAAAAAAAACGATTTTTGGTGAAAAAATAGTCGATTATTAAATATAGATTATTTAAAAAAAAAAATCGATTTTTAAATTTAAAATATCGTGAGCAGCATTCATAGTTATTTTATCGGGTTAGCCCGACTACTTTCGGCTAGTTTAGACTAGTTTGAAACTAGTCGGGCTAACCCGATAAAATAAGTCGTGAGTATAGTCGGTTTTATACATTTTTTAAATTTAAACTATCGTGAGTATAATTCATAGTTAATGTATAGAACCGGCTATACTCACGTGTTGTTCTATCGGATTAGCCCGACTAGTTTCGCACCCATCCGGGGTACTTATTCATGAGTTCTTTACACGACGTTATCGCGGTAAGAACCAATGTCGGGCTAACCCGATAGAATAACACGTGAGTATAGCCGGTTCTATACATTAACATTAACTAGAAATTAATCGATTATAAAAAATCGATTATTTTAAAAATCGATTATTTGTTAACATCCCTACCACTCAGGGGTCCAGCGGCTGCCGGTGCAGTGTTAACTATAAATTAATCGATTATAAAAAATCGATTATTTAAAAATCGATTTTAAAAATCGATTATTTGTTAACATCCCTAACGTCCAGGGGTCCAGCGTCTGCCGGTGCAGTGTTAACTATAAATTAATCGATTATAAAAAATCGATTATTTTAAAAATCGATTATTTGTTAACATCCCTACCGTCCAGGGGTCCAGCGTCTGCCGGTGCAGTGGGAGCGCGCGCACCCGTTCATCCGCGCGCTTTACGCGGACCGCTACTACGAGTACGTGAACGCGACGAGCGGCCCGCACGCGCTGCACACGGAGCGCGTCAACGTGTACGAGGTGCTCAACTTCATTAGGGGCGTGCAGCCGCACAACTGTACCGAGTGAGTCACAACTAACTGACTTTTGTCTTGTTTCTTTTGGTAAATGAAATGAAATTGAAATTGAAATTTATTTATTGATGAAACATTTATAGATTATTCAAATTCAGATTCAAAATATTCTTTATTCAAATAAACTTGTAAACAAGTGCTTTTGAATCGTCAACTCTACTGCTGGTTCCGAAAGCGGTTCCTACCGAGAAGAGCCAGCAAGAAACTCGGCGGTTGCTCTTTTAAAAATATAATTCTTAATACTATTTACATTAAGTCGTTACTGTCTTGTACAGGTTCAAAGAGAGCTATATCCACATATTCTTATCTTCTAAATAATCTTCAAGAGTATAGTAGGCTTTCTATGACTTGTACAATGGTAGCGATGATACTGTAAAAGTTAAAACTGCGTTGCAGATATCAACGTGAAATAGCAAGTACATAGGGCCTTGAAGCCCAGTGTCACTCTGACCGTTGCTGATATATTGTAATGCCAATGCTTACAGTTCACTGCCAATGCGGGTATCATCTAAGAATTCCAGGATCTTCTTGGAAGATAAATCTTTAGCCTCCTTTGGACGTTAAAAGTGCGACATTAGGAGAGTGTCGGTGGTGAATCAACTTAGGGCAGTTACAGGATCTTCCTTATTCTTTTGGAAGTAGCGGCTGTGCAGTGCCTCGAGGCCTAGTTTCACTTTGACTGTTGCTGATCTATTGTGATCGCCAATGCTTACAGTTCAGTGCCAATGCCGGTATCATCTAAGAATTCCTGGATCTTCTTGACAGATAAATTTTTAACCTCCGTTGGGCCTAAGGTCGCATGACCTTAGGAGAGAGTGTCGATGGTGAACCAACATTGGGCAGTCACATTATATCCATGGGAGGTTCCTCTTTCTCCACACAGAGTCTGTACGATCCAATGTCTATCAGCTTCAGGTTTATTACATGTGTCTATTTAGTCCACAGTATAAGCGCCCTTGCTAGTTTTCATAGAATTGCTCTACTGTGGTTATAGTAAAGGCCTGTTACGATTCCACTACTGGGCTGAGGCCTCTTCTCTCCGTTTTTGGAGAGAAGGTTTTGAGCTACCTACCACGCTGCTACAATGTGGATTGGTAGGTTACACATATCTACAGAATTCTCTAGATATATGTAGGATGTTTTTCCTTGTTAATATTGTAAAAGCCATGTAAAAAGACTGAATAGAATAGATTATCCTATTTCTTACCGCCGTGTTGTAAAAGACGACTGATGTCAGGCTGGTGGCCAGTCTTAAAACACCTAGCCGAATCATATGACAACATATTTATATCATGTTGTCCAGACCCCACTTAGAAGAAGACAGGAGATTGTATGATGTTAATATTGTTGATATTCAGGAGGTCTTCTGGAACGAGCTTAATTAGCTGCTCCAGATGAACTCAGAAAGTCTTGAAGCGGTAGTGATAATATCATCATCCTCCCTTTTTATATACAGGAAGAAACCCCTTATAGGTTATATCGTTATATCGGACTCGCACCGACTAAAACGACCTGTGTGCTCCACCACGCTGCCGATGGCAAGGACAGGGTATCATTGTACACATTGCCCCCATCCCCGCCGACAGCTCTGATCCCGGGTAGGGACCCCTCGAAAGAGAAGACCCCCTCCGCTAACCAATGCATCGGGAGCACCAGATGCGACCGCCTCAGGGACCTGTAAGCCAGGCGTCCGATATAATATCATCATCCTCCTGCCCTTATCCCACTCTAAGTGGGGTCGGCACAACATTTTAGAGATAATAGTAGAGAGAAAAAAACGTTTTTGTTTGTGTGTTCTCAGGTATAACCCGACCGACCTCTTCCTGAACGGTGATATAGCTTTCGGCGCGGAGGAGCAGTTCGAGAACCAGGCCAAAATGGCGGTGCGACTGGCGAACTTTATTAGTGCATTTTTGCAAGTATGTACATTATTTTTGCTAGTATGTATTTGTAGAAACGCGAATTAAAAAAACAATGTAAAGAAACCGGCTATACTCACGTATTATTTTATTGAATGAGCCCGATTAGTTTCAAGCGGGAACTGATTAGTTTCCGCTGCGATAACGCCGCGTAAAGAGCTCTTGAATAAGGGAACTGTATGGACGAATAGCCGGTTTCTATAAATTAATTGCCAATAAAATAAATAGAATATACGCCGTGTGGTATCCGGCTGAATAGAATAGTACCACCCTCATTTCTTACCGAGGTGTCCTAAAAGGCGACTAAGGTAAGTCGACCCGCCGTTTGGTATTCGGCTGAGTAGAATAGACCGACCTCATTTTTTACCGAGGTGTCGTAAAAGGCGACTAAGGTAAGCGCCCCGCTGTGTGGTATCCGGCTGAGTAGAATGGACCACCCTCATTTCTTACCGAGGAGTCGTAAAAGGCGACTAAGGTAAGTTGACCCACCGTGTGGTATCCGGTTGAGTAAAATAGACCACCCTCTTTCTTACAGAGTCGTAAAATAGTCGTAAGGTAAGTTGACGTCAGGCAGGCGGTCGGTCGTAAAATACGTAGCCAAATCATGTGACACATGTTTATAACATGTTGTGCCGACCCCACTTAGAGTGGGATAAGGGCAGGAAGATATATTATTTGGAAGACAAAGTTTAACCTATTTATACATTTCCACATATAAACTACTTAATTAATAATCCGAATGGATTTTAAGATAATTGTGAATGAAAGATAATTTGTGAACTAAGAAATTAAAATAGAACAACAAGAAGTAACGAAATTTTTATTTAATTAAAAAATTTAATTAATTAACGATTTCTAAACTAGTAATATCACGCGGTATCACCCGCGTACATACCGATGTGTCGGCACAACATGTTTTAAACATGTTTTGGCTGCGTTTTTACGACCGACCGCCTGCCTGACGTCAGCTTACCTCTGTCGTATTTTACGACACCTCGGTAAGAAAGAGGGTGGTCTATTCTACTAAACCGGATACCACACGGTGGGTCGACTTACCTTAGTCGCCTTTTACGACACTCGGTAAGAAATGAGGGTGGTTCTATTTTATTCAGCCGGATACACACGGCGTGGAGACTATTGATGATATATTTAACAAAAATAAATCAATAGTCCGACTTAGTAGACTTTCCACTGCCACGAGATCGGTATGTACGCGGATGATACCGCGGGATATTACTAGTTTAGAAATCGTCATTTAATTTAATTTTTTAATTAATTAAATTATTTCAATTTCTTTGCTCACAAATTGTATCCGAATGGACCATTAATTAAGTAATTATATATGGAAATGCTGAAACTGAAAAAGCTGTGATGGCCCAGCGGTGCGACCGTGTGAATCTCTAAAGACGATCACGGGTTCTAACCCAGGCAGACACCAATGAGTCTTTCCATTAAAACTTATGTGTCTAAATGATAATTGCAATTTATCGCACGCTTTTCGGTGAAGGAAAACATCGTGAAGAAACCTACATATTTCTAGAGAATCCTAGAGATATGTGAAACCTACCAATCCACATTGGAGCAGCGTGGTAGGTCTTAGCTCCAATCCTTCTCTCCGAAAATGGAGAGAGGAGGCCTATGCCCAGATGTGGGTTAGTAACAGGCCGTTACTTAATTTTTTACTATGTGGACATGTATAAATAGCTTAAACTGTTCATTTTCCAAATAAAATAAATAAATATATTTTGGTCTGAATGAAGTATTTCAAACGGTAAACTGATATCAGGTATCGGACCCAAAAGAAGTGTTCAGTGGAACGAGGGTCGCTGATAAACCACTGACCGAGGATCAGATGCTGGGAGAGACACTGGCCATAGTCCTTGGTGACTCCAAAATCTGGTCGGCAGGTGAGCAAAAAATAGAGGCACTCAGTACCATACTTTGCTAATGATAGATTTTAAATTTTTGTTCTAATTCATAGAATTAAGCGTTACTTTGCGGAGATCCTTAATACAAAAGTAATAATAAAATTATTTTGCTATAATCCGCGATGAAGTAAAATAGAAAATATATATAATGCTAAATGTAGAGTGGACAATCCGTTCATTCAATTTCATATCTGATACATACAGAATTCGCCACCACAATACACAAGCACTACACACGTTCACTTTCACAAACTCAACAATCGTTTCGCCCGCAACCGAAGCATCATCGGCACTCCACGGCAAAATCGCTTTGCGATTTTGATCGAATCGACTTTGATCTCACGGATAGTCCACTCTACATTCAGCGTTGTAAAAATTGTATGCTGATTATAGCAAAATAATTTTATTATTACTTTTGTTCTAATATTTATAAACTCCTAACTGTAATTATTAATTCCTTATCTGTAATAGTAACTGGGTGACCGAGCCTTGGCAACTTATTAAAAGATGTTAAAAATGTCAATGCAAAGCTATTTTCCGTTAGTTTGTTAGACTTCATATTTTCTATTTTTTTTCTTCTAATTTTAGTTATAAAATTTTTAAAACAGAAGCTGAGCTCTTAAAAAACAAGAATCTGGAGAAAATTTATTAGGTTAAAGATGAATAAAGCCTGATTTTCATACCTGCATCATGTAAAACTTAAAAGAAAGTAAAACTGTTAATCCACTCTACATTAAGCATTAAATATATTTTCTATATTACAGTCAGCTATGCATCCAGCTGCAATGATTATCTTGTAACGATCAAATTGTAATATTTTTTTAAAAACTAGCCGCCGAGTTTCTTGCTGGTTCTTCTCGGTACCGAATCAGTGGTAGCTTCTTTGACAACATTTGACGTTTCAAAAGTACTGTAAACAGTCCACTTTAATAAAGAATGTTTGAATTTGAATTTATTTTACTTTATTGCGGATTATAGCAAAATAATTTTATTATTACTTTTGTATTACGGATCTCCGCAAAGTAACAACTTATAAAATATATAAAGATGTTTTGCGAATAAATAGCTCTGTCCTAAAGAGATAATTTTGTTCGCATCTCCATCGTACACTTGTTTCAGGCACATACTGGGATCGGAACAAGTTCACCAACCGCACATTTTTCGCGCCGTTCGCTTACAAGACCGAGCTGAACACTAGGAAGTTCAAACTGGAGGACTTGGCGAGGATTAATAATACACGTGAGTGCTGCATTAATTAATAACATTAATATTTGTAAACAAATTCAATTTTTTTTTCCCCCTTTTTTTTCTATCTAAGATCAGTCTCAAGACTATAATTAGATAAGATGTCCTTTATTTTGACGTTTGGATTGAACTCATCCTGTGATGAAGCAATCCTCTATATTAATAAATATTTATATATATTCCTTTTTTTAAAAAAATACTTTTATTATTATTGTAATTTATTTATTTAAAAAAACGCTGAAGTACATAGCTATCTAGATACTCCTACTGTTAGGGAAGAAATCATAAGATCTTGTGATTTATATAAACTAAGGCTTGAATGCCAGCAAAAAGCAAAAAAGCTTGAAAAGGGCACGGTTAGCAAGAATATAAAAATAAATAAATAAAATTCAAATTAAAAATATTTTTATTAGTACTCACTACAATAGTCCGACTCAGTTGAATAGACCACCCTCTTTCTTACCTAGGTGTCGTAAAAGGCGTCTAGGGTAAGTTGACCCACCGTGTGGTATCCGGTTGGGTAGAATAGACCACTCTTTCTTACCGAGGTGTCGTAAAAGGTGCCAAAGGTAAGTTGGCGTCAGGCGGCCGGTCTTAAAATACCTAGCCGAATGTTTAGATAATACGGGCAGGAGGATGATGACATATTCTTATATCTCCAGAGGAAGCGTACACAAACAAGCCTTGGTACCAGTTCCTGAAGCAGCGATGGTCGACCAACTTCGACAGCCTCGAGAAGTACTACCTCAAGATGAAGATCAGGGACGATGAGATGGGCAAATACCTGAAGCACTACGAGAGATACCCGACTTTCTACCGGGCAGCTAGTATCAAGCATGGCCATTGGACCCAGCCATACTACGACTGTCAGGGTCATCTGAAACAGTGGGTGGTGACGTATGCAGCACCATTCTTCGGATGGGATAATGTCAAAGTGAAGCTAGAGTTCAAGTGAGTAGATTTTTTTCTTGGTTATAATCAATCAATCTTAATCAATTATCTACGAACTGAACATTTAGTACCAAATAACTAAAGCTATTATATTTTATGCTTGAACTATATTGACAGATATCAGCGTAGGTAAACATACGAAAATCCATCAAATTCTCTCTCTCTCTTTCACAACACATACGCACGCACTCACACGCACGCACGCACGCACGCACTCACACGCACGCACGTACGCACACACTCACATAAACGCACGCACTCACACACGCACTTACACGCACGCACACACTCACATAAACGCACGCACTCACACACGCACTTACACGCACGCACTCACTCACATAAACGCACGCACTCACACACGCACTTACACGCACGCACACACTCACATAAACGCACGCACTCACACACGCACTTACACGCACGCACTCACTCACATAAACGCACGCACTCACACACGCACTTACACGCACGCACACACTCACATAAACGCACGCACTCACACACGCACTTACACGCACGCACACACTCACATAAACGCACGCACTCACACACGCACTTACACGCACGCACACACTCACATAAACGCACGCACTCACACACGCACTTACACGCACGCACACACTCACATAAACGCACGCACTCACACACGCACTTACACGCACGCACACACTCACATAAACGCACGCACTCACACACGCACTTACACGCACGCACACACTCACATAAACGCACGCACTCACACACGCACTTACACGCACGCACACACTCACATAAACGCACGCACTCACACACGCACTTACACGCACGCACACACTCACATAAACGCACGCACTCACACGCACGCACTTACACGCACGCACACACTCACATAAACGCACGCACTCACACACGCACTTACACGCACGCACACACTCACATAAACGCACGCACTCACACACGCACTTACACGCACGCACACACTCACATAAACGCACGCACTCACACACGCACTTACACGCACGCACACACTCACATAAACGCACGCACTCACACACGCACTTACACGCACGCACACACTCACATAAACGCACGCACTCACACGCACGCACTTACACGCACGCACACACTCACATAAACGCACGCACTCACACACGCACTTACACGCACGCACACACTCACATAAACGCACGCACTCACACACGCACTTACACGCACGCACGCACTCACTCACATAAACGCACGCACTCACACACGCACTCACACGCACGCACGCACGCACGCACGCACTCACATAAACGCACGCACTCACACACGCACTTACACGCACGCACACACTCACATAAACGCACGCACTCACACACGCACTTACACGCACGCACGCACTCACTCACATAAACGCACGCACTCACACACGCACTTACACGCACGCACACACTCACATAAACGCACGCACTCACACACGCACTTACACGCACGCACGCACGCACTCACATAAACGCACGCACTCACACACGCACTTACACGCACGCACACACTCACATAAACGCACGCACTCACACACGCACTTACACGCACGCACGCACTCACTCACATAAACGCACGCACTCACACACGCACTTACACGCACGCACACACTCACATAAACGCACGCACTCACACACGCACTTACACGCACGCACGCACTCACTCACATAAACGCACGCACTCACACACGCACTCACACGCACGCACGCACGCACGCACGCACTCACATAAACGCACGCACTCACACACGCATGCACTTACGCAAGCACGCGCTAATTTAATTTAAAAGTCTATCTGCCTGTTACTTTCATGGCTAATCCGCTTGAGCAATATTAATGAAATTTGTCTCAAAGCTTCAAAAACGCCAGGGTGACATATAAGTTAAAAAGAATCACATTTTTCTTACAACAACAGGGAAAACACTATAGCATCATTGAGGGCACTTTAACGCTTTATATGGCGCGAACGAAGGTTACAACTATATTGTAATAATTTAAATAAATATCTTAATAGTTATCGCCAATGAAAAAGTGACGCACACCAAAATATTAAAAGAAGGGATATCATATAAGGGAAGGGAAGGGATATAAGGAAAGGGAAGGGATATATTACGGATATAACTGTCCCATATATGTATTTTAATTATTATTTATTTATTCAAAAGTAATGAGAATATTTTTTTGCTCTAATCCGTTAAAAGGAAATATATGTAATGCTAAATGAAGAGTTTACTCTTCGTTCTCGTACCTGATACATGCAGAATTTGTAAGAACTCATGCACTAGTCGACACCGATAACACAACAATACAAAAGCACTACACACATTCACCACCACAAAACCATCGCAAAGCTTTGCGATTTTGTCGTGGAGTCTATCTTTGACGATGCTTCGGTTAAGGGGCGAAACAATTGTTGAGATTAACCGGTTCTACTGTCAAGTAAATACAAACTTGCAAAAATATTGCAGGCTTCAAACCATAGGGGCGTACTAAGTGCCTATGTACTACATTATCAACTGATGGTAAATCTGTTCTGATGGTAACAAATAGTTAACATGTTGGTGGTTCTGTTCCAGGGGAGTGGTGGCGGTGACCATGTCGCTGATGTCCCTAGACATCAACCAGTGTCCGGACAAGTACTACATACCTAATGCATTTAAGAGCACCGACAAATGTGACAAGAGCTCTTCATACGTAAGTACAATTAACCTCAGTGATTTCTCCGACGTTATCTTTCCTTCTTTTCTGCTACGAAATCTCTCATAAGAAATCTTTCCTATATTATCTCTCATTCGTTATCTTGCCTTCTTATTTCCCTGCCCCCCTCTCCCCTTTTCTGCTAGGACATCTCTACTTAGTCATCTGTCCTACGTCATCTTTCTTTCTTCTTTTCTACATCGTCGTCTCAGCTACGAAATCTCTCCTGTCATCTTTTCTTTTTATCTCTCCTTCGTCATCTTTCCTTCATGTCTACTTCGTCATCTTTCCTTCATGTCTACTTCCTCATCATTCCTTCATGTCTACTTCATAATCTTTCTTTCATGTCTACTTCCTCATCTTTCCTTCATGTCTACTTCCTTATCTTTACTTCTTGTCTACTTCGTCATCTTTCCTTCATGTCTACTTCGTCATATTTCCTTCATGTCTACTTCGTCATCTTTCCTTCACGTCTACATCATCATCTTTCCTTCATCTCAACTTCGTCATCCTTCCTTCATGTCTACTTCGTCATCTTTCCTTCATCTCTACTTTGTCATCTTTATTATGAATGTCGTAACACTTACGTTATTTTTGTTTTATATTTATTTCAGTGTGTGCCTATACAAGGTCGCGGGTTCGATTCCGGCGGCTACAAGTGCGAGTGCCTCCAGGGCTTCGAGTATCCATTCGAGGACGCGACCACGTACTACGACGGCCAGATCGTGGAGGCGGAGTTCCAGAACATAATAGAAGACAAACAGACACGTATAGACATGTTCAAGTGTAGGTTGGCCGGTGCGGCCGCTGTGAAGAGTAGTCTGGTGATTCTGTTAGTTCTTTTGATTTGTTTGTGGAGGTTCAGGTAAAAAGTAAAGTAACTTTATCCCACTGTTGGGCATAGGCCATTATTATACTTATTAAAAGTTGACTGGCTCCGTTGGCGCAGTGGGCAGTGACTCTGCCTTTAGCTCAGTGGATTGCGGGTTCGATTCCCGCCGAGGGCCAACATTTTCTGTAAACAATTTATAATCTCATATTCCTAAAATAATCTCATTTTCCATATAGGAGCAGGGAAAAAATCATTGAAGGTACTTAAACGGTTAAGTTGGCGCATTTCAAATTGCCAGTGCCACTAATTTCAATATATGTTTTGCTTAAGAACGTTTAAATTCTGACAAATAATATCAAAATAATAATATTGATTTTATATATATTTTTTATAAGCATTCGATATAATTGAAAGATAATTTTAAATGATAATTATAATTTGAAATCTCAAATATTGGCATCTATTTTGCATTAAATAGGTTATAGAATAAGAAATACATTACCTCATAGTAATTTTATAATGAAACGAAAGTTCATAAGCTATGATAGAATTAATTTTTCTATAATCCATGGTTGTTAATAAATATTGTCAAAAGTAATCATTTTATTACTTTTGTATTATGGATCTCTGCAAAGTAACGCCTAATTCTATAAATTAAAACATTCAATTGAGTTAATGTTACAATTACAACAAAGTTATAAATAATAACAAACGTGGATTATAGCAAAATAATTTGGTCGCAACTTTTGTACTATGGAACTAATTAAATTTTTTTTTTTTTCATATTTTTCGTAATTTTCTCAGTTTTTCATTCCATAAGCACCTTCTTTAGAATTTAGCAAATATATAATTATCTTTTTATATTTAGTGAATAATTGTATTTATGTACAAGAATGACTACATACTTAATAGAATTAAATTAATTCAACTGAATTTAAATAGGGGAAGGTGTTTTAAGGAAAACAATTCATTTATAAAACTATCCACCGTAATAGTGACAAAATTGAATAAATTTCTAAAAATTGACTGAAAACATTAGACAAAAAATAATCTTAAAATATTTAATGTGCTCTAAAAAATAAATCATAAACCTAAAATATAATTATAAAAACATGTGATTTTTAATTAGAAACAAGAAGAAAACATCTTTAAATAATATTAATTTTCTTTGAATAATGGAAAAAAACATACTTATTTATAAACTTAAAGTTGTTGCTTTATTTACTTCATAGAAGTCAATATTAATTATTGACGTGTAGCTTTTATGATATTATAATAAAATCAAGGCTTATATTATTTTTATATAATATATTTGAATCTCAAATATTTTCCTTTAATGCATTTAGCTTTGTTTTTCTGAATTAGACATTATTTTACAAACATTTAGACTGTGTGCACATTTATTGTAAAATAGGATAGGATAAGTAAAAATAAGTTGCAGCAATTTTTTTTATATTAGTGGTTTAGTTAGTTAGTTTTACACAATTTACTACATATTTTTTATATTAATGTATACAATATATCTTTTATATGGCAACTATATTATTCTTTTAATCAATTACTTTTAAACAAAGGGTATATTGTAACATTCCAAAGTATTATGACTAGTTTGTTACTGTGTCTCCGTCCATTCTGTGCCTTTTTTGTAGTTTTTTAAATAAATCCCACGTGAATTATGTGCTGTGTTTTATTTATCTGTTCATGATGTACATGTTTTCTGGTGTACTGAAAAAAAATAAAAATTTAATTAGACAAACATATGTTCAATGATTTTGTCCTATTCATTTTAAAATTTATGTCAAACAGGTAGAAAAAATACCTAAACAAATTTTGTTGATACAAACTATAGACCAATTGCTAATATCGGAATGTAGGGCGTAATAATTTTTTTATTTCACCGGTTAAATTTTCTAAGCAAGATGCAAAAGACTACCATATTGTCTATGGAAATAGAAAATTCACACAATGCAAAAGAATTTACCGAATTGTCTATGAAAATACTAAATACAAAATTCGATATTAAGCGAATTATTACGAAATTAAGGTTTTAGCTTATTTGTTAAAAAATGTTAATAACTAATTATTTTAATTTATTAAATTTTCATTTAAATTGATGGGCTTAATAAGTTGACTGCTATCTCATGGTAGTGAGTAGAGCCACTATTAATCCAATTGAGCCAGCTGATTTAAATTAAAATTCAAATTATTCTTTATTGAAGTAAACTTTTAAACAGGTGTTTTTGAATCGCCAACTCCACTGCTGGGTCAGAAAGTCGTTCCTACCGAGGAAAGGCAGCAAGAAACTCGACGGATGCTCTTTTTAAAAATATTATTCTTATTACTAGTTACATTAAGTCATTACAGTCTTGTACATGGTCGAAGAGTAACTATGTCCACGCATTCTTACCATCGAAGTATTTCTCAATAATATAGTTGGCTTTTCGTATTACCCTTTTTTTAAATAGAGTTTTTAAACTGCTGTAATGGCAATGCTAAAATTCTTTGCGAAATTTTATTATAGAATCTTATATCCAACCCCACAAACGACATATGTACTTTTGCAAGGCGCAAAGCAGGAGCCGCAAGCTTATGTCGGTTCCTACTTTGTTGTACACAAGTGAAAATTAAGTCTATCATTTGAGACCACGACTTTAGAACTTTTATTAATTGAATATTGTTACTTACTCATGATCCACTATGACGCTTCGTACATAATACAGTATGCCAACTAAAGCAACGTA
Source organism: Morpho helenor (assembly GCA_029227775.1). Classification (NCBI taxonomy): domain Eukaryota; kingdom Metazoa; phylum Arthropoda; class Insecta; order Lepidoptera; family Nymphalidae; genus Morpho; species Morpho helenor. Next base: position 15,974,724 of record JARGCU010000020.1, on the reverse strand, counting down.
TAATGTTATATAGATCAGCATATAAATCACCACTACAGTGCGAAGTAACCCCATATGTACGCATTTTGCTTTATTTTAGTTAAGAAACTTATTGGCTACATTTTAATTTTATTAGTTATTTTTTAAATATAACTGACAGAATCATATTAAAGAGATAAAAATTAATTATGACATATATATGTCATGAATATAGATTACTAACTATATGGTGGTTGGTAAACAAGTAAACAACAAACCAAAGTGAATTACGAATAGGCGAAGGCATATTATTACGACACGAGTGGCGGCATATTTAAACTTCCCCTTAAGGCGGAAGTGGAGAATATATGTATCGCCCGCTTGTGCTTTGAGAATATAAAGTATCTAATCTAATCTAACTATCTAATCCCGATATTAAATATAATCAGATAACGTGTAAGATAAAAATTCGGAGTCATTATCGGGTAGGTCTTTATTTAGAAAAATGAAATACAAGAAACAAAATACTTGGTCGGAAACTTTACTTCCAACTGGGTTTGTAGAGAAATGTCTTGTTCGGAGCGAAAGAATTATTATTCTTGGAATCAAAGATATTTGGCTGTTCCTTATCAAAATTTTTTAAATTCGTTTTATTAACGGGCTCGAGTCGAGTCCTTTTAGGCCTTCCTTATCAATTTATCAATGACAGTCACAGACAAGTAATTTTTTATAAGCATATATTTCAAATAAGTTTTGTGACATTGACGTTTTATGTTTTATCAGTGCTGTAGAAAAGTAATTTAGAACGTAAAAATAAATACCTCAATAAACTTAGAAATAAGTTTTGTATAGTTTTTAAGGAAGTGTATTATTAAAAGGTAATTTTTTTTCGTAAGTTCTATATATATATATTTCCTGAAGTAATGATAACCTTAACCTTGACATCTATTTAAAAAAAAGTGCCCACGTAATTATCTAAGGAAAATTAAGACAAATTGATGTATAATAACAATTTTGAGAACATTCATAAATAATATAATATAATTATTGATTTATGTATTAAATATTATGTTCTCATTTATAAAATACTCAAAAATGTTTGACATGATTGAGATTAAAATGTTTTGAATTCATGAATGAAAAATTCTTATATATTTAGGATAATGTACAATATATTTTGTAATGTCTAAAATCGCACTGAAAAATTATTTTCAATTGCTGTTTAACGCATTTTTACGTTGATTTTAAGCAATAATTAATCTTTAGCTCCAATATGATTTAAAAAAAAATATTTGAGATATTTGACCTGTATAATGCAGTACTAAAATACATAAGTTTAAATTTGTTGCATTATAAATAGCAAAACAGTCATTACTATATATCAATAAAAAAATCACAGTGTTTTTTCCTCACTTATTAGTGTCAAAATTATAAACATAATTTGGGACCTTGTGATAGAAATTTTTTCCATAAAATTTAACTCATCATATAACCAAATTAATTTTGGACTCATGTACCTTCTTTATACAGTCTAAAAATATAATCTTGTAGAATAAATACCTCTCTACCAAACACTCATAAATATGTATATATCATTTTATATATGTAGGTATATGAATGTTATTTGCATAATCGTTTATGCATGCAGAGACAACTTGTAATCAAGATAACTTATCAACAGAATTGTTAGGAGCAATTCACATTTATGTCTTTAATACTATAACATATTATTCAACCAACATACTCCAGCTGTATATATTAAAAATATTTTGTTTGTTTTATTATTAAGTATTTATATAGCTTATATAAGAAATGTGGTTCTTTGGTATATTTAAGAAAAAGAAGATATTTATTTGAAATTCATCACTTACAGGCTAACAAACTCAACTATACTAAACAGGGCTAAGGTTAAGTAAACAAACATCATCCTCTTGCCCTTATCCCACTCTAAGTGGGGTCAGCACAACATGTTATAAACACGCTGTTACATGATTTGGCTGCGTTTTTACGACCGGCCGCCTGCCTGACGTCAACTTACCTCTTTCGTATTTTACGACACCTCGGTAAGAATGAGGGTGGTCTATTCTACTAAACCGGATACCACACGGTGGGTCAACTTACTTTAGTCGCCTTTTACGACACCTCGGTAAGAAATGAGGTTTGTCTATTCTACTCAGCCGGATACCAAACGGCGGGTCGACTTACCTTAGTCGCCTTTTACGACACCTCGGTAAGAAAAGAGGGTGGTACTATTCTATTCAGCCAGATACCACACGGCGTAAGGTTAAGTAAACAAACAAACAATTTTAAATACTAAGCATTAGTACTACTATACTTAGTATACTAATACTTAGTACTACTATACTATATAAGTACTACTAACTACTAGTGGTATATATAAGTATGGTATATAGAAACTTGACTACAAATCCATGATGGTTAAACTTCTTTTCCCTAGTAGTATAGTTTAATTATATATTCATCTTAGATTTTATTTTTTGTGTAAATCATGATTACTTGAAATTGTTACAAAAACATTTGCTTGATAAGAAATATATTTTATCTTTCAGACAAAAATGAGTGCATTAGCCAAAAAACTATTTGACCAGCTGAAAAGCAAGGAATTCAGGGAATATTTGATGAGGTATATAATACTATAAGAATTATGTTTCAATAATGTTTTTTAAGCATGAGTGAGTACACAATAAGTATATAAGAGGAAGTCTGAAAGTTGTGCCCATTACAGAAAAGATGAGAAGTGTGAGACTAAGTTGGTACGGTCATGTAATGAGGACGGATGAAAATCATGTGACCAAGAGAGTTTTAAATATGAATGTGAATCGATGTATGGCTGGGGAAGGCCAAAAAAAAGATGGATGGATTCTGTGTAAAACAATATGCATGTCAAAGGAGTGGTACCAGAGTTGACGAATGATAGAGGAGAATGGAAGAAGAAGACATATTGTGCCGACCCCACTTAGAGTGGGAAAAGGGTAAGAGAATGATGATGACTCCACACGCAATCCATACTAAACCAGTCTACATAAAGGTTTAAATTAATTGTTAGAGATATGCATACGTAAAGCATATTACACAATTGAAGATATGCAAGTTTCCTTATGTTTTCCTTCACCGAAAAGCGTGTGATAAATTGCATTTATCAATTAGACACATAAGTTTTTACTGAAAAGCTCATTGGTGTCTGCCCGGGATTGAACCCGTGACTTCCTCGAAAGAGTCGCACGGTGTGACCGCTGGGCTACCACAGCTTATAAGCTTTAGCTATTAAGCTTATTTTTATTTTTTAGTTTTTAAAAAAATTACCAAGCACGTCTCAGTCACTCAGGTATTATTATAAAAGTTTTGGTGCTTTCCACAGCACTCACTTCTGGGGTCCGGTTGCGAATTGGGGTATACCATTAGCTGCTATTGCTGATACGAGGAAGGAGCCAAGTTTTATCAGCGGCAAAATGACAGTTGGTATGTTGTATATTTTGTCTTAATTTTGTTTGTGTTTAGCTTTGCCATTACATCAATTATACTATTAGTTATTAACTAATTATTAATAATTTAGTATTAAAAGGAGAAAGCGGAGGTTCTTGCTGGCTCTTCTCGGAAGGAACAGCTTTCCGAACCAGCAGTAGAGTTGACGATTCAAAAGCACTTGTTTACAAGTTTATTTGAATAAAGAATATTTTGAATTTGAATTTGAAATACGGACAGTCTACTATACTAGAGAGATTGTCGCGTTAGTAATCTTTAATATTAAAATGAGTTAATCTTATATATATACTAGCAATTGCCAGCGGCTTCGCCCGCATGGAAAGATTAAAACCGTAATATAGTCTTTTGATAACTATAAAAATGGTTAGAGTGGGTTAACCTTAAAAGCAAGACATGCTGCCGCGGACTATTACATACAACTTTTAGAGTTGAACAATTTTGTAATACATGATTTTTAATAACCATTATCGTTTACTCAGCGCACGCAAGAAAAGCTTTCAACTTTATAATGCTGCTCCTGTCCTATTCATATTAGCGTGATGTGATATAGCCTATAGCCTTTCTCGATAAATGGACTATCTTACACTGAAAGAATTTTTAAAATCGGTCCAGCAGTTTCTGAGATTAGCGCGTTCATACAATCAAACAAACAAACAAACTCTTCAGCTTTATATATTAGTATAGATTTGATCTGTAGGTAGTCCTATTGGAAAGTCGTGTGATCTCTAGTTATCGTCCGTAGATTGTTATTTACTTTATTACAGATGACTGAGAGTGATATAAACGTAGGAGTAGACAAATATAACCAGAAAGCTTCGAACTGTTAAGCTATCGGGAGTTACACGTGTTATTGTGAGTCAACCATAAAAGATAGACATATGCTGTCGCGGGATAGTTTTTATATAATTTTAAGGAGAACATTTCCGTCATACATGATTTCTGCGTAGCTTTAACCATCAAGGTTGCACACGCGACGGAAGCTTAAAAAATGGAGTAACTTCTCCCGTTTTCCCAACATTTCCCTTCACTGCTCTGCTCCTATTGATTGCAGCATGATGAAAAGTATACTATAACCAGCCCAGGAGTATGAAAAAAAATTGTACCGAGTTTCGTTAAAATCCGTCGAGTAGTTTTTGTTTCTATAACGGTTATACAGACAGACAGACAGACAAAAATTTTACTGATTGCATTTTTGGCATCAGTATCGATCCCTAATCACCCCCTGATAGTTATTTTGGCAATATATTTCAGTTACAGAATTGACCTTTCTACAGATTTATTATAAGTATAGATATATTTTCGTAATCTCGGAAACTGCTCCGATTTTCCTGAAATTCAGCATGTAGGGAGTTTTGGGGGAGAAAAATGGGTTTCGCTAGGTTTTATTTAAAAAAATTTCGTTTTATCCCTGTTTTGGGCATTAAAAAATACTAAAGTTTACATTAAAGAAATAAATAAATATATAGGACACTTACACACACGGTCGTAAGTCCCCAAAGTAAGTAACTTAATACTTGTGTTATGGGTGACAGACAACTGGTGAATATATACTTATATATTTTTTTTAAATACATACTTAAATACAAATATACACCCAGGCTCAAAGGCCAACAAATTCATTTATAGAAAATGTTGGAACTCGGTGGGAATCGAACCCGCGACCCGCGGAGCTGAAGGCAGGGTCACTACCCACTGCGCCAACGGGCCAGTCAAAGTACATCACTACATATTATAAAACAAAGTCCCTATATCCCTATGTACGCATAAAACTTTAAAACTACGGAACAGATTTTGATGCGGTTTTTTTTAATAGATAGAGTGATTCCATAGGAAGGTTTGTACGTATAATAACATTCAATACGGAGTAGAGAAATACTGTAATTTTTGAAGTTTCTGGAAATAATTACATTTTTTTCCCCTTACATTGCAAACGCTGGCTTAACCCTACGAGATTTATCAAAATACTGTACTAAGTATTTGTACACCTTGAAAAGGTCTACAGAAAAGTCCGCGATGGTATATGTCTATCTCTTATGGATAACCCACTATAGCATTTTTTGTCATTTTCTTTTTACGAAAAATAATGTCTTATTTTTGAAGCAATTTTTATACAATACAGCATTATTCCTTATCCAATTAAGTACATTAAATAAATAGTTGATTTAATATAGATCAATATGGCCGTTTACAGCATGTAATTTAAGTGAACATTTTCGGAGATATTACAGATTTAAAATGCCGTGAGGACGCCGCGCTTCGCCCTATAACACGACTTTAGCAGCTATGTCCCTCTTTCAAGAGTTTGTTTCAAGACATTCTGTAATTAATTGTAAAAATAAAATACATAGGGAAAATGTAAAAGTAATAAGTAAAAATGTACTATATGAATTTAGATATTCCAAAGATAGCAGGAAATCTTCTTGGTATATGGAAAGGAAATTGTTTTTTTTTCTCCAAATTTAACGCTTGCGGGCCACGGGCATTAATAAATGAATCAAAACTACCGGATCGATTTTAATAATTTTTTTACACTGACTGACATGGGATATATATATTTTATACCCGTGCGAAGCAGGGGCAGGCCGCTAGTTGAAAATAAAACACTATTTTTGCCTTAAATTGTCAAGTCGGCGTAGTAATTTCCGAATTACTTCGAAATTCCTAGGTATTTTTATTTCGATCGACCCACACCTACCCTATTATTTTTTTTTGAAGTTTTTTTTTATTGTGTAAAAAAATTACCGAACAAGTTTTGGCCAACCAGATACTTTGTATTTATACAGTACTACACTATATTCTATGTAAATGAAAATAAATTTGTTTGTCTTCGAGCCTGGGTGTATATTTGTATTTAATAATGTATTTAAAAAATATATAAGTATATATTCACCAGTTGTCTGTCACCCATAACACAAGTATTAAGTTACTTTGGGGACGGACGACCGTGTGTGTAAGTGTCCCATATATTTATTTATTTAAATATGTAGATGTCACAATATTAGTATAATAGTACCCGCGACTATGTTCGCGTCAAACAAAGTCTTAACGTGTCAGACAAACAGACAGTTTCGTGGTTTTAGTATTAGTATTTGTATAGTTCATGTTAATGATTTGTTTCTGACTGCTTCCTACTCTATCGCTCGTGCGTCTTAGAGATAACAGATGATAACGCGTGTACTCAAGATGACATTTAACACATATTATCTACACTGATTATAATTGAGAAAGATGTCTGCCTTTATGTCCGTCTGTTACGGTTTCATCCGCTGGCGCAATGTTGATGAAATATGGAACAACTGAAGTTTATATAAGGGGTAACATATACAATGTACATGTACAGAGTAATGATGCTTCTTGCACGCCTCCCAAGAAGAAAGAAAGAAAAGAAAAACTTCAAAAAAGCTCATGAAAAAATAAATAATGATTGATAATAGATGTTTACTATATTTTTTCCAATTTTAAAAAATTTACTATATTTCTTAAAAAAAAAGTGGCAACCCTACTTACAGGCCTGCCTTTCAATCCCCTATTCTAGTATAATATCTCTATGTTAATTATGCTAATAATTAACTCAGCCGAGACACAACCTCTTTAGTCTATGATAGGTAATGCTAATCAATTAAACGTAAACTTCACAGTCTATTATCTAATTAACTATTCATATAAGTTCTCTATTATACCTGACATGTTGTTCGCTTGTATATCAATAGCATGTTGTCACTTGTCGCTTAAATGCGATGCTTATATAACTCACAAAGTAAGTCATAGTTGACTGTAAATGTGCGTAAACAATACGACATAAGGGTTATTGTGTCAAGATTATTTCAAAGCAGTTACGAGTATGCACTTAAATTATGCTTGATATGTTAAACGAAATCGTGATTTATAGATTTAGTTACTTTACGGATATATAACATCACGCTAAGTTGAATAGGAGTGGAGCAGCAATAAAAAATATTGTGAAAACGGCAAAATTTAAAGCTTTCCTCGCGTGCGCTGTGAACGAAAGTAAACGGTTAAAGTTAATAAAAAATCATGTATTACAAAATTGTTCCCCTCTAAAAGTGCTAGATAAAAGTCCGGGACAGCATACTTCTAGCTTTTAAGGTTAACCCACTAATCATTTTTATGGTTATTAAAATACTATATTACGGTTTTAATCTTTCCACGCGGGCGGAGCCGTTGGCTATTGCTAGTTGTTAATAACTTTTTCTCGACAGCCGAAATATCTTGGTTGATAACCGGAATACGGTGGTACGAAGCGATAAAATGCAAGCAAACTAAGATTAGTTATTATTTGCTAAAGATTTATACATTCTCGTTTTTATCTAAGTGATAACATGTTTAGGAGACAAACTACATCTGACTTCATAACAGACCTTATATTTCTATAGTTATTATATCTTTAATATTTAAATGAATTAATTTTGTATGTATATAAGTATATAATCTGAATCTCGGAAACGGCTCCAACTATTTTCATGTAATTCAGCATGTAAGGGGTTTTAGGGAAGAAAAATTGATCTAGCTAGGTTTCATTAAAAAAAATTGTTTTATCCCTGTTTTTAGGCATTAAGAATGTGGTATAATGTAGAATTGAAAGCCAAGATTTTTTTAGTTCTTTGGCGGTCCCATATTTATATATTTGATGTGGAATTCATTCTTTATATCTCAAAATTTAATATTAGGCAAGGCTTAATTTTTTTTCTAGATTTTGAGAACCTTCTGTTATTCTTAGGCGGGCCATTCTAAAATCGTCAGTGGGATGAGCAGGCAAATATACAGAGTAGTACCTACGATACGATATTAAATAACTTCACTGGTCGCTTGGAAGTAATACATTACTTTGGGATAATTCAATGTATTTAAATATAGAATTTAAGAAAAATATATATTCTAACAAACTAAATACGTTTAAATTGCGAAACACGATCATTAATTAGGGTTCACTCACCTTGTAGTGCGCGCGTACGGCGCTCGGTGTAGATATGACGATCGCCGCGAAGATCAAACGGAGCGGTGAAGTACAAAGGTCGCGGCGCGGTGACCGCAAGGGCAAGGCCAAGGCCATTTTTACATTTTTGATACAGAGGAGTATAATATTGTTTATAGGGTTTATTTTTGTATGGAATGCTGCCATCGGTCATTGATCCATAAACATCATGAAGCTTAATTTCAAAATGAAAAAGTGGCTAAAGTACTTTATTGAATTAACTGATTTTTTTTATAATGTAGGCTGCTAAGGTGCGTAGCTATCTAGGATTAAAATTAATGTCGTATCGTCGGTACCACTCTGTATAAAGGGTCTAAAATGTTTTTTCTCTCGTTTCAGCTCTAACATTATATTCAATGATGTTCATGAGATTCGCATGGCGGGTGCAGCCCCGGAATATGCTTCTATTCGCCTGCCATTTAACCAATACGTGCGCGCAAATCACACAGGGAGCGAGGTTTGTTAACTACTACTATATACAGGGCGAGACGAAAAGCGAAGTGAAGAGCGAAGCGAAGCAAGAAACCGAAGCGAAGTAGATATTTAATTGTAGGAATGTAGATAATTAGTATATTGGAACTTGTGCAATTCCTGTTTTCCATGAATTCTCTTAGGTTCTGGCAAATTTAGCGAAATATCTGCTTTGGTTGTAAACTGGAGCAATCCTAATGTGTTACAACGATATAATCGTTGAGAAATAGTTTTTATCTTTTTTTTTCAAAGTGTCCACATACGTCACGGCTGTGGATTCTTGCCTTTTTATTTATCGATTTATATACCTATATTGCAGGCAATATTAATTTTACGAAAACTTAATAAAATAAATTAGGAGAAGTATATCTATATAAATATTTAAATGATTTAAAAATCCCTAGTAAAAATTTGTTTTGTTGAACTATATTATTTAAGCGTTAAAGGATTATAGTAAAAGTAGGAAATTTGGTCTAACAGTTAATAAAGATGAATCCACGCAAGGTTAACAAAAGGTGTGATTTGTCTTTGGTTAAGTTTATTTGATGAGATCAATTCCTAATATTTTCTAAATGAATATTATATGAAGAAGCAATATGTTGTTTTGTTTCTATTGCGTTAATGTGTGAAAAAATAAAAATCTAAAGCCTATATCAGTAAAACTGATTCAAAGTGATACTTCCACGCAGACTAACAAGCAAGTAGCAAGTAATAAAGTTAAAATTTGATATTAGTTGCCCTACACATCAGTTGCCAAATGTGTTCATAATGGCTACAACGCAAAAATTGCTTTTTATGACTTTATTCGTCTAAGGGCCTGTTTCACAAGTTACTGATAAAGTGTCGGATAGTTAACCGACAGATAAAATAAGTGGCAGATAAATGTCTCTGAAAAGTGAAATAAAAAAAAAATATCGCGGCCATTTTGAAATAGGTATTTGCTATCCAGCAGATAAACTAAATAACAGCCACATGATCTACCTGTTAGCTTATTAGGGACTTTAAGTGCTGAGTAAGCCTACCAGAAAGCTGAGAAACGCAAAATTCTGAGATATGTATCAGATATGTTCCGAATAAGCTAACTGACAGTTTATTGGTAACTTGTGAAACAGACACTAAGTTTATAATATTGGTTAACAAAATCATAGAGTTATTCTAGAGTAGCGGCGTCAGCTTAAAATGCATAGCCAATAATAGTCAAAGAAAAAAGGTAAAGTAAATGAGGTTATCTGTATCTTTTTGCGCATGTTTGATGAGACAAAGATAAGAATGAGTCTCTGATCTTCCTTCTTTTATTATTAACTAGATTTTAACCGCGACTTCGTTCGCGTGGACTGTTGTCGTGTGATGGGTCGATTATAAATGGCGCTTTTAAAATCATCTTATTCCTGTAGAATTAACAGGATTTCTACAGCCTATATATTATTCCGGTGTAAATGGAATAATTATGCGAAATTTCATCGATATTGGTTCAGCGGATTCCCCTTGAAGGAGTAACAAACATACATCCATCCAGATTATACATACGCATTCACAGGTCTACGAAGTCCCTACTCTATGATAACTCGATGGATTAATTTGACGAATATTAGTGAACAAAAAAGAAAATTACAGACAAATAACAAAATATATGTAGGTTTTTATCTGTGTTAAGTTGCAAGATGACAACCTAACAATATAAATATATTATAAAAGCGTCGCGTTTATGTAATATATTCTTCTCGTGATGATGAAAACAAAAGGTATTTTTATAGCTATTTTTTTTAAATTTCAAATACTCGGATCAAGTGAGATTTGGATAACGGTTCCTTTTAAATGTTTCGTTAATGATATATATTTAGCGATATATATATTTTTTTATTATATTTCTTATTTATAAAAACTACCCAAAATTAGATTTCAAACACTGAGTTCAATTACATTTGTAATTTGAGAGAATGTATTGTGCTGTCCGGATTAAAGTTATTATTGAACTTTTGTGAGTCTCATATATTTTTATACTTAGTTCTCATGAAGGTTTATCAAAAAAACCTCTCATATATCAAAAACATACGCTGATTTACAAGTTACCAATTAGTATAATTTATAAAACAATATAAGAGTAGAAAAAAATATTTAGTATCGTTGTTAATTGAATTATGTAGCACAAAACATAGATTAATATAATATATTATGTATTATTTGTATATTTTAATTCATACAATTTCAATTATTGATGTAAAATTATTTTAATGAGCGTTTAAAAATTCATGTTATGTTGTGTATATATTTTACGAACTAACTATATACTCTGAATCCCAGATTTTATGGGCGACCGCAGAAGCATCGTTAAGGGAGCAGAAGCTCTAGTCGCATGTATATAGGATGTACCATTCATGCTCCAATGCCATCTATTATAAGTTAACCGAACGTATAGCACAACACTTTACTAGCACTGCACGTACTCACTAAGACAATGTCATCAAAACAAGAATCGTAGCGGTTCAAAAAATGTAATTATTACTTTTATTATGTGGTTTATAAATATGGTTATAGAACAAATTTTATTTTGTTATATTAATATTTTATCTCAAATTATTTATCAGAGATAGGATCATCACAATTTTCTCCTATGTTATAATTTTTATGCTCCAATTAACTAAGAAAGAAATTTTAAATATAAATTATGTTTATTATGTTGTTTTAATTTTAAAGTTTTAATAGAACATGTATAAAACTTTTGTTACATTAGTGACAATTTTACGGTTTTTTTCATAAGATACCATTATTATAAAAATACCTTTAATATATGCGTCAAATAGTTTTGTATAACAATTAAATTAATGTACAAATCATAGACAATGAGATATTCAAAATCACACGAAAAATCTAAAATTAAACACGATGACAGTTAATCTAAATATGTCTACTCTGTAATGTTTTTATTATACCTGTTGAATAGTCTGTGGTAATTCTTATGTGTAACTTAAGCATAGCTCTCAAAAATTAAACGGAAAAATGAAAACAACTTTCTATTCTCAAAATATGTTGAATATATCTTATTATATTTATCTGTAAGAGTCTGTATATATCTTACAAGATACAGGAAGAGAAGGGAAGTAACACAGACAAATAACTTAAGTTAGACATAAGAATTACCACAGAGTATTGATCAATACCTTTGAAAGAATATATAATATAAATGTTTGATATAATGTATTATTAAAGTTTTTCTCATTATTATAATTGTTTTATCGTTATTATTATTATATAAGTAATTTCGTATATTGTATAATGTAATTTCCAAATTTATTGAATTGCAACCAGTGCGTTGTGGCCATATAATGTTGATACATCGCTGTTAATGTACAAAGTATATTTTTTGAATATTTATTATTGTGATCATATTAAATAATTATATTATGTTGTTGGTCAATGTTGTTTTATTTTTTTAAAAAGATTACGAAAGTTGCCAGATGAAAAAACTGAATTATGCCTGAGGTTTCGCCTAAATAGACTTCATTGCCGAGTAGAGGTAAAGGTATGAGGTTAATCCTGGAGCGATTTTGATGAAATTGGATACAATTAAATCTTATATAATATGTATATGTATATATGTACAGGAAAAAGTTCAAAGTAAGTTATTGAAGGTATTTCAGTACAAATATTGAAACAACAATTTTTTTAGAGGATTAGATTATTACCGAGTAGAATAGACTACCCCCATTTCTTAACAAGGTGCCGTAAAAGGCGTCTAAGATAAGTTGACCCACCGTGTGGTATCCGGCTAAGTTTATACTTAGCCGGAGCATCCCCATTTCTTACCAAGACGTCGTTAAAAGCGACTAAGGTAAATTTACGTTAGGCAGGCGGCTGGTCGTCACATAGCTAGCCAAAACTTGTAATAACATTTTATGCCAACCCCTAATAGAGTGGAATAAAGGCTTAGAGGAGATTGATGATTTTTTAGGGATTATGAAATCTCACAAATACTAGTTAAATAATAACTTTATTTATAACTAGTGGCCTGCCCCTGCTTCGCACGGGTATAAAATATATATCTCATGTCTGTCAGTGTAAAAAAAATGATTAAAATCGATCGAGTAGTTTTGATTTATTCATTACTGCCCGTGGCCCGCACGCGTTAAATTTGGAGAAAAACAATTTCCTTTCCCTACACCAAGAAGATTTCCTGCTATCTTTGGAATATCTAAATTCATATAGTACATTTTTACTTATTTACTTTTACATTTTCCCTATGTATTTCATTTTTACAATTCATTACAGAATGTCTTTAAACAAACTCTTGAAAGAGGGACATAGCTGCTAAAGTCGAAGTGTTATAGGGCGAAGCGCGGCGTCCTCACGGCATTTTAAATCTGTAATATCTCCGAAAATGTTCACTTAAATTACATACTGTAAACGGCCATATTAATCTATATTAAATCAACTATTTATTTAAGGTACTTAATTGGATAAGGATTAATGCTGTATTGTATAAAAATTGCTTCAAAAATAAGGCATTATTTTTCGTAAAAAGTAAATGACAAAAAATGCTATAGTGGGTTATCCATAAGAGATAGACATATACCATCGCGGACTTTTCTGTAGACCTTTTCAAGATGTACAAATACTTAGTACATTATTTTGATAAATCTCGTAGGGTTTAGCCTGCGTTTGCAATGTAAGCGGAAAAAAATGTAATTATTTACAGAAACCTCAAAAATTACAGTATTTTTCTACTCCGTATTGAATGTTATTATACGTACAAACCTTCCTCTGGAATCACTCTATCTATTAAAAAAAACCGCATCAAAATTTGTTGCGTAGTTTTAAAGTTTTATGCGTACATAGGGATATTGGGACTTTGTTTTATAATATGTAGTGATGTTAAGATTTTATCAATTAACTGAGTGAAAGGCGACCAGAGAATTTCTCAAGCACTTGTTCCCAGTGAAGAAGGCGCTCTTTGTTAAATATTCTCGAACGTTCACAGTGCTCTATTGTCTATGAAGCGTCGCTAAGTTGACAAATAGAGGTATACCGCTATGCTTTCCGTATGGAAACTTGCACAGATAATAGGTTCGCTATTATCTTCATACGAAAACTTGCACAGATAATAGGTTCGCTATTATCTTCATACGAAAACTTGCACAGATAATAGGTTTTGTGAGGTTCGGATGTACGTAGTTTGATATGAAAACACATTATTGAAATTCAAAATATCTAAACTGTCTGTCAGTCTATCTTTCTGTTATGATTTTACGGCTAATTCGCTGGACCGATATAGATGAAATTTGTTATAACTAAAGCTTATATTATATATAAATGGACTATCTTACACTCAAATAATTCCTGAAGTATCATCAGTGATCAAATAAGTCCAGTAATTCCTGAGATTAGTTCGTTCAAACAATAAAAAAAAACAAACTCTTCAGCTTTATATATCGATATAGGTTCTTATAACTAAACCCACTAATGAACAAAACTGTTATATTTACTTTTATAACCATGGGCCGGAAGAAGATGTCTATTGAAATAAAGCGTGAAGTCATAGAAAAGCATAAGGTGCATAAGGTGTGCAATATTGACTTGGCAAGGATGTACCGGCGTAGCACAAAAAGCAAACAAGTTTGGTGGTTTTTTGGAAGCTGGAACGGATTAATTGAATTTAATTAATTTCATCATCTTCCTGCCCTTATCCCACTCTAAGTGGGGTTGGCACAACATGTTATAAACATGCTGTCACATGATTTGGCTGCGTTTTCACGACCGGCTTGCCTGACGTCAACTTACCTTAGTCGCCTTTTACGACACCTCGGCAAGAAATGAGGGTGGTACTATTCTATTCAGCTGGATACCACACCGCGTGGAGGGTGCACTTAAAACATTCATGCCAACAACAGTCAGCAAACGTCCCATTAAGCCTGCGATATCGGAACCGCTGTCACACGTCTAGCGATATTAATACGGGGGCGTTTACGAATAAATCGAGACGACACTATTCAGGGTTGCCTAATTAAAAAATTATAAAAAATATATTTCAACAATAATAAAATAATATTTAACAGAATTTTTTTTTAGGATTTCTGCTATAATCCAAGTTTGTTAAAATCTATGTAATGCTAAGTGCACGATTAGTTACCACATGTATCACAAAACGCCGCCACCAATAACACACTACACACACTTACTACGATAATCTCAAGGATCGTTTCACCCCCCCAAACCGAAGCATTCGCTAATAAGGCTTCACGATAAAATCGTAATACTGTCGTATTCGTAATCAAAAAATAGGATATTTCATAAATAAGGAGCCAGTATTTCCTAAAATGGGACGTATGGTGGTAGTCTGAAACGCACTTGTTTTTCAAATCTTGAGAGTTTACTATTTGTTTTCATACCTTACACATATAAGGTACCAATCCAAACGGATTGTATATTTAAATTCAGTATTCCATTAATTTCTTCTAATAGGACTTTACAC
This sequence comes from Morpho helenor, assembly GCA_029227775.1. Classification (NCBI taxonomy): domain Eukaryota; kingdom Metazoa; phylum Arthropoda; class Insecta; order Lepidoptera; family Nymphalidae; genus Morpho; species Morpho helenor. The sequence goes on along the minus strand of JARGCU010000020.1, from coordinate 15,959,332 downwards.
TTGCCTTGCGGACGTTCTAAGCACGACACGTTGTCGTCTCTGTGAGGTGTGTGCATTACCAAAAGACTTGCCTCGTGGACTTTTTGAGGCCGACACGTTGTCGTCTCTGTGATGTGTGTGCATTACCAAAAGTCTTGCCTCGCGGACGTTCTAAGGACGACACGTTGTGGTCTCTGTAAGCGTGTGTGCATTACCAAAAGACTTGCCTCGCGGACGTTCTAAGGACGACACGTTGTCGTCTTTGTGAGGTGCATTACCAAAAACTATTATTGTGCCTAAATGAGTGAAGAGTGCTGCGCCAAATCCACTTGCAGCTGTTGCGCCGTGCGACTGGCCACAGATCTCCGTCCATTCGAGGTGAATGTGGATAACAAGGTTGGTATGGATTTATTACTCACTGATTTGGGCAAAGATCTACATATCATTCACAAACATAAATTTACCAATTACCAGCGTGATAACTATTAAGATTCATGCGACAATCACACAATTTCCTAATCGGAGATTACAGCAACATATTATTATTTTGGTTTTTTTCGCATGTAGCAACCCTGGCGATGTTCAGCGATAGCCCCGTATCACTCGGCCTCTTCCGTCGTCTCGTACATTATACATGCAGTAAACAAACGTATTAACCGGTCCCATTACCGACCCCTATATTTCTATAATAATACTTTTTTCTCAGCTATCAAAACTTCTCCAGTAAACGCTCGAGTAATACCTTTGTGATTTTTTATCTATATAGTTTTATCTTGACTAAATGACTTAAATAACTGAGTATAGAAATGTTTAAGTGTAAGAAATATGTTTAAACGTATAAAGTATATTAAAGTATATTACACAATTGCAGATTATTTGGATGATAAAAATGCTTGGCAATGAGATGGGGATTTCTGAATGAGATAGCTGGTATGCGACGGCGAAAGTATTCGAGATTATGCGTCGAGTTACAGGCGTTAAAAAAAATATATGTAGTAATATTCTATTCGTACGGAAAAATTTCCATATGTATAAGATGAAATTTGATGTATATCATAGACATACGACGACAGGACACATAAAGCTTGTGATTCCTATGTCACGACTCAGCAGAGTTAGCAACTCTTTCGTTGCTGTCTTAGCAGAGCTAGCAACTCATTCGTTGGTATATGAATTTACGATCAAAAAGATCTGTACATGCTATCTAAGAGGCATCGATCTCATGAGTGTCTTCACGACACCTTTACGATGAGCTTCGTGTACCCTAGTGGGTTAATCGCCAAATAAACGACGTAGTCAGCTTCTTCGCTGACCTGATGAGTACTGGAAAATACGAAACGTTCATATAGCTGGAATTTCTAAACCTACCGTAAGGAACAATTGAAGAAATTCTATTGGATAGCTTCCACGCTGAGTCTCGTGTTAATTTCGTGCTGATACTATACCTGTTTGCTTCTAGCTCATGCTGATAGCTGCTTGCTTACATGAAATTTTTTTAAATTTAATAATCCAAACAGTACTCCGCAGTCGTGTGTAGACAAACAAACTCACGCGTTAACGCTCGATTGGGCGGCAAGTGCGATCCGCCAGCTTCCGTTCGCGGCGCCGCCGAGCCTCCGTCCGGACCGTCTCGGCCGATCGCCTTCACCACCCTCACACCCTCCTGTCATTGAGAGATCACCGCCTGACCGTTATTCCGTCACCCATTTACACCCCTTTAACTTTGAAAACTTTCAATGTCTAAGTTTGGTTTGTTTAAGCTGGACACAAAAGACTAATGTGGAAATTCTATTAAGCTACAAATAAAAACGCGCGCTTTTGCTAACAGTCAAAATATGAAGAGTCAGATATATAGGGAATGTGCTTAGGCTTGCGATATGTGGACTTTTGCCAGTCATTTTGATAAGAAAGGTAGAAAAAGACATCAGTTAAGTAAAATAGACCGCCCTCTTTCTTACCGAGGTGTCATAAAATACGACTAAGATAAGTCAGGCGGCCGGTCGTAAAATATGTAGCCAAATCATCTGACAATATGTTTGTAACATGTGCCGACCCCACTAAGAGTGGGATAGGGGCAGAAGGATGATGATTGTTCAGACTCAATGCTTGCTCAACTCTTGCTACTCATTTTGATGGGAAAAGTCTGAAACAGAGGCCATAGAAGAAATCCTAGCTTTACAATATTAAAGACTAAACGAGCTGAAATAGCTCTGTATAAACATACTATAGCTAAAAGGCCTTAAGGGGTTTGAGATAATAGTATGATATATTTTCATTAAATATTGTTTTGTATCACTGCAGTGCATAAATGCGATAACATTCCTTGTTTTATCCGCAGTCTGCAAGTTTAACAAAGCAACTACGATCCACCCACAACTACGGCGGAATTAATTAAAGAACCCCTGTCGGATGCCACGTCGTTAGAACAAAAACAAAACCGGGATAAAATTGAATCAGTATATTCCTGAAAAGAAAAATTATTATAAATAAAACGATAAAAATGCGTGGATATAAATATTGTTCGACCCTGTATAAGATAGAAACAATTAAATGTAACTAGCATTAAGAATTGTATTTTTTTAAAAAGAGCAACCGCCGAGTTTCTTGCTGGCTCTTCTCTGTAGGAACAGCTTTCCGAACCAGCAGTAGAGTTGACGATTCAAAAGCACTTGTTTACAAGTTTATTTGAATAAAGAATATTTTGAATTTAAAAATTTGAATTATTGTGACTCAAGAGATAATATTTTGTAAGTATTAATTCGTAAGTGCGCAGATATAGGCGTAATTAAATAGGTATCAACCAAACCGTAGCCATCGAGGGAAACCGACAATTACTACGAAAATTCCCCGCGGATATGATTTCCACGAAGATAAAATTGTTGACGCCGTCAGGAGATTGGAAATCGTTAATTGGGAGATTTTCCGCCTTTGATTCCGCGATGAAGTGTGGAAATGTAGCGATATTCGGCGGGTCTTTTAATAATTAAAGATTTCAATCCGCCAATGGTATCCGGCTGAGTAAAATAGACTAACCTCATTTCTTACCGAGGTGTCGTAAAAGGCGACTAAGGTAAGTTGACTCACCGTGTGGTATCCGGTTTAGTAGAATAGACCACCCTCATTTCTTACCGAGGTGTCGTAAAAGACGACTAAGGTAAGTCGACCCGCCGTGTGGTAATCGGTTAAGTAGAATAAACCATCCTCTTTCTTATAGAGGCGTCGCAAAATTCGACTGAGATAAGTTGAGGTCAGGCAGGCGGCCGGTAAAATACGTAGCCAAATCCGTTGTCAACATGTTTATAACATGTTGTGCCGACCCCACTTAGAGTGAGATAAGGGTAGGAAGATGATGATATTTTCTTTTATCGCGGATTATAGCAAAATAATATTCTCAATACTTTTGAATATTTTGAATTTGAATTTGAATTTAACCGTTTCAACGACTAGCATGTTGCTCTTGTGACAAATGTCCTATTAAGGCTTAGACCGCTGTTGAATTATTAAAAGCACGCGGCGCGCCGTGTCTGCACTAATCCATCTTTTGTCAGCCGGATTGGGGTCCGTACGAGGATGGACTGTAAATGGAAAAATTTCTATGCTCCAAACGCTTTCCGTTAAAACCGGAAACGATTTTTCATTTGCCAATCAATGCTTTTTATATCGGCCTTTGATTGTTCCACTGCGGGGATCTAATCTATAGACCTTAACGGACTTAACAGTGACCCTGCCTTCAGCTCCGACTCCCAGGTTCGATTCTTGCGGAATACCTTCTATTTTAACCACTGCCACCACAATACACAAGCACACATGTTCACTATCACGAACTCAATAATAGTTTTGCCCCGCAATCGAAGCATCATCAGGAGATAGACTCCACAACATAATCGCAAAGCTTTGCAATTATGATTTGAGGTTTGTGCATGTTTGGTTACGAATCCTGCATGTATCAGTATGAAAACTTATAGTCCACTCTACATTTAGCATTATATATTTTTTCTATATTCATTATCGTGGATTACAGCAAAATAATTTTATTATTACTTTTGTGTTATGGATCTCCTATACTATTTTATTATATTTTAATCTCCCAGTTATCTAATACCCTGAAGCGTATTTTTTTATTGGCGACCCGTGTCCGTTCGCGCCAATCTCGTTGACAAAAGATAGATTAACGAAAACACGGCCGCATCGCGCGGCTTTAATAATTCAACAGCTCCAGGCCTCGATGGCTTATTTTTTGTAACGAAAAACATCGAGGATAATATCGGAACGCTTCAATAAGTCATTCGTTAACTATCACTCTTTTATGATGTTCCTTTCTTTTTCAAAAATTTAGTAACTTGCCGTATGTATGTGAAGCTGTGGTAGCCCAGCAGTAACACCGTGCGCCTCTTTCGAGGAAGTCCAGGGTTCAAACCCCGGGCAGGCACCAATGAGTTTTCTAGTAAAAGTTATGTGTCTAATTGTTAATTGCAATTTATCACACGCTTTTCGGTGAAGGAAAACATCGTGAGGAAACCTGTATATCTCTAGAGAATTCTGGGGATATGTGTAACCTACCAATCCGCATTGGAGCAGCGTGGTAGGTCTTAGCTCCAATCCTTCTCTCCAAAAAAAAAACGGAGAGAAGAGGCCTATGCCCAGCAGTGGGATATCAACAGGCCGTTACATTACATTACATGTATGTGAAGGTGGAGTCTTGCAAGTTAAATTTGACCCATTCCTCGTCCGATTGAGCGAAATTTTACATACTGATCCAGTCCGATTTACAAGACATGTTTATGATAAGCTTGACCTGATGCTGCTTCTACATTGGTTCAGACGTCGGAACTTTTTAACGGTTATCAGTAGAGACATTAAATTTTGTTAAAAGCTATTTTGACTTTGCTTGTTACTAGTATTAAGTTAAGAGTTTACGGGCCTCTAGTAATTGAGATAAAATTATAATAACGCATTATTTCAATTTAAATCTGAGTATTTGGATGACCGAGCATTGCTCGAATTTTTTTTTAAATATATAAAAATAAGAATAAAAAAAATAAAAAAATAAAGTTATCTGGAATCGATTCTGGTATTTAGAATTCCGCCCGTTACACATGGCTATCATGACTTTTCAATGACAGTGTAATTATTCTTTCTTTTCTCATACAATTATAGTTTTTTAAGAACTGAAAACTGGGATAAAAGCTCACTTTTTTGTAAATAAAATCTTGTTAGATCGATTTTTCTCCCCCAAAACCCCCTCCATGCCGAATTTCATAAAAATGTTGGGAGCAGTTATTGAAATTTAGATTCTATGTATATATACAAGATTAACTCAGTTAAATATTATTTTCATTTCATAGAACTTTATAATAGTGGATACAATATTTCGGGATCACGGTTTGTGCGGTTCGCGCTTATTAAAAGTTCCACAATTAACACCCAGCTTCAAAACAGATATATTTGATGATATAAATTTCCTCTCGTTAGTGATAAAGTTTAACATAAACTTTGCATCCGTAGTTTTTGGATTGCGATCTCACCCTGTTTATTACTCGAAATATAGAATTTCCGCAGTTTTAAGTAGGTCTGGAAACGTTAAACATTATTAGCAATGGCCTGTTACTATCCCACTGCTGGGCATAGGCCTCCTCTCTCCGTTTTAGGAGAGAAAGGATTGGAGCTACCACGCTGCTCCAATATGGATTGGTAGGTTACACTATCCCTAGAATTCTCTAGAGATATGTAGGTTTCCTCACGAAGTTTTCCTTCGCCGAAAAGCGTGTGATAAATTGCAATTATCAATTAGACACATAAGTTTTAACAGAAAAACTCATTGGTGCCTGCCCGGGGTTTGAATCCATGATCGTCTCGAAAGAGTCGCACAGTCTCACCGCTGAGCTATTATAGCAAAAAAATATTATGCTTAAATATTTCAGTACCTGTAATTACGGTAATTTTTTTAAAATAAAAAAAAGGAATTAATTGGCTATTTGGGGCTCGATCCTAGATATTTTCATTTCTCGACAACCTTTTTCCTGAATAAGCTACGCTACATGTGGTTACTTGACAATGTACGGCAAAAATGCGTTTTACAAATGGTAGTGTGTTAGTGTTTTTTAATGCTCAAAAACAGGGATAAAATAATTTTTTTTAAAATAAAACCTAGCTAGATCGATTTTTCTCCTCCACAACAGGGATTTGATGTAGGGACATGGTGAATTTGAATATACGAGAGTCCTTGTTAAGAGTTAACGTGAAGCGACATGTGGTTACTTGTTAGTGCGTGTTTGAGCCCGTGCTATATCATACAACAATAGTCTATATACAGTTTGTCTTCAGTTATCTACAGTTTGTGAATTTCAATCTCTGTAAGTCAATACTCTGGCTGTGCAGGTCGCAGTGGAATATCGATGTCGATGAAGCGACACTGATTGCAATAATTCGATAGTGCGGCCCCGGGCTGAGGCGCCAATTAACACGCCTGGCTTTGTGAACACAATTTGATTTTTAAACTTCGCTGGATAAGTAAGTAAAGTAAGTAGCGGCCTGTTACTATCCCACTGCTGAGAATAGGCCTCTTCTCTCCGCTTTTGGAGAGAAGGTTTGGAGCTAAGACCTACCACGCTGCTCCAAAGCAGATTGGTTGGTTACACATATCTCCAGAATTCTCTAGAGATATGCAGGTTTCCTTACGATGTTTTCCTTCACCGAAAAGCGTGTGATAAATTGCAATTATCAATTAGACACATAAGTTTTAACAGAAAAACTTATTGGTGTTTGCCAGGGTTTGAACCCGTGACCTCCTCGAAAGAGTCGCACGGTGTTACCGCTGGGCTACCACAGCTATGCTACCTCTACCGCTGGGCTACCTCATTTATTACACTTACAAACTTTCAGCTATAAAGCTGAAGAGTTTGTAAGTGTAATAAATGAGGATGGTCTATTCTACTCAGCCGGATACCACACGGCAGGTCGACTTACCTTAATCGCCTTTTACGACACCTCGGTAAGAAATGAGGGTGTTACTATTCTATTCCCCCCACGGAGGCCACGGAGGCCGTGACTGGATGAAATGGGCACAAAACCGCCGGGAGTGGAAAGAGAGGGAAGAGGCCTACGTCCAGGATGATGAAAGGCCGCCGAATGGACTGATAAAAGGCCGCCATGATGATGATGACTATTCTATTCAGCCGGATACCACACGGCGTATTGATATATATCTATGTATCCATAGAAATTTTGAGAATACCTTTACCTCGTCTTTCAAGTAGACTAATAAAGGTCTTGCCGTTTGTACACAAAGCGACGCCGTACAAAGCGTGGGGTTAAATTAATTTACGTATCTGAGACTCCTCTTATTCATGAATATCAGTCTAACTGAATAGTTTCTACAGACTCGCAAATTTAATCATAACACAAGAACCCTAAGGGTTTTAATGAATCAAAAAATACAGCAGCTTTGGAGTCCTTCAATAATATTGTAATTTACTCCTCCTCTCTCAATTATAAAATATAATTTAAAACATTCAAACACCGCTAGAGCGCTCGCACTCCAACAGCGTAAAGCATAAAAACGCGCCGAAGGCGCTAGCACTCTTAATAGATATTGGCACATGATTCGTCTAAGTGGCTAGGACCCGTTCTACGTTGTGTTTTGTAATAACTCAAATTCTTTTAGAGCGTCAGAGGCTATGTGTCCGTCAATCTAAAGGAGTCAAATAAAACCTTAAATAGAATAAAATAATGTGATAATAATCACATTATAGTTTTATAATAATATTTCAATATATCATATTCTTTAATATAGAACGAGCCGTCAGGCCCTACATTCGTAGTTTGTATCGCTTTGCTCAACAGAGAGGTTCATTATCGAATATCATTTGTTATAATATAAACAGTTGTTTGTCTTCAGATTGGAGGCGTAAAGCAAGCATAAATTAATATAATTTATTGAGTATAAGTGTACGATACACGAACAGGTTCTTGTATGTCCAATACATGAACAGGTTACTATAAAATTTAATAAAAAAATACGAGACATTCAGATAGTTGAATGTCTCGCGAATGTCTTGTTAGTACTTCATAGGATATGTTATAGCCAACAGAAAGATCACTCACTCGATCTTAATACCTAACCCTTAAACAACTCCGTAGAGAAGTTTAGCAATGTGGTATCTCTCACCTATCTATTATATTTTTTCCGATTTGGAAAAATATAAAAAGAGAGTGATAGTCAGTAGCTCCGCACCCGCTACCAACGGTGAGCTCCGTCCATAGGATATGAGCCCCCCCCCCCAAGGGGTACCTGTTTATAGTGCGCCTGCGGCGTATGATTATGGGATAAACCCATTATTGTCGGGAGTCAACAAAACCACAGTTGACGTATTAGGCATGAGTGCCTTGGTGTATAATAGAGGACCGAAGCCCATATAATAAATAGCCGGAGCTATAAAATATGGCATTAGCCAAAGGCACAAGGCCTGGTAAACTTTGATAATAAATTACCAATTCTTATATTCAGTAAGGCGCATGTCGCCCGCACACGTCGTAACGGTGCGTTCTATGGTAAAAACCACATACAGTATAATACGTATAATACGTATAAAGTCCACAAAGTGGAAACCCATCGAGATGGCAAACATGTTGCAAAGCAACTTGATTAGTTATAATATATACACCATATAGGTGTGTGTCCACCGAAGTGGATAGTGTGTGTCCACCGAAGTGGAAGATGTGTATTGCAGAGCATTACATGAATGCCAATCACCCCCTATTCACCCAATACCATATAATGGAGTCACACATAGTGCACTCGCTTACGGTATGCGCCAAGCTCAACACGCCACCTCATACAACAAAAGGTAATTTATGTTTAACGCGGCAAGCCACGTAAGATGTATATGTATATGTGAAGATAAGGGAAATGCAGGCCACACTGTCTAAAGCTAGTCCGCAGTCTTATTAACAAAGACCCGACCAGCGGCTCTTATGCAATAATGCCATGCTATAATGGTCATTCGTGGTATCATTAACTAAGCTAAGGGGACGTCCTAAAAAGGACGAAACACCACACCCATCCGTTACTATGAACAGAGTCCATAGCGTTCCATCACTGCCTTTCCAAAGATCGACACGATCTTGCATCTTGAATCATTATACGAGAGCGGGCCTAGATGTGTATTTATTATCAATTCTTAAAAATAGTCGAGTTAAAACTCAATTAATATCTTGTATCGCCCCAGTACACATCTACAATATCATTATAACAACATTTTATAAGCGACCTAACAGATCACTTCTACGCTCCGCGCTCCGCCCGCTCTCTTCATACTGTAGTACGGTGGATAACGTGACATTCGGTCAATATGACGAAAATTATACTTTTCTGAATTTGATGTTTTATGAATAGAGCATCAATTATAGATGCGAAAAAACATTACTGCGTGACAAACAAACATTTATTTTTATACTTATTGATTTTTCTAAAATATTGAAATTTTAATAATTATTTATTTTTTAAAACTCGAATGTAGGGATGAGATCGTTACAATATGTAACGCTAAGAATTCTTCGTAAGAATAGACTATCCTCATTTCTTACCGAGGTGTCGTGAAAGGCGACTAGGGTAAGTTGACCCGCCGTGTGGTATTCGACTGAATAGAATAGATCACCCTTATTTTTTACCGAAGTGTATACGACTAAAGTAAGTAAGCGGTCGTAAAATTACTAGCCAAAACATGTTTAAAACATGTTGTGCCGACCCCACTTAGAGTGGGATTAGGGGAATGAGAATGATGAATAATGTTTTAATCCAGATTTCGTAGTATCGGCCTGTTACTATCTCACAGCTGGGCATAGGCCTCCTCTCTCCGTTTATGATGAGAAGTTTTGGAGCTAAGACCTACCACGCTCTACCTACCCTATCGATTATTAAAAATCGATTATTTATTAATCGATTTTTTCTACACCAACTTACAAAATACAAATACGCAAACAATTGTCTTTTTTTTATTTCAAATTTGCGATACTTTCTAAAATATCTATTAACGCACACTATATACAATAACACGATATAATAGGAATACCACAGCTCCCGTTCCGAGATGCACTTCTCATAAATGACGAACAAAGACTGCATGCAACTTTTTTTTTTTTTTTTTTCGAATATGACTAATGCTGTTAGCCCTAATGGCTTTGACAGCGTCACCGATAAGACGGGCGAGCGCTGAAGCATCGCCGAGAAGAAATGGGTGATACATGCGGGTGCATTAAAAGCACCCGCGCTACAGGGGGCGTCGCCTTAAGGGTGTCTCCTGTGAGACCGAACCTCGGCTTAAGGCGGCGCGTTTTTGGAGGGCTGCATCTAATAAATGACTTGGAAGAAGTCTGCGTCACGGCGGCCGCGGCAGAGGGCTGCGGCCGCTTGACACAAGCAAGCGGGGACCTCGTCTTCGCCGGCGAAGACGCTGTTTGTGTAGATGTAATGTGTGTATCTTGTTGGATGCCGTGATAGCATCGTCGGGGTCGTTAAGGACGCTCTTCGGGCGCCTGTGAATCTTATTGGGGTGCCTGAACACCTTATAGTTGGACGCTGCCACTATAAGGGGGTTTGGGTGGATGGACGCTTTCTCGAAGTAAGTCGTCGAGAATCGTCTGAAAAGATCGGCTATCGTGGGTAGGTCGAGATCTCTATGGAGGTTCACGTTGCGCACGAACCACGGACAGCCAGTGGCTGTACGCATGAATCGATTTTGAAGTGTCTGCAACGGACACAGTCGTGATTTCGGGACGTGCGCGAACGTGACGCTCGCATACGTCATGATGGGTCTGATGCAAGTTTTGTAAAGTGTCACTTTGTTGCGAAGTGACAGTTTACTTGCCTTGCACAGTATCGGATTGAGGCGTCCCATGGCGAACGCTGCCCGGTTACGGACAACGCGGATGTGTCGGATGAAGGATAGGGTAGGTTCGAGGATGACACCTAAGTATTTGACTTCCTTTTGCCAATCTATGTATTTGTTGTAAATAGAGACTCTAGGAGGCGTCCGGATGAAGTCCATGGCTCTCCTAGATCTCGCAAAGAACATTGCTGCGCTTTTATCGGGATTTATTTCGATTCTCCACCGGCGGAACCAGCTTCCGAGCTGGTTGGTTGCTCTTTGGAGCCTATCATTTATAGTAATGGGATCTCTACAGGTGGTATAGATTGCGGTATCGTCCGCGAACATGGCTAAGTGGGTGACTGCACTAGTTTTAGTGGAGAATCGTGGGATGTCACTCGTATAGAGCGAGTAGAGGAACGGTGCGAGTACCGAACCTTGGGGGACTCCGGCGCGTAAGGTGCGTCTTGAGGAGAGCGCACCATCAATACGATATCTAAATGAGCGATTAGTGAGATAATCGCGAATGATAAGAACGAGTCTATCGGGGATTCCTAGGTTCGCGAGTTTGTATATTAAACCCGCATGCCATACCTTATCGAAGGCTTTGGCGACATCGAAGAAAACAGTACCGGTGTACCGTTTTTTGGCGAAGCCATTGAGGACGGCTTCAGTAAGTCGGTGTACTTGTTGTACCGCGGTGTGTTTGGCGCGGAAGCCGAATTGCTCATCCGGTATGAGCTTCATCGACTCCATGAACGTTTTGAGTCTAGCGAGGATTACTCGCTCGTAGACTTTCCCTAAGCTGTTGAGCAGACTGATGGGTCGATAGCTGCTCGGGAGATTACTGGGTTTTCCCGGTTTACGAATACCTATTACTATTGCTTCCTTCCATTCGTCGGGGAAGGTGCAACCTAACAGGAGGGCATTGAAAATCAATACTAATAGGTTTATGAGTTGGTCGGGGAGGCACTTGAGTGCTTTGTTGGATATGGAGTCGGGGCCTGGGGACTTGCGGGTCTTCAGGTTTTGGATAATGGAACGGACTTCCTCTCCGGTAGTGGGAGTGAGCGGCTCGCTTTCGGGAGCCTTCGCGGATATCCTAGCCGCCGCCATTTCCACTTCCGAGTGGAATTCGGCGTGTTCGGGATGACTGGGATTGTTTGTACATTGTCCCTCAAGACAGCCAAGCATTCGGCCTTATCGATGTCGTCAAAAGCGACCGGACGGTTTAAACGTAACAATGGAGGTGTAGCTGCACACTGGTCTCCTCTCAGGGATTTCGCCAGTTTCCAGAAAGCCAGGTGACTCGGCGAGATCTCTGCGAGTTTGTTGTCCCAGGCGGACTGACGGTTGAGGCTGAGTTTTTCTCTAACCTCTCTTTGAAGTCGCCGGAGTGTTCTCCGGTTATCGTCTGTCGGGTATGCGTCATGGGCCCTAGTGGCGGCACGTTTACGTCTAAGTAGGTCGCGCAGGTCGTCCGGTAGTCTCCCACGACCGCGGTCGTCGGGGACTTCCTTGGAGCAACGCTCGAGTGAGTCTGTTATATGTTTTGTAAGGTGGGTAACAGCGAACTTGGCACTATCCACGGAGTCTATCTTGTCAGGAATTTGATCTAGGTGGTCTGAGTTTAGGGACTGGAGTTTCCCGCCTAATTTACTCCAGTCGATTATCGTTTTCGTGGGAGGGGTCGTGGAGGTAGGTTGCCCTAACTGAATTAGAACCGGACGGTGGTCCGAGTCTAATTCATGCAGGACTTCTATAGAATGTAACTGGAGAGCTACATTTTTGAAAATGTATATATCTAACACATCTGCTCTGTTTGGATCCCTGTTAGGCGGGTATCTGGTGGGCTCGTTAGGGGCTATCACCTCAAAAGCGAGGTTTGGAAGGCCGTTGAGGCCTTGGAGTATTGTGCCGTTCCGGTTGGTTCGGCGAGAGTTCCATTGGCCATGTTTGGAGTTGAAGTCTCCGGCCAGTATTACAGAGTCGCCTAGTGCGAGAAGGGTGCGGACGTCTCTTTCGAGTACCCGTTTGGTCGGACTGAGGTAAACTGATGCTAGTATGATCGACTGATGGCCGGTCATACCCACCTGACAGACTGAAGCCTCCATGTTAGTGAGTTTTGGGGAATCAAGGGGGGAGCATAGGAGGGCTCTTTTGTAGTAAATGAGCGTGCCGCCTTTTTTGGATGACAGACGGTCATTTCTAATCAAACTGTAATTCGCAATATTGGGATTGCGAAATTGGGGTTTTAAGAAGGATTCTTGTACTAGAAGAATATCTATATCGTGTGCAACTACGAAATCGCGGACTTCGTCCATGTGTCTGATAAGCCCGTCTGCGTTGTACGTGACGAGCTTGAGGGAGTGGGGCTTGGCCCTACCCAGTGAGGGTTTAAGCTTAAAGCCTAGAGATGGCCTGCACCAAACTAGAGTGTTCGAGCAAGGCCATTAATCTGTTTTGAGGATTACTCCTCAGCTTGTTTGCCAAAATTGACAGCTCCGTGGTGTCAATTTTGGTTACTATATCGCAAACGAGTTTGATGTCGTCAATGAAACTCGTTGCTGGAGGGGCGGCTGTCGCTTTAGGAGCGGCGGCTCTTATATTGGAGCTCAAGATGGCGGCAGCGGGTTTCACTACCGTCTCCTGAGCCGGTTTTACTGGCACAGCCGGCTCGGATGCCGGTTTCCTGTGCCAGGGGTTTGAGGTGGGGAGAGGCGCGGGGACGAACCTCTCAGCTGGTTTGGGGGCGGTACGGTCCGCCTTTTTACGGGTGGCCCTTCTGCCCCCTCGTTTTGCCCTAAGCGGGACTTTCGGGCAGCCGCGATAGCTCGCGGGGTGCCCTTGGGTCCTGCAGAGGACACAGCTGGGAGGTTCCTCGGACGGAACCGTTCTGGGGCAATCGGCAGTGCCGTGATCGCCCAGGCACTTGACGCACCTTGGTCGTGCGGTGCAGTTGCGCTGCGAGTGGCCGTAAAGTTGGCAGCGATGGCACTGCCCCATTACCCCACGCGTACGCGGCGTTTCAACACGCAGACCCGACAGTCTGCATATTGTTTGGACGTTGAAGACACGTTTGCCTTCAGGACTGAGGTCGAGGACCGCGAGACAAAGTTCATAAGGAACTTTGGTTCTATGATGGTACATACGGTGTACCTGTCTGATCGGGAGACCCTGGCTGAGGAGGTCGTTTTTGATATGCTCGATATCGAGCTCTACAGGGAGCCCGCGGATGACGACGCGAAGTTCGCGCTCGTCTTCTAGAGCGTATGTGTGATAGCCGATCTTTTCGGCATCCAAGAGCGTCGTGAGGCGACGGTGGTCCGTTGAAGACGGACATTGCACCATTATGCCCTGGCTTGTGGACCGGGCAGAGGTGAATGGGATGGACGAACTGTCCATGCGCGGGATTAGCCGGTTCCACGCGTCTTTTTCCCTAACAAATAGGGGTGGCACCTTCTCCTTCCTCTCCGTCATAGGCGAGTCCTGTGTGGAGTCGGTCTGTCGAGTCGGGGCCTGTGAGGCAGGCTGAGGTTTGGGGGTGGGACGCGGGGCAGGTGCACCTGCGTCGTTAGTGGCCCTTTTGGGCGGGACGGTCTTAGGAGCCTTCAGCTTTCGCTTCTGGCTCTTTGATAGGACAGCGGTGAAGCCGTCGTCCTCGTCTGAGGCGGATGACGTCGAGGGGGACTGCGAAGCATCGGATGCTTCGGCTTCCTCACCGGACTCTGAGGGAGTCTCGGATTCCGAGTCGGATGCTTCCTCTACTTCCATGCCAGGAGACACGGAGCGGGAACGGGCTTTAGCCTTCTCCGCAGAGGGGGGAGAAGGTACCACCGGGCTGCCACTCTGGCCCTGAGAGGGCGGGAGGGCTTTGGAGAGTTCCTCCAGAATGGCGGGGTGGTGCGCCTGAAGAAATGCGAAAATCGCATCTAAAATCGGTTGCCCCGTGGGGCGCAGGGTCGGGGCCATATTGGCCCGCTAGTGTTGGGGTGGCCTCCCTGCCGGAGGGCAGGGAGGTGTGTACCTAAGAAAAAATCTAGTTCTTAGTCTCTCTCCCTTCGGGGGAAAGAGGTGAGTACCTAAATTAAAAATTAGTGTACTTACGCACGGACGGAACCACCTACGGCAAGTGTTATGCGTGAAGCACCACACTACCTAATCGAAGCACAGTAACACTAACACAATCCACTTGCACAGGAACGAACAACACTGACAGTCCAGAGTCCTTGAGCACTTCACTATCTAACGCGGCAGGGGCGTGAGTCAGGCGGGGGGAGCGGCAACCGGATTGCGCTCGACCCAGACATCCGCACGCTACGGCGGCGATCGATGGAATGTGCATGCAACTGAAAAGTTTTAGCAATATATAGGAAGAGTCCGCCGGAAACAACACGACACAGTGTTGCCACCATTTCAGTCAAATGGGCGCGATACTCGTCTCAAGACGGTGTTGCTATAAAATACAAAGCGAAAGTAATAGGCGACAACATATCTTTATGTGATTTTGAAAATTCAATCTCTTTAGTTGCAAATTGCAATGACGTTGTGGAATGCAGTCCGAGCAATTATCGCCGCCCGGAGACTGCGCCATTAAAGCATCCATTAACACTGTCCGGAACTATTTGCGGCTTTCAATAAACTGAAGACTCATATACACGTGGGCTTTCCGTAAGTAACTTGATAAAACATGTTATGAACTTGTTACAATTTGTGACATATACGCACTACGTGATGTCCGCCGTGTGGTATCTGGTTGAATAGATCACCTTCTTTGTTACCGAGGTGTCGTGCCGACTAAGGTAAGTTGACGGCAGGCAGGCGGCTGGTCGTAAAATATGTAGCCCAATCATGTGACAACATGGCTATAACAAAATTCATTTGAACAAAGATTTTTATGCCGTGTGGTATCCGGTTGAGTAGAATAGACCACCCTCTTTGTTAACGAGGTGTCGTAAAATACGACTAAGTTGACGTCAGGACGGCGGCCGGTCGTAAAATCATGCCAAATCATGTGACAACATGGCTATAACATGTTGCCGACCCCATTTCGAGTGGAATAAGGACAGGAGAATGGGATTTTCGTCGTCTGAACTTGTTTAAACATGTTATGAACTTGTCACAATTAGTGACATATACGCATTACGAGATGTCCGCCGTGTGGTATCCGGTTGAGTAGAATAGATCACCCTCTTTGTTACCGAGGTGTCGTAAAATACGATTAAGGTAAGTTGACGGCAGGCAGGCGGCCGGTCGTAAAATATGTAGCCAAATCATGTGACAACATGGCTATATCATGTTTGACCCCATTTCGAGTGTACTTAGTACTTTTTACTTTTAATATAAGTGTAACACTTTTTTTTTTTTAATTATATACTCCTTATTTGTTAATAGTGTATGTTGTAAATAAAGTTTTTCTTTCTTTCTTTTCTCTTTAAGATATATTGGGATTAAAGGATTAAAGAGTATTGATCTGATACACAGATATACAGTCGTTTCAACAATGGCTCTCTAACTTAAAAAGGCGGCAAAATCTGACACTTTGGATCCCATTTTGAAAATTTATAAAGATCAAGCAAATCTTTATGTTCGATTTTTAAATTCCACCGAGCGCGTTACCGATTTGGATGGAATGAAAGTTCGTTTCTTTTATTCAGTTTTCCCCTAATTGCGGGTGTGCGGCGGAAGCGGGGAATTATTGAAAAAGTTAGTATGATTTCAGTTTGTGCTAGGCGATGCAAACTTGCGACTTATTCAGCTCACTAAGTTTCCGTCCACCAAGATTTATTGGTAACGTATCGGATCTTTATAGAAGCTTAAGAATACTCGCTTTAAAATTATTCTGGTGTAATGAATATAAAGCACTTACCTTATATCATTCAAGTGTGATTATTTTTCAAATATATTCGATCATAATTTATATATCATCATCATCATCCTCCTGCCCTTATCCCACTCTAAGTGCTGTCACAGAATTTGGCTGCGTTTTTACGACCGGCTGCCTGCCTGACATCAACTTACCTTAGTGGTATATTACGACACCTCGGTAAGAAAGAGGGTGGTCTCTGCTACTAAATTACCTAATTGACCTATATATATGTCAATTAGGCTCTAGCGACTGCAGCGTCTTCATACGTAAAAAACGGTTGTTGGCATATTTCCTGATTGATGTCATTTACAAGTTTAATCTGATGTCACTTACAAGTTTATTTACTTCATATTACTTAATTTTATCATATTAAAAGCTTCAGCCCATCTTTTGTCTCCTTTAATTTAGTCTTCTAATATTTGCTTATTTTAAAGCACTTATTCTTTCTCAATTTCATGTTTTATTATCCATTGTTAGACATGGGATTTTCAGCGCTTTTTACATCTTCCGTGTACCTAAGGGGTGTATTTTCCATTTTCTTCTTTCTAAGGTCCACTAAAGAACTAAAATCTAAAATTGTTCGCTCGTCAGTTTGTTCATCAGTTCAAATCAAATCAAAAGAATCTTTGTTCAAATAAATTCTTTCAAGCGCTTTTGAATCGTCAAGGATCAATATGATTAATGAAGCTACAACTGGTTCGGAATGTTGCTCTTACTGAGATGAACTCGCAATAAACTCGGCGATCAATCTTTTAAACATTTTCAATTTGATATAATTACCCGCAGTCTTGTATGAAACTGAAAGCTTAACATCCAGGCATATTTATCATCCAATTAATCTTCAATTGTGTAATATGCTTTACGTATGCATATCTCTTACACTTAATTTAAACCTTTCTGTAGACTGGTTTAGTATGGATTGCAGTGTAGAGTCATCATCATTCTCTTGCCTTATCCTACTCTAAGTGTGGTTGGCACAATATGTCTTCTTCCATTCTCCTCTATCATTCGTCAACTCTGGTGCCACTCCTTTAACATGCATATCATTTTTCACACAATCCATCCATCTTTCATTCGGCCTCCCCCATACATCCATCCACATTCATATTTAAAACTCTTTTGGTCACATGATTTTCATCCCTCCTCATTACATGACCATACCAACTTAGTGTCGCACTTCTCATCTTTTCTGTAATGGGCGCAACTTTCAGACTTCCCCTGATATACAGAGTGATACCGACGCTACGACATTGAATGACTTCACTGCTTACTTGGAAGTATAACATTACTTTGGTATAATTCAATGTATTTAAATATAGAATTTAATAAAAATATATTTTCTAACAAACTAAACACTTTTAAATTGCGATTAATAACGAAACACGCTCATTCATTAGGGTTCACTTACCTTGTAGTGCGCGCGTACGGCGCTCGCTGTAGATATGACGATTGCCGCGAAGATCAAACGGACCAGTGAAATACAAAGGTCGCGGCGCGCAAGTCGCGCGATCGGTGACCGCAAGGCCAAGGCCATTTTTACATTTTTGTATTTATAAATACAGAGGAGTATAATATTGTTTATAGGGTTTATTTTTGTATGGCATGCTGCCATCGGTCATTGAGCCATATGATCCAAATACATCATTATAATCATCAAAATAATATTCGAGAATATAATCTTAGTCGCTAGTTTACGTTTGAATCTCACCTCGCTAGTGTAATTGACGCAGGCACCGAAAGAAAATAACTTCGGCAGTTACGTCAGGTGCTTCATTGTATGGAAGGGACAAGCGATAGCGGGAAATTTCAAAATATTTTTTCTAGCATTTACCTTACTTAGCAATAGCGATGTGAAAAAATAATCGATTTTTAAAATAATCGATTATTTTCAAAATATTCGATTTTTAATAATCGATTACATTTTCATCAAAAATAGATTATTTTAGGTATCCCTTTTTTAATTTTTACTCTTTTTTCTTCTCTTTTAAAATTAGATATGCATTGTTGGATAAAACCATTTTAGCCAAACTACACATTTTAACCAACCCAATTTCACAAACAGCGCATCTGATATTATTTCTAGGTAGTTGTCCAATTCAATTAACCTTTATTGTAATTAATTATTAATATTAAAAAAGACAACTTTTGAAATAGTCAGAAAAAATCTTTAAAATTTTTTTTTTTTTTATAATTAAAAAAAAATTATCGAGTATGACTAGGTTACCAAGGTACTATTTTGTAAAGAGCAACCGCCGAGTTTCTTGCTGGCTCTTCTCAGTAGGAACAGCTATCCAAAGCAGCAGAGTTGACGATTCAAAAGCACTTATTTTCAAGTTTATTAGAATAAAGAATATATTGAATTTGATAAAGATACTTGCGCGAAGACTTTACGCCGTGTGGTATCCGGCTGAGTAGAATAGACCACCCTCATTTCTTACCGAGGTGTTGTAAAAGGTGACTAAGGTAAGTACACGGCTGAGTAGAATAGTACCATCCTCATTTTTTACCGAGGTGTCGTAAAAGGCGACTAAAATTAGTTGACCCGCCGAGTGGTATCCGGCTGAGTAGAATAGACGAACCTCATTTCTTACCGAGGTGTCGTAAAAGGTGACTAAGGTAAGTTTACCTGCCGAGTGGTATCCGGCTGAGTAGAATAGACGACCCTCATTTCTTATCAAGGTGTCGTAAAAGTCGACTAAGTTAAGTCGATACGCCGTGTGGCATCTGGCTGAGTAGAATAGAGCAACGTCATTTCTTATCGAGGTTTCGCAAAAGGAGACTAATGTAAGCTTATGTCAGGCAGGCGGCTAGTCGTAAAATACGTAGCCAAATCATGTGACAACATGTTTATAACATGTTGTGCCGACCCCTCTTAGAATGGCATAAGGGAGATGATTGGGCGGACTTTTTCTTGTGTAAAACGCTGTCTCTTTTTGATTGGACCACACAGAAAACCACTTTCCGATTTTAGAGCAAAAACCAAAATGTATTATTAAAATGTATTCAGTTGGTTTCGGAAGTTGGTTACGATAGCTCGGGCGGGGCGCCCGCTATAACTGTGAAAGTTCGCGCTTGGCCCAGATATTGTTTTAAACTTTTTATTGTTCCCTTTGTTGTATGACTCCGAATGCTACCATTTATTTTGTTACATTTCATTATTAATAAAACGTAGAGCTTATTTATAAAGCTCTATTTTTCTATTCTCTATAATTAAAGTAAAAGTAAAGTACTATTTTTTAAAGAGCAACCGCTGAGTTTCTTGCTAACTCTTCTCGGTAGGAACAGCTTTCCGAACCAGCAGTAGAGTTGACGATTCAAAAGCACTTGCTTAATAGTTTACTTGAATAACGGCCTGTTACTATCCGCATACTGGTCATAGGCCTCCTTCTGTTTTTGGAGTGAAGGATTAGAGCTAAAATCGACCACGCTGCTCTAATGCGGATTGGTAGGTTACACATATCCCCAGAATTATCTAGAGATATGTTGTGTTTTCCTTTCTTGTATTTATATCTTTTAAACGTTATTAATTAATAACATTCGCAAACTAATTATTAAATTACCGACACTAAGGCCGCGTACAGACATCACGAATAGTTCGGCACGCATGCCTCAACCTGAGTCATGCGATGGTTGACACACAAACGACCACACATGGTATTCTTCAGTAGAAGTATGGCTCTGACAAGGCAAGACGTGCAGATTGCAGCTGTGGCTTATATAGTTATACATGAAATGTTTAAAAAAGCAGGGCAAAAAGATTTTAATGAACCGAATACATTATGGAAATACTTGGGCTCCATGTCTCCATTCGCAACGCGAGGCTCGCGATGTCTGTACGCACCTTAATTAGAGTGTAATATTTTAAATAACTCGAATAGAATAGAATAGTACCACCCTCATTTCTTACCGAGGTGTCGTAAAAGGCGACTAAGGTAAGTTGACCCACCGTTGAGTGTCCGGTTTAGTAGAATAGACCACCCTCTTTCTTACCGAGGTGTCGTAAAATACGATTGAGGTAAGTTGGCAGGCGGCCGGTCGTAAAAACGCAGCCAAATCATGTGACAGCATGTTTATAACATGTTTGCCGACCCCACTTGAAGTGGGATCAGGGCAGGAAGATGATGAATTTAAATAACCCGAACTTATCATCAAACTACTCGGACCGCGTGCCAGTATACTATTCCTCAACCTTCTAAGAATTGATTAATTATTAATATTAAAAAAATCCATTATTTATATATGGGAGCTTGAATATAGAGGTTATTTAAAGACAGATAAAGTATAACTCACCTTTACCTTCACCAGTTGCGCGCTAGATGGCGCTTATATCCAGAGTAGAGAGTTACACTTTATATATAATATTGAAAAAAATTAAAGACAAAGAACAGAAAGTAGTTTGTGCTAAGTCACTATTTCGAAATGAAACGATTTATTTATTCGATCGGGGTTAGTCAATTATTCAAAAATCGATTTATTTTGAAATGAGATAAATCTATTATTTATTTATCGATTTTTTCAACTTCAAGTAACATCCCTACCTGTCGCTAGCGTGTAGATGTTTTGTGACCGCGGGCAGCGAATCTTTAATACTATAATACAACTGCTGTACTGTTCGCACGGCGTCAAATTCTACAAAGTATCGGTGTCAAGTGGCACACTTGCACAATTCAAAGCTAAAGGGTTGCAAAGTGACGGGTCGTTATCTCCGCTCGCCCGCAGCCAAAGCTGGATACAAACTGGGGCGGGGAACAAAGGGGGGTCCAATTTATGCACGTGCCTGTTCCGCTTACAGCACTCCTTGCAGTTTCGTGTTGCTTAGGAAATTCACTTTTTAACGTAGTTTTTTGGGCATGTAGTATGTTCTTATCTGGATTTCATTTGCTGCCATCAAATATTTTTTTTTACAGCAAAAATGTGCAAATTATATCAATCTTAAATTACTTACAATTTTTGCTTTAAAACTCTAATACTTACGTCTTTAATACTTTTACTTTAGTTAATTATGTATATATTATGTACCTATGTATATTTTCTGAATTTCGGACACGTCTCTAACGATTTTCATGATATTAAACATGTAGGGAGTTTTGGGGGAGAGCAATCGATTTAGTTCGGTTTGATTGAAAAAAAAAAATTATCCCTGTTTTCAGGCACTGAAAAAAATGTTAAAATGTAAAATAGAATGCAAATTATATTTTAACTGTCATTTGCAAAGTTATAATAGCTCAGTGGGGAGCGAGTAGACTAAAAGAATAAAAATACTTCGGATCGAGCTCCACGTGCCAAATTACTTTTAATTTTTTTTTTTTAGTTTTTTATTCTTTCAAAAATTACTGAGCAAAGCTCAGACACCCAGGTACTTTTGTTAAATTGACACTTGTTTGATTTGTAAAAAAATATGCCCATAAAACGAGCGATTCTTGTGAATATAATCTGTATTAGGAAAACGGCTTAAATGATTTTAATAAAATTTAGTATGCAGGGGTTTCGTGGACAATAAATCGATGTGCTTAGGTATCATTTTAGAACTATCCGTTTTTTCAGGCAAAAATTGCTACAATATCTTTAGAATATGAAGATAAATTTGTCCAACACCTACAAGACATCATTTTATCCGATTTTCAGGCAATAAAAAACAGGTACAATATCATTACGATACGAAGATAAATTTGCCAATCATCTTCAAGTTTTTAATAGCCCAGGTGTAAAATAGGCTAGTCCCGAA
Source organism: Morpho helenor (assembly GCA_029227775.1). Taxonomy (NCBI): domain Eukaryota; kingdom Metazoa; phylum Arthropoda; class Insecta; order Lepidoptera; family Nymphalidae; genus Morpho; species Morpho helenor. The sequence goes on along the minus strand of JARGCU010000020.1, from coordinate 15,936,894 downwards.
AACCAAAATACGATGTTTATGTCCACAGGACGTTACGAAAATATAACGTTGGTCATTTCTTAGATAATATTACAAGAAACTTATCTGTAGCTGACATTTCTGAAACGTCGAAGATCAAAAACAACTTCAATAAATTATTCTATACATTTTTCTTACGATCGACTTTATTTGAGTGCTAAAAATAAAGCTACAAAGAAAGTTACAATATTATTCTTTGATTCGAGAACTTTGTCCGTAGATTCGATTTTCCATTTATGCTGGTAAAACAGGGCTGCCGCGTGTTCTTAAAAATGATGATCATACTCCTGCCCTTATCCCACTCTAAGTGGGGTGTAACACGTTAACACATGATCTGGCAAGGCATATTTTACAACCGGCCGCCTGCCTAACGTCAACATTCCTTAGACGGCTTTTACGACATCTTAGTAAGAAATGTGGGTGGTCTATGTCAACCTACCTTAGACGCCTTTTACGATACACCACTAAGAAATGTGGGTGGTCTATTCTACTTAGCTGTATACCACACGGCGTGTCAACTTATATGATTCGTCTTTTACGACACCTCCGTAAGGAAAGAGGGTGGTCTATTCTACTCAGCCGTATCCCACAGGACGGGTCAATTTGTTCAATTCGTCTTTTACGATACCTCGGTAAGAAAGAGGGCGGTCTATTTTACTTAGCCGGATACCATACGGCGGGGCAACTTACCTTAGACGCATTTTACGACACCTCGGTAAGAAATGAGGATCTATTCTACTTAACCGGATATCACACGACGGGTCAACCTATCCTATTCGTCTTTTACTTTATCTCGGTAAAATATGGAGTTTGTCTATTCTATTCAGCCGTATACCACAGGACGGATCAACCTATCTTATTCGTCTTTTACGGTGGTCTATTCTATTCAGCCGGATACGACACGGAAATAACATACATAGGCAGTTTTATTTTTACATCGCTTAGGAACCTGTGTCTTGTAAATCGTAGCCCGAATATTTTCTTAAAAACACCTAACAATTCCTTTTGTCCTTACCCAAGAAAAGTTTGAAGTCACAAAAGCCACAAATATGATTAAAATATTATTAAAGTCGAGAAACAGTATGAATTGAGCACCGCGAGCCATCTTTATTATTCAGAAGGCCTAAGATTTTGGTGAACGTAAGAAGGTCGGCGAAAGTGTTAATTTTTAAGCGGGAGACGACAAAAATCTGATGTTTGAAAATGGGTGGTCTTATATACGGTTGGGGAAAAAATGCCGCGGTTAAAAAGCCGTTACTTGCTTACAAATGGGATATAGTTAAACGGAAAATTTTCTTTCTTTCTTTTTCTCATAATGGTTTTGTAATTATTATTGTAGGTGTGTGTTTAATTGTATTGTAATTATTATTGTAGGATTATGTTGTAAATAGGTGAACAGTGAGATGTACAAAGTTACATTTTATTGTTTACCGTTAAGCTGTCGCTGGTGGCGGATTAGTTTAGGGTATGGTCGCCACTGAAAACCAGTGTTGGGGGCTACCTTAACGTATGCTGAGTGGTGTTCCTTTTTGCAACGACACATTCCTTTGCATAGGTAGAATATTTAATTTTATATTGTCTATTCTATAAGCGTTCATGTTCATGTAGGGTAAGTATGACAGTTGTCAATAAAAGGTTTTTGATTTGATTTGGAAAAGACAACGAATCAGAAAGGAATGGTTGGAAGGACAGATAAAAATACATAAAATTGTTCTGTACTTAAAAAAGTTGATCTAATAATAATTAATAATAATTGAAGAATCAATTTTATTTAACAATGTAAATTCATGTAAATTTAATGTCAGTAAATAAGATTATGTTAGTGGTGGAAAAATAATAAATATAAAAAGAAGCTGTGACTTTTTCGGGGGGGCACGGGTTCCAACACCGGGCACGATTGACTTTCGTTATTAAAACTTATGTGTCTAATTGATTATTTCAATATATCACACGCTTTTCGGTGAAAACATCGTGAGGAAACCTGCATATATCTAGAGAATTTTAAGGATATGTGTAACCTAACATTCCGTATTAGAGCAGCGTGGTAGGTCTTAGCTCCAATCCTTTTCCCAAAATACGGAGAGAGGAGGGCTATGCCCAGCAATAGGATAGTAACAGGCCGTTACTAAACATACTTTATTTTTATAAAAATAAATAACGAAATTTCAGCGTATCGCACGCCCCGCCGACATTTTCGTACCGTGTGTTTTCAACCAAGTTAATTCTTAATGCAAATATCATTACGGTGTTGCCATAACGAGATTCATCCCTGTTGGTTTGTTGGACATTTGTTATGTTTTTTTCGTGGCTTCATAAAGTCTGCGCGCTGGTTATAATGAAATTGTGTTTGCAATATTACTACTGCATTCAGAGATGAAATATGCTACTCATGTTGTTCTTATTTTATTCAAAGAAAAAGAAATATAAAAAGGAATTGTATCCTCTCGAAAGATTGAAGATAAGGATTGGCTGATTTACCGCCTTTTTATAACTGATCGAACTTCAACATGCCACAAATCATCATTCTCCTGCCCTTATCCCACTCTAAGTGGGGTTGACACATGTTTAAAAGGTGTTGTAACATGTTTTGGCTAGTTATTTTATGACCTATTACTATTCAACTCAGCAGGATATCAAACGGCGAGTCAACTTACCTAGTCGCCTTTTACGATACCTCGGTAAGAAATAAGGCTGGTCTATTCTATCATAAATTTTGCAGCATTAGGATATCTACGACAAAATTGCAAGTGCAAATAAATATTATTGTAAATATTGATTATCTATGAAAATATTTTTATACTAGAAATCTCCAGCGGCTCCGCCCGCGTGGAAAGACTAAAACCGTAATATTTTGATAACCATAAACTAGGTTAAAGTAGGTTAAAAACTAGATAAAGAAATCTTAACAGCTAGACATATGCTGTCGCGGATTTTTGTTTAGTACTTTTAAAGGCAAACAATTTATAATACATGATTTTTGAATAATTTTCACCGTTAACTTAGCGCACGCAAGGAGCTTTAAATTATGCCGTTTTCGTAATACATTTTACTGCTACTCCTTTCCTATTCATCTTAGTGTGATGTTATGTTATGTTAGACTATAGTCTTCCTGGATAAATGGACTATTACGACAAATGACTAACACTCAAAGAATTTTTCAAATCAGTCCAGTAGTTCCTGAGATGGGCCCGTTCAAAAAATCAAACAGTCTTCAGCTTTATATATTAGTATAGGTAATATTGACTATAATATGTATGTACAGATAAAGTTAGTAAAGGACAGTTAGATAACAGATTAGGGTTAAATTAATTTGAACCAATTACACAGGGCGCAGGTGTAGAACAAAGTCGGGCGATAAGATTAAATTGGCGAAAATTATTCCAGATTACAAGGATTTTTCTAATTGCGTCGATTTGTTTGTGCAGCTGTGTTACCAACGAACAGTAGATTGAAACGTTGGGTTCCGTATTCATTATATGGATAAGAAGCGACTTGATTCGCCTCTAGTGTTAATATACTCCTAATTGCCATTTGTTTTTTTTTACTGAAAATATAAAAATAGAATATATACTTATATATTTAAAAAATATATAAGTATATATTCACCAGTTGTCTGTCTACCATAACACAATTATTAAATTACTTACTTTGGGGACGGACGACCGTGTGTGTAAGTGTCCCATATATTTGTATATTTATTTTATTTAACTGAAATTTTTTGTAGACAAACTTAGTCATTGTGAGTTAACCATAAGAGATAGAGACAAGCTGTCGAGGACTTCTTTGTAGTATTTTTGTAGATGTACAATGTTTTATACATTATTTTAGTGAATTTCTATTGGTTTACGCGGCGCAAGTAACTGATGCTCCCAGCAAGAGAGTTTTTATATGACCTCTTTAACACAATTTATATTAAACCATTATGAGTATGTACTGTTAACCTAAACCTTCCGGAACAATTGCCGTACCTTTTAACCAAAAAAAATAGCAATGGTTTTTTGGTTTTTATAGCATCATTGATGATTTTTAATGATCAGTTTGTGTAAATTCATTCATTGTTGACTAGAGATCATTAGAATTTAAACAAAAATGAGCACATAATAACTTCTTAATTTCAAATAATTTTTCTAAATTTAAAAATCGGTAATGATTTAAGTTATAGAAGAGAAAAGGCCTTTGCCCAGCAGTAGGTTAGTAACACTACTAGTAGTAGTTACTGTATAAATAAATAAATAAACACGCGGTTATTTTACTTAGGGTCTGTTTCACAAGTTACTGATAAAGTGTCGGATAGTTAACCGACAAATAAACTAAATAGCAGATAAATGTCTCTAAAAAGTGAAAAACAAAATAAAATGCGGCCATTTTAAAATAGGTATTTGCTATCCAGCAGATAAACAAAATAACAGCCACATGATCTACCTGTTAACTTATTAGAGACTTTAAGTGCTGAATAAGCCTATCAGAAACCTGAGAAACGCAAAATTCCGAGATATGTTTAAAATTCAGATATGTTCTGAATAAGCTAACTGACAATTTATTGGTAACTAGTGAAAAATGCTCTTACTTAATTAAGCTGTTCATGATACTTATACATATATTTTTAGTAGTGTTTCTTGTGTTGCCGTAAGGATTCCTAAATTGTTACAAACTGGAATAAACTCGCTCTCTTTACTGCGCTCAGGGGCTTGTTTGTTAATAAACATTCTTATTAGCTACCCGTACAACTAACTTCGTGAATTAATTAGGGCAGATTATATAGATCCAGTTATTTTGATAATCTTTAAGATAAACAGTGTATTTTATTTACGTAGGATATATTTAGGAATATCCAACAAGATTTTTTTCTTGGGATATGTGTAACTTACCAATACGCATTGGAGCAGCGTGGTAGATCTTAGCTCCAAAACCTTCTCTCCAAAAACGGAGAGAAGAGGCCTATTCTCATCAGTGGGAAGTAACAGACCGCTACTTACTAAAAAAAAAGAAAGGAAGACTTAAATCCACTACCCCATCCCCTATCGTTACGAACTGTCCGTCCGGATGAAAATATGGGGGAAGTTTGTCAATACGTGTGTATATTTCATACTAGACTTTTTTATTTGGACGAACTAGTTTCGATTGTCGTCACGATGTAAATAACCCCGTTATTATAATGATCTTTTTAGACGACGATACGCAGCCGACACGATCGAGTGATAACATGCGACGAAATAAGTACAATCGGAATACGATTATCATCATTCTCCTCTCCTTATTCTACTCTACGTGGGCTCTGTGTTATAAACATGTTGTAACATGATTTGACTACGCATTTTACGACAGGCTGCCTGCCTTCGCGCCTTTGTCGCGTTCGCGACACCTCCGGAAGAAATGAGGGTGGTCTATTCTATGAGTGAGTGAGTGAGGAGGAGTGAGTGAGGTAACATGATGCGACAAATTCAAATTCAAATTCAAATTCAAAATATTCTTTATTCAAATAAACTTGTAAACAAGTGCTTTTGAATCGTCAACTCTACTGCTGGTTCGGAAAGCTGTTCCTACCGAGAAGAGCCAGCAAGAAACTCGGCGGTTGCTCTTTTAAAAATATAATTCTTAATACTATTTACATTATGTCGTTACTGTCTTGTACAGGTTCAAAGAGAGCTATATCCACACATTCTTATCTTCTAAATAATCATCAAGAGTATAGTAGGCCTTCTGTATCAGGCTCTTTTTAACAGTGTTTTTAAACTGCTGTAATGGCAGTGCTGAAATTGATTGCGGAATTTTATTATAGAATCTTATACCAAAACCCACAAACGAGTTACGCACTTTTGCAAGACGCAAAGCAGGAACCGCAAGCTTATGTCGGTTCCTGCTTTGTCTATTGTATACATCACCTATCGTTTTATAATTCTTTATATTTTTATGTACATAAATTAAATTGCTTAAAATATACTGTGAAGCAAATGTAAGAATACCTGTTTCCTTAAACTTCTCTCGCAGGGAATCACGCGGTCTTAAATTATAAATGCCACGTATAGCTCTTTTTTGTAAAACAAAAATTTTTTCACTATCCGCGCATTTACCCCACAGCAATATTCCATAAGACATAATGCTATGGAAGTAGGCAAAATAAACAAGTTTTGCTGTTTCGACGTCTGTGAATTGTCTTATCTTTCGAACAGCGTAGGCCGCTGAACTCAGTTTCCCTGCAAGAGTTGTTATGTGTGTGCTCCATTGGAGTTTTGTATCCAAGGATACTCCCAAAAATACAGTTGAATTTTCTGTTTTTAGTGGTACATTATTTAAAGAGAGTCTATTTGCTGTTTTTGCAGCATTAGGTAATGCAAATTCAATACATTTAGTTTTATTCGAGTTCAGTACCAAGTTATTTAGCCTGAACCAATGAGCTACTTGCGATAAACCCCTGTTTACTTCGTCAATATTATTGTCATTTCTATTTACTTTAAAAATTAATGATGTATCATCCGCAAACAGTACAATATCGCAAATATTATGAATAAAATATGGCAAATCATTTATATAAACTAAAAACAGAAACGGACCAAGGATTGATCCTTGAGGCACACCCATAACTAAGGCCGTTCCGGATGACTGCACATCATTAATGCACACTCTTTGAAACCTAAGTTTGACAAATAAGTACAAAAGCATACGAGAGATATGTAATAATTTAATTAAAATAATGTTCGTTCAAATATACTATTGCAAGCATATTGGAATCGTGAAAGATCTGCTATACTAAAAAAAACGGATACACCATAAAACTCTCTTAAAGAGAAAATAATTGCACTTTTTCACACGATTTCCGGTGAAGGAAAAAATCGTGAGAAAAGATGCATATTTCTAGAAAATGCTAGGGGTGCTACAAGTTACACACACTAATCTGCGTGGTAGGTCTTAGCTCGAACCATTCTCTCTAAAAACGGAGAGAGGAGGCCTATGCCCTGCAGTGGGTTTGTAACAGACCGTTACTTTACTTGCTCAAGGAAGCTTTCTAAACAATGACGTACACTTTACCTAAATGAACCAAACCTCCGACGAAAGTACACCTTATATTTGTGATCATTCAAAGTTTACTAGAAATTGAATGGCTAACTTCATTTCGGTTACTAAATTACTAAATTATCATAGAAATTATTTGACATAACATAACAAAAATTAATAACAACTTTATTGGTTTTTAGTAGAATATTTTCTCCTGAGAATCTTTGGTTCATGCGGAAACTTCGGTACAGAAAGGCAAAAAAATTTAGAAGGAATTTTAAGGTTTTAAGGCTTTGACGTAATGTATGTTTAAATGAAAAAGATACAATGGTCTAGTGTTGTCTACATATATACAATAGGAACATTTTAGACGTAAATTAGAAAATATCGTGTATTGTAAAGTTTTGCAGTGTTATATCACTGAAACTACGTGGAAAGATTTCTGAGCAAGAGCTTCATATTTCGCGAGTCCCTGACACGGAATTATTCTGAATATTACCAGCGGAAGGGTTTGCATACTTTTGCGGATTTATTTAAATTTTGAAAATAACCTGCCTCAAACATACCACAGCGGCATTTTTGCAAAATTTTCAAAGTATAGGCTGTTGTTTCGACATTCCCAACTTACAATTGAAAGTTCCCATCCTACTTCCTACTAATTCTACTAATATTATAAATGCGAAAGTTTGTGAGTATGGATGTATGTTTGTTACTCTTTCTCGGCGTACACTGAAATAATTTTTCAAATCGGTTCATTGGTTCCTGAAATTTCAAAGAACCAAAAATTCAGTTTTGTATATAAGTATTGATATAGATTACAGAAAAAAAAAACTTTTTAGGAAAAGTTTGTTATACAACGGGAAACTCGATTCCGGAGGCCTAATTAATTGGAGGTCTGCCAAGAGATTATTCGGTGTCCGTTCACTGAAAATCGATTTTGCTTTTATAAAAAAGAAGTTGAAATAAAATTAGTTTTCTGTAATCTTCGCTTGTTAAGAGAATATATGTAATGCTAAGGGCTTGTTTTACAAGTTACCAATAAACTGTAAGTTTATTCGGAACATATCTGACACATATCTCGGAATTTTGCATTTCTCAGGTTTCTGATAGGCTTATTCAGCACTTAAAGTCACTAATAAGTTAACAGGTAGATCATGTGGCTGTTATTATGTGTATCTGTTTCAAAATGGCCGTGATTTTTTTTTAATTATTCACTTTTTAGACACTTATTTGCTCCTTAGTTTATTTGTCGGTTAACTATTCGACACTGTATCAGTAACTTGTCGCCTTTTACGACATCTTGGTAAGAAATGAGTGTGGTCTATTGTACTAAGCCGGATACCACACGATGGATCAACTTACCTTAGTCGCCTTTTACGACACCACGGTAAGAAAGAGGGTGGTCTATTCTGCTCAGCCGGATCCCACACGGCAAAAGAATTATCATAAGATATACATCGAAAAGAAATTCAAACACAAGGCACGTAAACTTTAAGAAAAAAATCATTAGACCCTGCCCGTGGTTTGAACCTGTGACCCTTGGAAAGAGTTATACATTCTCGTAGTTAGACTATTAAATTCAAATTCAAAATATTATTTATTCAAGTGGACTGTTGTACTTTTGAATCGTCAAATGTTTTAAAGAAGCTACCACTGATTCGGAAGTTTGCTCCTACCGAGAAGAAACCCGGCAGATAATACCTTTTCAACAAAAAAAAACATATGTTGATTTTTTAAATTTAAGTATCAAGTATATAAGCTATGAACAATAGCTTATATACTTGATACTTTAATTAAAAAAACCTCGATGCCTAACAAACTCGTGGGATCACCTGGCATTACTCCAAACAATTATGTCAGCTGATTGCCGCTCCGGCCTCAGCTGTTTTATTACAAAATTGTCATAAATGAATTAAAAACGTAGATTCCGCTATTATACTGCAGTATGATAGTACTTGGGAAAAGTTTTTCTTCTCCAGTTATTAATAGACTCTTGTGAAAGAGAAAAAGCTTTTAAGAATTGTAACTTTTTTCAATGTTTCCTTTTTGGATCTCAGATTGATTCTGAACTATTTTACTAGAAGATGTGATCTAAGATTGATGCAGTTAAGTCTGTATGTATGTTGATGATAAAATCTAAAACAAGCGATCAGATTTTCATGTGGTTTTCGGTAATAAACAACGATAGAAAGATAAAGGTGTATAATTTAGTAAGGTTATGTGTAAATCATATATATCTAATAAGCTGTGGTAGCCCAGCGGTAGCACCGTGCGACTCTTTCGAGGAGGTCACGGGTTCAAACCCGGGCAGACACCAATGAGTTTTTCTGTTAAAACTAATGTGTCTAATTTATAATTGCAATTTATCACACGCTTTTCGGTGAAGGAAAACATCGTGAGGAAACCTGCATATCTCTAGAGAATTCTAGAGATATGTGTAACCTACCAATTCGCATTGGAGCAGCGTGGTAGGTATTAGCTTCAAACCTTCTCTCCAAAAACGGAGAGAAGAGGCCTATTCTCAGCAGTGGGATAGTAACAGGCCGCTACTTACTATGTGTAAATCATTTCAAATATTTATTAATCATCATTATTCATTATCCTGCTCTTATTGCACTCTAAGTGGGGTCGGCACAACATGTTATAAACATGTTGTCACATGATTCGGTTAGGTATTTTACGACCAACCGCCCGCCTCATGGCAACTTATTATAGTCACCTTTTAAGAAAGATCTAACACCTAAGTAAGAAATAGGATGGTCTTTTTTACTCAGTCAGATATCATATGGCGGGTCAACTTAGCTTAGTCGCTTTTTACGACACCTGAGTAAGAAATGATGGTGGTCTATTCTCCTCACCGGGATACCACATGGTGAGTCAACTTACCTTAGTCAACTTACTTACTCTTACAACTTACTCAACTTACGATATCTCGGTAAGAAATGAGGATGGTCTATTCTACTCAGCTGGACACCACTCGGCAGGTCTAAATTACCTTAGTCGCCCTTTACCACACTTCGCTAAGAAATGAAGGTGGTTTATTCTACTCAGCCGGATACCACACGACACGCCCACAACACAATCACCGGCATAAATAAATCTAGGTAAGCGAAATAAATTTATATCCGCGCGATCCGATATTGTATCTATTCCATTTTGCGTCATCATAACAATTTTATAGACCGTACAGATATATCGTAAAACGCAGCACAAATAAATTGAATTTGTACAAAGCAATCAATAGGAAGGTCGGGACTTAATCCGCGAGCAGCTATTGTGTTTGACGGACCACCGCTGCCGAATCTAAAAGCGGGTGCTAGTGGACGCTGGCTGTGGTCCGAGTTAAGAGATTTCTCTTCTGGGTCATCTTACCAGCCAAAACTGGTTGGGCTATGGGCCTCGAGGTATTTTGCCTCTTTACCCGGGTACAAAAGAAATAATAAAATAATTTTGCTATAATCCACGATGAAGTAAAATAGAAAATATATATAATGCTAAAGTAGAGTGGACAATCGGTTATCATACCTGATACATGCAGGATTCGTAAAAAACACATGCACAAACCTCCATCTCCGCCACCACAATACACAAGCACTATATACGTTCACTATCACAAACAATCGTTTCGCCCCGCAACCGAAACATCATCAGGAGATAGACTCCACGACCAAAATCGCAAAGCGGCGCAAATTGTTTCGACCAAAAGGTCAGGGGTCAACGTTTGTTGAAGCGGACGTCTTGTTTGAGTTATAGTCAAGCTTCTTGGCGCTATTCAGCATCCTCAAACTCTTCACCCTCCGGGGAGGAAATGAGGAACTCTCTGGGCAGAGGTAGTCCTTCTGACGGTCCTAATTATGTCAATGCTATACCGTGGAGGTGCGCGCACACACTGCTGTCCTTACAAGTGAATATGGTGCGCGCGAGTTTACAGACATACTCCTCCACGGTCGGTGTTCTTGTGTCCCGGTGTATGACATCATTTCGGACGTACCTCTGCGCTCCTACTATCATCTCAGCGTCATCGTAGCATCGTCATCTCAAACTCGGCATAACTTATTCGTGAAACGGACAGTCTCGAGTGTAAGAGATGCAGTTAGACTACTGGATAGTACAGTAGTAAATCAGAGACTGTACAGAGCAGCGTCACAACTGTGTCCATTGCAGTCACTTCAGAATAGATTCATGCGTACAGCCACTGGCTGTTCGTGGTTCGGCGTAACGTGAATCTCCATAGAGACCGCGACCTACAGCCAATCTTTTCAGACAACCATTCATCCATCAACCCAAGAGATTCTTTACCAGTACGCGCTGATAAGAGTTCGTAAGGGATTTTTACTCCCCGCGAACAAAACTTACAAAAATTGTGAATTTTAATTCCTTTTAATTTGTTCCTTATAAAATTTATAAGGAACAATCCCCTAAGACCCCTTCTATCCCCTCTAATCCCCTCTATTACTTAAAATATACTACCTCTATAACTATAAATAAATTTCAATGTGGACTTTCAAAAGCTTAAAGACTAAAGACATGTTTCGACTCACTGTATAACTTAAACTATCTGCCATCATCATCCTCCTGCTGATCAGCACATGTTATAAACATGTTGTCACATGTCTTCTCTACGTATTTTACAATCGGCCGCCTGCGTGTCGTCAACTTGCCTTAGTTGTATTTTACGACACCTCGGTAAGAAAGAGGATGGTCTAATCTACTCAGCCCGATACCATACGGCGGGTCAGCTTACCTTAGACACCTGTTACGACGCATGGGTAAGAAATGAGGTTGATCTTTTCTACTTAGCCGGATACCACACGCCATTGTATACATATATACTGTTGTTTGGAATTCAAGAAGTGCCCATATCACTAATGGTGGAGGGTATAATCCGATTCAACTTTGCAATTCAAAATAGCCCTTTCTCATGACTTGTGGCACATTTCAAACCTGGCTTACCCCGGATTTTTTCTCACTAAGCTGGACGTAATTGAATCCTAAATTGACCGTAGCTGGACCAGTTCGGCATCCAATATCCAAAGGATTGTAATTTGGGTCGTATTGTATCATTTCATCATTAAAATTGGATTATGTGTAATTAGTCGATGGAAACGTATCACATGCAATCCAATCATATTGAGCTGATTATCTGATGTGTGTAATGAATCACATTAACATAATTACGTGATATAATAAGAGCCAGAGAGTATCAGGGCTATCCATTTACAATACGTATATTTTTTTATTGTACGTAGTTTTTATGTTTATGGTATTAGAGAGACGCCGAGAGGCCTATTATTCAGTAAAAGAATTTTTTGACAGATAGTATTTATGAACTATATTGATGCTGTACCTTTATATTATATTTTCTATATAATTATATTACTATTATATTTTCTGATTTCTGATTCGTCTAAGTAATAAATATTATGTAACAAATTATAAAGGATATTTTTCAATTTTAATTTTATTGTTAATAAAATCGATAGTATTATTTTTAGAATTTATTTATAGTAAAAACTGAATTTGTTTGCCAGAAATGGCTGAATTTATTGTTGTAAAATGTACCATATTATTTATAACTGACATATATTTAATACAAATAAATATTATTATATATTTTTAAAAATTTTATTCTCTTTTTAGGCTGGTTTAACCTCATTTACGGGCTGTCGCCAAGTAAATGAAGTGTGTGGTGTGTAGTTTTTAATTACGTATTTTGTTGGGTTATCGATGTGTTTTTTCTGTCAATGATTTGCATGAATTTTCTCACAATCCTGCAGGTGTTAAGAATTACTGCCTTTTGTAAGGTGATATAAATTGAGTTCTTAATTATATTAGAAAATTTTATTTATTATATGTTCGAAGATTTAGTATTAAGTAATCAGGTAATAATTTTTAGATCTTGTGTTCATAAATTTAAAAAGACTGCTTCCAAAATACAGATAGACATATAACTGTGATAGCCCAGTTATGAGACCCTACGACTCTTACAAGGGGTCATAGCTTCAAACTTCAAGCACCAATGAGTTATTCTGTTATAAACTTATGTGTCTAATTGATAATTGCAATTTATCACGCGGTTTTCAGTAAAAGGAAACATCGTGAGGAAACCTGCATGTCTCTAGTGAAATTTGGGTGTAACCTACCAATCCGCATTGGAGCAGCGTGTTAGGTCTTAGCTCCAAATCCTTTTCTCCAAAAATGGACAGAGGAGGCCTATGCTGAGAAATAGGATAGTAACAGGCTGTTACTTTACTTTTTAATTATTACAATCTTTAATTTTATACGCCGTGTGGTATCTGGCTGAATAGAATAGTACCACCCTCATTTCTTACTGAGATGTCTTAAAAGGCGACTAAGGTAAAACAACCCGCCGTGTGGTATCCGGCTGAGTAGAATAGACCACCCTCATTTCTTACCGAGGTGTCGTAAAAGGCGACTAAGGTAAGTTTACCCAGCATGTGGTATCCGGCTGAATAGAATAGACCAACCTCATTTCTTACCGAGGTGTCGTAAAAGGCGACTGAGGTAAGACGACCCAGCGTGTGGTATCCGGTTTAGTAAAATAGACCACCCTCATTTCTTACCGAGGTGTCGTAAATTGCGACTAAGGTAAGTTGACGTCAGGCAGGCGGCCGGTCGTAAAAACAGAGCCAAATCATGTAGCAACATGTTGTGCCGACCCCACTTAGAGTGGGATAAGGGCAGGAGGATGATGATGAATCTTTAATTTTATACCAACGGATAAAATGTCCGTATTTTAATCACTTCAAAAAGGCTGGATATAATATCTTTTTAATGCTTTTAAGAAAATTTTAAGCCAAAATAGCGGAGTAACAATCAGAAGGCCTAATTGCTTGGAGGCCTGCCAGCTACCGTTCGCGGAGCATTCGTTAGAATCCAACTTCATTACTGACTTCGTTAGTTAGGGCACGTTAATGTCGTGTACATTTAGTGAGGGTGCCTCTATTTAACGGGAATTCGATGCCAGAATGACTATGTGACTTAGGTAAATATATCTTCAGTAACAGGTAGACCAATCCGCATTGGAGCAGCGTGGTAGGTCTAAGCTACAATCCTTCTTTCCAAAAAAACAGACAAAGGAAGCCAATGTAATCGATGACAAAAGTGCTTGGGTTTGAAAATCCTTTCAGCTTCATACAACGGCAGTCATCATCCTCCTGTCCTTATCTTATCCTTATCCTACTCTAAGTGGGGTTGGTTCAACATGTAAAAATGTTGTCACATGATTTAGCTACGTATATTACGACCGACCTGACGTCAACTTAGTAGTTGTATTTTACGATACACCGCTAAGAAAGAGTGTGGTCTATTCTACTTAGCCTTAATGGGGTCGACAGAACATGTTTTAAACACGCTGTTACATGTTTTGGCTAGTTATTTTACAACCGGCTGCCTGCCTGACGTCAACTTAGCTTAGTCCTGTTTTTCGACACGTCGGTAAGAAAGAAGGTGTTCTATTCTACCACCGGAAACCACACGGCGGGTCAACTTACCTTATTCGACTTTTATGAAATCCTCAGTAAGAAATGAGAGAGGTATATTTTACTAAGCCGGATACCACACGGCGGGTCAACTTACCTTAGTCGCTTTTTACGATACTTCGGTAAACAAAACAGGTTGGTCTATTCTACAACCCCGACACCATACGTTTGAAAATTTTGTTTTTGAGACACTGAGGTAAGTAAAACGAAAATATCTGAACAATAATCTTTTGTATTAATAAGATTAGTAAGTATAATTGCTGTAACCGGTTTACTTAATTTTTTTTAAAATAAATAAATAAATAAATATATAAATAAATATATGGGACACTAACACACGGTCGTCCGTTCCCAAAGTAAGTAATTTAATACTTGTGTTATGGTAGACAGACAACTGGTGAATATATACTTATATAATTTTAAATACATACTTAAATACCCAGGCTCTAAGACCAACAAATTCATTTTCTAGAAAATGTTGGCCCTCAGCGGGAATCAAACCCGCAACCCGCGGCAGCTGAAGGCAGGGTCACTACCCACTGCACCAACGGGCCAGTCAACTTTGGTTACTAGACGCTGAATTTTCCAGAACATTTTTAACTTATAACCGTTCCGATGTCATTTAATAATCTACTCACATTACTATCCCAGTAGACACCGTTGCAGTCGCCTTGAATCTAATTTAAAATGGCAAAAGTCGACGGCGAGTGAGGTGAACTATGTGATGACAATATTCTGCTGAAAGTAATGCCATTTGCGCGAGAATTATTTCTAAAGTGTAAAAATAGGTTCCTCCTTTACAGATTGAATGGCCTATTATAGCTAATAATAGGGTTAAAAAAGAAAAAGAGAAAAAACTAGAGAGATAGAGAATGAACTAGAAAGGGATAGAGAGCGTTGAAAACTGGAGTGAAAGCGACAGTGAAAACGAGAGAAATCGAGAAGTTAAGAGAGAGTAAAGGAGGGGTTAAAAGAGAGAGACAAATAAGTTGCAAGGGATAGAAAAACAGAGGGACAGAGCGAGAAATGAGATAAGTATATGTATATGTGGTACATACGGTTCTATTTTAAGACAGAGGTCTATTCCGACTTGGGTTCAAATTCAAATTCAAAATATTCTTTATTCAAATAAACTTGTAAACAAGTGCTTTTGAATCGTCAACTCTACTGCTGGTTCGGAAAGCTGTTCCTACCGAGAAGAGCCAGCAAGAATCTCGGCGGTTGCTCTTTTTGAAAAATACAATTCTTAATGCTAGTTACATTTAATGTTTCTATCTTGTACAGGGTCGAATAATATTTATATCCACGCATTTTTATCGTCTAAATAATCCTCAACAGTATAGTAGGCATTCTGTATCAGCCTCTCCTTAATAGTGTTTTTAAACTGCTGTAATGGCAAAGTTAAAATTGATTGTGGAATTTTATTATAGGTTGGTAGTTAATCCTATTCTATCCTACTAATATTATAAAAGCGAAAGTTTGTGAGTATGGATGTATGTTTGTTACTCTTTCACGGCGTATCCGCTGAACCAATATCGATTAAATTTGGCACAATTATTCCTTATACACCGGAATAACATATAGACTATAGAAATCCTGTTAATTCTACAGGGATACGATGACATTGAAAAGCACCAACTATTATCGACCTGTCACACGCCGACAGTCCACGCGAACGAAGTCGCGGGAAAAGCTAGTGGTAACATAAGTGTCATTTTTTGTCTAAAACTGAGACTCAAAGTCTGAAACTTGGTCAACCTCTAACATTTATTTTTTATGTTACCTTTTTTTATATAATAATTCAATAATATACACTAGGAATTCCCTAGAAATATTTTATATGGCACCAACGTTTGCTCAGTCAGATAGAATAAATATAAGCCTTTGCTTTACAATAGCTCTGTCGTTTTATTATCATATATTACTAGCTTTTACCCGCAACTTCGTTTACGTGGACTGTAGTCTTGGAATAAACCAGTCGCTTCTGTTAAATAGCTCAGTTCAATTTATTTAATAAACAGAAACCATAACATAATGAATAATTGTACCAAATTTCATTGATTGGTTCAACGGACTCGCCGTGAAAGAGTAACAAACATACATCCATACTCACAAACTTCCGCATTTACATTGGTAGAATTTGTAGGATTAATTTCATGAGATTCGTTCTTGGTACACGCGGCCCAAGTAACAGAAGCTACATATAAAACAATGAAACGTCATGAAAAATCCAAAAACAGGATGTGAGATTGCAAAACGGATATTAGCCACATTAAGGCCACTGATTATTAAAGATGACGCATCCGTTCCTTTATTCGGCAAAAAGCTTTCCAATATTTTCCCATTAATCAAAATGGGACATTAACGATGTTATTTGATAGGTTTATAGCGGTATTTAATTTGTCCGCACTTTGCTGCCAAATTACTTGCTTCTGGCTGCGTATTTCCCTTTAGAATGGGACAATGAATATTTGATACAATGGCCGCTTTGAAAGCTTGTGACTCTGTTGTGGGTTACGAAAAATGTGTTTTGGATGCGGTATTCAACTTTGAATGAATGAATCATTATTTTCCTGCCCTTATCTCACTTTAAGTGGGGTCGGTGCAACTTATTGTAAACATGTTGTAACATGATTTGGTTAGGTATTTTGTGACCGGCCGCCTGCCTGGTGCTAACTTACCTTAATCGCATTTTAATACACCTCGGTGAGAAATGAGGGTGGTCTATTTTACTCAGCCGGATACAGCACACCTATAATGAATGAATGAACACTTTTATTGAACACCACATTAATAAAAGTAAAAACTAAAAATAATAATCTAAAACATCACAAAAGCAAAGTACAATCCAGAGTTAACGAATGATAGGAGAGAATGGAAAAAAAACATGTTATGTCACCCCACTAAGAGTGGGAAAAGGGCATAAGAATGATGATTTAACTTTGTTTATTTCTTATTTCACGTTATTCCACTCATAGTGGGGTTTGCAGAATATATGTATTTACATCTTCCATCCTCCTCTATCATTCGTAAACTATGCTGCTACTCATTTTCTATGCATCCCATTTTTCAGACAGCCCATTCATCTTTTCTTTCGACCTCCCTATAGTACACCCATCCACATTACAGAAAAAAACTTTTGGACGACAACTCAACTGCTAATTCTAAAATGTATATATATGTAGAGTAGATCTAGCATGGCCTCATAAGAATGGGCCTCATAAGAAAGCTCAGAGTCGCTCAACGGGCGATGGAGCGAGCTATGCTCGGAGTTTCTCTACGTGATCAAATCAGAAATGAGGAGATCCGTAGAAGAACCAGAGTCACCGACATAGCTCAGCGGGTCGCGAAGCTGAAGTGGCGATGGGCGGGGCACATAGTGCGGAGAATCGATGGACGTTGGGGTCTCCAAGTGTTGGAATGGCGACCCCGCACCGGAAAGCGCAGTGTTGGAAGACCCCCTACTAGATGGACAGACGACCTCAAAAGGGTCGCGGGGAGCCGCTGGATACAAGCGGCACAAAATCGTGTGTTCTGGAGATCCCATGAAGAGGCCTATGTCCAGCAGTGGACGTCCATCTGTTGAAGAAGAAGAAGAAGAAGATCTAGCATGAAGCTCAGCGGTTGGTCTTTTGAAAATATAATTCTTATAACTAGTTACATTTCGTCTTTAGCATCTTGTGCAAGGTCTGCAAGGTTAACTAGTTAAACCCACGCATTTTATCAATAGTATGTTTTCAATAGTGTAAATACAAGTACTTGGCAAGTCAAGTTTGTGGTAAAAATACCACATCTAAAATATTCTCGAACTCACAATAAACTACTGGTTTACGTAAAGTAATTATTTTGGAGTAACGCCAAATAATATGAGACCGAAAGAGGAGAGGTGCTTCCGGAATTTGGCAGAGTAGAGCATTTGTATCGTATATCCTATTTGCGATGATTGCCACATCCATTTTATCTGTGATCATAGATCGGTGTTCAATGAGTATTGATAAACAATATTTGATATTATACCGATATCAGAAATAACCTATGTTATTTCGCATTTCGATAAATATATGTAATGAAGTGGAAAAATAGCTCAATGGACGCACATTACGATTATTTGTTATATTAGATATTTTCCATCTATACTAATATATAAAGCTGAAGAGTTTGTTTGTTTGATTGTTTAAACGCGCTAAAGAACTACTGAATCAATTTTAAAATTTGTGTGTAAGATAGTCCATTTATGGAGAAAGGCTATAGACTATATAACATCACGCTAAGATGAATAGGAGAGGAGCAGCAATACAAAATTTTTCTAAAACGGCAAAATTTTATAGCTTTCCTTGCGTGCGCTAAGTAAACGGTGAAAATTAAAAAAAAAATCATGTATTACAAAATTGTTCCCCTTTAAAAGTTCTTAATAAAAGTCCGCGACAGCATATGTCCAGCTTTTATGGTTGACCCACTTTAACCATTTTTATGGGTATCAAATTACTATATTACGGTTTTAATATACGCGGGCGGAGCCGCTGGCGATTGCTAGTAATGAAATAACGACAAAATGATTTTACCGTATTACATATTACAGAAATATGAGTGTACAAAAGAAATGAAATTAGTTTAATCCATCTAACGATCCGTGGTTTTCGCGTGGAATCTTCTGACGATGCTTCGATTATGAAGTTAAGCAAATGTTGAGATTGTTGTAGTGAATGTGCAGTGCTTGTGTATTGTTGTTAACTTTTTACGAATTCTCTATGTATCAACATAGATGAAGTAGAAACCGACATAAGCTTGAGGCTCTTGCTTTGCTCCTTCCAAAGGAACGTAAATCTTTTGTGGGTTTGGGTATAAGATTCTCTAATAAAATTCCGCAATCAATTTTAGCTTTGCCGTTATAGCAGTTTAAAAAAACTGTTAAAGGGAGGCTGATACAGAAAGCCTACTATACTGTTGAGGAGGATGAATGTGTGGACATAGCTACTCTTCGACCCTGTACAAGACAGTAATGACTAAATGTAACTAGTATTAAGAATTATATTTATAAAATAGCAACTGTAGAAAAAATACCTACAAGTGGTAAATAATTTGAAAGCCTTACTCTATATGATGCAGAGCGAATTGCCAGTTTAATTAGATCCTTCGTAACACGGTCCAATTTAGCTTTCCAGTGCATCCAGGTACAAATAAATGTGGTAAAGGGGTCCAATTTGTGCTGGTCGGCTGCTATAAAGTAGTAATTAGCACCTGTTTCACAAGTTTGCAACGCATAGCTAGGGTGACAATGTCACAGGTGGCCTTGTGGGATAAGATTTTAATTCGCAGCGTACACATCCTTAGTTTTTTGGCATATAACATATCGATAAATTCATGCCACAAGATTGCAACGAATTTATTCGTATATTATTATTATTATTTATACATTTTATCTCACCCCTTCGGAGTGGTAGAAATGCCGTCATTCGGGTTTCAACCAAGCATAGCACATTAATTTAATGTGCTATTTCATATTCTTCTTCAATTTGTAAATAAATGAGCACAGAAATAATGACGTGACCAACCTACAAACAATGCGGCAGGTATTCTAAAGAGCGGCTTTTTGTAGTAATTATTGTGAGTGTTTGGGCATATTAAATATTTTTATGTATTCCGACAGTCTTAGATAATTTACCAGTGGATGAGAAAACGCTTTGATCAAGGAGCATATGTACTGTTTGAGCTCTTAATTGAGCTTTAAGTTTAATTTATTAGATGGGATTCAATTCTTCTTCAATCTTCTTGATTCAATTCTTCAATTTGAAACCAGGACTGTCTAAAATCAGCGTCAATTTAAAGCTCTTTTGACTTCTGGTGAAAGATTGAGATAAGATAAAGATGATAAGACACTCTTTTTAAATTTAAACTTTCGTGAGTAGTATTCATAGTTAATGTATAGAACCGGCTATACTCACGTCTTATTCTATCGGGTTAGCCCGACTAGTGTCGAACCCATCCGGGGCACTTAGTCATAACTGGAAACTCGGGCTAACCCGATAGAATAAGACGTGAGTATAGCCGGTTCTATACATTAACTATAAGACACTCTGTTTCATAAGTATTAAATATGACTGGCTCGTTGGAGCAGTGGGTAGTGACCCTGCCTTCGGCTCCACGGGTCGCGGGTTCGATTCCCGCCGAGGACCAACATTTTCTTTAAAATGAATTTGTCGGTCTTTGAGCCTGGGTGTATATTTGTATTTAAGTATGTATTTAAAAAAATATATAAGTATATATTCACCAGTTGTCTGTCTACCATAACACAAGTATTAAGTTACTTACTTTGGGGACGGGATGACCGTGTGTGTAAGTGTCCCATATATTTATTTATTTATTATTTATTTATTTATTTATTTATGACGTAACATTTTGAAATATGGGTTTTATCTTATCATTTGTGTCTCGCTAATTGTTTTAGAATAAAATATTGGTACATGTCAGTACTGTCTCGAAAAAACAGTATTGCTACGTCACCTTACACATAACTTGTACTTCCTCAACTCGAAACACAAAGGTCTCTGTGTAGACACTAAAGCAATAAACCAAACAATCTAGCTTCAAATCTTGCACATTCCACGTTGTTGGAAAATGTATGGGTCTAAGTAATTTAATTAAAATATAATGGCTAGTACCTTTTGAATAAAATTTTAAAAGGATGGGATAAATCCTATCGCCCCACAACCGAAGCATCATCAGGAGTTAGATTCCATTTGTGATATTCAACGTGTGCGTTTATTTAAATATTAAAGAACTTATAACCACTGGGCAGTTGGGGTACTGAGCAGTAAAGTTATTGCAAAATACATTTGCCACACACACTTCAAGTCTGTTGAAATTCCTATTCAAATTTCTAGCGGTCATAGAATTGGACTTTGCAATTAATGAATGCTTGCAAAACTTTTAATGAGCGACACATATAACAGTATTGTAGCTTTTATTCATATTAATATAAATATATGAGTGACTGAGGTATATTTATTAAATTATATAAAAAAAGAGATAAATATGCCATATCATCATCATTCTCCTACCCTTATCCCATTCTAAGTGGAGTCGGCACAACATGTTATAAACATGTTGTCACATGATTTGGCTACGTATTTTACGACTGGCTGCCTGCCTGACGTTAACTTACCTTAGTCGCCTTTTGCGACACCTCGGTAAGAAATGAGGCTTGTCTATTCTACTCAGCAGGATACACGGCCAACAAGTAGACAAGTTGTTAAAAAAGAATAAGAATATTGTTAAAACATTATATTGATGTTATTGTTATATTAGTAGCATCTTTTCATCTATTTATTTTACAAAAATTAATTAATAGATTAAATAGTTAAATTTATATAAACTTTTTCTTTTTCTCTATATGACCCGTACTCTCTGTCTTTTTGAATTCTTGTCCTTTTCCTTCTATTACTTAAAGATTGACTGGAAGAGATCCCTTTTAGGGATAAGTCCGCCTTTATACATGTGCTTTTTTAATTTTTCTTTCTCTTTTCTAAATATATATATAAAAAGAAAGAAAGAAATAATTAAAACAGCATAAATTGATTGACTTTTGAGAAAATTGCTTCTGTAACACAACGCACTAGGAACACCTGCTAGAAAGCTAGATGATATATATAAGCACTCAAAGCTAGATGGCGCCACTCGTCGTTTGCTCCGCGTTATCGAAGTGCTTTCATAGTAATATAAGAAGTCCCCATACATTATGTTATTGGATCAACATCGCTATCAGATCCTAGGGCTCTGTGCATCCTACTGGAACACTACGCCTTAGCGCGTCTGAGACGGTGCAACCTCTGGCACACATCCATACTTGGAATGCTGTGAGGGACCCGTCGTTAGTCAGCGATACTCTCTGTATAAGTGACGATTAAACATTGTACCTGTCACCTATACGTATTATTTTCCCCATCCGTCGGGCTATCGTCTTATACTTCTCATTTATTAAATAAGTGTAAAAAATGTTGTTATAAAATTAAAATTTTCCCGCCGAATGCGGTCTCGCTGCGTGTCGCCGACAAAGTTCTCAAACATGTAAATTTGTCGTAGTCTCGCACTCATTAATCAGTACAAGCTAACTTTTAATGAGTGCCGAGCTGCTGAGTTCATATGGAAGTTCAGCTCTTTGCACTTGAGCGTACCTAGACCATATTCAATGTTCAAATTAAATTCACTTCACTTCACTGCAAATTCACTGTACTGCAAAAAATGGAAAAGATTTTGGAGTATCATCGAGAGAAATATTTTCAATCAAAAATTGCGGCTTTGCTATGCTTGGGCAAAATCTATGTTTAGAGAGACAAATGAAACTATATTTAACGTTTAAGTTAAATTTACTTGTACTCAGATATGGAAAAGATTTTGGAGAATCATCGAGAGAAGTATTTTCAATTAAAAATTGTGGCTTTGCTATGCTACTGCTGGGCAAGATCTACGTTTAGAGAGACAAATGAAACTATATTTAACGTTTAAGTTAAATTTACTTGTACTCAGATATGGAAAAGATTTTGGAGAATCATCGAGAGAAGTATTTTCAATTAAAAATTGTGGCTTTGCTATGCTACTGCTGGGCAAGATCTACGTTTAGAGAGACAAATGAAACTATATTTAACGTTTAAGTTAAATTTACTTGTACTCAGATATGGAAAAGATTTTGGAGAATCATCGAGAGAAGTATTTTCAATTAAAAATTGTGGCTTTGCTATGCTACTGCTGGGCAAGATCTACGTTTAGAGAGACAAATGAAACTATATTTAACGTTTAAGTTAAATTTATTTATACTCAGATGAAATAAGTTAAACATATTAAAAGCTTTTCTATAGTAGAAAAAAGAAAAAAGAGGAAAAATTTGTATGTATAAAATATAAATAGAATAGAAAAGGCTATTATTGCTGTGATTATGATGGTGAATGTGTGCTGCGCTTGTGTATTGTTGTGTTATCGGTGTCTGTTAGTCCATGAGTTTTTACAATTCTGCATGTATCAGGCATGAGAACGAATAGTAAACTCTACATTTAGACATATAATATCTTTTATCGCGGATTATAGCATAATAATATTCTCATTAGTTTTGTATTATGACCTCCGTAAAGTAACGCCTAATTCTATAAATTATTACAGCTTACTTAAGTATTATGCATTAAAACATCTTTAATATTTAAATGAGTTAATCTTGTATATACATATATAATATATTTTCGGAATCTCAGAAACGGCTGCAACGATTTTCTTGACATTCAGCATGTAGGGAGTTTTGGGGGAGAAAAATCTATATAGCTAGGTTTTATTAAAAAAAAATTGGTTTTATCCCTGTATTTGGGCACTATTTTTGCCGTAAAATGTCAAGTCAGCGTGGATTATTCGGCGAACGGGCGGTATCGAAAACTGTAAATACTAGGATCGGAGCCTCAACTAACCCCTTATTTACTTTCTTCTTTCTTTTAATTTCTTTTCTTTTATTTTGTAAAAAAAAATTACCGAGCAAGGCGCGGTCTACTAGATACTAAATATTAATTGCCAATTTCCCACGAAGCACTTCCTAGCATATAAGTTTCAGTATAGTTTTGTCGGAGAATGTACCGATTTTCATTATTTTATTTTGCCAATACCCGCGTGTAGTCAATTTGCGAGGCTTCTCTCAAATGTCCGTTTGATCCCAGGTACAGCCTCCCTTCTTTGGCGGTCGGCACACCGTGAAATTGACTGTCGATTGTCCGACGTAAAAGACTTGTTTGGAATTCGATAGGTATTTACTTGTGAGCTACTTATAATATAAACAGCTATAATTGTATTTGATTGGATAAAGAAATACTATTATAGACGCCGTGTGGTATCCGGCTGAATAGAATAGTACCACACTCATTTCTTACCGAGGTGTCGTAAATGGCGACTAAGGTAATTTGACCCACCGTTGGTATCGGTAACCACCGGTTTAGTAGAATAGACCACCCTCTTTCTTACCGAGGTGTCGTAAAATACGAAAGAGGTAAGTTGACGTCAGGCAGGCGACCGGTCGTTAAAACGCAGCCAAATCATGTGACAACATGTTTATAACATGTTGTGCCGATCCCACTTAGAGAGGGATAAGGGCAGGAGGATGCTGATGAAAGAAATACAATTATTAGTATTTTTATAGTAATAAATAGAAAACATATTGTGTGGTATCCATCTTAGTATAATAGACTACCCTTATTTCTTACCGAGGTGTCGTAAAAGGCGACTAAGGTAAGATCACCTCAGGCTGGTGGCCGGTCGTAAAATATCTAGCCGAATCATCATGCTCTGAAGTTTTCTGTCATGAAAACATCACGTTCTGCCGATCCCACTTAAAGTAGGATAAGGGCAGGAGGATGAGGTAATAATTATTTGTACTCTCGATTTCGTTCATGTAAACTTTAGTGTTAAAATATCTTCATTATATACTCGGAAAGAAACAGAATAGTTTTAACAAGTACTTAATTTATTTACAACGAAATTTTACAATTTATGTATCTAATTCACAATAAATATTAGCTAATTAATATACAATATAGTATACAATTGTATGGTTATTTAATTAATAAATATCTGGGCGGCCGAACCTAGCTCGGTAATTTTTACAAAATAAAAAAAGAAACTTAAAAAAAAGAAAAAAATAATTATTTAGTTGGGGATCCATCTTAGAAATTTACATTTCTCGAGACTGCTCGTTCCCCAAATAAGCTACGCTGACTTGACAGTTTATGGCGAAAATTCAATTCAATATAAATTTTAGTATTTTTTAATGTCCAAAAAACAGAAGAATTTACCTTATCTGAAACAGACATTTATTCACCAACCACAAAGAGAAGAATGCCTTGATGCTGTAGCAAAGAAGAAAAAGAATAAGAAGATTATTTGCCTTTCACATTACACAAATTATTACTTATACTTCAAATGTATTTTTAGTATAAAACTATATAATTAAAATAATACTGGCAGTATATTCTTCTTTTCTTATGCAACCGACCAATATATCTTCTTCATCGTCACGATCTTCAGCAGTGAGAGATCACTGCTGAAGATCGTGACTCCAGTCACATTGGCTACTAACTGCTTCCCTTAGTTACACTCATCCTGGTGAAATGTGTAAGTGACAGGTACCTTCAGCTGTTCAGCAACCTGTCGTTTAGGACTACGAATTCTAGGCCTTTTTCCCTGAATCTTTCCTTGAAATTTCCTTGAAGAAATCAGATATTCTAACTTATCAGTACCTATCGTCCTATCTGGTATCGTGTCTCTACGCGCAACGTGGCCAAAGTATCCTATAACACGATGCAAGCAGATGGAACAGGAAAGCATATACTTGGCGTTAATTACAATTATTTGGTTTCTGAACTTGATGTTGACTTTCAAGTTTCTCCTTAGTCCTATTCTCATATTGTCTTTTATATACACATGTAGACAATTCAGTATCTTTGTCAACTCAAGTTCATAAATAAAGTTAATTATAGTGTAACTCTACAATAACCGAGCCAATCTCGTCTATAACCAATCGGACACTGCCACGGTATTGCCAAAATAAATTTTGAATGTTTTGATTCAACGCAAACACCATCATTGTTCCGGATTAAACCATAACCGCAATCACTAGCACTTTTAACTTCCGCCTCATCCGTTTCTTTTCCTTTACAATTGTCACACAATTTCCCATGATAATTAGGTTCTATTAATTCCACTTCATCTTTTGGGTGAGTGTTTTTGTCACTTTTTTCAGTTTCATTTATAGATTCGTTTCTTCTGGCATCAGCGTTATGCGCTACTGGATAATCACTTCTCATTTTATCAAATATATAAGTTTTGTATAACTCTAAAATATAACTGACAGTTTTAATGAGAACATTCGGTCGTTTTTCTACTTCTTTATTCAACTCTTTCTCATTACTGTTCGTTTTAAATGAGAACAGTTGTCTCACTAGAACGTCGGCTAAAATTTCGCTCCAAGACGGCATTTGAGTTGAATTTCTCGAATCGCGTTCTTGCAAACTTTGCAGTTTCCTCAGTAACATCATATGCCTTTCAGGTTCTTGAAAGCCCGAGTTTTTCACGTATAAGCAATTAGTTTCACTTATTATGATGAGGATACTGAATATAACTAAATTCATAATTTTTCTTTTGCTCTTTCCGACTATACGCACGGAATCAACGAACGTTGGAGCTGAACTTTACTAGATAACATTGATAAGGTGTGTAATTTGAAAAGTACAATCGCGTATAAAAGTCATAATTTTTCATTTAGAATCAATTACTTAATATTTAATGAAATTTTATATATGTACAAATTAATTTTGACTATAAAAGTATGCTGTATAAAGTACCTCTACGCTCCACCGCGCTGCTGGTGGCGGGGGTAGGGTATCGTTGCACACATTGCCCCCATAAATATTCCTACCCCTATGAGATAGATTAACGATTTTGAAATTTGCGAGCTGCCTCTGGATCAAAGTGGCAAAAGATAGTGCTTTGTGTCCTGTCTTAAATTAAATCTTAATACAGTATTGGACCTCCATCTGTAGAAGAAGAATACTCTTTGGCTAAATAAATCCTGCAATAACACGGATAAATTTTATCCATAAATATACAAACATAGAAATCTTCTATGAATCTTGAAAGCTAAGCTTAGGCATAAAACAGTATTATTTTCATTTGACTTTAAGGCTTAGAATTTATACAACGTTTCTAATGAAAAAAGTGTTTGGCGACCGGCCAAGTAAGTAGGTGCTAGCCAGTTATAATGTATATTCTCCGAACATTACGAGTGACGTTGCCACATAAATATGTTGCCAACATTTTACTAGCTATTTAACTCGTGTTTTATACTCCTCAAAATTTTAATGTTCCTTTTCTCAAGTAATAACTGTTTGAAATTTATATAGAGTGGCGGAAATTATTTTTCTTGGCTACAATCTTGCGCTATTAGGGTAAGCTATTTCATGCTGCATTACAAGGCATTCATTTATGTAAACCCGAGGATTAAATAACTTTAGAATTTATTTATGGTGCTGTAAACTGATGGACGTTAACCGCTGCATCGAGATTTTGGAAATTAGTTTATTAAAGTTAATTATGCCCTTTGATTGGTTACAATATTTTTTTGAGTTGAATTTCCACAGAACATAATGAATTTTTGGTAAACCACGTGGTATCCGGTTGAGTAGAATAGACCACCCTCATTTCTTATGGAGGTGTCGTAAATGACGACTAAGGTAAGTTTACCCGTCGTGTGGTATCCTGCTGAGTAGAATAGACCACCGTTATTTTTTACGGACGTGTCGTAAAAGTGACTAAAAATACGACTGAGGTAAGTTGATGTCAGGCAGGCGGCCGGTCGTAAAAACGCAGCCAAATCATGTGACAGCATGTTTATAACATATTGTGCCGTTCCCATTTAGAGTGGGATACGGGCAGGAAGATGATGACGGTGTGCCAACCCCTCTTAGAGTGGGATAAGGGCAGGAGGAAGTTGTAGGAATTTAAGTTTAAGTTTTCTTTATCATAAAAAGTAATAGTTTTTTACTCGACTGTACCTGATACGATAGGTAAAATGGAAGATTATCAAAAAGCAAATATTAACCGTGTGACGTTTAACTAACCGGACTATTATCGTGAAAACAAACGTTATCTGATACGGTGGAGTGGTTAAAAATGTACCAAGGACGTCTTGGAAAATCTCTAGCAGCTGTTTATTTTATACTAATCTTAGAGAGATAGATAGAGAGAGAGAGAGAGAATTTTTCTATATTTAGAATTTAAATTAATTTAAATTCAGAATATATTTTATTCAAGTAAACTTGTAAGCAAGAGCTTTTGAATCGTCAACTCTACTGCTGGTTCGGAAAGCTGAACGTACCGAAAAGAGCCAGCAAGAAACTCGGTGGTTAGATTTAGTCATTACTATCTTGTACAGGTGGTGTAATGACAAAGCTAAAATTTATTGTTGAATAATAAGTATAGAAAGAAAACCAAACCCAGAAATAACTTACATACTTTTGCATGCCGCAAAGCAGGAGCCGTAAGTTAGCGTCGGTTTCTACTTTGTCTATTTAATACATCACCTATTGTTTATTAATTATATTTTTATGTACTAAAATTAAGTTATTTAAGCAATTTAATATACTGTAAAGCAAATTCTACTAATATTATAAATGCTAAAGTTTTAGAGTATGGATGCATGTTTATTACTCTTTCACGGCGAATCCGCTAAACCAATATCGAAGAAATTTCGCACAATCATTCTTTATACACCGGGGTGACATATAGGCTATAGAAATCTTGTTTAGTCTGCAGTAATAGGATGCTATTGAAAAGCGCCATCAATTATAAACCTCTCAAGTGTTTTAATAAGCCATAAGTCCAAAATCAATAGAATCCGATCGCTCAGTAAAAAGTGCAAAATTCAATCAACTCTTAGATTGTTGTTTATATTGTCACTTGACACCCGGCGCGTGCTTTTTCTCTAAGCTTCCGAAGATCTTTGTCATTTATTAGAATAAACATCTTGTGTTGAGTGTCATAATTGCCTGGCAGTAATATCTATACTAATATATAAATCTCAAGTGTTTGTTTGTTTGAACGCGCTAATCTCAGGAACTACTAGACCGATTTTAAAAATTATTCCAGTATACGATAGTCTATACAATATTCAATGAATATTCTATGAATATACAATATTCAGTATAAGATAGACTATAAAACATCACGATAAAAAGAATAGGAGAGGAGCAGCAATATAAAATATTACGAAAACGGCAAAATTTGAAGCTCCTTAAACATCCTTGCGTGCACTAAATAAACGGTGAAAGTTATTAAAAAATCATGTATTACAAAATTGTTCCTCTCTAAAAGTTCTAAATAAAAGTCCGCGACAGCGTATGTCTTGCTTTTAAGGTTAACCCAATGTAACCATTTTTATGGTTATCAAAATACTATATTAAGGTTTTAATCTTTCTACGCGGGTGGAGCCGTTGGCGGTTGCTAGTGAAAATATCCATCGGATAGAGGTAAGCCACCAAAGACGTGGCAAGCATTTGGCCGATATTTTGTTTCACTATCATCGTGCGTTTTACTTAGACCTATAGTTAAGATATGTGAAATATCAGGAATGTGGTACATAAAAAGAATATTAGTCATCATCCTCCCTTATCCCACTCTAAGTGGGGTCGGCACAACGTGTTATAAACATGTTGTTACATGATTTGGCTGCGTTTTTACGACCGGCCGCCAGCCTGACGTCAACTTACCTTAGTCGTATTTTACGACACCTCGGTAAGAAAGAGGGTGGTCTATTCTACTAAACCGGATACCACACGGTGGGTCAATTTACCTTAGTCGCCTTTTACAACACTTCGTAAGAAATGAGGTTGGTCTATTCTACTAAACCGGATACCACACGTTGGGTCAACTTACTCTAGTCGCCTTTTACGACACCTCGGTAAGAAATGAGGTTGGTCTATTCTACTAAGCCGGATACCACACGGTGGGTACACTTACCTTAGGTGCGTTTTACGACACTTCGGTAAGAAATGAGGTTGATCTATTCTACTAAACTGGATACCATACGGTAGGTCAACTTACCTTAGTTGCGTTTTACGACACCTCGGTAAGAAATGAGGGTGGTACTATTCTATTCAGCCGGATACCACACGACGGGTCGTCTTACTCTAGTCGCCTTTTACGACACCTCAGTAAGAAATGAGGGTGGTACTATTCTATTCAGCCGGATACCACACGACGGGTTGTCTTACCTTAGTCGCCTTTTACGACACTTCGGTAAGAAATGAGGGTGGTACTATTCTATTCAGCCGGATACCACACGACGGGTCGTCTTACCTTAGTAGCCTTTTACGACACCTCAGTAAGAAATGACGTTAGTCTATTCTACTCAACCGGATACCACACGACTGGTCGTCTTACCTTAGTCGCCTTTTACGACACCTCAGTAAGAAATGAGGTTGATCTATTCTACTAAACCGGATACCATTCGGTAGGTCAACTTACCTTAGTCGCGTTTTACGACACCTCGGTAAGAAATGAGGTTGGTCTATTCTACTAAACCGGATACCACACGCTGGGTCAACTTACCTTAGTCGCCTTTTACGACACCTCGGTAAGAAATGAGGGTGGTACTATTCTATTCAGCCGGATACCACACAGCGTGTAGAAAGAATATTAGTATTACTAAAACAATATACAAACACACTGTCCAATTTCACGGCTCCGAAACACGCTCTCGCATGTCCTTTGAGCGCGCCGGGCGGTCCAGAAATATTTTTCCTTATTGAATCTGTATTCTCATAAGACAGGCTTATTGTGAAAAATGTTTCTGGCTCGCTTAACTACTGTGTTCGCACATACATAAGGGTGCTTCGTACTGCGCAAAGTCCACTCCAAATTACGTGTATGGGGTATTGTTGACGTAAGTAAGATGCGACAACCATGATGATAGTTAATGTATAGAACCGGCTATACTCACGTCTTATTCTATCGGGTTAGCCCGACTAGTTTCGAACCCATCCGGGGCTCTTATTCATGAGCTCTTTACACGATGTTATCGCGGCGGGAACTGCGTCCCGCAGCTCGCTGGGCGCGACTCGTGGGTGGCGGGGGTGCGGGGGGACACGGTGGCGGCGGTGGCCGCGCCTGTTCCAAGTGTTCCCTGTCGCTCTGGTCTTCGTCATCGCATGCACGGATGAAGTTTGTGCACGCGACGCTTACGGTGTCGGGTTCAAAGCGGTCTTTATATGAACCGGTAGTATAGCCGGTTCTATACATTAACTATGAATACTACTCACGATAGTTTAAATTAAAAAAAAAAACCATGATGATGTTATATGGAGTAGAAAAAATCGATTAATAAATAATAGATTTATAAAAATAAATCGATTTTTTCTGTTTGTTTTTATTATTAATAATTAATACAAAAAACGCTAATTAAAGTGGACAACTACCAAGAGATAATAACAGATGCGCTGTTTGTTAAAATTTGATTAAAATGTGTAGTTTGGCTACATTGCTTTTATCCAAAAATGCGTAACTTATCTTAAAAAGCAAAAAAAGAGTGAAAAAAGAAACAGGGAGTATAAAAATAATTGTATTTTTAAATTGATTTTTGTTAAATAATAATCGATTATAAAAAATCGATTATTTGATGTTTTTTTCACATCCTTAGCATGTAGAGTAGTAAAGAGCATACTCTTTCTTACCGAGGTATCGTAAAAGACGACCAAGGTAAGTTGACCCGCCGTGTGGTATCTGCCTAAGTAGAATAGACGTAAAACTTAACACGAAGATAAAATTGTTGACGCCGTCAGGAGATTGGAAATCGTTAATTGGGAGATTTTTCGCCTTTGATTTCACGACGAAGTGTGGAAATGTAGCGATATTCGGCGGGTCTTTTAATAATTTTCTTCTAATAATTAAACATTTCAATCCGCCGTGTGGTATCCGGCTGAGTAAAATAGACTAACCTCATTTCTTACCGAGGTGTCGTAAAAGGCCACTAAGGTAAGTTGACCCACCGTGTGGTATCCGGTTTAGTAGAATAGACCACCCTTATTTCTTTCCGAGGTGTCGTAAAATACAACTAAGGTAAGTAGGTAGGGTAGGCGACTCGTCGTAAAATACGTAGCCAAATCATGTGACGACATCTTTAATATTTAAATGAGTTAATCTTGTGTGTATGTATATTTTCGGAACGGCTCTAACGATTTTCCTGAAATTCAGCATGCAGGAGGTTTTGGGGGAGAAAAAGCGATCTAGCGAGGTTTTATTTAAAAAAATCATTTTATCGTTGTTTTTGGGCATTACAAAAAAATACTACAATTTACATTGAATATATAAAACACTATTTGTATCTTTAATTGTGAAGTCAACGTAGCTTATTCGCGGAACGGTTGGTCTTGAGAAATCAAAATAGTGTTGTGGAGTGGAAACTTTCTTTTTTTTTTCAGGAAATCCCATGGGTCGTCAGCGTCCGATGGGGACGAGCGGCGGGTATGTCGGACTCGCACCGTCTAAAAACCTGACAGTGCTCTACCACGCTGCTGGTGGCGGGGACAGGGTACTACTGGACACATTACCCCCATCCAACAGCAACTTTGAACCCCAGAGTGCGCCACCTCTACCTCGAAGCCTTTCTTAAAGTGGCCCCTTCCTCCGCTAATCGATCGGGAGCACCAGATGCACTAGAAATGCGGACTAGAAAGTACCTTTAACAAATGTGTATTCAGCCGTGGCTTCTCGCCATACTCCCGACGCCATGATGACTAATCGTCACACTATTAGCCCTCCACTACACGTCGCCCTAAGCCGTGGTCCGGCCTCACAGGAGGCACCCTTAGGACGACGCTAGTAGAGCTTCTGCGCTCTACTCTACGCAATTCGCAACTTCGGCGATGCTTCTTGGCTCGCCCATATAGTCAATTCGAGAAAAAAAAGTTCATCATTATCTTCCTGCCCTTATCCCAGTCTAAGTGGGGTCGGCACAACATGTTATAAACATGCTGTCACATGATTTGGCTGCGTTTTTACGACCGGCCGCCTGCCTGTCGTCAACTTACCTTAGTCGCCTTTTACGACACCTCGGTAAGAAAGAGGGTGGTCTATTCTACTAAACCGGATTCCACACGGTGGGTCAACTTACGTTAGTCGCCTTTTACGACGACACCTCGGTAAGAAATGAGGTTGGTCTATTCTACTCAGCCGGATACCACACGGCTTTTACGACAACTCGGTAAGAAATGAGGGTGGTTCTATTCTATTCAGCCGGATACCACACGGTGTCCGAGAAAAAAAAAAGAAAAAAAATAAGTATTTGGTTTTTTTTGCCTTAAATTGCCACTTCAGATACGGTGGTAAAACGCAAACCGGATATCGTAAAAAACAAGTATTTTACAAACAGTACTGCATTGTAGGTAGTTTTCCGTGCGGTGTGTAGTCAGGCATGAAATCGAGCCGGACGGGTCGACAATTTCGTTGTTAAGGCTGTATGAGACGACATTCAAAAACCGCGCGTTTTTGTGTGATATATATGTCGAACTTGTGTATTAGATCGGTTATTAACGGTTATTAGTCGATATTTATCTCATGTTTATAGAGGTTTAAATATTTAAATGAGTTAATCTTGTCTATATATTTTCTAACTCTTGGACACGCCTCCAACGAATTTCATCAAATTCAGCAGGTTTTGGGGGAAAAAAAGTTAGGTTTCTTTAAAAAAAATATGTTATCCCTGTTTTCGGGCATTGGAAAAAATGCTAAAATTTTAAATTAAGAGAATATGAAATTTAAGCTGTCAGACGTAATGCTGTGATAGCCCAATGGGTTAGTTAGTTCGGAAGTAGTGGCACCGAAGCGTGTAAGGAACAAGAAGATAAAGATGACAGAACGGTTAGACGATAACAATGTGATAGCTTCACATACTCGTATAGTAAAATAATAAGCACAATTCTGTTAAAAACCAAAATAAATTTAATCTAACATACTGCCTAGACATTACTAATCGCACAACCATAGGGATAAGTTACTGAAGTTCCAGGTCACTACCACAATAGATATTATGGTACCATAATGGTATAATGGGGATATCCCTATTATTTATTTATTTATTATAAAATCACTCCGTTGGCGTAGGTATCATTGACTCTGCTCTCAGCTCCAGGGGTTGTGGTTTATATTAATAGAGACAACAATTTCTAGCAACAATGTCTTTGTCTGTCACCCATAACACAAGTATTAAGTTACTTTGGGGACGGACTATCGTGTGTGGAATTGTAATATAAAGACTTAAATATATTTATCATCATCTTCCTGCCTTATCCCACTCTAAGTGGGGTCGGCACAACATGTTAGAAACATGTTGTCACATGATTTGGCTGCGTTTTTACGACCGGCCGCCTGCCTGACGTCAACTTATCTCGTATTTTACGACACCTCGATAAGAAAGAGGGTGGTCTATTTTACTCAGCCGGATACCACACGGCGGGTTGACTTACCTTAGTCGCCTTTTAAGACACCTCGGTAAGAAAAGAGGGTGGTACTATTCTATTCAGCTGGATACCACACGGCGTGAGTTTAATATATTTATATCCTTACGTAAAAAATGAGAAACTATTGAATTGTTGCGTTTTTTAACATCTGACAACACCTTTATGCAGTTACGAACGAAAGATGAGTTCATTACATGGAGAATTATCTCTGTGTTGTATGTTTTAAAGGAATCAAGCGGGAAATTGGCTATCAGTTTAAAAGGATCGCTGGTTCGATTTTTCTCGGATATATTGAGCTTTTGTGTACCTGTGTGTACTGTTACTTGAGATTAATAAATAAATATATGGGACACTTACTGGATTCTTCCTTGCAAGGTTTTTAGCTCGATTCTTTTTGAGCTTTAACAGTAAGTAAGTAGCGGCCTGTTACTATCCCCCTGCTGGGCATAGGCCTCTTCTCTCCGTTATTGGAGAGAAGGATTGGAGCTAAGACCTACCACGCTGCTCCAATGCGGATTGGTAGGTTACACATATCTCCAGAATTCTCTAGAGATATGTAGGTTTCCTCAAGATGTCTTCCTTCACCGAAAAGCGTGTGATAAATTGCAATTATCAATTAGACACATAAGTTTTAATAGAAAAACTCATTGGTGTCTGCCCGGGTTTGAACCCATGATCGTCTCTAGAGATTCACACGGTCGCACCGCTAGGCCATCACAGCTTTAACAGTAACCTAAGTAATTTATAGAACTTGGCGTAACTTTGCGGAGGTTTATAATACAAAATTAATGAAATCACTATTTTACTATAATTCGCTATAAAAGAAAATATGTGTAATGCTAAATGTAGAGTGTACAATTCCGATACATGCAGAATTTTCAACAATACAAGCACTGCATCCATTCACTACCACATTACCATGCCATTGCCATACCATTCAACAATCGATACGTTTTAGGAACTTACCTATGAACTAATTACTTTAGTTTTATAATTTAGTCGACCAGATATGAAAATCATCTTCCTGCCCTTATCCCACTCTTAGTGGGGTCGGCACAACATGCCATAAACATGTTGTCACATGATTTGGCTGCGTTTTTACAACCGGCCGCCTGCCTGACGTCAACTTACCTCAGTCGTATTTTACGTACCTCGGTAAGAAAGAGGGTGGTCTATTCTACTAAACCGGATACCACACGGTGGGTCAACTTACCTTAGTCGCCTTTTACAACACATCGGTAAGAAATTTATAGAATTAGGCGTTACTTTGCGGAGATCCATAATACAAAAGTAATAATAAAATTTATTTTGCTTTTCATCGCGGATTATAGCAAAATAATTTTATTATTACTTTTGTACATCGGTAAGAATTGAGGTTGGTCTATTCTACTCAGCCGGATACCACACGGCGGGTAAACTTACCTTAGTCGCCTTTTACGACACCTCGGTAATAAATGAGGGTGATACTATTCTATTCAGCCGAATACCACACGGCGTTCGACCAGATATGAACAATTTATAAAAATCTTGATGCTGCGATGACCGGTATGTTTGACTTCTAATGCGACTCTTGTAATATGATTGTGTCTTGTTTTAGTTTGAAAATAAAGTTGAGATTTACTTGAGATAAATAAATGTTTTTAATCCGTTTAACCTACATTTTTTCAGTCTATACAAAATTGTCGTGACCCTTAAAAAGGTCAACTTTTTCCTTTGGCAGGCCGCGTTAGTGACCACAAATTACCGTTGCCCTTACTAAAACTGTCAAACAAAACTTTGTTACCTTAATGGTGCACGGGTCGAATAGTGTAAGAGCCGATGGTAAAATTCGACAGGATAGATATAAATCACCCGTGGCATATAAATACCAGAATAAGTTATTTTATTCATTACTAGTAATCGGCAGCGGCTCTGCCCGTAAAGCACGTAATATAGTCTAAAAGTAATGAGAATATTATTTTGCTATAATCCGCGATAAAAGAAAATATATGTAATGCAAAATGTAGAGTGTACTATTCGTTCTCATACCTGATACATGCAGAATTTGTAAGAACTCATGCACTACCCGACACCGATGACACAACAATACACAAGCACTGCACACATTCACCACCACAATATCTACAATTGTTTCGCCCCGTAACCGAAGCATCGTCAGGAGATAGACTCCATGACAAAATCGCAAGGTGAAGCATTACCCAAGCAAGCTGAGTTATATAGTCACGAGTTAAGCCCCCCACTATTTAGTTGACTTTATCTTTGAACACGTGTTGTGAACACCTTTGATAACCATAAAAATGGTTACAGTGGGTTAACTTTAAAAGCTAGACATATGTTGTCGCGGACTTTTATTAAGAACTGTTACAGGGGAAACAATTTTGTAATACATGATTGTTGAATAACTATTACCGTTTACTCAGCGCACACAAGGAAACATTTTAATTTTGCCGTTTTCGTACTATTTTTTATTGCTACTCCTCTCCTATTCATCTAAGCGTGTTGTTATATTGTTACACTCAAATAATTTTTCAAATCGTTTCAGTAGTTCCTGAGATTAGCGCGTTCAAACAATAAAACAAACAAATAAACTCTTCAGCTTTATATATTAGTATAGATATAAAATTTTTGAATTTAAACTATCGTGAGTGGAATTAATAATTAATGTATAGAAACCGGCTATACTCACGTGTTATTCTATCGGGTTAGCCCGACTAGTTTCAAGCCTATATGGGGCTCTTATTCATGAGCTCTTTACGCGGCGGGAACTGCGTGTAGCAGCTCACAGGGCGTGACTCGAGAGTGGTTGGAGGGACGGCAGCGGCCCCGTATGGGCTCGAAACTAGTCGGGCTCATCCGATAAAATAACACGTGAGTATACCCGGTTTCTATACATTAGATATAAAATTTGACTGAATAGTCTGAATATGACTGGCCCGTTGGAGCAGTGGGTAGTGACCCTGCCTTCAGCTCCGCGGGTCGCGGGTTCGATTCCCGCCGAGGGCCAACATTTTCTATAAATGAATCTGTTGGTCTTTGAGCCTGGGTGTATATTTGTATTTAAGTATGTATTTAAAAAATATATAAGTATATATTCACCAGTTGTCTGTCACCCATAACACAAGTATTAAGTTACTTACTTTGGGGACGGACGACCGTGTGTGTAAGTGTCCCTCATATTTATTTATTTTTATTTATAGTATACTGTGAACTATAGACTGGCATACCCCCATTATAATTCACTGTCTCTTGAACTATAAGCTTTAGGCGAATATAACATAAGCGAGTTATAGTGAGATGGCGATTTCACTAATGACCGAATGTATACCGGTAAACTGTAATGAGTTGAGGAAAAATAGTTTATACTTCACGCCGGAACGGTTAACTTTGAAACTGGTTCATTTAACTTGACGACTCGTCTGGAAATGTCGGCAAAACTTTGTAACAGTATTCGGAAATAATATCAAATATGTACATTCTTCACGGGTTCAAACCCGGGCAGACACCAATGAGTTTTTCTCTTAAAAACTTATGTGTCTAATTGATAATTGCAATTTATCACACGCTTTTCGGTGAAGGAAAACATCGTGAGGAAACCTGCATATCTCCAGAGAATTCTGGAGGTATGTGTAATCTACCAATCCGCATTGGAGCAGCGTGGTAGGTCTTAGCTCCAATCCTTCTCTCCAAAAATGGAGAGAAGAGGCCTATTCTCAGCAGTGTGATAGTAACAGGCCGTTACTTACTTTTACATTCTGCCCTTATCCCACTTTAAGTGTGGTTAACACATGTTACAAACATTTTAGGGCTGCCTATCGTCAACTTACCATAGTTGCCCTTTGCGACATCTCGGTAAGAAAGAGGATGGTCTATTCTACTCAGCTGGGTACCACAAGGCGAATCACAGTACCTTAGTCGCCTTTTACGACACCTCGGTAAGAAAGCGGATGGTCTATTCTACTCAGCTGAATACCACACGGAGAGTCAACTTACCTTAGTCGCCTTTTACGATATCTTAGTAAGAAATGAGGGTGGCCTATTCTGCTCAGCCGGATACCACACGTCGGGTTGACTTAACTTAGTCGCCTTATATTACACCTCGGTAAGAAATGAGGGTGATCTATTCTACTCTGCCGGATACCACATGTAAGTCTATTTACCTTAGTCGCCTTTTACGACACCTCGGTAAGAAAGAGGTTAGTCTATTCTACTCAACCGGATACCACATGGCGGGTTGACTTACCTTAGTCGCCTTATATTACACCTCGGTAAGAAATGAGGGTGATCTATTCTACACTGCCGGATACCACATGGAAGTCTATTTACCTTAGTGGCCTTTTACGACACCTCGGTAAGAAAGAGGTTAGTCTATTCTACTCAGCCGGATACCACATGGCGGGTTGACTTACCTTAGTCGCCTTTTACGACACCTCGGTAAGAAAGAGGTTAGTCCATTCTACTCAGCCGGATACCACATGGTGGGTCGACTTACCTTAGTCGCCTTTTACGATACCTCGGTAAGAAAGAGGTTAGTCTATTCTACTCAGCCGGATACCACATGGTGGGTCGACTTACCTTAGTCGCCTTTTACGACACCTCGGTAAGAAAGAGGTTAGTCCATTCTACTCAGCCGGATACCACATGGTGGGACGACTTACCTTAGTCGCCTTTTACGATACCTCGGTAAGAAAGAGGTTAGTCTATTCTACTCAGCCGGATACCACATGGTGGGTCGACTTACCTTAGTCGCCTTTTACGACACCTCAGTAAGAAATGAGGGTGGTACTATTCTATTCAGCCGGATACCACACGGAGCTGGTATCTTGCTAAGTAGAAAATATAAAGGAAAAATATAGTTGTTACACAAGTTATACATAAAACATAAAACAACTTAAAATATCCCCTTACATCTGTATTACATAAATCGCGGAAACAAAGGGCTGGAGGTCAACAGGGCTGTAACGGCTCGCCCCGAAATGATTAATCGCACAGTGGAGAATAAGCGGACATTAAAGTACGGCTTTGAGCCCCCGCTTTCCAATACATCATATTTTTATATCCCCTGCTGTCGCGACAATTTAGTGGGATAAGGAAATGATACATTAAAGAACGGATGCTGTGCTTGAAAATGATAAATATTTTTTTTAGAGAGTTTACTTACAAGAACCTAGTGTAATATCCGGCTGGTACTCTTACCTTAGTCGCCCTTTCCAGTCCATTTTTATTAGAGCAGATTTTTAATGCCGGAAATCAAGGATAATATAATACCTTTTTTTTAAATGAAAAGCTAGTTAGATCTTATCCGAAACACCCTAAATGTTGAATTGCATGAAAATCGTTGGAGATATTTCCAAAATTCATAAACATATATGTAAAGAAAACCATATGGTTTTATTTAGTTATATTTTCTTTTTTTGATATTGTGTCAGCGGATGGTCAAAGAGACTTTTAATTAAATTCGTTAGGAAAATTATTTTATTTTATTATATTTTATTGTTTATAGTTTATTTAGAAGATAGACCCGAAAATAAGGGCTTTAAATGTTGTTTCTTTTATTTACAGGTAAATACATATTTATTTTATAATTTTATATTAATAGGTAATTTTGTAAATTCGTAGATTTAATAAATAAACTTTTATTTACAGAAACGCAATTAAGTCTTTGTTTTTCGAATGAAAATAAATAATATCATTATATATATATGTTTCCTAGATACCGAATATATACATACAAGATTAACTCATTTAAATATTAAAGATATTATATATATACTGGACTGGCCCGTTGGAGCAATGGGTAGTGACCCTGCCCTGTATTTAAAAAATATATAAGTATATATTCAACAGTTGTCTGTCTACCATAACACAAGTATTAAGTTACTTACTTCGGGGACAGACGACCGTGTGTGTAATTGTCAAAAAAAAAGCTATTTTAAATTTAAAAAAATAGGCATCCGCTACAAAGTACATATACAAGATTAATTCATTTAAATATTAAAGATTAGAGTTAGTATCATTGTTAGAATGTATAAAATTACAGCCAATTGTCAAATTACACAGCAATTTGTACCATCACCGTACACCATAAAAACCCGTCACCTAGATTGGGCTATAAAACCATAATTTCACTCGCTCTTCTATAAAACGTCTCAACCCTTCGGTAAATACATAGGAAGATAAAGTTACATCGAGCCAACAGTTTAACGTCGGCCGTAAAATTCGGCGTTCATTTTACAAGTTAGTGTTACAAGTCCTCTGGGATTTGAGTCGTCATCAAAAATTAAAGCTACGATGTAATCGGAAAGGCAAACTTAGGATTGTTGACTTTACTTTACGAGGGATTTAAGGGGAAAATGTATTTTGCGCCAATCGGCAAGATAGTTGCTAATATCATCCTCTTGCTCTTATCCCACTCTAAGTGGGACGTGTGTTCGTGTTTCTTTATTGCATATTTTTATATAAACATAATCATAAATATACATTTTTTTCCTTTTCCGCTGAATGAATTATTTTATAAATATATATGCCCGGATTAAAAAACTTGGAACCCTAGTTAAAAAATCTAAGATTTATAGTTATATGGCCTTATACCACTCAAAGTGGGGTCGGCACAACATGTTACATGATTTGGCTACGTATTTTACGACCGGCCGCCTGCCGTCAAATTATCATAGTCGTATTTTACGAAACGTCGGTAAGAAAGACGGTGGTCTATACTACTCAATTAATTATTTTATTTTAAGTTAAAAAAGCAATTAAAAAAATTTAGAGAGAAAATAAGGCTGACGATATTTGGAGCTCGAACCCGGGTATTTTCGCTTCTTTACTCCACCCGTTCCCAAATAGGCTATTAGAACTTAACAAATGACAACAAAATTAACCTTTGTATTCCATTTATGTTTTTTTAATACACAACACAGGGATAAAACCAAATCTTTCATGAAACCTAGCTAGATCGAATTATTGCTTCGATAAAATTACGGTAAGACGAACAGGAGAGGAGC
The DNA here is from genome assembly GCA_029227775.1 of Morpho helenor. Classification (NCBI taxonomy): domain Eukaryota; kingdom Metazoa; phylum Arthropoda; class Insecta; order Lepidoptera; family Nymphalidae; genus Morpho; species Morpho helenor. The sequence goes on along the minus strand of JARGCU010000020.1, from coordinate 15,895,347 downwards.
AGTAATAAAAAATATTACGAAAACGGTAAAAAATTGATAAATTTAAAATAAAAGCTTTCCTTGCGTTCGCTAAGTAAACGGTGAAAGTTATTTATAAATCATGTAAAACGAAATTGTTTCCCTCTAAACGTTCTAAATAAAAGTCTGCGACAGCATATGTATAGCTTTTAAGGTTAACCCACTTAAACCATTTTTATGGTTATCAAAAGACTATATTACGGTTTTAATCTTGCCACGGGAGGGCGGAGCCGCTGGCGATTGCTAGTAATAAATATACAAGATTCATTTAAATAATTTAATTTAAAAACAATAATGAAAAAAAATATTTTTTGTTGCCATAATCCGCGATAAGACTCATTTATATATTACGGAAGAGGCTCGACGCGATCAGTTTTTAAAAGTGTGACGCCAGTATCGCTGACGTCACGCGCAGGGTTATCCCCCATAATTGGTGATCAATATAAACAGCGAAGATAATTTTGACAAACTTTTATTTCCAATAGTTCCGTACGCTACGGCGGTCCGAGACAGAATAATCTCCCGAGCTGGCGCGCGCTCGGCTTTTATAGAAAAACTGGGTGTGTCATTCGATTGAACAAACTACCCACCCTTTCAACTAAAACTATTCTTTACATACAAAGAAATGTTCTTAATTTTAAAATGAAATGTTTAAATTTATTACAATGTAACTTGTAAATATTAATTCTGAAGTCTGAACACGTGGTAAAAATATTAACCACGTGTTTTTATTTTAGTAATGAAGGTATTTATCGACAAATTAAACATCATAGTAACAATCTAAATCAAATGGCGTGATGTTGATATTCAAAGTACGGCTACCCGCCGACATATATTAAAGACTAGCTTTTAACGTGGACGGTTGTAGCGTGATAGGTTGATCATAGATGGCGCTTTTTAATGTCATCCTATTCCTCTAGAATTAATAGGATTTCCATAGCCTATATGTTTCCTCGGTATATGAGGAATAATTGTGCAAAATTCATCTATATTGTTTCAGCGTATTTGCCGTGAAAGTGTAACAAAATACATCCATACTCACAAACTTTAACATTTATTAAAGGATTTACTATATTGATGGTCTGAGTTTGTCTGTCATTGAAATAAAATTTTCACTTTGTAAGCTTATATCCGGTCAAGATTATGTATGTCGACGCATCTCACGCATAAGGTGAAACTCGCACCGCATAGTAATTATATGGATGGCCTGAAGGCGTTACGGATTTCCCGCGGGAAATTACATTTGTATTTGTCCCCCATGTAGTTATTACACTGATGCGTGGGAACGGAATATAAAGGAGCTTCTATGAAAAGATAGAGTGAGGTCAACAATATAACATCAGAATGAAAATAGATAAAACCCTCCTAAATTTTATATACACTAGAAAAACAAATACACTAAGAACACTTAAAAACACTATGAATATTGATTTTCTTGTTACAGAAAAAAATATGATTTATGTTTATTCTATATGTCATCGTTCTCCTGCCCTTATCCAACTCTAAGCATGTTGTTACATGTTCTGGCTAGTTATTTTACGACTAGCTGCCTACCTGACGTCTACTTACATTAGTCGCCTTTTATGACAAATCGATAAAAATTAGGGTGGTCTATTCTACTCAGTCGGTACTACACGTTGGGTCGACTTACTTTAGTCGCCTATCACGCCTATCATCTCTGTAACAAATGAGGGTTGTCTATGCTATTCAGCCGGATACCACACGGCTGGTATGTTACTCCAGTGTAAAATCTTTAATTTTGTCAATTTTCATCAATATTGGTCTAGCTCGTAAAATTAAGACAGACAGTCTTTCGCATTTATAATATAATTATGGATTTAGAAATCAGTTTTTAGTCTCCTTTGCAAAAATATTGAGCTAAAAGCTTTTGAGTTAAAATTAAGTTACAGACTAGAAAATATTTGTTAAGTAGGTAATTATATATTAGTTGTATCTTTATTCATATATTTATTTAACAAAAACTAATTAATAGTTTAAATCCTCCTCCTCGAGTCGTCTTCCTCAATGCTGAGGGTCGTGACCCCCACTACGGATCACTTTGGTGCGAACTATGTTGCGCCAACGGGGTCTGTTGTTCGCAGCGTGAATGGCCTCATACATCTTGCTGTCGAGTGTGGTGCGGATTTGATCAGTCCAGCGCATTGGACTTCGACCTCGTGGTCTCTTCCCCTGGATTTTGCCGGTGATGACCATCTTTTCAATAGTTTAAATAGTTAAATTTATATGAATTTAAATAATTACCTTTATCTATAGTGCATCTTTTTTTTTCTAAAGTGTGTGTTTTCCGAATCTCGGTAACGATTTTCCTGAAATTCAGCATGTAGGGTGTTTTGGGGGAAAAAAATCGATCTAGCTAGGTTTTTATAAAAATGATTTTATCCCTGTTTTTGGGCATTAAAAAATACTAAAATTTGTATTGAATTGAATTTTTGCCATTAACGGTCAAGTCAGCGTGGTTTATTCGGGGAACGGGTGGTCGCGAGAAATGAAAATACCTAGGATCGAACTCCACCTACACTTGAAGTTTCTTTTTGTTAGCTGTGATGGCCTAGCGGTGGGACCGTGTGAATCTCTAGAGACGAGCATGGGTTCAAACCCGGGCAGACAACAATGAGTTTTTCTATTTAAAAAAATACTTATGTGTCTAATTGATAATTGCAATTTATCACACGCTTTTCGGTGAAGGAAAACATCGTGAGGAAACCTGCATATCTCTAGAGAATTCTGGAGATATGTGTAACCTACCAATCCGCATTGGAGCAGCGTGGTAGGCATTAGCTCCAACCCTTCACTCCAAAAACGGAGAGAGGAGGCCTATGCCCAGCAGTGGGATAGTAACAGGCCGTTACTTACTTTATCTATAGTGCACCTTTTTTTGTCTAAAGTGTGCAAATATTAATCTATGTACATAGTTTTTCGTTAATTTTCTTTTTCTATCTTTCTATATTACCCGTATTTCACTTCTTGTTCTTTTCCTTCTGTTACTCAAAGGTTGACTGGAAGAGATTCCTTTTAGGAATAATTACATCTTTGTACATGTGCTATTTTACTTTTTTTTTTTCTATATATTTATATATGTGCTATAAAGGAATAAATAAATATTATGTAATAATGTGCATATCGTTTTGTGTATCATTATTCTTCATTTGTTTTTAATGAAAAAAGGCTAACAATATTAGCATTTAGACGAGACACATATTCCGAAAGATTTCTTAATTATAATTAATGGTCTCTATAAACAACTTTTCCCCGCCTCCCAAAACAACCGTCAATTTCGTGGTTGAATGTTTTCGAATTTACAAATTATATTATAATAATATTAAAGGGATAATGAAATCCCTTTATTTTCAGTCTAAGAATTTATGCGCTGGCAAATTTATTAATTAAGGAATCCTTGTAATCCAGTGGTTCTGAAAGTTACCGATAACTGTTTTTTTTGCGCTTATAATCTATACTAATTTATAAAGTTGAAGAGTTTGTTTGTTTGATTGTTTGATCTTAGAAACTACTGGATCGATTTGAATAATTATTTCAGTGTAAAATAGTCCATTTATCGAGGAAGGCTATATAGGCTATATAACATTATGGTAAGATGAATAGGAAAAGAGCAGCAACAAAAAATAGTACGAAAACGGCAAAATTTAAATCTTTCCATGCGTTAACGGTGATAGTAATACAAAAATCAAAACAAAATTGTTCCCCTCTAAAAGTTCTAAATAAAAGTCCGCGACAGTATATTTCTAGCTTTTAAGGTTAACCCACTTTAACCATTTTTATGGTTTTCAAAAGACTTCTAATCTTTCCACGCCGGCGGAGCCGCTGGCGATTACTTGTATAGAATAATTTGACATGCCCTGTGGTATCCGGCTGAGTAGAATAGACCAGCCTCATTTCTTACTAAAATGTCGTAATTGGCGACTAAAGTAAGCTGACCCACCATGTCGTATCCGATTGAGTAGAATAGACCACTCTCTATTTTACTGAGGTGTCGTAAAATAAGACTTAGGTAAGTTGACATCAGGCAGGCGGCCGGTCGTAAAATCCGCAGCTGACCCTACTTGAGGAGTGGGATAAGGGCAGGACGATGGATATAAAATATTTAAGAGTCGATTTTCATATAACACTTCCGAAACTCAAGGGTGGTCTATTCTACCCTGCCGGATAACACATGGCGTGTCGACTTACCTGTCGCCTTTTACCACACCTCGGTAATAAATAAGGGTGGTCTTTTCGACTCAGCCAGATAAGATACGGCGGGTCGACTTACCTTAGGCGCCTTTTACGACACCTCTGTAAGAAATGCGGGGTGTCTATACTACTCAGCCGGATAACACACGGCGGGTCGACTTACCTTAGTCGTCTTTTACACCGACTCGGCAAGAAATGCGGGGTGTCTATTCTACTCAGCCGGATAACACACGGCGGGTCGACTTACCTTAGTCGCCTTTTATAACACCTCTGTAAGAAATTCGGGATGTCTATACTACTCAGCCGGATAACACACGGCGGGTCGACTAACCTTAGTCGTCTTTTACAACACCTCTGTAAGAAATGCGGGGTGTCTATACTACTCAGCCGGATAACACACGGCGGGTCAACTTACCTTAGTCGCCTTTTACAACACCTCGGTAAGAAATGCGGGGTGTCTATACTACTCAGCCGGATAACACACGGCGGGTCGAATTACCTTAGGCGCCTTTTACGACACCTCGGTAAGAAATGAGGTTGGTCTATTCTATTTAGCCAGATACCACACGGCGTTGACTTTTAAATATTTTAATTCGTCAAAAAAGACGCAGCATAATGTATTTAAGTAAATTTAAATGTAATAAATGGCGTTTTTAGATAAATACATCACATGACACCTTCGTAAAGTGGGTATTAACACGTCAAGTTGCCTCGCTGAAATGTTTGCGAATTCATAAACAAGACCGCTTAATTTTCATTGTGAGAAATTGCACCCTAGCGTATTTATTAATTAAACATAGAGGCAGATATAAAATTGTAATAATTGAAAGCATATTTCAATCTGAAATGAAATCAAGAAAACTTGATGTTTTTAGCCGATGGCTTTTGTCAAAAAATCAGCCACTTTTTGGTTTTTTATATAATCGCATCGTTTGCAATTTTATCGTCGAGTCTATCTCCTGACGGTCCTTCTGTGACGGGCGAAATGGTTCTTGAAATTGTGGTAGTGAATGTTGTGTTTTTCGTGGTCGTTAGTTCATGAGTTATTACGAATTCTGTATATATCACGTATGAGAACAAACAGTACACTCTAAATTTAAGATTACATATATTTTCTTTCATCGCGGACTATACCAAAATAATATTTTCATTACTTTTGTATTATCTAAACTTTAAATTCGTAAACTTTAAAACATGACGAAATAAATAAATAAATATATGGGACACTTACACACACGGTCGTCCGTCCCCAAAGTAACTTAATACTTGTGTTATGGGTGACAGACAACTGGTGAATATATACTTGTATATAATTTTTAAATACGTACTTAAATACAAATATACACCCAGGCTCAAAGACTAACAAATTCATTTATAGAAAATGTTGGTCCTCGGCGGGAATGGAACCCGCGACCCGCGGAGCTGAAGGCAGGTTCCTACCCACTGCGCCAACGGGCTAGTCAAAAAAAATTAATAATGACAATATTTAGACCATGTTAAATATTTTATAAGAATGTACTGTTATTACATACGAATATTTTAGCGATACCAAATTACGTCATTATAACTTACTTTATCTTTATTGCATATTTTTATCTTTTATTCATAAATACCATATCCACACTTTTAATGTGAATATTGTTAAGAAAAATTTACCAAGGTTTTCCCTTTTTGTTTGTTTGTTTGTTTGTTTCTTTGTTTGTTTGTTTGTTTGTAATCTCTTTATTGCATTATAAAAATTAAAATTGCATTATTAACTTGTCTGGATTAAGAAATAGGAATCATAGTTTTAAAAAATACACTATTTATAGTTATATCATCATCATTTTCTTGCCCTTATCCCACTCTAATTGGGGTCGGCGCAACATGTTTTAAGCACGTTGTAACAATTTGGCTAGTTATTTTACGATCGGCCGATTGCCTGGCGGCAGCTTACCATGTTACTTACCATCACATTTTACAAAATCTCGGTAAGAAATGAGGGTAGTCTAATCTACTCAGCTATATACTACACGGCGGATCAACATAACTTAGCCATCGACGACACCTCGGTAAGAAATGATGGTGGTCTATTCTACTCAGCCGGATACCACACGGCGGGTCGAGTTACCTTAGGCGACTTTTATGAGTACGAGACCACGGTAAGAAAGATAGTGGTTTATTCTACTCAGGCGGATACCACGCGAATAGTTGACTTATCTTAGCAGCCTTTTACAACACCTCAGTAAGTAAGAGGGTGGTGTATTCTACTCAGCTGGATACCACACGGCGGGTAAACTTATCTAAAATATTGATATTGACATAGTTTGAGAAGCACAGTCACAAATTATTGTGCGGTAAAGGTGTGAATTGGAATATAATTTTACTCGAACGCGCTCAACACCGAATGTCATCAAAGTTGGCCGAGAAATTAATGTGGTTCAATTATTAACTTAACTCTTGATACTCCCTTCCTGTTTTGCTAATTACGAGATAATTTTAAGGACAAGGTGATATAACTTGTATATTTTTGCCGTAAAAAAATATAGAATATAAATAAAATATAAATAGAATATATAGTAATATAGACCACCCTCTCTCTTACTTCTCTCTCTTTCTTGTACACTACTTTTCAAAACAAGTAAAAAAACAAAGAAAAAGAAAGTAGGAATCTTTTCTAGACAACCAGGTTGTCTAGTCTAAAAAAATTCTGTATGTTGTGCAAGGATAAGGAATATTATTCACATCAAAACGAAAATATACATATTTAATTTAAATTAAAATATTAAGGAACGTACAAGTCATATCAAAATAATATTTAAAAAAACCTTTTTTACAAGCACTTTTAATCGTCAACTTTACTGCTGGTTCGGAAAGCTTTTCCTACCAAGAAGAACCAGTAAGAAACTCGGCCTATTAAACATTTTAAATTGAAATTAATTAACCGCAGTCTGTGCAATTAAGCTGTGATGGCCTAGCGGTGCGACCGTGTGAATCTCTAGAGACGATCATGGGTTCAAACCCGGGCAGACACCAATGAGTTTTTCTATTAAAAACTTATGTGTCTAATTGATAATTGCAATTTATCACACGTTTTTCGGTGAAGGAAAACATCGTGAGGAAACCTGCATATCTCTAGAGAATTCTGGAGATATGTGTAACCTACCAATCCGCATTGGAGCAGCGTGGTAGGTCTTAGCTCCAATCCTTCTCTCCAATAACGGAGAGAAGAGGCCCATGCCCAGCAGTGGGATAGTAACAGGCCGCTACTTAACCGCAGTCTTATTTGAAGCTGAAAGGATTTTCAATACCAAGCTTTTTATCATCCAAATAATCTCCAATTGTGTAATATGCTTTACGTATATGCATAATTTGTACACTTTACAATATACGAGATAGACATATACCATCGCGGACTTTTCTGTAGACCTTTTCAAGGTGTACAAATACTTGGTACATCATTTTGATAAATCTCGTAGGGTTTAGCCTGCGTTTGCAATGTAAGCGGGAAAAAATGTAATTATTTACAGAAACCTCAAAAATTACAGTATTTGTCTACTCCGTATTGAATGTTATTATACATACAAACCTTCCTTAGGAATCACTCTATTTATTAAAAAAAAACCGCATCAACATCTGTTGCGTAGTTTTAAAGTTTTATGCATACATAGGGATATATGGACAAACAAAGAATGCGACTTTGTTTTATAATATGTAGTGATTCTGTTCCCTTTGCCCCTATAATAATGGACCCTAATTCCTTTGATTGGCGATAAACTGATAACGTTGTGATCGGGTGTCCAATTTACATTTGATACGGGCACATTTTCGTTAAAATTTTCACTGACGAGTTAAAAATTGTTTTCGAAGCTTGTAACTTAATATTATCAGGTAGGCTATTAAATATACGGGCATGTTTCACATCCTTTTTTATTGGGAATTATATGGCAGTCCGTACTTAAAGTAACTTAATACTTTAAGTTTGTTACAACATGTTTCAAGTGCAGCCGTGTGGTATCCGACTGAATAGAATAGTACCACCCTTATTTCTTACCAAGGTGTCGTAAGAGGCGACTAAGGTAATTTGACCCACCGTGTGATATCCGGTTTAATAGAATAGACCACCCTCTTTCTTACCGAGGTTTTGTAAAATACGACTAAGGTAAGTTGACGTCAGGCAGGCGGCCGGTCGTAAAAATGCAGCCACATCATGTGACAGCATGTTTATAATATGTTGTGCCGACCCCACTTAGAGCGGGATAAGGGCAGGAAGATGATTTGTTACATGTTTCAAATATAACCTTCAAATAGTTATGTCAATATTAAAAACATAGTCGCCGTCAATGTGACGAGTGGTGTCCCGCCGGGAGTGAAAGAAAAGACTCACCAGACGAGTTATGATATGGCGGCGAGTAAAAGTCTTTTTAAAAAATTATTTATTTATTACAAAAGATGAAAATTATACAAGACTTTACTATCTGAATACAAGAATGCAAGTGAATTTAGAAGTAATTTAATTAAAAATGAAAAATTATTATATTCCCGAAACCCGGTTATGATTCCGCGAAGCCCATTGTTTTCGAGCTTGCCTCATCAGCGGATTCCAATGGTTACGGCACCTTAACTCCTCCCTCCTTAAGATGGAAGATGGTCCTGCAGCTTCCAGGAGCGTCCTCGCGCTGCATGTCCTTAGGGGGACTCTTGCTTGGGTAGAACTTCCATGCTGCAAAGGCTATGATTAGAACATACAGGAATACGGTTGACCAACTAGGGATCACCATCATTTTGATCCAGGAACTATAATCTATTTCATCTACATCTTCTATTTTGTTCAGGAGCTCGTGGATGTTATCTAAGGATACGTCTTCTAGGTGTAATTCATAGTGCGCTTCTTCTTGATGTAAGATATCCTTATTAGGTAATGGAACAATCTTGTTCATTGTAATGGTGTTCGTATGCGCGTCTAGGGTCCTGTTCATGACCGTGATATTGCAGTTTCCTGTTATAGTTATAAGAAATGATCCTGATGATCTTCGATATTCAGTTTTACTTCCGCATTGCGTCTTTAATACCTCTGGTTCTATAGTTATCACCAACCATGTGTTTTCTTGGATTTTCTGAATTATTCCTCGTTTGAGATTCATCTTAGCGCGGGTGCAGTTGCCCTTTTGATGTTTAATAAGAGATATGATACAGTCATCGGACTTCTCTGTGATTTTGGAGTTGAGAGATTTGCAAAGTCGAGTGTCTTCTGATATCTTCTTACACTCTTCTTCCAGGTAAGCATACTCATCGCTTCCAAGTGCAAGGAAATTGGATTTAGGGATAATGGTAAGGTTTTCTTTATTTGGAAGGGAGTATAAATGTATATAATCGTATATCTTATGATCAATGGACGGGATTTCTAATATAAATGTTAAAGAGTGCTCTGTGCTATATGCCTTTACATTAATAGACTTTTCTATTATATGAATATTATTAATACTAATGTCTGCTACGGGCCTTAAGGGATAAAGTCTTTGCATATTATTAAGTTCTGATAGTAAATTACGAGGGCTTATAATACTAGGGTGCATTATACCTAATTGCGAGAATGTCATCGCATCTTCTAGTATCATTAACTTATCTAAAATTATTTGTAAACTAAAACTTATTTGAATGTATATCTCTAAGAAGTGCAATTGATTTATTGTGGTATTAGAGGTAATCGTAATATTTTGTAAGATAGAAACCAACCTATTTTGATTATTATTAATTTTATTTAACTGAGTAGAAAACTCATTAATATTATTTTCCGCCAAATAGAGTGTTTGCTTTTGAGATCTTTGAATTTTAAATACTGAATTGCGTAATTTATTAATTTCGCTTTCAAAACGAATCGCATCTTCGTTATCTAAGTTACCTGTAATTAATTTAACAACTGAACCTAAACCGTTAATAATACCACGTCTAACTCTTATCTTAGGTGCAATAAAAATAATATTTTTATCAATTAAATCTAAATTATGCTCTATTTGATTCCTATATATCATATGTAGATTCTGTGAAGCAGTGTTGTTCTCTGCTGCTTTGGTGCTTGCATATAATGACATGAGTTCTATAGAAACTAAATGCAACTGTGTGATATTATACACACAGGCTAGGTTTAAGGAAGCAATTTGTTTTGTTATGAATCCTTGTTGTAATAAAAGGATTCCGTTAGCATTGTCTACGGGTTCAAAGGTAAGTTCGGATATTATTTGGAACACGTGGGCTCCGAAGACGAAGGTCCTGTAACAAGATGGCGTCTTCGTAGTAGTTTACAATGTACTCTAATAGATTTAGAATTAGGGTGATTGCCTATGATTTCAGCTATGCTATTGGGATGTAAATGAATAATTTTATACAGTCCTTTAAATACCGGTTTTGTTTTATCATTTCTCGCGGTCTTCGCCACCTGTTTAAAAACTGTTTCACCTACCTTGAAAGTAACAGCCTCGGCTGTCTGATTGCGTTTTGCGATGATTTCTTCCTTCTTCTTCTTTCTTGCGATGATTTTGCGATAATCCTTATTTTTGGACATGTGTGCAGTAACACATTCTTGAATGGTGGTCCTTGAAGTTGTCGATCTATTATCTACTCTATAAGTTGAGCCAGGGGTTGATCTTATATGAAATCCCTTTAGCTGTCGATCTATTGCGTCTGATAAAATTGGTATACCTCTATTCTCATTATCGGGTTGAGTATGGTTAGTAGAAACTAGATTGTCGGGGTCAAATGTCACGACACTCATAGTATCTGATTCCGATTGTAGTGTAGGGGGTTGCGTGTTCGTTTGGGATAAATTATCGTTATTAGAGTCGATATTAGGGTGGTCATTGTTTTCGTTAGATGTTGTTGCTTGTATGTCCACTGTATAGTTAGTCTTAACGGTTATAATTTTTTCACATCTTGGTTCAATCTTAAGGTTACTAGGATAGTCAAAGTAAATAGGTATCTCTGCGTCAGCTGTACATAAGATCTTATTCTTTATATTAATGTTACACGATAACGCTTTTAATAAGTCCAAGCCTATAAGTCCTTTATACTTAGGGTCAAAGTCGAAAAGAAGGAATTTATGAATAATATTACTATTAAATGCCGGGGGAAGGGGTAAATAAGCTACTTGATCGTGACGCGTGACAGCGTGTGCTGTCTTAACTTCGAATGGTTCATATTCAATGAGCTCTTCGAACACTGTATCAATTATAACGCTAGGCGATATCATAGAGCGTGATGCGCCAGTATCTATTAGGAATTTACCTTGAAATTCGGGTAATTCGATATACGGAAGGTGGTCTGTATCGTGGTGGTTTAACTTTACTAAATCAGGAGGAAAATCCTGCTGGGTTTGACCGTCTTGTGCACATTGCAATTCCTGATTATTAGGGATATTACTATCTAGGTATTGGTACTGACCTTGTTCATAGCACGGTTCTGCTTCTTCCTCGTAGTAGGCCGGTTCACTTGTTGAGGGTCCACCTGAGTAGAACAGCTCCTCAACGGCAAACTGTGGTGTTTGAGGCTTTGTAATAGACCTCATGGTTATGTCGGAAACCTTTTGGGGTGGATTCACCTGTTGTTGTTGGGGGATGTTGTTCCTAAAGTTACCTGAAGGGGGTCTGTAATTGCCTGATTGTGGGCGGTTCTTCCACGGTAACATAGACTGAACCCATTTTTGTCGTTGTTCGGGTGTCCAGTTATTTTGACGAGGTGTATATGATGGGTTTGGTGAATGGTGTTGTGGGGTAGCTGGGTTATTGAATTTAAATGGACTTTGGTTCTGCTGGTGGTGGTTAAAAGATCTAATTGGCTCCTTTAACCTTGCTTGAGATGTTGACGGATTATTAAAATTATTAAATGTCTTATTATATGCAGCTCTAGCTTCTTCCTGCCTAGCAGCAACTATAGCTGTTTCTAGCGTCGCGGGTTGCGCTATTCTTACGCCTATTGATACTTGAAATTCTAAATTATTTATATATTGTTCTATGACCATGCTCTCATAATATGCTTTATTTGTGTGTGTGCCTACGGAGAATAAAGTATCTAATATTTCTCTTAGTCGCCTACCGAATGACTCGGCGTCCTCTTGCCTATTTCTACGCGTCCTACTTAATTCTTGCATAACCTGGATTTCATTACGGGGTTCACGTAGTCTACGTATGAGGGCTGCTTTAACATGCTCCCATGAGTCAAGACACTCTTCATAAGCTATTGCGTCTATTGCGGCACCACTTAATCTACTTTTTATTAATCGAATTGTTGCTGGGTGAGTCTTAGCGGACTCGTCTAGTACACTGATAATACTTTCTACCTCTCTTATATAATAATTTAACCGTTTTACGTTCCCATCGTAATGTGGCATAAAATCTGCTATTAATTTAAAACCAGAAAGATCGCAATTTAGAAAAGCCATCTTTTAATTAATTAATATATTTTATTTAATAAATTACAATTATGTTTATATTCGCTAGATTCAATATACGAATATTAGAATTAAAACTATGACGAAATATCGTCTTGAGTGAATCAATATGCCTAATAGTGCGATTTGAGCTATTTAGACAGAAACACTTTTAAAATATACTATATACTATACGGTAGGAAATATAACAGAGGAACTTGGATAGCGAGAGTACTCACCACAAGATTACTTTTCTCTGCATCTCCTCTCCGGACTTGTTCTCTTGTTCAGCGCCGCCTTTGTAGGTTCTCTATTGCGATTTTTAACGATAGATATCGTTCAGTTGGTTAAGAGTTTGATTAACCAACTGTCACAATCCGCCACGACTGCGCCAGTTATGATATGGCGGCGAGTAAAAGTCTTTTTAAAAAATTATTTATTTATTACAAAAGATGAAAATTATACAAGACTTTACTATCTGAATACAAGAATGCAAGTGAATTTAGAAGTAATTTAATTAAAAATGAAAAATTATTATATTCCCGAAACCCGGTTATGATTCCGCGAAGCCCATTGTTTTCGAGCTTGCCTCATCAGCGGATTCCAATGGTTACGGCACCTTAACTGACGGTAACAACAATTTTATTGGGTCGTAAGTCTACTGCCCGTCAATGCTATGCTCCGTAAGTAGGTAGGTGTGCGCTAGGTACTGCCCTGGCTTTGTCTATCTGCGGAGTAGGCCGTGCAGCGCGCGCCCGGAGAACGAAGAGCCGACCCGAAGAACGTCGGGCCCGGACTCAAGGTCATTGAAGTCCGGCTCTGGCTGAGATGGGGGTAAAAGGTACCTTCTGTAACCCCGATATGACACCCCAATAGGTGGGGAAATAAATACACAAATTAACTAGATATACATAGATAAAAGATATCTAGGCTGTTCGTCCTCTTCGAAGAAAGGGGCACGCACGATTAAAGTCACAGGTCATCATGCCTGTGAACGTGCGCACCCCGTCGACTCAGGAAACGAACAGGCCGGGCTGACGGGCTAATGCGCCCGCGCCCACCTATGGCGAGACAAGAGGCGGGGAGGAGCGGGAGGAGGGCCCGCGTCGTGTGACTAGGAATGAGTCACACGATTCCGCGCGTTAAATTATTGTTTAAATAATAAAATATACATAAATACGTTTAAATAAATATAAAAATACATAAATATACGTTTTTTACGTTACAGTGGTTGAAAAATAATAAATGGGTTGACTTTTCAAAAAAATGCTTCTTATTTATTGAATGTATAAAGGAAAAATATCGTTGTTTTATAACTTGTGTTATGGGTGACAGACCCATTCCAAGTGTGGGGTCGGCACAACATGTTTTAACCATGTTGTCATATGATTTGGCTAGGTATATTACGACGCCGGTGCCTGATGTTGACTAATCACAGTTGCTTTTGCCGACACCTCGGTAAGAAAGAGGGTTGTCTATTCTATTCGGCCGGATACTACAAGGCACTTACCTTAGTCGCCTTTTACAACACCTCGGTATGAATGAGGGTCGTCCATTCAACTCGGCCGGATACTACACGGCACTTACCTTAGTCATATTTTACGACACCTCGATAAGAAAGAGGTGGCCTATTCTAGTCGGCCGGATACTACAAGGCACCTTAGTCGCCTTTTACGACACCTCGGTATAAAATGAGTCTGGTTTATTCTACTCGGATACCAAACGATTCTATTTGTTAGAGAGAAGGTGGTTTATTCTACTTGGCCGGATACTACATGGCACTTATATTAGTCGCCTTTTACGACACTTCGGTAAGAAAGAGGGTGGTTCATTCAACTCGGCCGGATACTACACGGCACTTACCTTAGGCGCCATTTACGACATCTCCGTAAGAAAGAGGGTAGTTTATTCTACTCGGCCGGATACTACACGGCAGTTACCTTAGTCGCCTTTTACGACACTTCGGTAAGAAAGAGGGTGGTCTATTCTACTCCGCCGGATACTACACGGCACTTACATGAGTCGCCATTTACGACACCTCGGTATGAAATGGTCTATTCTAGTCAGCCGGATACCATACGATTCTATTTGTTAAACCGATGTATGGGCTGTAATTGGACCAAATTTCATCAAAATTTATCCAGCAGATAAGCCGTGAAAACGTCACAGACAGATATACTAATTATTAATATTTGTATAGATTTAAAAAAAGAAGTTATTTTAATTATTTTAAAGATTTACTTACGTTATCACAGGAATGACTACATGAAATTTTTGTATTCAAGAAAGTGATATAAAAGTAATAGTAAATTAGTCGGTAAAATAACATTTGTTTAACAAACAGTAGAATGGAGGCTCATTGGAAAGTGTTGAATTTGGTAACAATTTTGCTTCTGCCTAACGTTTATTATGCAGGTAAGGTTCTGTCAATAAATATATAAATACTAGCGATTGCCAACGGCTCCGCCCGATTGAAAAGATTAAAACCGTAATATAGTATTTTAATAACCATAAAAATAGTTAAAGTGGGTTAACCTTAAAAGCTAGACATATGTTGTCGCGGACTTTTATTTAGGACTTTTAGAGGGGAACAATTTTGTAATACATGATTTTTGAATAACTCTCACCGTTTAGCGCACGCAAGGAAAGCTTTAAATTTTGGCCGTTTTTGTAACATTTTTTATTGCTGTTCCTCTCCTATTGATCTTAGCGTGATTTTATATAGCCTCCTCAATAAATGATCTCACACTCAAAGAATTTTTCAAATCGGTCCAGTAGTTCCTGAGAGTAGCGTGTTCAAACAAACAAACTCTTCAGTTTTATATATTAGTATAAATTAAGATATTGCTTAGAGGAGAAATTTGTTTGTTGATCTATTTAAACCTGAGTGAAAAATGTACATTATTAATATAGGATTAATTCGTTAACAAGTCCTGGTATTATAAAGTAATCATTATTCTCTTACCCTTATCCCACTCTAAGTGGAGTCAGCACAATATGTCTTCTTCTTCCATTCTCCTCTATCATTCGTCAACTCTGGTGCCACTCCTTTAACATGCATATCATTTTTCACACAATCCATCCATCTTGTTTTCGGTCTCCCCCTAGCCATACATCCATCCACATTCATATTTAAAACTCTTTTGGTCACATGATTTTCATCCCTCATTAAATGACCATACCAACTTAGTCTCGCACTTCTCATCTTTTCTGTAATGGGCGCAACTTTTAGACTTCCCCTAATACTTTACCAACTATTTTACTTTTCCTATTATATCACTTGCTTGAATACAAAAATTTCTTGTAGACATTCCCGTGATAACATATAATAATAGTAATCATTAACGAAATATTATAGCAAAGGAAAAGGTCGAACCTCTACTGCTCTATGGTGATTCCGTGAAAATCGAGGATGCTCCTTTCTTTGCTTCTCTCGGCAACTGCGGTGCCGCCATCCTGTCAGATGTTTGGATCCTCACCGCCGCTCACTGTGTGGAAGAGCCAAGGTAAGTACTGAACAAGGTTCAGAATCCATATTAAATATGCGTCTGTATGTCTGATGCACTTTTAAGACTTCTGCTGGACCAATATTGATGATATTTGTTTATGTATGTATGTGTTTATGTGACTATAAGTCTGTTTTCTTTTGGTGCGAAACAAACTTATCTTTACGGACAGTTTTCACTTATTTTTACGAGGCGAATCGATTGTTGAAATACAAAAGTAATCTTTAATATTTATATGAATTAATCTATTTATCTATATTTTCAATATCTCGGAAACGGCTTCAACGATTTTCCTGAAATTCAACATGCAGGAGGTTTGGGAAGGGAAAAATCGATGTAGCTAGGTTTTATTAAAAAAAATTGAAAATACAAAACACTATTTTTGCCGAAAACTGTCAAGTTAGCGTAGCTTATTCGGGGAACGGGTGGTCTGGAAACATCATCAGGAGATAGACTCCACGACAAGATCGCAAAGACAAGATTGTTGGGCTACGCAAATAATGCTGCAGAAGTATTCATCATTAACACTCCTTTGGTCACATGATCTTCATTCCTCATAACACGCCTTTGCACGCCTTATGCTTGTTTAGTTAAGTTTCTTTCTTTTTGTATCTTGTGTTATGTAATGTGTGTGCAATAAAGAATTTCTATCTATCTAACATGTCCAGACCATCTTAATCTTTTACTTTTCATCTTTCTATCACCACCTTATTTTTAATTGTTTTAGACCATTCAACGAACAGTACATTTGGGTTGGCGGCGAGTCACTCGCGAATAGTACACCTATTCCGTACAACCAAGTTATCATACACGAGGGATACTTCAATAACCATTTACTGATCAATGACATAGCCCTGATAAAGCTCGCCACACCTTTACAGTTCTCGATGAAAGTTCAACCGATCCGGCTACCAGATAATAAATCGAATAACAAAAATTTGGTTGTCTTTGGAAAGGGAAAGGATGAGGTAAGTTTATTTATATTTTAACAACAAAAAGATGACCAAACTCCAATAATCATCAAAGGTGTCCTGTCTCCTTAGAAAAAGGATTCGAGATTTGACTTAGCCGTGTGGTATCCGGCTGAGTAGAATAGACAACACTCATTTCTTACCGAGGTCGACACCTCAGTCCGCGAGTCACGGCAGGAAATCAATTCTATTCAAATTTAAATTAAAAATATTCTTTATTCAAATAAACTTGCAAAAAAGCGCTTTTGAATCGTCAACTCTGCTGCTAGTTCGGAAAGCTGTTCCTACCGAGAAGAGCCAGCAAGAAACTCGGCGATTGCTCTTATGATATATGTATATTCACGAGAATATGAAATTTGCTAATGCATTTGGGAGCTAAACATTGGGTTGCAATTTTGAACCCTAGGCCGATTTTATAAATTTTCCTAAAGAACTTACGCGGTGAAGGAAAAGATGAGAGAACTCTTATGATATGTGTAATCTACCAATGCACATTGGAGTATCGTGCTAGTTCTATAACTTCAACTCCTCTGTCTAAATAGAATGGGTAATTCCCAGTAGTGGGACAGCCAAAAGCTGCTATTTTACATTTGCTACTGCTGGTTAACCATGCTCATACAAAGTGTTTGTCCTATAGACAGGGATTCCTACAAAATATTTGAAGAAAATGGACCTAATTCGACTCACAACAGCAGAATGTATCAGGTTAATACCAAAACAGTATTACGAGCTGGTGAAAGGGAATTTGGCGTTATTGGAAAAGACTAATATATGCGCTAAAAAACGTACGGACGGACCTACTATATGCTCAGTAAGTATATGATTAAAACAATAAATAGTTAATAGGATTGGGCGTTACTTTGCAGAGGTCAATAATAAAATGTGATGATAGTTGTTTTGCTTTAATTAGTGATTAAAGAAAATTGTTTGCTAACATTCATTACATCATTCACATTCATTACATTCACAACAATCATCATCAGGAGATTTGGGAGAGTAACTCACCACACGATTTGCGACGAAGGAAAACATTGTGAGGAAACCTGCATATCAAAATCATAAACCTTTTATTAATAACGTCACAGTAAAGTAGATAACAATGAAAATAATACAAATATACAGAAATGTGACCTTACGAATTGTACCACCATTCAGCTTAAGTTGAGGAGTACCTCAACGCTGGTTTTCAATGGCGACCATTGCTATTTTCTTTATATTACTATATTATTAATTTGTTTATATTATTAAATATTTACCTATGTCTATTGCATCTGTATATTTGCATGTCTCGAAAGGAATCCTCGGAAATGTTTCGCATTAGGGGATAGGGAAAATCCATTAACATTATTTAGGGTACAAAGATATTTAGTTGACTAATGAGTTTCCCGTTAAAACTTGTGTAGTAGATATTTTCAATTTAGCACACGCGTTTTAATGAAGAAAAATATTGTGAAGAAATCTGCTTATATCTGGGAAATATGTAACCTACCATTCCACATTGGAGCAGCGTTGTGGGCCTGATTTAGAAACTGATGAATTATATGTTTCAGAAACTGATAAATTATATGGTTCGTTAATATTGGATTGTTTCCACATTAACAACCGCATTGATCACATAATATCTTTGAATGCTTAGAAAGAGCGGCTTCAGCGAGTCTATTTAAGAGATAAACGTAGAGTCAATGAACTTTATTCGAGTTTCCTCCTTGAAAATCGATTTTCATATAATGCCCCCATTATAAAAATGTTACGAGGGGTGAAATTTATACAAGCATTTACTGAAAAGCATTATTATATATTTGTCATAAAGATATCATCATCCTCCTGCTCTTATCCCACTCTAAGTGTGGGTTCGGCCGCCTGCCTGACGTCAGCTCACCTTAGTCGTATTTTATGACATTACAGTAAGGAAGGGAGTGGTCTTTTCTACTCAACCGTATACCGATGGGTCAACTTATGGGTCGCTTTTTACGGCATCTTGATAAGAAATGAGAGTGGTCTATTCTACTCACCTGAATGCCACACAGCTATTGTCATACAGATAAGAACATAAAAAACTCTATATTACACACAACATCAATGCAAAAGCAACAAAATATAATTAAAAATAAAATGTGTAGTTGCGGCCTTAACATTATAAGAGTAACTGACGTCTAACAACACTCCAGCCTCACAGGATTCTTAAGACTCTTAGGACAACGTTCCCCGACGCTAGTAGAGCTAGTAGACCTTTAAGATGCTTCTGTGTTCGTCCGCCCTGCCAGAACTGCATTTAGTTCGATAATAAAAGTATAATAAGACACACACGTTTTTTTTCCAGGGAGACTCAGGCGGTCCTCTAGTCGACAACGACGCCGTGGTTGGTTTGGTTTCATACATCGGAGACAAAAATTGCAAAGGAATGCGCCTCGGTTTCTACGTGAACGTACTCTCATACGTGCCATGGATTAAAAAACATACCGGCTTATAATATTTATATTTATAACCTGAGATAGACAATGAAAATAAAACTTGGTATGATATTTAAAACTCAGTTTTTTATTAACTTGAGGCACCTTAAACTGTTAAACAGCTCTGAAATATTTTATCTGTGTCCAGAAGACAAAATAATTTATGAAGCACTGGACTCTGATGGATACGCAGTCCCAATGTTTCATAAATGGACGGTATGAAATAATTTAATTAGAAAAAGTTATAATACTAACATAGTGACTGGCCCGTTGGCGCAGTGGGTAGTAATCCTGCCTTCAGCTCCGCGGGTCACGGGTTCGATTCCCGCCGAGGGCCAACATTTTCTATCAATGAATTTGTTGGCCTTTGAGCCTGGGTGTATATTTGTATTTAAGTATGTATTTAAAAAATATATAAGTATATATTCACCAGTTGTCTGTCACCCATAACACAAGTATTAAGTTACTTACTTTGGGGACGGACGATCGATTGTGTACGTGTCCCATATATATTTATTTATAGTCCCTAAGATTTTTTTTACTGATAAAATGGATGTATTGTCTGGAATCAAAATAAATATATAATAATAATAAAGACAAAAAGTTTTCTCTAACGTTCGTGGATTTGGATATGAGAATCTATAATAAAATTCCACAATTCTAGCTATGCTGAAAGCCTACTTGATAACATATGATGATGGTGATAAGAATGAGTGGATTATCTACTCTTCTGCATAAAATAGCCTGTACAAGATAGTAATGCCTAAACGTAACTAGTTATAAGAATATTATTTTGAAAAGAGCAACCGCCCATTTTGTTGCTGGCTCTTTTCGGTGGGCACAGCTTTCCGAATCAGCAGTAGAATTGTTTGATCTAGCTAGGTTTTTTTTAAAAAAATCTCGTTTTATCCCTGTTTTCGAAAAAATGCTAAAATTTATGTTTTATTAAAATAATAATTCGCCATCAAAAGTCAAGTCATGACTGCGCATTTAAGGAACGGGCAGTCTTGAGAGGTGAAAATACCTAGGTTCGAGCCCCACCTCCTCCACTATTTTTTTTTTATTTTTTTTTTATATTTAAAAAAAATTACCGAGCAAGGCTCGGTTACCCAGGTGCTAAAGTAATGGTGCCAAATTTCATCGATATTGTTTTAGCGGATTCGCGAGTAACAAACATCCATACTAACAAACTTATGCATTTATAATATTAATAGGATTTATTATGCATATATTCACTAATATAATCTCACCACCCGTTTTGTCTTTGACTGAAACAAACTCAGGATATAGCTACCCACGACAAGATAGTTTAAATTCGATTTTTTAAATAATAATTTTAATTGACTCACGCCGTGTGGTATCCGACCGAATAGGATAGTACCAAACTCTTTTCTTCTCGAGGTGTCGTTAAAGGCGACTAAGGTAAGCCGACCCGCCGTGTGGTATCCGGCTGAGTAGAATAGACCACCCTCAATTCTTACCAAGGTGTCGTAAAAGGCGACTAAGGTAAGTTGACCCAGCGTGTGGTATCCGGTTAAGTAGAATAGACCACCCTCTTTCTTACCGAGGTGTCGTAAAATACTACTAAGATAAGTTGACTTCAGGCAGGCGGCCGGTCGTAAAATGCAGCCAAATCATGTGACAGCATATTAACATGTTGTGCCAATCCCACTAAGAGTGGGATAAGGGCAGGAAGATGATGAATAAATTTAATTGACTTATAACTCTCGCTTCGTACACACCTATTTCCCTTACCGTCAGTACCAAATTGATTTTTATCTCACTAATAAAGGCTGCCATAGACCGTACTATCTCCGCTCCCCCGGTGTCCATATTCCTTTAAAATATCACGTAATAAACACAGAGTTTACAGCCGCTGTTACAGCACTGGGAGCTGTAGGGACATAAAGATTATCAGGAAATGACGTTGCGAACTCCCAATCAATACTATGGACATACTGTAACTTTTTTTAGGAACAGGCAAGTTGCATTTGCGTGACGATTTTTTTGTAACTGACCCATATAAATGTCGTACCTGGTTGACGGAGCCTTGCTCGGCAATTTTTTTACAAAATAAACCTAGCTAGATCGATGGCCCCTTATATGCCCCTTATATGACCCCTTATATACTGAACTGTATGAAAATCGTTGGAGTCGTTTCCGAAATTCAAATTATATATACATATAAACAAGATTAGCATTATCACGCTACAAAGGACTGGATTTTATAAACCACAATTTCATTGTCGTGATCGGATTTTTATTATGATCTGAATTTAAACGTATGAAATACAAAAGTAATAATGAAATATTTTTGGTGTAATCCGAGATTAAGAAAATACAAAATATACATAAATCTTTATTATTAACAAAAAAAAAAACGATCAAGCTAGCTTTCATTTGAAAAAAAAAATTTGAAAAAAAATAATATAACTTAAAAAATGCTAAAATGTAGAATTCAATGCAAATTATATTTTAGCTATCAATTATGTGGCGGTTATGTCGGACTCGAACCGACTAAAACGACCTGTGTGCTCCACCACGCTGCTGATGACAAAGGGTATCGTTGTACACATTACCCCCATCCTGTCGACAGCCGCTGTGATCCCAGAGTCAACTCCTCCGAGTAGGGACCTCTCAAAAGAGAAGTCCCCCTTCCGTTAACCGATGCATTGGGGGCACCAGATGCATCGACCGCCTCGGGGACCTATAAGCCAGGCGTCCGAAATACCCCGTTCGGAACGCCCGAAGGTCCCCTGTTAGGGCGGCAGACAATGGGCTTGGGCGAGTCACTAACACCTGGACTCACCAGCAGCAGATTGGATCCAGAACAAGAGTACAGTCGTATTTTACGACACCTTCTAAGAAATGAGAGTGGACTATTCTATTCAACCTGATACCACACGGTGTACCCTTCGTTTTACTTCTACTGTATAAATATATTACCATATTTATTAAATTATAAACTAAGAATTCGATAGAAAAATATGCTATCCACCATATTTTCATAAGTCATGCAAGATTAATAGTCACATGCGCATGGCAGTACATTATGCATCTATCGCGGATGCTTGCACTCGAGATTGAAGCCGGACTCGCATACTGAGACGGGATATGCACAGAGTAAATAAGACAGAGTGCATAAATATGGTTTAAGATTTTTATATAGGTACTAGTAATATCCCGCAGTTTCACCCACGTACATCTACGCTGTCATGGCAGTGGAAAGACCACTAAGTCGGACTATATAGATTTATTTTTTTTAAATATTCAGATCTACGTACTGAAGGTAATAGACATTAAGTTTAATGATAATAGGTAGTACATAATTACATTAGTTTTTTTCTGTTAAATTTAGTACATAGAGTTGAATAAATTCTTTTTCATTTCATTTCATTTCATTTTCAATAGTTTCCGCAGCGCATGCGATGACAAATTTTTATGACTAATTTTTTACACTTTATCACATTTTTTATACGGATCCCTATATTTTTAAATGTAATATAGCCTATGTTGCTCAGTGAAGATGCAGCTTTCCAATGGTAAAAGAATTACTGAAATCGGTCCAATAGTTTTCTCTTTTATCTATCTCTTTTTAGCTATCTCTTCTCGGTAGGAACAGTTTTTCGAACCAGCAGTAGAGTTGAGGATACAAAAGCACTTGTTTACAAGTTTACTTAAATAAAGGATATTTTGAACTTAAAACAATTTTACTTAAGATAATTTTATAGACGCTTTCGTTGAGTAATATAATAAAAAAATATTTATAATTTTATTTTGCTAAAATCCTTGATTAGAATAAATATCAAATCTCTCCAATTTATTCGTTAAGTTTATCTACAAATGATTCTTCGGTCACCAACGCAAACCAACTCCGTTATTTTATAAATATAAGTACAATAATTTAATTTAAAAATATAAATTGAGCTGTGATAGCCCAGCGGTAACACCGTGCGACTCTTTCGAGAAGGTCACGGATTCAAACCCAGGCAGACCAATAAGTTTTTCTGTTAACACTTATGTGTCTAATTGGTAATTACAATTCATCACACGCTTTTCGGTGAAGGAAAACATCGTGAGGAAACCTGCATATCTCTAGAGAATTCTGGAGATATGTGTAACCTACCAATCCTCAATGGAGCAGTGTGGTAGGTCTTAGCTCCATTCCTTCTCTCCAAAAACAGAGAGAAGAGGCCTATTCCCAGCAGTGGGATAGTAACAATCCGCTACTTAAGTAAGATTAATGGAAATCTCTGTGGCGTAATTACTCTGTGCATGTCAAGAGAAAGCTTTCTCCGGGCAATGTTCTAAGAAACTCTATTCTCATGCAAGGCACGTTCTTTGCGAATTTACGGGCGATTCATTCGATATCGGATTATTAGGCATTGATCCCTTTAAAATTTCTCAGCTAATTCGCTTTGCGACGTCGACTATTCGCAATTTTGTCAGAAAATAATGTCGAAAGGCAGAATTATACGAAGCCCGAATGTTAAGCAGATACCTGTTTATCGCTATATTTAGGGATCGTATTTCAGTCATTTGTATTGCTGCTTTTGATGTGAGATATCATTTACACTGTAATAATGATTTATAATACGATTTTACGACGATACGGAATCGTATAAGATAAAATTTGAAGCATTTATAAAACGGTCATAAGACCTGTCGTATTGTATGGATCAGAATGTTGGGCAAATTTGAGTGGATTGAAAAGAGATGAGAATGTTAAGGTGGATGTATGGTGCGACAAGACTGGATAAAATACGAAATGAGTATACGAGGGAAAGTATGAAAGTTGTGCCCATTATAGAAAAAACGAGAAGTGCAAGATTAAGATGATATTTATTTATTTGCAATCAACAGCGTTACGGATAATACTTATTTAGGAAATTTCAAACAGTACAATAAGGCCAAAACTAGATTACAATAATTATGAATAGATTATTTACATTAACAGAGTAAGTATAATATTAATTTGCCTGGTTACAGAACAAAATATAAAATATTAAAGTTAAATATAAAAGTTAAAACATGAAATAAAAATTGTGAATAATAATAAAAATAAGATATCTACAACACTCATATGCGAATGTATATATTGTGCGTGTGTGTGCGTGCATGCATGCGTGTGTGTGAGAGAGTGTGTGTGTATGAGAGAGTGTGTGTGCGTGTGTGTGTTCGCGCTTCTGTGTGTCCGTGCGTTATTTATCTCGATGAAATTTGTTGATCTCTTTTTTTAGCTGTGTTTTGGACAAATGGAATAAATCTAGGTTAGAATATGGACATGTAATGAGCAAACGAGTGCTAAATATGAATGTGGATTGATATGTGACTAAAGAGAGGCTGAAATAGAGATGATTGGATTATGTGAAGTATAAATATAAAGGAAGTAGCGCCAGAGTTGACGAATGATAGAAGAGAATGGAAGAGAAAAACATGTTGTGCCGACCCCACTTAGAGTGGGATACGGACAGGAGAATGATGAGATGTTAAAGCATGATTTATAACATTTTTTTACGAATATTGTACGGTGTAGTCAGCGAATAAATTCGCTTACAAATACGCAAACTTTTAACTCGTATTACAATAAATTTATCTACATCTATATTAGTTTAATTTCGCTCCACATAAAAATACTTAAGTAACAACCACACTACGAATATAATTTTGTGTGTATTATAAAATACGACTAAGATGTCGTAAAAGGCGACTAAGGTAAGTCGGCCCGCTGTGTGGTATGCGGCTAAGTAGGCTAGATCAATCACATTTCTTATTGAGGTGTCGTAAAAAGCGACTAAGGCAAGTTGAATCACCGTGTGGTTTTATAGAATAGACCATCTTCTTTCTTAAAGACAATAACGACTTAATGTAAATAGTATTAAGAATTATCTTTATATTTAAATGAGTTAATCTTGTATATATATATATTTTCCGAATCTCGGAAACGGCTCCAACGATTTTCCTGAAATTCAACATGTAGGAGGTTTTGGGGGAGAAAAATTGATCTTGCTAGGTTTTATGTAAAAAAAAAATTGTTTTATCCCTGTTTTTGGGCATTAAAAAACACTAACATTTATATTGAATTGAATTTTCGCCATTAACTGTCAAGTCAACGTAGCTTATTCGGGTGACGGGCAGACTTGAGAAATGTGAATGCCAAGGGTCGATCCCCAACTAAATAGTTGTTTTTTTTTTAAGTTTTTTTTTCTAAAAAATTACCGAGCGAAGCTCGGTCACCCAGATATTATTTTTAAAAAGAGCAACCGCCTAGTTTCTTGCTGGCTCTTCTCGGTAGGAACAGCTTTCCGAACCAGCAGTAGAGTTGGCGATTCAAAAGCACTTGTTTACAAGTTTTTTTGAATAAGGAATATTTTGAATTTGAATTTGAATTCGAATTACCGAGGTATTGTAAAATACGACTAAGGGAAGTAGAGATCAGGCAGGCAGCCGGTCGTAAAAATGCTGCCATATAATGTGACATCATGTTTATAACATGTTCTATCTACCCCACTTAGAGTGGGATAAGGGCAGGAGAATCATGTGTTTATTATAAAAAAATATATATAATCTTGTTGAACAATCAATTCAAACATGTTAGTGCTTGCTTTGACATGTGTGCGTGGAAGTGTAAGGTTTAAATCCAAACCGCAGTTTAGGGCCGTGACAACTTTTAATTAAACACTTACGCTATTTTCGAACGAGTTAGTTGGTGTAGGTGCGACAAGTGTCGATGTCGATATATTAGTTAACTATATTTATTAAAAAAAAATAATCATTTTATCCCTGTATTCAGATACTGAAAAACTGCTAAAATAGTAATAGAATACAAAAGTTAATTGTGAATAAAAGTTATATATATGTCCTCCTGCCCTTATCCCACTCTAAGTGGGCTCGGCCCAACATGTTATAAGCATGCTATAACATAATTTAGCTGCGTTTTTACGACCGGCCGCCTGCTTGACGTCAACTTACCTTAGCCGTATTTTACGACACCTCGGTAAGAAGGAAGGTCTATTCTACTAAACTGTGATATCCGGCTTAGTAAAATAGATCACTTATTTCTTACCGAGGTCTCGTAAAAGGCGACTAAGGTAAGTTAACCTGCCATATGATGTCCGGCTGAGTAGAATAGACCACCCTCATTTCTTAACGAGGTGCCGTAAAAGCGACTATGATAGGTTGCCGTCAGACAGGCGGTCGGTAAATTATCTAGCCAAATAATGTAACAACGATATAGCACGATATGCCGACCCTACCTAGAGTGGGATAAGGGCAGCACAAATCATGTAACAACATTCTTAGCCAATGTTGTGCCGAACCCTTTTAAAGTGGGATAAAGGCAGCAAAATGATCAAATAGCTTAAGCTGTTAATTGTTCCAAAAATTTTTAAAATATATATATAACGAGGCTGGTATTGACCAACCTCATTTCTTACCGAGGTATCGTAAAAGGCGACTAAGGTAAGTTGACCCACCGTGTGGTATCCGGTTTAGTAAAATAGACCGGGATTTTCGAACACTAACTAATGCTGTTAACCCTAGTGGCTTTGACAGCGTCACCGAGAGAGTGGGCGAGCGCAGAAGATATTCTTTCAATTTAAATGAAATACGCTTGTTTACGCCAATCGGAAAACGTGCAGTGATGACGTAGCTCGTC
Source organism: Morpho helenor (assembly GCA_029227775.1). Classification (NCBI taxonomy): domain Eukaryota; kingdom Metazoa; phylum Arthropoda; class Insecta; order Lepidoptera; family Nymphalidae; genus Morpho; species Morpho helenor. The sequence goes on along the minus strand of JARGCU010000020.1, from coordinate 15,868,135 downwards.
GTTATAGTTTTGCACCGATATATGTAATATTGTTCGCACGGCGCATCACTAGCCCTCATACGAAGCGAGGGTATGAAGAAATTAATTCATGTATGTTTTCAGCTAACGAATTATTTCAACTCGCACAGTAAACAAGAGCCTTGTACGTAGTGTTTGCAATTTGAATCTTTTGATCTGATGAGAGTTATGTTATGTTAAAATCTCTTGTAAAAATACGAAAGAAATGTTATGAAAATAATCCTATGGAGTATTTTAAGTAGTTTTAAATAAACAAGAAATATCTTAATTATTAAATCGTTTATAAATGATCGAACGAACGATGATGTGTGGTATCTGAATGTAGTAGATCACCCTCATTTCTTACTGAGATGTAAAGTATGACGGTAAGTTGAAATCAGGCAGGCATCTTGGAAACAGCTCCAAGGATTTTTCTGAAATTTAGCATGTAGGGAGTTTTGTGGAAGAGAAATCGATCTAGCTAGGTTTCATTTGAAAAAAATGACATTGTATCTCTGTTTTCGGGCACTGAAAACATGTTAAAATGTGGATGTTGATGAATGATATTTTTAGTTGTCAAACGTGTGATAGCCTAACGGGTAACGGGCGCACCAAAAAAATTTCAAAACCCGGGTTCGAGTCCCACATGTCGCGCTTTGTTTCTTATTTTATATCTTTAAAAAAAAACTACCTAGCAAAGCTTGGTCACCAAGGTACTATATATATACAAGATTGACTCATTTATATATTAAAGATGTAGTTTTAGTATTAATATCTGGGTGACCGGTAATTTTTTACAAAAAAAAACTTAAAAAAAAACAATTATTTAGTTGGGGATCGATCCTTGGCATTCACATTTCTCAAGTCTGCTCGTCACCCGAATAAGCTACGTCGACTTGACAGTTAATGGCGAAAATTCAATTCAATGTAAATGTTAGTGTTTTTTAATGCCCAAAAACAGGGATAAAACAAATTTTTTTTACATAAAACCTAGCAAGATCAATTTTTCTCCCCCAAAACCTCCTACATGTTGAATTTCAGGAAAATCGTTGGAGCCGTTTCCGAGATTCGGAAAATATATATATATACAAGATTAATTCATTTAAATATAAAGATATTTGACAGTAGATTAGATAATTAATTCATGTGTAATTCAAAGAAATTCATTCAAATCACGCACTATTACTTTCCCCTGGCTCCAACTGACTCGTATATGTAATAATATAATATTCTGATTACACTAAACATTTGGATAAACTATTCACGTTCATGGGGGACCTCTTGTGTGAATCCCATGACAAATTAAAACCGGAGTGTCTTGGAAACTTTGATAGTGGCATATAGAATTCATAGCCCATTTCCCTTAGAACGTTCTCGTGATCTTGTGGATCGTTAACTTTAATATAATTAGGTGAAGTAAACATAAATATGTAATAGAATTAGGCGGTACTTTGCGGAGTTTTGTAGTACATAGTAATAAATATATTGGACAAAGTATATCCAAAAGTATATCCAAAGTAAGTAACTTAATACTTGAATTATGGTAGACAGACAACTGGTACTTATATTACTTATATTATTTTAATTATATATACTTAAATACTGTGTGGTATTTAAGTATATATTTAAAATAATATAAGTGGATGCCGTGTGGTATCCGCCTGAGTAGAATAGACTACCCGCATTTCTTATCGAGGTGTCGTAAAAGATGACTAAGGTAAGTTGACGCATTGTATAGTATCCGGCAGGGTAGAATAGAACACCCTCTTTCCTACCGATTATCATCGGGTTACTGGGCCAGTATATAAAATTTTAGCCCAATCGGACTTCGGGAAGTAGGTGAAATTTAAGATTCCACTTTCACATACATACTCGTACATTGCAAGTTGAACAAAAGCTTTTAAAAAGCATTATCTGTCTGGAATTCTGTCCAAATAATCGCAATATAGCCACTGGAAAATGGACACCTTAGAAACCGTTTGATCTTATAGCGGTAATTTACAACCGCAAACGGTGCCAAATGTCTAAGCCCGGCATTATACAAGTCAAGTACACGTTGATCTTAAGTTGGAAGAGATCCAATGCGGTCTGGACCTTGAATGCTGTCTCCAGACTTACGTAACATACGACCTTCATTCATTCCTCTAAAATTTTAATCCTTTATTTGAATATTTACTATTATATTTAAATTAAGACTGGCATTTAAATCATTTAATACATATCGAATCTTTAAATCATTTAATACAGATCGAATCTTTAAATCATTTAATACAGATCGAATCTTTAAATCATTTCATTCAGGTCGAATCTTTAATTCATTTCATACAGGTAGAATCTTAAAAACATTTTATACAGGTCGACTCTTTAAATCATTTCATTCAGGTCGAATCTTTAATTCATTTCATACAGGTCGAATCTTTAAATCATTTAATACAGATCGAATCTTTAAATCATTTAATACAGGTCGAACCTTTAAATCGTTTAATACAGGTCGAATCTTTAAATCATTTAATACAGGTTGAATCTTTAAATGATTTAGTACAGATCGAATCTTTAAATCATTTATTACATTAATCTTTAAATTTTTTAATACAGGTCGAATCTTTAAATCATTTATTACAGGCCGAATCTTTTGGCGCTTCTTAATTGGCGATTATAAACGATTAAAATTACGTATTAAAAAGTTAAGATTACAATTCTATTTGTAAAAATAATGGAACTAATTTTTTTTATAGAATTAGGCGTTACTTTGCGGAGATCCATATTACTAAAGTAATAGTAAAATTATTTTGCTATAATCCGCGATAAAGTAAAATATAAAGTATATATAATGCTTATAGAGTGGACTATCCAATTTCATACCTGATACGAGGTGTCATAAAAGGCAACTTAGGTAAGTTGACCCACCGTGTGGTATCCAGCTGAATAGAAGAGACCACCCTCTTTCTAACCGAGGTGTTATAAAATACGACTAAGGTATGTTGATGTCAGGCATACGTAGCCAAATCATGTGACAACATGTTTATAATATGTCGTGCCGACCCCACTTAGAGTTGGATAAGAGTAGGAGGATGACGTCTCTTGCAAAACTCAATTATGTTTACGCATTAAATTAATCACTTTTCAATTAAAATGAAACATTAAATTATACACGCTTGAACGAATAATTAATAAGACAATGTGTAAATAAAAGCACGCACAATTAATCATTTTTTGGCGGCAAACATTATATTAATATTAAATATTATCTGTTTATTTTAGCGACAATCTGTGACATTCTAATTAATGGTTCAATGTTAAATTAGTTATCACTTTAATAAAGCTTTTATTAGGTCACGATAGCGTAGTGGTTATAAGCTGTGATGGCCTATAAGCTGTGATGGCCTAGCGGTGCGACCGTGTGAATCTCTAGAGACGATCATGGGTTCAAACCCGGGCAGACACCAATGAGTTTTTCTATTAAAACTTATGTGTCTAATTGATAATTGCAATTTATCACACGCTTTTCGGTGAAGGAAAACATCGTGAGGAAACCTGTATATCTCTAGAGAATTCTGGAGATATGTGTAACCTACCAATCCGCATTGGAGCAGCGTGGTAGGTCTTAGCTCCAATCCTTCTCTCCAATAACGGAGAGAAGAGGCCTATGCCCAGCAGTGGGAGAGTAACAGGCCGCTACTTACTACTTACTTACTAGCGTAGTGGTTAGAACGCGTAAATATTACTCAGATTCCGTTTGATTTCAAGTTATTTTGAGTTTTCTTTAAAAAAAGTATTTTAGATATTGTTTGCAAACGCATTTTCCTTATTCCTTTCCCTTTTTCTATAAAATAAATAAATTTAAAGGCATTACTTTGTGAAGGTCAATAGTACAAAAAGTAATCATTATTTTCCTGCACTTATCATATTCTAAGTTTAGTCGGCATAACATGTTCTAAACATGTTGCTACGTATTTTACGACCGGCCATCTGCCTGACGTCAACTTACCTTAGTCGCCTTTTACGACACCTTGGGAAAAAAAGGGGTTTGTTATGATAGGTTGTATTATACTCAACTGGATACCACACGGTGCGTCGACTTATCTTAGTCGCCTTTTACGACAAATCGGTAAGAAATTAGGATGGTCTCTACTCAACCAGATAACACACGGCGGGTCAACTTACCTTAGTCGCCTTTTACGACACCTTGGAAAAAAATTAGGGTAGTCTATTCCAGTCGACGACAGGGCATTAAGAATTAAAAATTGTATTATGAAATATCTTGTGGTCTACTAGTTATTTTTAATCCAAAAAGTTTACCTACAAATTGCATTACATTATGAATGGGTTAAACTTTGAGCATTAGAGGCTGCGATTAGGATCGGGACATGCTAGCGCTGGGTCGAAGCGCATCGAAGCATCCAACAAAACATTTGCATGGCATATTGACGCGTAACTCTAAGCACAAATAAGCTGTGTAGATATACGCGGATACAATTTCAAGGTAATAAATACAGCCAGTGTGGATTAAATAAAAAATAGACCCTGAACGATAACAGCAATATTTTTTTTAGCATTTTGGTATTAAATAAATGCGCAGAGAAGCGGACGCGCGTCTTAATACGTGCGCATTCAACTTTGCTTGTCATCATCATTATTATCCTCCTGCCCTTATCCTAGTCTGAATAGGGTCGTCACAACATGCCAAGCCGCCTGACGTCAACTTATCATAGTCGTATTTTACGACACCTCGCTACACCACGGCATTTAACATATAAGTAGCATCCTGTTGTTGGCAGCCCCAACATTTTAGTAGTAAGATAGAATTGTATGTGGCAACACCTTTCCTCTTCTCTCTTGATGGCGGAACGAATACAAGCGTTACAAAGTGCTCCGGTCTTTTATTATACCAGTAAAACAATTATACAGTCCACTTACGACCTAACATGGTCCTTAAAGCCGTCTAACGCGAGTGCTATTATAAAAACGTTGAAAGTGAAACGCGTTAAAAATCAAGTTGTTAAAAGTTATTCCTTAGCCAAGTCATCAGTGACGTCATACATCTTGTTCGGTTGGACAACACTACAGCAGGACGAAGTTTTAGTAAGTTCGTCATCAGTGGCGCTAGTGTGCCACCGCCGGAGTCGCGGAATCGTGCCTTGTCTGTGGTACGATCATAACTCCGCTACTCGCCGCCGGAGGGCGCCTCTACGAGCGTCATTGCAGCATATGTCACCTTATTCGTGCCTAGTGGTACGAGTGAACGAGACAGCACTGTTTTCGCCGATCGCCGCTACAGGCGCATGTTACGCTTGCTATCTGCGTCAACGCAGCCAACCTTACCGACACTTTTACTGCATCCGGTTAAGCTAAGATTAACTACGCGTCATACTATATAGTTCGCCATTTTTAATTGTTTTCTCCTGTGTAATTTCCATATACTTTTATATTCTTAAAATTGAACATTTAGAGAAGCATCCTTTGTGGTGGCAAGGTCCAGCAGTTCTACATAGCTGTGAGTATAAAGCTGTTCGCTTATCAAATTTACCTGTTCCCTGTCACTTACCTGAGGTCAAAGCCTGCACAGCATTTTCAAGTACAGTACTCGGTACGGACTCAGTACAGTCTCTATGCCTAGACTTTCTTGACAAATATTCTAATATCAATAAAATGCAAAGAATATTAGCTTACATCTTACGCTTTGTACAGAATGCAAGGTCAAAGGTCACCAAAAATAAATTTAATTATATTTCTAGCAATGAGTTAAATGACTCATTATTGTTAATTGTAAAATATGAACAACAAAAGTATTTAAAACATGATATCGACGATTTAATAAATAAAAATAAAATTGTGAAAGGTAACTTAAAGCCATTATACCCATTTATTGATGACAGGGGCTTAGTAAGAGTAGGCGGTCGTTTAGAAAATGCTTCAATTCCTTACTCTCAAAAACATTCTATAGTATTGCCTAGAGGTTCTCGTGTAACACAGTTAATTATTGAAAGCGAGCATCTAAAGAATCTCCATGCAGGTCAGAGATTGGTTCTGTCATCAATAAATCAAAGGTTTTGGATAGTTCATGGTTTGAGAGAAGTTAAAAAAGTTATACATAAATGCATTATATGTTTTAAATTGAAAGCTGATACAGCTAAACAATTGATGGGTGGACTGCCACCTGATAGAGTAAACGCATGTAGACCTTTTCAGAAAATCGGCTTAGATTTTGCTGGACCGATTTTGATAAAACAATCTCGTATCAGAAAGTCTATACAAACAAAGGCATATGTATGTGTGTTTGTTTGTTTCGTTACAAAAGCAATTCATCTTGAATTGGCTTCAGATTTAAAAACTGAAACATTTTTGGCTTGTCTCAAAAGGTTTATATCAAGAAGGGGTCTTCCTACAGATGTATATAGCGATAATGCGTCTACCTTTAAATGTGCAAGTAGTCAGTTGAAAGAATTGTATAAATTACAAAGTTCAAAAGAACATCAAAAGGAAATTCATGATTTTTCATCCCAAAAAGGTATACATTTTCATTCTTTGCCTTGCTATTCACCTATCTTTGCAGGATTAGCAGAAGCGGGTGTAAAGAGCATGAAATTCCACTTGAAACGAGTAGTTCAAAAGTCTTTACTTACTTATGAGGAAATGAATACTGTATTGTGTCAAATTGAATCTATACTAAATAGTAGACCACTCACTCCATTGTCATGTGATGTAAATGATTATTCTTGTCTTACACCTGGCCATTTTCTTATAGGTACTGCCTTAAATACTTACCCAGAACCAGATGTAGCAATAACCAGTAATTTAAAGTTTTGGAAACTGTGTAATAATATTAAAAATTCATTTTGGAAGGTCTGGAGTAAGCATTATTTAAATATCTTACAAACTCGTCCTAAGTGGAGAAATGTTTATCCTAATGTTCAAGTTGGTTCATTAGTAATATTGAAAAGTGAGGATAACAATCCCATGTACTGGCCCATGGCGAGAATAACAAAGGTGTTCCCTGGCACTGATGGTCATATAAGAGTAGTTGAAGTAAAAACAGCTAATGGTAGATCTCATAAACGTTCAATTACAAAAATTTGTGTTTTACCAATCGAAGCTAGTAATTAATTGATATATTTACTTAATAGTTTAATTTAATTTGTTTAAAGTTAACTTCTGTTTTATTATTATAAATATAGTTTTGTAACTGTTTATAATATATAATTTGCTATATTGTTATATTATATACATATATCCACTATTGTAATCTTAGCATACAATTATAAGAAAATTTTGTATAATTTATAGTTCATTAAGAGGTTAACAGTATAAAATGTTTATTTTGATTTATATAAAGTTATTAGTTGTCACAACAACCCAGATGGGCAGTATGTTGGCAACCCCAACATTTTAGTAGTAAGATAGAATTGTATGTGGCAACACCTTTCCTCTTCTCTCTTGATGGCGGAACGAATACAAGCGTTACAAAGTGCTCCGGTCTTTTATTATACCAGTAAAACAATTATACAGTCCACTTACGACCTAACACCTGTTACTATCCCACTGCTGAGAATAGGCCTCTTCTCTCCGTTGTTGGAAAGAAGGTTTGGAGCTAAGACGTACCACGCTGCTCCAATGTAGATTGGTAGGTAACACATATCTCCAGAATTCTCTAGAGATATGTAGGTTTCCTCACGTTGTTTTTCTGCACCTCAAATTGGAATTATCAATTAAACAGATAAGTTTTAACAGAAAAACTCATTGGTGTCTGCCCGGGTTTGAACCATTGACCTCCTCGAAAGAGTCGCACGGTGGAACAGCTTGTTAACGATTACGTATAAATAGGGAACTATGAATATTAATTTGTTTCGGAGTAAAACGTTTCACGGTTTTATCCGAATCCTGTTATATTTAAAACTATCATTTGAATTTACAATAGATTCACGAATATTATAAATCTATTTCTTCCTAACACCCACGTATTCGTCTGAATAATCATTAAAAAAACGGTTGCCTGCAAAGTCGGTTTTACGGGCAAAGATTTTACGTGACAACGTCTTTTTAAATGTGATGGATTGGAGTGGGAGAGAGACGCAATGCATTCGCCAGTCCGGCGGGCCTCTCTTTCGTTCGGTGACTCATCGTAACAGACGTGAGCGGGCTTTTTTTCACACACTTTTTCATGAGTGACTCCAAGCCGCAACCTAATTTAAGACGTTTTCACGTCAAACAATAAAAAAATATCAAGAACAAAGAAGTATTGCTACGATGCGCTTCGAATTTGAGCTAGTATGTCCCGACCCTAACACTCTCGTATGAGGTAATACCACCAGAATCCCTCAAACTTATGTAAACACGCTATCATGTAACCGTTTCTTAAAATTAGCATAACCGCTGAAACTATAAGTACACTTAAGTGCATTTAAAGTAACCGCGCTACTGAAGTTCACACTTGACGGCTTATGTTTGTATTTTGTAAGAGGAATTATTATCAGATATTGGTATGAAGGTGTGGGTAATATAAAATGATTATCATTCATCATCATCTTCCTGCCCTTATCCCACTCTAAGTAGGGTCGGCACAACATGTTATAAACATGCTGCTACATGATTTGGCTACGTTTTTACGACCGGCCGCCTGCCTGACACCAACTTACCTCAGTCGTATTTTACGACACCTCAGTAAGAAAGAGGGTGGTCTATTCTACTAAACCGGATACCACACGGTGGGTCAACTTACCTAAGTCGTTTTTTACGACACCTCGGTAAGAAATGAGGTTGGTCTAGACAACTCAGCCGGATACCACACAGTGGGTTAACTTACCTTAGTGCCTTTTACGACACCTCAGTAAGAAATGAGGGTGGTTTATTCTACTCAGCCTGATGCCACGTGGCGTAAAATCTACGTTATTTGCCCTGCCTTCAGCTCCGCGGGTCGCGGGTTCTATTCCCGCCGACAACAATTTCTATAAATGAATTTGTTGGTCTTGAGCCTGGGTGTATATTTTTATTTAAGTATGTATTCAAAAAATATATAAGTATATATTCACCAGTTGTCCGTCACCCATAACACACTGTGTGCGTAAGTGTCCCATATATTTATTTTTATCTAAGGTTTTCACAATAGCATCTCTAAAAAATATACTTGGCAAACAATTTTCTATTGCTACTGAAATGTAAAGCATAAAACCGCTCAAATAAACTATGTAGGAGTTCAGATTGCTATACCATAACAAGGAATACGAGATGCCTTTAATGTACGCAGCCAGTTAAGCAAACTTTATTTACACTGGCCGATTGGCTTAAACTGCATAACCGTTTGCGAGACGAGCGGCTTTTAACGCGCGTTTTATTGTATAAAAAAGGTAAAAGCCGTAAAAGGCTACAAAGGTAATTCGACCCGTCATGTGGTGTCCGGTTGAATAGAATAGACCACCCTCATTTTTACCGAGCTGTCGAAAAGGCGACTAAATTAAGTCGCCACGCCGCGCGGTAATCGGCTGAGTGGAATAGACAACACTCTTTGTTACCGTGGTGTCGTTAAAGGCGACTAAGGTAAGTTGACGTCAAAATACGCAGCCAAATCATATGACAACATGTTGCCGACAACACTTAGAGTAAGGATAAGGGCAAGAGTACGATGACGATGATGTTAAAATTATTAACTTAGTAATATTGTATTCATGAACACTTCTTAGTAGATACAATCACTACATTTCCAGAATTGAACTCTGCATCTTATCGTTACCTGTATTTCTAGTATAACAATCTATATAATCTATTATTAAATGATATAGTTATTAAACTGAATTAAGTTAGTTAATTAACTGACTAACTTGATTCAGTCCCTGTCCCCGCTACCAACAGCGCGATGGAGTACTGTCAGGTTGTTTATTCGGTGAGAGACCGCCGCCGTCGCTAACGTCGGGCGGTGACGACTCATAAGGGGTATAGCATACCTATAGGGGTACCTGACATAAAAAAAAGTTAATTAACTGACTAAATAAGATTGCAAAATAGTCTATTATTATTTCTTGAAGAATAAATCGTTCTTGATTCTTATCCAATGATAATAGTTTGGCACAGCACACCTGTAATTTATTGATAGCACAGCTGAAGGTTCTTGAATGGGACCAATTTTAGGCAAAGTTGTATAAGTTATAAGTCAGTCCTAAGAGTCTCTTTAGTCTATCATTCAGGCATAATGAATGTATATTAATGACGTCAGCAGTTTAGGAGCCTAGGATATTTGATTGTCATAAAAGATTGAATAATTTATAGAACTAGGTATTACTTTGCGGAAATCCATAATACAGTAAATAGAAAATATAAATAATGCTGTATGTAGAGTCGACTATCCGTTTTCATACCTGATACACGAAGGATTCATAAAAACACATGCTCAAACCTCCACCACCGTAACCACAATACACAAGCACTATATACGTTCACTGTCACAAACTCTACAATCGTTTCACCCCACAACCGATGCATCATCAGGAGATTGACTTCACTACAAAATAGCAAAGGTATTTGATGATCGCGGATTATAGCAAAATAGTTTTATTATAACTTTGAACAAGATAGACCTAAATTTCACCGGTATAGAGTTCATATAACGCTCAAGTTTATCAATAAGTTTGTTTAACAATAAAAAGTGTAAGTTAAAGTATAATAAGGAAATATTTTTACAGAAGAAAACGATGGTACAGTTGAAAAGGCCCTTAAAATAATAAAATTCTCTTCACAAAAGAATCCCACACAATAGGTCTCTTAACGCCGCGGCTGCCACTCGTAGTCTGAAGAGGTCTTAATCCAACGGCCAGGCACTTAATGGGGTAATGTAATTTTCTCACAACAGCCAGAAAGCAATAGCGAGGGTACTCCTCGACTCTGCCAAGTAGTTAGATGCCAGATATTGCCTTCCTACCTTCGTATCTCTTTAAAAACTCATTCCCATACAACAGTTTTATTTTAATCAGTCCATAGTCCTATTTGGAACGGATTTGATATCAAAGTTGTTTACATTTTAAAAACTGTATAGCAATCGTAAGCTGTGGTAAGCCCAGAGGTAACACCGTGTGAATATTTCGAGGATGTCACGGGTTCAAATCCGGGCAGACACCAATGAGTTTTTCTGTTAAAAACTTATGTGTCTAATTGATAATTGCAATTTATCATACGCTTTTCAGTGAAGAAAAAAATCGTGAGGAAACCTGCATATCTCTAGAGAATTCTGGAGATATGTGTAACCTACCAATCCGCATTGAAGCAGCGTGGTAGGTCTTAGCTCCAATCCTTCTCTCTAAAAATGGAGACAAGAGGTCTATTCTCAGCAGTGGGAGAGTAACAGGCCGTTACTTATAGCAGTAGTATGATTATGCATAGTTTAAAAACGTTCGATTTTTTTTTTACGGATTCGCAAAGTAAATTCACTAGAAATAATTAATGAAGTCAAAATAATCTTTAATAAAATATGCTCTTTCAAGAATCTGGTTATTGGCTACATGCTCTTTCTTCTAAAAATCTTGGTACACTTCTAGATAACGAAAGTTTCAGAGTAACCTTAGGTCTCAGATTGAAAACCATTGTGCCTTAAGCACCGATGTCCATGTGGAGAAGAGGAGACACTTTTGGCATACATGGGCTTTCATGCCGTAGGAGCTCTGGTAGGCTTTTCCGTCATGGTTCTCTTAATGATACCATCAAAAATTATCTGGAAATAATGAATGAATATATTTTTGTAATATTTTTTATTTTATTTTTGATGACGGACGGTTTACAAAGAAGAAAGTGTTTTCCGGAAACAACAGAAGACTTTTGCCCGAAGGTATATAAACAGGCTGCTATTTACAAAAAACCCCATATCAATTGCAAGAACGAAATAAGATAAAGATTCAGAATATTACCATCATAAAAGATAGTGTGAAGTTACAAATAATTTGTATATTTTCCCATTTAAACATAAAAGGTGATTCAACGCTAAAACTTTCGCCAAAAACTAAATAATTAATCCTAACTTCACGAAGCCGTAAGGTCAGCTTAATTTACATAAATCATATAATTTTCACTTCAAAATCTCATGATCGGATTATGTCCTTCATATCGATTTTCTCAAAATATACTGAACGGATTTTTATACGGTTTTTACTAAAAGATAGTGCCATTTTTGTGAAAGGTTTAAGTTAGTAGTACATTACGGTTTTATGTATATTATGTTGAAGAGATCGCGAGGTTTTAATAAAATCTTGCCTGCTAGGAACTTTAGTCGCGTGCGCTGCGTAAACCAACAAAGATATATTAAAGTAATGTACTAGAGAATTGTACATCTACAAAAATACTGCAAAAAAGTCCACGACGGTATGCCTCTATCTCTTATGAGTAACTCAGAATAATTAGTTTTCTGAAGTTACAATAAAATCATATTGCTGTAATCCGCGTTTGTTAAGAGAATACATGCAATGCTAAGCGTATGCAGGCAACAATCACATACCCCATACATGCAGGACAAGCCACCAACCCCAACACTCCATACAAGCACTACACACGCTCACTACCACAACTTCTACGATCGTTTCGAAACCGAAGCATCATCAGGTAGATAGGCCCCACGAACAAAATCGTAATGCCAAATTAGTTTTCTGTTCAAATTTCAATTAAATACATTAATCTAAACGCGGGCATAGCCGCAGTCTGAGCTAGTTTCACACAATCGTTGTTAAAATCGAAGTTACTTAGTAATAAATCTAGTCGAAAGTCGAAGTCAAACGCTATGGCCGTCGAAGCGGTTTAACACGCACCTTGTAATCTCATTCCCTTTCTGAATTACAGTGGTAATTAAATAAATCAGCCGTAATTACAGCGAGGATATTCCTGCCGGATGCTCCTAATTTTGCTAGCTTTGATCTTTATTTTTTCCATTGTTTTCTGGGGAGTTTATAGAAATTGCACCGAAATTTTTTTGGGGAAACTGTAATTAAAATTATCTTTTTCTTAATTCATAAATTCTAATTTATACTTATACGGCTGAGTAGAAAAGATCAACTTAATTTCTTTCCGAGGTGTCGTTAAAGGGGACTAAGGTATGTTGGCGTCAGGCAGGGAATCGTAAAATACATAGCCAAATAATGTGAAAACATGTTTATAACATATTGTGCTGACCCCACTTAGAGTGGGATAAGCGCAGGACAAGGATGATATACTAATTTGTACTAATATTATGCGAAAGTCTCTCTGTTAAGCTTTCACAGCTAATCCAATATTAGTACTTGACAAATACTAATGAAATATGGCACCATTAAACCTTATGTAGATACATATAGGATAAAAATTTCTCATTTTTTAGATCACCGGGAAAACACATGGCATTATTGAGGGTACTTAAAAGCTTAATATGTCGCAAACGAAGACGCTTATGATATTATAAATACAGATGTTTGTTGGTAACGCATTCATCGGATACCTAGTATAGGTTAATATTAAAGATATTTGGATTACTTAAGACTTATATACAAAATAACATGTATAAAAAACTACATAATTGAGGGTATTTTAATATTTAAGTCGATTCAAATGATGTCACGGAAACAGAATGTTTTTACGTGAGCACAGAGAATAATATAAGCAATTTATAGAATTAGGCGTTACTTTGCGGAGGTCCCTTATACAAAAGTAATGAGAATATTATTTTGCTACAATCCGCGATAAAAGAAAATATGTGTAATGCTAAATGTAGTGTACTATTCGTTCTCATACCTGATACATGCAGAATTTGTAAGAACTCATGCACTAACAGATTAATTATTAGTAATCGTGAAGATGCTTTACGATTTTGTCGTGGAGTCTATCTCCTGTCGATGCTTCGGTTACGGGGCGAAACAATTGTTGAGATTGTGGTGGTGAATGTGTGCAGTGCTTGTGTATTGTTGTGCCATCGGTGTCGGGTAGTGCATGAGTTCTTACAAATTCTGCATGTATCAGGTATGAGAACGAATAGTACACTCTACATTTAGCATTACACATATTTTCTTTTATCGCGGATTATAGCAAAATAATATTCTCATTACTTTTAATAATATAAGCAGTTAAACGCGGAATTTATCGAACCATTGACCAAGAAGTAAACTTGCACCTAACGTTGATTTATTGAAAACATAAATACTACAAGATCCTTTTGCCTTTCGTGACATTATTAGCTTCCTATAAAATTATATAAAAAATCTTTATTGCTTTCCCAAAAACATTATTTCGTTTCCTGTTATTAACTGTTCGCAAATATAAATTCGTTAACTTCAAAGGGAAACAAAAACTCGTTTCGCCTTAAGATACGTTATTCTCATATTCTCATAAAATCAAGTGACATTAATAAGGCATATAACCGCAAATAAATGTTTGTCAATACAAAAATACGAGGACGGTTCAAAGGTTTACTACCTTTGAAATATAGCATTTAATTTCATAAAACTCACATTTGAATTTTTTTGGTACAACAAAAGAAATGATAATATTATTTTGCTCATAAAAGAAAATATATCATCATCATCATCCTCCTGCCCTTATCCCACTCTAAGTGGGGTCGGCACAGCATGTTACAAACATGTCATATGATTCGGCTACGTATTTTACGACCGGCCGCCTGCCTGACGTCAACTTACTTTAGTCGTATTTTACGAGTCCTCGGTAAGAAAGAGGGTGGTCTATTTTACTGAACCGGATACCACACGGTGGGTCAACTTACCTTAGTCGCCTTTTACGACATCTCGGTAAGAAATGAGGTTGGTCTATTCTACTCAGCCGGATACCACACGGCGGGTCGACTTACCTTAGTCGCCTTTTACGACACCACGGTAAGAAATGAGGGTGGTACTATTCTATTCAGCCGGATACCACACGGCGTCATAAAAGAAAATATATGTAATGTTAAATATAGTGTAGTATTCGTTTTCATATCTTGCAGATACATGCAGGTTAGTAAAAATGATAGAACTACAAACCCCCAAAACCACCACAGTTCACTAGCACTGCAGACTTTCACTACCACAATAGCAACCGTTTCGCCCATTAAGCGAAACACCATACGGAGATAGACTCAACTACAAAAACGTTAAGCTAAGCAATCACCTACGCAAGCAACTAGAAACATTTTTCTATTCGTTAATCAAGGTGCCATTGGTGTGAATAATTATTTCCAATTGCTCTAAAATAAATTGTCCCACGACTTACGTTCCATAGAGTTATTATACTAGAGTAAGGAAGCCATAGCAAGCCTCTGAGTAAATGTCATGATAAATTATGAGAGGGAAGATGAAACTTGTATAAAAAGAGAATAAAAGTTCGTTTTATCCCTTTATTGGTCATTAAAAAAACACTAACATTTAAATTTAATATAAAACACTATTTTTTCCGTAAATTGTCAGTGTATTAGGGGAACGGGCAGTCTCGAGAAATGACCTAGGAAAATACACAAAGATCAAGCCCCATCTACCCAAAAAATTTTTCTTTTTTTTTCAAGTTTCTTTTTATATTTTCTAAGAAATTACCGAACAACGCTTGGTCACCCTGGTAACCAAGTAACCTTTAATCGAGCCAAATTTCGTTAATATTTGTTTCGTTTTGCCATGAAAGCGTAACAAACAGATTTTCGTATTTATATTATTAGTATAGACACATTACCTCAAACTTTTTATAGTCCTAATTCCGTCGAAACCTGTGCCAAAAGTGTACAAATTCCTGCTTCTTCCGTAGGTTACTTTGGCCGTCTTCCAAAACAATTACACTTAAGAGTATATTATTGCAGATATATGTTGCAACTCACGATTATTTTCACTGTATGTTCATTATTTAATGTAGAAAATTACAAAAGTAATAAATAAATAAATAAATATATGGGACACTTACACACACGGTCGTCCGTCCCCAAAGTAAGTAACTTAATACTTGTGTTATGGTAGACAGACAACTGGTGAATATATACTTGTATATTTTTTAAATACATACTTAAATAAAAAAAACACCCAGGCTCAAAGAACAACAAATTCATTTATAGAAAAGGTTGTCCCTCGGCGGTAATCGAACCCGCGACCCGCGGAGCTGAAGGCAGGGTCACTACCCACTGCGCCAACGGGCCAGTCAATAAAATTATTTTGCTATAATCCGCGATGAAGTAAAATAGAAATTATATATAACGCTAAATGTAGAATGGACAATCCGTTCATACCTGATACATGCAGTATTCGAAAAAACACATGCCTCCACCGCCACCGCAATACACAAGCACTCCATACGTTCACTATCACAAACTTAACAATCGTTTCGCCCCGCAACCGAAGCATGATCAAGAGATATCCTCCACGACAAAATAGCAAAGCATATGTGATAGGGATAGCATATATTGTAATAGTATGGACTCCTAGGATCTCAACTGCAAACGACACAAATATATAACTCTCGATGAGAGATGCATACTTCCGCCGATTGCCGGATTCGGCAATTTCCGCCGCAGCTCCAGGTCTTGACGCTATTTCCTTGATATGGGACGAGGCTAACGTATCAACGCATGTTGCGTCCCACATTAGCGCCCATTCCCATTCCCAAGGAACCAGCGTCAAGCCGTCTGGTCTCTTGCCATCATCCCGACATATCCCCGAAAACTCGAGAAGAGCAGGAATGTCGATGGTGGCAAGAGCTCTTGTGTCTAATTGATGATTACCATATATCACGCTTTTCGGTGAAGGAAAATAACGTGAGGAAACCTGTATCATTCTAGTCAATTCTGGGGATATATGTAACCTTCTAATCCGCATTGGAGCAGCGTGTTAGTTCTTAGTTCCAATCCTTCTCTCCAAAAACGGAGAGGGGAGGCCTATGCACAGCAGTGGGATAGCAACAGGCCGTTCCGTATTAGGAAAGCCAGCCTAAAATGTCCCATAGAGGGAAAACATATAAAATACAAAATAAAATATTTAAACCGAAATATCTTAAGGCATTTACGTACAGGATGAACTGAAACTTGTCTTGACCTCGCGGAGATAACTTTTGAATTCTTGTTCCAAAGCGGAGATAGTTTCCTCTTCAAATAAACAATTCTGGTCAAGAACGAACGCACCAGTAATTTATTTGAAGGACTTCCAAGTAAAGCTAAAGGTTAATAAACTTTAACCTTGTACAAAAAATTGTATACATTTATATCGAAGAAGCTGTATTCACGACAATTTAACTATTAAAATACTCTCAGATATAATATGTATAAAACAAAATCATTTTCGCAAGGCAACGCAATTTTGTCGTGCCATCTTTCTTCTGGTGACGCTTAAGTAATTCTTAGTGCTTGTATAGTGTGGTGTTACGTGCGGTAACGAATCCTGCATATATAAGATATGAGGATTGTTTCGCTTCCTACATTTAGCATTACATAAATTTTACTAACAAAACGATAAATAAATTTTACTATCTTTAAAAAGCGAGTTTATCTAATAATTATAAATATATTTGTTTCTGGATTTCAGAAACGGCTCCAACAGAAAAATCGTTTTAAGAGAGAATAAGGGAGAATCGAATTTAGCATATAGAAGGTTTTGGGGGAAGAAAAATGCTGCGATAGGCTAATGGTAATGGTGGACCAAAAAAGTTTGGAACCTTGGATCGATTCCCACATGTCACCTGGCGCTTTTTTCTTTATTGCATTTTTTGTCTTTAAAAAACTATGTTTTTATGCTGTAATCAGTTAATAAAAAAAGCAGTCAAAAGCTTGTGATTTCAGTGTTGTTAATGCCTCTATCATGGTATTTAGCACAGAGATTTAGTTCAGTTAATGTGTGTCTACTTACTATTTGATGTGTGACTTAACTAAATATACTATCCATCCGCTATCCATCCGTTAGGCCAGCAAGTTACAAAGAGAACTTTCTCCGCTAAAACGCTTTTTGCTACCGACTGTGTGCGGACATCAAAGAGCTTTGGTACACCGTGGGCTATATTAAGTATATTTAAACAGAAGAATTAAAGATAAATGCTACCTGGATGACAGAGCCTCGCTACGCAATTTTAATAAAAAAATTAAAAAAACCATTAAAAAAAGCTAAAAAAAAGTATTATAGCTGTGGTAGCCCAGCGGTAACACCGTGCGCCTCTTTCAAGGAGGTCTAGGGTTCAAACCCCGGGCAGGCACCAATGATTTTTCTAGTATTTTGACGATTTTTTGCGCGCTGCTCGGGTACGACGCGGTGCTGATTCTTCCGGGATTTGTGGTGGCGAGCCCCGTCGCATGTATATCAATGAACATCTAACGCGTTTTAACCGCCACCTTTTTTACAAAGCGCGCGAAGAGGCTCGCCGTAAGGGATTCAAATATGTCTGGACCCGCGGGGGAAGAATCTTCGTACGCCGGGACTCGAATACTACGGCCCATCGCATCCGTACTGATTCAGATATTAGAAAGTTTTTTATAGACGCTACAGTACAAGTGCCGAATGTATAATCAAAACGTTAATTTTACTAAAATTTAACTATATATGCAGTCACAACTCACTTGTTATTTGTATTCACATTATTTTTTCTTTAGATTTAAATGAAACAAATGACACTTTCGAATTACACTCATTTATTTGGGAATCAAACAGAAATTATATAATTGACATCGTTCTTTCATTATACCTCGTTAAAATATCCAAATTAGCTGTAACATTTATAAACAGTTTAGTTTTTTGTTTAGACAAACATGTGTATTACTATAAAAAGAAACAATTGTTAGCTATAAAATCTCGAAATAGTATATTTTTATTGTTATATTTATTGTTCATTTTTATTGTTTTTGAAATATTCTGTAGTATTATTATTGAATTTATAAATCGTAAACGATACGGTAGGTTTTATTTATATATATATTATTATCCTGGTAATTATTACGAAAACAAAGTCTATACATATGCTCTCCGTTGCTTATTTTTGTTATGCATTAAAATTAAAATATAATAGGCATAAACTATTAAAGGTTGGATTTCTTAATGCCGGTTCTCTTGGAACCAACCACGATGAGTTCTTAGCTGCTATGGACAGCTTTGAAGTTGATTTAATGGCTGTGAATGAGACATGGTTGCGTGCGGGTGAAGAGGGGCGAGCGCCCGCCGTACCCGGGTATCGGCTCCAACACATTCCGAGGCCCGACTCCGTGCGCGGAGGCCGGGGCGGCGGCGTGGCTTTTTATATTAAAAGGGGAATCAACATACGGGCGTGTGTGTTTCCGCAGCAAGTTACTATCGAGCAGATGTGGTTAACGTTATATACTAAGTCATACAGGATAGCAGTCGGTACAGCCTATAGGCCCCAATGGCTAGATGTAGATAGTTTCTTTGATGCCATCACTGATAGTATTCAGTCACTATCATGTCACGACTTCACAATATTACTAGGTGACTTTAATATTAACCTTCTTAATATTAACGATTCAAAGACGAAGAAATTTAATTGTTTTCTGAATTCATTACAATTATCACAAATTATCACTTCTCCCACCCACTTTACAGAGTATAGCGAAACACTTATCGATGTCATATGTACTGACCTCTCGGTTCAGTGTTTCGATGTTTCACCGATTGTCACATTGAGTAGGCATGCTTTTTTGACCTGTACGTTGAATGTAGGAAAACATAAAACACCGTCGAAAGTATCATTTTGCAGGTCACTCCGAAATATTTCCACGGAACATTTTAACAAAGGTCTGGAATCTATACCTTGGGATTTTATAGGATCTGCAGACAATGTCGATGACATGGTGTCGTCCTTTAGTAATCTCATTTTGGAGTTGTTTAACATTCATGCTCCTAAAAAATCTAGAACCATTAAAGATAATTTTCATCCATGGATAACATCAAACGTCAAAATTATGATGAAACTAAGGGATAACGCGTATTCAAATTGGCGCACCATGAAAAATGATCGTTATAAACAAATTTACAAAAGTTTCAAACGTTTAGTACTACAAGCTATGGATAGTGAAAAAACTGCGTATTTTAAATATTATATTAATAACATAAAATCTTCTAAAACTTTATGGTATAACCTAAAAAGCACAATCTTACCTAAAAAATCAATGTATTTGCCTGTACACTTTGATAATGCTGATAATATAAACAATCACTTTCTCGATGTTCCGGGCTGTTCTGTAGTGTCTATTTCTCAATTAACGTACTTTGAGTTTTATAAGCTTGATAGTGCGTTCGGTCTCACGGAAATCAGCCATACGGAAGTATATAATATTATCAAAGGGTTACAGTCAAATGCAGAGGGCACGGATGAAATTACGTTAGATATGTTGCTTTGGACACTTCCATACAGCTTCAACTTGATCACGGCAATAATTAATAAGTCCATAAGAACGTCTACATTTCCTGAAAAATGGAAAGTGGCAGTCGTCCGTCCTATAAGTAAGACTTCTAACCCCCAGGCATACAAAGATCTTCGTCCAATAAGCATCTTGCCATGTATTTCTAAAATTTTGGAGAAGGCGGTATGCTCTCAAGTCTCTAGATACCTGGAGCAAAATCACCTTCTTCCAGATAATCAATCTGGCTTTAGGGCCGGGTTAAGCACTGCGACAGCTCTTTTGGATGTAACCGACAATATTTTATTCGCACAAGATAATGGTATGGTTACATTATTAGTTTTATTGGACTTTTCTCGAGCTTTCGATTGTATAAATATAAATTTATTGCTTTCCAAGCTTTCATACTATGGTTTTGATATATCCACAGTAAAGTGGTTTGAAAGCTATCTCAGTAACCGTAAGCAATTTGTTGAGATAGTACAAGATAACGGTAAAAAGTTAACCTCTTCCATTATAAATATATCAAGGGGTGTTCCACAGGGCTCTGTCTTGGGGCCACTGTTATTCATTTTATACTGTGCTGACATTACAACTAGAATACGAAATTGTAAGTCACACTTGTATGCAGATGATTTGCAGGTATACCTTTCGTTCAAGCCCTGTGATTACCAAAGTGCAGTCGATTCGATTAATAACGATCTAGCTCGTATAAAGGACTGGTCAGATAGTAATTGACTTGCACTTAACACCAGCAAATCTAAATTTATAATGTTTGGGTCTAAGAAACAATTGGCTAAGTTAAGTACGGTGGGCGTGGCAATTAGTATTAACGGTGAGAAGTTGGAAAGGCAAGATGAAGTTCGTAATCTTGGTCTAATAATGGATTCTAACTTACGCTTCGAAAATCACATCGCATCAACGGTACGCAACTGTTTCTACCGGCTGAAAATCCTATATAAGATACGAAGGTATCTTTCAGAGAAATTGAGAGTACAGCTTGTGGAAACTTTAATCCTGTCCAAATTAACATACGCGGATATTGTTTATGGGCCTCGTCTTTTGTCCCGAACGATTCGTCTTATTCAGCGAGTACAGAATGCGTGCGCACGATTTAGTTATGATATACCATCGAGAAGCCATATAACACCATTTCTTAACAGACATAAACAGTTGAAAATGAAAGCTAGGAGAAAACTTCATTTGGCTTGTCTTCTCTTTGGTATGTTTAAATCTGGAAAGCCGGTGTATCTCGTTGATAAGCTCGTTTGGATGGACGATAATCCCAGGCGCTTACGTGGATGCAGAAAGCTAAGAACGCCACGGCATCGTTCTACTGCTTTTCGGGGGAGTTTCAGGTATGCTGCTACTCGTTGCTGGAACAATATCCCACCCCCTATAAAGGATCTGAGAAGTGTCGGCAATTTTAAGAACAAATTAAAGATATTTTTACTAGAGAATCAAATATATTACGAGCAGTATACGACTGAAAATTCTATTCTTTAATGTCTAATGTAATCGATTTATAATTTTCAATATTTAATCTTTGTATCTATTTTTGTTTTAATTATTGTATTAACATATATACTATTTCGTATCATTATAAAATATATATATTATTATACATAATATATTACAGTTTATTTATTAATTTCATATAAAATACAATTTATTTATTATCATTATGTGTTCATTAAAATATTTGTGATTTAAGTAATTATACAAGTTTATCCCAAATTAAACTGTCGCTCCTGGCTACTGCTGAAAAACAGTGTTGTGCGATAGAATTCTGTCGCTCAATTTATACTGAGCTGAGCCATTTTCTTCTTCTTGCGGTATGCAGTATGTTTATATGATATTGTTTTGTGTTCTTGTTATATTTTTGTTCTATTGTTTTATGTGTTTAAGTTTAGTTTTAGTTAATAATTGTGTATCGCGGAAGGTGAAATAAACGTTCTTTCTTTCTTTCTTTCTTTCTTTCTTTCTAGTAAAACTTATGTGTCTAATTGATAATTGCAATTTATCACACGCTTTTCGGTGAAGGAAAACATCGTGAGGAAACCTGCATATGTATTCTCCGGCCCTTATCCCTAAGTGGGGTTGGCACAACATTTTGGTAAAATAAATAGATGAAAAGATGCTACTAATAAATAATTACTTAAGATAAATATTTTCTAGTCTGTAACTGAAATACCGAAAGGGAAATAGATTTGCTTATATTGATACTGGTAAATCATTCCACAGTTTGAAAGCTAAATGATCTCGAGTAAGTCAGTGAGGAGCATTTAGAGAAAGCAAGATCTAAGGTATTTATACATCTTAGCCGGCCACATCCAACAAGAAATTGAATCGCTCTTTAAAATATATTGGGATTAAAGGATTAAAGAGTACTTTATAAAGAAGTAAATAAATGAGTAATACGATATACGAGAGATTGCATACTATTTTTGCTCGGCTGTGCAACCGGAATTTGTAAATAGGGCACTTTGATGTTTCTTCGTATTTTGCGGCTCGGTAAATGCATGTTTTTATTCAAGCATATGATTGTGATTCTGTCTGTGTGATTATATCATTCAAATCTAGGTCTGAACATTTAATATCTTAATGCTTCTGAAATGTTTAACACTTAAATTTATCACTATCTATTAACGCATTTAAGTATTGTAAAAATAGAGTTTTTTTGCCATAAATTTTCCAAAACATTTCCTAGTCATTTTTACAACTAAACATATGACATATTATTTATTTTATTTTATTTTTTATTTATCAAAAACTTAACCCACAAGACATTAAAGTTACCCAATTCATCTTGTGGGGCTACATTGTACAAAAATCACAATAAAAGCATGCAATAATATATTATATAAAATAGATAGCCAGAAAATAAACATAAAACAAAATATTAGAATTACTTATTCTGTAAACTAAATGTAATTAATTTAATGAGCTGAAGCGGTATAGTATGAAACACATCAAAGGCCAAGTTCTCCCTAACCAAATCGTTGAGCAAGTAGTCGTTGAGCATTATATATAAACATATTACTAACTAAACATATGACAACATGTTTATAACATGTTGTGCCTATCCCACTTAGAGCGTGGATGATGCAATCAATACACGAAGGAAAACATCGTGAGGAAATCTGCATGTCTCTAGAGAATTCTGGGGATATGTAAAACATACCAATCCGCATTGGATCAGCGTGGTAGGTCATAGCTCCAATCCTGCCTCCAAAAAAGAAGAGAAGAGGCCTATTCCCGGTAGTGGGAGAGTAACAGGACTACTTACATCGCTCCCGATAGTAAATTTCCCATTATATTGCATTCGTTCTAAAAATGCAACAGTAAATATTGGAGCCAAAAAGTATCAAAAACTTTCAAGGCACCGTGGTGACATTTATTTTATTATACCGGCAATACAAGTTGCAATCAGCAGAGTACACAGCGATTTTATATACACTTAACCTCTAAGGTAGCATCGTTCTTGGAGAGCGTCCAAAAAGACTGCGCTGTTGGGACTAAGTTATAAGCGATCATCGCGGATTATAGCAAAATAAATTTATTATTACATTTTTATTATAGATCTCCGCAAAGTAACGCCTTATTTTATAAATTATTTATAAGCGATCAGTTTGAAGAAGCTGTGGGTTAAATCATGTCAAGCATCTGTATGTTTGTTTGCAAAAAACTACAAAAGTAATTATAAAATTATTTTGCTATAATCCGCGATGAAGTAAAACAGAGAATATATATTATGCTAAATGTAGAGTGGACAATCCGTTTTCATACCTGATTGAACGGATTATCCACTGTACATTTAGCATTGTATATATTTTCTATTTTCCTTGATCGCGGATCATAGCAAAATAATTTTATGATTACTTTTGTATTATGGATCTCCGCAAAGTAACGCCTAATTCTATAAACTACTCAGAAACTACTCAACGGATTTACATAAAGTTTTTTCCACAGATACAACAATTTTTCAAAAAGGGTTAAATATATAATTTGTTTAAATTTTATGTAAATTGGTCGATATATGACGATAATTATTCGATAATAATATCGTAGATCATTTATGCCGTGTGGTATCTGGCTGAATAGAATAGACCACCGTCTTTCTAACCAAATTATCGTAATAGGTGACATAGGTAAGTTAAACCAACCGTATGATATTCAGCTGAGTAGAATAGCCCACCCTCATTCCTTACCGAGGTGTAGTAAAAGGCGACTAAGGTAAATTGACCCGCCGTGTGGTAACCGCCTGAGTAGAATGGACCACCCTCTTTCTTACTAAGGTGTCGTAAAAGGCGACTAAGGTAAGTTGATGTCAGGCAGACGGCCGGTCGTAAAATACCAAGCCAAATCATGAGGCCACTTAGGTCATTAGAGCAGGAGGATGCAAGCGACTTTATTCTAACAAAATGTACGGAACCAGAGTTATTTTGACCTTTTTCTTTTATAACTTTAAAATTTCGTAAAGTCGACGCAAGAAATAGATCGACTGTGTTGTAAGTTATAAGAGATCGAAGGATTTTTTTTAACAATTTTGAGAAATATACAAAGACATGTTATAAATATGTTTATAACATGTTGATGACAATCCCATTTAGGGATAAGAGCAGGACGATGATGGGCTGTGAATATTCGTGTTTTACAATTTAATAAAAAAAGTAAGTAGCGGCCTGTTACTCTCCCACTGCTGGGAATAGGTCTCTTCTTTCCGTTTTTAGAGAGAAGGATTGGACCTAAGACCTACTACGCTGCTCCAATGTGGATTGTTAGGTTACACATATCTCCAGAATTCTCTAGAGATATACAGGTTTCCTTACGTTTTTCTTAATTGAAAAGCGTGTGATAAATTGCAATTATCAGTTAGACATAAGTTTTAACAGAAAAACTCATTGGTGTCTGCCAGGATTTGAACCCGTGACCTTCTCGAAAGAGTCACACGTTGTTACCGCTGGGCTAGCACAGCTCTTACAATTTAATATTCAATAGATAATTAGTGTGACTAAATCTTATTTATTGAAATAATGTTTTGCATTTTTAGATTTCAATGCTTTCTTATCACCTAGTAAAACCATTGGTGCACACATTTTTACGTTTCTTATTAACTGAAAAGTTATAATAATTGGTTAAGCTAAGCCTTTGTTAGCACGTCTTAATTAAGTTCTTAAAAACTTCATTACGAGGACGCGAGACGGTTCTTGAAAATTTTAATTCATAGAGTAACTTTATTTTCTTCAAGACGTAGATACGTTTCGCATTCATATGTAATTTATATTCCACGAATATGCATTCATTTAGGCTTAGTAAGTAGTTAGTACCTAAAACTATCGTGAATTAAAAAAAGTACAATTATACCTAGTTGATTCACAATTTGAAAATCTTAAAATACAGATACTAAAAAAATCAAATTCAAAAAACTCTAAGCGGGATCGGCATAACATATTTAAAACATAGTATATTTTAACATATGTTAAATGTTTTGGATAGTTAGTCTGATGACAATTTACTTTAGTCGCTTTTTATAACTCGGTAAGAATTGAGGGTGGTCTATTCTACTCAGCCGGATACCACACGGCGAGCCAATTTACTTAAGTCGACTTTTTTACGACATCTCGTTAAGAAATGAGGGTAGTCGATTCTACTCAACCGAATACCACAGGGCGAGTCAACTTACTTAAGTCGACTTTTACGACATCTCGTTAAGAAATGACGGTGGTTTATTCTACTCAGCCGTATATCACACGGCGGGTCAATTTACTTAAGTCGACTTTTATGACATATCTTTAAGAAATGAGGGTGGTTTGTGGTACCCAGCCGAATACCACACGGCGGGACAACTTACTTAAGTCGACTTTTACGACATCTCGTTAAGAAAAAGTGTGGACTATTCTACTCAACTGGATATCACACGGCGGGTCAACTTATTTAAGTCGACTTTTACGACACCTCGGTAAGAAATGAGGGTCGTCTATTCTACTCAATTGGATACCTCACGACGGTTCGACTTACCTTAGTTGCCTTTTACGACACCTCAGTAGGAAATGAAGATAAATAGTTTATGGAGTTGAAGTTAATACGATGGTACATTATATCCAAAATCAAATGCAAAACAAAATTTCTCTTTTCTGCACAATGTTTAAGAGACGATTTGTCCCCAATCCATAATACGAAGTGAGAATTACATTGATTCGTTTAGTTAACAATTTGGGCAGCAGAAATCGAATTTGTGCCAAAATTATCAAAAGTTGACATCCCAATTCTGAACAGACGATTGAGCGAAAAAGTTTTCTAGCGTTAAAAAAGTAGGCCAGCCCTTGCCTACGATTAAGGGTTGCCATATAACCTGCTTCTATCGGAAAGTTCTGTTGACTTTAGAAGCTGCTTCAAAATTCTTTCAGCTTTATACTTAATTAAGTCTAACTTAAAACTTAATTAATTAATATTAATGCTTAATTCTTTTTATTACTTAAAACTTAATTTGAACAAAAGTAATGAAAATATTATTTTGCTACAATCCGCGATAAAATTTTTATCGCGAATTTTATCAATAATTTTTTCGCGATTTATTTCGGATTACGCCTTTTAAAGTAACGCCTAATTTTATAAATTACGTAGATTGAATATGTTCAAAAGATTGACCACCGCGTTTGTAGCTGATCAAAATCTGAGGAAATCAAAATTGAGTAACAGTGTCATTAAATCTAATTGACCCTTGACGATTTAAAAGTGCTTGCAAGAGTTTACTTGAATAAAAATAATTTTGTATTCATTTCATTTGTTGGTTTCTGACACATTTGCGCAATGTAAATCCACAGTATGAATTATAATTAACAGTTAAAACCAGGAAGTTGTAGTTGGTGGCTAGAAATCCCAGGTTTTTCAGATCTCCTTTGTAAGATTATTATCTTGAAAAAATAAAGTCCACACTATATACATAAACTTCAAAACAAATAGTAACTTCTTCAAGTACACGTTTATTATGTTATTGTGATTTCAATTTAATGATATTAGAATTTATTTTTATATCCCATTTTTAATCATTACAACATGGTAGCACTACACTGATGGTATATTTTATGGCTTCTCAAAGAAAATCTAGGTTGTAAAAATCTTTTATGCGAGCAGTTTTTTTACGAGTGAACTTCTGCCCTTGTTTACTGTGGGAGGGAGGAGTTTGATTAAATTACGTGATTCAAATGTTGCTTTGCGACTTTCTTAAGCTTTCTATTTTTGACGTAATGTCAAGTGTTCTGGAAGTTATCCTTTTTATTGATGTATTCGTTTTTGTATACCATAATACAAAAGTAATAATAGAATTATTTTCCTATATATTTATTTATATCATCCTCCTGCCCTTATCCCACTCTAAGTAGGGTCGGCACAACTTATTATAAACATGTTTTCACAGATTTGGCTACGAATTTTACGACCGGCCGCCTGCGTAACGTCAACTTACATTAGTCGTATTTTACTAAACCTCGGTAAGAAAGAGGGTGGTCTATTCCACTAAATCGGATACCACACGGTGGTTCAACTTACCTTAGTCACCTTTTACGACACCTCGGTAAGAAATGAGGGTGGTACTCTTCTATTTAGCCTAGGATACCACACGGCGGACATAATACATAAAATTATTTTGCTATAATCCGTAGTAAAGAAAATAGAAAATATACATATATAATGCTAAAGTGGACTATCCGTTTCCAAATCCAATACATGCAGGATTCTTAAACACATGCACAATCTTCCACCACCACAATACACAAGCACTACACAGGTTCACTCTCACAAACTCAACAATCGTTTTGCCCGGCAACTGAAGCATCATCAGGAGATAATCCACTCCACGATAACCGTAAAGCGACGCATTATTCAAGCAAGCAAAATTATATACTAATTAGTTCAACCCCCACCATTTCTTTTGCTCCCAAACTCAAATTCAAAATATTCTTTATTCAAATAAACTTGTAAACAAGTGCTTTTGAATCGTCAACTTTACTGCTTTTTAACCGCGACTTTGTTTGTTATATAAACGCAGATTATAGCTATTTTATATATAATAATTCTATCACAACTTTTATAGCAATTTACATTCTTTATTCATCATGTCCTTATCCCATTATAAGTGGAGTCGGCACATGTTACATACATGTTGTAACATGACTTGGCTAGGTATTTTACGACCGGCCGCCTGCCTGACGTAAACTTACCTTAGTCACCTTTTACGAAACCTCGGTAAAATATCAAGGTCGCAACTGGATACCACAAGGCAATTAACTTAGCCGCCCTTTACGACACCTCGGTAAGAAATGAGGGTTATCTATTCTACTCAACTGGATACCATACGTTGGGTCAACTACGGTAACAAATGAGGGTGATCTATGCTACTCAACTGGATACCATACGTTGGGTCAATTTACATTAGTCGCCTTTTACGACACTTCGGTAAGAAATGAGTGTGGTCTATTCTACTCAGCCGGATACCACACGATTGGTCAACTTACCTTATTCGCCTTTTACAACACCTTGGCAACAAATGGGGTCGTCTATTCTACTTATTCGGATACAACACAGCAATGAACAATTTACATTATTTAAACAAAAAATAAATGGAGAACTATAAAAGTTTTAGAATAAAATTATAACGGCGAGTCTGTTGTTCATATGAACAAAGTTCCAGCATAAATCTTAAGGTGCCGTGCTCTGTAGCAATTTATGAACTCCATACATTTAAGTTATAACTTAAATAATTTTGCTCCTTACCTCTTAGAAACTGATTTATATGAATCATTTTTTTAGAGCCTGTTTCACAAGTTACCAAAAAACAGTCGGCTTATTTGGAACTTATCTGACACATATCTTGGAATTTTGCGTTTCTCAGGTTTCTGATAGGCTTATTCAGCAAGTCACTAATAAGCAAACAGGTAGATCATTTGGTTGTTGTTTTGTTTATCTGCTGGATAGCAAATACCTATTTTAAAATGGCCGCGATCTTATTTTTTTTTTAATTTTACTTTTTAGGGTCTCTTTTAAGAGACATTTATCTGCTACTTATTTATTTTATTTATTTGTTTGGACAGCCAGTTGTTGTTACATATAAAACTTACATATAATAAAATAGAAATAAAAAAATATTTAACATGTCCAACATATGAAGGTGTCACAACAAGCACCAAAAAATTATTAAACAATGAACATTAAAAAAAAAATTACTAAAAAACTTAAGCATGTGACATTAATATTATAATAGGTAGAAAAAAAACAATAATATTTACTGTGAACGAAACAAGTAACCAAAAAATTAAATTAAGTTAAATTCTAAGAACATATCGATTGCATATAGTTAATCGCCTCTTAACAATGTTACTGTCGTTTTTTTGAATTTTTGTAAAGTGTCATCAAAAATATCAATTTCTCCGCAGATAGAATTAGTTTATTTGTCGGTTAACTATCCGAGACTTTATCAGTAACTTGTCAAACACGCCCATATTCGATTATATTTTAATTCATACTTATATAATTCTACTACTACTAATTAAAATGTTTACGTTTCACCTCCAGGAACATGACAAATTAGTACATTATTTAGGTTAGTTTAACAGCTATAATGACGAGAACGTAGCGGCAAAGCTACCATCTAAGTACAAGTTACAGACAGTCGTAGCTAACGGAAGTAGCAACTTTGCGAATAAATCATGCTATCAGCTGTCGACAGCGCAGAAAAATGGCTAAACTTTATCTTTAAAAACAAATAAAAACTGAGTGTGAATAATACTTTACTTTCTACGATATGTGAGGGCATGAAGATAGGTGCAGCATGTTTAAAATAGATCTTATGTTATTTAAAAAATGTAAAAGGCGACTAAGGTAAGTCCACGCGCCATGTGGTATCCGGCAGAGTAGAATAGACCAGTATTTCTTAACGAAGTGTCTTAAAAGGCGACTAAGGAAAGTTTACCCATCGTGTGGTATCCGATTGAGTAAAATAGACCATCCCTTTTTTTACCGAGGTTTCGTAAAATACGATTAAAAAAGTAAGTAAGTAGCGGCCTGTTACTCTGCTACTGCTGAGAATAGGCCTCTTCTCTCCGTTTTCAGAGAGAAGGGTTGGAGCTAAGACCTACCACGCTGCTCCAATGCGGATTGGTAGGTTACACATATCTCCAAAATTCTCTGGAGATATGCAGGTTTCCTCACGATGTTTTTCTTCGCCAAAAAGCGTGTGATAAATTGCAATTATCAATTAGACACATAAGTTTTAACAGAAAACTCATTGGTGTCTGCCCGGGTTCGAACCCGTGACCTCCTCGAAAGAGTCGCACGGTGTTACTGCTGGGCTACCACAGCTTGAAGCAAAATACGATTAAGTTAAGGTAACTTAATACTTGTGTATTAAGTTACTCTAAACAGGCAAGTTAAATAAAAGCTTTAAAAAACAACTGGTTTTTATTCAGTAGAAGGGACAACGTATTATTGAAGCGGCCGTAGCAGACTGGTTAGAATAACAGACTTGCGATCAAGAGGTCGTGGGTTCGAATTCCGGCCATTAAACTTAAAGTTCTACGTACTACGGCGTAGTAATTGATAGTAATCTATACTAATATATAAAGGTGAAGAGCTTTCCTTGCGTGCTCTGATTAAACGGTGAAAGTTATTCAAAACTCATGTATTACAAAATTGTTCCCCTCTAAAAGTTCTAAATAAAAGTCCGCGGCAGGATATGTCTAGCTTTTAAGGTTGATCCACTTTAACCATCTTATATTTATCAAAAGATTACATTACGGTTTTAATCTTTCCATGCGAGTGCAACCGCAGGCAATTGCTTTTCCTTTAAAAATAAACAAAATATTCAGGGTACAAAAGATTAAGTTAGCGCGAACGAATTCGCGGGCTTTAACTAGTATTTGCATATATTTGCAATCGTTCACATTACGTAATCCGCTGTCCTCGGCAAATGTCCGACGAGTAAACACTGCTGAGAAGGCTTAGTGTCCAACATGAGCACTAAGTTATGCGAAGACACGATGCAAGCGTTAACTATGAAACTGCTATGCGGTACAGTATTACGATATACAAGCTATTACCGCGACTTAACGGTAGCTTAAATGTTGGAATAACTTCGATTGTTACTTGTTTTTGTATTTATTTATTTATTTTAAAGGGAAACAAACAGTACATAGTAAAACTTAATAGCTAGTAAAAATGTATAGATCATTGACCAATAAAGTTTCCACTGTTTAATAAATCATAAAAGCTAACAATATGGCAGTAATAATAATTTCAGAATAATACTATACACACAAAAAGTTTAATGCTCAAAATAGAAGAATAAATATAATAACTATAAAATACAAAAAAGAAAGAAAGAAAGAAAGAAATGAAAGAAAGAAAGAAGGAAGAAAAGAAAGAAAGAAAGAAAGACAGAAAGAAAGAAAGAAAGAAAGAAAGAAAGAAAGAAAGAAAGAAAGAAAATTTAGTTAGGCTTGTCTCGGATAAAGTCTCGTATTGTCGAAGGAAAAACGTTTTCTTTTATTTAATTAGGAATCGGCTCCGCCCACGTGGAAAGATTAAAACCATAATGTAATTTACATATTAGTACCTGGTTGGCCCAGTTATTTTTTTACAAAATAAAGAAAAGAAACTTAAAAAAAAAGAAAAATAATGAAGTAGTTGGAGTTCGAACCTAGGTATTTACATTTCTCGAGACTGTCCGTTCCCCGAAAAAGCCACGGTGATTTGTCATTTAACGGCAAAAATAGTGTTCTATATTCAATATTCAAAGTAAATTTAAGTATTCTTTAATTCCCAAAAATAGAATAAACCTAGCTAGATCGATTTTGTCCCCCAAAACCCTGTACATGCCGAATTACAGGAACAACATTGGAGCCGTTCTCGACATTCCAAAAAAATATATACATATATGCATATATACATACAAGATTAACCCATTTAAATATTAAAGATTTTGTATTTCGATAACCATAAAAATGGTTAATATGGGTTAACCTTAAAAGTTAGTAATATGCTGTCGCGGACTTTTATTTAGAACTTTTAGTGGGGAACAATTTTATCATACATGGTTTTTGAATAACTATCACCGTTTGCTTAGCGCACGAAAGGAAAGCTTTAAATTTTACTGCTTTCGTAATATTTATTTATTGCTGCTACTCTCCTATTCATTTTATCGTGATGTTATATAGCCTATAGCCTTCCTAGCTAAATGGACTATCTTACATTCAAATAATTTTTCAAATCGGTCCAGTAGTTCCTGAGATTAGCGCGTTAAACAATTTTATATATTACAGATTTATATATTAAAAAAGATACTCGTATGCCCGCGGCTTCGCCCGCATTGATATCAGTTTATGTTTTCTATTTTACTATTT
This sequence comes from Morpho helenor, assembly GCA_029227775.1. Lineage (NCBI taxonomy): Eukaryota > Metazoa > Arthropoda > Insecta > Lepidoptera > Nymphalidae > Morpho > Morpho helenor. The sequence goes on along the minus strand of JARGCU010000020.1, from coordinate 15,835,447 downwards.
AACTACTTAAATATTTTACTAATGTTTAATATTTTACTACTTAAATTCTATTTTACTACTGCATACGTGCGGTAACTAATGCTGCATGTATAAGGTACGAGAACGAATTTGCTTCCTACACTTAACATTACATAGATTTCCAACAAACCCGGATTCATCATCTTCCTGCCCTTATCCCACTCTAAGTGGGGTCGGCACAACATGCTATAAACATGCTGTCACATGATTTGGCTGCGTTTTTACGACCGGCCGCCTGCCTGACGTCAACTTACCTCTGTCGTATTTTACGACACCTCGGTAAGAAAGAGGGTGGTCTATTCTACTAAACCGGATACCACACGGTGGGTCAACTTACCTTAGTCGCCTTTTACGACACCTCGGTAAGAAATGAGGTTGGTCTATTCTACTCAGCCGGATACCACACGGCGGGTCGACTTACCTTAGTCGCCTTTTACGACACCTCGGTAAGTAATGAGGGTGGTACAATTCTATTCAGCCGGATACCACACGGCGTTTCCAACAAACCCGGATTATAGCAAAATAATTATTTCATAACTTTCCAATGTAAGATACTTACAACCTTTCATTCAACTTACGACTTTCATAAAAGATCTCTAACTCAATCCAGGACTTCCCTAAGTTTGTTCCGAGTTGTAGCCAGTCAAGGGGGGATGGGGGGGACTATAAAAAGTTCCTTAACTGCATTATAAGTAAGGCTTCACTCTAATGACATCTTACAAAGCGCATTTGATCGCTTTTTGTATCTTCAAAATGGTTTTATAATTGCGCGCAATTTGCAAAATGTTTTTTGTGACTTTATATTAATTTTAGTATAAAATTTATTTTAGTAATGCATAATTACATTGAATATATTAAAGCAACGCTCCGTTACTATCCCACAACTGGGCATACGCCTCTATTTGTTTTTAAAAGTTTTAAAAGTTATAATAAAATTATTTAGCTATAATCCGCGATGAAGTAAAATAGAATATATATATAATGCAAAATGTAGATAAGACAATTCTTTTTCATACCTGATACATGCAGGATTCGTAAAAACACATGGACAAACCTCCACCACCGCCACCACAATACACAAGCACTACACACGTTCACTATCACAAACTCAACAATCGTTTCGCCCCGCAACCGAAGCAGTCAGGAGATAGACTCCACGACAAAATCGCAAAGTTTACACATATCCCCAGAATTCTCTAGATAGGTTTCTCTCAGAATGTTGAATCTTTTGTTTCACCAAAACGCGTATAATAAATTGCAAATATCAATTTGACACATAAGTTTTAACAGAAAAACCCATTGCCCGGCTTTAAACATATCCCCCTGTTTCCGCAGGTAGGTAGTCCTTCATCCGGGGTATTTTCACTTCTTTAGTCCGTCCATTATCCACTAAGCTATTATAACTGTACAAATGACAAAATATCATTTGCATTTTATTTTACATTTTTTCAGTGCCCGAAAACAGGAATAAAAAGACATTTTTTTAAAATGAAAACTAACTAGATCGATTTTTACCCCCAAATTCAAATTCAAAATTCAAATTCAAATTTTTTTATTCAAATAAACTTGTAAACAAGTGCTTTTGAATCGTCAATTCTACTGCTGGTTCGGAAAGCTGTTCCTACCGCGAAGTGCCAGCAAGAAACTCGGCGGTTTCTCTTTTCAACATAATACTTATAACTAAATACATTAAGTCTTACTTATACTCCAATACATGCTGATATTTCATGAAAGTTATTTGAGCCATTTCTGAGATTCAGAAAATATTTATATACAATATTAACTTATTGAAATATTAAAGATATTCCCATGGAAAAATCATTTGGAATTTCACTTTTTATTGCCCCGGATAAGCAAAGTTTCGGTTGAAATATGGCGAGGGTAAGCCACAAATTGGACTTGATTTTGATGAATTGTTTGAACCCAACCATTTCCGATCGAACTTAATTCATTTGACCGTAAAATCATTATTAACGGTCAAATTGAAAGAGAAATTGTGAAAAAAATAAAATGAGGAAAGTTCTTTATACGTACTAATATTGTAAATGCGAATATCTGACTGTAACCTCGTAAAGTTCATCGAGGAACTACGAGGGTATATATCGGAGGTTTAGTATTAAAGTGACCTAATTCTAAATGCCATTCATAGCATCACGCTATAAACTATTAAAAAAACTTGTATCATTTACTAGTTTTTTAGCGTTGAGATTGTTGTATTGAATGTGTATTGTGCGTCTTGCCTGCCTGACGTTAACTTAACTTAGTCGCCTTTTATGACACCTCGGAAGAAATGAGGGTGTTCTATTCTACTCAACCGGATACCACACGGCAAGTCAACTTACCTTAGTCGCCTTTTACGACACCTTGATAACAAAGAGGTCTATTCTACTCAGCCGGATTCCACACGGCATTTATTTAGCATTATATCAAAATAGTTTTACTTTTGTATTATGGATCTCCGCAAAGTAACGCTTAATTCTATAAATTATTTATACGTTATATATGTACTATAAACATATTTGATTGCTTCCTACTTCTGTTGAGTTGACTTGCTTCAGGTGAAATTTCACTCATAAACTTTGGGAGTCAATAAAAGAAACGCGACAGCCTAGTGGTATTTGAGCCGCCCTGTTTTCAAGGTGCGGACACACGGCTCTTAAGAATATATTGCAAATTTATCAGAGAAATCCGGCTTTAATATTTTAAATATTACATTCTGTATGTTCGTTACTCAATGAGGCATTAAAGACTAGAAGTCGTTACTTTACTTTTATCTGGGTTTAGCACTATTGTCCTATGTAAATTTCGATAAGGTTTTTTAAATTAATACGACCGGCCACCTGCCTGACGTCAACTTACCCCTGTCGTATTTTACGACACCTCCGTAAGAAAGAGGGTTGTCTATTCTACTAAACCAGATACCACACGGTGGGTCAACTTACCTTAGTCGCCTTTTACGACACCTCGGTAAGAAATGAGGTTGGTCTATTCTACTCAGCCGGATACCACACGGCGGGTCGATTTACCTTAGTCGCCTTTTACGACACCTCGGTAAGAAAAGAGAGTGGTACTATTCTGTTCAGCCGGATACCACACGGCGTATTACAAAAGTTATGATATTTTACTAAAATCCGCGTATGTTAGGCAAAATTTACGTTATGCGTAGTGTAACAAGCAAAACCGTTCCTATACCTTGTACATGCAGGATTAGTGACGACATGTAGAGTTACGATCATCGATCTCACTCTACCAGAGAATTAATTGTTTTAGTATTTCTTGTCCAGAAAATGATATTTGTATCACTTTGTTTCGAGACTTTTTCTGCATATCATTTCGTTTTTGTCATTAACTGCACTTGCCATTTTACATCACCGTGTGTCAGTATATAATATTGCTTAACTTTTCCAATAAAATCGGGAGTGAAATGAAATTTGAAATTAAGGAACGAAGGTGAGAGCAATAGCCGGCAACGCGATACGGCTGACTTTTGAAGATTTCAGCGAATCAACGGAACTTAATTCAAGAAAAACTGCGTAATGAGAAATTGAGACGTACTTTCTCACAAGATATAATTTTTTGCTACTCGTAAAACCCGTATTAAAGAAGAAGAAAATAATATGTCAAGTTAGCCGTGTGGTATCCGGCTAAGTAGAATAGTGCCACCCTCATTTCTTACCGAGGTGTCGTATAAGGCGACTAAGGTAAGTCGAGCCGCCATGAGGTTTCCGGCTGAGTAGAATAGTCCACCCTTATTTCTTACCGAGGTGTCGTAAAAGGCGACTAAGGTAAGTTGACGTCAGGCAGGCGGCCGGTCGTCAAAAACGCAGCCAAATCATGTTACAGCATGTTTATAACATGTTGTACCGACCCCACTTACAGTTGGATAACAGCAGGAGGATAAAATAATATGTCAAGTATTGACATTGTATTTAAAAAAAAAAATAATAAGGAAAAGATAAAGGACAACATCGTAAAAAAGGGGGATAATTTAGGGCGAAGAGGGGAACTTTTAAGAAATAAGAGTTATGTGAGTGGATAAGGTTGTATGGTTCGATAGAGTTATGTGGGTGGATAGTTGTGGGGGGGAAAAGTTGTCTGAGTGGATAGAGTTATGTGAGTGGCTATTCTTCGGGGGGGAGGGGTAGAGTTGTCTGGGTGGAAAGACTTGTGTGGGTGGTTAGAGATGTAGCATCTAGTCTGAACATATTCTAATTAAGAGGAAAACTAAAAAGAAAATATTTAAATTGAAAGCCAATTCATACAAAAGTCTTATAAAGATTAAGTTTTTTATTTTCTTTTGTTGGGGAATCGATCTAGCTAGATTTTATTTTATTGTTTTCGGGCACTAAAAAAATTTGCTATAATTTTATTAGAAAGCAAAGGATAATTACGCTGTCAAATGCACAGTCATGATAGCTCATTTACCCAATTGAGCTATCATGCCTGTGCATCTGAATACTAAGATCGATCCCAGAAAAATCTTTTTTTTAATATTTTTAATTGCATTTTTTATTTATTGTAAGAAATTAAAGAGCAAGGCTGGGTCACCCAGGCACTGAGTATGATATACACATTACGTAGATTCCTTACCTTTTTATTTTTAACAACCATTTTTTAATTAATTAATTATAAACAACGAGATTATTAATAAACATTGAAAGAATGTAGATTAAATACATTCAATTCAAAAAGTAAGCAAATGTATTCTAATCGCGATATATATGATAAAATAATTCCATTCCAAGAAAATCCAAACCTACCAGACCATGAGCTACGTAATCAGTGCTACAACGTAGCTCCGTAGCATAGGCGTAGCGGGTGTATTTGCCTACGAACGTAGATTAGTCTACGTGCATATTCCAATTTGAACAGTACCAATGGCTGAGAATTCATTTGTATAAAGCGAATTGTTTAACTTTGAGTATGAGTAATTGAAAATTAAACGAAAAGGTCTTATACCTATATTGTGTAAGGTTTAATATGTATATTTTTTTATTATTAAAACTTCTCTTAATGGTACCGTCAAAAGAGCTCTTGTCACGATCAACATTCCTGCTCTTTTCGTGCCTTCGGGGATATGTCGGGATGGCAAGAGACCAGACGGCTTGACGCTGGTTCCTTGAGAACGGGAACGGGACGCAACATGCGTTGATACGTTAGCCTCGTCCCATATCAGGGAAACAGCGTCAAAACCTGAGCTGCGGCGGAAATGGCTGAATCCGTCAAACGGCGGAAGTAGGCATCTCTCATCGAGAGTTATATATTTGTGCCGTTTGCAGATGAGACAATAGGGCCATGGAGTCATTTTATCCGTTTTAACACCTCGGTTATTTGCCTCTTCAGGTGACAAGAGGGCTGGCTCCTTTTTCGCACAAAGAATCAGCTTAGCGATTTAGCGCGGAAACGATTTTGAATAAGAAATTGTTAATGATAATTGAAATCAAAGGCAAATACAAAAGTTATGTAAAATATGAGTTTCATTTAGAATAGAACTGCTACCAATAATTGTAATTTAGTTACAATTATAGCATGTTCTTGTAATTACCACAAAAGAACTAAAAACAGATAAAGAAAACCACATCCTTTTTTGAGTAACGACAAAGCTATATCTTTAACACAAGATTTACTTAAGTTACCTAATTTTGGATTTTTCAATGTATAGCTCAGTTTTGCAGCCTAAACTTATGGTGTATAAAAAAATAATAATCTAAAAATAATAATCTGTAGAAATAAGGAAATTTTATTGATTTTCCTATAATTGTCTTACGAAATAAAGTTAATGGGTAAATACACATAATACGTAGAATAGACCACCTTCATTTCTTATCGAGTTGTTGTAAAAGGCGACTTAGGTAAGTTGACCCACTGTGTAGTATCCGATTGAGTAGAATAAACTACCCTTTTACCCAGGTGTTGTAAAATACGACTAAGGTCAGTTGACATCAGGTAGGCGGCCGTAAAACACAAACCCAAACATGTGACAACATGTTTAAAACATGTTGTGCCGACCCCACTTAGAGTGGGATAAGGGCACGATGATGTAAATAATATTTTATAGGTCTCTTTAGCGTTATACAGAGCAACTGATGCAAATAATAAATCTCTTTCAACGCAAGAAAGATGTGAGCGAACTTTTCCAAGGCAAAAAAGGCAGTGATCGCGTTTGTCAAATAATTCACAACTTTCATTGCTTAGTCAGTCGGTTCCTCCGAAGTCTTTCATGAATCATATGCCTCGTGGAACTCGTGTAAAGTGGTATTTCACAAGTTTTGGACTTCACATCTTTATTTATGAGAGCACTTCCTAGAACGATCGCTTTTTGCTTCGATCGTGTAAGTTTTGTACAAGTTCGTACTTGTTTTTTGGCAGGAATAGTGCTTGTCCGACATGTGTAATATTTCTATGTGGAAAGATTAAAAGTTTTCTGGAAACCAGTAACTTTTTCTGTATATCTTTAATATTTAAATGATCTAATCTTATGATCTAATATATAATTCTGAATACTGTTGAGGATTATTTAGATGATAAGAATGCGTGGATATAGATATTGTTCGACCCTGTTCAAGATAGTAATGACTTAATGTAACTAGTTATAAGTATTAATTTGAAAAGAGCAACCGCCGAATTTCTTGCTGGCTCTTCTCGGAAGAAACAGCTTTCCGAACCAGCAGTGGAGTTGACGATTCTAAAGCACCTGTTTACAAGTTTATATAAATAAAGAATATTTTGAATTTGAATTTGAATTCGATTTTATGAAATTTAGTATTTAGGGGTTACAGGGGGCTATAAATCGACCTAGCTAGATTTTATTAAAAAAAATGTAAAATATAAATAGAATACAAAGGTTAATGTTGCTATTTTTTGTAAAGTTGTAACGAGAAGACTAAAGAAGTGAGATCGAGTCCCATATACCACTAGCTCCTTCTTTCATTTCTTATCTTTTTAATTCCTTTTTTATACCTTTTAATGAAAATACTGAGCAAGGCTCGGTCACCCAGGTAATTCATTCTAATATTATAGACTAGTAAATCTGTTCGTCTGTTACCTATTCAAGCTTAGGTATATATCGAACTAACATACATAATAAAAAACAATATTTTCTTTAGGACCGGAAAGAACTATATTGAATAATAGAGGATATTTTTACAATAAAGTTGACGCAACAATTGCGGGTAGTACTAATAATACATATTTAATTTAAAAATACAGATCTTATTTATGACATAATATTCAGTTTAAGCGTGGAGATATTTTTCTAAAAGTCCACCTTCCGGTTTGTTTTCTTTGTCCAGACTTCTAATTAAAGTTATTGTGGAATTCTCCATCACAAACCACAAGAGGTAACGGATATTGTCAGTAAAAAGGTAAACTATTCGGTAGTTAACGTAATTTGAATCATACAAAAGATGGAGGAATGCAACATACAGATAATTGAAGCCAATATTTTGATACAAAGAAAACTAAGAGTAGTACATTTTTTCAGGAGAAGAATAATAAGTAATTTAAAATCTTCGTCCGTATTATATTATATTGGAAAAAAACCAAAATGGGAACAGAAAAAAAAATAAAAAAAATACTCGAAGTAAAATAAAATTCGTGCGTCTGGTGCGTTGTGTAGCGTGGAAAGAAAAGATCGTTTATTACAGTAAAAAAAAAGTAAGTAACGGCCTGTTACTATCCCACTGCTGGGTATAGGCCTCCTCTCTCCGTTTTTGGAGAGAAGGGTGGGAGCTAAGACCTACCACGCTGCTCCAATGCGGATTGGTAGGTTACACATATCCCTAGGATTCTCTAGAGATATGCAGGTTTCCTCACGATGTTTTCCTTCACCGAAAAGCGTGTGATAAATTGCGATTATCAATTAGACGCATAAGTTTTAATAGAAAACTCATTGGTGTCTGCCCGGGTTTGAACCCATGATCGTCTCTAGAGATTCACACGGTCGCACCGCTAGGCCATCACAGCTTCATAAAGCTTCACAAAGCTTTATTACAGTGTTGCCAATTAATTACAGTTTGTCGTTTAGAATTTATTTTATGTCTTAAACACATATTTTTAATATTTAACTTAATTATACGTTGTAATTACATAATCATCTTTATGATATATGACCATTTCTTAGAATCATTTCTAGCATAATACGCTAATCGTTGTTAACTTGTACCAACCACTCACTCCAAGGTTTTATTTGGCAGTCCGAATGATAAATGGTGTTTCATTAGTGGCCAACAGCACAAGGTACCGACCCTGCTATTTGTTACCTTTTTTACTGTATTTCCTGTATAGTTTTATTAATATTAGCTAGGGAAAACAACCTTTGTTGTAACGCCCTAGTTGGGAACGAAATACGTATGTTGTACTTTCTTATTGAGACGCCGTGTGGTATTCAGCTAAATAGAATAGACCGCCCTCATTTCTTACTGAGGTGTCGTAGAAGGGACTATGTAAAGATGACCTGCCGTGTGGTATCTGGCTGAGTAGAATAAACACGATCATTTCTTACCGAGGTATCGGTAAAGGCGACTAAGGTAAGTTGATCCGCCGTGTGATATCCGGCTGAGTAGAATCTACCACCCTCTTTCTTATTGAGGTGTCACAAAATATGCCTACGGTAAATTGACCCGCCGTGTGGTATTCGGCTAAATAGAATAGACTCCCATATCTTACAGAGCTGTCGTAAAAGGCTACTAAGGTAAGTTGACCCGTCGTATGGTAACCGGCTGAGTAGAATAGACCACCCTTAATTCTTACCAAGGTATCGTAAAAGACGACTAAGGTAAATTGACGTCAGGTAGGCGGCCGGTCTTAAAACACAATGCCAAATCATATGACAACATGTTCATAACATGTATACCGATCCCATATAGACTGGGATAAGGGCAGGAGAATGTATTTAAATAAAATAAAAATAAATGTAGGGCGAGCGAAAGTGTAAAGACAAAAACATAAGTAAGCTGGTACAAGATGAAATTAAAATTATCCCCCGCTTTACCGCACTTGCCAACGCTACTCCAAGTTGAGTGCATTTCAAGACGGTACAGAAAAAAAAATAGTGATTTGTTCACGTTGTACAATAATTGAGTTGACAGCTAAAGTTGTGAAGCGCCCGCGTCGTACCGGCGCCGCGGCGGATATCAGACCCGCTACTTTACCCCCACTTTTTACTTGCGCCGGATGTTGTAGGGTCAGCAAATTCATTTATTTATTTATTTATTTATAGATCACCAACAAAATACACACTTCACATTCACGTAGTATTTTAAATAAAGGTCGTAACAACTTTTAAATTAAGTTACGATAACAGAGATAAATAAATATATATGGGACACTTACACACACGGTCGTCCGTCCCCAAAGTAAGTAACTCAATACTTGTGTTATGGTAGACAGACAACTGGTGAATATATACATATATAATTGTTAAATAAATACTTAAATACAAATATACACCCAGGCTCAAAGACCAGCAAATTCATTTATAGAAAATGTTGGCCCTCGGCGGGAATCGAACCCGCGACCCGCGGAGCTGAAGGCAGGGTCACTACCCACTGCTCCAACGAGCCAGTCAAAAGAGATATAATTTAAGTATAATAATTTTATGTTATCGTTAAATTAAAAGAAAAGAAAAGAAAGAAGGAAATTTTGATATACAAATGTAAGACGTGTCGTAAAATAATCAAATCAAATCATCTTTATTTGCAAATTATGGGTAGGTACATATGTCTTAAAATGAATTAAACATAGCCATAAACTGCCATGAGTGGCGTGCAAATGTCAAACAATATTAATTTATGTAACTAGTCCGAATATAGAATCATAATTTCATGTAAATTAAATGCCAAAAAATTTTTTTTTATATTACAATTAACTAAAAATTCATTGATATCATAATAACATTGTTCCAAAAATTAATTAAATAATTTCATTTTAAATCGGGTAAAAGTTTCTTTAGATCGTCAAAGATCTCATTATATAACGTTATTGTCATGTAGTAAAAATTTTTTTGGAACAATTTTATTCTTGCGGGGGCATCACAAGTATTACTTTATTTCGGCGAGTTTTCGGCTTGAATATATTTTTTTTTTGAAAAATACATCTTTCAAAAATATATACGCTAGGTAAAGGTAATATCATTTATTTTTAAACAAAGACCAAGGATCAATTACGCCACTATCACACAGCGATCTTATACTTTTTTTTTTGTACTTTAAAGGCTTTATCCATATTAACGGAGTTACCCCATAGAATAAGTCCATATCTAAGTATGGAGGCCACATATCCGTGATATCCACTTGTAGCAACTTCCTCCGATATTGTATTACGGAGTCGATACATTACATAGACAAAACTATTAATTTTAATAAATAAGTAAATAAATATTTAGAACACTTACACACACGGTCGTCCGCACCTAAGTAAGTAACTTAATACTTGTGAAATGGATTACAGACAACTGGTAATATATGTATATAATTTTTAAATACATACTTAAATACAAATATTCACCCAGGCTTGGAGAACCACCACATTCTTTTTATAGAAAATGATGTTTTACTTATTAATTGTAGTTGTTTGTCATCGTAATTTATATTTTTTACTCCTGTACATGTATAATTTGAACCAAGTTAAGGTGGGCACAGGTTCCCAAAATACAGTTTAAACTATCTTGGGAGCCAGGGACATAATAATTGTACTTGTGCATTGTTGTAAAATAAATAAATTAAAAAAACGTAGCCAAATCATATAACAACATGTTTAAAACATGCTCCGCGACCCCACTTAGAGTGGGATAAAAGAAAGAGAATGATGAATTTCGAAAATCCTATGTCAATGACATGCTTGATGTATTCTTTGGATATCTAACCTTACAATTAGAAAGAAAGAATTAGATATGTATTTTTTTGCTAACCGTCCACACTAAGAATTCATTCTAAAGACCATCCGATGAACTCACAAAAACTTAGTCCGAGGAAGTGAGGCGGTCATTTATTTTTATTCGCCACTATTGTTTAGTCATTTCTCATTTGGACTACGCAGTTACCGGCTTTATGTCGGCCCCCTTTGTCCTGATGCGTAAACACTTATTTGTTATCAATCCTTAGAAAGAAAGAAAGAAAGAAATTCTATAAGTAACAGCACTACTTTATAGAAAACAAGACAAAAGTAATAATAAAATTATTTTGCTATAATCCGCAATGAAGTAAAATAGAAAATATATATGATGCTAAATGTAAATCGCTATTTGCGATTTTGTCGTCTTATCTCCTGATGATGCTTCGGTTGCGGGGCGAAACGATTGTTTAGTTTGTGATAGTGACCGTATGTAGTGCTTGTGTATTGTGGTGGGGTGGTGGAGGTTTGTGCATATGTTTTAATGAATCCTGCATGTATCAGGTATGAAAACCGATTGTCCACTCTACATTTAGCATTATATATATTTTCTATTTTACTTCATCGCGGTTTATAGCAAAATAATTTTATCATTACTTTTGTATTATGGATCTTCGCAAAGTAACGCCTAATTCTATAAATTATTTAGAAAACAAGACGTTTAAATGTATCTGAATCGGTAATAGACAAATATCGTATGTTGTTTAGTTTTAATATAAAACGTAGTAATAGTTTAGTTGCCCTTTCCAACACCTTGGTAAGAAATAAGGGTGGTCTATTCTACTCAGTTGGGTACCACACGGCGGGTCAACTTACCTTAGTCGCCTTTGACGACACCTCACGTAACAAATGAGGGTGGTCTATTCTACTCGGTTGCATACAACATGGCCGGTCAACTTACCTCAGTCGTCTTTTACGACACCTCGGTCAGAAATGAGGAATATTCTTCTCAGCCGGATACCATACGGCGGATCATAGAAATTGAAGTTGAGGATTTAACAACCTCTTCAGGCATATTATCAGATTTGTTAAAACGACTGGTACGTTAAAGTAAGACACTATAAGGATAAACGTAAAACTTATTGCCTATAATCGGGTAATCAAAAATAACTTAATTAAGCTACCGTTCATAATTTAATGTTCAATTTGTTATCTACGGACATGTTAAGCCATCAATTGTTGTTAGGTGCACGCGTACTTAATATGGTTAGACAATTGATTAATCTACTTTAATGAGGTACACGGACAGCGGGGTAATGCGAACAACAGTGTCATGGTACCGTGATATGCGGTTTTAATTACGGATTATCTTGTCCTCCGAACAGTATATCCCATCTCTCAAGATAGACGTACAAGATATATCTTGACATGACAGTTAGTATCTATTATTTATTAAAAAATATCCTTACCTACGAAAATGTTTGTCAATTAGTGCGTACTTATGGAGGAGCAAGAAATACAAGTTAAGAACACAAGAATCTTTATACTTAAAAAAAAAACTCGTGTGCATTTTCAAATATTGTGCAATGAAAATTTTTTTATACTTTGGTTGAATCTAATAGAGATATAGGCAGCATCTACGATTGTGGACTTAAGGTCTAAATATTTATATATGACTTTTAATATATGAGTTGAAGAGACAGTGTTATTTTTTTATTGTTGCTTTTATCTCGCAAGTAAAATGTTTAGTGTTAAAGTTTATTTTATATAATTTATACACATATTTAAATTTTGACGCTAAAAAAGTTATTTTTATTTGGTCATAAAATTTAACTAAAGCCCTTATCTCACTCTAAGTGGGGTCGGCACAACATGTTATAAATATGTTGTCACATAATTTAGCTAACGACCGGCCGCCTGCCTGACGTTAACTTACCTTATTCGCCATTTGCGAGACCGAGTGAGAAAGAGGGTGATCTATTCTGCTCAGCCGGGTACCACACGGTGGCTCAACTTATCTTAGTCACCTTTTACGACACCTCGGTAAGATATAAGGGTGGTCTATTTAACTCAGCCGGATACCCCACGGCTATATTTTGTGATATGATTATGATTAAATGATTATGATTATGATAGCCAGTTTGTTAATATTATTCTATGTAGTTACATCACACAATCATTCTAATGATTACAATCGTATTTGTTTGTAACAATGATTAACTTTTCCCCTCTTGCCCTTTTGTATAGAAACCGCGAATTGAGGAAATAGGGGGAATGGATCCAATGAATTTGTTTACAAATAACTGGGATATTTTGCGAGCTAATTTTCGCTGGGCGAACTAGTTTTGAACTTTGTTTATTGGCGTTTCTATTCATCCGATAATATTCTTGGATTGGATGGATGAGATGGTATTTTCATTTTGTAAATAACTTCCAAACGACCTTCCGTTCAATAAATTTATATCAGGGCTCTCAATTTCTCTTATTTTTCTTAATAAAATGATTTTGCTGTAATCCGCGTTTGTTAAGAGAATACATGCAATGCTGAGTGTATGAAGCAGGCATATATATGCATCATATGCATGCATGTAATCATTACGATTTTGTTCGTGGAACCTATCCTCGTATAAATCGTAATATCTGGGTGACCGAGCCTTGCTCGGTAATTTTTTACAAAAAAAAACCTAAAACAAGAAAAAATAATTATTTAGTTGGGATCGATCCTAGGCATTAACATTTCTCGAGGCTGCCCGTTCCCCGAATTAGCTATACTGACTTGACAGTTAATGGCGAAAATTCAATCCAATATAAATGTTAGTGTTTTTAATGCCCAAAAACAGGGAAAAAACCTTTTTTTTCCATAAAACCTAGCTAGATCAATTTTTCTCCCCCAAAACCTCCTACATGCTGAATTTCAGGAAAATCGTTGGAGCCGTTTCCGAGATTCCGAATATATATATATATATATATATATATATATATATATATATATATATAAAATTACGATTTTGTTCGTGGAGCCTATTGATGCTTCGGTTTCGGGGCGAAACGATCGTAGAGGTTGTGGTAGTGAGTGTGTGTAGTGCTTGTGTGGAGTGTTAGTGTTGGCGGCGTCTTGTGATACGTGTGGCGGCTTATCCTGCATGTATGTGGTACGTGGATGTTGCTTGATACACTTAGGATTGCATTTATTCTCTTAACAAACGCGGATTACAGCAAAATAATTTTATTGTAACTTCTGCACTATGGAGTTGCGCAAAGTACCGCCTGCTTCTATAATTCAAAATATATTAATTTCCTTTCTTTTTGTGAAAAATACAAATATTCTAAGTTAAACGGGATATTAATGGTTGAGTAAATAATGAAAGCGAAAGCGTTGAAAGTATCAAATCGCGCGGATGATAAGGGGGGCTGTGTGGCGGTTGTAACTGTTAAATTGCTTTGGTGTTGGTCCAAAAGCGAAGCTCAAATATGACGGAATTAGTATCGCTGGAAATGACAAAATATAAAAAAAAATTGTTTGCTATGTAATGAAAAAACGACTCATATAACAATACTGAAGCTGTAATAGCCCAGCAGTAAGACCGTGTGACTATATCGAGAGTGACACGAGTTTAGATCCCGGTCAGGCATTAATGAGTTTTCTATTCAAATTCAAAATTTTCTTACCTGATACATGCAGAATTCGTAAAAACATTCACTCACCACCACTGCCAACACAATACACAAGCACTACATACGTTCACTATAACAAATTCAACAATCGATTCGTCACGAGATAGACTCCACGACAAAATCGCAAAGCCTTTGCGAGTGCCGCAAAGTAACGCCTAATTCTATAAATTATTTACTTAATTAAATTAAAGTAATTGTAAATTTGTTAAATTTTTTGTGACATGAGTAAACGCATCATAGAAAATATTCAATATTAAAAGTTTAGGTCATGAGTAAATGTCAAAAAAAATCCAACCTTTATTTGATTTTATTTGACAGAGGTTGTCAAATTTGTCCTTTGTCCAAAATTGTGTCCTTTCTAGTAAATCTATAATTCCGTGTACATTTAGATGTGACCGCTAAATAGCCCGTTAGTGGTGCGGCCAAACGCAGCATACGGCAGCTTTATTTATGACCACCCAATAAACACTGCAGCTTAATCTATTATGTGTTTGCTTTGACATTTTTAAGGCATTAGCTTAGATAATACGATACATTTTTCAATATTTTCTTTTAACAGAATTTATGATAGAACTATTTTCATATTACATGCCGTGGTAACCTATAATTAAGACTACATTTAATTGAATAGTTTGTAGAGTATTTTATAGTATTAATAATGTAAATCTTGTTGGTTATCCTAATAAATAAAAATAAAATAAAATAAAAATAATCCACGTTTGTTAAGGAAAAACTCCTGAATCTACTGATTATTTAAAAACTTTAGCTAGGTTTAGTTAGGTTAACTTAGGTAGATAAAAGTCTGCTGCCGTGAGGTATCCGGTTGAATAGAATCGACCACCGACATTTCTTATCGAGGTGTCGTAAAAGGCAACTAAGGTAAGTTGACCCGCCGTGTGGTATCCGGTTAAGTAAACTAGATCACACTCACTTCTTACCGACGTGACGTAGAAGGCAACTAAGGTAAGTTGACTCACCGTGTGGTGGATACCACATGGATGGTTGAGTAGAATAGACCTCCCTCTTTCTTACTGAGGCGCCATGAAGTACAAGGTACTAAGGTAAGTTGACGTCAATCAGAGGTCGTAAAATACGTAGCCAAATCATGTGACAACATGTTGTGCACTTAGGGCCTATTTCACAAGTTACCAATAAACTGTCAGTTAGCTTATTTGGAAAATATCTGACACATATCTAGGAATTTTGCGTTTTTCAGGTTTCTAATAGGCTTATTCAGCACTTAAAGTCCCTAATAAGTTAACAGGTAGATCATGTGGCTTTTATTTTGTTTATCTGCTGGTTAGCAAATACCTATTTCAAAATGGCCGCACTATTTTTAAAATATATCACTTTTTAGAGACATTTATCTGCTACTTAGTTTATTTGTCTATCATATAGTAACTTGTAAAACAGGTCCTTAGAGTGGGATAAGGGGAGGAGCAACATGAATGAAAATGTATGGAAATTCAGTATTCGCATAATAGGCCACTTTGAGCATGACACTGGTCGCTTTGTCGCTGACATTTCGCGTCAGTCAGTGAATTTGAAAAGCAGATATTACGGCAATTCAAACTGGCAATAGGCTTTTAGGTAATACGTCGGATAATTGGTTTATTCTGAACTATCCATACAGATTTTCATGTCGCAAATACTCGTGTTGGACTTTGAGAAACGCATATATGAATTTAACGATGTATCTAACTATAAAGCTATGAAATTATATATGTGTTATGACATTAAAGTTATCATATGGATTCTATCCTATCCTACTAATATTATAAATGCAAACGTTTGTGAGTATGGATGTACGTTTGTTACTCTTTCACGGCGAATCCGCTGAACCAATATCGATGAAATGTGACACAATTATTCCTTGTCCGCCGGGGTAACATATAAGCTATAGAAATCCTGTCAATTCTACAGGAATAGGATGAAATTGAAAAGCGCCATCTATTATTAACTGATAGAGATATTTGCAGGGTTGGAGAATTACAGAAGCTACTGGTTTATACCAAGACTCCACCGAATACCGGTCCACGCGAAGTTGCGGGTAAAAGCTAGTCTTTGGTATTCAAATGAGCTAATCTTGTATATATATATATATCCTCTTACCCTTATCCCACTCTAAGTGGGTGGTGGCCTGACGTCAACTTTCCTTACGATACCTCGGTAAGAACGAGGGTGGTTTATTTTACTAAACCGGATATCACACGGTGGGTCAACTTACCTTAGTCGCCTTTAACGACACCTCGGTAAGAAATGAGAGTAGTATTATTCTACTTAGCCGGATACCACACGGCTAATGAGCTAATCTTGTAAATATATCAATATATATTCTGAATTTCGGAAACGGCTTCAACGATTTTCATGAAACTTAGTATGTAGAGGGTTTTGGGGGCAATAAATCGAACTAGCTAAATTTAATTTAAAAAAATGTCGTTTTGACATTGAAAACATGGTAAAATATAGAAAAGAACGCAAAGGTTATTTTAGCTATCATTTGTAAAGTTGTCGTAGCTCAGGGGGGAACGAGCGGCTTAATGAAGTGGAAATACCCAGGATAGTGACAGATACCCCCAGCTTGTCTTGTGATCAAAATTGTAGAAAAAATACTCATTAAAACTTACTTCCATAATCTAAACGTGCAAAACTGTCCAATTCGTTCACTTGAATGAAACTTCAAACGTTCCGAATTTCAATTTTCGCGTAAAATAGACCACTTTTAAATCGACTTAGCGCTTTGCTTTTGACTTTTAACGTCAATCACAGTGAATTCGGATATTATGGGAATTTAGACGGAATTTGGAAGGAAAATTTTTGTAGCCGTGTGGTATCCGGCTGAATAGAATAGTACCACCCTCATTTCTTACTGAGGTGTCGTAAAAGGCGAATAAGGTAAGTCGACCCGCCGTGTGGTATCCGGCTGAGTAGAATAGACCACCCTCATTTCTTACCGAGGTGTCGTAAAAGGCGACTAAGGTAAGCTGACCCACCGTGTGGTATCCGGTTTAGTAGAATAGACCACCCTCTTTCTTACCGAGGTGTCGTAAAATACGACTAAGGTAAGTTGACGTCAGGCAGGCGGCCAGTCGTAAAAACGCAGCCAAATCATGTTACAACATGTTTACAACATGTTGTGCCGACCCCACTTAGAGTGGGATAATGGCAGGAGGATATATTGGAAGGAATTTTTGATATTGTGAAGTTAATACATTGTACACGATTCAAATGAAACCGAGAACTTTAAATAATGTATAGAATTAGGCGTTATTTTACGGAATTCCGTAGTACAGAAGTTATTAATTTATTTCTTTTTATACATATAGTTAGAAAAGAGAAAGAAAAAGGAAAAAGGAAAAAGTATAAAGGCGGGCTTACTTATCCTTTGAGTAACAGAAGGAAAAGGACAAGAATTGAAGAAAAAAGAGATTACGGGTAATATAGAAAAAAAGAAAAAAAGAAAAAGTTTATATAAATTTAACTATTTAATCTAGATAGTATAATTTCAGATAGTATTATTTTATGATAATCAATACAAAATACATCTTTAATATTTTAATTTAAATGAGTTAATCTTGTATATATTTATATATGTATGGTTTGGGGTAGGGGGGTTTGGGTAAGAAAAAACGATCTAGCTAGGTTTTATTTAAAAAAAGTCGCTTTATCCCTGTTTTTGGCCGTTTTTCCGTTAATTGTCAAGTCATCGTAGCTTATTCAGGGAACGGGTGGTCGCGAGAAATGTAAATACCTAGGATCGAGCCCCACCTACGCTGTTATTTTTTCTTTTTTTTTTGAAGTTTCTTTTTTTTATTTTGCATAAAATTACCGAGCAAGGCTTGGTCAACCTGGTACTGTTATTAAACGCTCAAGGATCTTGTAAATAAACAGCCCACCTGATCCAACACTTGAAATGGACGGTGTCTTCACAGATTAAAGTCCTCAAGAACTGGCGGAGTCCTAATGAACTTCATTAAGGTGATGCGATGGGCGTACTTTAGTATAGCTTGGATGAGATTTATTATTTTAGCTCGCTCTTTAGTCATAATTTTTATAATTTAACCTTAGTTTCTGCCGTGTGGTATCCGGCTGAGTAGAATATACCACCATAATTTCTTAACGAGATGTCGTAAAAGGTGACTTAAGTAAGTTGACCCGCCGTGTGATATATGGCTGAGTAGAATAAACCACCCTCATTTCGTAACGAGATGTCGTAAAAGGTGACTAAGGTAAGTTGAACCCCCGTGTGGTATCCGGTTGAGTAGAATAAAACACTCATTTCTTACCGAGGTGTCGTAAAAGGTGACTAAGGTAAGTCGACGCGCCATGTGGTATCCGGCTGAGTAGAATAAACCACACTCATTTCTTAACGAGGTGTCGTAAAAGTCGACTTAAGTAAGTTGACCCGCCGTGTGGTATCCGGCTGAGTAGAATAAACCACTCTCATTTCTTAACGAGATGTCGTAAAAGGTGACTAAGGTAAGTCGACCCGCCATGTGGTATCCGGCGGAGCAGAATAAGCCACCCTCATTTCTTAACGAGATGTCGTAAAAGGTGACTAAGGTAAGTCGACCCGCCATGTAGTATCCGGCTGAGTTGAATAAACCACCCTTATTTCTTAACGAGATATCGTAAAAGATGACTAAGATAAGTTGAACCCCCGTGTGGTATCCGGTTGAGTAGAATAAAACACTCTCATTTCTTACCGAGGTGTTGTAAAAGGCGACTAAGATTAGAAATAGACGGACAGATTTCCACAGTTACAATTTAGTATGGATATTAGATTCGCTGCCAGTATTAGAACCTAGAGTGAAAAGAGCGTCCAAAATTAACTTTATAATGGAGTCCTGAATCTCTACAAAGAAAATCTTTAACGATCATAATAAATAAACAAAAAATTTCGCTCGTCAGTCATCAGAAAATTGAAATAAAACGTTATAATGAAAAGGAAATTCGTCGATGTCTGTCTGAAGGCGGGCACAAATTCATTTTTCTCGCTGCGGCGGGCGGGAATCTAATTTGCCGCCGTATTCCGCATCCGGAAGCGGACCTGACGATGCGGTTGTTTATTAACAACCTTTATTCAGCAATTTATATACCGGAATCGGAAATAGTCAAATGCCATTTTTGGTTTCTCAAGTTGTAAATTGTAGTTGTAGCTTTAGGTCTCAGATTGGGAGCCACATTGTGCCTTAAGCACCGATGTCCATGTGGAAAAAAGGTAGACACTTTTGGCATACACGGGCTTTCATGCCATAGGAGCTCTGGTAGGCTTTTCCGTCATGGTTCTCTTAATGATACCGTCAAAAGAGCTCTTGCCACCATCGACATTCCTGCTCTTCTCGAGCCTTCCGGGATATGTCGCGATGATGGCAAGAGACCAGACGGCTTGACGCTGGTTCCTTGGGAACGGGGACGGGCCCTAATGTGGGACGCAACATGCGTTGATACGTTAGCCTCGTCCCATATCAGGGAAAAGACCTCAAGACCTGGAGCTGCGGCGGAAATGGCCGAAACCGGCAAACGGCGGAAGTATGCATCTCTCATCGAGAGTTATATATTTGTGCCGTTTGCAGTCGAGACCATGGACCATAGGGCCATGGAGGCAAAGTGCATTTTTATCCGTTTTAACACCTCGGTTAATTGCCTCTTCAGGTGACAAGAGGGCTGGCTCCTTTTTCGCACAAAGAATCAGCTTAGCGATTCAGCGCGGAAACGCTGCCAGCATTCTTGGGACCATTCCACGTGGGCATGATTTGTATAGTCCTAGCGTGTAAGTAATTTAAGATAGATATAACTTGTACATTTTTGCTGTAAATAAATAATTTTAGTTGTAAATTTTAATAATAGATCATCCTCCTGCTCTCACCCCACTCTAAATGGGGTCGGCACAACATATTATAAACATGTTGTCACATGATTTGGCTACGTATTTTACGATCGGCCAACTGTCTGACGTCAAGTTACCTTAGTCGTATTACACGACACCTCGGTTAGAAAGAGAGTGGTCTATTCTACTTAATCAGATATCAGACGGAGAGTCGACTTACCTTAGTCTCCTTTTATGACACCTCGGTAAGAAATGAGCGTGGTCTATTCTACTCAGCTGGATACCACACGGCGCGATACCTTAGTCGCCGTATGCAACACTTAGTAAGAAATAAGGGGGGTCTATTCTACTCAGCCGGATACCACAAGGCAGGATTCGAGAAAATATATGTATAGCAAAAAGTACAGTGTAAAATCGAAAATCCTTTTTTTCGTATTGGAGTCCATCATTGATGATTCGGATACGAGGCTACAATACTGTTGATATTGTGATAGTGAATGTGCGCAGTTTTGTGGTAGTTTTTAGTAAATACATGCGATTTATTCATCCAGCATGCTTATGGCGTCATAGTACACTTTAATTTGCATTAAATAGATTTTCTAGTTTAGATTTTTAAAATACTATTATCAAACATTTAAACATTAAATTCCTAATCTGCCATATATATACAAAAAGTTGGACTCTATAAGAAATCGTCTGTCTAGACTTTTAACATTAAAACGTGACCTGAGAGACATCTTTTGACCGTGGAACTATACTAAAATTACGTGTATTAAATTTAGTTCCACCCCCATTGCGGTGTTATACTTGAGCGAGTAATGTTTGGTATAAGTAAATCATCAATGTATAACGTGTAATGTGCAAATATGATTTATTAGGTTTTCATAGTGAAAACTGCTAATGGAAGACAGGAAACGGCAGTCACGAAGGCTCAATTAGATAGCAACTGACTTTGGAATAGAGTTACCACGATAAAAATAAATTTAGGATTATTTTCAAATCAAATCAAATCAAAAACTTTTTATTGACAACTGTCACACTTACCCTACATGAACATGAAAACTTTTAGAATAGATAATATTAAGTTAAATATTCTACGTATGCAGAGAAATGTGACGTTGCAAAAAGGAACACCACTCACTATACGTTGAGGTAGCCCCCAACACTGGTTTTCAGTGGCGACCATACCCTAAACTAAACTAATCATAATACGACTATCAATAAAGTAACAATTAATTTATTTAATTAATAATTTATGGCGCCTAATTTATTATAACACATCGGTTTCTAAAGTCTGTCTATAAAAAAAATGATCTGCAAAAAATCTTTAATTATTTTATTACCGTGATAAAAAAATTAAATTAAATGATTTGATTTATATTACCGTATATTTATATCGTAAAAACGCAGCCAAATCATGTGACCGCATGTTTATAACATGTTGTGCCGACCCCACTTAAAGTGGGATAAGGGCAGGAAGATGATGATGATTTGATTTATGAAGTTTCTTAGATAAGTAATAATTAATAATCGAATAATTCGGTAAACTTTGTCGCTAAGGTCAATTGAAAAAAAAAACTGGTATTTTAATAAAATGAAATACGTAATTTTATAAAGTTAATAAATGAAATATTTCTTACAATTACCTATTTCTTACAAAGCTCATTTAAATTACATATTTCTTACAATGCTCATTAAAAGTTTTTAGAAATAAAACGAACAGCGAAACAAATAATTACTTGCGTTAATTAAGCATGGATGGAGCTATGTTATGTATGGCTTTTTTGTTACTGTAAATCAACAGAAGCTTTTGTTTTAGCAAATGAAATAATGCTTATAATAGATTGCACCTGTAAAAAGGCAAAACCATTTTTTTAAACTACAATGCGGTAGAACTTGCTGTCTTTCGTATCCATACAAATATGATAAAAGCAAAACTTTGTTTGTTTGTTACTATTTCACTGCTAATATTTTGGGGCAATATCAATTAAATTTGGCACAAACGATATATATACGTGGCTAATGTATAGCATGTACGTATAACGTATAGTAAAAAAATCATAGTACTTAAAGATATTTTAAACCTAAAGTTGACACAAACAAAGTTGCGGGTCACTTTTATTGTGTAAAAGTATTATTAATTTTCTTGAAATCATACTGTACGCAATACTGTCAATAGCAATTTCCGGATTACGATACAATTTCGTAATAAATTAACTGACGGAGTTATTATAAAAATATCTAATCTGTGACGGCGGAAACAATTGAATTTGGACTAAATTTCCACAGAGCACAATATGTATGTAAAAAATTAAACACTTCGAGTGTATTATATACCAGCTTTTACCCAGAACATCGTTAGACTGTTGTCGCGTGGTAGTTTGATAATTGATAGCGCTATTCAATGTCACTCTCTCATCTCTCCTGTAGAATGTCTCTTCCTGTAGAATTAACAGGATTTCTATAGGCGATATATTACTATGGTGTATACGGAACAATGGAAAGAGTAAAAAACATACATCCATGTAAACTTTCGCATTTATAATATTAGTAGGATTCCAGAAGCATGGTAACCCTAATATAAAACCCTTTGCCGGCAATTTCACGTAGTAAGAGCAAAATGTAAGAACATTGAACCTCTGGTATAACTTCATTACGAATTATGATGCAATTCAAGAACAGTTTTCTTAATAGATTAAACGTAGAAAAAAATAATAACCGCAAAAGTCTACAACGAGTTAATATATACGATGAAAAAATCAACTTTGCTGTTAAAATGCCTTTAATTATTAATAGGAAAAAATAATATAGAACTTATTGATGTTTCCTGTGCTTTACAACTGTCAATAATATTGCTGTTAGGAAAAGCTGTTTCTACTAAGAAGAGCTGGCAAGAAACTCGGCGGTTGCTCTTGTCAAAATATTCTTATAACATTTAGTCATTACTGTATTGTATAAAGTTGAACAGGAGATATATACAGGCATTCTTATTATCTATGTAATCCTTAACAGTATAGTAGGCTTTATGAATCAGCCTCTTTTTAACAGTGTTTTTAAACTCCTGTAAATGAATGGCTAAAATTGATTGCGGAATTTTATTATAGAATCTTATACCAAAACCCACAAACAATTTACATACTTTTGCAAGGCGCGAAGCAGGAGCCGCAAACTTATGTCCCTATTTTGTCTATTAAACACATCACCTATCATTTACAAAAGTAATGTGAATATTATTTTGCTATTATCCGCGATAAAAGAAAATATATGTAATAGTAACGAATAGTACACTCTACATTTAGCATTACACATATTTTCTTTTATCGCGGATTATAGCAAAATAATATTCACATTACTTTTTTATTATGGACCTCCGCAAAGTAACGCCTAATTCTATAAACCTATCATTTAATAATTCTTTATATTTTTATGTGCAAAAATTAAATTGCTTAAAATATACTGTGAAGCATATGTAAGAATACGTATTACCTTAAACTTGTCTCCCAGGGAATCACGCGGGCTTAATTTGTAAATACCACGTATGGCAATTTTTTTGTAATACAAAAAAAAATCATTTTCTATAATAGATAGAGAAACTTACCTATTAATAATACTAGTAAGGTTAAGAAGAAAGTCTAAAGGAGTTTTTATATGAAAGAGAATGACATATCTAGATTAAAGCTTAATAGAAATATTACAAAATTGATTGACTCTACGAAGTGAGCGATAAAGCAAAAACTAATTAAGTTTCCCGGTGTCGGGCGGCAAAAAACTCATTATCCGAGACCTAGATAACTTTGATAAATAAAAGAGTGTCCCATAAAAGAGGGACGTCTTACAAAGATACTTTTAAAAGTTTCTGTTTTTTATCTTAGACGGCAGTTTGCGCGGCTGATTTTTGCTTTCAACTCGTATTTATAACTATTTAATGTAAATACGAAACTCATTATAAGGAACCTTGCTAACTTTGATTTGTTTTCTTTAGTATGAAAATACTTTTAATTATGACTACTTAAGTCAAGCTTTGCTACTGTGTTTATTACGTCATAAAAATTCTAATATTATACGTTTCTTATAACACCTGATAGACAAATATCGTGATTTTATCCATCCATATAAAAAATAAAAATAATATTCCAATATCAAATACTATCACTAACGCCGTGTGGTATCCGGCTGAATACATATTATATTATTTATATAGATTACTAGGAGTCCCGCCCCAGCTTCGCACGGGTATAAAGCATATAGCCTATGTCACTCAGTGATAATCACAGTATTTCTCTACTCCATATTGAATTTTATTATACATATAAACCTTCCTCTTCAATCACTCTATATATTTAAAAAAAACCGCATCAAAATCTGTTGCGTAGTTTTAAAGATTTAAGCAAACATAGAGATATAAGGACAGACAGAGAAAGTGACATTGTTTTATACTATGTGGTAACGTTTATAGCTACTACTATTATGATAATTGTCATATTTTTACCATACTTATCCAAAGACTAAATTACGTTAAGCTGTCATTTATGTTTTGTTTTTCCATGTCATAGTCGTTTTTGCTATACCACGTTTTATAGTGACTTGACGGGATAAAATAAATGCGGTCGAACGGGATAAAAAGTATCCTATGTCCGTCTCCTGGTTCTAAGCAACCTCTCCACCAATTTTCGGCCGAATTGGTTAATCCGTTCTTGAGTTATAAATAGTGTAACTAAGACCAACTTTCTTTTATATATATAGATATTATTATATAGATTTATTATATGTTTATTATATAGATTATATTATTTTTATATAATGTAATTTTATGTTTTTTATGGCCTCTTAGTTGGCTGAAATGAAATTATTTTATTTAAATTTATAGTTCACACCTATCTTTTGGATGGTCCCCCTCTAGCTAACACATTAGTGACATATTATAATAGTATGTGAAAATAATACTATACAGTGTGACATTTTTTAATATTGGATATTGGTAAGTTTTCTAACTTACTTTATGTTATTGATTAAAAGGAAATTTTTCTTTGCTAAGTAAGGTAAGTAGCGGCCTGTTACAATCCCACTGCTGAGAATAGGCCTCTTGTCTCCGTTTTTGGAGAGAAGGTTTGGAGCTAAGACCTACTACGCTGCTCCAGTGCGGATTGGTAGGTTACACATATCTCCAGAATTCTCTAGAGATATGCAGGTTTCCTCACGATGTTTTCCTTCACCGAAAAGCGTGTGATAAATTGCAATTATCAATTAGACACATAAGTTTTAACAGGAAAACTCGTTGGTGTCTGCCCGGGTTTGAACCTGTGACCTCCTCGAAAGAGTCGCACGGTGATACCGCTGGGCTACTACAGCTATTTTTATTTATTTATATTCTTTGAATTCCTATAAATTAATATCAAAGTATTTTACGGGTGATTGTCAATTACATATAACGGCCTGCCTTTGAGGGTCTAAATGCGATAGTTATTCAGCGCGCGTTTTGTCCTCGAGACATTGTAGAAAATGTGACCTCGTCTCCCCCGGTGAAGACGTGTGTATACTTGTTTGTATTGACGATCGTAATATGATCGTTCTGTTAGTAAAGCACACTTTTGTGTTGTAAATTTCTCTTGGGTTTATGTCGTTATGTTATGTTGCGTAACGGATCCAGGCGCGTCCTTGAATCCTTGCATCTGTCCTTGAATAATTATCGTCATTACTATCCCCCTGCGCTTATCCCACTCCAAGTGGGGTCGGCATAATACTTAGCCAATATTTTACGACTGGCCGCCTGCCTGACGTCAACTTCCCTTAGTCTTATTTTACGATACCACGGTAAGAATTGAGGGTGGTCTATTTTACAGAACCGAATACCACACGGTGCGTCAACTTACCTTGGATGCCTTTTACGACACTTAGGTAAAAATTTGGTCTTTTGTATTCAGCCGGATATCACACGGCGGTAACATATTATAGTAGTATGTCAAAATAATACTTAAATTAGTATGTCATAATAATACTATGCATTTGACAGTATCTAATATTGGATATTGGTAAGTTAGAACATTGATTTAAAGTAAGCTTTCTTCGAATTTCAATTCATTAATGTCAAAGTTTTTTACGGGTGATTGTCAATTACATATAACGGCTTGCCTTTGAGGGTCTAAATGGGCGTTTTGTCCTCGAGACATTGTAGAAAACGTGACCTCGTCTCCCTCGGTGAAGACGTGTGTATACTTGTTTGTATTGGCGATCGTAATATGATCGTTCTGTTAGTAAAGAACGCTTTTGTGTTGTAAATTTCTCTTGGATTTAGTTATGTTGCGTAACGGATGCAAACAACATGCTATAAATATGTTGTAACACGATATGGCTAGTTATTTTATTACTGACCACCTGCCTGACGTCAACCTACCTTAGTCGTATTTTGCGACACCTCGGTAAAAGAGTGTCTCTTTTAGCTAAGTAGGGTAGTTCATGTTTGTAATATAGCAGTTTTTTTTAAATTTTATAACAAACATATACTGACAGAGAGATTCGACAGCTTTGTTAAATACTTAAGTATGAATTTTAGTTTGTTTATAAAGATCATATCTTTTGAACCATTTTTCACTGCGAAAAGCGAAAAGCATTGTGCTCCGCCTCCGATACAATAATTCAGCTGTTCCGTAAGCCTCTTAGCACATTGACTACGATTAGAAAGCGCGACTGTCACTGAGACATATACTAACTACTGTTACAACATCTTTTTAATACAACCTCCTTCATAGATTTGGTCATTAATATGAAAAACCATTGTTGCTGTCATTATATGTCATTGAGTTGCGAAAGAGTAAATGAGTTGACTTTGGGAAAATTGCTTTTTATTTATTGAATAAGAATAAAGTAGAAATATCGTCGTCTGTTATACTACTTTAGACTCAAACTAGAAACTCTTATCTTAAACAACTCTCATATATAATTTATAGAAGTAGGCGTTATTTTACGGAGATCCATAATACAAAAGTAATGATAAAATTATTTTGCTACAATCCGCGGTGAAGTAAAATAGAAAATATAAATAATGCTAAATTTAGATTGAACAATCCGTTTTGATACCCGATACATACAGGTAAAACACACGCAAAAACCTCTACCGCCGCCACCACAATACACAAGCACTACATACGTTCACTATCACAAACTCAACAATCGTTTCGCCCCACAACCGAAGCATCATCAGAGATAACCACGACAAAATCGCAAAGCCTTTGCGATTTATTATTATATTATTTGGCTTTTGTATTATGGCTATCCGCAAAGTAACGCCTAATTCTATAAATTATTTAAAGACTCAAATTCTAAACTAAGTGGAGTTAAGGGTCAATTGATATGTATTCTTTAACAATCCTAAATTAACTATAAATTTAAGCTTTGGTATTGAAATTTTATAATTTAAAGAGATGTTATGAATTCTCTTGATTCGTCATATTTTAAAGATATGGAAATTTAATAGATCTTTTAATTCATCGTAAGTAGAATATACTACAATCATTTCTTAACGAGGTGTCGTAAAAGGCGACTAAGGTAAGTCAACCTTCCGTGTGGTATACGGCTGAGAAGAATAGAGCACCGTCATTTTTTAATGACGGCTAAGTTAAGTTGACATCAAACAGATGGACAGTCGTAAAATAACTACTAAGATATGTCACAACATGTTGTGCAGACTCCAATTAGAGTGGGGTTAAGGTAGGAGAATGATGACCTTACAAAATTTTAAGAAAAGTCAGCGTCAAAGTAAGTGCCCCATATATTTATTTATTTTTTGTATTTGACGTGTGGCTGGGTTTGCTAGTTGTTTAATAATTATATCGTGTATACCAGTGTCTGTTGCCCTTTAGGATATCGTACGTACTGCCATGGACAGGTCAGAGATAGTGGACAGAGCTTTTCGTCTGTCCGCACAAATACATTCAATCAAGCTTACAATAGCCTGAATTTCTGGCGCCCGCGTAGGTGTTTATCGGGCGGCACTCCCTTCGCAGTAATAACACAAAAGGCAAGAGAATAACTTTGCTATAATCTGTGGAAAAAGTATTATTTTTTATTTATGCCTATAATCCTATATATTCAAAGAGTACCTTTCTAAAACAGCATAGTTTATATTTTTGTAGGTTAGGACATTGTACTGAAATTAATTTAAAATAGTATTATATTAGTATGACATTAGCAATATATTTTTTTTATATAATCCAATATAATTTTTATTGGCATATTTTTAATGGTGTTGCCCTAACCTCTACTCCACTCTATGTAGGGTCGGCACATGTTTTAAACATGTTGTTACATGATTTTGCCAGGTATTTTAAGAACGGTCGCCACCCTGACGTCAACTTGAGGAGAAGTAAGAAATGTGGGTGGTTTATTCTACTCAGCCGGATACTACACGGCGGGTCAACTTACCTTAGTCCCCTTTTACCTCACTTCGGAAAGAAATAAAAAAAGAAGAATGAAAAAAAGAGACGAAAAAAAAAAAAAAAATTTATTATCTCGATTTTATATGGCGTAAAACGGTTTTTTACTGTAAGCCTTACATGTATAATATTTTAGATACTAGATGTACTTGCAACCTAATTCGTCATAATAGGCGTTAAAATAATTTTATTATATAATTTTGTCTGGTTTTTATAGATTTTTTATACTATATGTTACCTCAGTATATAAGTAATTTATAGAATTAGGCGTTACTTTGCGGAGGTCTATTATATAAAAGTAAGGAAAATATTATTATGCTATAATCTGTGATAATTTATTCGGCAACTTTTCCGCGATTTTTATCGCAGATTATAGGAAAATAATATTTTCATTGTACCAAATTCATCACTATTGGCTCAGCGGATTAGTCTTGAAAAGCTTAGCAGATAGAAGGATTAACGAAGAGGCTAATTTGACCACTGCGCCGAAAGTATTTTATTTTCTACAAGCAAATTTAATTAACACTAGTAACCATTACTACATAGAGGTTAGGGCTAAGTCCGTGGGGAGAGCTAGCGAAATAGCCGAAAACAACAAGCAAGCGAAACAATTCATAGTTTACTAAACGTATTTGTAAAGTTTAATACAATTTTGAGTTATCTTTAACCTTTAAATGAGTAAATTGTTATTTCTAATTCGTAATTTTTGATATTTACGCCGTGTAGTATCCGGCTGAATAGAATAGTATACCCTATATCTTACCGAGGTGTCGTAAAAGGCGACTAAGTTAACTCGACCCGCCGTGAGGTAACCGGCTGAGTAGAATAGACCAACCTCATTTCTTACCGAGGTGTCGTAAAAGGCGACCAAGGTAAGTTGACCCACCGTTTGGTATCCGGTTTAGTAGAATAGACCACCCTCTTTCTTACCGAGGTGTCTTAAAATACGACTGAGTTAAGTTTACGTCAGGCAGGCGGCCGATCGTAAAAATGCAGCCAAATCACGTGACAGCATGTTTATAACATGTTGTGCCGACCCCACTTAGAGCGGGATAAGGGCAGGAAGATGATGATGAATTTTTGATATTTGCGTGCCTATTTTTTCTTTACTATAAATTAAAATTAAAATTTAAATTTAAACGTTTAAATTGTCTCACTTTATAGGTTAGTTGGCACAGATCTTAGGGATAAGTTGAACTTTGTACATTTTTTATCAATAATATTTTTACAACATTTTTTATGGTACATAAATATAATAAATTTTTACATTTTTTAATGATCATAGTTTATATATTTTTTGTAGTTTTCAGGATATAAGTATAGTTTTTTTTATATATTAGTATAGTTTGCATCAATTATTGTTTGAAGTCATAAATAAATGCTGTGCGTACCTGTAATTTAGAAACATATAGGAAAGATGATGTATTGTTAAAATTAGTTTCAAAAGTATATGTATATGATTTCTAGTTGGTAAGCCTTAGAAATAAATAAATAAAAAAGTCTTGTATATAATATAAAGAATCTCAATTTCGGAAACGGTAAACGATTTTCATGAAACTTAGTATGTAAAGGGTTTCGTGTGCGATAAATCGATCTAGCTAGGTTTTATTTAAAAAAATGTCGTTTTATCCCTGTTGTCAGGCACTGAACAACTGCTACAATATTGTTAGAAGACAGAGGCTAATTACGCTGTCACTTGCAAAGTTATGCAAGTCAGTTGGGAACGGACGAAATTAAAAAGTGAAAATACCCCAGATCAAGTCCCAGATGTGCCCATTCCTTTTTTCTTTTTTTATTCATCATTATCCTCCTGCCCTTACCCCACTCTAAGTGGAGTCGGCATAACATGTTATAAACATGTTGTCACACGATTTGGCAAGGTAATTTACGACCGTCCACCTACCTGACGTCAACTCCTTAGTCGTATTTTATGACAACTCGGTAGGAAAGAGGGTGGTCTATTCTACTCAACCGGATACTAAACGGAGGGTCAATTTACCTTAGTCACCTTTTACGACGCCTTGGTAAGAAATAAGGATGGTTTATTCTACTCAGCCGGACACCACACGACGGATCAATTTACTTTAGTCGCCTTTTACGAAACCTTGGTAAGAAATGAGAGTGGTCTATTCTACTTAGCCTGATACTACATCACTTATTTTATTATCTGATGAAAAAACATGTAATTTTTACGTGAATTTTGGAGGTAAAAAAAGTAAGTGAACTGAAATGGAAACAAGTCACAAAGGTCATTCCCGATTTTCAAGTCAGATATTCATAAATGCTCTGTAAAAGCTCCGCGCCACGTATAAACGACCTTGTCATTGACAATTCAATGAACAAAATTTAATTGGTGCGCAATTTCTGGAAAACAACTGGAATCGAAACCAATTATCGTCCCCACGGCTTTGGAAAGTTTGTAGCAGGTGCGAGTAACAGCACCGCTTAAGACATGAGATGAAGCGATTTGTCTTAATTTAACTTGGTATTTGATTTGATTTGTATTTTAATTTTTATGATTTTAAGTGGGTCGCTACTGAATTTTTATTCGATACACTGCTGAAAGCTGTGTGTCGTAGCTGTGGTAACCCAGCGGTATCACCGTGCGCCTCTTTAGAGAAGGTCTAGGGTTCAAACCCCGGGCAGGCACCAATGAGTTTTCTAGTAAAACTTATGTGTCTAATTGATAATTGTAATTTATCACACGCTTTTCGGGGAAGGAAAACATCGTGAGGAAACCTGCATATGTCTAGAGAATTCTGGGGATATGTGTAACCTACCAATCCGCATTGGAGCAGCGTGGTAGGTCTTAGCTCCAATCCTTCTCTCCAAAAAAAAAACGAAGAGAAGAGGCCTATGCCCAGCAGTGGGATAGCAACAAGCCGTTACTTAATGCTGAAAAACGCTCCATTTGGCCAAACTCTTCCAGGTAAAGGGTGGTGGCTTCCGCGATTAGATACGTCCACCGCCACCCTGTCAGTTCGCTAAACGTAGTACACAATCTTTTAGGCCTCATAAGAAAGCTTAGAGCTACTCAGGGGCGATGTAGCGAGATATGCTCGGAGTGTCTCTACATGATTAAATTAGAAAAGAGGAGATCCGTAGAAGAACCAAAGTCACCGATATAGCTCAGTGTGTCGGGTCGGGTCACATAGTGCGGCGAAATGATGGGTGTTTGGGTCTTAAGGTGTCAGAATGGCGACCCCGACTACAAACGCAGCGTCGATAGACCCCCTACTGATGGATTGGTGGACTGATGACCTCAGTAAGGTCGCCGGGGGCCGTTATAAAAGGTGCAAAAGCTGATTGATTTTCAGATAACTTACTGAACGCATTTTTTATGCTTTTTATTAAAAGGTAGTGCAATTTTTACGAAAAGTTAGGTTAATAGTACATTATGGTTTTATGTCAAATGTCTTGAAGATGTTGCGCAGTTATAAAAAAACTTGCTTGGAGCTATACTTGAGTGTATCGCCTCAACCAACAGAGATATGCTAAAATAATGTACTAGAGAATTGTAGATTTACAGAAATACTAGATAAAAAGTCCGCGACAGCATGTCTTTATCTCTTATGGTTACTTCGTCGGACCATCGAGTTAGACTGCGGCCTCTTGCTCTATTTCCTTTTACCGAACCAGTGATCATTAGTTTTTCCAGGTTGTCTCCAGTCCTCCTAGCGATATGTCCGAAAAATTCAAGGACTCTGCGGAGACTTTTTCGATACTGATTTCCATGCGGGCAAAGCCACTGACAAAGCTAGTTAAGGATAAATTAACAGTTTGATTTAAAACCTATCTGCTTATATGAAATCACGGGCAGAGTAAATGTTTCCGCTATATCTTATGCATTAAGTCTAAAGGCATTTATCACTGTTAGGGAATAAATCACCATCGGTCCTGTTGATGGCTGTGTTCATTAGCTAACCAATGGTCTGGCCGCACTTAAACGGAACCGTGTTCTACTCACGCCCCACTCGTCCTTTTAGCGGTAACATTAAGTGTTAGGTTGAGGTTATATTAATTAGCGACGCACCCGAGATATGATATGGCGGCCAGTAACAGTATTTTATAAATAAATAAATATATAAATATATATGGACATTTACACACACGGTCGTCCGTCCCCAAAGTAAGTAACTTAGTACTTGTGTTATGGATGACAGACAACTGGTGAATATATACCTATATATTTTTAAATACATACTTAAATACAAGTATACACCCAGGCTCGAAAACCAACAAATTAATTTATGGAAAATGTTGGCCCTCAGCGGGAATCGAACCCGCGACCCACGGAGCTGAAGGCAGGGTCACGGCCCACTGCTCCAACGGGCCAGTCAATTTATATTACTCAATTATAAAAAAAATTGAAAAAGGTCCAGACTTTACTACTTGAGGGGAGATTTACAAGTGAATATAATTAAATTTTTATTACAACCAAAGTTTTGCTTGAATCCCGATATCTGGCTATGATTTCGTAAAGCTTTTAAGCTTTGCCATTACAGCAGTAAAAACTGCTAAGCGCGCGCAAGGAAAGCTTTAAATTGTGCCGTTTTTGAGATATTTTTGACTGCTGCTCCTCTCCTATTTATCTGAGCGTGATGTTGTATAGTCTATAGCCTTCCTCGATAAGTGGACTATCTTACACTTATAAAATTTTTCAAATCGTTCAAATCGTTTGTTTGTTTGAATCCGCTAATCTCAGAAACTACTGGACCGATTTGAAAAATTCTTTAAATGTAAGATAGTCCATTTATCGAGGAAGGCTATAAACTACATAACATCACGCTAAGATGAATAGGGATATAGATAAAGAGGAGCAGCAATAAATAATATTACGAGAACGGCAAAATTTAAAGCTTTCCTTGCGTGCGCTAGTAAACGATGAAAAGTATTCAAAAATCATGTATCACCCTTGTACTTTGTACATTGTTCCCCTCTAAAAGATGTAATTAAAAGTCCGCGACAGCATATGTCTAGCTTTTAAGATTAACCCACTTTGACCATTTTTATAATATCAAAATACTATATTACGGTTTTAATCTTTCGATTAGCGATTCGAGTAGTAGAGTATTCGAGTAGCGATTGCTAGTATAATATATACCTAGTCATCATCTTCCTGCCCTTATCCCACTCTAAGTGGGGTCGGCACAACATGTTATAAACATGCTGTCACATGATCTGGCTACGTATTTTACGACTGACAGCCTGCCTGACGTCAACTTACCCTTGTCGTATTTTACGACACAACTTACCTTAGTCAAGCTTAAACATGCTAATATATGATTTGGCTACCTGACGTTATTACCGAGGTGTCGTAAAATACGACTAAGGTATGTTGACTCACCGTGTGGTATCCGGTTAAGTAGAATAGACCACCCTCTTTCTTATCGAGGTGTCGTAAAATACGACTAAGATAACTTGACGTCAGGCAGGTGGCCGGTCATAAAATACGTAGCCAAATCATGTTACAACATGTTTATAACATGTTGTGCCGACCCCACTTAGTGTGGGATAAGGGTAGGAAGATGATGAACAGCATATGCAGCAAGATTAATCCGCTTTAACTATTATAATTTTTATGGTTATCAAAGCGGGCGGAGACGCTACCGAATGCTAGTATAATATATACCTAGTAGGTTTTCTATATAAGCCTTCTTTTATTTCGTTTCGGTTTAAATAAATGAACCGCCGGAACGTAATTTTGTTTAAAATTCAAAGTCCAGTTAGAAGTTCACCGTTTGGCCACTGGCATAGTTTCTGTTGCTATTGTTGTCGGTACGGTTTCATTGCGGTCCGAATCTAGAACTTTGTTATTAAACTTCTATCTCCGGAGCACAATTAACTCCGGGAAACTGATCTTTAAATTCGTCTGGATGCTCTAAAAACTGGTTAATCCGTGCAAAATAGAACTTTAAAAATACTAGATAAATAAAGAGAGGCTGATACAAAAAGCCTACTATACTGTTGAGGATTATTTAGACGATATGAATGCGTGGATAGTCGATAGAGATAAGTAGGATAGTTGACGTCAGGCAGGCGGCCGGTCGTAAAAACGCAGCCAGATCATGTGACAGCATGTTTATAAGATGTTGTGCTGACCCCACTTAGAGTGGGATAAGGGCAGGAAGATGATGAAGAATGCGTGGATATAGCTACTGTCCTACCCTGTACAAGATAGTAATGACTTAATGTAACTAGTTATAAGTATTATGTTGATAAGAGCAACCGCCGAGTTTCTTGATGGCTCTTGTCGATAGGAACAGCTTTTCGATACCAGCAGTACATACAGTTGACGATTCAAAAGCACTTGTTCACAAGTTTATTTGAATAAAGAAAATTTTGTGTTTGAGTATAGTATAGGTATTGAAAAAGCTTTATGTTTTGTCTAACCCTGTCCTATTTTAGTCGGTTTTCCTCGTAATTTTTTCCAAATTTTTTACACAAAAGAAAAGTATTTCAAATTACTTCTAACAGCCACCTTCTCTTATACCACTCTAAATGGGATCGACATAACATTATATTTTCATGTTGTCACATGATTTGGCTATGTATTTTACGACCGACCGCCTATCTGACGTCAACTTACCTTAGTCGTATTTTACGACACCTCGGTAAGAAAGAGGGTGGTCTGTTCTACTCAACCGGACACCACACGGCGAGTCGACTTACCTTAGTCGCCTTTTACGACACCTCGGTAAGTAATGGGATGGTCTATTCTACTCAGCCGGATACCACATGGCTGGTTGACTTACCTTATTTGCTTTTTACGACACCTCACTAAGAAATGAGGGCTGTCTTACTCAGCCGGATACCACACGGTCAATTTACCATAGTCGCCATTTTTGTCGCCAACAAACGAAACGCTTTTTATTTAAAATTTCATACAAAACGGTCAACTACTAGTACATAGTCAATTATTAGTGCACTTACCTTAAATGGTAAAAGACATTCTTTGGACCTGTAATCTATCAGTTCTGGTATAAAAACTAAAAACATTACAATTCCTAAACCTAAATGTCGTTTCTCTACATTGTTTAAAATATTTCGGGCCAAAAATTTTAACGAAATTAAAAAGATGCGCGCATTTGATAAGTACAGCAAACCGAAACTGGGTTCTAAAGCAATCGTTTTAAATCAAGCAGGAAAAATTACTTGGAGCACTTTTGCGTCCGCTGAAAACTCTCTTTACTCCGATCCTCATTATATTGTGTTCACGTCCAGAATTTGTTGTGGTACAAGTAACAAGCGGTAGGAGTTTTATACTTAAAAAATTTCATCAAGAATATTTAATAATACAGGTTTTTATGATGTAATGCACTAGGACAATATTGATTGATTAAACGGATTGATTGATCAGGCTAGAGTAGAAGGCCACTCTCAGTTCTTATAGAGGTGTCGTAAAAGGCATCTAAGGCAAGACGACCCACCGTGTGGTATCCGGCTGAGTAGAATAGATCATCTTTATTTCTTACCGAAGTGTCGTAAATGGTGACTAACGTAAGTAAAACTACCGTGTGGTGGATATACTGAGTAGAATACACCTTCGTTTCATACCGAGGTTTCTTACATGTCGTAAATGCGACTAAGGTAAGTTGACGTCAAGGAAACGGCCCGTCTAACATACCTAGCCAAAAAATGTAACAACATGTTTAAAACATGTTGTACCGACCCACTTAAAGTGGGATAAAGTACTTATGAATCTTCATATATTAATGTATTTTTAAGGATATTTAATTATAAATAAGCAATTTAGGTTACAAATTACTAGTAAACTTATTAACACCTCCAGCTAAGCTAAGTGCTTGTGTTAGGAGTGGGTTAACGTCGATAGTATAATGGCCGGAATTCGAACCCAAGACTTCTCGATCGCAAGTCGACCCTAACCATAGCGCTATCACCGCTTAAGATGGTACTAAAGTTTTAGGAGTTTGGGTCTATTTAGAAATTTGTGCACAGCTAAAAAACAATTATTTAGATATTTAATTACATAAACGCAAAACTTAACGTAATTATTTAAAGCAGGTTGTATTTAAAACATAATGATACACGTGATTATCTCTTTACGCTGTATTGCAAGTTGTAATCCACTCCAAATGGGGTCTTTACAACATGTTATTAACATATTTTCACATGATTTGTCAACGTATTTGATGACCGGCCGCCTACCTGACGTCACCTTACCTTACTCGTACTTTACACCTCGGTAAAAAATGAGGGTGGTCTAGTCTACTCGACATACAATCAGAAATTTTGATAAAAAAAACTAAAAACGCTTTTGATTTATCACTTGGACCGTACCGTGTGAAAATGTTCCATCGCAGACAGTTCACTTCAATCTTATTTTACAATCCACGTCTTTGAGAGACGTCAGGTTTTTATTACGCCAAGTTCAGATAGGCCACGTGAGATGTGCGATCGGGACCCCCGGGTAATACAAGGCAAATATTTTATGAATTGACGTGATATATTTTATGATTTGATACGTGTTTTAAAGCTCGCATCTGTAGAATCGAAGCTGATAAAATCACAGATTTTCTTTCGTGTTTTTACCACCTTACTAATGGTATAAATGGGAAAGTCTGTCTGTTACCTTTTCACAGCTATTCCGCTGAATCATACATAAAATTGGCACAATTATCCTCTATACACCGAAGTAACATATAGGCTATAGAAATCCTGTTAATTCAACAGGAATAGGATTAAATTTAAAAACGCCATCTATTATCAACCCATTAGAGTTTTTTTAGTTCACGATGTGTCATAGTTAAGTCATCATCTTCCTCCCCTTATCCCACTCTAAATGGGGTCGGCTCAACATGTCATAAACATGTTGTCACATGATTTGGCTACGTATTTTACGACCGGCCGCCTGCCTGACATCAACTTACCTTAGTCGTATTTTACGACACCTCGGTAAGAAAGAGGGTGGTCTATTCTACTTAACCGGATACTACACGGTGGGCCAACTTACCTTAGTCGCCTTTTACAACACCTCGGTAAGAAATGAGGGTAGTCTATTCTACTCAGCCGCATACCACATGGCGGGTCAACTTACCTTAGTCGCCTTTTACGACACCTCGATAAGAAATGAGGGTGGTACTATTCTATTCAGCCGGATATCTTACAGCGTTACCAACATACTAATATTATAAATGGGAAAGTCTGTCTGTTACCATTTCACAGCAATTCCGCTGAATATACATGAAGGCGAGATTTAGGAATCAATTAAATTTATTATTTAAAATATCGAATGCAAACCATCTTGTCGTGGACAACCATCTCCTGAGTTTGTTTCAGTTAAAGGCAAAACTTATACTGAGATTATATTAGTGAATATATGCATAATTAATAATTAATTAATAATTTCAATTTATCACACGCTGTTCGGTGAAGGAAAACATCGTGAGGAAACCTGCATATCTCTAGAGAATTCTGGGGATATGTGTAACCTACCAATCCGCATTGGAGCAGCGTGGTAGGTCTTAGCTCCAATCCTTCTCTCCAAAAAAAAAACGGAGAGAAGAGACCTATGCCCAGCAGTGGGATAGTAACAGGCCGTTACTTGCTCAATGCTATTAATATTATAAATGCGTAAGTATGGATGTACTGACTAGCCCGTTGGCGCAGTGGGGAGTGACACTGCCTTCAGCACCGCGGGTTGCGGGTTCAATTCCCGCCGAGGGCGAACATTTTATATATATGAATTTTCTGGTCTTCTAGTCTGGGTGTATATTTCTATTTAAGCATGCATTTAGAAAATATATAAGTATATATTCACCAGTTGTCTGTCACCCATAACACAAGTATTAAGTTACTTACTTTGGGGACGGACGACCATGTGTGTAAGTGTCCCATGTATTTATTTATTTATTGATGACGCTATGAACTTTAAAAAAAGTTAATGTTTTCTTGCAAGTCTAACACTCACCAGTTTCCTATACCCATACAATACAACTTCTTTAATAAGGTCACTTTAATACTAAACGTGTATTATATATATAATTTTAAAATAAATACATACATGCAGATAAAAAGAACCAACAAATTTTGTTTAGAAAATGTTCGCCGTTGTTGGGAATCGAACCAGTGACTCCTTAAATTGTAGGCAATACTACTCTGCGCCAATGTGTACTATACAAACTAATATTTGCAGAAACAATGGGTAAAACAAATGAATTGCAGTTTCTATGATTTCGCCATTATAGTTGTATCATTCTGAACATTGTTCCTTGGCGATGATTCGCTAATTACAGCAAAAATGAGTGTCATGGCATCTTTTGTTTGGCCGAAAATGAAAGAAATATTCTTTAACATCTACAAAAGTATTATGGCATTAATTACTGGATGGAATATTTATGGAAAAGTTTATTTGTTATTAGCTATACCCGCGTAGAAATAAATGTATTTAATCGAAATTTTGAAGATGTAGTTATTGCGAGTTAACTATAAGAGATAGAAACATGCTGTCATGAACTTTTGTGTAGAATATTTGTAGATCTACAATTCCCTAGTACATAACTTTCGCCTATCTCTGTTGGTTTACGCAGCGCATTAGGTAACAAAATGTTGAGTATATTCCTCTTTCTTTAAGATGTTTTCATACCGTAAATAAGTGCCTATCTGGCATCGAACCAACGACCTCCAAGGCAAAGATCACGTGATCTTACCATTCACCCATCATGGTGATTGAAATGTGATTAAAAAAATAAATTTCTTACAAAAAACTCAATATTTTGATTGCTCGGAAGTTGAACGATAAATTATATTTTGCGATTGGCGAAATATTGGCAAAAATAAGGGTCAACTTTGCTCATTACACAGCCTTTAAGAAAAGTGAGTAGAGGAAAATAAAAAATAAAAATTTCAAAAGGAATCTAATTAAAAACAAAATACTCTCCTGTCAATATTATTTCCAATACCAATTAATTGGAAATCGGGAAATATTTTACGTTCAAAACAGCCTAAAATTTTTGTTTCATTGGTAGTTCTTTAATTGGGTCTTAAATTTTGAAACTTTTAATTAATTCGGGTCGGGTTCGGCACAACATGTTATAAACTTGCTATCACATGATTTGGCTGCGTTTCAACGACCGGCTGCCTGCCCGACGTCAACTTACCTTAGTCATATTTTACGACAACTCGGCAAGAAAAAGGGTGGTCCATTCTATTAAACCGGATATTCTACAGATTATATTTTTTTTTAATATGAAAATTTATATTTTTTTAAATTACAATTATGTTTTAATTTACATCGAATGTCCGCTGCTTGGGACATATTGCCCAACATTTATAATCTATACTAATATATAAAGCTGAAGAGTTTGTTTGTTTGAACGCGCTAATCTTAGTAAATTCTGGATATATTTAAAAAATCATTTATTTTTATTTATTTATTTATTTATTTTTTATTTGAACAATTATGTAAGTACATTTTACACTAAACTAGAGAACTAAGCACCAGACTAGCTTCATTTGGTTGTTTGTGTATAGCAATATGCAGCCCAAATAGACCTAGGCCTGTGCTAGGGCTAGCAAGAGTCAACAATATTTCTAATTTAAAAAAATATTTCTTTCGTGTAAAGTGTCTACTGGTAAACAAAGATGCCCTAGAAGGGACTAGGTATTTTTGGAATTTCACTAAACGCACGGCCGTATTTATGTGTTGAAGGGGAAATTCTTCAATATTTTTAGACATAAACATGGCCAATTGCAACACGAACAATCTTCTTGGTGAAAGTACATTGCATATTTTAAAATGTTCCTCAGTTGGGAACCTCCTTGGTTTTTTAATAATGATTTTTAAGTTAAGCTTCTGAGCTATTTCTAATTTTTCTAGCAATGTAGAGCCGCAAGCGCCCCATGCAATAATACCATATAGTAGTAGAGATTGGGTTAATGCATTATACACTTGAAACATTAGTTTTTGATTGATAATATTACGTAAATCGTTATAAATATAACTGAGACTTCGAATTTTTTTAGAAAGAGAATTCACATGCTTATCCCATCTAAGATGTTGGTCTACAATGACGCCAAGATACGTGGTACTGTCTGTGTAAGCTAGAGTTGTACAGTTACTACAAACCGATTCATTATCGCACGAGTGAATTCGAATATTAGGATTGTCTTTTGGAAGACCAGCCGCTGTAGGTGCAAAAGACATATAAAGAGTTTTATCTTCATTTAGAGTAAGTAAATTATTGTTATACCAATCATTAGCAATGCGTAAGCCGTGTTCAGCTTTTTTTATAACACCGTCCCAAGTGGTGTCAGCGAATAAAATCACTGTGTCGTCTGCAAAACATATTGACCTATTAT
Organism: Morpho helenor; assembly: GCA_029227775.1. Taxonomy (NCBI): domain Eukaryota; kingdom Metazoa; phylum Arthropoda; class Insecta; order Lepidoptera; family Nymphalidae; genus Morpho; species Morpho helenor. Next base: position 15,794,344 of record JARGCU010000020.1, on the reverse strand, counting down.
CACCTAAAATGTTAAAAAAATCGTTGAGGTAAATGTTAAACAAAATCGGCCCTAATACGCTTCCCTGAGTTCGCATTTGAGTGTAAGATAGTTCATTCATCGAGGAAGGCTATAAACTATTTAAGATCAGGATAAAATGAATAGAAGAGGAGCAGCGATAAAAAATATTGCGAAAACGGCAAAATTTAAAGCTTTCCTTGCGTGCACTAAGTAAACGGTGAAAGTTATTCAAAAATCTCTTATAATTAACTCAGGATAACTACTTTTATGTTCAAAATTTGAATTTGGTAATTAATTAATTAAACTTCTATCGTTATAAAAAAAAATTAATATATTTTGTCTCTTGAAGATTTCCAAAGACAACACGCATTTCCATTACTTAATTCTAGAACCTTCTGTAAATGTTTCTACAAGTTATGGTTTCCAAAACACTGCTCGAAAATTATACCTAATTACAAATTAAAACATTAAATTAACTGTGTTCATCTTAAAATTATTGTCGACATATTAATTCCACATTATACCTTTTAATACTTTGACAGAAAGGGTCTTCAGTGTTGCCAAGTCACCGAATAATTACTGCGAGCTTCATACCTCCGTTAAATAAGCGTGAAAATGTATAAATTAGTAATAATTTATGTGGCAACACCACACTAAGATCACTTAATGCGTTTTATGTTAAATGAAGTACTTATGGAACGAAACAAATGGACGCTTTATATATATTTTTTTAATTTTACCACCAACTCAGTGCGAGTAAGTAGTAAGTAAGTAACGGCCTGTTACTATCCCACTGCTGGGCATAGGCCTCCTCTCTCCGTTTTTTTTTTTGGAGAGTAGGATTGGAGCTAAGACCTACCACGCTGCTCCAATGCGGATTGGTAGGTTACACATATCACCAGAATGCTCTAGAGATATGCAGGTTTCCTCACGATGTTTTCCTTCACCGAAAAGCGTGTGATAAATTACAATTATCAATTAGACACATGAGTTTTACTAGAAAACTCATTGGTGCCTGCCCCGGGTTTGAACCCTAGACCTCCTCGAAAGAGGCGCACGGTGTTACCGCTGGGCTACCACAGCTTACTCAGTGCGAAGACTTCTTATTCTTAAAAAAGGTAACTTTAATAGTTAACAGGTAAGGTGAAATTGAAAGGTGTGAAAGAGGGTGGCCTATTCTACTCAGCCGAGTACCACACGGCTGGTCAACTTACCTTAGTCGCCTTAATGACATCTCAGTAAAAAAGAGGGTGGCCTATTTTATTCAGCCGGATACCACACGGCGGGTCAACTCACCTTAGTCACCTTTTACGACACCCCGCGTAAGAAATGAGGGTGGTCTATTTAACTCAGCCGGATACCACACGGCTGGTTACTTACCTTAGTCACCTTAACGAAACCTCGGTAAGATAGAGGGGGGACTATTCTATTCAACCGGATACCACAAATTGGGTCAACTTACGTTAGTCGCCTTTTATGACAGCTCGGAAAGAAAGAGGCTTGACTATTCTATTCATCTGGATACCACAAGGCGGCTCAATTTACCTTAGTCTCTTTTTACGACACCTCGGTAATAAAGGGGATGGTCAAATCAAAATAATCTTTATTCAAATAAGCTCTTTCAAGAAATTTGAAATCGTCAAGGATCAATATGATTAATGAAGCTACAGCTGGTTCGGAATGTTGCTCTTACCGAGAAGAACCAGCAAGAAACTCGGCGGTCAATCTTTTAATCAATTTCAATCTATTCTATTCAGGCGGATACCATATAACTAAAGTAATATGAACGAAATAAATTTCTCTTAACGAACAATAGATTCGAAGAAGTTAATTCCCGTTCTCAGCAATATTTACTGTCTTCTCAGTCAATTTGTTAGCGCCGTCTGTTCGAAGGCGATTAGAAAATAAACATCGTTGTTTAAACCAATAAAAGGAAGTTAAGCTGCCGTTCGGGAAAAACGTCTACGGCTAACCCCCGGCTTTTGAACCCGGGCTATAAAATCCGCATTTTTCTCCGTTCAACCATTGGATTTCGCGCGTTGATCTGAGATTGCTGGAAACTGTGTAACATAGAACAGTTTCGTTCTGATTTATAACGTATTATTTCAACAATAAGGTCCATTACAGCTTAAATATTTAGTTTTCTTCAAATTTTTCAATTCTAAACCTTGAGCAAAACTCTAGGCTCGACTGAAAACGGCCGTTTTCATGAGTGTGTTGGGCTAATATATTTTTATTACGAGAAAAGGTGAAATCAAGATTATTTCTCTGGCAATTTTAAGCGTAAATACTTTTCGGTGAATTATATTACATAACTTTTCTTATCCATTGATTCAAATTCGAATTAAAAATCTTAATATTTAAATGAGTTAATCTTGTATATATATATATTTACCGAATCTCGGAAACGGCTCCAACGATTTTCCTGAAATTCAGCATGCAGGAGGTTTTGGGGGAGAAAAATTGATCTAGCTAGGTTTTATGTAAAAAAAATATTGTTTTATCGCTATTTTTGGGCATTAAAAAACACTAACATTTATATTGAATTGAATTTTCGCCATTAACTGTCAAGTCGACGTAACTTATTCGGTTAGCGGGCAGCCTCGAGAAATGTGAGTGCCAAGGATCGATCCCAACTAAATAATTGTTTTTTCTTTCTTAAAGTTTTTTTTTGTAAAAAATTGTCACCCAGATATTATTATTGAAACAAGTAGACTGTTTCATGTATTGAATTTTGTTTAAGACGTGACTATTAATTCCGAAATTTGTGCTTGTCGAGAAGAACTAGCTAAAAACTCGGTGGATATCTTTTTCAAAAAAATCCAAGATACAATTATATATGCAACTTGCGTGCGTGGATATTAGTGTATTTAACTAAAATTTTGAACATAAAAGTAGTTATTGTAAGTTAATCTTAATATATGCTGCCGCAGACTTTTTATATTGTAGTATTTTTGGTTGATCTACAATTCTCTAATACATTACTTTAGTGTATTCCAGTTTGTTTACGCGGCTAAAGCTCCTAGTAGGTGATTATTTTTACATCTACGCGACCTCTTTAAGACAATTATCATAAAACTGTAATTCAAATTCAAATTCAAAATATTCTTTATTCAAATAAACTTGTAAACAAGTGCTTTTGAATCGTCAACTCTACTGCTGGTTCGGAAAGCTGTTCCTACCTAATGTTAACCTAAACCTTCCGGAAGAATTGATGTAACTACCTTTTAGTAATAACAGTACAAAAACCTGTTTAGTGGATTTTGAGAAAATCGGTCTCATACAGACAGTTTTTGAGGACTTTATAATAAGTATATAAAGTAACGCTCTATTATTATACCACTGCTGGGCATAGGCCTCCTGTTTCTGTTTTTTGAGAAAGTTGGACTTAAAACCAACGTGGAGAAGCGTGGTAGTTTTTACTCCTAGCTCCAAACCTCTCCAGAAAGGGATAGAGGAGACCTATGCCCAACAGTGGGATAGTAACAGGCCCTTACTTTACGATCCAGCCGTTACATAATAGGCAGTAAAATTATTAAATCGTCAACAAATAGTTCGCTAAGTTGAGTCTTAAAATTTATTTTTGTATTTCATACAACATTTTGGCAATGTAAAAGCGTACACACAATAAATTCATACCGGATTGCGAATAAACAAGTGCGAAACGAAAATATGGACTGACAGCGCCTTGCAGCGCTTGAATACTAAGTAGCTTCGGAACACATTTTTTGCCATTTTATAGATCGCGGTGTGTTAAGGTGCCAACTAGGTAATTTTTGGAATATATATATTTCCGCTTATTCGTAATTGCTTAGGTGATTCTTTTTACTTTTCGCAACTCTCAGTCAACGCCAAAGATTTGATATAAAATTGCTATTTGATATATTGTCTGGTAAAATAGACTGCCCAGAACTTTTACAAATGTTTTTGTTTAACGTGCCTCCCCGCATAAGGCGACAAATGTCATTATTTTATGTACCGTTTTCTAAAACGAACTATGCACAAAACTCACCTTTAAATCGTATAGCCCGTTTATATAATGACTGTTATAGTAACATAGATTTATTCAATATTAATAAGGAAAAACTAAGTTTAGAAATTTTTAATAGACATACTAGTGACTAAATTTATTTATGAATTGCAAACACACACATACACACACACATACATGCACTCACTCACTTAGTTTTGGCGGATTTTTGTATTGTATCTAGTGATAAGATTAGCTTAAGGCATTAAAAGTGTAATCCTAAATTGGCTTATTTTATAATATATAGTCATACTTTGTAATGAAATTGTAAAACGCTGTTGGATTGCCAAATAAATATAAAAAAAAAGTATTCGCAACTTCGTTAGCGTGTATCATCTATTAAAATTAAAGATGGAAAATATGCTATTTTACATGTATATAAATGTGTATGTAGATCTCATGCTAAATCTTTAATATTTAAATGTGTTAATCTCGTATGTATATATTTTCGGAATCTCGGAAACTGCTCCAACGAATTTCTTTGTAATTCGGGATGTAGGGGGTTTCATTTAAATATTATCGTTTAATAAAATCTATTCAGTATATTTTGAAAAAAAATAATACTCTACAGATAGACAGCTTTTGGAGAATTTTTTTGTAACTATAAATATAGATTATACTAACTGTGCCAGCAGCTTCGCCCGAATGGAAATCAATGTGTCACAAATTTTTTCACGAATTGAAATTTTGAATATAAAAGTAGTTATCGTCAGTTCATTATAATAGATATATTTGAATAACTTTCACCGTTTACTTAGCGCACGCAAAGAAAGGTTTAAATTTTGCCGTTTTCGCAATATTTTTTATTTCTCTCTCCTATTCATTTTACCCTGTTGCTAAATAGTTTATAGTCTTCCACGATAATGGGACTATTTAACACTAAAATCTTAAATCGGTCCATTGTTATGATAAATCTGATTGTTTGAATGCGCTTATCGCAGGAACTACTAAGATTAGCGCGTTCAAACAATCAAACAAACAAACTCTTTGCCTTTATATATTAGTAAAGATTATCATTAATTTTGCAATTATTAATCAAAATGATCTGATGATTGGCCTGATATACTTTGCATTATGAATTTTCGTATAAAAACACTAAATTCTATCAACTAAGCGTTATATACAGAGTGTAGTGAAGTAAATTTCATAGACAACAGATTTGGCAAGCGGTTATCTTATCGAAGTGGCGGGAAACGTGTATCCGAACGGGTGACCGGAATTAATATATGTTCATAGAGTTACACCTGCCTAAATTAAATATTTGATATTCAATAAAGTGAGAGAGAAAAAAAGTAAATACTTTTGGGTAAATGATATTAAGCTGTGAAAGCCCAGCGGTGACACCCCAGACAGACACCAATGAATGTTTCTATTAAAAAAAACTTATGTATCTAATTGATAATTGCAATTTATCACACGCTTTCCGGTGAAGGAAAACCTCGTGAGGAAATCTGCATATCTCTAGATAGAAGTTGCCTGGTACTCGACGAGCCGTTCTACGCGCCTACCACTGAGTTATTTCACAAAAGTTAACAACGACGGGCTATTTGCAATGCTAATTTATAGCGTTAATTATCAATGCTAATAAGTCGAGATAAAAGTAATGTATTTTTAGTGCTAAGAAGTATATGTAGCGAGTACTAGGGTAGATAAGAATATTATAAAAACCAGAACTGACTAGAAGTAAACACATCACGTCCACTCTTACCAATGGCTCTCGTGTTACTAACGTCGTGCATCATGAGACCGTGTATATTTCTTTGTACATCAGTATTAGTGTGAGTTAGTGTATGTTCATTTATTTATTTATTTTACTTTTTACATATATATTTAGAAAAGAGAAAGAAAAAATAAAAATTAAAAAAACATGTATAAAGGCGGACTTATCTCTAAAAGGGATCTCTTCCAGTCAACCTTTAAGTAATAGAAGGAAAAGGACAAGAAATGAAAGTACGGGTCATATAGAGAAAAAAAAATAGTTCATGTTCATGTTTATGTATGTATTACATATAATATGTGTCTTGTATATAAATATACTGAAGGTATAGCCAGTAATCACCACGCTTGGCCTGCGGGTTGGTGATCGCAGTGCTGACCATGTCGCACCGAAGGTGCTGCTGCCCACTGTCGGTCTGGTAGAATTTAGGTCAGCTGTATGAATGGTTATACCGCCATTGGTCGGTCGCCAGAGCCTCGTTGGTTAATCTGCAGGGTGCACCGCGTGCAGGTGAGGTTGACAATTGAGGAGACTGATTGGGACGAGCCTCCCCCTTACACCCCAGAAGACCCCCTACTAGATGGACAGACGACCTCAAAAGGGTCGCGGGGAGCCGCTGGATACAAGCGGCACAAAATCGTGTGTTCTGGAGATCCCATGAAGAGGCCTATGTCCAGCAGTGGACGTCCATCGGTTGAAGAAGAAGAAGAAGATATAAATATACTAAGAACACATCTCAACCTGCATGATGCATGCATGCATGCATGTAAAAGCATAATGTTGAGCATGAAATGCTGAAGGTTGCCCAAACTAAGGAAACTTTTAATAAGCTTAAATTGAACCAAAGTTACATCAAAATGGATCCTGCAGTAATTAAGACGTAATAGGTCAATAGCCTTTTTTTCTGTTAAGTTTTATAGCTTATCAGGCGAGCTATTCCCGCGAAGGAATGACTTTAATATCATTATTTTGGCGCGATAATGGCGCCGGTTGCGGCGGTACACGAATGATAAATATACCAATCAATCAATGCCAGTTATAATGTCATTTAGACGGAAAAACTGTTCCAGGTCGGCCCGGTATCAAATTTTACATCCTTTTTGTTAAGGGGTAGATATGTCACTCTTTCATTTTGAAAAGATTGACTGGCGATATTTTGATAGTTCTTGTCGATAGGAGCACAATTTAAGAATGTCTTGACAGTTTTCGGCAAAAATAGTGTTTTATATATTCAACTAGGAGTCCCGCCCCAGCTTCGCACGGGTATAAAGCATATAGCCTATGTCACTCAGTAATAATCACAGTATTTCGCTACTCCATATTGAATTTTATTATACATATAAACCTTCCTCTTCAATCACTCTATATACTTAAAAAAAACCGCATCAAAATCTTTTGCGTAGTTTTAAAGATTTAAGCAAACATAGAGATATAAGGACAGACAGAGAAAGTGACTTTGTTTTATACTATGTAGTAACGTTTATAGCTACTACTATTTTGATAATTGTCATATTTTTACCATACTTATCCAAAGACTAAATTACGTTTAGCTGTCATTTATGTTTTGTTTTTCCATGTCATAGTCGTTTTTGTTATACCACGTTTTATAGTGATTTGACGGGATAAAATAAATGCGGTCGAACGGGATAAATAGTATCCTATGTCCGTCTCCTGATTCTAAGCAACCTCTCCACCAATTTTCAGCCGAATTGGTTCATCTGTTCTTGAGTTATAAATAGTGTAACTAAGACCAACTTTCTTTTATATATATAGATAGATGTAAATTTTTGTAGTATTTTAATGCCAAAGACCAGGGATATAACGATTTTTTATAAATAAAACCAAGCTTGATCGATGTTTCCCCCTAAAACCACTTCCATGCTGAATTTCAGGAAAATCATTGGAGCCGTTTCCGAGATTCCGAAAATATGTATATATACACACACATATATATAAGATTAACTCATTTAAATATTAAAGATAAAGTTAATATCTCGTTCTATTTATAAAAAAAAAATTAGGGTAAAATATTGTTTTAGTGTTGCCATTCTTCTTAACACAAAAACGGGGTATTTATTTACAGTTAATAATTTAATTTCAGGGAAAGAAAAATATTAAAAATAACAAAATAGTTGGTGACCTCTGAAAATCAGCGTCGGTAGTGATTGATCACGACCGACAAAAGCTGAGAGGTGACACCAATTTGGGGCATCACACTATGCAAGTTAGATTTTGTTAAGTAGATTTTTTTAGTTTTAATATATTACTATTTAATATATACTTGTGTAGTGTGCTGTTACAAATAAAATTATTTTTCTTTTTCTTTCTTTCTTTCTTTCAAAATAATATTGCGCACCGAAATAACGCACTCACCCTTAACAAAAACGATAAATCTACATCAAAATAACACGTGGAATTTATATTTGGGCAACATTCCGCCATAACTCGTCCCCAGATAACGATTACTGCGGCCCGGGCGGCTATATTTAATGGAAATTCACACATTTAATTGGCCAATCGTATCTAAATTGCGAAACAATTTTGACTGTGCTTAATCCATACTAATATATAAAGTTCAAGAGTTTGTTTCTTTGAACACGCTAATCTCATGAACTGCTAGACCGATTTAAAAAATTCTTTGAGTGTAAGATAGACCATTTATCAAAGCAGACTATAGATTTTTAACATCAGGGAACAGGCGATCTCGAGAAATAAAAATACCTAGGTTCGAGCCCCACCTACTGAATATATTTTTTTCTTTTTTTTAAGTTTCTTTTTCTATTTTGTAAAAAAATATCGTGTAATGTAATAATGGATCGGTCACCTCCACGGTCAACTAGGTACTTCTCTTTTATCACGGATTATAGCAAAATAATATTTTCATTCGTTTTGTAAACATTTGTCAATTATGACCACGTTTTTCTTAGTATGTACACTGTAACCTTTGGATTTGATTCCATATTGGCTTTGAGGTGTTATTTCTTCAAATTAATCTAGTTACGAAATAAACCATTTTAACTTTTAATTTAGTTTTTTTAAAGGTGAGGAAGCGAAAAGGTAAACCGGATTGTAATTAAAAACAATTTTTCTTGGCCGTTTGTACTTTTAGATGTTTCTCTTCCCTTCATTTGCATATTTTAAGAAAATACATGAATCTAATTAAAAAAGCGTTTTACGGGTTTTTATAACGCTTTATTTTAGTCGATCTTTTTCTTTATAACAAAGAGTTTATATTTGTTTATTTTATGCAACTAAGACTTAATATTAAGCAGAATTTGTAGAATTTTCAATGTTGTTTTACAACTTTCTCGAACGAGTAGATTGAAGATGGCTATAAATGTAAAGTAAGTAGCGGCCTGTTACTTACTTTACTTTTATATATTCCATTTATATTACTACCTGGTTAACGGAGCCTTGCTCGGTAATTTTTTACAAAATAAAAAAAAGGAAACTTCAAAAAAAAAAGAAAAAATGATAGGGTAGGTGGGTCTCGATCATAGGTATTTGCATTGCGACCATCCGTTCCCCGAATAAGCTACGCTGACTTGACATTTCACGTTAAAAATTGTGTTTTATATATTCAATAAATTAGAATAAACAAATATATGGGACACTTACACAAACGGTCGTCCGTCCCCAAAGTTAGTAACTTAATACTTGTGTTATGGTAGACAGACAACTGGTGAATATATACTTATATATGTTTAAATACATACTTAAATACAAATATACACCCAGGCTCAAAGACCAACAAATTCAGAAGCAGTATAGTATTTTTTAAATTCAGAAGCAGTATAGCAATAGTATTTTTTAATGCCCAAAAATAGGGATAAAATTAATTTTTTTTTAAATAAAACCTAGCTAGAACGATTTTACGAGTTAATACAACTAAATCTTAAATAAACTTATCTAATATATGCGGTATCGCAACACAGGGAACTTCTACAATCACAGTTTTGGCTAACAGACGGTTCGATCCCGAACTTCCTTCGGGATCCTTCGATAGTCCTTATCAATGCCATAGCCGCGGTTAGCGCCACATCAATTGGACCGTTCCACATAAATTGTTTCTTGATAACGCACGCATGAATGTTTTATTGAAATCGTTCAATAAAACATTCATTTTTAGAAAGGTAATAATGAAATTATATATATTATATAATTTATATTATCAATTTCAGCACTGCCATTACAGCAGTTTAAAAACACTGTTAAAAAGAGGCTGATACAGAAAGCCTACTATACTCTTGAGGATTATTTGGAAGATAAGAATGTGTGGATATAGCTCTCTTTGAACCTGTACAAGACAGTAACGACTTAATGTAAATAATATTAAGAATTATATTTTTTTAAAAGAGCAACCGCCGAGTTTCTTGCTGGCTCTTCTCGGTAGGAACAGCTTTCCGAACCAGCAGTAGAGTTGACGATTCAAAAGCACTTGTTTACAAGTTTATTTGAATAAAGAATATTTTGAATTTGAATTTGAATTTGAATATATGATGAAATAGTATCTTTAATATTTAAATGAGTTGATCTTGTATGTATATATTTTCTGAATCTCGGAAGCGGCTCCAACGATATTCTTGAAATTCAGCATGTAGGTGGTTTTGGGGGAGAAAATCGGTAGCTAGGTTTTATTAAAAAACAAAAAAATTAACTCTGTTTTTGGGCACTAAAAAAACTACGAAAATAGGAATAGCAACTCATAACTTGAGCTGTCATAAGCAAAGCTGTGACAGAGTAATGGTAACGTGCAATTTAAAAAAAGGTCTTAAAACTAGGTTCGATTTCCACATGTCACCCGCTTTTTTCCTTTTTTTTATTGTATTTTTTTGTATATTAAAAAAAATTACCGAGCAAGGGTCGGTGACCTAGGTACTTATTACAGGTATTTTATATATTATACCAGCTGGACGCCGTGTAATATCCAACTGAGTAAAATAGACCACCCTAATTTTATACCAAAGTGTCGTAAAGGGCGATTAAGGTAAATTGGCTCGTCGAGTGCCGCTTGGTATCCAGCTGTATAGAATAGACCACCCTCATTTCTGAACGAGGTGATGTAAAAGGCGACTAAGGTAAGTTGATGGCAGGAAGGCGGCCGGTCGTAAAATACGTAACCAAATCATGTGACAACAGGTTTATAACATGTTGTGCCCCCACTTAGAGTTGGATAAGGGCAGGAGAATGATGATTATGTATATTTTAATAATATTATAATTATTTTTGTAAATAATATCTGTTTTATATATCGCATGCCTCTGATAAACATGTCCCGAACAGGTCTGGACTTAATGACCCTTCAGAGTCCCCAGTAATTACAACCTATCAACCAGAGAGCGTGGGAAACGCGCTTATAAATAAACACGCACTATTATTTACGACTCTTCACTTTTGTGCTAATTAACTTACCAATTTACAATTGAATACCTGGTTGACAGAGCCTTGCTCAGTAATTTTTTACAAAATAAAAAACAAACTTAAAAAAAAAGATAAAAATAATATGGAAGGTGGGGCTCGATCCTAGGTATTTCCATTTCTCGCGACCACCCGTTCCCCGAATAAGCTACGCTGACTTGACAGTTAATGGCAAAAATTAAATTCAATATAAATTTTAGTATTTTTTTATGCCCAAAAACCGGGATAAATTATTTTTTTTTTAAATAAAACCTAGCTCGATCGATTTTTTCCCCCAAAACCCTCTACATGCTGAATTTCAGGAAATCGTTGGATCCGTTTCTGAGATTCCAAAAATATATATATACCTACAAGATTAACTCATTTAAATATTAAAGATAAATAATTATTTTACTTATGCTTAAAGACCATATTTCTGTCTAATAAATCTCTGTTTTAAACGCATCCTAAATAGGTCTGCCCCCTTAAAGACACCTTAAAACCAAAATTGGAATTCAAAATATCATTTATTCAATTTAAATTGTTAACAAGGACTTTTGAATCGCCAACTCTACTGCTGGTTCAGAAAGCCGTTCCTACCGAGAAGAGCCAGCAAGAAACTAGACGGTTGCTCTTTTCAAAATATAATTGTTATAACTAAATATAACTATTATTTAGTTATTACTGTCTTGTAAAGGATCGAAGAGTAACTATATCCACGCATTCTTATCATATAATATAGGTTTTTAATTAAATTTAATTTTAATTTAATTTATAATATAGGCATTTATATAATCCTGAAAAGTTTGTTAGTCTCTATATCAGCCTTCTTTTAAAGTGTTTTTAAACTGTTATAATGGCAAAATTAAAATTGTTCGAGCAATTTCTCCACCCCGAATAATCAAGGATACCGAAACTTGGAGGCTTCTTCGTAAGAAATGGCGTCCACGCCGCTCCGGCCGAAGTATAACCACTAAAAAACTTAATCCACTTATATTCGTGGAATCACCAATTTAATTGTTCTCTTATATTGTTTATATACACAACCACCGAATTATTCTTTATATTTCGTATATATTAATACGATCATCCACCGAACAACGCTATTTATTATATTTCACTCAGAGTCCCGTGCGCCATGTTGCGCGGCCGACCGATCTTTTTCTTGTGTGTGACATTTATTATTCACCTACCCGCACTGTCTCAGGTGCAGCAAGCCCCGATTACCCTCAGTGGAAAATATTGGCCGAACAAAAATTGATTGCGGAATTTTATTATGGAACCTTATACCCAAACCCACAAACGACCTACGTACTTTTGCAAATGGTATCCGGTTGAGTAGAATAGGCCACCCTCTTTCTTGCCGAGGTGAAGTAAAAGGCTAAGCTAAGTTGACGTCAGGCTTGCCGGTCGTAAAATAACTAGCAAAAACAAAACATGTTCTGTTATTGTACCAAATACCGCCTATTGTACCAAACTTCTTTGTATTTATTATTGTGACGACCCCACTTAGAGTAGGATAAGGGCAGGAGAATGAATGATGATATTTATTATTCTTTATTTATAGTACCTGATTGACAGAGCCTTGCTCGGTAATTTTGAAAAAAAAAGAAACTTAAAAAAAAAGAAAAAAAAATAGGGTAAGTGGACGCTAGAAATGAAAATACCTAGTTCCATTTCTAGCGTCCAACCGTTCGCCGAATAAACTACGTTTGAAATTTAACGACTAAAATAGTGTTTGATATATTCAATGTAAATTATAGCATTTTATAATGTCCAAAAACAGGGATAAAACGATTTTTTTTTAATAAAACCTAGCTAGATCGGTTTTTCTACCTCTATATCTCCTGCATGCTGAATTTCAGGAAAATCGTTGGAGCCGTTTCCGAAAATATATATATATAGGTATACAAGATTAACTCATTTAAATATAACCCGTTCAATTTATATTAATTGTTAGATAACGTTAAGTGTAAATAACTATCAACATCTCCCATTTAATACCAACGGCCTGTGATAAATCACATGCCTCAGACAAACATGTCCCAAAGAGGTCTGGCCTCAATGGCCCTGAGTCCCCGCTAATGATGTCCCATCACTCAAGGAGTATGGGATAAGCGTTGACAAATAAACTGAGACCGTTATCTACGACTGTTTAGTTTGGGCTTTATATGTTTAAGAGACATTCATTGTTGATTATAGATATAAACTATAAGTTTTTACACACAACTTCGTTCGCGTGGACTGTAATCTTGGAATAAAGGAATTTTGACTGGCCCGTTGGAGCAGTAGGTAGTGACCCTGCCTTCAGCTCCACGGGTCGCGGGTTCGATTCCCACCGAGGGCAAACATTTTCTATAAATGAATTTGTTGGTCTTTGAGCCTGGGTGTATATTTGTATTTAAGTATGTATTTAAAAATATATAAGTATATATTCACCAGTTGTCTGTCCATAACACAAGTATTAAGTTACTTACTTTGGGGACGGACGACCGTGTGTGTAAGTGTCCCATATATTTATTTATTTATTTAAAGTAGCTTCTGTTACTCTCTAAGCTAGGGTTGCCACCTTTTTTTTGAAGAAAAATAGTATTTTTCTTTTTAAATCAAAAAAATATAGTACTTTTAGGAAATTCAGGAAAAAAATAGTACACATCTATTTTCAATCATTATTTATTTTTGTATGATTACTTATTATTACTTTTCGCTGGACAATCACAAAGGAGTTAGAGTTACTAACTAACTAAGCCCCGTAAATTATGAATGAGTTTCGTTCAAACATTCCCTATTCAGTGCTGCGGGTGCGTTCCATTCACAGTTGATTCAAAAGAAGCGAAACCATTGAATTAGCTATAAAAATATAGTATTTTTCGTCCTATATTGTTTTTGTATAATATATAGTACAATTGACTAAAATATAGTACGATACTTTATAATATAGTACGGGTGGCAACCCTACTCCAAGCCCACAAATATCGCCATCATAAAAATCAAATCCATCCGGGGATTTTTAGAGAGTATAGTTTAATTATTGTAGTAAATAACCCGTATTACTTATAGTTATTATACATTGTAATAGCTCAGACGCCGTGTGGTATCCGGCTGAATAGAATAGCACCACCCTCATTTCTTACCGAGGTGTCATAAAAGGCGACTAAGGTAAGTAGACCCGCAGCGTGGATTCCGGCTGAGTAGAATAGACCAACCTCATTTCTTACAAAAGTGTCGTAAAAGGCGAATAAGGTAAATTGACCCACCGTGTGGTATCCGGTTGAGGAAAATAGACCACCCTCTTTCTTACCGAGGTGTCGAAAAATACGACTAAGGTAAGCTGACGTCAGGCAGGCGGCCGGTCGTAAAATACGTAGCCAAATCATATGACAACATGTTTGTAACATGTTGTGCCGACCCCACTTAGAGTGGGATAAGGGCAGGAGGACGATGATGATTCATTGTTGATTATAGATATTAATTAACTATTTACCTAACATGCATATTGGTAGAGCTATGTACTGAAGTGGTAGTATGTTAAGGAAGGTATATAAATAAAAATATTTGTTTGTCATGTAATATAGTTTTTCGAAATGAGTATTTGGTACTCGGTACATATAAGTACATTTTTCAAAGAATATTTTTATCAAAAATTTCGCCCATATATTTTCGATTCTCCATACTAAATTTTTCATCAGCGCCGAACGTCACGACAGGCGTCAGATATAGATGGTTTCTGGCAGACGTTGCCGAAAGCGCGTGCGGTCTAGTGCTGTTTGCATCTTTGTCTAATCACACATAAAAAAGAGAGACAGATAAGTATCAACTGTTTTCTATTTATCTATGGACAAAGCTGGCTCCTCTACTATAGAGTAATAACTCTATGACTTTGTCTCGATACTTCCACCATACTATCACGTTATATTTCGGGTGATTATAAATAAAACAGATTTATCTAAACAGCACTTTATTTGCACATTTGGTCGTATTAAAACTTGGTGACAATTTTTTTTATACTAAATATAATATAGATTATATACATTCACAATATAGTTGCATTCTAGCATAAAACAACTTATACACGATAAATCAAACTTAACTATACATAGAACAATTTTTAATTATACAATACAGTACATAAATAAAGCGTAGCGTGCATTTAGGATTTGTTGGAACGTTTTATATTAATAATTATAAATAAATAGGACATTTACACACGTTCGTCCGTCCAAATTAATTTAATACTGGGTAACAGACAACTGGTTAATAAATAATTAATAAAATAAAACATTAAATACATAAATACATCCAGACTCGAAGAACTGATCTCGGCGGGAATCGAACCCGCGACCCTCGGTGTTGAAAGCAAGGTCATTGTCCCCATTTTATATACCAGTTTGTTTTTGCATTCATATATATTTGTTTTACTTCCACCGTGTAGTACCTGGCTGAATATAATAGACCACCCTCGTTTCTTACCGAGGTGTCGTAAAAGTATTTAGTATTGCGAATTACGCCAAAACAATAATAATCATAATTATTTTTGCATATTTTAGTATTAATAATTGGTGCAAGAAAATAAGAAAAAATAAAAAATTTAGTGCTAAAAGACATTAATAAACACTAATGTGTTGATCTTTACGCGCTATCGTTATTATTTTTGAAAAAATCAATTAAAGACATGTACAGTTAAGTAAAAATTGGTTATTATTCTACCTTCCTACCAAATATGCATTTCGTTTTCCCTATGTCATATATAAAAAATAGGTATTTTCCCATTATAAATTTCTACTTAGGCTATGATGAATTAAAAAGTTAGAATCACCCTTTTTTATTGCTACATATACTGCAATTTGATTCATATCGCACGCTTATTATTAAATTAATATTAGTATTAAAGTGACCTAATTAGAAAAATGTTTATGGCAAATCGCAATAAAGCGTAACGTAGCGCCGACAAAGCTTGTGTGTGTTTTAGAGATTTAACTTAGAAGAGCAAGAAAACATTATTAGCATTATTAACAATATTATTATTAGTTTCTTTAATTAGTTTGCGGAGGTCCATAATACAAAAGTAACGAAAATATTATTTTGCTATAATTCGCGATAAAAGAAAATGTAAATGTAGAGTGTACTATTCGTACTGATACATGCAGAATTTGTAAAAACTCATGCACTACCCGCCACTGATAACACAACAATATACGAGCACTGCACACATTCACCACCACAATCTCAACAATTGTTTCGCCTCATAACCGAAGCATCGTCAGGAGATAGACTCAACGACACAATCGCAAAGATTTTCGAAGAAGAACAAATCGCAAGCTCTCTACACTACTACTCTACATTTATTTACTTACTCTACTCTACATTTAGCATTACATATATTCTCTTTTATCGTGGATTATAGCAAAATAATATTATCATTAGTTTTGTAAATAATTTTGGATTCGGTCACTTTATACTAAGCGTACGATATTTACAAAAACAGACTATTAAATATCACATCATGTAATAGGTTTGGTTTTTGTTAGAGAGAGACATTAATTTCATTTCAATTATGTACTATATTTCCGTACTTAAAACACTTTTAACCTATAGAAACGAATAATACACTATTATTCAAATTTCGTCATATGTAAGATATTATTGTTAATTTATTATTATAGTTGTCGGAAACGGAAGAAGTCAAAAATCACATCTTTATTTTTAATACCGGATGTATTGACAACGCGATCACGTGACTGATAGAAGGGTGGGGGACTCGTTTGTGACTACTATAAATGGCTGAGCTTGCAATGGCCAAAGCAGTCTTGCTGCAAAAGTCAACTGATACTGTTATTAGACGCTTATGCGGTTAGATAGTTTCATCACTTGTAAAACTGCTGTAAAGCTTGACTTGTACTATTATTAAACAACCTCGTGTTACAACTTGTTTTGGTTAAAACTAGCAGAGTTTATAGAGTTGTTAATACATGTATTTATTAAAAATTGCTATCATTTTCATCAGAAATATATCACTATATCCACTATATACCACTGGAATAAATTAAATGGTTTTGATGAAGTGAGTTTAAATTAGTTATACTAGACACGAATATGCTTCAAATTGAATATAGCTGGTATAAAAAAGAAGTTATTAATGTTGAGAGCAAGTTCTTGATAAATAAATATATGGGACACTTACACAAACGGTCGTCCGTCCTCAAAGTAACTTAATACTTGTGTTATGGGTCACAGAAAACTGCAAAATGAATACATACGAGGTGTGTTCAAAAAGTATCGCGAATTTTGAATTTTCTCGGGTTACGTATATTCGAATTTCGTTTTTTTTGTGGCGTTATGTTGGTACATTTGTCCCTCACTTATGCTGACAAGTTTGGCCATTTTGAATTTTCAGTTAATTGTTGACAGCTGCTTTGCTTGCACGTGTTTTGGTTCGTCTGCGATTTTTACTTATTCAAAAAAATGGACCACGATAACGCCCCTGCTCACACATCGCTGCTTGTACGCGACTTCTTGGCCAAAAACAACACACCAATGATACCGCAGCCACCTTATTCCCCAGATCTGGCCCCCTGTGACTTTTTCTTGTTCCCGAAACTGAAAAGGCCCATGAAAGGACGACGCTACGCCACGACTGACGAGATAAAGACGGCATCGAAGGAGGAGCTGAACAAGATACAAAATAATGATTTTTTGAAGTGCTTCGAAGATTGGAAAAAACGTTGGCACAAGTGTATAATATCCCTGGGGGACTACTTTGAAGGGGATAAAATAAATATTCACGAATAAATAAATAGTTTTTGAAAATACACAAAATTCGCGATACTTTTTGAACACACCTCTTATACCTATAATTTAAAATAAAACGTTCAGTAAAAGTAACTGCCATTTGCACCAGTTAAATAAATAAAAAAACTAACCAGTTTCACTCACGAAACGATTTGACAATGCTAGGCTGTTCACAAACATCCTTCCATGATCATGGTGTTCGTATTAAATAACTTATTTTATGAAACCCCAGTATAAATCTGATGTTTGATTAATTTAAACCATTCTCGATGTATGTGGTTTAGATCCCAATCCCATATTACATTAAAACAAACAATACACGCCGTTACACAAATATTTAAAGGGAAAAGTTAAACTTTTTGAGAGCAATTTGTAATATTTGGGATATTTATACTTATTATAAAACAAAGTCCCAAAAAGCTCTGTCTGTATGTGATAGATTTTCTCAAATTTGTTCGGATTTTTACTAAATGCAATGCAAGATTAAAACCGTAATATAGTCTTTTGATAACCATAAAAATGGTTAAAGTGGGTCAACCTTAGAAGCTAGACATATGCTGTCGCGGATTTTTATTTAGAACTTTCAGAGAGGAGCAATTTTGTAGTACATGATTTTTGAATAACTATCACCGTTTTCTCAGCGCACGCAAGGAAAGATTTTAATTTTAGAGTATTCGTAATATTTTTATTGCCGCTCCTCTCCTATTCACTTTAGCGTGATGTTATATAGCCTTCTTCGATAAATAGACTATCTTACACTCAAATAATTTTTCAAAGAAAGTCTTCAGCTTTATATATTATTATAAATTAAGTTTTGATGTAAATTGAGTTGAAGAGGTCCCACATTTGTAAAAAAAACTCGCCCGCTGGAAGGTTTAGTCGCATGCACCGCATAACCATCAAATATACTAAAGTAATGTAGTTCAAAATTAATTGTAAATTAATCTAATTAGTTTAATGTAGTTAAGGATCTAAGA
Organism: Morpho helenor; assembly: GCA_029227775.1. NCBI lineage: Eukaryota > Metazoa > Arthropoda > Insecta > Lepidoptera > Nymphalidae > Morpho > Morpho helenor. The sequence continues at coordinate 15,775,434 of JARGCU010000020.1, read as the reverse complement.
AAAAGGATAGGAGGAAGGGGGATATTTGCAGTTAAAGTAGTGAAGTTAAGGATCTAAGAAAGAGGAACAGGGATATTATCAATGTTAATGGAAGGATGATGCTACTGGAAGGTTAAATCAGGTGATACTATAGCAGTAAAACCTGTGTCCCAACATGGGGAAATTGATGGAATTGACAGGAACAGGAGCTAACAAGCAGTCCTGTACGGAAACGCGTCTCCGGGATTAGATAAGATTCCTTTATTATGTAAAACAGATGCTGAAGAGTTTGTTTGTTCGATTGTTAATATCGCACTTATCTCAGGAACTACTGGACCGATTTGAAAAGTCCTTTGAGTCTTAGATAGTTCATCTAGGAAGGCTATAGTATACACTAAGTGTCACCAGTCTGCGCTGTATTTGAGATTTTTTTTATTAGATCAAGATTGTTATTAGATCAAGATGCTAATCTCTTCTGACAAAGCCCTCGTTTAATTATGATCGAACTTCACGTACAGGTAAGTTCGTTTAATCATAAATTATACTCGTGCTTTGTCCTCGAGATTAGTTTACATGTTATATACTAACATTACGCTAAGATGAATAGGGGCAGCAGTGAAAAATATTGTTAAAACGGCAAATTAAAAGCTTTCCTTGCGTGCGCTAAGTAAACGATGAAAATCTGTTATTAATTCACTATAACTAATTTTAGGTGTAAAATTTCGATTTGGGATAAAGTTGTGACATATTTCGACGGGTGCAAAGTATAAAGAGTTATATACAAAACAGCTAGTTTTCAGGAGAGCGTTTAATAAGAAAAAATGCTCCCATTTTGTTTATTTTGAACCAAAATTGTTGAAATTTTCATTGCCGATTAATTATTTAATAAGGCATCTACGTGTATATTTCATTTCTTTTAATTATGATAACTTTACGAGATATTGCAGTTGTCTTTATCTACATTGTATTTGAAAATATGACAACTGTGTCAACTGCCACTTGGTCGTTTCTACATGGCAATTTAAAAATCTAGATTTAATAAAGTATTCTTAATATATTTCAGTATAGACAGTAAATGCAACATTTTCTATGTATTAAAATTAGTTTGTGATTGTAATAATTTGACACACGAATATAAACACGAAAAATGAATATAAACGTTGAAAATAAACACGTTTTTTAGTACGTGTTTATTTTCTACGACAAACAATAATCTTTTTCCGGTCACCGAAGAGCATGTCATCTGACTGATGCCTCAGTACGAATGACCGCGCGCTCCTCGCGCGTCCCGCGTGAAAACGGCCAGCGGTAGTTAACCTTAGTCACGTCGTGCAATTTTACAAAATAGGAGTAGATGTCTTCTTATACATGACAAAAGTACTAGAAATAGTGCGAAATTTGGTTTTTTGTTTTTACCATGTTGTAGAACATGATATTTTTAGTTAATTACTGCAATAATAAAAAAATCTCAAAATTGTAGTTAACTTTTTTTACTTTGCACCCGTCGATTTATTTCCATACAGGCGAAGCTGCTGACACAGCTAGTAATTAAAGATAGCTGTAGATTTCCCAAAACGCAAACGTCCAATAGGGAGATTAGCAACTGTAGCAACGATTTCATTCAATTTACGTGATTCACAAACATCTAGGATAGCCAAAGTAAGAAGTCCTTAATATAAACAACGTTAAATAGTACACGAGCTGTAGCAAGACTCCTCCTGGCGATTGGTTTCATTGGTTATGCGTATATTTGAAGTTGAACCAGTAGATTCCCAGAGACCTGGTGTTTCTATTATCTAAAAGAGAGTATAGTATAATTTACAACCTTTTTTTGGTCTATATTATACAAGCCGTGGTATCCGGCTAAGTAGAATAGTACCACCCTCATTTCTTACCGAGGTGTCGTAAAAGGCGACTAAGGTAAGTCGACCCACCGTGTGGTATTCGGCTGAGTAGAATAGTCCACCCTCATTTCTTACCGAGGTGTCGTAAAAGGCGACTAAGGTAAGTTGACCCACCGTGTGGTATCCGGTTTAGTAGAATAGACCACCCTCCTTCTTACCGAGGTGTCGTAAAATACGACTAAGGTAAGTTGACGTCAGGCTGGCGGCCGGTCGTAAAAACGCAGCCAAATCATGTTACAGCATGTCTATAACATGTTGTGCCAACCCCACTTAGAGTGGGATAAGGGCAGGAGGATATATTTGGTCTATATTATACAAGTACATTAGTGTAAACTTTACCATTAAAGAAACCATAATTATTCATTTTATCGATTTGTTTTCTAACCTTAAAGGCAAGTTTTTTCTTATATGTTAGTATATATGTTTTAATAATATCAAATTTATGAAAGCATAATAGACAGAGTGAAAGACAGACAGACTAGTAGCCGATAATATTGTTTGGCGTATATATCGCACGTTTAGTATTTAAGTGATAATTTATAGAATTAGGCGTTACTTTGCGGATGTCCATAATACAAAAGTAATGAGAATATTATTTTGCTATAATCCGCGATAAAAGGAAATATATGTAATGCTAAATGTAGAGTGTACTATTCGTTCTCATACCTGATACATGCAGAATTTGTAAGAACTCATGCACTACCCGACACCGATGGCACAACAATACACAAGCACTGCACACATTCACCACCACAATCTCAACAATTGTTTCGCCCCGTAACCGAAGCATCGTCAGGAGATAGACTCCACGACAAAATCGATTTTGTCGTGTATAGCAAAATAATATTCTCATTACTTTTGTATTTAAGTGACTTAATTCAAAAAAGTTGTTTTGTGGCGAATTGCATATAAAACATTCAAAACTAATGAGTGTTAAAGAAAACCATAACTAGGAAGATCAAGCAAACACTATTTTTTTATATAGTTCGTAGCGTAATTTCATAGATGGCATTGAAATAAGGATTACAATGCATCTATCTCAATTAAATATTTTGAGTTCGGTCACTTTAATTCTAAGCGTGCGATATAGAATAATATTTGAACCAATAATCTGTATTTTCAAATCAAATTACAGACTGCACTTCTGAGAATAACATGTAATAGATAATATTACGTTTGAGCAAGTAACTGAATGCTTTGCTTTGACAAGATTTTCGCATAGTCAAGATTAATTGGCAGTAAATTTAATCAACAATATTAGATATATTCGAGTTGGTAGCTTGAAATGTGGCTTACCTTTTGTACTAATTCCTCAAAGGCCAAGTTAATACCCTCTTGCGTCTTCGCACTGCCTTCAATGAAGAGCATTCTATGTTTCTGAGCGAACGCTTGACCCGTTTCTCTGGACACTGCACGAGGCTATAGTAAGATAATTTAGACTACAAAAGTTATAATAACATTATTTTAATATAATTCACGATAAATAGAAAGTAATTTTGTTAGCTCACAGCGTGACACTCTTTTTGAGGAGCTCACGGGTTTAAACCAAAGAGTTTTTCTGTTAAAACTTATGTGTCTAATTATATCTATAATTGCAATTTATCACACGCTTTTCGGTGAAGGAAAACATCGTGAGGAAACCTGCGTGTTTCTGGATAATTCTGGGGATATGTGTAACCTACCAATCCGCATTGGAGCAGCGTGGTAGGTCTTAGCTCCAATCCATCTCTCCAAAAATGGAGAGAGGAAGCCTATTCTCAACAGTGGGATAGTAACAGGCCGCTACTAACTTTACTTTTAAAATAGAAAATATATATCATGCTTCTTCTTTCTGCCCTTATCCCACTCTAAGTGGGGTCGGCACAACATGTTATAAACACGTTGTCATTCTATAATAAAATACCGCAATCAATTTCAACTTTGCCATTACAGGAGTTTAAAAACACTGTTAAAAATAGGCTGATACAGAAAGCCTACTATACTATTGAAGATTATTTACAAGATAAGAATGTGTGGATATAGCTCTCTTTGAACCTGTACAAGACAGTAACGACTGAATGTAAATAGTATTAAGAATTATATTTTTAAAAGAGCAACCGCCGAGTTTCTTGCTGGCTCTGCTCGGTAGGAACAGCTTTCCGAACCAGCAGTAGAGTTGACGATTCAAAAGCACTTGTTTACAAGTTTATTTGAATAAAGAATATTTTAAATTTGAATTTGAATGAGGGTGGTTTATTCTACTCAGCCGGATACCACACGGCGGAGACTACAAAAGTTATATTAACATTATTTATATGATAATGATTTTGATATAAATTTGATATGATGAGCAGGCGCGGCCGCTAACGTCGTACTAATTTCAAATTGATACGGTAATGAAAATAGGGCGTAAACGGCGATGTTACAAAAATACGTGTTAGTCAAATGCCTTTAAAACCAGTTAACTCAGCTGCTAACTCGGTCATACAGTCTGGTATTAAGAATAGAGAGCATAACTTACATCATCATCTTCCTGCCCTTATCCCACTCTAAGTGGGGTCGGCACAACATATTACACCTAACATGTTGTCACATGATTTAGCTACGTATTTTACGACCGGCGGCCTGCCTGAGTCAAGCCTCAACTCACCTTAGTCGTATTTTACGACTCCTCGGTAAGAAAGAGGGTGGTCTATTCAACTTAACCGGATATCATACGGTGGATCAACTTAACTTAGTCACCTTTTACGACATCTCGGTCTATTCTACTCAGCCGGACACCACACGGCGGGTCGACTTACCTTTGTCGCCTTTTACGACACCTCGGTAAGAAATGAGGGTGGTACTATTTTATTCCGTCGGATACCACACGGCGTAGAGAGCATAACTTACCTTATCAATTTTATTGCCAACCACAAGACAAACGATATTTTTTTTAGTTGTGTACACTTGCAACTCTTCAACCCATTCGCTTAACTTCTGCAATGTCCTCGGATCTGAGACATCGTATACTAAGATGGCTCCATGTGCTTCCCTATACATTTGACAAATGAAACAAGAAAGTCAAACTTTTTAGTCAACTAGGTTTCCCTTGAAATATTCACGATGTTTCAGGGGACCATATATATTTCTGAATATCTGAAACGGCTCCAACGATTTTCATGAAATTCAGCATGTAGGGGGTTCTGAGGGGGAAAAATCGATCTAGCTTGTTAAATAAATGTTGTTTTATTCCAATTTTTGGGCACTGAAAAAATGCTATAATTTATTGATCATTGAATGAAGACTATTTTTGCTGTCAATTGTCAAGTCATGGTAGCTCATTTGCGGAACAGGCGGTCTAGAGAATTTTTTATTTCAACTTTTATGTTTTTTTTTATTCACCCAGGTACCTTATACTAATCGACTTAAATACGTTGACAAGATTTCATGCTTAAGATTTTTAATACCATAGAATTTAATGGGTTGGGTTTAAAAAACAAACTAGCAAAAAAAAGAGGTAAATGCCAATTTTCACTAAAGTACTGCCTAATTCTATAAAATACTATAATATTTTCTGTACCCAAATGAAGCAGGGGCGGATTGATTGTATTGGAATGAGAGTTTTAAGTTTTTACAGTGTACTTGGCCTTTTATAATAATATTACTTGAATAAGATGCATATATATATATATATATATATATATATATATATATATATATATATATATATATATATATATATATATATATATATATATATATATATATATATATATATATATATATATATATATATATATATATATATATATATATACATAAATACATATACATATTTATAACACTTTATAATCAAATATGGTTACATTAGCAATATGGCATTCATCATCTCATCATCATCTTCCTGCCCTTATCCCACTCTAAGTGGGGTCTGCACAACATATTATAAACATACTGTCACATGATTTGGCTGCGTTTTTACGACCGGCCGCCTGCCTGGCGTCAACTTACCTCTGTCGTATTTTACGACACCTCGGTAAGAAAGAGGGTGGTCTATTCTACTTTACCGGATACCACACGGTGAGTCAACTTACCTTAGTCGCCTTTTACAACACCTCGGTAAGAAAAGAGGGTGGTACTTATCCATTCAGCCGGATACCACACGGCGGCCTTTGCAAGATGGCATTGCGATAGTAAAAATGTGTGTGCATATGCCATCCACACAAGTAAAAAATTAAAATTTATATACTATATATTTAAAATTATACAATATGAAATAAAAATGCGAGAGGTGGGTGAGTGAGTATGGCTAGAGTGTGTATATTATTGGTATCATCTTTAATACATACTAAAATATGTTTATTTACCTGTAAAAACTGTTTGTAAGTGTCCTATATCGTTCCTGCCCTGCTGTATCCCATATACCAAGTTTCACTTTCAGTCCGTTGACATCCATAACCTTGCATTTGTAGTCCACTCCGATTGTGGCCGGGAATGATGCATTGTAATCCCCTGTAGTGAATGCCAGGATAATACTAAAATAGGAATATGTGTTCAGTCTCCTACATCACAAAATTCAGATTACTTTAATTCCAGTACTATTTTTTGTGCAGAAAGTTATTACAACATGTAACTGAGGACTTAATTTTGCACCGGATGTAAAGAACTCTAACATTAACTAGTATGTCTTTGTAAGCAAAAAAAAAGGAAAGAGAATTATTGATGTGACGCTACAATTTGTGCTATGCTAATGTTGGTGCCATACAGTGTGCGTCAAATATCCCCAATTCCAACATTGCCATTGATTTGTACGAACTAGTTTCTGCTACACATTAATGACTCCCTTTCTGCTTATCCCTGGTATTGTCTGAACAGACAAAAGTCCCTTAAAATAAATATTGAAAAAAAAAATAGTATGTCTTAAATGTAAGTATGTGCTTATGTTTGTACCAGAAACCTGATTTAGGAGTTATATACTGAAATTTGGTATATAGGTAGTTCATTCTAGTATATCTGTAGTCCAAAAAAAAGAATCCTTTATCTTGTCTATAACTAAATATGTACATGACCATGTTTCTCTTAAAATTAAATAAATTAGAAATATAATAAAAAAGGTATAATACACTGAATAAATTTACATACATTTTATGAAAAAGGGTTTAGAAGGAGGACATTCTAGGATAAGGAATAATTAATTTTTTTTTAAATGCAGATTACTGAAAAATTCATTCCTTCTTCCTGAAGGTTTGTAAGATTTACTTAAAATATATTTTTTACATGGTTTCAAAGTTTTATTAAATATTTGTTTATTAGTTAACACGGTATATGTTTATGAGTAAGTTATATATCATTCGGTTTATCCATTTACTTGAATACGAAGTCAAATATATCCTTATGTTACAGCATAATGATGAAAAATACATATAAATCACAAGTCATTCATTGATGATTGTTATCGTGAGTCATCGATTTAAAACAAGTCAAAACTTACCTAGATTTTCCAACACCACTTTCTCCGATTACTAAGATCTTTAATGTTGTAACATAATCCATTTTATGTTTCAATGACGAATACAAATATTACAAAATACGAGAAAACTTTGTTTCTTTGTTACACAAGGGCGGATATGACGGATATTGGGATGTGTTGTAAATAGATAATTTTTAACTGTTACTTATTCGTTATAAAACTTCCAAATACTGCGAAATTATAATTTTTTAACTCACTTAACTATTTATTCAGCAATAAAAACAATACACATGAAATTGAGTAACATGACATCTACGTCGTACATAAGTGACGTTACCGCGTTTAGTTTCTGCTATTCATAAATAATGTAAACAATCTTTTAAAAAGATTAATATGGATCTACAATAAAATAAGATTCTTATCTTATGATTTTCGTTTATATTAATAAAATAAAACACGTCTGTCGTTGTGCACGTATAATGGGAAACCGATTGACAGATTTTAGAGAATTCTTTTATTTATTTCTTACTTTACTCCACGTTAAAAAATATATTAATAATTTTATTTCTTAAATTATAGTAAAAAAACTATTTTACAAGCATTAAGCTTTCAGTAATATGTATTCTCTCGCTGAGAAATGTAATCAGCATTATCAATGTAGTATGACTAATAACCTATAGAAAACTTTACTTTTTACGTAAAACTTCCCCGCGATTGAGACCGCGGGTCGCAAGTAATAATACAATAAAATTAATAATCAATGAGAATATAAATTCTTAGCAGATTCACATATTAAAAAAGGTGATTTTAAACTTGTTCTTAAACTATTATGGGTAGATAAGCAATTTATTTATTAGGCGTAAGATTAGTTCTCAGTATTAACGATTGATGATGTTCCAGTCCGGTTATTGTCCACATTTTTTTATTATGTTAAAGCACAGATAAAAAAATAAATCTTAATAATTGAATATTGATAAATAGATTGAACCGATCAATCGAGTGAAGTAAATATTCTTAACATTTTATTTTAATATGCACGTGCATAGTTTTAGGGATAATAAAATTTTATAAATATCTTTGTTTATTAAATGAACAAAGTCCTCGCCGCGTCTGTCTATCTCTAATTCTGCTAATTCATTTGATATATATTCAAATTCAAATTCAAAATATTCTTTATTCGAATTCAAATTCAAAATATTCTTTATTCAAATTCAAATTTAAATTCAAAATATTTTTTATTCAAATTCTAATTCAAATTCAAAATATTCTTTATTCAAATAAACTTGTAAACAAGTGCTTTTGAATCGTCAACTCTACAGCTGGTTCGGAAAGCTGTTCCTACCGAGAAGAGCCAGCAAGAAACTCGGTGGTTGCTCTTTTAAAAATATAATTCTTAATACTATTTACATTAAGTTGTTACTGTCTTGTACAGGTTCAAAGAGAGCTATATCCACAAATTCTTATCTTCTAAATAATCTTCAAGAGCATAGTAGGCTTTCTGTATCAGTCTTTTTTTTAACAGTGTTTTTAAACTGCTGTAATGGCAAAGTTAAAATTGATTGCGGAATGTTATTATAGAATCTTATACCAAAAGCCACAAACGAATTACTTACTTTTGCAAGGCGCAAAGCAGGAGCCGCGAGCTTATGTCGGTTCCTGCTTTGTCTATTGTATACATCACCTATCGTTTTATAATTCTTTATATTTTTATGTTTGTGCGCTATGTCACATTTACTCTATGCCGGTCACTCTTCGGCACCGGAAAACTCTGACGTATGCGAGCTGCACACGTGAGATTCGTGGAATTCTTGCGCGGGGTGCGAGGGGCGAGGGGAGGTTACACAAAGAGTCACAGTCAATATACACTGTTTATTACACTCACTTCACTATAGTCTAATACACAAATAAAACACTATTGTCTATTTTCTACTATAATAATTAAACTTAAAACACTTACAATTTTCTTCAGGCTTACTATTTACTTATTACCGCTTCTGCCGGCCGCCGAATGTAGACTGACTATTTCGGGCCAAAATGGCCCGTATTTATACAAATTTCTCTCCCTATAATTACGGGGGTCTTTAAGATTCCGGTCATACCGTAGGGAGAGCCGCACCCTAACGGGTCTTTAAAACTCGGGCTATACCGTAGGGAGAGCCGCGCCGCTAACGAGTAAAAATCTATTACAATTAAATATTACGATAACTAATTGCGCGACCTCCTAAACGTTTTCTATTTACTATATACTATGACTATTAATGCTTTTCTATATAATTTACAAGCCTATTATTCCTATTACTATGAACTTATATAAACTATATATCTAATTAAAACTATATTGTCCGCACATAAACTATACTGTCCCGCACATCTCTCCCGCCGTTCGACCTCGTCGAATACTATGTCGGTGCGGGCTCGTCTGTCTCGACTGTCACGGGCAGGACCACCAGCTTCCTCACCGGCCGCCGCAGCACTCCGCCTCTGGTCAGGATGTCCACGGTGCGCACGATGCCGTCAGGTCCTGGGTACGTTGCGATGACTCTTCCTCGCAGCCACATGTTTCGGGGTAGGTTAGCGTCGACTATTTGCACGAGGTCGTTGACGTCTATTGGGGGGCCTCGTCCATGCGCCTCCCGCCGGTGTTGCAACTCCGGGAGGTACTCCTTCACCCAACGCGACCAGAAGATGTCGGCCAGCCGCTGAGCCGAGCGCCACGACGCCCTGGAGACCTCGTCCCGTTCGCTGAAGGTCCCCGGGAGTGGTACTCGTCCCGGGCCGCCGAGCAAGAAGTGGTTGGGAGTCAGCGCCTCCGGATCCTCTGGGCTAACTGAAACATGTGTCAGCGGACGATTATTAACTGTAAATTCGACCTCCGCCAGCAGAGTAGACAGCACTTCTTCTGTTGGATGCCGTTCATGCAGAGTGGCTGCCAGTGCGGTCTTGACTGATCGCACGAGCCTTTCCCATGCACCACCCATGAACGGTGCTCCTGGCGGTATATAGCGCCATGCTATTGTCTTCTTGGCTGCCTCTTCTGCTGTGGAGTCATCTATTGCTTTTCTGAGTTCTCTATCAGCCCCTTTCAGATTGGTCCCATTGTCAGACCAAATTTCCGACGGACACCCACGACGTGCTATCATTCTTCTTAGTGCCATTATCGCTGAATCGGCACTAAGTGAGCCAGCTATTTCTAAATGCACCGCTCGCATTGTGAGGCACGTAAATATGGCCACATACCTCTTCTGCCGCGTTCTACCTACAGCCACCGAGAGCGGACCGAAGTAATCCACTCCCGTAAATGTAAATGGTCGTCTGTGGTGGCCTAGACGACACGCGGGCAGATTTCCTGTTCTGGGATGCGGTGGGGTCTGTGACTTCATCCTGCAATATAAGCACCTTCGTATAATTATTCTAGTTATCGGTCGCAGGCGAAGTATCCAATAATGCTGTCTGCACTCGTTGACTGTTGCCTCAACGCCAGCATGATGTAGCTGACGGTGTACGGCTGCTATCCATAATCTAGTCGTAGGGTGTTCGCCGTCTATTACTATAGGGCTCTTTATACTGTCAGCTATATTTTCTATTGCTCCGATTCTGCTCCGAAGCCTAATGGTATCATTTACATATTCTATACTTAGCTGATGTAATCGACTCTCTCTGTTGGTACTGTTACCCTCCTTCAGGTCCTGTAGCTCCCTGCCGAAGGATTCTTCTTGGGACGAGCGCATCAGGAGTTCCTCCGCTCGCCTCAACTGCTCCGCGGAGACTGCGATGAACCTCGTGCCCGGTGACGTGGTCTTCTGCTTCCTCTGTTGCGGTGACGCCACGGGATTGCTCGTCCTCTTCCAACTCGGGTCGTCTTCTTTGTTCTTTCGCGTTCTTCTGTAGTGTACCTTTTGCCTATGTAACCTGCAAAGATCTATAAACTGTAAAACGCGAGCTGTTGTATACCGGAGCCTCTCCCAATTTGAGAATCGAGAGACATCAGGTAGGGCTGTTGCGAGAGTCTGTATCTTGCTTCTGGTGACGTGGTGCACTCGTTCTTCTCCAGAAGGCTCTTGCTGTTCTATTGGGGCATCTTCGACTGGCCAATTTTCTTCGTCTTCAAGTAGGAATTCAGGTCCCCTATACCACCGGTGATCCCTACCGAATGTTGCCGGGACGTCACGCGTAGCGTCGTCTGCCACGTTCAACTTGGTCGGAACCCAATGCCATTCGTTCACCTTCGAAGATTCTTCTATAGCTGCCAGTCGATGTGCTACATACGGTTTATAAGAGCGTGACCCATTTCTTATCCACGTGAGCACCGTCTTGCTGTCCGTCCAGAAAAACTTGCAATCCGGTTTCCTCTCGTGTTCTTCTATAACTGTGTCGGCGAGTCTCGTTCCCATAACCGCTGCCTGTAACTCCAACCTAGGGATCGATGTCAGCTTCAATGGCGCAACCTTTGCCTTGGCCATGATGAGGGAAAGGCTGATGTCTCCGTTAGGCGCTACTGTTCTCCAGTAAAGAACTGCCGAATACGCCACTTCACTCGCGTCGCTGAAGACATGAAGTTGAAGTACGGTGGCGTCACTGTATCCTAGATATCGCCGGGGAATTCTTACGTAGGAGAGATTCTTCAGGTGGGCCATCCATTCCTGCCACTGTCGAACCAGGTCCTCGTCCAGCTTGTCGTCCCACGACGTACCTCTTCGCCACACTTCCTGTAGCAATTGCTTTGCCTTCACGACAACCGGTGAAGCGAAACCCAACGGGTCGAACAACGACATCACTATTCTCAGCGCTTCTCTCTTTGTCGGTGCTTCATCGTCTGTACACAGTGATTCTATTCTTTCTAGGTTGAGGTGAAATGTAAATTCGTCAGTGTTGAGGTTCCAATTGACACCTAACACCCGTTCTGTTCTGTCTTCTGTCTTGCCCAACTCCATATCTTCTACTGGTGCCTGTTCTCCTAGAGCTTCCAGTAGCGCTGTTGAGTTCGACTTCCACTGTTTTAATTCGAAGTTCGCCTTGGAGTGTACTTCTCTGACGCTTTTAGTTATTCTTACAGCATCTTCTATATTTTGAAAGCTGTCCAAATAATCATCCACGTAGTGCTTCTGTATTATCGCTGCAGCTGCTTCAGGGTGAGTATCTTCATGCTGTTTCGCGTTCAAGTTCTTAACATAGATTGCTGTTGACGGAGAACAAGACGCGCCGAAGATCAACGACGTCATACGATATTCCTCTGGAGGCTGATCATCCCGACGGTCACGGCGCCACAGGTAACGAAGTGCATCCCGGTCTTCCGTTCTCAGCTTTACCTGCATGAACATTTCCTTTATGTCAGCTGTAACCGCGATGCTGTGCTGTCGGAACCGCATTACCACCCCTGCCAATGACTGCAGAAGATCAGGTCCTTTAAGCAGCATGTCGTTGAGTGCTATTCCCCTAGTTTTCGCTGCTGCATCGTGTACAACCCTTAGCTTGTTAGGTTTCATCGGGTTGACGACTGCGAAGTGCGGTAAGTACCACGTTCTGTTTTCGGTTTTCTGTTCCGGAGCCAGCTCAGCGTATCCTTTACTGATGAGGGCTTCCATCTGTTCTGTATACTTCTGTTTCAACTGAGGGTCTCGATCTATTTTCTTCTCTATGTTGAAGAGCCGCTTCAATGAATTGCTGTAGTTATCTGGAAACGTGATTTCCTCCTTGCACCAGAGGAGTCCAGTTTCATAATTCCCATCTTCTAACTTCCTTGTTCTATCTTCAAGTATACGCAGTGCTTTTTCCTCAGGATCTGTTCTCGGCCTTCTTGGCTGTATGCCGAGTGTGTCCATCTCAAAGTATTGTTTCACCATTATTTCGAGGTCATCCTTTTCTCTTTCCATGACATGTGACACGAAGTCGATGCTGCGACCGATCGTCCTAGTTCGGCTTCCATGCAACACCCACCCGAGCGGCGTGAGAGAGGCTACTGGCTGTTGTCTATTTCCTCTCCTCACTTCTGTAGTCAATAGAAGGTGCCAATTGTCTTGACCTATCAATACTCTTGGTTTGACGTAAGCGTATACCAGGGAATCTTCAATGTCTTCTAGGTGCTTGCATTCCTCAACTATTTCCTTAGGAACACGTTGCGACGACACCTGAAGGTTCTTCACTGTTCGTGCCTGTATTTGCTCTTCATGTCTATTGAGACCTTTCAGCTTGATGTTGACTCTTCTCGATGCTGTTTCTGAAGTCTTCATATCATTGATTGTTTCTATTCTCAGCGGGTCGATAGGTCCTGTCGCTCCTATACGGTCAGCCACACCGCTATCTATTAGAGTGACTGTTGATCCATCATCCAGCAATGCGAAGGTGTTGACTCGTCCTTTAGGTCCTTTAATCTGTACTGGTATGATCTTCAGGAACGACTGCTTCTTCTGGGCAGTCCACGCTGAGTTGATTACTTCTGTTGCTTCGTTGTCTTCCTGTTTCTTTTCCTTAGCATAGTGTAACATGCGGTGGTGGACTTTCGTACAACTATCTATACCACACACCCTTGCTTCACATGTATGTGTTCTATTTCTGTGCTGAAGACACCGAAAGCACAAGTGCTTGGACTTGGCTAGTTCCCATCTTCTATTCACATCCAAGCCCTTGAACTGTTTACATTCTGTTGCGATGTGTTCTGCTGTGCATACAGGACACTTCTCTATTAACGTCTTCTCTATATCATTTTTCTCGGCGACGTTATTTATCTTCTGTGGTGGCTTCCTATGTTGAGTGGCTGGTGGCGCTGTAGACACTTGTTCGGGCTGCGCGTATGGTCCGCAGAGTTCCGCCGTTTTCCTCAGAAACTTTTCTAGCTTCACAAGTTCTGGATCCTCCTTGGGCTGTGATTCTGTGAAGTCATAATACCTATACCGCAGCGTCGGTGTGAGCTTCTCCACGACAGTCCTTGATGCCTCAGGGTTGTATAAATAGTTCCCGCAGTTGAGAGACTTCAATGTTGCCACGATGTTGGAGACCTTTGTCGAAAATATGCACACGTCACGAGCCGCTTCTGTTAGGCGCGGCAGGGCACGCAACGAGTCCATTTCTGCTATTGCTATTGCTTCAGGTCTTCCAAATCTTGATTCCAGGGTCTTCATTATTTCTGTAGGCGATGCACTGGTAATCAACAATCTCTCCACGGCTTCCTTTGCTCTTCCCTTAAGGTTTCTTCTCAGACGGTTCGTATTCTCCACCGCCGTGAACATACCTTCCGTTTCATAGTACGCGGCACGGAAAGGTAACCACTCGTTCTGTGATCCACCGAAGTAAGGTAGCTCTATGTACTTGGGTCCTTGAGCTGCCTTGACTGCTTTCGTGATGGCCTCTGCTAGCTCCACTATTCCTGCTTGCACTCCCGCCGGTGATTTTCTATCTTCTGGCTGGTTCTGTTGTCCCGAGTCTTGATCCACCGGTGCTTCTATTCTATTCTGTGGTGCATCGGTGATGGCCAACAAGGGGCGTGGCTGTTGATTGTCCAACCAGCTGTCGACTCGTACATTTATTTCTGTTCTGCTATGAACGGAGTCTTGATCTTCTATTTCCTCATCCGTGAGGTCTTCTGTTTCTATGGTGGCGAGGCGCGCTGCAGCTAATTCCACTTGAAGTCGTAGCAGTTCTTCTTTTGCCTTTGCTATTCTATGAGCCTTTGACTTGCTATACGATGATTGACTCCCATCCCCCCTCTTGCCGGGGGCGCGAGTTGTCTGTCTCGGCTCCTGTTGGTTGACGGCCTTACTTTTCACCGTCGATGTTTCTGTATCCCGATTTCCCGATGATTCTATATCCCGATGTCCCCTTTCTATTACTGATGCGGCGAGGGGCATCGTCCGCGTCGCGTCGGCTGGCAGCGTCGGCGCGGCAGAAGCGGTCACCGAGGTTCGGTCGGCTTGAGTCTTCGGCTTTACTATAGCAGGCGGCGCGGTAGCGGGCGCAGACATCTCGGAACCCCTATTATTCTCTGTTGATTCCGTGGTGGTGGTACCCGCTGCTGTAGAGTTGCTTTCGCCGCTTGTTGCAGATGTAGTCGCGGCTTCTGATGCGCTTGAAGATTTCTTATTCTCTTGTCCTCGTGTAATGGGCATTCTTCTGATGCTCGAACGTCTTCGAAGAACTTAAACACCCTATTGGTGGTGTTTCACGGAGTCTCTTCCGTCTTCTATTGTTCCCGAAGCACACTATTGACCAGAAGAAAGTTCACGGGCCGTCCCAGAATCTTCCAGAGTTCCCCGATCTTCTATATACACGACGACTCTATGCTCGATGAATTTTCTATGCCTCGACGACGACTCGCAGATCGTTCGCGAAGTTCTTCCAGGCTCGCTGAGTTTTCCAGATAATCAGGTGAATCCGGCTCGAAGGACCATCCAATGTGCGCTATGTCACATTTACTCTATGCCGGTCACTCTTCGGCACCGGAAAACTCTGACGTATGCGAGCTGCACACGTGAGATTCGTGGAATTCTTGCGCGGGGTGCGAGGGGCGAGGGGAGGTTACACAAAGAGTCACAGTCAATATACACTGTTTATTACACTCACTTCACTATAGTCTAATACACAAATAAAACACTATTGTCTATTTTCTACTATAATAATTAAACTTAAAACACTTACAATTTTCTTCAGGCTTACTATTTACTTATTACCGCTTCTGCCGGCCGCCGAATGTAGACTGACTATTTCGGGCCAAAATGGCCCGTATTTATACAAATTTCTCTCCCTATAATTACGGGGGTCTTTAAGATTCCGGTCATACCGTAGGGAGAGCCGCACCCTAACGGGTCTTTAAAACTCGGGCTATACCGTAGGGAGAGCCGCGCCGCTAACGAGTAAAAATCTATTACAATTAAATATTACGATAACTAATTGCGCGACCTCCTAAACGTTTTCTATTTACTATATACTATGACTATTAATGCTTTTCTATATAATTTACAAGCCTATTATTCCTATTACTATGAACTTATATAAACTATATATCTAATTAAAACTATATTGTCCGCACATAAACTATACTGTCCCGCACAATGTTTATGTTACAAATATTAAATTTTTATGTAATAAATATTAAATAATATTATATTTTTATGTTTATGTACAAATATAAATTTTTATATTTATATAACAAAACAATCTATTTAAAACCTTACATTTTCGTAGCATCATAATACTATGCCCATATCCTAACTTTTTTTTAATGACCTGGTTTTATGTTTAATGTTTTTTTTTATCGAAAAACGCGTGATAAATTGTAACTGTGGTGTGAAGAGAATCAAATAAAATAAAAATAATCTTAAAGCTCCTTCAAACGCTTTTGAATCGTCAAGGATCAATATAATTAATGAAGCTACAACTGGTTCAGAATGTTGCTCTTACCGCGAACAACCAGAAAGAAATTCGGCTGTCAATCTTTTAAACATTTTCTTGTCATCTTATTTACGTCAATTTTTGAACATTTTCAATTGTACATTCCGCGAGATGTTTAGGTTATAGACGATAGACCGTTGTTGTTCCAAAACAATAGGTGAAGGTGCGTGTAAAATCCATCTCGCAGATCCTGAAAATAATGGAGATCCTAACGCAAAATTGGCCAAATAAATCTAATGCGACAACCAAAGGGGATAGGGCAATGGGATTCTGTGACGCATTAGCGAAACTGAGATTTATTCTCGAATTGAATAACAAAGCGCGCCATTCACAGTGGAGAACGGGTGAATTTGAATAAAGGTTCCTGTTATTGGAGAATGCGTTGGAAGCAGACAGTCTGAAGGAAATGGCCGCCAACGTATTTCAAAAGGTTTTGCTAAAAACCTATGCGCCCCAGTCTTATAGTTATGGCGAACTAGAAATATATGTGGTTTCGTTATTTGTTTAGTAGCGGTAATATTTATGTTAGTTGTTCCATGATTTTTTCATTAATGTAAGTTAGTCTAATTTTGAACGTGGATACTATGCCACTATTAGATGCATCGTCGTGTAGGGCGGTGTTTTCATGCTTATTTACCATACCTAATTATTCGTTACTAAACAAATATAATAAATAAATAAATATAAACAAAAACAGGCTTCATTTCAATACAGCTATCTAAATTCGTGAATTTTGTACACCTTTACACAACACAAAGTAAGTAACTTAATACTTATGTTATGGGTGACAGACAACTGGTAAATATACATCTATAATTTTAAATTCGTACTTATATTCATAAAAACACCCAGTATTGAAGAAAAAAGTGAGCCCCAGCGGGAATAGAACTGAAGTCAGTATCTGCGGCAACGGTCCAGTTATAGAATGTTAATATTTCAAAAAAATATTGCACAAAAAATACATTAAATCAATAAAATAATCATTACACTTATTATACTCTTTTGTTTTTGGTTAAAATCTTTTTTAAAATTGAGATTAGATTAATATTATTTATCTATAGTCTTACCGAATGTCAAACAATACTATTCCAGGTCGTTAATAAACTAAAAAAAAAAAAACAAACCAATACTAAATATGATTAAGGTATTTTTTTTTATATACCTAAGTAGGAATCATTAATCATGGTCGATTTTCGAACGAAATTTCACTAATTGCGTCAGTCACTTACAAGCGCCATTTATGCCTTAGTTCTTTCAGTTTTAAATAAAGAACGTTATTTTTTTTACAAATGTTTGAATCCAAACAAATGCACACAAACACGTGCATTTATAAAATTAGCAATGCATTAGTAAAATAGCTTTTGCTTTGATTCTCTCTCTCTCTTTAATAATACGAAGCTCGAAATGTTTTTTTTATCGATTTCTTTAGATAAAGGAAAGAAACAGGTCACAGTTGAGCATTCAGCGTATGTAGGTCTACGCTCAACGGGCCGGGCGTGACAAAAGTCTTCTTTATTCTGTTACAACTAGGTCGGTATTGTATCAATGGTGCCGCAAATGACGCGCTCATAACGCGTCCTCTTCCTTTTTTATATTTTTATAATTGTACTCGTGATAGAAGTCATGAATTTATTTTTATGACAAACTATTCTATTCTACTAGTCTGTTGGTAGTGAAAAAAATGCTGATTTCTTTTATGGATTGCATATTCTTATACCTTATATCTTAGGCTCTTATACCTCAGATTAAATTCAAATTCAAATAATTCTTCATTCAAATTGAATTTTACAAACACTTTTGAATTGTCAAATTACGAATCGGTAAGAAATGAGGGTGGTCTATTTACTCAGCCGGATACCACACGATGGGTCAACTTACCTTAGTCGCACACGGTGAGAAAAAATGAGAGAAAAAATGACACCTCGGTAAGAAATGATGGTGGTCGATTCTTTGTAGCCTGATGCCACACCTTAGAGTTTATTAGGAGGTATATTACTCTCTGGGGTGTATGAGATTGCTATGACAATACAAGGCAACCCTCCACGTGCTTACAACAGTCAATTGAGGTCGATTCAAAATCCATCCATTCAAAGTTCTTCAAAGTAAACCTTTGAGCCATTGAGACTTGAGTCATTAAATCGGCTTCTAGAACCTTCCCAGTAAAGCGTGAATGCCCGTTTATAAAGCAACGGTTACGTAAAGTATGCCTTCCGCGGTCTATATATCGTGGTCCCCTTGTATGGAGAAATAGGGTTGACAACCTAGTTATTATTTATTTACACATTTTTTTAACAAGTTTTGTTATACATATCATCAAAGTAACAAAAATAAAGTAAAATAATTAAAAGATATCTTTAATATTTAAATGAGTTAATCTTGTATGTATGTACTAGCGGCCTGCCTCTGCTTCGCACGGGTATAAAATATATATCCCATGTCATTCAGTGTAAAAAATGATTAAAATCGATTCAGTAGTTTTGATTTATTCATTACTGCCCGTGGCCCGCAAGCGTTAAATTTGGAGAAAAATAATTTCCTTTCCCTATACCAAGAAGATTTCCTGCTATCTTTGGAATATCTAAATTCATATAGTACATTTTTACTTATTTACTTTTACATTTTCCCTATGTATTTTATTTTTACAATTAATTACAGAATGTCTTTATATACAACATTCACAGCTTCCTTGTCGTTAAACAAACTCTTGAAAGAACGATATAGCTGCTGGATTCGAAGTGCTATAGGGTGAAGCGCGGCCTCCTCACGGCATTTTAAATCTGTAATATCTCCGAAAATGTTCACTTAAATTACATGCTGTAAACGGCGATATTGATCTATATTAAATCAACTATTTATTCAAGGTACATAATTGGATAAGGATTAATGATTAGTGTATGAAAATTGCTTCAAAAATAAGGCATTATTTTTCGTAAAAAGTAAATGACGAAAAATGCTATTGTGGGTTATTCATAAGAGATAGACATATACCATCGCGGACTTTTCTGTAGACCTTTTCAAGGTTTACAAATACTTAGTACATCATTTTGATAAATCTTGTAGGGTTTAGCCTGCGTTTGCAATGTAAGCGGAAAAAAATGTAATTATTTACAGAAACCTCAAAAATTACAGTATTTCTCTACTCCGTATTCAATGTTATTATACGTACAAACCTTCCTCTTGAATCACTCTATCTATTAAAAAAAACCGCATCAAAATCTGTTGCGTAGTTTTAAAGTTTTATGCGTACAAGAAATGAATGCGACTTTGTTTTATAATATGTAGTGATGTACGTCTGTTTTGGGGCATAAAAAAATACTAAAATTTGAATTATTGAAACACTATTTTTGCCATAAACTCTCAATTCAGCGTAGCTTATTCGTGGAACGGGAAGTCTCGAGAAATGTAGATAGGATCGAGTCCCGCCTACCTAATTATATATATTTTTTTGAAGTTTCTTTTTCTATTTTTTAAAGAATTACTCGGTTACTTAGGCCCGGTCAACCTTATACGACGCATAATCCAAGCTTATTTTAAGTCCATATCACTTACGTTTAATGGTTAGCTTATCTCACTTCTTTGACTTAATTTCAATATGTGAATAGTTCACTGCTGAAACAAAGTCTCCAATAAGGATTTACACATCATAAGCCCTTAGGCTGCTAGATTAAACCTGCTAGATTAATGGAACTATTATTTTTAAATTTAATCGTCCTAAGTCTTTAGCATACCTCTCTCTATCGTTAGCTATAAGTTACAAGTTTTGGATCTATACGTCGCTACTGGCATTACGACTATTTCACTGTAACTAAACACTTGACTGGCTCGTTGGCGCAGTGGGTAGTGAACCTCGCGGTCGGGTCGCGGGTTCGATTTCTGCCGAGGGCCACAATTTTCTATAAATGAATTTGTTGGTTCTTGAGCCTGGGTGTATATTTGCATTTAAGTATGTATTTAAAAATTTTCTATGTATAAATTCACCAGTTGTCTGTCTCCCATAACACAAGTATTGAGTTACTTACTTTGGAGACGGACGACAGTGTGCGTAAGTGTCCCAAATATTTATTTATTTATTATTAATATATAAAAACTTATAAGTGCCAACCCTACTTGTCTACATCGACGCGCTATGACCGCACATCCTTGCTACTTTGTAACTTTACAGACAATACATTATTTACAGCAATGCTGGCAACATTGTAATTTTGGTTGATGTTTTCCGCGTCCTCGCTCGTCACAGGAACCGTCTAATGTTGGTATCGTAAAAAAATATACGGAACTTTCACTAATAACATAACCATTATAATGGAATAGACAATGAATATTAATAAATATGGTTCGGTATTCTTTTATATGTACAGAGAATATCCGTCGAGTAGAGATTCGTCAGTCACTTATCAGTCAATATGCCTAATGTTAATATCATAATCATCACACCTCCTTAAGAAATGAGGGTAGTCTATTCTACACAGCCGAATACCACACGGTTTTTCTTCAATATATGAAAATAACTTGTTTAAATAATTCCAAGAAATAATTACAAAAGATCCATCAACTTTTATTGAACTCATATTCTCATATATCTCTCCATAGTAACTATACAAAAATAGAATTATTTATATATAAATACTAGGAGTCCCGCCCCAGCTTCGCACGGGTATAAAGCATATAGCCTGTGTCACTCAGTGATAATCACAGTATTTCTCCACTCCATATTGAATTTTATTATACATATAAACCTTCCTCTTCAATCACTCTATATATTTAAAAAAAACCGCATCAAAATCTGTTGCGTAGTTTTAAAGATTTAAGCAAACATAGATATATAAGGACAGACAGAGAAAGCGACTTTGTTTTATACTATGTGGTAACGTTTACTTTACGCTACTACTATTTTGATAATTGTCAAATTTTTATCATACTTACCCAAAGACTAAATTACGTTTAGCTGTCATTTATGTTTTGTTTTTCCATGTCATAGTCGTTCTTGTAATACCACGATTTATAGTGACTTGACGGGATAAAATAAATGCGGTCGAACGGGATAAAAGGTATCC
The DNA here is from genome assembly GCA_029227775.1 of Morpho helenor. Classification (NCBI taxonomy): domain Eukaryota; kingdom Metazoa; phylum Arthropoda; class Insecta; order Lepidoptera; family Nymphalidae; genus Morpho; species Morpho helenor. Next base: position 15,753,685 of record JARGCU010000020.1, on the reverse strand, counting down.
TATGTCCGTTTCCTGGTTTTAAGCAACCTCTACACCAATTTTCGGCTGAATTGGTTCATCCGTTCTTGAGTTATAAATAGTGTAACTTAGACCAACTTTCTTTTATATATATATAGATTATATTATAAACCTTACAACTACCAGCCAATGCAACATTGCTTTCAAAAACCCAGTCTTAAACAATATATGTCCGTAAATATACTTCGTAATTGTTGAGATATACCAAACTTAAATTCACCATTTTCCACCTGTTATGATTAATTCTGATGGTTAAATATTAAAGATATGCGCTAATAACAAAGAGTGATATTACATGCGACGACTATATATCTCAGCTAACAATTTGTTTTTTTTATAGACAATAGAAACTCGAAAGACGTTTCATCCGATAGTTTGTAAGAGCAAGCCACTCAGTGCAATCACTTACATTGTCGCTGTAAGCTTGGGAACGGTGGTCACTGCATACGGGAAACGGTATTGCTAAATTTGTTGTTTGGTCCAAATCTATAAGAACGACGAGCGACAATCAACAGAATTTGTTATTCTTCTCCGACTATACACGTATGTCATTATGTAGAACCTTATAGATTCCCTTGCCTTATCTCACATCACATTTCTCATTGCCTAAGATTAAAACTATGAGCTAATGTACGGCAGTTAAAGGTTAACTTGTAATTAAAAAAACCTTCAAATACAATATAGCACGTGCTTTTTTTTCTGGGACAATGTTCCAGAAAAAAAAAATGATATGTGACTAGGCGAAGGTCGATGATGATATGGATTGTGTGAAGTATAACATACATATAAAAGGAATAGCACCAGAGATGATTAATGATAGGAGAGAATGAACGAGAAAAACATGTTGTGCTGACCATTTAGAGTGGGATAAGGGCAGGGGAAGGAAAGAGAGGAAGTTGAAGAGTAAGGGAAAATAACACCGTTTAATGCAAATCTCATTTGCATTCTATATTGTGTAACCCGTTCAACTAAATACTGTATCATTAAAAGGCAGTAGAAGGCAGTAAAAGTGGTCTTATACTATGAACAACAATGTGAACAACGATACCCTGTTCCCGCCACCAACAGCCTGGTGGAGCATTTTCAGGTTTTTAGTCGGTGCGACATACCCGTGGCTCGTCCCCATCGGGCGGTGATGACCCGTAATGGGTTTTCCTATACTATCACCAAATATAGCCTTTTAATTTGTAAGTTTGTAGAAAAAGAAAACAAAAATACAAAAAGTTTGACGAAAAACAAAATGATCGACCAATTAATAACAGAAATTAATTTCGATGTTGAAACAACTTATAAGGTTTGACTTGCTTTACTTCGCCTAAACAAGGTTTAAGGAGAAAATGAAATATAACTTACCTGAAACTGGCACGCGACCTCGTCCTAAACAGAAGTCTATAAATTAGCCCAAACAACAAAACAGTAGGGCGTTTGCATCGTAAAGCGAGCGCTTTATAGCTCACCGAATTTCGACCGTCCCATCTCCTTTGAGTTGTATTGTACGAGCGAAGTGTCGACTTCATTGCCACTGAACATGGACAGCTATCTCTATGGACTTCTAAAGTAATCAGGCAAAGGAACTAACACATGGAGTGAAAACAATTAGATGAAGTTTTGGACTTGGAACTACAAGTTTCCCATATCAAGATGTTACGTCTTTAACATATTGTTGTATCAGATCCTTGTGTGCCTTAAAAAAGCCGCCGCGAGTGTTCAACAATCTTTCTATTAGAATATTCGCATTATATTCTATCACAATAAATATTATTAAACCGAAATCAAATCAATCATACTTCTACTAATATTATAAATGCAAAAGTTTGTTAGTATGGATGTATGCTTGTTACTCTTTCGCAGCAAATCCGCTGATCCAATATTGATAAAATTTGGCCTAAATATTTCTTATACACCGGGGTAACATATAGGCTATAGAACTAATGTTAATTCTACAGGAATAGGCTCAACCTATCAAAGTTTTGTTAAAAAGTAGCAAGGTTGGAGAGTGACAGAAGTATTAGTTTATTCCAAGACTACAGTTCACGCAAACGAAATTGCGGGTAAATACTAGTTAAAAATAAACTGAATTTTTAACCGTATGTACTGTGTTTTTTATGTATGTGAGAATAGTGTGAAGAATGTGAAACGAAACGTGGATGATGGAATGATAGGCAATGACTGATAGAAAGAGAAAAAGGAGAATTGAACTGTCTTCGAAAAGACATAGACATTCATAGAAGGAAGACAAAAGATGCTGAAAAACGAGCGGACGTAATGTAGAATACAGGAGACGTGAAAAGGTTAAAAAGATTGACCGTCGAGTTTCTTTCTGGTTCTTCTCGGTAAAAGCAACATTCCTAACCAGTTGTAGCTTCATTAATCATATTGATCCTTGACGAAACAAAAGTGCTTCAAAGAGCTTATTTCAATAAAGATTATGGTGATTTAATTTAATTTGATACTCTGATGAACTTGGTACACTGCCATCTAGTGCGAAACTTCGAAACCCAGAGAAAACGAACAATAATGTATATAACACACAACGCGAAAACACCGGACACGACACCACCCGAACGAGGACTACCAGAAGACGACTTTGAGGTCTGGGAGCTACCATTCCCAGACCTCCCCACCGAACAAGAAATCCATTAGGTCACCTAGGTGACCTGGGCTTAGGGCCCAAATACTGACACCGTTAGGTCACCTAGGTGACCTCGGCCCACGGCCGGAATACATACCGGGCTTAAGTGCCCGCGAGGAGATGCCCGGGTAGAGAGGATTTCCTCGAGGCCCGCACCCCGTTTACCCCCACCCGGGGAGTAAGCGAGAAGACTCTGCTGCTGTAATGTATATAAAAAGTATTTTATCGTGCGTATCCAAAATCGATGGGGAAACTTAAATTGTTCGCCGCGACTCAAATCGTAAAATAAAGAACTTCTTGTACTTAAAATTACATAAAAATTGTCTTTTACGATACAACGGCAATAAATTTTATTGCTGTTATTCTTCGAGAGGGAATTTTATTGGCCTAAAAAGTTATGATCTGGATAAATATAGAATGGAAATATCGAGTTTGTCATTCAACGGAATTTTGCACATTTGTAGACCTCATTCTTTCCTCCTGCCCTTATCGCACTCTAAGTGGGATCGGCACAACATTTTATAAACATGTTGTAACATGATTTGGCTACGTATTTAACGACCGGCCGCCTGCGTGACGTCTACTTACCTTAGCCGCATTTTACGACTTCTCGGCAAGAAAGTGGATGGTCTATTTTACAGAACCGGAACCACACGGTGGGTCAACTTACATTAGTCGCCTTTTACGACACCTCGGTAAGAAATGAGGGTGGTACTATTCTATTCAGCCGGATAAGTGGGATACGTGGGAATCGATCCCAGGGTTCGAACTTTTGCCCATGCTTAATAAGTCTTTACTTTACAGGTTACTGGTAATACCTAATTGTGAACACTATATATAAACACTCTAAAACACAATATAAATCAAAGTAAAAGAAATCTTATCTCGTGGGAGCATGATTGATATTGTGTTTCTTTATAAGAAATAAGCCTTACCAGAAATACGTCTTACCTAATAAACGATTGTAGCGGTACAAATATAGGGCTCGTGAGAATTAACACCGAAACTAGGGTGACTATATTGTTCCTGTGAGGGAAGACTGCTTCGAGACTAGAATTTTTCTATTATAAATTGTAATCGCATTGTATTAACAGTGTCTTCGATTCACGGATTTTCCAGCATTACGCTATTACATAATTTCTGAGGCTGAGTAAAATAGACCTCCTTTATTTATCTCCGAGGTTTCGTAAAAGGCGACTAAGATAAGTTGACCTGCCGTGTGGTATCCCATTGAGTAGAATAGATCACCCTAATTTCTTACCGAGGTATCGTAAAAGGCGACTAACGTCAAGCAAACAGCCGGTTGTTAAATGCATAGCCAAATCATGTGACTACATATTTATAACGTGTGTTCCGCTCCCACTTAGAGTGGGATAAGGGCAGGAGAATGATGGTAATTTGAATTAATTTTTTTTATTATTCTTCGATTACCTAGGTAAAAATATCACCAGGTGTCTAAAATGTTTAATCAATTTGAAGTATAAATCTGTTTGGGACATCAAGTCATAAATGTTGGTTTATTGACAGCAAGAAAGTAGAGAGAAAGGGGGTGAGGGAGAAAGAAATCACTCCTCAAGAGTTTTAATGGTTAAGCGGTCAGTCTCGATTAATAGAAGTACTTTTAAAAACACCTAACTAATCAGCAATTACCGGTTAAGTAAATTTATTAAGTTAATTGAATTAATTAAGCTTTTAAAGTTGTTTTTCAACAGGAAAATACTATCAGGATGTTACTGATCGTCTTCGTTAGGAATATCCTCTTAACTTAAGAATCAGGGCTATAACATAACTCCCGAAACTGATAGTCGAAGTGACTCCATAGGTAAGAATGTGCGTACAGGGAGTGATTTGCTCGCTGTTAACAAAAACAACCTATCTGTAAGGATTATTCCGATATGTAGTGCATAGTTTACACAGGAAGAATTGGAGAGTAAGATGATATTTCATTGTATTATTTGAATTATATTAAAAAAAAACTAGCTGAGCTTGCGGCTTCGCTCGCTCGGAAAGCATTGTCATCATCCTCCTGCCCTTATCCCACTCTAAGTAGGGTCGGCACACCATGTTATTAAGATGTTGCGACATGATTTGGCTACGTATTTTACGACCGGCCGCCTGCCTGATGTCAACGTACCTTTGTTGTATTTTACGACACCGCGATAAGAAAGAGGATGGTCTATTCTACTCAACCGGACACGACACGGCGGGTCAACTTACCTTAGTCGCCTTTTACGAGACGTGAATTAATTATAAGAGATTTTTGAATAACTTTCACCGTTTAATTAGCGCACACAAGGAAAGCTTTAAATTTCGAAATTTTTAGCAATTTCCGTTTTCGCAATATTATTGCCTTCCTCGATAAATGGACACTCAAAGAATTTTTCAAACGGGTCCAGTAGTTCCTGAGATTAGCGTCCAAACAAACAAACTCTTCAGCTTTATATATTACTATAGATTGGAAATGTTATACCAAAAACTAAAGTTTTTAGCTTCACAAATGTATATATTTGAATAATTAGTATAATATTTTATACGGTACACGAAGGTCGACTATAGAATAACTGGATGTTTATTAAAATGGCCGAATGACTTTCGCAGTATTATCTATTAAATGAAGTCGTTACGTGGATATCAGTTACGAGGTGCTTTATATTTGTTTCCCAGCTCATCCATAAAACGACTGCGAGATATAGCAGCGCATTCAGGGAGTACATAGGGGTATTATTACGGGTCCCATATACTGAATACTGAGCAGTCACGTTTTGGTGTTTTCGCGACGTTTAAGGCATTCAAATTACCCGCAAAATGTACTCGTGGTATCTACAACTCGATATTTGGTTTATACTAAACTCTATTTTATAAAGAGTTCGCTGTAAGCTCAAAAGAGTATTCCTTGATGGGCTATCAATTAATTTTAATCATAAAATAAACTGACTTTGTAATTTAGTTTTGTATGGTACGTTTGTGGCATGCAGTAGCATGTTAGTCTTTTGCTGTTATTCAGCGTGTATAACACGTTAACGTGTTGCGTGTTGTGTGTGTGAATGAATGATTAAGCGTGTGTTGCGTTAATGCGCAACACACGCTGATTCATTCATTCGAGTGGTACCAATTAGTATACTCTTATATTACACGTTTGCGTCTTGTTAGACGTTAGTATGTGAAATGGATCAATGTGTATAACAACACTTTAACATGTATGCATTAGTATATATATGCATTATAATATCGTAACCATATCGCGATCTGCAAATGCATTTAGGGTGAATAATACTCGTACATTAGTATTTTTTTAGTCACGTTTTCGTTTCGTGAATGTTATGCTCAATATTATAAAACAACGATATTTTTCCTTTACATTTTTTCAACAAAAATGTACAAGTATCTATCTTAAATAGCTTACACGCTAGGACTATACAAGTCATGCCCACGTGAAATGGTCCCAAGAATGCTGGCAGCGTTTCCGCGCTGAATAGCTAAGCTGATTCTTTGTGCGAAAAAGGAGCCAGCCCTCTTGTCACCTGAAAAGGCAATTAACCGAGGTTTTTTTTTAATAAATAAAAAGCAATTTCCTCAAAACTCATCCTATTTACTTCTTTCAACATCTCAATAACACATAATGATGGCGACAATATTTTTTATATTATAAACCAACTAGATGAAGGAAGTTGTATTTGAAACTTGTAACAATATACAAGTCATAAAGGAAATAGGTCACAAACCTATCGTTCGTCTGTCTAAACACGTGTTGTATTACATCGTAGCACGCAGTATCCAACGTATGAGGTACAAAATCTATCAGAATTTGTATCCCCGACCAGGTTTAATTATTTCGAGCTGCGCGTTTGAGAAAGAATCTGATAATGGACATGGTTGGATATCGGCAGATCCCTTGTTTAAATAAGGGAGAGGACGTCGACTTACTGTTAAAAGGTCTAGATTGAAATGAATAATTTACCCTTACAAGAGCGTGTGACATGCGTTAACATGTGATATATATCAGCATGTGCTACGCGTTAATATGTTGTATGCACCAGCGTGTGTTGCGCGTTACTAATTATACATATTTATGTGTAAAATTAGTATCTGCGTGTATACATTAGTATTCATGACACGGTATAATTGATATATATCAGCGTGTATGATGTGTTAGCCTGAGGCATAGATAAACAGGAGTTGCAAACAAATTTATGGTATTAATTAGCTTGTGTTATACGTTAAAACTGATATACATTAACGTGTGTTACATGTTAGCATGTTGTATAGATAAACGTGTGTTATCGTTAACGTGTGATATACATCAACGTGTGTTACACGTGATGCAATATCACAAGCATATCGTAATCTGCAAATGTATTTAGCATAATAAAACCTGTTACAATAATAAGATTTTTTCACTTTTTCATTTTGGGAATATTATTTTTCTCAATATACAAGTCATAACTGAAATAGGTCACGCTATCCTATCCTATCGTTCGTCTGTCTAAACACGTGTTGATTACATCGCTACGAATACGCAGTATTCGACGTATGAGGTACAAAATCTATCAGAAATCGTATCCCCTAGCAGGTTTAATTATTTCGAGCTGCGCGTTTGAGAAACAATCTGGTAATGGAACGCCTTAGATACGAACGTGTTGGATATCGGCAGATCCCTTGTTTAAATAAGGGAGAGGACGTCTCCTTATTGTTAAAAGGTTTAGATTGAAATGAATAATTTACCCTTCCAAAATGATTCCTCATGTATTTTGATATATGTATTGTTAGGAATGGAAATAATCATATTTCATTTCTTTAGTTTTTGTATATTGGCTAAACTGTAATCACATCACATGACATAACAATAGCAAAGTTATGGCTTTTTTTAAGTAAGAATTGTCTGTAAAAGATTCTTCTTTTACAGACAATTCTTACTTAAAAAAAGCTACCCTCGGTAGGTAGCTGTTACTACCCTCGGTAGGAACAGCTTGGCAAAAGCATTGGCAATTTAATTTTTGTGCATAAGAATATTTATAATTATAAAAAAATAGGTGATGTATTTAATAGACAAAGTAAGAACCGATATAAGCTTGCGGCTCATGCTTTACGCCTTGCTAAAGTACGTACATAAGTTGTAATAACTAAATGTAACTACTAAAAAGAATTATATTTTTAAAAGACAACCGCCGAGTTTCTTGCTGTCTCTTCTCGGTAGGAACAGCTTTCGAAACCAGTAGTAGAGTTGACGGTTCAAACGCACTTGTTTACAAGTTTATTTGAATAAAGAATAATTCGAATTTGAATTTATAATAAGTATAGATAAATAACTGTCCGAGTAATTTTCGCAAGCTTTTTACGATTATTTACAAGGGTTTTGCTTAACTTCTTATATACCTAATTAGTGTTTGCAAAAGGCGAAAACGCCGATACAAACTGGACTTTGTCCTTTAATATTCCCAGGTAACCAGGGCATTATAGAAACCTATAATGGGGCACCGTTTCTATTACGTTTGGGTCACCCGTCCTTTTGTGGTCAAACACTATTTCGGTGACCTTTATTTAACCCTTATAAAGGAATTTGCGCGGTAAGCGATTGTTTTGATTGTTTAAATATGATTAAGGAAATAATATTGTATACTAGCTGTAGCAGCGGTTTTACCCGGGTGGAAATCAGTGTCCCAAATTTTTTTTAAATTGAATTTATGAACATAAAAGTATTTATTGTGAGTTAGCCATAAGAGAGACATGCTCTCGCATTCTTGTTTTATACAATTATTTTGCTATAATCCCCGTTTGTTAAGAGCCGTTTTCCAAATATTATAACAATAACAATATAACACACACACATCCATTATACATTAGCCCATTAAAGTACTAAATATACGTCGGGATATCATATAAGAGAAATAATTAATGTTTTCAGTTGCGTTTTCGTTCGAGAACAGAGAAAAACTTATATTGCATTATCAAGTGCATTTAAACGCTACCATCACCACCGCCACCACTAAAGTAGCGGCCTGTTATTATCCCACTGCTGGGAATAGGCCTCTTCTCTTCGTTATAAGAGAGAAGGATTGGAGCTAAGACCTACCACGCTGCTCCAATGCGGATTGGTAGGTTACACATATCTCCAGAATTCTCTAGACATATGCAGGTTTCCTCACGATGTTTTCCTTCACCGAAAAGCGTGTGATAAATTGCAATTATTAATTAGACACATAAGTTTTAATAGAAAAACTCATTGGTGTCTGCCCGGGTTTGTACCCATGATCGCCACCACTAGTATATTATAAAAGTTTGTATATATAAAAAATCTACAAGAGGTAATTTAAAACCCATATATCTTAGCATGTGAGTACATAACGATAAGTATAACGATATGCAGGAATTGCTACGTAAATTTTACTACGCCAACAAACTCCGAAATCACTTTTATGGCCCCCTCCTTCCATTTGTGGGATTACCGCATTTGATTTATAATTGTTCTCATGACTTACAAATTTATTTTACGGTGTTTTTACGGCAAATATTTTTTTTGGTTAACTGACTTTTAAAAACACTCTGTAAAAAAGTTTGTTATAGATATGAATTTTCTTTTTTTTTTCGTCTTTATTTTTTTATATATACGGTTGTAAGAAATATATCCATATTGTCACAATAAACTATGTATAAATTCAAATTAATAATTCAATATAATTAAAAAAAAAATATATATTTTTCACAAGCTGTGATGGCCTAGCGGTGCGACCGTGTGAATCTCTAGAGACGATCATGGGTTCAAACCCGGGCAGACACCAATGAGTTTTTCTATTAAAACTTATGTGTCTAATTGATAATTGCAATTTATCACACGCTTTTCGGTGAAGGAAAACATCGTGAGGAAACCTGCATATCTCTAGAGAATTCTGGAGATATGTGTAACCTACCAATCCGCATTGGAGCAGCGTGGTAGGTCTTAGCTCCAATCCTTCTCTCCAATAACGGAGAGAAGAGGCCTATGCCCAGCAGTGGGATAGTAACAGGCCGCTACTTACTTACTTATATATATTTTATAACATGTGCCGATCCCACTTAGAGTGGGATAAGGGTAGGAAGATGATGAATTCAATATACCTATATTTTTTTGTATATGGGACAATTATGCACAAAATGCATAAAATGAGTAATTTAATACTTGTATTATGGGTAACAAAGAATTGGTAAATACTGTCGTATATATAAAATCTACTATCTATTCCTACCCCAAAGTACAAAACTAATGGGATTATTATTTTTCTATAATCCGTGATAAAATCTTTAAATCCGCGATAAAAATTTTATCGCGGATTATAGCAAAATAATATTCTCATTAGTTTTGTGTTATGGACCTCCGCAAAATAAGGCCTAATTCTATAAATTATACCCCAAAGTGATAAGTGTTGTCTACCCCAAACATTTATTTTTTAGATCTACCTATATCATACATATTCTTCTTCTTCTTCAACTTAGCGCTTTCCCGGCTAAGAGTCGGGGTCCGCTTTCCTACTTAGTAGCCTTCACTTTACCCGATCTTGAACGTATATGAACGTATCACAATATGTATGATAATTCAAATTCAAATTCAAAATATTCTTTATTCAAATAAACTTGTAAACAAGTGCTTTTGAATCGTCAACTCTACTGCTGGTTCGGAAAGCTGTTCCTACCGAGAAGAGCCAGCAAGAAACTCGGCGGTTGCTCTTTTAAAAAAATATAATTCTTAATATTATTTACATTAGATATAGATATAGATATATATCTATATCTATATCATACATATTGTGGCGACCCAAATTTATAATTCAACTCCCAAACTAATTCCGATCGGCTCATTTTGCAAAAGAGCCTATTTATATGAAACTGAGCACGTTAATTCCCTTTACGAGGGTTTTCGCAATAAAGGTTCACTTAAGAGCAATAGATTTTTCACCTAAAGGTATTCGAGGAAAAATTTCCTCTCAGATTATGAAACTCAGTAAGGTTATGCTTTGAAAGCTTTTATCGGCATTAAATCAGATTTCCTCAAAATTTTATAGACTACAGGCGACCCGTGTCTTTGTCCGACGCAACTTAAAAGAAAAACGAGAATTTTTATCTGTATTTTTATATGTAAGCCCAGTGCAATAGATTGAACTGTTTCATACTTTTATTTATAAATTTAAATATTTTCTTGATTCAAAATGAAACTTGAAAATGCTTAAAAAAGCTCTCGGTTAGGATTCCAGAGTGAGTAACCTCTTTACAATACGTGTCTTCTCAAGTGATACTGCCTTTTGTATGCTTTGATAAGGCAATTAGAGCCTGGAGCGGAAGCTAATTACAAGGAACTTGGTCCGTGGACCTTTTTTTTTTCTTTTTTTTACATTGGGTAACCCTTCATGGGTACTATTATTCGCTGGGGGAGCGAAAGCAGTTATGCCGGACTCTTACAGGCTAAAACCTCATGGTGTTCCGCCTTGCTCCTTGGTGGCAAGGGCACAGGAATACTGAACGCATTAGGTCCGTGGACCTAGGTCGCTGGTTGGTAGTCAGTGGGCTATATCAGGTTTTAACAATTTTCTATTTTTTTGGACAATGCACAAATTACCGATAATTAGTAACAACTTAGTACCTTTCGATGCCGTTATACTGCCACCATGCAATGGAAGGTCTGATGCCCTTGCTTTGCGTTGCCCGCTCTATCTTGAAATCTCAAGGGGTCAAAATAATTACATTGATCAATATTAACTATTCGTGTATTCTAGCTATTGACTGCGACTGAATGTTTACTCATGATGTTCCACATCATATTCCACATCAAAAACTTAGTGTTCATCGTAATAAAACCTGGACAGTTTCTGGGATATATTTGACATGCACACAACTTTGGTAAATGTCCAACCTCTATCTTCAATGAGTGAAGACCTGTTCAGAAGTGGAATACGGACCTCTAAATTTAAAATTACGGAAACTTATAACAGTAAATGTAAGCGAACTGCCAATAACTTTATTGCTTCTCAAAGTGGTTTTACTAGCTTTGAAAATTTACCCGTTTACTCAAACTCCTTCTCGATATGTAGTCGTACAATGTTGGTTCGAATTTTTGCGGTTTCCTATGTAGCTAACTTTTGATTTCCCTCTTTTACGATGTAGAGGTAATAGGTATTTGGTATAAAATGTGTTATTCTACTTAAAATTCATTGTTACATAATCTATCTATCTATCTAATTTCGGGGACGCCTGTCGGTGCAGGGCGGGTGGTCAGCTCCTATTCCGGACTATTCCACCCATTTCCCCATGTTGGGACAAGGGTTTCACTGCTGTCCCGACAGTGTCACCTGCTCTAATCTACCCGTGGCTTTTACGAACCTGATAATATCCCTGAAGGAGATATTTGTCAGGTCCTCAACTTCAATTTCATCCTTACCTAGTATCTCCCATCTTACCAGCGAGTACATAATACAAAAGTATTTCTGTCTATTACGGTGTAAAGGCAAATCTGCTAAAGCAATATTGATAAATTTGGTGTAAGTGAACTTAATCAACAACTTAATGAACAAAGCTTAAAAAAAAAAGAAAGACAGTTCTTCTTTCAAGATCAGAAAAAGAACTCATAACATCAGATAAGGTGGCTAGGGAGCAGTTCTGTTCTTAGTCAAGTTAGACGAAGCCATTTTAAGCCATTAGGAATAAGCCTTATTAATGAATAGAGACCAGATCTCTTTTTTTGTAAAATTCGACAAAAATTTTAGCATTTTCAGGCATAAAATATAAGCTTTGATGATAAATAGAGACCAGACCTGTTACTAATCAAGTTAGACAAAATTTTTAGCTTGTTAAACGTTCATGGATAAAGAAGAAAGATACCGTCTAGGTCTGTTTTTTGGTTAGATTAGACGAAATTTTTAAGATTTTTAAGCCATCGACGATTGGTAAAGAGCGGATCTATTTCATGGAAATGTTATTTTGCATTCTGTTTGTGCGTGTATTTCTTATCGATAACGAAGACATAAAGTAGGACAAGTCAAGATAGCATGAAATATGATCATTAGTTTTATTTAAGACTAGTGATTCGCCCCATCTTCATATGGGTGTGATGTATGATCATCATCATCCTCCTGCTAAAGGCACTCTAGTGGGGTCGGCACAAAATATAAACATGTTATCACATGATTTGGCTAGGTATTTTACGACTAACCGCCTTCCTGAAGTTAATTTATCTCGGTAAGAAAGAGGGTGGTCAATTTTAATCACCTGAATACCTACCTTACTTACCTTAGTCGCCTTTTACGACACCTCGGATATCACACGGCGGATCGACTTACATTAGTCCCCTCTTACGATTTCTTGGTAACAAATGAGGGTGATCTGTACTATTAAGCCGGATAGCACAAGCCGTGATAGACTTAAATAAGTTAAACATAATAAAAGCTTTTAACAAAATTTGGATCTTATTGCTTCTTATTTTATGCCGTGTAACAACTAAGGTAAAATGATGTCAGGCAGGCGGCCGGTCATAAAAACGCATCCAGATCATGTGCCAGCATGTTTTTAACTCGTCGTGCCGACCCCACTTAGAGTGAGATAAGGGCAGGAGGATGATGATGATGTTTATAACATATTGCATCTTATTTTATATCTTCTAAAAAATACGAACAAAGTTCGGTCGTCCAGGTGATTAGTGATATTCATATATTATGTACTTCACTAGCATTTTCTTTTCTGCATGACTCCATCTTATTTTTTGGTAATGAAAGAAAAGTATGCTTCGACCATATCGTATATTATCACCGACAAAGAAAGCGAAGGCGTAGCAACGTATTGTTTGCTATCTACTTAAACGAGCCTACTTTGTGATGTAAGAGAACCGCCTAATAAGAAAGCTCTGAGATATTTCTAAGTTAAAAAAGCGAGATTAATTTCCTCCGCGGCCATATAAATAATTATGTACAAAAGTTTAATCTCAAGCTTTTGTCTTGTTCTCTTAAAGGATTGGCCATTTTCCACTTTTATAACGCGGAATAAAGGCGGGATTTTTTTCTTGCTACTTTTCCTTTGAATGAGGGTAGAAAGAAATGGATTTCTATTGGTCAGAGACTTAATGGTTGGCTAAAAGCATCGGATCGTTATCTGGTGCAACAATAGTTGCATTATTGAAATTATTTAAATGGTTATGGCTTCTTTAAAAATCTTTTAAAATAAAGATAGATAAAAAAGAACGTTAATCCTAGTAATATCAAAACTGCGAAAATTTGTGAGTATGGATGTATGTTTGTTACTCTTTCACGGCGAATCCGCTGAACGAATATCGATGAAATTTGGCACAAATATTCCTTATACACGGGATAACATATAGGCTATAGAAATCCTGTTAATTCTACTAGAATAGGATGACATTGTAAAGCGCCATCTATTATCAACGTATCAAGCGACAACAGTCCACGCGAGCGTAGTTAACGTTAGTAGTATAAGCTATTACATAGTACAAAATTATTATTATAAACACACTTTAAAAATGCACACTGAAAATGTTTTAGTATAATGATAGTTTTAACAAAAATACATACTAACGTTAATACATAAAAGAAAAGTAAAAAGCTTTAATTTAACTTACCGTGTATGTATGTGAAGGTGAAATCTTGTAAGCTAAATTTAATTAATTTATTTTTTCAAATTCAAATTCAAAATATTCTTTATTCAAATAAACTTGTAAACAAGTGCTTTTGAATCGTCAACTCTACTGCTGGTTCGGAAAGCTGTTCCTACCGAGAAGAGCCAGCAAGAAACTCGGCGGTTGCTCTTTTAAAAATATAATTCTTAATACTATTTACATTAAATCGTTACTGTCTTGTACAGGTTCAAAGAGAGCTATATCCACACATTCTTATCTTCCAAATAATCTTCAAGAGTATAGTAGGCTTTCTGTATCAGCCTCTTTTTAACAGTGTTTTTAAACTGATGTAATGGCAAAGCTGAAATTGATTGCGGAATTTTATTATAGAATCTTATACCAAAACCCACAAACGAATTACGTACTTTTGCAAGGCGCAAAGCAGGAGCCGCAAGCTTATGTCGGTTCCTGCTTTGTCTATTGTATACATCACCTATCGTTTTATAATTCTTTATATTTTTATTGAATTAGGCTTTACTTTGCGGAGGTCCATAATACAAAACTAATGAAAATATTATTTCTAATGAAAAATTAATCTCTTAATCGTATTATGCAAATTCATAGCACCATTTGCAGATACAAAAGGGTGGATATTTTCAATGACAGTTTAAGCGTATTCAAGAAAGCTACTTTACTTCGGACTATAAGTGGTAAGTGATGATCTTAAATCTCAGTTTTTTTGCGGGTTGTATTAATTTTCTTTTTATTAATTCTTTCTTTTCTTTTAATTTAACGATTACATAAAATTACTATAGTTAAACTAGATATATGTCTCGTTGTCGTAACTTAATTTGAAAGTTGTTATTTATTACCTGTAATTAAAATACTACTTATTTTAAGTTGTTCAATGTATAATTTTAATGTGAAGTGTGTATTTTGTTAGTGATCTATAAATAAATAAATAAATTATTTTTCTATATTCCGCGATAAAAAAAAATTATGTAATCTCTAATTATTTAGTATTACATATATTTTCTTTTATGACGGATTATACCAAAATAATATTTTCATTAGCTTTGAGTTAAATTTAACCTATTTCCTGGTATTCGACTGAGCTACAATTTTACATACTGGTATAGTCCCGATAACAATGCATGTTTATAAGCATGACCTGAGGTTGCTGCCAGGATTGACTCCAGATGAGGACTCCTCAACAGTTCCCATTAGGGACATGCAGTTTTGTTAAAAGCTTTTTAACTTGACTTGTTATAAACATCATCATTCGCCTGCCCTCATCCCACCTGTATGGATCGGCACATGTTTTAACCAAGTTGTGACGTGATTTGGCGTTGTGACGTGATTCATTACATAATTAGTCATCCGGAGACCACACTGCGGGTCAATTTACCTTAGTCGCCTTTAACGACATCTCGGTAAGATATTACGGCGGTCTTCTACTCGATCGGATACACGGCGGAGAAGTATTATTATAAACTAACAAAATATATATGTAGCTAAAATTGTTTATATACATACAAAGGAAAAGATAAAATACGTTTAAAAATTAATAAAAATTCAATTACACTTTGATAGAAAACATTGTATTTGAAAAGAAAATCAAAATTTTCACGTCATTCCTTTAAATAGATTCGCTTCCGGATTATAAGGTGACCCTTCTGTTAAGCGAATTGTAAAGGCTAAGATACACTTGTTACAATTTGGTTGCGTTCAAGAGATTAAGATGTAATTTATAGAAGTAGGCGTTACTTTGCAGAATTCCATAGAACAATGTCCGCTATAATCTGATAGAATTATTTTGCTATAATCCGCAGTTGTGCGTGCTCTTTTTTCTAACACAGATTATAGCAAAATAATTATATCGTATCTATCAGATTATAGCAGACATTGTTATATGGAATTCTGCAAAGTAACGCCTACTTTTTCTTTTTTCTTTTTTAGATTTAGATGTACTAATTTTACTACTAGGTATTATTATTATTTAAATATAACATTGTATTTTTAAATATTGTTTACCAAAATGATTTAAAGAAAATTAATAACAAGCATTTTTTGGTATCGGATTCAGAATTATGACGCACCACTGTTAAGTGTCATATTTTAAAATAATATATGACAAGGCAAAAACGAGACATTGTTGGGATAAACCTAAATGTTAAAAACAATTATGTGCTATTTAAATGGGTGCTATTTTCCTGTTCATGAAAAAAACCCAGGATTATTATATCCTGTACATAAGTCTCGATTGTACTCAATTATTGATCAGACATTAAATATCGTTATTGTACGCATTTATAATATTGGCATGGATATTCAAAAAAAATTTTTTTAATAGAATAGAATAAAATACATATTTGCTAAGTTCAAACTGTTACTATCCCATAAGCCTCCTTTCTCCTTCTGGAATGGAAAGGTTTAAGATCCTCACGATATAATCCATATCCAATGCAGATTAGGTAAGACATATTCAAAAACTTCTTAATATTAACAGATTTCCGCACGATTTTTTCCCAAATCTTCTAAAAAGATGTAAATATTTTTTTTTCGTCACTGAAATGGGCTACGATAAATTGCATTTTTTTTTACAGAATACTCATTGTTACCAACCCAGGGTTTGAAGCCGTGTCCCCCACGTCACACTGTCTCAGCGTTCGGCTATCACCGCTCATTTATTGTGCTTCATCAATCACAATCGTCTCACTGATAACTTGACCAGTGTGACGTCACCTTAAGAAATAGTAGAGTTCCATACATATAAAGATGTAGTTATCCGGCTATAACGCCTTTATCCCCCTTTGTTCTTGACACAATACGATTTAATGTTATTAAATGGGGTGAAATCTACCTCCAGGCATTAACCGGGTTAACCGATTGCTTCGCAAAAACATACATTTCTATAATGCGCTATTTATAAATGTGAAAGTCTGCCACGCTCTTATGGTTGAAGCGATATTGAAGAAATTTGTTTTATTTATATTTGAAGTTTATTTTTTTTATTCTCCATTTTTTTTTCTCCTGCCCTTATCCCACTATAAGTAGGGTCGGCATGTTATAAAAATGCTGTAACATAATTAAGCTGCGTTTTCACGACCGGCCGCCTGCTTGACGTCAACTTTTCTTAGTCGCCTTTTACGACACCTCGCTAAGAAATGTTGTTGGTCTATTCTACTCAGCCGGATACCATACGGCGGGTCGACTTACCTTAGACGCCTTTTACGACAACTCGGTAAGAAATGAGGTTGGTGGTCCATTCTAGTCAGCTGAATATCTAACGGCGGTACGACTTACCTTAGTCGGCTTTTACGACACTTCGGGTAAAATTATATTTGTAAATTAACCCAACCAATAAACCCATTACTTTTTTCTAAAATAATAAAAGAACAACAAAACAAACTTACATTCGCAATTATAATATTAGTTTGTATAATTATCTCATTTGCAACGACAGTTAAATCATCATTTATTTACGTCTGTAACTCGTTGGCCTGTTAATAACTAAAATAACAGTGTACGTGAAAGGCACAGTTAAATGTTTTATATGGGATCTATTTAAAATATAGTATTTTACATACAAGCTGCATAAGATACAGTGTTAAACATGCAATTTGTATAATATACAGTGTTATACATACATTAAGTATACGATACAGTGTTGCACAATTTGTTTAAAATACATTATACATACAATCTGTATAAGATTGAGTGTTATACATACAGTTTGTATAAGATACAGTGTTATACATACAATCTGTATAAGATACAGTGTTATACATATAATTTTTATAAGATACAGTGTTATAAATACAATTTGTATACAACATGATTACCAAAATGTTGATAAGTCTCTGCTTAACATTGATTATGTTTGGAATAATAGAAAATCGACTTATAAATGGAAATAATGGACTGAAAGAGAAATATACAGACGTACAAGTAAGGAAAATACGGTCTCTTAAGGATATATTTTTTGATATATTGGGAACAATCACAGCATCACCAACATCGGCATCTCAAGGCAGAAACTTTATAAATGTTAACGTTTGTCCTCTTGACACTGTTCGTGTTTTTTCTTATTTATGTGTACCAATAAGTAAAGTGAAGCAATTAAAACGTAATTAATTTAAAATATTCTGTTTTATTTACTGTCTGACCCGCCGTCTGGAATCGGGGCTTAGTAGAATAGACCACCCTCATTTTTTACCGAGGTGTTGTAAAAGGCGACTAAGGTAAGTCGACCCTCCGTGTGGTATCTGGCTGAGTAGAATAGACCAACTTCATTTCTTACCGAGTTGTCGTAAAAGGCGTCTAAGGTAAGTCGACCTGCCATGTGTTATCCGACTGAGAAGAATAGACCACCCTCATTTTTTACCGAGGTATCGTAAAGGACGACTAAGGTAAGTTGACCTGCCGTGTGGTATCCGGCTGAGTAGAATAGACCACCTTCATTTCTTACTGAGGTGTCATAAAAGACGACTAAGGTAATTTGACCTGCCGTGTGGTATACACCTGAATAGAATAGACCACCCTAATTTCTTACCGAGGTGTCGAAAAAGGCGACAAAGATAAGCAGGTGATCGTTCATAAAATACCTAGTCAAATCATGTAACAACATGTTTGTGACATGTTGTGCCAACCCCACTTAGAGTTGGGTTAAGGCAGAAAAATGAATGACTAATTTTACCTAAAGTTTACAGTTTCATCCAAAGATTTTATTTAATTACTTTATATAGCTGATAGTCCAGCGGTGAAACCGTGCAACTTTCGTGAGGTCACCTACTTACTACCTACCTGACGTCAACTTATCTTACTCGTATTTTACGGTACCTCAGTAAGAAAGAAGGTGGTCTATTCTACTCAACCGGAGACCACGCGGCGGTTGGACTTACCTGAGTCACCTTTTACGACACCTCGGTAAGAAATGAGGGGGTCCATTCTACTCCACCGGATACCACACGGCGGGTCTACTTACTTTAGTCGCCTTTTACGACACCTGGGTTAGATGTGAGGGTCTATTTTAGGTAAAAAATTAGTGACTTAGTAATATTTTGCGCAATTCACAACACACCCTCTTTCTTACTGAGGTGTCGTTACGATTAAGGTAAGTTAACGTCTGGCAGGCAGGTCGTAAAAACGCGGCCAAATCATGTGACAGCATGTTTGTAACGTGATGTACCGCACCCACTTAGAGTGGGATAAAGGCAGGAGGATAATAATTTATAGAATTAGGCGTTACTTTGCGGAGATCCATAATACAAAAGTAATAATAAAATTATTTTGCTATAATCCGCGATGAAGTAAAATAGAAAATATATATAATGCTAAATGTAGAGTGGACAATCGGTTATCATACCTGATACATGCAGGAGTCGTAAAAAAAAAACACATGCACAAACCTCCACCACCGCAATCGCAAAGCGATTTGCTTTGCGATTTTGGTCGTGGAGTCTATTGTTGAGTTTGTGATAGTGAATGTATATAGTGCTTGTGTATCACGGTGGCGGTGGTGGAGGTTTGTGCATGTGTTTTTTTTTTTACGACTCCTGCATGTATCAGGTATGATAACCGATTGTCCACTCTACATTTAGCATTATATATATTTTCTATTTTACTTCATCGCGGATTATAGCAAAATAATTTTATTATTACTTTTGCAGGAGGATAATACTAATTCATAACACACGAATATTAATAATGTTAACTATTCGCTCTGGGTGAGTCAATGTTTATAACTATACGATATATTACTCGGTATATATGATATATTACTCGCACAAATATTAATAGTTGGTGATAAATCGACGTATATACACGACGTCTAATTTGTAATCGAATAAAGCAGATTTTTTTTAGCAAGTCATTCTTGTGAAACGATCGTGTTCAAAAATAATTGAATACAATATGGTTGTAAAATATCTGTACGTGCTATTAGCTGTGCTATTGACGAGTGATGTTAAAAGTCGCGAGATAAAAAGAGACATTGTATCTGTAAACACAAACAACATACCGCTGCAGAGAACTACAATATCGTATGATGGTAGAACTGAATTCTCACGTGACGAGATTTTAGAGGAAAGTTCATTTTCCCTTGATGACAGATTTGCTATCACTGCTGGAAACAACATTTGTGGATTAGGACAAACCAAAAGAGGTCCAGTTTGCGTGTGAGAAACACTTATTGTGTTATTTTTAACCTTATAATGTTAGAAATAGAAATTAATTTATCTTTAATATTTAACTGAGTTAATCTTGTAGTACTTGGGTGGCCGAGCCTTGTTCGGTATTTTTTTAAGATATATAAAAAAAAAAAATTAAAAAAGACGAAAAAAACGAAGGCGCCGGTGATATGTGGGATTCGATCCCGGGTTTTGAAGTCCCGCATTTTTTAGTATCTTCTAATAAAATTACTGAGCAAGGACCGGTAATCTAGGTACTTTAAATATATTAGAAATAGAAATTTATTTCAATACTTTTTGAGTAATTATCGTTTATTGTTTCATCGTGGAAACAATAAACAACCCACAACAATCATGCTTATTGTGGAGTTTATAGTTTAAGTGATATTTTGTAAAATTTATGAGTTTAATAAAGATTATCATCATTATTATCTAATTTATACAATAAGGCGTTACTTTGCGGAGATCCATAATACAAAAGTAATAATAATGTTACTACTTTAACTACTACTTTATATATATTATTAATACTTTTATATCATTATTAACATTAACATTATTATTACACTTCTAACAATTTTTCTAGTGTTTCAATTGCAGAAGTTAGAATATTTTATTTCTTTCACACCTTACTTTTTAACACCATTACTGAATTACATTCATGTTGTTTTTTCCCCATCATTCTATTAGTTAATATAACATTTTATGTTAGCTAATTTAGGATTGGAAAATATCATAAAAATGATCTACAATTTATATCTAATCTCATTCAACGGTAATTAAATTAATATGATGTCATAAGCCCTTAATATTTTGGTCTTAATCTCTTACATCTATATGTATAATAGCAATTACAATTAAACTTAACTGCCTTAAGTTGCCGTGTCGAATTTTTGTATTATCATTTAAGATTTTATGTAATAAAATATTGTAACAAAAAAATATATTCTTGCAAGAAATAATCACATGTATGAGACAAAATTGTTAGATGAACCTAAATAACTGTATTATTATAAAATAATACTGTATTATTATAAAAAAGATACTGTATAAAATAATATATGCTATGTTATAGGCCATTCAAACTGTTTTTAGTAGGAACACATCTAAATGGCTAACAACAACATTGCTAAAACCAATAAACCCATTACTTTTTTCTAACATAAAAAAAGAACAACAAAACAAACTTACATTCGCAATTATAATATTAGTATGTGTAATTATCTCATTTGCAACGACAGTTAAATCATCATTTATTTACGTCTGTAACTCGTTGGCCTGTTAATAACTAAAATAACAGTGTACGTGAAAGGCACAGTTAAATGTTTTATATGGGATCTATTTAAAATATAGTATTTTACATACAATCTGCATAAGATACAGTGTTATACATACAGTTTGTATAAGATACAGTGTTATACATACAATTTGTATACAACATGATTACCAAAATGTTGATAAGTCTCTGCTTAACATTGATTATGTTTGGAATAATAGAAAATCGACTTATAAATGGAAATAACGGACTGAAAGAGAAATATACAGGCGTACAAGTAAGGAAAATACGGTCTCTTAAGGACAATATATTTTTTGGTATATTGGGAACAATCACAGCATCACCAACATCGGCATCTCAAGGCAGAAACTTTATAAATGTTAACGTTTGTCCTCTCGACACTGTTCGTGTTTTCTCTTATTTATGTGTACCAATAAGTAAAGTGAAGAAATTAAAACGTAATTAATTTAAAATATTCAGTTATATTTACTGTCTGGCCCGCCGTCTGGAATCCGGCTTAGTAGAATAGTCAATAGATCACCCTCATTTTTTACCGAGGTGTTGTAAAAGGCGTCTAAGGTAAGTCGACCTGCCATGTGTTATCCGACTGAGAAGAACAGACGACCCTCATTTTTTACCAAGGTGTCGTAAAGGACGACTAAGGTAAGTTGACCTGCCATGTGTTATCCGGCTGAGAAGAGTAGACCACCCTCATTTTTTACCGAGGTATCGTAAAATGCGACTAAGGTACTCGTAAGTCGACCCGCTGTATGGTATTTCGCCGAGTAGAATAGACCACCCCTAATTTCTCATTAAGGTGTCATAAAAGACGACTAAGGTAAGTTGACCTGCCGTGTGGTATCCGGCTGAGTTGAATAGACCACCTTCATTTCTTACTGAGGTGTCATAAAAGGCGACTAAGGTAAGTTGACCCGCCGTGTGGTATACAGCTGAATAGAATAGACCACCCTAATTTCTTACCGAGGTGTCGAAAAAGGCGACAAAGATAAGCAGGTGATCGGTCATAAAATACCTAGTCAAATCATGTAACAACATGTTTGTGACATGTTGTGCCAACCCCACTTAGAGTTGGGTTAAGGCAGAAGAATAAATGACTAATTTTACCTAAAGTTTACAGTTTCATCCAAAGATTTTATTTAATTACTTTATATAGCTGATAGTCCAGCGGTGAAACCGTGCAACTTTCGTGGAGTCACCTACTTACTACCTACCTGACGTCAACTTATCTTATTCGTATTTTACGGCACCTCAGTAAGAAAGAAGGTGGTCTATTCTACTCAACCGGAGACCACGCGGCGGTTCGACTTACCTGAGTCACCTTTTACGACACCTCGGTAAGAAATGAGGGGGTCCATTCTACTCCACCGGATACCACACGGCGGGTCTACTTACTTTAGTCGCCTTTTACGACACCTGGGTTAGATGTGAGGGTCTATTTTAGGTAAAAAATTAGTGACTTAGTAATATTTTGCGCATTTCACAACACACCCTCTTTCTTACCGAGGTGTCGTTACGATTAAGGTAAGTTAACGTCAGGCAGGCAGGTTGTAAAACGCGGCCAAATCATGTGACAGCATGTTTGTAACATGATGTACCGCACCCACTTAGAGTGGGATAAAGGCAGGAGGATAATACTAATTCATAACACACGAATATTAATAATGTTAACTATTCGCTCTGGGTGAGTCATATACTCGATATATATGATATATTACTCGCAGAAATATTAATAGTTGGTGATAAATCGACGTATATACACGACGTCTCATTTGTAATCGAATAAAGCAGATTTTTTTTAGCAAGTCATTCTTGTGAAACGATTGTGTTCAAAAATAATTGAATACAATATGGTTGTAAAATATCTGTACGTGCTATTAGCTGTGCTATTGACGAGTGATGTTAAAAGTCGCGAGATAAAAAGAGACATTGTATCTGTAAACACAAACAACATACCGCTGCAGAGAACTACAATATCGTATGATGGTAGAACTGAATTCTCACGTGACGAGATTTTAGAGGAAAGTCCATTTTCCCTTGATGACAGATTTGCTATCACTGCTGGAAACAACATTTGTGGAAAAGGCAAAACCAAAAAAGGTCCAGTTTGCGTGTGAGAAACACTTATTGTGTTATTTTTAACCTTATAATGTTAGAAATAGAAATTAATTTATCTTTAATATTTAACTGACTTAATCTTGTAGAACCTGGATGGCCGAGCCTCGTTCGGTATTTTTTAAAAGATATATAAAAAAAATAATTGAAAAAGACAATAAACAACGAAGGCGCCGGTGATATGTGGGATTCGATCCCGGTTTTTGAATTTATTTAGTCCGTCCGTTACTCATTGACTATCGCAGCATTACATTTGTTAGCTAATATTTAATTTAGTTTCTATTCATCATTTTAGCATTTTTTTCAGTGTCCGAAAACAAGGATAGAACGACTTTTTTTAAATGCAACCTAGCTAGATCGATTTTTCTCCCCCAAAACTCCAAATGCATCATGAAAATCGTTGCAGCCGTTACAGAGATTTGTAATATATATATATATATATATATATATATATATATATATATATATATATATATATATTAACTCATTTGAATATTAAAGATATCTTATAGCTAGTTTTATTTAATAAAAAAAAAAATTGCTTTATCCCTGTTTTCGGGCATTGAAAAAACTGCTAAAAACCTGTCGAGTTGTAATAGCGCAATGGTAAAGGGGTGGATGAAATATGTGAAAATACCTGGATTGAAGTCTACATGTCACCGGCCATTTATTTCTTGTTACTTTTTTATTGCATTTTTTAGTATCTTTTAATAAAATTACTGAGCAAGGATCGGTAATCTAGGTACCTTAAATATATTAGAAATAGAAATTTATTAACAATAAACAACCCACAACAAGCATGTTTATTGTGGAGTTTATAGTTTAAGTGATATTTTGTAAAATTTATGAGTTTAATAAAGATTATCATCATTATTATCTAATTTATACAATAAGGCGTTACTTTGCGGAGATCCATAATACAAAAGTAATAATAATGTTACTACTTTAACTACTACTTTATATATATTATTAATACTTTTATATCATTATTAACATTAACATTATTATTACACTTCTAACAATTTTTCTAGTGTTTCAATTGCAGAAGTTAGAATATTTTATTTCTTTCACACCTTACTTTTTAACACCATTACTGAATTACATTCATGTTGTTTTTTCCCCATCATTCTATTAGTTAATATAACATTTTATGTTAGCTAATTTAGGATTGGAAAATATCATAAAAATGATCTACAATTTATATCTAATCTCATTCAACGGTAATTAAATTAATATGATGTCATAAGCCCTTAATATTTTGGTCTTAATCTCTTACATCTATATGTATAATAGCAATTACAATTAAACTTAACTGCCTTAAGTTGCCGTGTCGAATTTTTGTATTATCATTTAAGATTTTATGTAATAAAATATTGTAACAAAAAAATATATTCTTGCAAGAAATAATCACATGTATGAGACAAAATTGTTAGATGAACCTAAATAACTGTATTATTATAAAATAATACTGTATTATTATAAAAAAGATACTGTATAAAATAATATATGCTATGTTATAGGCCATTCAAACTGTTTTTAGTAGGAACACATCTAAATGGCTAACAACAACATTGCTAAAACCAATAAACCCATTACTTTTTTCTAACATAAAAAAAGAACAACAAAACAAACTTACATTCGCAATTATAATATTAGTATGTGTAATTATCTCATTTGCAACGACAGTTAAATCATCATTTATTTACGTCTGTAACTCGTTGGCCTGTTAATAACTAAAATAACAGTGTACGTGAAAGGCACAGTTAAATGTTTTATATGGGATCTATTTAAAATATAGTATTTTACATACAATCTGCATAAGATACAGTGTTAAACATGCAATTTGTATAATATACAGTGTTATACATACATTAAGTATACGATACAGTGTTGCACAATTTGTATACAACATGATTACCAAAATGTTGATAAGTCTCTGCTTAACATTGATTATGTTTGGAATAATAGAAAATCGACTTATAAATGGAAATAACGGACTGAAAGAGAAATATACAGGCGTACAAGTAAGGAAAATACGGTCTCTTAAGGACAATATATTTTTTGATATATTGGGAACAATCACAGCATCACCAACATCGGCATCTCAAGGCAGAAACTTTATAAATGTTAACGTTTGTCCTCTCGACACTGTTCGTGTTTTCTCTAATTTATGTGTACCAATAAGTAAAGTGAAGCAATTAAAACGTAATTAATTTAAAATATTGTTTTATTTACTGTCTGACCCGCCGTCTGGAATCCGGCTTAGTAGAATAGACCACCCTCATTTTTTACCGAGGTGTTGTAAAAGGCGACTAAGGTAAGTCGAAGCCGGATACCACACGGAGGGTCGACTTACCTTCTTATTTTCCCGAAATTAGAAGGTAAGTCGACCCTCCGTGTGGTATCCGGCTGAGTAGAATAGACCACCCTCATTTCTTAACGAGTTGTCGTAAAAGGCGTCTAAGGTAAGTCGACCTAGAAAAGGTCCACTTTGCGTGTGAGAACGACTTATTGTGTTATTTTTAACCTTATAATGTTAGAAATAGAAATTAATTTATCTTTAATATTTAACTGAAATCTTGTAGTACTTGGGTGGCCGAGCCTTGTTGGGTATTTTTTTAAGATATATAAAAAAAATAATTAAAAAAGACGATAAAAGCGAAGGCGCCGGTGATATGTGGGATTCGATCCCGGGTTTTGAACTTTTTTAGTCCGTCCGTTACCCATTGACTATCGCAGCATTACATTTGACAGCTAATATTTAATTTAGTTTCTATTCATCATTTTAGCATTTTTTTCAGTGTCCGAAAACAGGGATACAACGACTTTTTTTTTAAATGCAACCTAGCTAGTTCGATTTTTCTCCAATAAAACTCCAAATGCATCATGAAAATCGTTGGAGCCGATACAGAGATTTAAAAAATATATATACAATATTAACTCATTTAAATATTAAAGATATCTTATAGCTAGTTTTATTTAAAAAAAGTTGCTTTATCCCTGTTTTCGGGCATTGAAAAAACTGCTAAAAACCTGTCGAGTTGTAATAGCGCAATGGTAAAGGGGTGGATGAAATATGTGAAAATACCTGGATTCAAGTCTACATGTCACCGGCCATTTATTTCTTGTTACTTTTTTATTGCATTTTTAGTATCTTTTAATAAAATTACTGAGCAAGGATCGGTAATCTAGGTACCTTAAATATATTATAAATAGAAATTTATTAACAATAAACAACCCACAACAAGCATGCTTATTGTGGAGTTTATAGTTTAAGTGATATTTTGTAAAATTTATAAGTTTAATAAAGATTATCATCATTATTATCTAATTTATACAATAAGGCGTTACTTTGCGGAGATCCATAATACTAAAGTAATAATAATGTTACTACTTTAACTACTACTTTATATATATTATTAATACTTTTATATCATTATTAACATTAACATTATTATTACACTTCTAACAATTTTTCTTGTGTTTCAATTGCAGAAGTTAGAATATTTTATTTCTTTCACACCTTACTTAATTACATTCATGTTGTTTTTTCCCATCATTCTACTAGTTAATATAACATTTTATGTAAGCTAATTTAGAATTGGAAAATATCATAAAAATGATCTACAATTTATATCTAATCTCATTCAACGGTAATTAAATTAATATGATGTCATAAGCGCTTAATATTTTTGTCTTAACCTCTTACATCTACATGTATAATAGCAATTACAATTAAATATTCTTGCAAAAATTAATCACATGTATAAGACAAAATAGTTAGATGAACCTATATAACTGTATTATTATAATTATGTAATAAAAATTGTTCAATTGGTACATAATTTTTAATTATTATTAAATGAATGACCTAATAATTTTATAATTCACAATCGCTGCGGCTCGTCTTTGGAACTCACTTCCCGATGACATTTCAAAAGATACAACTTCCGTACACTCTTTAAAATTTTAATTGAAAAACTGTATTTTTCTCTTACAAATCAATAAAAATTCTATTTATGTACTAGTTTATGTAATATGTTTATGTTGCTTGTTTATGTAGTATGTATATATATATGTGTGTATGTATATATATACATGACGGCGCGTGGAGTAATAATAAGTTGTGAACTAAGTTATTTGATTAATTATTACAAATAATTATGAGATTGTTATTTTATCAATGATTATACTAGGAAAAACGTACTAAGGAGAAATTAACATTAAGAGCGGGTAACCCCGAATAGAGTAGTAGTTCGACGTTGGCATGGTAACGTGGGTTGTTATGTCAAGACGGGCGAAATTCTAATCTATTGGCTCTTGATCTTATTAAATCTGGTGTTAAGTATTGTATTGCGAAGTATATTGTATTGAAACTAAATAACTAATTGTTGCATCGTACAAGCGTGGTTTTATTTCCGAGTTACTGCCACTATCGCGCCCACAATGAAGGACTATAGCCCGGACCGCTCTCTTTAGAAGGCTTCCTGATGCTTCCATATATATATATATATATATATATATATATATATATATATATATATATATATATATATATATATATATATATATATATATATATATATATATATATATATATATATATATATATATATATATGTATATAATCTATATTATGTTTAATAGTTTTATATTATATCTACTTGTACCTATACCACAACTCATTATCTTTCCCAATACTCTTAGGGCTGCTGGAAGAGATCGCTTACAGCGATAAGCTTTCCTATGTATACTTTAGTTTTATTTTAATTTTTATATAATTACTGTTGGTACATAAATAAATAAATAAAATAATTGATTAAATATAACAACATGTAACACAACGTACTAGGAACACCTGATTCCGCACTCAAAACTAGATGGCGCCACTCGTCGTTTGCTCCGCGCTATCGAAGTGCTTTTGTAGTAATATAAGAAGTCCCCATACATTATGTTATCA
Organism: Morpho helenor; assembly: GCA_029227775.1. Lineage (NCBI taxonomy): Eukaryota > Metazoa > Arthropoda > Insecta > Lepidoptera > Nymphalidae > Morpho > Morpho helenor. The sequence continues at coordinate 15,724,888 of JARGCU010000020.1, read as the reverse complement.
GATCGACATCGCTATCAGATCCTAGGGCTCTAAAGTGCATCCTACTGGAACACTACGCCCTAGCGCGTCTGAGACGGTGCATCCTCCGTCCGGCACATCCATACCTGGAATGCCGTGAGGGACCTGTCGTCTGTCCGCGATGCTTTCCGTATTCGTGAATAGCACGCATTCCCGCCCCCGACAGTACGTGCGTCGGGTCATCGTATTATAAACATTATTAAATTCATTATTGATCATAAAATTACGATGACGGATGAATTAATTGCTAATGTAAGTAAGCGCTGCAATATTTACGTGTAAAGATTAATAAATTATTTTCTTAAAAACACATAACAAGAATTATTTTTATTTATCCATATCAGTTACATTAAAATTACAAGAAAGTTTTGAGAGTTTCTAAGAATAAATACTTAAAAAAAATAAGTTTCGTGTTTTAAAGAAACCAAGCTTTTTTATACTGATACTAATATTTTTTGGTATTTTTCTCTTTTAAGTTCAAAAGCTTGCTTTTAGTTGTCTTTCTACTAATTTAATATACTACTAATAAATTCTACTTATTTTGATTAATTAATTCTTAATTTTGAACTTTACTTTCTTAACTATTTTTTATTTAAAAAATGAAAAATATTTGTTTTCTTTGTTGATTTAAAATAAAAAAATAAAATTAATCTATCGGCTCTAAAAGGTCAATCTTGAGTCAACACAACATGTTATAAACATGTCTCATGGTTTGGCTTCCTATTTACGACCGGCCTGCCTGACGTCAACTTACCTTAGTCGTCTTTTACGAAACGTCGGTAAGACATGAGGGTAGTCTATTCTACTCAGCCGGATACCACTCGGCAGGTCAACTTCCCTTAGTCGGCTTTTACGACACCTCGGTAAGAAATGAGGTTGATCTATCCTACTCAGCCGGATACCACACGACGGGTCAACTTAAAATAGTCGCTTTTTACGACGCCTCGGTAAAAAATGAGATTGGTCTATTTTACTCAGCCACACGACATAAAATATAAACAGTCATCGAAAAATGTTGTGTCAATTAGTGAAAACTGGTTGAAAATCTTTTTAACAGTTTTTGAGTTTATCGTAAACAAACATACATAAAACGGGGGCTTTGTTTTATAATATGTAAGAATAATTCCAGTAACTCTCTCATACATCTCTTATCATTATACAAATGTGCCCTTTGACCGTGTTTGATACCGCAATACGATAGTATATGCCATTTTATGAATAACAAGTTTTATCCGCACGCTTCGTACAGCGGCAGGGTCTTCTCGCTTACTCCCCAGGTGGGGGTAAACGGGGTTCGGGCCTGGAGGAAATCCTCTCTACCCGGGCATCTCCTCGCGGACACTTAAGCCCGGTATGTTTTCCAGCCGTAGGCCGAGGTCACCTAGGTGACTTAAAGGTGTCGGTATTTGGGCCGTAAGCCCAGATCACCTAGGTGACCTAATGGATGTCTTGTTCGGTGGGGCGGTCTAGGAATAGCAACAACGTTCGCGTGGACTTTTAGTTTAATAATAGATGACGCTTTTCAATGTCATCTTAGTCCTGTAGAATTAACGATTTCTATAGCTTTTAGGTTAGGAATAATTGTGTCAAATTATATTGATATTGTGTTTCAGTTAATTCGCCGTGAAAGAGTAAAAAGCGTACATCCATACTCACAAATTTTCGCATTTATAATATTAGTAAGAAGTAGGACTAGCTTTTACCCGAAACTTCGTTCGCGTGACTGTTCTCGCGTAATAGGTTGATAATAGATGGCGCTTTTCAATGGCACCCTATTCCTGTAGAATTAACGATTTTTATAGCCTTTATGTTACCCCGGTGTATAAGGAATAATTGTGCCAAATTACATCGATATTGGTTCTGTTCATTCTCCAAGAAAGAGTAACAGACATACATCTATACTCACAAACTTTCGCATTTATAATATTACTCGTAGTAGGATATCTAACAAAGCCCTCAAAAGCTGTCTGTCTGTTACGTTTTCATGGCCAATGCACTGAACCAATATGTATGCAATTTGGCACAATTATTGCTTATACATCGGGGTAACATAAAGGCTAAAGAAATCCTGTTAATTCTACAGGAATAAGATGACATTGAAGACGCCATATATTATAAACATATCACGCGACAACAGTCCACGCGAACGAAGTTGGGCGTTAAAAGCTAGTCATCTATATTACTTTAGTGGTAAGCAAACAAACATACAGACAGAATTTCGCATTTATAAAATTTAAACGGATTCATCTGTAAGGTGAGCGAAGTATCGTAACGAAACCTGTATATCACGAGATAATTTCTCGGAGATAACCCGTCGTGTGGTATCCGTCTGAGTAGAATAGACCACCCTCATTTCTTACCGAGGTGTCGTAAAAGGCGACTACGGTAAGTTGACCCACCGTGTGGTATCCGGTTAAGTAGAATAAACCACCCTCTTTCTTAGTTAGGTGTTGTAAAATACGACTAAGGTAAGTTGATGTCAGGCAGGCGGTTGGTCGTTAAATACATAGCCAAATCATGTGACATGTTTATAACATGTTGTGCCGACCCCACTTAGAGTGGGATAAGGGCAGGAAGACGAATTTCTCATAGATGACTTGCTTGAATCTTGTAAAAAAAATGTGCTAAATTAGATAGTTGGGATCAAATTGAACCCTCCTACAAACACAATCCAACCCACGGTTCAACTGGCCTTTGCTTAAATAAATAGAGGCATTACGCGGACAAATGCACCCCGATTTAGACACGTTGCAGCTTTTACGTTATGGGATCAAGTCATAAGCGAAAGCTGGTACATGTTTTTAAGAAAGTCTTTAAATTTAATCATCTATTAACTTACAATAAATGTAAAAGCGTTTTAATATAATGGCTCAAAAAATTTAGTTTTATTTAACCTAACTTTAGCTTAATTTACCTTTTTTTATAATAATCATTTTATCCCTGTTTTAGGGCATTGCATATAAAACAATTGCATTGAATATAAAACACTATTACATCAGTTTAAAGACACTGTTAAAAAGAGGCTGATACAGAAAGCCTACTATACTCTTGAAGATTATTTAGAAGATAAGAATGTGTGGACACAGCACTCTCTGAACCTGTACAAGACAGTAACGACTTAATGTAAATAGTATTAAGAATTATATTTTTAAAAGAGCAACCGCCGAGTTTCTTGCTGGCTCTTCTCGGTAGGAACAGCTTTCCGAACCAGCAGAGTTGACGATTCAAAAGCACTTGTTTACAAGTTTATTTGAATAAAGAATATTTTGAATTGAATTTTGAATATGTTTGCTGTGAATTGTCAAGTCACCGTAGCTTATTCGGTGAAGGGGCGGTCTCGACAAAATATAAATACCTAGGATCGAGCCCCAACTATACCCATTATTTTTTCTTTGAAGTTTACTTTTTTATTTTGTAAAATAATTACCGAGGAAGGCGTGGTCAACCAGGTACTTATTATTTATTCACAAATCATCATACTCTTGCCCTTGTCCCACTGAAAGGGCGGTCGGCACAATAAGTTATTGACATGTCACATGATTCGGCTACGTATTTTCGAACGGCCGCCTGCCTGACATCAGCACTTTAGTGGCCTTTAACGACACCTCAGTAAGAAAGAAGTCATCCTATTCTACTAAGCTGGATACCACACGGCGGGTCAACTTACCTTAGTCGCATTTTACGACACCTCGATAAGGATTTATTCACAAATCTTACTTTTACTTAGTACTTACTTTTATAGAGTGCTTTGGCCATATCATGAGAAAATAAATTGCTGAAGCTTATCATACAAGGCAAAATGGTATATTAAAATCTTGTCACAAGAACAAAAACTCGACATAAGCGTTAAAACAGAAGATATTTTATACAGACAACAGTATGAAAACGAATATTTCATATAATCATAATAAACTTAGTTCAAGGTATTAAGATATTTATAATGGTCAAAGGTCATGCTATCCGACTGATAACTCATATTAAATGTGCTCAATCCTACGAAATATTATAAATGCGAAAATTTGTGGATATGTTTGTTGTGTGTATGTTACTTTTACACGGCGAATCCGCTGAACAAATATCGATGAAATTTGTTACAAGTGCTCCTTATACGCCGGGTTAACTATAGGCTATAGAAATCCTGTTAATTCTGACTGAAGTTTAGTATATTAGTCTCTAATATATATTATAAAATAAAATAATTAAAAAACTCTAGTTTAAAAAGTTAAATCATCACATAAATGTTGAATAATAATAATCAAATCAAACCGAATCAAATCAATCAATTTAAATCGATTAACGCGCCAGATTTACCTATTTGATTTTTTTGGAGAAGCATTGGAATTCAGATCTAACATACTTTAAGCCTCAGGAGGTTTGGCGACGTAAAGTCATGGTGTTTCATTTGGGAAACGTGCTGTCTAGAGAGGTGAAAATACCTAGGATTGAGCCCCACCTGCCCTATTATTTTTTAATTTTTCTTTTAATTTTTTTTTAATTTTATTTTGTCACATCATTTTAAAAATTACCGAGCGAGGCTCGGTCACACAGGTACTGTATAAAATAATATATGCTATGTTATAGGCCATTCAAACTGTTTTTAGTAGGAACACATCTAAACGGCTAACAACAACATTCCTAACTTATATGACAAGGCTACATTTAGCCGGAAACCACAAAAATTCGAAACATCAAGGACAAACCGCCTATGCCTTGTACCAGTCATTGTTCAAACGTATTCCGGACAATGTTTGAACGCTACGGATCGGTGCGTCAAGTACGACACTGTCCTGTGTATCGCAATTCGGCATCAAGTACTATTTGAAATCACGTTCCCTCTTCACTTTTTTAACATTGACAAGATATCAGGAGACTTGAAGACCTTAAGTAATAGAAATCTCACGCAAACTAATCACAGTTTTTTAATTTCTGAAATGGTGTCACTGGAAAATATTCTTAAATATCTTCAAGACCACTGAATACTTCGTATTTCTCACCATTAAATACGTCGTATTGTTAGTATATTTTGTTAATAATATATATTAAAGAGCGTTTCTTCTTCTTCTTATCGGATCTGAACTTTTTATCGGATGTAGGATGTGGCCAGCTAAGATCTATGAATACCTTAGATCTTGCCTTCCCTATAACTCCTCACTGACTTACTCGTCAGATCGGAGATCAGGGATCATTTAGCTTTCAAGGTAATAAGCTGTGGAATGATTTACCAGTATCAATCTGCAAATCTCTTTCCCTTTCGATATTTCAGTTACAGACCAAAAAATATTTGTTTTAAGTAATTATATATTCGTAGCATCTTTTCATCTATTTATTTTACCAAAATTAACTAATAGATTAAATAGTTAAATTTATATAAACTTTTTCTTTTTCTTTATATTACCCGTATTCTCTTTGTTCTTCACTTCTTGTCCTTTTCCTTTTGGTACTCAAAGGTTCACTGGAGGAGATCCCTTTTAAGGATGAGTCCGCATTTATACATCTGCTTTTTTACTTTTTCTTTCTTTTTTCTAACTGTGTAATCCACGTAACAGGTTTAAAAGTTTCAGAGGTATCCAAGCGGTATAAGTTTGTTTGGAATGGAGATTATATAAAGATACTTATGTTGAATAGTGAACGTTTACCAGTTCAAAAAGAAGAGTAAAAAGACATGCATCTTTCAGTCTTCAAGCGCCTGTTCAACAGCAACAACGCTCCGTGACTTCAAAACCGTGCAATTTAGGACAGTAATGTAAAACCCGTTGACGTTTATTTGTAATTTCAATAAAAATCATCTACGGAACAATATTTCTTCTTTCGGCACTGATCTCGTTGCATCCTCTTCACTGATTTGTGCTATTGATTACTTAACATTACTCAAATTTTATTTTCTGTGCGATTCTGCGCAAGCGATATTGAACGATTTATTAAAAAAATATTTGATATGATCAGTTTTAGATCTACTTTCCTTGTTTTTTTCCTGATAAAGGATTAAGGGAGGACGAGGAATTAAATCCTATGTCCTTCTGGAATTACATAAAATCAAAAAGAGGTAGTAGAACTCCAGAAAAAATTCTGAAGGACGGGGTACTGTTGCGTCCTGACCGGTGTGCCCAGGAATTTGCTCATTATTTTCATTTAGTGTACAGTACACAAAGAGCGAAATTAAATGTGAGCTTGGCGATAGCAGAATCAGGTGGGGATAATATGTCGGCGCGGGTTCACCTCAATCAGTTGCGACTGGATGAAGTGAATTATGCGCTGAAGCATATTAAACCAAAAAAGTCTGCTGGACCTGACGGCATTCCACCTTTCATCTTTAGGGACTGTCGTTCCGTGTTAGCGAGGCCTTTGCTTCACATTTATAATTTATGTTTAAGTACATCTGTTTTTCCTGAAATCTGGAAAATAACTAGGGTAGTTCCAGTCCCTAAGGGGGACTCAAAGACAAGGTTAGATGGCTACAGACCCGTGGCCGTGCTATCGTCACCGGCAAAAATATTGGAGTCCGCTATTTATAATAACATTTATAGGCAATTAAGCGCGCAACTCACAGACGCTCAACATGGATTTCGTTCAGCTAGAAGCACAACCAGCAATCTTCTATGTCACATGGCGAACATCGTGCCTGCCGTTGATAGTGGGGGGCAGATAGATGCGGCTTACTTCGACTTCAGAAAGGCTTTCGATACAGTTAATAATGATGTACTACTAAGAAAGTTGGCAGGCGTTGGTTTCACACCTCATTTACTAAATTTCTTTGTTAGTTACATGAAAGATAGGCAACAGTATGTCGAATACGAAGGACAGCGTTCGGAACCTTACTTTACTTGGTCGGGAGTAAGCCAAGGTAGTAATTTAGGACCTTTGCAGTTTATATTAATGATAAACGACTTGCCAAATGTAGTAAAAGATGCTAAATGTTTATTGTTTGCGGACGATCTTAAACTATCATTGACGATAAGAAACCCTAGCGACTGTCAGAAGTTGCAGGAGGATATTGACAGAGTAGTAAAATGGAGCATAGATAATCTCTTGGAATTTAATAGTTCTAAATGTGTTGCAATCACTTTCTCCCGTTTGAATACCCCAACTGCTTTTAATTATATGATTAAAGGGACACCTATGGTCCGAGTCACCGAGGTCAGGGATTTAGGAGTGACGTTAACAACAAAGTTATCGTTTTGTGACCATATAATTAAGTGTTGCAAAAAAGCATATAGGAATTTAGGTTTTATGCTACGCGTAGTGAAGGGATTCACTAATTTAAAAGCAATCGCTGCTTTGTATAACGCTCTAGTTAGGAGTCAATTAGAAGGAAATGCAGTTATATGGGCTCCACATGAAACTAAGTATAGTCTCATGTTGGAGCGCGTACAGAATAAATTTATTAGGTACATGTACTTGAGATTGTACGGGGTTTATCCGTACTATCCGTTAATGTATCCAACTCTATTTGTTCTAGGTATGGTTGGATATAACGAGTTAAGGGTAAGGAGGGGACTCTCCCTTGTTATTTATTTAATTAAAATAATTAGAGGTAGGGCACATAATCCCGATATGCTACAATATATCAGGCTGCATGTCCCAGACAGGTACGTATGGCGGAGACGGAGACCGTCTTTGTTGGTGGTTCCTAGCGGGCGCACGAACCTGATGAAACAGGCGCCACTTACACGTGCCATACGTACTGTCAATATATGTGCCACAAAAATAGATGTTTTTTTCAGTTCTCTGAGTGAGCTTACAAAGATAGCATTATATATTATAAGTTATAGTATTAGTAATTAGTAGTATTAGTAATAAGTTTTGCTACACTATTGTATTAGGGTTCCCTGTAATGATAGTAGTAAGCTGGATATAAATAAATAAATAAAAAAAAATAATAAATAAAAAATTACTTGAGACCGTGCGACTCTTTTGAGGTGGTCACGAGTTCAAACCCCGGGCAGGCGCCAATGAGTATTTCTGTTAAAACTTATATGTTTAATTGATATTTGCAATTTATCACACGCTAATCCTGATCCTGATGAGTAAACTTGCATAGATAATTCTGGGGATATCTATAATCTACCAATCCGCCAACCAATTTGCAATCCACCAATCCAATTACTGGATATTTGAAAATCAGTTTCAAAATAATTTAGAAAGTCATATTACGCATTCGCGTCTCTCATAACTTCAAAGTGGAAAGCTTGTAAATCAATTCCACACAAATTGACTTCTAAAATCCGACTGTTGTTTTCTAAAACACAATACACCCACCTGAATAGGCGCTGATTGTCACAGTTCGTGCAAATTCCTGTTGTTCCGAAAATTCTATATTGTTTGAACTGTTTGCTGGTGGCAAATAAAATGTTAATTAAAGTTGTGTGTATCATTGTTATTTATGATACACAATCTTAGTGTATATGTCTACACCGTTACGTGTATTCGAATTTTTAGTCTCACGAGAGCCGTTGATGAGGACAGACGTGTCAAAACAGTTGGTAAACAAAGATGAAAAAATATATAAATGTACTTACTTAGGTAAATTGAAAATCCAAATAAAAAGTAATTATAATATTATGTTGCTGTTATCCGCACTACACTACTAGTACTGCCCATTTTCACTACCACAATCTCAATAGTTTCGCGACGTAATTACCATCAGACGCTATAACTTTGTGATTTTATCGTGGAGTCTGTCTTCTTGCATTCTTTGCATGTATGCATTCTTATTTTAAGATTATATAGATTTGCTCTAAACGCGAATTATAGAAAACGAATAATAGATCGTTACGCCCTATAGCCTAACCATCATCAGGAGAATAGGCTCCACGACAAAATCGTAATGTTTGCTTGTATAAGGTACGTGGACGTTGCCTGCTTCCTATACTTAGCATTGGATAGATTTTCTTAACAAACATCGATTATAGCAAAATAATTCTATTCTTACTTCTGTAGTATATAATTCCGCAAAGTAACGCCTGCTTCTACATACTATTAAAAGAAGTTTGATACAGAAAGCCTGATATACTATTGAGGATTACGTAAATTATAAGAATACGTGGCTATTCTTTAACCCTGTACAAGATAGTTATAACAAATGTAACTATCAGAATTATATTTTTAAAAAGAGCAATCGCCTAATTTTTAGCTGACTCTTCACGGTAGGAGCTGAACTAGCAGTAGAGTTGTCAATTGTTCACAAGTTTACTTGAATAAAGAATTATTTGAATTTGAATACAGTAAGCGATTAATCAAATTTAAAGATCAACTTGTCTTGTCTTAAATAGCCAAAGCATCACTATCCTGTGCTTAACCCACTCTAAATGGGGTCAGTACAATATGTTTTAAACATGTTGTTACCTATTCTGCCTGACTTCAACGTCCTTTAGTCGCTTTAAATAGCCAAAGCGTTTTGTTATTATATTCAGTTCCAAAAGAGAAATGTCTATCAAATCCGTTAAAATAAAACGACGTTTCGCTCTTCAATCGAGCAATGCAGAAATAACCGATTTGTAGATTGTAAACTATTTTTGCAACACAAAAAATTATTGAAACGGAGGTAATAAACCCTATGTAAATAAATATAGCGACGTGTGTCTACGCAATGGTAACTTGGTTTTATTCCTAAACTATCGTTTGATAGGATATGACGTGAACAGAGTGAAGTCACCGGATTACGCGAGGTAAATCAAATACAAGAATTTGTAAATAACAGTGACTTCTAGTTGAATTGTATATATTTGTACATAAAACCAGTTTAGAACTTAACGTTTCAGCCTTAACAAACGCTCTATTGGGTAATGGACTCTTCGGGGAAGAAATTTGGAGCTTAGCCCCATCATGGTCATGTGAGGTGTCCGTGATTACTTACTTTTTAATTTACTAAGGGATGTAAAGAAACATTCGATTATGATATTAATCGATTATTTTAAAATTATTATCGATCATTTTCATTATCATCTGTTTGTTTCTACTTTTATTCGTTGTTTTTAAGAGAAGATTCACATTTTTGAATGAAACCGATGAGTCCAAACTACATATTTTAATCGAATGTAACAAACAGTGCGTCTGTTTTTTTGGTAGCTGACCACTTCAATTACACTTTATTCTAATTAATGATTAATATTTACAAAGGCAACTTTTGGAAAATCGATTTTTGATATTTCTAAAGAGAATTAATATTATCCAAATTGTCGTCTCTGATCTGGTAGCGTGTAAGGTTGCAACAGCAAATTATCAAGCTTTCAGAAAAGCCGTATGTTCACTTACCATTAAAATAGATAACAGTCAATTACAAGCCAGATACCAATAAAAAAGTTACTTTAGTCTATAAGTTTCTTTAAATAATAGTTATATACATTTTATATATTAAAACTTAATATATTATAATGATATTTTCTGTTTGCAACACTGGTCCTCTGCAACCGGATAATCCACGGTCCGCCATGTTTGACACGGGCGCGCAAGCAAACATGGCCGCCGTCCGCCATTAAGCGTGTTTGTTTAGGTAACGTTACACATTATTACTGTGTTATTTTTTGTTGACCAAACCGTTATATTAGCGAAATGTGTGCAAAAGGCTTTCCGAGGTAAATGAATAAGTAGGGTTACACAATAATTCCAGATTTACTCGGTTAATTAAGTTAATAGTTTGAGAATTAGTTTAAGGAACGTATTTGGACTGCATGACTTTAATAAGATTTAAGTCAATGGCGATTCCATTTTAAGCGTTACAATTAAGCTACGTCCTGAAGGTCATTTGAGTCCATTTTGCAAGTAATTACAATTTTATCTAAATTCTGTCCAATCTGATCGAAAACAGACAGAATTTCACATTTATAATGTTAGTTTACAAGCAGTTTAGGTGCCTGGCAAGTGACAAAATGCTTGTTACCATGATGATCTATGGATCCGAAACCTATAGGCTAACCGTTTAACTTACACCTCGCCTGCGGGATACAAGAGCGCGGAGGTATGACGAAAACGTGGACTCAAGTAGGTTTGGACGGTCAGCTTTTGTATATTACGCTACGGGCGTCTTGCCTCCGCGCACTCGTTTGTCCCGCGCTTAACCCAGCAGGCGAAGTCTGAGTTAAACGGTTAACCTAGCCTAGGTCCTATCGTACTTAATATTATAAATGCGAAAGTTTGTAAGTATGAATGTATGTTTGTTACTGTTTCACGGTGAATCCCCTAAACCGATATCGATTGGGGACATTTATTCCTAATACCCCGGAATAACATATAGGCTATAGAAATCCTGTTAATTCTACAGGAATAGGATAACACTAAAAAGCTCTATCTATCTATTATCACGCGAACGAAGTCGCGGTTAAAAGCTGGTAGTTGATAATATATAACACCACCACCTGACTTGACAATTCCTGACGACGATTACAAGGTTTGGGAGTTCCCATTCCCAGACCTCCCTACCGAACCAGACATCCTTTAGGTCACCTAGGTGACCTGGGCTCACAGCCCGAATACCGACAACCCTTAGGTACCTGACCTCGGCCTACGGCCGGAACATGGGCCAGGCAGACTGCGAGGAAATGCCCGGGCAAAGAGGTACGCCTCGAGGCCCGTACCCCGCCTACCCCCTACCCAGGGAGTAAGCGAGATGACCCTGCTGCAGTTGATAATATGTGTTAAATTTTTGTTACCTATTGTAATTATTTAGTGTGAAATAACATAAGTTTTCTTAAAACTATTGTAAACATTAAAGTTGTCACTTACCTTTTCACACGACTATATAATGTACTAAAGGCAATTCAAGGGAGCCTTTTCAACATAAACCTACATTTTGCTTACATTGCAAGACCGGCCGAATTTAAAATGAGCCTCGAGTAGGGTTGCTATGATTTTTGTTAGACACATTTAGCTAAGATGAAGTGATTTATAATATTTATTAATAAACAGTAAAATTTATTAAACCCTGATCTAGCAAATTATTAGTAGACGTACCTATTTTAAGAAGTTGTGGTAGCCCAGCGGTAACATCGTGTGACTCTTTTGAGGAGGTCACGGGCTCTAACCCGGGCAGACACCAATGAGTTTTTCTGTTAAAAACTTATGTGGCTAATTAATAATTGCAATTTATCACACGCTTTTCGGTGAAGGAAAACGTCGTGAGGAAACCTGCATATCTATAGAGAATTCTGAAGGTATGTGTAACCTACCAATCCGCACTGGAGCAGCGTGGTAGGTCTTAGCTCCAATCCTTCTCTCCAAAAACGCAGAGAAGAGATCTATTCTTAGCAGTGGAATAGTAACAGGCCGCTACTTACTTTTTTTCTGTACCTATTTAACTTATTTGTAATTCGCTGTGTAATATAGACTTTTTTAAATTCAAATTAAAAAATATTCTTTATTCAAGTAGACTGTTTTCAATACTTTTGAATCCTGAAAAGTTTTTTAAGAAGCTATCGTTAATTTGAAAGTTTCTTCCTACCGGGAAAAAACACCAAGAAACTCGGCTAAAAGAAGTACATATATCAACAGAAACTTCAATATTAGTTATAAAGACTGACCCGTTAGCGCAGTGGGTAGTGACCCTGCCTTCGGCTCCGCGGGTCGCGGGTTCGATTCCCGTCGAGGGCCAACATTTTCTATAAATGATTTTGTTGGTCTTTGAGCCTGGGTGTACATCCGTGTTTAAGTATGTTTTTAAAAATAAATATATAAGTATATTCACCAGTTGTCTGTACCATAACACAAGTATTAAGTTACTTACTTTGTCGACGGACGACCGTGTGTGTAAGTGTCCCATATATTTATTTATAAAGTAACATAAAATACATGACTATTATGACTTACTGTTACTTGTAGTTACATAAGATATTTATTATATCAGTCACTTTACAGTAAGACTATGAATTAATCTATTTCAGGAAATGCCTTTTCAGTTATACATACAAAAAAGAGCCCACCCCATTTAGAGTGGGATAAGGACAGAAGAATATAATATTTTAGTACCATTTTAACAACAAGAAATTCCATTTATGTTATTGAAATTAATAGGGTTTTGTAAAATAATACATCGAGACTTATCCACAGTTTTAACGATAAGTATAATACATGGTGTCTCTACACTAACCCAAAGTATGACGTATGATAATCGCTCGCCATTCTCGCTTTATCATCTTCCATATTAAAAACCATTATGACCCCAATCCATTACAACCAAAATCATATCCGGTTTGTAGATTGCTTTGATTAGTCATGTTGCCGGCAATTTATGCTCGAAGACCATCATCATCTTTCTGCACTAATCCCACTCTAAGTGAGGACGGCACAACATGTTACATACATGTTGTCACATGATTTGCCTATGTATTTTACGACCGGCCCCCTGCTTGTACTTGAACTTACCTTCGTCGTATTTTACTACACCTCGGTAAGAAATGAGGGTGGTCTATTCTCAACCGGATACCACGTGGCGGGGCATTTTACCTTAGTCGCCTTTTGAGACACCTCGGTAAGAAAGAGGTGATCTGTTCTATTGTGAGTTAACCATAAAAGGTAGAGACATGCTATCGCGGACTTTTTTGCAGTAATTTGTAGATCTACAATTCTCTAGTACATTCATTTTGTGTATCTCTGCTGGTTTTCGCGGCGCACGCGAATAAAGCTCCCAGCAGGCGAGTTGTTTTTTAAACCGCACGACCTCTTCAACGCAATTTACATAAAACGGTAATGTATTATAAATCGAAGCCCTTCGCATAAATTGCACTATCTTTTAATAAAAACTGTACAACTATCCGTTTAGTAGATTTTGAGAAAGTCGATCACACAGAAACAGACAGCTTTTTTAGACTTTGTTTTATAAGTACAACCGTGCGACCCCTTCAACACAATTTACATAAAAAGGTAATGTATTATTAATCTAAACCTTTCGCAAAAATTGCACTATCTTTAGTAAAACCGTACAAAAATACATTTAGTACGTATACGTTTGAGAAAATCGATCACTTACAGACAGACAACTGTTATGGGCTTTGTTTTATAAGTATAGAGAGAAAAAGTAACGGGTCCCGCTTGCATTTAAAATGGTCCACGTAATCGTACCGTATTATAGTATCGTAACTTATAATTATTCTTTTAACATTTCAACCGGATGCCGCTCCAACTTTATTACTTAGCGAGGCTTTGATCCTGCGATATTCCAATATGAGAATTTTAAATGTGACATTTTTTCGTTGGAGAGATAAATTTATTCGTATTTTCCTACATATCTTCAAGTGCAGTGAAATCAAATATATTCAAAGTTAAACTTCTATTTTAATATATAAGTACTAGTTTTATTTTTTGGTGCATGCCGTGACACCTACATAAGTTGTACATGTTAATTTTTTTTCTATTTTTATTATATGTAAGTTTTATTTGTAGCAAAAACTTTCTGTTCAAATAAATAAATAAACAAACAATTAGTAGATAAAAAAAAATGCTAGCAACTTTATTAACTTCAACTTTAATGATGTTAATTATGTTTTTTTTCGTGTTCCCGAAGGACAAACAGAGATTTTTTAATCCTATTTATCGACTTGATATAAATTAAAATCAAATTCAAATTAAAAATATTCTTTATTCAAGTAATATTGTAAACAAGTGCTTTTGTATCGTCAACTCTACTGTTTGTTCGGAAAGCTGTTCCTACCGCTGTTTTTTCAAAATATAATTCTTATAACTAGTTACATTTAGTCATTGATATCTTATACACAGCAACACAATTACATAAAACGGTAGTATACTATTAACCTAAACCTTCCAAAAATCGTACAAAAATTCGTTCAGTAGATTTTGAGCAAATCGACTACATACAGACAGACAGCTTTTAGGGACTTTGTTTTACAATAAATACAGATAGATATGTCAATGTTATGTTGGAAATAAAACGGCACTAAAATGGCCATATCAAATATCGCTAAATCTAACCGAAGTGTTTGTAATTTCGGTATATCTTGCCAACTCCCATACTCATAAGCCATAAGCAGTAAATGTCATTCGCCTAAGTCACCATGTCTCGTGCAATATGATATTGCTGAATGTATTTTATCGAGACTTAGTAAAGATTGACTTTAAATACCTTTAATTCAAATTCAAATTCAAAATATTCTTTATTCAAATAAACTTGTAAACAAGTGCTTTTGAATCGTCAACTCTACTGCTGGTTCGGAAAGCTGTTCCTACCGAGAAGAGCCAGCAAGAAACTCGGCGGTTGCTCTTTTAAAAATATAATTCTTAATACTATTTACATTATGTCGTTACTGTCTTGTACAGGCTCAAAGAGAGCTATATCCACACATTCTTATCTTCTAAATAATCCTCTTATCTTCTTATCTTCTAACCTACCTTCTTATCTTCTAAATAATTTAATTATGTGCTACGAGTATATTATTTTTCCTGTTCATTAATGGAAAAACTTTATTTTTGACATGTTAGCCCGGTAGATAAGCATAAAAATAATAAAAACATCATCTTCCTGCCCTTATCCCACTCTAAGGGCCTGTTTTACAAGTTACTAATAAAGTGTCGGATAGTTAACCGACAAATAAACTAAGTAGCAGATAAATGTCTCTAAAAAGAGACATTTATTTAAAAAAAATAGATATTTGCTATCAGCAGATAAACAAAATAACACATGATCTACCTAATTTATAGAATTAGGCGTTACTTTGCGGAGATCCATAATAAAAAAGTAATAATAATATTATTTTGCTATAATCCGCGATGAAGTAAAATAGAAAATATATATAATGCTAAATGTAGAGTGGACAATCAGTTATCATACCTGATACATGCAGGATTCGTAAAAAACACATGCACAAACCTCCACCACCGCCACCACAATACACAAGCACTATATACGTTCACTATCACAAACTCAACAATCGAGTCGCCCCGCAACCGAAGCATCATCAGGAAATAGACTCCACGACTAAAAATCGCAAAGCAAAGTTACATGATCTACCTGTTAACTTATTAGGGACTTTAAGTGCTCAATAAGCCTATTAGAAACCTAAGAAACGCAAAATTTTGTGATATGTGTCAGATATGTTCCGAATAAGCTTACTGGCAGTTTATTAGTAACTTGTGAAACAGGCCCTAAGAAGAGTCGGCACAACATGTTTTAAACATAACCAGGTTACGTATTTTACTAGCAGCCGCCTGCCTGACGTCAACTTACCTTAGTCGTATTTTACGATACCTCAGAAAAAAATGAGTGTGGTCTATTCTACTCAGCCGGATACAACACGGTGGGCCAACTTAACTTAGTCGCCTTTTACGACACCTCGTTATGTGGACATAAAGTAAAAATATAGCGCGTAAAAATATTAAAACGTTCCATACAAAATATCGCGAAAGAATTTCTCATTTCAAAATATTCATAGATTCGCACAACACCGGGGGCGAGCTAGTTTCCGATATAAAACACAGTATAAATTGTTTTCAATAGAGCTATAAAAATGGATGAGATTAATAAGGGCATTGTAATGGTAACTGTGGCCATGGCTGGAATACAAATAAGGGCTGCGAACAAATCGATATCTTCCTTCTCTTCAGTCGTTCACTCTTGACAGAGTGGTCGTTGTTGAAGATGCTTTGCATCCGTTATTGTAGCTATTGCGATGCTTCTCCATCTGTCGCGATCTTTAGCGTCTCTCGCACATTGAACTACGGATTTTTGGATTATTGATCGTATCAGGTCCGTCCAACGCGTGGGTGGTCGACCGCGTGACCCCTTGCCTTCAACTTGCCCCTGGACAACGAGTATTTCCATAGAATGTTCGTTTCGAACGATATAACCAAAGTATTTGAGGATTCTCATCTGCACCGTCGCAGATAATTTTATTTTAATTTTGAGATCTTCTAATATCGAGGTGTTTGTCCGAAACGCTGTCCAAGGTATTCGCAATAGTCGCCGCCAGCACCACATATCTTCCTACTAATATTATTAATGCGAAAGTTTGTGAGTGTAGATGTATGTTTGTTCCTCTTTCACGTCAAATCCGCTGAATATCGATGTAATTTGGCACAGTTATTTCTTATTAACAGTTATTCTATTAATAAATGAATAGAACTACATACGTAACTTATATACCTACTTACGTTATACTATATTTACATATAAACAAATTTGTCTTCTACCTAAATATTATTTGAATTTTAATTAATAAGTAGAATAATTAGTACGAAAATATAGAATTGTTTTTCCGAAAGGTTTGGATTAACAGTACATTACGATTTTAAATTTTAACCGATGGACGTCTACAGCTGGACATAGGTCTCTTTAAGGGATCTCCATATACCACAATTTTGTGCTGCTTGGAACCATCGGCTTCCCGCGACCTTCTTGAGTTCGTCAGTCCACCTCGTTGGGTGTCTCACAATAACTACTTTCGAGGGATTTCAAGGCGGGGAACCCTCTTGCACAGCTTTATAATAAAGTTTCATAAATATTTAACTTTTATGAATGCCTTGAAAATTGTATTATTGAAATTTCATTTATGAAGAACGTCGCTGCATAAAGCCTGAATTACGTGGATGTTATTACACAAAACGATATTGGCGAGGATCGCGGACCCCTGATGGAATTCATCAATTTCCAATTAACCCGCGCTCGTTGCACCATTTGTTTGAATACACTTTCATTCCGACTATACGAAAAGTGTTGAATTTCATTGCCGATAAATTGTCTTTATTTGTACATCATTCTACTGCTATTATCCCACTCTAAGTCGGGTCGGCACAACATTTTATAAACATGTCACATGATTTGGCTACTTATTTTACGACCGACCGCCTGCCTGACGTTAATTTACCTTAGTCGTTTTACGACACCTCGGTAAGAAAGAGTGTGGTCTATTCTATACAGCCGGATACCTTACAGTGGGTCAACTTAAGACAACAACTCGCCTTCTACGACACCTAAGTTAGAAATGAGGTTGGTCTTTTCTACTCAGCCGGAGACCACACGACAAGTACAACTGAACTAAATAGATATAGTATAGGTAATTGTAACAGAGGAATTATCAGGAGATAGAGATCTCGATGACAGAATAGCACGCATGACAGCGACGCATCGCCCAATCAAGCTTGAATGATGAGTCAAATTCTATAAATTGTTATTAATTAGCTTTTAAAACTGTCGGTACCTTAGCAGTTAACTGTTCACCGAACTGAGGTGATCAGTCAGTCCGGACTACAGTCGTTATCGTTAATTCGCTGGAGAAACAGACGGTCGCTGATGATCGCTGAGTATTTGTCTCCGTAATGGCGGCATTAGTTTCGTGTTAGGGTGCGACTGATTGTTCAAATAAATTATCTTTTATTTTCTTTTCCTTTGAAGTGTTTTTGTGTGCATTAGCTTCTTTATGAGATTCACATTTTTAAGATTCATTCAATTGAAATTGAAATGAAAAGGTAACGGCCTGGTACTATCCACTACACATAGAACTAATTTACTAAAGTTGAGCTCGGAACTTATTTCAATGCCCAGAAGCTCTGTACCTTCGACAATCAGTACGGATATATTTCGGAAATTGGGAGTTCTGGTGAAAGAAGTCCGTTTGGCGGTGAACAGACACTCTTTGGCAGCATTCTCCATTCCTTTACTGAAAAGCGTATGATAAATTGCAATTATCAATTGGGTACATAAGTTATAATGTAAAAACTTATTGGTGGAGTTTGAATCCGTGACACCATGGTGAAAGTCACATAGCCTTTGGGCTATCAGAGCTTTTATGCATAACATTTATGATTTGTATTTGTATTAGATATTTGAAATAATGAATTCAAGTCTACCATTATCTATTTGAAAATATCAATTTTCTCTAAAGTAGTACGAACTAAACAAATATTTCTTCAATTTTGCTTGATGAGAAACATTCCACAAAAGATGCATTTGAAGCATGAAATTTTATTAGACATGAATAATATTAAATTATGTTTCGTTTGGAAGCACTCAAGTTATAAATATTAAAACACAGACTCAGAAAAGAAGGTTCATTTATCTAGTGAAGGTTTCAAGTTTGTAAGTCAAAGTAGGTACCACTAAAAAATATTAGATGTAGAATAGAAAAATGTAACAAAAATTATGACAATATTATTTTACATCTATATCTATACTTATTACAAAACAAAGTCCTTAAAAAGCTGTCTGTCTATATGCGATCGATTTTCTCAAAATCTACTGCACGGTTTTTGAACGGTTTTCACTGCAAGATAGTGTGATATTTCCAAAAGTCTTAGATTTTTTAGAGAGCACAGTACAATGTTATGTAAATTGAGTCATAGAGGTCGCGCGATTGTAAAAAAACTTGGCTGCTTTAGTTGCGTACGTTACGTAAACCAGTAGAGATGTGCCAGACAATTGTAGATCTACATAAATTCTACAAAAAAAGTCTGCAACGGCATGTCTCTATCGCTTGTGGTTAACTTACAATAGCTACTTTTATTGTTCAAAATTTCCATTAAATATACAGATTTTCAAGCGAGCGAAGCCACAAGTCAGGAAAGTGCGAAAAAAGAGATACAGAAATTGCCGATGATATGACGTCGCGTAGTAGGTCGATGTCTTTCAAATTTTTCTTTATTCAAATAAACTTGTCAACAAGTACTTTTGAATCGTCAATTCTAGTGTGGATTCGGAATGCTGTTCCTACCGAGAAGAGCCACCAAGAAACTCGGCGGTTGCCATTTTTAAAATAATACTTATACCTAGTTACATTAAGTCATTACTATCTTGTACAGGGGCGGATAGTAGCTATATCCACGCATTCACGCATTATCATCTAAATTATCCTCAACAGTATAGTAGGCTTTTTGTATCCTAAAGGGAGGCTCCTTTAACAATGGTTTTAAAATGGCAAAGCTATAATTAATTTCGGAATTTTATTACAGAATCTTATACCCAAACCCATAAACGACTGACGTACCTTCAAAGAGGAAGACTATGCCCTGCAGTGGTCTAGTGTCAAGCCGTTACTTTATAATGTTGTAATACCATAAGTCCATTATTCATCATGAATTCTTATCAGGTGAAGTTTTGGATATTTAATGTTGCTCGTAAAATCAAAGAACGTCTGACTCGTCTCTTGAATATTTTATGCGTTGATACATAAACACAGCCGTTTTCAACAAGCTTTCAGCATCAAGTTCAATACAATTTATGTTTTGTACTTATGTTACGTTGAAACTTTTTATTTAGGTATCTATATTATATAAGTACCTACATACATTTATTCTTCGGATGTGGCAATTTGACGTCGAACTAATTACGCCGGGGCTACATTCGCGCCCGAAGATTTGTGACGCGTTGGCGCGTTGGCGACACACGATGTTCTTAAAAAAATAACTTTTGCGGTCCCTTTTTCTCGTACGGTATACCGGGCTAAATCACTAATACCTCGAACACTATCTGCCCTGAATGAACTGTTAACGGAGTGGCCTAACTGCGACATATTTGCAGACCAATGGAAAAGGATAGTGTATTGTTGCCTACATTTCAGTGAGCGTTATAACTCCACCATGTTACTAGGTTAAGTAATTATTTTCAATAGTTGTTTGTATTCTATATCCTGTCTTGTATATTGTTTTTTATTTTTTATGCATGATTTTTAATGTCAATTAGTGTAATTGGTTACCGTTCTAATTAATTCAAATAAATAAATACAATAGCGGGCGAAGATTCGGAAAGCGGCCTACGGCGAATTTTCGTCGCTGAGTTTTCTGTCTGTCGTCCCACTTCAAAGTCTGGACGACAATGAAGTGTCGTAAGTGTGGCCACTCAAGCGAATGTTGTCTCGACAAATCTTTTTGATGCTCGCCAGTTTACTGACAGTGGCCCGATGCTACATCGTCTGCGCCCGAATACATCGCGTTGTAACGATGTACCCGGCCACATACATTAAAATTAACAGAAAATGGTCTTTGACTATTTCCAATTTTGTATACATATGATTGTGTTACATACAATTTTTTTTGTCAAAACATTCATAACAGCAAATATATTTTTTCCATAAATCAACTTTATAGAACTTCTCGACACGTGACACCTTAGAGTGTAGATTATTTTCAAGTCAAAGTAAAATTTAGTATTGTGAACGTTCTAAAGCTAAATTGTCGCAAAGAAACTCTACAATTTTCTCCCCGACATTTCTTAAATTAGGCATTATATTAAATTTTCATTTCCAATATTCTACATTACAGTTTGTTGTGGAAGCTTTTAAATGCCTTGAGTTATTATAAAATACTTTCTCCGTATTAAAGAAGAGTACATGCAATTGAGATGAGAATGTTAAGGTGGATGTGTGGTGTGACAAACAATAATTTTATACTCCTATTTGAGAAATCTTAATTATAATAACTAGTAACTAAATTAATAATAAAATCATTTTGCTTTAATCTGCGGTAAACGCGCGCCTGTCGTCGGAGCAGATCGGATTTATATAAAGATATAGCAAAATAATTTTATGGTCATTTTTGTATTATGCATCTCAGCAAAATAACGGCTAATTCTCTAAATTATATAATAACTAAATTTCTGGATTTAAAAAAAGTTAGAGGACATGTTTAATGACATGATACTGTAACTAGGTCGGGCAGCGAAGGCGAAATAAAGCTAACAAACGTTTAGTAGCAGACGAAGTTATGTCTAAAGTTTCCAAATTGAGTTGAAAGTTAAAAGCGATGCAATAGTTAGCCGCTGTGCCAAGATTGAGTTTGCTAGAGTGCTTGAGTGGCTCTTTAGTGTCATCACGCAGCACTTTGAATTGCATTATATCATTTAAAATATTAATATCAATAAAATAAACAATCAATATCCTTTTTTTCACAAAATTAAAGTATATCTTAACACATTGTACGCGGAACACGTCTAAAGTAAAGTAACGGCCTGTTACTATCCCACTCCTGGACATAATCCTCCTATCTCCGTTTTTAAAGAGAATGATTAGAGCTAAGACCTACCACGCTGTTCCAATGCGGATTGGTAGGTGACATATATCCCTAGAATTCTTTAGATATACAGGTTTTCTCACGATGTTTTCCTTCACCGAAAAGCTTGTGATAAATTGCAATTGTCAATTAAACACATAAGTTTTATCAGAAAAACTCATTTGGTCCTGCCCGTGGTTTGAATCCCAGACCCCTTTGAAAGAGTCATAAGGTCTCACTGATGTCTATCTCAGCTTGTGATAGCCCAGTGTGCGGAACAAGTACCAGTAAGTTTTTTCTGATGATTGATACTTGAGCGCGAGTCACGTACTAGTACGTTTTCTGACGATAGATGCTTTAGCGCGGGACACGTACTTGTACAGTTACTGACGACAGATACTGTAGCGCGTGACACGTACTAGTACGTTTTCTGTCGATAGACACTTGAGCGCGTGACATGTACTAGTCCGTTTTCTGACGATAGATGCTTTAGCGCGGGACACGTACTTGTACAGTTACTGACGACAGATACTGGAGCGCGTGACACGTACTAGTACGTTTTCTGTCGATAGACACTTGAGCGCGTGACACGTACTAGTCCGTTTTCTGACGATAGATGCTTTAGCGCGGGACACGTACTTGTACAGTTACTGACGACAGATACTGTAGCGCGTGACACGTACTAGTACGTTTTCTCACGATAGATACTTTAGCGCGGTACATGTACTTGTACGTTTTCTGACGATAGATGCTTTAGCGCGGGACACGTACTTGGACGTTTACTGACGACAGATACTGGAGCGCGGGCCACGTACTAGTACGTTTCCTGACGATAGATGCTTTAGCGCGGGACACGTACTTGGACGTTTACTGACGACAGATACTGGAGTGCAGGCCACGTATTAGTACGTTTTCTGACGATAGATGCTTTAGCGCGGGACACGTACTTGTACGTTTACTGACGATAGATAATTGAGTGCGTGACACGTACAAGTACGTTTTCTGACAATTATACCTGGGAGTAGTACACTTACTAATATGTTTTCTGACAATTGGTAATTACGTTCACAATATTGGCAATGAAAACATAATAAGAAAAATATCTCTAAAAGTCACGCATTGCTCTTCTCATCACAGCTTTCTTAGGATTTATTTAACTAAGATCAATATATAGAAACGCATTTCTTCCATTAAATACTAAGAGACCAATAGGCTACCTAATAAACTTTTCTATTTGTATTCAGTAGAAGTTTGCCTCAGGGCGCGATCGTGTCAAAGCCATCATAAAGCTATTATTAATGTCATCCATTTTTATGAGTCCCCCTACAACAAATTATACAGGCTTTAATATTTGTAAGTGGCTCGCGCCTTAGATTTGTCGGAATCTATGAATTTTTATTAAAACATTGTCCATAAATATTTCACAAAGTTAATGCTTTATTTCTGCGCTTTTTGAGAATGTGAAAGCTTTCGCTTCGCTATAATGTTAGTCGTCAAAAAGAGTAAAATGTTAGTAAACAAAATATGTAAATAATATGTGAATTCGCTATGTAAAATGTAGTGATGAAAATTTAAAATGTTTTTTACTAGCTTCTTCATATGGTTTTGTCTACGCAGCTTTTAGTACCACGCTAAAGAGGGACCCCGTAAAATTTAGTCCTTCAATTTTATCAATACACGAAATTTACACCGATATTTTACCATTTTTTTAAGTAATGCAATGAATGTAAGTACATACTAGATTTAATAATGCCGGATACGATATATCCGGTTAAGTTGAATGGACCACCCTCATTTCTGACCGAGGTGTCGTAAAATACGACTAAGATAAGTTAACCCGCCGTGTTGTATTCGGCTGAGTAGAATTAACAACCCTGATTTCTCACCGAGGTGTCGTAAAATGCAACTAAGGTAAGTTAACCCGCCGTATTGTAACCGGCTGAGTAGAATAGACTAACCTCATTTCTCACCGAGATGTCGTAAAATGGGACTAAGGTAAATTGACCTACCTTGTAGTATCCGGGTGACAAGAATTTATTATTTTAAGACAATTTTGCTTTTGGCGTAAATTGAGTACTTACTTTGTACTTAATTGGGTACTTACTGTACTTATTAAATAAATAAATAAATAATAATAATAATAATAATACGTACGTATGCATATCGTCCTATTCGGAGGGTGGGGTCGCGTTTCCTATGCTTTTACATGGGACATGTGGCTTTATTCTTCGGGTGGGGCGTTGTGCTTACAAAAACTTACGTGGCTAAACAAATTAGGTGACCCATTTAAATGGAGACTAGAAGTAAACGTAAACGTATAGGGCCGCTACCCGGGGGTGATCGCCGGGGCACACCTGGAGCTGACGCTGGGTGTTACAGCATGCGATCCGTCAGTGGTGCGAAGTTGAACAGGCGGGCTTCCACCATTCAAGATGCTACAGCCGATGAAACACAAGCATTTAGTAGCGAAGGTCCATTATCGGAACCATACAGTCCTAGCACAGTTTCTTATACACCTTCTATACCTTCTTCCCCTTCTTCTTACCTAAATAGAAACACGCCAACCTTGGATGTTACACAGGTGGCTAGCAGCTTTTTGCCTGCGTCCACCAAGGCTGGGAAACCTAGAGTGCGCATGACCTGGAGTGATGACGTAAACAAATTTATTATGCGTACCTACTATTACATAACAAAATTAGAAACTGACATGACTGCATACCGTAAACAATTACACGAACTTTTCTCACAAAAATATCCTGAAGTTAATGTTACTGAGCAAAGAGTTTCTGATCAAAGAAGGATAATTATAAAAAATAAAAGACTATCGCAAGATATATTAAACCAGTTGAAAGAAGAAGTGCGTATACAGATACAACAAGAACAAACATGTAACACCGTCAATCCTATTACACAAACAGAACCACCAATTGATCAAAGTTTACAAGTGCAATCACAACTCCAACGTAACACACACTCGCAGTTGTCACTTATCAACTCACAGGGTACTCAAACATTGAATACTTACACACAAACTGATTCTTTAACCTTAATGCTGGAAAATGATATTGAAATCTTACCGGAAAGTAATACAATAACTGAAACACGGTCACAAGAATTGCATGACAAGTTAAGAGCAGTTATTTTATTATATTCAGGTGTAAACCCAGCATCGAGACCCAGGTTACCCAAATTAAAATATAGCCCTGAATTATCCCAACTAATATGTATTTTTAATAATAACATACTAAAACAATTTATAACTGAGGATATTCAACTAATAGATATTCACACTCTTATCTATTGCACAGCCCTAGTAATATCGGAAGAGTTAAATTATAAAATTATAGATCGTGATAGAATCCCAACACGAAATAATAAAAGGAAACAGCCATGGCAAAAAAGAATTGAAAAGGATATAGCGATGCTTAGGGCAGACATAGGTAGACTCACCCAATACATTAACAACAATAGATCAAGCAGACTTGTTAAAAAAGTTGAGAGAATATTAAAGAGTAGAAATATACACACAAGACATGAAACTGAAAATAAAAAACCTGAAGAGTTTCTGGACACTCTCAAACAAAAACTGGCACTTAAGACTCATAGACTTAAAAGATATTTGAAAGCGCAACGACGAAAAGATGACAATATTTTATTTATAACAAACGAGAAACAATTTTATAGGAATTTACATAAACATAATAATAATAGTACCGAAAACAATTTCGACGAACAAGTTCCAACAAAAGAGGAATTAGAAATATTCTGGTCGAATATATGGGAAAAACCAGTACAACACAATGACAATGCAGCCTGGATATCGGAAGAAAAATTAAAATGGAGCACAATACAAGAAATGGAGTTTGGCGACGTATCAGAATTAGAAATAACAAGTATAACAAATAAACTACATAATTGGAAATCAGCTGGTATAGACAAGATTCATAATTTTTGGTATAAAAAATTAAGCTCACTACACAAAATTATAGCAAAAAATCTCACAGACATTATTTTAGGTAAACAAAATGTACCAGATTTTATTACTACAGGAATAACCTACATGATACCAAAAACAAAACATTCATCTTTACCTTCGGAATATAGACCAATTACCTGTTTACCTACTATTTACAAGATACTGACATCAGCCATCACAAAAAAAATTAATATACATGTCGAAAGAAATAATATTTTAGCAGAGGAACAAAAGGGTTGTAGACAGGGTCACATGGGATGCAAGGAACAATTAATTATAGACTCTACTATTCACAAACACGCCAGCACAAAGAATAGGAACCTACACTGCACCTATATAGATTACAGAAAAGCATTTGATAGCATCCCACATTCCTGGTTAATAGAAATATTAAAAATTTACAAAATTAATTCAAAAATAGTAAGCTTTCTTAGTTATATCATGACCCAGTGGAAAACAACATTGCAGTTAAATAGTAATCATGACACTGTTTTAAGTCGAGATATATTTATAAAAAAAGGTATATACCAAGGCGATTCTTTAAGCCCCTTATGGTTCTGTCTCGCCCTTAACCCACTCTCTAATCTATTACACAAATGCCAGGTTGGATATCCCTTATTAAACTCTGAACAGGAAACAAAAATAATCTCACATCTTATTTACATGGATGACATTAAATTATATACTAAAACAGAAAAAGAAATGAAAATGCTTTTACAAACTACAACACAATTTAGTAATGACATCAATATGGAATTTGGACTAGATAAATGCAAAACATTACATATAGTTAAGGGTAAAATTCGACCTGGTGATTATACTATCAATTCTACCGACAGTATCACAGCTTTAGAGTCTAATGATCTGTATAAGTACTTAGGTTATAATCAGCTTACAGGATTAGATCACACGGTACTTAAACAGAACTTAGCTATAGAATATAAAAAAAGGATAAATAGGTTATGCAATTCTCAACTCTCTGGAAAAAATCTGATTAAATCTCTTAACACCTACGCCATACCCATACTAACGTACTCATTTGGTATACTAAAGTGGTCAAAAACTGACATTGAAAAAATCGAAAGAACTACACGTACGACGCTTACAAAGCACAACAACTTGCACCCTAAATCCGCAATAGAAAGAATTACCATTAAAAGACAAAATGGAGGTAGGGGTTTAATAGACATAAACCAGCTTTGGCAAAAACAAATTACTAAATTACAATCATACTTTCACACGAAATCATTTACAAGTGGTATACACAGTGCAATAGTTCATAATGATAACACGCCATTAAACTTTAGTACACACACAAGCACACATAGCTTCGCAAATAGTGACACAGAAAAGCAAAAAATAGAGAGTTGGAAAAAGAAAGCACTACACGGACGACACCCACATGATTTAGAACAAACACACATAGACACAAAAGCATCTAATAAATGGTTGCAAATAGGAAACCTATTCCCCGAAACCGAAGGTTTTTTAATGGCGATACAAGACCAAGTAATTAATACAAAAAACTATAGAAAATACATTATTAAAGATCCTATGGCGAAAAATGATAAATGTCGTAAATGTCACACCCAATCAGAGACCATTCAGCATATAACAGGGGCATGTACGGCTCTCACACAATCAGATTACACACACAGGCACAATCAGGTAGCTAACATTATACATCAAAAACTTGCACTGAAACATAATCTTATACAAAACAAACATATTCCTTATTATAAATACACACCTCAAACCATACTAGAGAACTCATCGTATAAACTATATTACGACCGAGCCATACTCACAGACAGAACGATACATTGCAATAGACCAGACATAACGTTACGAGATAAATTAAATAAAATTACCTACCTCATTGATATTGCTATTCCCAACACGCATAATTTACAAAAAACTACTGCTGATAAAATTAATAAATATTCAGAACTAAGAGAGGAAATATTAAGAATATGGAAACAGGACAAAGTTTTTATCGTACCTATTGTGCTTTCTACCACAGGTGTTATACCCCATCATCTACATCACAGTTTAAAATTATTAGATCTTAAGAACTCAATTTATATCACCCTACAAAAGGCAGCAATTCTTAACACCTGCAGGATTGTGAGAAAATTCATGCAAATCAATGACAACGAAAACACATAGATAATCCAACAAAGTATTTAATTAAAAACTACACACCACACACCTTATTTACTTGGCGACAGCCCGTAAATGAGGTTAAACCAGCCTTAAAAAAGCTGAGAATAAAAAAATTTAAAAATAAATAATAAATATAATAAATATATGGGACACTTACACACACGGTCGTCCAAAGTAAGTAACTTAATACTTGTGTTATGGTAGACAGACAACTGGTGAATATATACTTATATATTTTTAAATACATACTTAAATACAAATATACACCCAGGCTCAAGGACCAACAAATTCATTTAAAGAAAATGTTGGCCCTCGGCGGGAATCAAACCCGTGACCCGTGGAGCTGAAGGCAGGGTCACTACCCACTGCTCCAACGAGCCAGTCAAAATAAAGTCAAAATAAATAAATAAGTCATGTGGTATCCGGCTGAATAGAATAAACCACTATCATTTCTTTCCGAGGTGTCGTAAAAGGCGACTAAAGTAAGTTGATCCACCGTGTGTATCCGGTTAAGTAGAATAGACTACCCTCTTTTTTACCAATATGTCGTAAAAATACGACTAAGGTAAGTTAATATCAGGCTGGCGGCTTAAAAACCTAGCCAAATCATTTAACAAAAATTTTGCGAGACGTTCGGTAACAAATCCTGCATGGGTAATGTGTATGATTTTTGCTTCCTACACTTAACATCATTCTTGTGCCCTTACCCCGCTAATTTGTAAAAACCAACAATTTGTTTATAGAAAATGTTTGCCATCGACGAGAATTGAACTCGCAACCCCTGGAGCTGTAGAAAGACCATCTGCCCCAACAAACCAGTCATAAAGCGAGTGAAGTCGCATTACAATTAGTGAAACAATAAAATGGAAGAACAAAGAAATAACTGACAAAACTATTAAGTGTTACAGCCGACAACGTATTATCTCACACATCCACCACTCAAATAAAAGCGAACCCTTATTCCTATGATATTGGTCTCTCGCAGCGCGCTACTGGAATTTCTATTAGCCTCACAACATAGCGTTTTGCTTTACGCTGTAATGTGCCGTACACGAAATGAAATATTATGGCTGCAATAAAAATAAACGATACAGATGGAATTGTTACACTTGTGTACGTTTAGTATCAATTGCACAGATTATTATGTTTATGGTAAACTAGCAATCGAAAGCGGCTCCGCCCGCATGAAAAGATTAAAACCGTAATATAGTATTTTGATAACCATAAAAATGGTTAAAGTTGGTTAACCTTAAAAGCTAGACATATGCTGTCGCGGAATTTTATTTGGAACTTTTAGAGGGGAACAATTTTGTAGTACATGATTTTTAAATAACTATTAAAGTTCACCGTTTCAGCGTACGCAAGGAATGCTTTAAATTTTTCCGTTTTCATTTTATTTAATTTATGTTTTATTGCTGCTCCTCTCCTATTCATCTTAACGTGATGTTATATGAACTATAGTCTTCCTCTATAAATGGATAGTTTTACCCTTCAAGAATTTTTGAAATCGGTCCGGTAGGTTCTGAGCGTTTAAACAATTAAACAAACAAATTCTTCAGCTTTATATATTAGTATAGATTTATTTTTAAGTAATACTAGAAATACATCAATCCTAGATATTTCTGTGGCAAATCGTAAGTGCCTACAGCCGCATGCCATTATGCAAATTTATAGACGCACATAAAAAAAATTTAGGGTCCAAACACGTTTCTAGTTTGTAATGCCGAGCGATGTCAGTACATACGCGGGGATACATAAAAATGAGGTGAACCCCAAAAATCTATACGGCACACATATGCCCAATGGAAAGCAGTATATTTTTCGCTGACCAGACCCCGCAAAAGCATATCATTTTCATATGTTTACATAACAAATTTATGACGCCGACCTAAATCAACATCGTCCCTTTGAATAAGTTTTTTCGGCCCCACGTTTTGGTTAAGCCGTAGAAATGACAAAGTTCCTTCTGTGCTTCGTAGAAATATGTGCCATCAAATTCAAATTTTCAAATTCAAAATATTCTTTATTCAAATAAACTTGTAAACAAGTGCTTTTGAATCGTCAACTCCACCGCTGGTTCGGAAAGCTGTTCCTACCGAGAAGAGCCAGCAAGAAACTCGGCGGTTGCTCTTTTAAAAATATAATTCTTAATACTATTTACATTAAGTCGTTACTGTCTTGTACAGGTTCAGAGAGAGCCATATCCACTCATTCTTATCTTCTAAATAATTTTCAAGAGTATAGTAGGCTTTCTGTATCAGCCTATTTTTAACAGAGTTTTTAAACTGCTGCAATGGCAAAGCTGATCATCATTCTTCATTCTTCTCTCCCGCTCAGCATCATTCTTCATTCTTCTCTCCCGCTCTTCATTCTTATCCCAGTCTAAGCGGGGTCGGCACAACAAGTTATGAAGATGTCACATGATTTGGCTTAGTATGTTACGACCGGCAGTCTGCCTGACATCATGAGGTCCACATCAACATGACTAACTTAACTTAGTGGTCTATTCTACTCAGCCGTATGCCACACGGCGGGTCGACTTACCTTAGTCGCCTTTTACGACACCTCAGTAAGAAATGAGGGTGGTCTATTCTACTAAGCCAGATACCACACGGCTTAATAATACTGACAATCGTGTGGAGACATGATCTTGCCGATTATAGTGATATATGTAAGCATGTTGTCACATGATTTAGCTTGGTGTTTTATGACCACCTGCCTGCTTGACCTTAGTCGCCTTTTGGGACACCCCGGAAAGAAATGAAGGTCTCTATCTGAATGAATCTATACTACCCAGTCGGATACCACACGGCGAGTCAACTTACCTTAGTTGCCTTTTGCGACACCTTGGTAAGAAGGTGGAAGGTAATGAGGGTGGTTCTGTACTCAACCGGATACCACACGGTGGGTTAACTCACCTTAGTCGCCTTTTGCAACACCTCGGTAAGAAAGAGGGTGTTCTATTCTAAACAACTGGATACCACACGGTCAAATTATCTTAGTCGCCTTTTACGATAACTTGGTAAGAAATGAGGATGGTCTATTCTACTCAGCCGGGTACCACACGGTACCAAGAGTTAACTCTTCACATAATTATTTAGTTTCTGTTGAATATTCGCTGCAAACGGATTAATTTCAAACACGAATCAATTTACTACAAATAGCATAGCATCATAACAAATAAATTTAGGTATGTTTCCTTTCGTCCTACGAGTACGTAGAATTATCATCAAACTTTTACCCATATCCCACTCTAAGTGGGGTCAGCACAATATGTCTTCTTCTTCCATTCTCCTCTATCATTCGTCAACTCTGGTGCCACTCCTTTAACATGCATATCATTTTTCACACAATCCATCCATCTTTTTTTCGGCCTCCCTCTAGCCAAACATCCATCCACATTCATAATTAAAACTCTTTTGGTCACATGATTTTCATCCCTCCTCTTTACAAGACCATACCAACTTAGTCTCGCACTTCTCATATTTTCTGTAATGGGCGTAACTTTATATATAAAAGAATGTTGGTCTTAGGTACACTATTTATAACTCAAGAACGGATGAACCAATTCGGCTGAAAATTGGTGTAGAGGTTGCTTAGGATCAGGAGACGGACATAGGATACTTTTTATCCCGTTCGACCGCATTTATTTTATCCCGTCAAGTCACTATAAAACGTGGCATAACAAAAACATAAATGACAGCTATACGTAATTTTGTCTTTGGATAAGTATGGTAAAAATATGACAATTATCAAAATAGTAGTAGCTATAAACGTTACTACATAGTATAAAACAAAGTCACTTTCTCTATCTGTCCTTATATATCTATGTTTGCTTAAATCTTTAAAACTACGCAAAAGATTTTGATGCGGTTTTTTTTTAAGTATATAGAGTGATTGAAGAGGAAGGTTTATATGTATAATAAAATTCAATATGGAGTAGCGAAATACAGTGATTATCACTGAGTGACATAGGCTATATACTTTGTACCCGTGCGAAGCTGGGGCGGGACTCCTAGTATTATATAAAAAAAATCATGCATGCATGTATTAAGTTAGTATTTATCAAAAAAAATGTATACTTAAATTAAAGTACATATATTCAAACGCAAGCCCATTATTTTCGCGAAATGATTTTTAACGGAAAGCTTGTGCGGTTTTTTTCCTGGTTATTATTTCTTTCCCAGATCTTCGCCACGTTTCTGTCATAGAAATTTCGCTCGAGGTCGCTACCTCGAAAAATAAATCATTTGAAGTAATCTGATTTAAGAAATAGGCCATAGCTTACGTAGCATGTACCGTATGTAATAGACCAAAAAGATTGTACTGATTTATTGCAAATGCTATCTATTGTAAAAGCAAAAGACGCCGCGAGGCCCAAAACTAACACTAGAAAAGTAATAATAAAATTATTTTGCTATAATCCGCGATTAAATAAAATAGAAAAATTTATATAATGCTAAATGTAGAGTGGACAATCCGTTTTCATACCTGATACATGCAGGATTCGTAAAAACACAAGCACAAACCTCCACCACCGCCAGCACAATACACAAGCACTACATACGTTCACTATCACAAACTCAACAATCGTTTCGCCCCGCAACCGAAGCATCATCAGGAGATGGACTCCACGACCAAAATCGCAAAGCGAAGCAATACCCAAATAAGCTTAGTTATATACTAAACGGTTCAACCCCACCAATAAAATGGCTGGGATGGAAATATCTGAGGTTATAAATAAATATATACAGGTTCTTTACACGAGAATAAAACTAATGTGGTAAAACAAACTAAACACTAGTTCAATTTAACCTCCTGAACAAAACTTCCTCAGACATGTTATAACACGATATAGACATGTGGGCGTTAAATAATCGTACACGTCTAGCTTTATCAGCTAGACTCCTAGCGAGGTCACGATCCAGCAGCGTATCAGTATAATAACCGTTCCAGTTAAATTATACAGCAAGACTCTCGCAAGCCCGGCTATTTTAAAGACAATTGTCAAGCCCTTCCTTTGCCCTGATTCACTAAACTGATATTTCATCATATTGGCACTAGACGATTTCTAGTATAAATATCAAGGCAATAGCATTCGTAAAAATAAAAACAATTCATACACAAGTGTTTTGGAGAAGTGGCAAATAAAATAAATGCAGTATAAAACGTCCAATCCCCAGTGTCTAGAAACAAATAACTTGCGAAGGAACACGTGGGCGAAACTAAATTCGCAACATCTGACACCGGGAAAGCCTTAGCATACGTATAAAACCACTAGATGCGTTATTTTTTTAGGATTTAGTTTATAAAATACAAATTGACTGGCTCGTTGGCGCAGTTGGCAGTAAACCTGCCTTCAGCTCCTTGGGTCGCGGGTTCGATTCCCGCCGAGGGCCAACATTTTCTATCAAAAATTTGTTGGTTCCTGCGAGCCTGGGTGTATATATGTATTTAAAATTATATAAGTATATATTTACCAGTTGTCAAGTATTAAGTTACTTACTTTGGAGACGGTTGACCGTGTGTGTAAGTGTCTCATATACTTATTACTAATTTATTTATTAAAATACAATCATCATTTTCCTGCCCTTGTCCTACTCTAAGTGGTGTCGGCAAAATATGTTATAAACATGCCACATAAATTGGATAAGTATTACCAAGTCGTCGTTAAAGGCGACTAAGTTGACGTCAGGCAGGCGGCAGATCTTAAAAACTAGCCAAATAACGTAGCAATGTATTTAAAACATGATGTGCCAGCCCCACTTAGAGTGGGATAAGGGCAGAACAATGATAATATGATGATATTTGATACCTATTTTATTTTTATTTTATTTATGATAACTTTATTGTATACACTGCTAATTTAGACAATGTTTTGTTAAAACTAAATAAAAACAAAGGGCCTCTTCCAGGCAACCATAATATTAAGTATATTAAAACAAAAAAATAATTTAAATCAATATGGTAACAAAATTTAAAATTTCAATTTAAATGGATTTTAAATTTAAATCATTAATTTAAATCAAATCAGTATTATTTGCACTTGCAAATAATACTGAATAAATAGTAGTAAATACATATACGAAATATAAAATAAAATAAATAAAGAATATATCAATACTTCAATTTATTTTTATAATTTCTACATATATACAAAACATACAAGAATACATATAACATGTACACCTATGTTAAAATTTAAAAAAAATATATGTAATATTGAATACAAAAAATCTGAAATTTGTTTCTTGATCCCACACGCTAATGTCATTATCGGCAATTTTCATAACGCTAAGCTACTAATAGCCCTTATATAAAAAAAATGATTATGTCAGCTTACCAAAATATTTGCGAAGAATGCTTAATAAAAATTCATGAATTCCGACGAGCTTAAGACCCCGGCCACTTTCCAATATTAAACTTTGTGTAAATTGTTTCGGACGGGGTCATAAAAATGTATGAGATTTATAATGGTGTTATGATAGGCCCGACACGAATCCTGACACCCTGAGGGGCAACAGGAATCAAAAGTTTTTACTTTGACTATAGCTCGAATTTAGTTATGTCTTACACCGCGTTTCCCAACCTGTGGTCCGCGGACCCCTGGGGTTCCGCGAGTATATGTATGGAGGTCCGCGGTGACATCTCTGGACTATACATAAATCGCTTATTATATGCAAAAGGGCCGCAAAACGAAACATCAGTAAAACCGGTTTTATTAGAAAAATGATCAAAGCTCACGATATTTTAAATTTTTTTAAAATAAATACCTAATTCGTTTTTTTTTGCTGTTAATTTTATTAAGGGGTCCGTGAAAACTGTGCTTTATTTCCTAAGGGTCCGTGGACTAAAAAAGGCTGGGATACGCTGGTCTAAGAAACTATAACTGAGAATTCAATATCGTTGACATACGTTTTAAAGTGTCATCATTATTCTCCTGCCCCTATTCCACTCTAAGTGGGGTCGGCACAACATGTATTAACCATGATGTATCATGATTTGACTAGGTATTTTTAGACCTGCCTCACGTCCATTTACCTTAGTAGTCTTTTACAGCACCTCGTAAGAAATCCGATTCTACTCAATCGGATACCACATGGCAAAGTAGTTATAATATTAGCTAACTGTTTATCGCTAGATCGCTTATATTGCTTTTCAAGGATATTTACGTGTCCCTCATTTCGCTTACCTTAGTCGCCTTTTACGACATCACCGTAAGAAATGAGTTTGGTCTATTCTACTCTGATTCTAATAGACCACCACGGCACAGGAATTATTTTTGAGTTTCTTAGAAAATAAACACGATTTATAGAGATCAACAACCGTACCCTATTATAACTCACGAACCACAAACCTTGACCCAAAAACTAAAGAGTACTGGTGCGAGGGAGAAAAACAACAATGCTATTGTTTTCTCCTGTTTATTCAACAAGCGCCCCGCGCCAGATCAGTCAACCATTACCAACAAATCTCAATTAAATTATATTTATTTTATTCGAAGATACATTTTAGAAATGATATTATCACACGATATTATATTATGTTTTGACATGACATGACTACATTTTCTTCATTCAAATACTTGAAGTAATAATAGTACATATTAAATCTGCAAATTATATTTAGCGAATAATATGCCAAAAATGCTGCGCTGGGAATTGACACTATACTTATACCCTGATGTCCCCTATTTGTAGTTAGCCGAGCAAAATTGTGCTAATCCATATTCTAGAAAACCATATTAATTTAAACCGTAATAAAACTTATTAAAGTTCATTTTACTTTGCCAAAATATCTAAATCAAAACGTAGTTCCACGGACAGCAAGCTAATTAACCCACTGCAATATACGAACGTAATATTGTCGAGGTATCCCTCAAGGATTCGATGTCCAGCCTTTATTAGTAACATTTTTGGGTCCCTTATTCGGTTTACGATAAATCATTTATATGAAATTAATAAAGGGGAATCCTAGACATTTGTGTGTTAAAGGTTCGATCAAATTGTCAGATGACGTAATAATTTTTATTGCTCCTCCTCTCCTATTTATTTTAGCGTGATGTTATATAGCCAATAGCCTTCCTCGATAAATGGACTATGTTACACTCAAAGATTTTTTCAAATCCGTCCAGTAGTTCCTGAGATTCTTCTTCTTTTTCAACCGTTTCTGAGATTAGCGCGTTCAAACAATCAAACAAACAAACAAACTCTTCAGATTTATGTATAAGTCTTCTCTCTCAGATCATGAATATAGAAGAGGAAAGAAGAAAGCCAGTCGTTCATTCTTGAAGTACTACGGAGTTATGAATAAATTAGCTCAGTGTATACTAAGGTAGGATTTGATACATTACTTGGAGCGATTTGAGAATATTAATTGAATGCCGAGATTTTGGTTGTTCATAGAGAGATTATTGTTCATTAGTCTAGCATTTATAATTACGTAATATTGCTTTGTACTGTCACAGTTATATCCTCTGATCACGGATTAAGTGTATATCTTGGTAGGTTATCAAAAGCATGATTTAGAATTTATATGAAAGTGACAGTACTCAAAGGTTCCCGTAAAGCCGTGATCATTATCAGGTACAGATGTACTAAATAGCACTATATGATTCATTCGTTTTAGAACTATATAAGTAGCATACACGCACACACATACATAAATATATTCTTGAGATAAGCGTGTTCAAACAAACAAACTCTTCAGTTTTATAGATCTTATTGTAAAATCATAATACAAAAATCTAATACAGTTAGTAGTAGAAATATTTAAGCAAAATAAAGATACAAAAATAAACGGAGAAAGAACTAAAGTTTTTGTAACATCTTGGTGAGGGAAACGGAAACAAAGCTCTCAGTGTAGCAAATATAATATCATCTGCATAAAACAACAGCCTATATAATATCAAACTTAACATAATATTAGCTTGCTCTGTTATAACAGGCAGTGGAACATGCATTTCGTTGTATTTTATTTAACTTATAATATATTATTCTTGTCGGTTTTGTTGGTTGGTAGAAATACGAGAATTTTGTTATTCGAGATGTATCGAGAATTGTGATAAGTTTTATACATATCTTTATTGTAATAAATAATTTAGAAGTAATGAAATATATATGACTAGCTGAACGAGCAGCTTCGCCCGCATATTTTTGAGATTTTTGAATAACATCACCGTTTACAATTTTTTAATAGAAATACTTATTTGTCAACGCACACTATATACAATAACACGATATAATAGGAATACCACAATTCCGTTCCGAGATGCACTTCTCTTGAATGACGAACAAAGACTGAATGTCACTGAAACGTTTTATCAATAGGAAGACTCAACTGGAAACAACAAGTCACAGTGTTGGTACCATTTTAAATCAAAAAGGGCGCGATACTCTTGTTTCATGACTGTGTTGCTATAAAATACAAAGCGGAAGTCAATGGCGACAACATATTGGTGCCTGGGATTTGTATTCGAGACCCCTTGAAAGATAAGTTTCACCACTGGGCTATCAGCTTCATACAGTGAACTTGAAGCTAGAAATAATGAAGGGTTATTATATTTAAGGGTATTTGGTGCCCTTTTGTAGGCGAGTCTTGAGAACAAACTTAGTGTAATTCAGTTTGTAACTCGATTCGGCCCCTAGCACATGAGGACTGTAGATTGTGATAGTATACGATTTAGTGATGTTTGTGGGGGTTCTGTATCAAAATTTTCTTAATAATCTATAGGTACTTATCTTAATATTTAAATGAGTTAACCTTGTATATATATATATTTTCCGAATCTCGGAAACGGCTCCAATGATTTTCCTGAAATTCAGCATGTAGGAGGTTTTGGGGGAGAAAAATTGATCTAGCTAGGTTTTATGTAAAAAAAATATCGTTTTATCCCTATTTTTGGGCATTAAAAAACACTAACATTTATATTGAATTGAATTTCACCATTAACTGTCAAGTCGACGTAGCTTATTCGGTTAGCGGGCAGCCTCGAGAAATATGAGTGCCAAGAATCGATCCCAACTAAATATTTATTTTTTTCTTTTTTTAAAGTATTTTTTTGTAAAAAATTACCGAGCGAAGCTCGGTCACCCAGATATTCTTTATTATTGGTTATTTTCTAAATCTCGGAAACGGCTATAACGGCTTACATGAATATTACGCATGTAGGGGGTTTTGGGGAGGGGAAATAGATCTAGCCAGGTTTAATTAAAAAAAATGTTGTTTTATCTCTTGAAAGTAAATGATATTTCATTACTCTTAAAACTTACTTAAACTCGATACTATATAACTCAGCTTGCTTGGGTAATGCTTCGCTTTGCGATTTTGTCGTGGAGTCTATCTCCTGACGATGCTTCGGTTACGGGGCGAAACAATTGTTGAGATTGTGGTGGTGAATGTGTGCAGTGCTTGTGTATTGTTGTGCCATCGGTGTCGGGTAGTGCATGAGTTCTTACAAATTCTGCATGTATCAGGTATGAGAACGAATAGTACACTCTACATTTAGCATTACATATATTTTCTTTTATCGCGGATTATAGCAAAATAATATTATCATTACTTTTTATATGCGATTTCATTATAGCTAAAGAGGAACCCTAAAACAGGCTAATTCGATATCCATAATATTTGTGGGGCACAAGAGCCGTCTGATTCCGCAACATAGAAAGTTCTCGATTTAATTTAGAAACTTCGTTTGCTCTTATCAAGTTCGCGAGTTTCTAGAAGTCGGCGAAATTAATAGCACCGTTATATGAGCAGAAAAGTTTCCTATCGAACATTATATGTGATATACACTCGCAATTAACTGTATCTATTCAAATTTGTAAGGGAAAGTTTTTTTGAACGTCGTACGAAGTTATAACAAAAGTCGATATTGCTTATAGAGAGAGATCCCGTGGACCCCAGACTTTCGTCATTTCATAAAAGCTGAAACTTTGTCAGTGCATGCTCCCAACACAGATAAGAACGATGGTAGATTATGGAATTTGGATCATAGTGGCTTTGGGAGATACGAGGTACTCAAGGTTGCAAAATTCTGAATTAATTTCGTCATAGTATAAAGCTTGATCTTTTGATATTACCTTTAGAATAATATTAAAAATCACGTCAGTCAATGCCAGACACTTAGCATAGTGGAAACCCCCTGCCAGACACCCTTAAAGTTCATGAAATTTGACTTCTATTTACGTCATAGTATAAAAGCTGATTTTAATATGTATTACTTGGATAAGAATAAGATGATGTTTCCCCTTTAGCCAGACATTTTCCATAGTTCCTGCCCCAGCCAGACAAGCATAAAAGGTTGCAGTTGGAAAGAGCGGGAAGTATATATACGGGTAGGTGCGAACGAGATGGCGAGTTAGGTCGTTACGTACTCGGCAGTTTTTTTTATACGCTATTTTCAAGTATTTTAATTTAATATTTTAACAACACCATTCCATAAAAAAAACTGCCGAGTACGCTATGCTACGTGTCTGGCATTGACTGACGTGATTTTTAATATTATTCTAAAGGTAATATCAAAAGATCAAGCTTTATACTATGACGAAATTAATTCGGAATTTTGCAACCTTGAGTACCTCATATCTCCCAAAGCCACTATGATCCAAATTCCATAATCTACCATCGTTCTTATCTGTGTTGGGAGCATGCACTGACATAGTTTCAGCTTTTATAAAATGACGAAGGTCTGGCGCTCACGGGATCTTGGGCCATTACTGAACGCTTGGCTTAAAAGTGAACGGATTTTCATGCAATATATACCAATACTATGATAGGCGATGGCATCTACTTTTTAAGGTTGTATACTAAACTGCGGTGTGCGGCTAAGATTTTTATCCAACCTCCTAGCCCGGTATGTCAGTATTAATTGCACCAAATTTCATCAGAGTTTGTTCCCAATTATCTTTATCCTAATTTATTTTTATTTACCAAGGTGTCGTAATAAGCAACTAAAGTAAGTTGACGTTGACGCGATAAGGGCAGGAAAATTAATGATTATTTTTCGATTTTAGATTATTTTGTCCAACTCTGTAATACATTTTTACATTAAAGTACACGTCTTGCCCATGCGTAGTCTCAGAGCGAACTAAATATAATATGGTCAACAAGTGTAAAGAAACATCGCAGAAATATGCGATGCGAATCAGTTCCTATGTTCTTGCGATGCGAGGTTGCAGATTTTTGCGATGCGACGTCGCATCGCAGTTTTGTGTACAAGCCCTTATAGAATATTGTTGAAAAAAAGTAAAAGTCAACTTCAATAAAGTAAATTTAGAATTTGAATAACAACAAACGACAGTTCAAATCGTATTCCGCACATGACAACTAAATCCGCATAATTTGGAAGCGGCAATAATTAAGTTAAGATGTTATGATGTTGACGGAAGTTCGGGACAAACTTGGCGACTGTATTTGTAACCCTTTTGATCCCTCGTAGAATTACATCAAAGCGAATATTGTTGGATATGTGTAGTGCAAGCGCAAATCTATACTCTATACCAGGGCTTCTTAAACTTTTTTATATAGCGACCCCCTTCAAGCTTAGGAAATTTTAAACGACCCCCTCCTCCATATAATGAAATATATATTAACCGTAGATGTAGATGTAATATCGCACTATTTTACAATGTAAATAACAGTTTTGCATTGCCACTTTTTTCAAAAATAGTTATAATAAAACTACAATAGTATTTTGTATGATTTTTATTTGTATTTATATTTGTACGTAGTGTGTATACTAATTTTAAAATTTTATTTATAATTGTTGTAAACTAACCAATCATAAATTTAATAAAATCTATTTAATTAAATTTATTGAAAAGGGGTAATGATGGAACTTAGGAGGAGAAATATCAATAAATCTTTGTTAGAAAAGTTCTTTAAAGGACAGTCGCAGCTATGTAGTTGTATCAATAATAATTGAAAAGTATCAGATCTTTGCGACGCCTTTTGCTTTCAGTAGTCCCACAGTTTAAGAAGCCCTGCTCTATACTAATATACAAAGCTGAAGAGTTTGTTTGTTTGATTCTTTGAACGCGCTAATCTCAGAAATTACTAGACCGATTTGAAAAATTCTTTCAGTGTAAGATAGTCCATTTATCGAAGAAGGCTATACACTATATAACTTCATGCTAAGATGAATATGAGAGGAGCAGTAATAAAAAAAATATTGCGATACAAATAAAAAAGAAAGATAGATAATATTTAAACGGTACGCCGTGTGGTATCCGGCTGTATAGAATAGTACCACCCTCATTTCTTACCGAGGTGTCGTAAAAGGCGACTTAGGTAAGTCGACCCGCCGTGTGGTATACGACTGAGTAGAATAGACCAACCTCATTTCTTACCGAGGTGTCGTCAAAGGCGACTATGATAAGTTGACCCACCGTGTGGTATCCGGTTTAGTAGAATACACCACCCTCTTTCTTACCGAGGTGTCTTAAAAGGCGACTTAGGCTAGTCGACCCGCCGTGTGGTATCCGGCTGAGTAGAATAGACCAACCTCATTTCTTACCGAGGTGTCGTAAAAGGCGACTAAGGTAAGTTGACCGACCGTGTGGTATCCGGTTTAGTAGAATAGACCACCCTCTTTCTTACCGAGGTGTCGTAAAATACGACAAAGGTAAGTTGAAGTCTGGCAGGCGGCCGATCGTAAAAACGCAGCCAAATCATATGACAGCATGTTTATAACATGTTGTGCCGACCCCACTTAAAGTGGGATAAAAGCAGGAGGATACGATAGACAAAAATTAAACGGTAAAATTCAAAATAATCCGGTACAATTTAAAACAGATAAACAATTTTGAGACGTACTCGTTCTGAGAAGTGTTGCCATAGCGTTACAAAATATAAAATACTAGGAGTCCCGCCCCAGCTTCGCACGGGTATAAAGCATATAGCCTATGTCACTCAGTGAACATCACAGTATTTCTCTACTCCATATTGAATTTTATTATACATATAAACCTTCCTCTTCAATCATTCTATATATTGAAAAAAAACCGCATCAAAATCTATTGCGTAGTTTTAAAGATTTAAGCAAACATAGAGATATAAGGACAGACAGAGAAAGCGACTTTGTTTTATACTATGTAGTAACTTTTATAGCTACTACTATTTTGATAATTGTCAAATTTTTTATGTTTTGTTTTTTCATGTCATAGTCGTTTTTGTTATACCACGTTTTATAGTGACTTGACGGGATAATATACATGCGGTCGAACGGGATAAAAAGTATCCTATGTCCGTCTCCTGGTTCTAAGCAACCTCTCCACCAATTTTCAGCCGAATTGGTTTATCCGTTCTTGAGTTATAAATAGTGTAACTAAGACCAACTTTCTTTTATATACGAGGTGTGTTCAAAAAGTATCGCGAATTTTGTGTATTTTCAAAAACTATTTATTTATTCGTGAATATTTATTTTGTCCCCTTCAAAGTAATCCCCCTGGGATATTATACACTTGTGCCAACGTTTTTTCCAATCTTCGAAGCACTTCAAAAAATCATTATTTTATCTCTTGTTCAGCTCCTCCTTCGGTGCCGTCTTTATCTCATCAGTCGTGGCGTGTTTTGAATAAGGAAAAATCGAAGACGAACCAAAACACGTGCAAGCAAAGCAGCTGTCAACAATTAACTGAAAATTCAAAATGGCCAAACTTGTCAGCATAAGTGAGGGACAAATGTACCAACATAACGCCACAAAAAAAACTAAATTCGAATATACGTAACCCGAGAAAATTCAAAATTCGCGATACTTTTTGAACACACCTCGTATATAGAAGATATAATCAAAGACTAACTTAACTCATTAGTAAAATATGAGTTTAAAGCTCAGTATTCGAACAGTTTATTAGCCTTGAGTACTACGAGTATTTTAACGGAAAACAACTCTGACACCATTTATAAAACGCGATGATCGCTATAATAATTCACATGCCAGTAGCTTCACAGACGATTTCACGCGTTATTTACGTTGGATATAATTTTAATTCATTACTCATACAATCAGCGAAATGAACGGGCATGTTTGTGGCAAACACTAGTTATTGGATGACGGATATTTGTTTATATAAGTAGATTTTGAATTACGTGTCGTAATGATATTTTAAATGAAAAGTGCATGCCAATGAGATGTGAAATTTAAGGATGTGTGATACAAGATTGGATAAAATATGAAATTAGTATATGAAGGGAAGTTTAAAAGTTGCACCTATTATGGAGAAGATGGGAAGTGCAAGATTAAAATGTTCATCATCCTCCAGCCCTTATCCCACTTTAAGTGGGGTCGTCACAACATGTTACAAACATGTAGTCATATGATTTGGCTACGTATTTTACGACCGGCCGCCTGCCTGACGTCAACTTGCCTTAGTCGTATTTTACGACTCCTCGGTAAGAAAGAGGGTCGTCTATTTTACTCAATCGGATACCACACGGTGGGTCGACTTACCTTAGTCGCCTTTTACGACACCTCGGTAAAAAATGAGGGTGGTCTATAATTACTATTCTATTCAGCCGGATACCACACGGCTTTGCAAGATTAAAATGTTATGGACGTTTAATGAAGAGGGATGCGTTGGGGAAGCTACGCGAGATCCTTTCGTCCAAGATAGCTTAGTTCCTGAAGACAAAGGTCTTCGAACAGTGC
This sequence comes from Morpho helenor, assembly GCA_029227775.1. Taxonomy (NCBI): domain Eukaryota; kingdom Metazoa; phylum Arthropoda; class Insecta; order Lepidoptera; family Nymphalidae; genus Morpho; species Morpho helenor. Next base: position 15,681,158 of record JARGCU010000020.1, on the reverse strand, counting down.
GGGTTGCTAGCGATGACATACGGCTCCGAAACTTGGTCGCTGACTATGGAAGCCTCATAAGAAGGCTCAGTGTCGCTCAGCGAGTGATGGAGCGAGCTATGCTCGGAGTATCTCTACGTGATCAAATAAGAAATGAAGAGATCGTAGAAGAACCAGACATAGCTCAGCGTGTCGCGTAGCTGAAGTGGCGATGAGCGGGGCACATAGTGCGGAGAACCGATGGGTGTTGGGGTCTCAAATGGCGACCTCGCACTGGAAAGCGCAGTGTCGGAAGATCCCCTACTAGATGGACTGACGACCTTAAAAAGGTCGCGGGGAGCCGATGGATACAAGCCGGGGATACGCTGGATAGCTTTGTCATTACAGCAGTTTAAAAGAACTATTATTAAAAGGCTAATACAAAAAGCCTGCTATACTATTGAGAAATACTTGGATGATAAAAATGGGTGGACGTAGGTACCCTTCGACCCTGTACAAGACAGTAATAACTAATGTAACTAGTAATAAGAATTATATATTTAAAAGAGCAATTCAGTAGGAACAGCTTTCCGAACCAGCAGTAGAGTTGACGATTCAAAAGCACTTGTTTACAACTTTATTTGAATAAAGAATATTGAATTTGAATTTTTGACCAAACGATTGTTAAATATGAATATGGATGGATATGTGACTAGAGGAAGGCCAATTACGACAAGATCGGGTTGTGTATAGACACATTGTGTACAGACTACAAACAGAAAAGTATAGACGTACAGTCACTATACAGAGTGACTGTAAATACTAATTTTGTAGTGAAAAGCTGAATAAAGTTTGTTTTTCAAGTCACCAGGTATTTCATCCAAATCCACGAACCTCTTTTCGTAACATCTTAGGCTCTAATTTTCTTCAAATTTTCACATACTGAAGGCTATACAATAAACTACCGTATACCCTCTAGGGGTTCTTATATTTTTTTTGGAATGAGAGAAAATGTATTAAATTTCTCGCTAGATCTTGAGAAGGCAAACGAAAACAATTTCGAGTGTAGCAAACATAATCTCGTTTGCATAAAATAACAGTCTATGATGCTATATTAAACTTAGAATAATATTAGCTCTACTTGATATAACAGTTGTGGGATACATTTAGTCTAAGAATTTAGACATTTGTCGTTTAGAAATCTAGTACCTGACAGAGTCTTGCTCTGCAATTGTTTCAAAACGTATAAAAAAAAATAGGAAAGGACTGTGATATCTGAACTTGTTCCGAGGTTTTCATTACTATAATACAACTTCACAAATGACAACAAAAACAGTCTTTTCTATTCAAATTTATAGAATAAGGCGTTACTTTGCCAATGTCCAAAATCCACACGTAATGAAAATATTTATGCTCTGCTCCATAGCTACTTGGTAGATTAAACATATTTTTTAACAAATTTTTAAAAGCTATACAAATTTTCCCTCGATGTCTTACTTGTGATAAATTGCCTATATATTGGCTATGACATAGCCAATAATACATATGGCATCATCTTCTTCTTCCTGCCCTTATCCCACTCTAAGTGGGGTCATATGATTTGGCTACGTATTTTACGACCGGCCGCCTGCCTGAGATCAACTTACCGTCGTATTTTACGACACCTCGGTGAGAAAGAGTTTGGTTTATTCTATTTAACCGGATACCACACGGTGGGTCAACTTATCCTAGTCGCCCTTTACGATACCTCGGTAAGAAATGAGGGTGGTACTATTCTATTCAGCCGGATACCACACGGCTTTACATATGGCATCATTTTCAACAAAAAAAACACAGGTGCCTGCTCAGGGTTCGAACTCGCTATCCCCTGGATAGAGTGACATAGTCTCACTGTACTATCACAGCTTTACAAGTTTGATAATTAACTATTTAAATGAGCTTGTAAACGCCAACTCTAATTAAGCGCGTTTAGAATTTGCACAAACACCTGACACGTTCCCTAATCTGGGTGTAGAGGATATTATCCGGACAGACAAAACAGGACGGGACGCGTCCAGGTGTAATAAATTCTAGATTAATCCAGGTTTGTGGCGGTTAGGTCATAAAGATTAGGTTGCGGTCCGGCATGAGTTATATTTGAAGTTAGCTTTTCAAACTTTTTGTGATGGTTAAAGAGGAACTAATCTTAAACTGCTCGTGTTGTACACTAACGTCTAAAAATGTTTTAAATTTCACATTTATGAGTAGAATAGACTATCCTGATTTCTTACCGATTTGTCGTAAAAGGCGACTATGATAAGTTGACCCGCCGCGCGGTATCCCGCTAAGTGGTATCTGACTTAGTAAAATAAACCACCATCTTTTTTTTAATTCTTTTATTAAGGAGCTTAATCTTTATAGATAATGTCGCTCCGTAGGATGACTATTAAATATTATTTTATATTTATATTGGCTAACGCTAACAGTGCTTTGGCCTCGTCTGATGAAGGCATGACCAATGCGCTGTCACCGCCAGTCTTCCTCAGCAATGGAAATTTTACAAAATGTTTACGTCTCAGAGATTCGTTCCGAACACATTCCAGTAAAACATGGTACACGTCCTCTACGCTATCACATTTTGCACAGTTGGCAGAAGAAACTAGCCCCAACGTATGTGTGAATTTGTTTAATGGAACCACCATCATTTCGTATTTTAAATTATAGTATCTGGGTGACCTAGCCTTGCTTTCCTTGACTTTGCTCGGTAATTTTTTTAAAGATATAAAAAATGCAATAACAAAAAGAAAAAGCGCCGGATGACATTTGGAAATTGAACCCAGGCTTAGAACTTTTTTGGTTCGCGCGATACCATTAGGCTATCATAGCTTTGCATTTGACAGCTCAATTATGAGCTGCTATCTATACAGATTTTCGGATTTTTATTTTCAAAATCGGAGCCGTTTCCGAGATTCAGAAAATATATTTATATATGGCTGGCTAGTTGGCGCAATGGGTAGTGACCCTGCCTTCGGCTCCGCGGGTCCCGGATTCGATTCCCGCCGAGGGCCAACATTTTCTATAGGTAAATAAATTTGTTGGTGTTTGAACCTGGGTGTATATTTGTATTTAAGTATGTATTTAACAAATATATAAGTTTATATTCACCAGTTGTCTGTCACCCATAACACTAGTATTAAGTTACTTACTTTTGGGACGGACGACCGTTTGTGTAAGTGTCCCATATATATATATATACCTACATATACATACGAGATTAACTCATTTAAATATTACAGATACAGATGTCATACACCTTTTATCGGTTCCAACATATTCACATCTAACTCGTATAATATTGATGTTCTAACGTCTATAGCTCATAAATATGGGTGCGAACAGCCTCATTGTCGCTTATTCACAATTGTATCAATGTCAACACCCGTACAATATGGGTGTAGATATGCTAATAAAATAGATCTAATCCGAACATCCACAGAATCATTTAGTTTTAACTCTTAATACAGTGTATTAGAACACATTATTGATTACAGTATGAAATCAGAGATTCTGGATACAGTGAGTTAATTAACTCGCTGCGATGCCGGCATGTTTGGAATATCCCTCAAGAATTAATACACTGGTGTCCGTTATTTATTAGCAAAGATCTTTGATGTTGGATGCCAATATAGGTTGTGTTAATAAATTTCTTTTTAAAAGGCGACTAAGTAAGTCGACCCGTCGTGTGGTATCCGGCTGAGTAGAATAGACCAACCTCATTTCTTACCGAGGTGTCGTACAAGACCACTAAGGTAAGTTGACCCCCGTGTTTAGTAGAATACAATAGAAGGTTGGTCACCCTTTTCCGTACCGAGGTGTCGTAAAATATGACTAAGGTAAGTTGACGTCAGAGAGGCGGTCGGTCGTAAAAACGCAGCCAAATCAAGTGACAGCACATGTTGTGCCGACCTCACTTAGAGTGGGATTTCTGATAAATTTATTTTAATAAAATTCTGATAATTTTAAGACCGGCCGCGGACTGACGTCAATTTACCTTAGCCGCCTTTTACGACACCTCGGTAAGAAATGAGGGTGGTCTATTCAATTCAGCCTGATAATACAGTACTGATAAATACTTGAAATTTAGTGATTGGGCAACTGTTGGCATTTTTAAGAGTAGAAATAAATTATTTGATTTGTATGCACAAAAACAATTTAATAAAACCCCCACATTTGTTGAATATGTAAAAAACTACTCAAAGCTATTTAAAATTGTTTGCATACAAGCTAAGTCGCTATTTATCAAACAAAAAATTATGAAGGCAGACAATAAAATAAAAGCCACCTGGGATATTATAGGCGATGAATTAGGTAGAAATAAAAAAAATAATCGTGAATTTAAGCTTATTATTAATGATCAAATCATTACTTCTGATGCAGAGGTCGCTAAAACATTTGAAAATTTCTTCCAAAATATACCAATTGCGACCACTCAATGTATTAATTCTTCGCCAACAGAAGCTCTTAATTTACTAAGAACTATTTCCACTGAGTGCAGTGCTAACTTTTATTTTCAATATATTACCCCATGTGACATTCTTAAGGTCTTCAAAACAATAGAATTGAAGAAAACACAAGATCTATGGGGCATGTCCATGAAAACAATGAATAACATTATTGAAATTATTGCGCCTTATCTAGCCTTGATTTTTAATAGAGCTGTAGATTCCGGAATATTTCCTGATCTCATGAAATATAGTAAATTAGTCCCTTTGTTTAAATCAGGTGATAAAAATGATCCCAATAATTACAGACCCATTTCAGTATTACCAACTCTTAGTAAGATTTTTGAAAAAATTATGTACAATCAACTGCTCAGACATTTCGATTTGAATAAATTACTACATACTGAGCAGTACGGTTTTACTAAGGGTCGATCAACAACAGATGCGGGCGCAAGGCTGTTGAAACACATTTTCGATGCCTGGGAGAATTCGCAGAACGCTATTGGTATTTTCTGCGATTTGTCTAAAGCGTTCGATTGTGTCCAACATACAACTCTCGTGTATAAGCTGCGTCATTATGGGATCAAAGATAATGCGCTTAGTCTTATTACATCTTTTCTTTGCAATAGATTACAAAGAGTATGTATAAATGACGTCAAGTCATCCGGATCAGTAACAGTTATGGGCGTGCCTCAAGGTTCAATCTTAGGTCCTTTCTTGTTTTTAGTATATATTAATGATTTGCCATATTTTGTGCCCAGTATTTGCGACATTGTACTATTCGCAGATGATACATCATTAATTTTTAAGGTTGACAGATATAAGGAAAATCTTGACGATGTGAATAATGCTTTGTCTCAAATATCTCACTGGTTTACCATAAATAACCTACTTTTAAACACAAAAAAGACAAAATGCGTAGAGTTTTCACTGCTTAATGGAACCAGACCAACAGAAAATGTTGTATTAAATAATGAAATATTAGTGAAAGAAAATACAACTGTGTTTTTAGGAATGACCTTAGATACAAAGATCCAATGGGGACCCCATATAACAAACCTTTGTGGAAAATTAAGTTCCGCTGCCTACGCTGTTAGGAAAATTAGACAATTAACTGATGTTGACACAGCAAAACTTGTTTATTTTTCCTATTTTCATAGCATTATGTCATATGGAATCATGATATGGGGTACAGCGGCTGATATTCACAGGGTCTTTGTTTTGCAAAAAAGAGCTATACGTGGTATTTATAATATGAAACCTCGTGATTCTCTTAGGGAAAAGTTCAAAGAAATTGGCGTTATGACTGTAGCTTCACAATACATCTACAGTAATATACTATTTGTACGTAAAAATATTCACTTGTATAGTAAAAATAGTGATAGGTATGACAGACATACAAGAAACAGACATAAACTAATGACGCCTAGATTACGCCTCCAAAAGGTCCGAAAATCATTTGTCGGTCTCGGTACACGTTTTTATAACAAAATTCCTCAACATTATCTGGACTTGCCTTTACACAAGTTTAGAAATTATCTCAAAACGATGTTGCTACATAAAGCTTACTATACTATTGAGGATTATTTGAGTGATAGCTTATCTTAACTGCAGTCAGCTACGCATCCAGCTGCAACGATTATCTTGTAACCATCAAATTGTAATAATTTTTAAAAGATTAGCCGCCGAGTTTCTTGCTGATTCTTCTCGGTAGGAGCAAACTTCCGAATCAGTGGTAGCTTCTTTAAAACATTTGACGATTCAAAAGTACTGTAAACAGTCCACTTGAATAAAGAATATTTTGAATTTGAATTTGAATTTGATACCACACGGCGCCTTTATTCATTTGTAGTAACAAATTAAAGCGAAACCAACAAGTAATGAATTTTTTTTGTTATAATCCGCGATTAAGTAAATAGCAAATATACAGGGTAGTACCGATCATATTTAATGGTTTTTTAAAAAATAAACACGATTTATAGAGATCAATGACCGTAACCTAACACACCATTCCAACCTTTACCTAAAAACTAAAAAGTACAGCACTATATCTATAAATATCTTATTTTAATAATACGTATGAAAAAGGTGAATCCATTTACAAAAGCTAGTCATAATATAAAAATGTAATACTAAGCATAATGTTCGACAAGGGACGACCTTTTTATTTACATTCCTCCGCCATTTTGTTTCTGCGAGAGCTCGTTAACCCGCCGGCTATCATCGCAAATATCCAAAGGTTATTATCACCTTCGGAATTCGCCTCGTGTTCGTATTTTCGTTGGGTTAACAGAGTATAATGGTTACAGAGTAGGTATAATTTAACAGTGCGTGAATATAAAGTATTAGAGTTAAAATAAATCTAGCCAATATCTACGATCGTCAGGGTCATACAGGACGCTTTTTGGAGATAGGAGGATCGGATGTGAAATCGGAAACGATTAGCGATAAAGTGCATATCCAAAGTGCATATAAACTGCACTTTTATCGGGGTTTATTTCGATCCCCCATTGGCGGAACCAGCGTCCGAAGCTATCTACCGCTTTTCGGAGAAGAGAAAGTGTGTGTGTGTGTGGGTGTGTGCGTATGTGTGCGTGTGTGTGTGTGTGTGTGTGTGTACAACAAATTTCGGCTGTAAAATACTTAACCTAAACTTGATTTGATTTTAATTGCTAAAATTATTAATGCCTTCCCATTTTAATGTACATTTCCAGCCATTTGACATTAAGCGCATTGCTTGCGGGTTGAAAGAAAATTAAATTAAAGCGTATTGCATATACGAAACTATCAAATTAAATGTAACGTTCAAATGCTAGACGGTAAGCAATTCCAACTTCGGTCCCACCAATTAGTTGGTAAAACTGAGTGAGGCAATTGTCGCACTCAAAATAAAGTTTCTATTCCGTTCTCACATTAACGATTAAACTATTTAGTATTTGCACCTCACAAAGTCCTTACCGTGTGCAACATAAAGTCGATTATACCTTCATTTGTATTGTTTTTCAGTTAAATTGTTTCTAACTCGGCTTAAGGGATTTCTAATTCAACTTTGATTCTAAATAGGGACGATTTTAGTTCCGTGAAAGGAAAGTTTCAACTAAAACTATCCGTTGATTTCTACTGATACATTAAATATTCATTTTGATTGAAATACCTGAATCAAATTATTTCTATATATAGAATAATACCATACGGCATTAATTATATTTCCAAGTACACACCATAGCAGTCTACATTAATTTAATCCATCCAAATCAGCGGTAGCTTCTTTAAAATATTTGACGATTAGAAAACTCCCTTCTTGTCAAGTTTATTTCATTACATGCTATTCTATTTCATTCGATTCATTTTAGATTATTAATTATGTTTTTTATTTATTTATATACAAATTTACATTATATTTTTAAATATTTTTTATATAAAATGAATACCGATCCACTAAAACTATATCAGGTTTATTGGCCACAATATATCTGTCAGTGATAATCGATCGGTCCCAGTAGAGCAAAGCACTGTATTTGACTGTATTTGTAATTGGCACTACCGAATTAACAGGGCTATATTGAAGAGCAAGCTGCTGATGGACAATTCTTATTAATTAATTATTATTACTAAAGAATATTTTCAATAGAAATGTAGTTTCTTTTTATTTCTCAACAATCTGTCTCCCATCTTTCAGCCTATTCATAACAAACTTTTATTAAAATCAAATAGTGCTACATATCATCGTAATATAAACTTTTCTACATGATCCCGATCAAAAGAACCTATAATTTCGTCTTCTTGTAGAAACTCATACGTGCAATAAGAGTGAGCATTTGTGCAGACAAGTTTATAAATTAAATCGAGAAGTTTCTAAATTACATCGGAAACTTGATGTGTTGCGGAATCAGACGTCTCTTGTGCTCGCTAAATATTGATGTCGATTTAGTTTGGTAGCGTTGGGTCTCACAAGGCAGTATGCTGGGGTCAATTTTGTTTTTATTCTATAAAACGGATAATGATAGCATGAGTAGAGTGAGGCTAAAAATAAAAAGAAGAATTGATTTTGTGAAGTATGACATGCATATTAAAAGTGTAGTGCCAGAGTTGACGGATGTTTGGAGAAAGTGTAACATGAAAACATATTATGTCGACCCTACGTAACTGAGAACCCTACTAAATTGAAATCTTAAACTTTATTTAAAATTTATTGTTATTTTTATATTCTAACGCCGTGTGGTATCCGGCTGAATAGAATAGTACCACCCTTATTTCTTACAGAGGTGTCGTAAAAGGCGACTAAGGTAAGTTGACCCACCGTGTGGTATCCGGCTGAGTATGATAGACCACCCTCTTTCTTACCGAAGTGTTGCAAAAGGAAATTACTGTAAGTTGACGTCACGCCGGTAGTAAAATACATAGCCAAATCATGTGACAACATGTTTATAACATGTTGTACTTACCCCACTAAGAGTGAGATAAAGGCAGGAGGATGATGATTAAATTAATGTAATTAAAACATAACTGCTTTATATAAAACCGCAGTGTCGTCTAAGATCACGTAGTTAACTTGATATACGCATTTTCATTTTTTAAGACTATGATAGCCCAGCGGTGAGAACGTGCAATTCTCTAGAAACGATCATGGGTTCAAACCTCAGGCAGGTACCAATGAGTTTTTCTATTAAAACTTATGTGTCTAATTGACAATTGCAATTCGTCACACGTTTTTCGTGAGGAATCCTGCATATCTCTAGAGAATTCTTGGGATATGTGTAAACTATCAATCCGCATTGGTGCGGCGTGGTAGGTCTTAGCTCCAAAAACGGAGACGGGAGGCCTATGACCAGCAGTGGGAACTAAACAGGCCGTTACTTTTACGCATTTTCAATAAAGCGTATGTCAAAATCTAAAGGTGATAAATCTGTAAATTAAACATTCAATACACATAATGAAATCTCTCCGATTGGTTCGGAAGCCTACCAAAATTTCCTCTCTTACGTTCTCTTTGCATAAAATTTGCATTTTCGATCTCTTAGGTAACTTTCAAAGAGATTATATGGGGCTCAAAGGTACTTAGAGGCAACGTTAAAGTAAATTTGGTAGAGTCAAAATGTTTTCAAAGATATTTTAAGGGTATTTTCAGGCCGCAATTTTATGGCGGGTGACTTCATAATTCAGACCTCTGCCAATAAACTTGTTGATAATCTAACTTTTTTCCGCCACAAAATCTTTAAATTTGAACGGAATAAGGTTGGCTACGGACTACTAGACATTACTGTCATACTTCTTAAGGCTTGTTTTGATGGAACTATTTATTTATTTGGGAAGGCAATATCATGCTTCTGTCCTTATCTCACTCTAATTGGGGTCGGCATAACATGCTATAAACATCTTACAACATGATTTGGCTGCGTAACCGGCTCAATTCCGCTAAAATTCGACAAAGGAAAATAGCCAATATTTTTGCTCCACAACCTTCTCTATCTTTCAGTAAAAGTATCAAAATAATCTGGTTGATGAAATTAAAATTATTTTAACGTAGTTTTTGAAGGTCTTATATGTATATAAATAAGGACTTCTACATTTATATACCTACACCTAATGTTGCCATTGTTACATCATCTAGCCGCAAATGCAGAGAATCGGTCACTTGACATTCATTTGTAATTGTAATACAACGACCCGAAGCGGTTGATCGAATTTGCATACCTTAGCGTGCTACATTATAACTCCTATACATAGGCGTAGTACCAAAACTAAACATGCAAATTAAGTATTTACAATTCAAAGTAGCCTTTTAGCATTATATCTTTGTTATAAAAAGTTTGCTATAAATGTAAAGGTAATGAAATAAAATTCAGTCATTCTCCATATACTTTTAGTGTATCAAAAGGAACATAGGCTAGAGCTTGTATTGAAGCATCCTCTATTTTGGCGGTACTTAGGATACAATATGGCGGCACAGCTCACGTTACATTAGTAACGTTTATGCGGTAAGAAGCCATGATGTGGCCGCGCGGATTGGTTTTGCCTAACAATTATGGCACTTAACTTTCGTGGCTTGGCTTTAACTATGGCAAATGAGTAAAAACTTCCCTGTAATTTATCTTTAACAACAACGAAAGAAGAGATCTGGTACAAAATGTTTAGATTGATCAGAGTCTCTTGTAGTGTTGAGGAATGTCATCTTAATGATTCTAATGATGATACAGCGTTTCCGTTTTAACTATTGTCTTTGCAAGGCCTCTAGAATCAATATAGCTTTGAACATCCCTGATTTATTGTGATCGTTCCTTACAGTTTACTGTCAATGCCCGTAAAAGAATGGCAAGACTTTCTAAGCAGCAAGATTTTTTTGTATTTTTTGTACGTTAAGCGTTTGACTCTTAGAGGTAATTTCATGCATCAGTGCAAGGCAGACACTTAGGTGTTTTTTACTCCTAGCAGAATCTACACGTTTGAGAGCTTCACTTTTTACATTTGACTCTTATTTCACAGTGGCCTGTAAGAGTCCTCGTTACATGGCTTATGTATGACATGGCTTAGTGCGATGTGTAGTGTAGCAATGGCAATATTTATGTTCTTATCGCCAAACCCTTGAGACTGGCATGGGCCCAATGTGTGCTCATAATGTCGCGACGAACCATTGTCATATTAAAATATAGCAGATAATGTGCATATGTGTGTGTCAAACATAAAAAGTACACAGCATTTTTTCATTTCATTTCAATTTTTATTTTTAAATTTTATTTTTAAAAATTAAGATTTATTGGATATTTCAAATCTGTGATTACCAATATGGATTGTATTTCTTTCGTTAACACAAAACACTGCCGTGTTTAAAGAAATTTTTATTAACAAATTTACAAAAATATAAAAAAAAATCTAAATTAGAAAAATTTCCGTTCCGTTCCGTTCCGTCAAATACTAACATAAAAAAGTATGAGATTTCTAACTAAAACAATAATCAAATAGTTTTATAACATAAAAATAAATACACTGAACACAATGTAAAAAGAAATTAGACATATTCAATACATAAAGTTTTCTTCTGTTTTAAATAACACATTCACACATAACACATCACTTTTTCTATTATTGTTTTTAGATCTTTTTTCTATCTATTGTAGAATTTACGTTTCCAAAGTGATCTCTCTATTTCTAACCGGACGTATAATTTTCGCATACTTAGTTTTTAGAGCGCCTATTTCTGGCTTATACTTTCCTATTTGCACTTGTCTCGTAGTGTATATCATTTTTTGCTTTTCAGTAGTGCTCATTTCATCAAAATTCCGCTGTTGCAAACCAAAGTCATTTGCACGTTTCCTTAGAATGATCTCGAAATTGGACAACTTCATGCTTTTCTTTTTCAACGGAATATTGTACTTCTTTGATTTCTTATTTGTTCGTAGTTTGTTCGTATTTTTGTGCTTGCTTTTAATTAAAGTGTCCACTTTGACTTTGTATACAATGGAGATGTTTTTCTTTGTTGCCATGTCCTGGATCTCTTTCAGGTATTTGTTGAAAACAGGTATAGCGTTTTCCCCTTTGACATCGAAACGTTTTGGTATTTCGCTCAGGTGTTCCGATGGTGTTCTTACTTGGTATCTATGGCGTTCTAAAAAAATTAAGGAAGGTAATCACTACATATTATAAAACAAAGTCGCATTCTTTGTCCATATATCCCTATATACGCATAAAACTTTAAAACTACGCAACAGATTTTGATGCGGTTTTTTTTAATAGATAGAGTGATTCTAGAGGAAGGTTTGTACGTATTATACGTATAACATTCAATACGGAGTAAAGAAATACTGTAATTTTTGAGGTTTCTGTAAATAATTACATTTTTTTCCGCCTACATTGCAAACGCAGGCTAAACCCTACGAGATTTATCAAAATAATGTACTAAGTATTTGTACACCTTGAAAAGGTCTACAGAAAAGTCAGCCATGGTATATGTCTATCTCTTATGGATAACCCACTATAGCATTTTTTGTCATTTACTTTTTACGAAAAATAATGCCTTATTTTTGAAGCAATTTTTATACAATACAGCATTAATCCTTATCCAATTAAGTACCTTAAATAAATTGTTGATTTAATATAGATCAATATGGCCGATTACAGCATGTAATTTAAGTGAACATTTTCGGAGATATTACAGATTTAAAATGCCGTGAGGACGCCGCGCTTCGCCTTATAACACTTCGACTTTAGCAGCGATGTCACTCTTTCAAGAATTTGTTTAAAGACATTCTGTAATTAATTGTAAAAATAAAATACATAGGGAAAAATGTAAAAATAAATACGCAAATATGTACTACATGAATTTAGATATTCAAAGATAGCAGGAAATCTTTTTGGAATAGGGAAATTGTTTTTCTCTAAATTTAACTCTTGCGGGCCACGGGCAGTAATGAATAAATCAAAACTACTGGAACGATTTTAATCATTTTTTTCACTGAGTGACATGGGCTATATATTTTATACCCGTGCGAAGCAGGGGCAAGCCGCTAGTTTAAAATAAATTAAAGTAGGGTTCAGTTACAAGTTCACTGCTGGGCAAATGTCTCTATTTGTTTTCGAAAAGCCTTGAATCTTAGACTCCTCGATGTTCCATTAAAATTTCTAGGTTACACATATCCTGGTAATTTTTCAGAGATATATATCAATTATTTTGTTTAAAAACCTCATTAGTGTCTGCGTGTAGTGATGCATTTAAAGCTTATAAGCCGTGTGGTATCCGGCTAAGTAGAATAGATCACCCTCATTTCTTACCGAGTTGTCGAAAAAGCGAATAAAGTCATTTGATCCACCGTGTGGTATACAGCTGAATAGAATAGACCGCCTTTCTTACCGTGGTGTCCTAAAACAGCCAATGTCAATTGAAGTTAGGCAGGTCGGTCGTAGAATACGTAGCCAAATTATGTTACAACACGTTTATGACATGTTGTGCCTACCCCACTTAGAGTGGGATAAGGTCAGGAGGATAATGATATGGACGAAAGCTTACCTTCAAAATAATCCTGAGCTGCAATTGACCCCATAAAAAAGAAAATACTTATATGTACAAAATTATTACATAATACTCGGCCCATGGTGGCGTTCCAAACAATATTTTCCCGAACAATGATTTACCATACCACAGGTGGCTTATATTGGCAACGCGGTATAAGAATAAAAAAACCATAAACAATACCATTTGTTCATACGGCTTAGTTCATTAACCCATTAACGCTCACTATGTATGTTTTCTATTATTTTTGGTTTACGGATAATTTTTTGCGATATTTGATATATGCCTTGTGGTATCCGGCTACGTAGAATAGACCATCCTCTTTTGTTACCGAGGTGTCATAAAAGAAGACTAAGGTAGGTTAACCCGCCGTGTGGTATCCAGCTGAGTAAAGTAGACCACCTTCTTTTGTTACCGAGGTATTGTAAAAGACGACTAAGGTAGGTTAACCCGCCGTGTGATATCCGGCTGAGTACAATAAATAGACCACCCTCATTTCTTACCGAGGTGTTAAGGCAACTTAGGTAAATTATCCCGCCACCTGGTATCCGGCTGAGTAGAATAGACCTCCCTCTTTCTTATCAAGGTGTTGTAAAAGACGATTAAGGTAATTTGACCCGCCGTGTGCTATCCGGATGAGTAGAATAGACACCCTCTTTCTTACCGAGGTGTCGTAAAAGGAGACTAAGGTAATTAAAAATCAGGCAGGTCGTGAAATACCTAGCCAGAAATTATATAACATGTTGTAAAATGATGAATGTTGTGCCGACCCCACTTAGAGGGGGATAAGGGTAGGAGAATGATGATTTTTACTTTCATTTTATGCTCTCTTTTAAGCTGTGATGGCCTAGCGGTGCGACCGTGTGAATCTCTAGAGACGATCATGGGTTCAAACCCGGGCAGACACCAATGAGTTTTTGTAATAAAACTTATGTGTCTAATTGATAATTGCAATTTATCACACGCTTTTCGGTGAAGGAAAACATCGTGAGGAAACCTGCATATCTCTAGAGAATCCTAGGGATATGTGTAACCTACCAATCCGCATTGGAGCAGCGTGGTAGGTCTTAGCTCCAACCCTTCTCTCCAAAAATGGAGAGAGGAGGCCTATGCCCAGCAGTGGGATAGTAACAGGCCGTTACTTACTTTTTATGCTCTCTTGTAAAGTGTTATTTGAAATTTAATGTAGAACTTGTTTATTAAACATGCAAAGCATTTTAGGGTTGAACTCATTCTTCAAATTTATATCATTCTTTGTTTGATACATCCTAATGAAAAAGAGTTTATTGTTTTCATACATTGTATGTAACAAAGGGACGTTTTTCCTATTTTCTTTGTTTTTATATTGTTTTTCATATTCCTTAACATTTTTGTAAAGAATTATTAGTTAGTGTTGTTAAATCATCAGTAGACCTAAGACTAATGTTAAGATTCCGGCTATACTCACGTCTTATTTTATCGGATGAGCCCGACTAGTTTCAAGCCCATACGGGGCTCTTATTCATGAGCTCTTTACGCGGCGTTATTATCAGTTCCCGCCGCGATAACGCCGCGTAAAATAAGACGTGAGTATACCCGGAATCTTAACATTAATTATGAATACCACTCACGATAGTTTAGACCTAAGACCTTAAAATGCCATAGGATAGCTGTATCCAGCTAAGCTGTGATAGCCCAGCGGTGCACCGTACGATTCTTTCAAGAGGTCTTTAACTTTTTTAAAGTGTCCATGTTTTTTTTTATAAATCCGCTGTGTGGTATCGCGCTGAGTACAATAGAGCACCCTCATTTCTTACTGAGGTGTCGTAAAAGGCGACAGAGGTAAGTCAACCCGCCAAGTTGTATCCCGTAGAGTAGAATAGACCAACCTCATTTCTTATCGTGGTCTGGTAAAAGGCGACTGAAGTAAGTAGACATCAGAAAGACGGCCGGTCGTAGAATATCAACATGTTAAAAACTTGTTGTGCCGATCCCACTTAGAATAGGATAAAGGGAGGATATTGATGATTTTGTTCATACATACAATACAAGTCCATGACTGAGATGAATTGTAAGACGAACTAAGTAATCAAATACTGAACGCGTACTGAACCGTATTTATTTTATTATAAGAAAGAAAGAAAGAAAGGAAGAAAGAAAGAAAGAAAGAAAGAGAGAAAGAAAGAAAGAAAGAAAGAAAGAAAGAAAGAAAGAAAGAAAGAAAGAAAGAAAGAAAGAAAGAAAGAAAGAAAGAAAGAAAGAAGATAATATAACACAAGCTTGTATCTATACTTTTCACAAGGGAACATCTTTAGCACGTTGTAATATGGAACAGCGCCATCTAGTTTTGCAGCGGTAACAAAATATCTCAAACACGAACTAAATTGAGATTTCAAGTTTGTATCAAATCAAAACTATTTACATTTAACTATATTGAACATCGAGAGTGATTCAAGTGAACCGATATCTTGTACGCACAACTAAGATCGTTACAAAGTTAAATGGAATTCCGAACATTTCGATTTGATAGCAAACACTAACAAAATACAGGCAAAATATATTTGCAAGACTTTATCTGGATAAACTAAACTTGGTTTGGTTATAAGATTCTATAATAACATTCAGCAAACAGTTTTAGCTTTCCATTACACTAGTTTAAAAATACTAAGTTTCCATAATAATCTGCTAGCTTTGCCATTACAGCATTTTAAAAACATTATTAAAAAGAGGCTGATACAGAAAGCCTATTAAAAAAGCCTATTATACTTGAGGATTATTTTAATGATAAATGCGTGGATATAGCTACTTTTTGACCCTGTACAAGACAGTAATGGCTGTAATGTAACTAATAATAAGAATTATATTTTGAAAAGAGCAATCGCCGTTTTTCTTACGGACTCTGATAGATTCAAATTCAAAATATTCTTTATGCAAGTAAACTTGTAAACAAGTTTGAATCGTCAACTCTACTGCTGGTTCGGAGAGCTGATCCGGTTGAGTAGAATTGACCGATCTCATTTCTTATCGAGGTGTTGCAAAAGGCGACTAAGGTAAGTTGACCCACCGTGTGGTATCCGGCTGAGTATAATAGACCACCCTCTTCCTTACCGAGGTGTTGCAAAAAGTGACTTAAGTAAGTTGACATTAGGCAGGCGGGTGGTCGTAAAATATCTAGCCACATCATGTGATAACATGTCTATAATATGTATTTAGAGTGGAATAAGAGCAGGAGAATCATTATGATTATGAAGAACTCTCTATTGCGGAGACATGATTTTTAAGTTTAGCTTATATCAAATTTATATATGTTAGTAATTCTCATATCTTATTTGATTATGATAAAGCACTTAAAGCGAATAACCTTTCCCCCGTCGATACAACTTAATGTAAAACAATCCAATCTTGAACAGTACTTAATCATGATATTAATTACTATTTCCCCATAACCACTGTCATCACTGATTAATGGCTTTTATACTGGCTAAACATCCATAGAATTGTGGTTTCTATTATTAGATATATAAAGCTTAAATTTCCTAAAACCTTTTCCACAACTATATCAACCAATTAGCAGTTGAAACTAAACGGCCCGAAACCGTCCACTAATTATCACGAATTTCGTTAATCTCAAATTCTAAGCTAACAAATCAAATATCAATGTGATTACCACGGGCCAACTAATGAGGTGTAATTGTCAGTTCATTTCGGCCAATAATTTCTATTTATATTCCTAATGTATATCATAAAATGAACGAAATTATTTGCACATTAGGGCATATTATTACACATAATTATAATAAACTTTCTCATATTCTTTTTGGTGAAGGACATCGTGAGGAAACCTGCATATCTCTAGAGAATTCTATGGATATGTGTAATCTAGCAATCAGCATTTGAGTAGCTTGGTAGGTAGTAGCTGAACTACAATCTTTTTCTCCAAAAACGGAGAGAGGAGGTCTATGCCCAGCAGTGAGATAGTAACCTACCAATCCGTATTGGTGCAGCGTGGTAGATCTTAGCTCCAACCCTGCTTTCCAACAACGGAGAGTGGAGGAAGTATATGTTTAGTAGTGGAATAATAAAAGGCCGTTACTTTACTTTTACTGTCATGTCTGGTAAATTAAAAAAATAAAATGGAGAATTGGATTGGATAGGATAAAATTTACGCTCATCAGAGTATTAGTTTTTTTAATTTAAGATTCTATAATCAAATTCCGCCATCAATTTCAGCTTTGCCATTACAGCAGTTTTAAAACACTGTTAAAAAGAGGCTGATACAGAAAGCCTACTATACTCTTGAGGATTATTTAGAAGATAAGAATGTGTGGATATAGCTCTCCCTGAACCTGTACAAGACAGTAACGACTTAATGTAAATAGTATTAAGAATTATATTTTTAAAAGAGCAACCGCCGAGTTTCTTGCTGGCTCTTCTCGGTAGGAACAGCTTTCCGAACCAGCAGTAGAGTTGACGATTCAAAAGCACTTGTTTACAAGTTTATTTGAATAAAGAATATTTTGAATTTGAATAATGCACAATGAATCTTTGCTTAAGTTTCTAATGAAATTTCTGTTTTCAAATTTGATCGCAAGGTATGTTGTCATTTTATCGATAATCGTATTTTCACAGTCTAGACTTTAGGATTAATTTAATGGACTAACAAAATTTTCTAATGAGACTAAAATTTTAACCATTTAAAGTGATTGAAACCCAAATTGTTTTTTAAAACTATTATTATTTAACCTTTGATATTTTGAGTATTGTATTTTATGGGAGTATTTTTCTTGTCTACTGGTAATAATCGGTTTAAATGAGTGTTCTACATAGAAAATGATATTCAAATTCCATCACCATGATGGGAAAGATTGTGATGAAACAGATATCTTCTGCATTTTTCTTTTTTTCTCTCTCAACTTATGAATGTCTATGGACATTGGTATCTTACAAATGTTTCTATGGTGCGTTGATTCGGTGGCTTCCCACGCTCTCATTTAGGTTAAGGATGCTCTATGTGTAAGATACGACGAGGGGAAAAGAAAAACATCGTGTTGCAAACATGCATATACCACAAGAATTATTAAGATATGGATCATTATGGACCTTAGTTGCAATTGTTCTCTCCAATAGTGACCAAAGCTTGGAGACAGTAACAACCCACGCCTATCCAATTTCTGGTTAAATAAACAAAACAGTACCGCAATCAAAACATATACGCTTTGCGTTTTAAACAGGATTACCGTTTCTCCATTACCACAGCAATGTGGATTAATCACTCTTGATCCTTGTTTCGATGCCGATGAATTTCAGCCCTTACTTCATCAACATTAAGGTCGTGATTAGTATACAGAATGGATCTTCAAACTTTTCAACCAATTAGTAGTTGAAAACCAACGGCGCGAGGCCATTCACTAATTATCGCGACAACATTCATTAATTCGAATTTGCGAATCAAATACCATTAACATATCATTAAACTGAAGTATTTAAATCATTAATGATTTAATTAACATTTTTAATCTCCTCTTCATCATTCTCCTGCCCTTATCCCGCCTAAGTGGGGCCGGCACAACACGTTTTGGCTAGTTATTTTACGACCTGCAAATGTTATCAAAATACTTTATGACGCGTTTTAATCTCTCCACGCGGGCGGAACCGCTGGCGATTGCTAGTATTATATATAATTGTATATATCTGTGTAATATTAGTATGTTTTATAATTTACTATGCACTATACCCGATCTCATAGTATTCTCCTCTAACCAAAGGTTGTCTGTGAGATATCGCTTTAGCGATAAGACTTTTGCACGCTTGTCTTAATTTAATTTCGTATAACCCAATGTGCCTTTGTATAGTGCAATAAGAATAAATAAATAAATTTTATGACTGGCCCGTTGTCGCAATGGGTACCCTGCCTTCAGCTACGCGGGTCGCGGGTTCGATTCCCGTCGAGGGCCAACATTTTCTATAAATGAATTTGTTGATCTTCGAGTCTTGGTGTCTATTTGTATTTAAGTAATTTAACTTATTAACATATAAGTATGTATTCACCAGTTGTCTGTCTACCGTAACACAAGTATTAACCGTGTGTGTAAGTTTCCCATATATTTATTTATTATTTTATTATTATTCTTATTAAAACGTGTGTATTTCGCTCACATTTTTTTATCTGTCTCTATCAAAGTGTTTTTGAAACTTTTTATGTTACGCGTAGTGTCGTTTTTAGTAATTGCCAAATTCGCGAATGTCACAGGACAGTGTTGCGGTTATGTCGGGGACAATTTATGGTATGGCCACGTAAAAAATGCTGTTTTCATAATAAAGTGTTTGTACAGTGGCCTACTGTAACAAACATACAACTGCCATTTCATTTAAAAATATCCCCTTTGAGTTTTATTTTATGAATCAATTAAATGAAATAGCTGTTTTTTTCGTGATTGGTTAGTGAAAATATTTTTATAATTTTTTTGTTCAGAAGTTACAGTAGAATTATTTTGCTGTAATCCGCGTTTGTTAAGAGAAATCTCTGTAATGCTAAGTGTATGAAGCAGGTAACATTCACATACCTTATACAGGACAAGTTCACAAGTATCACAAAACGCTGCTAACACCGACACTCCTCACAAGCACTACACACACTAACTACCACAATCTCTAGGATTGTTTTGCCCTGAAACCAAAGCATCATAAAGAGAATTGGAAAAATCGTAATGCGTCACACCGCCCATTCAAGCAGTCTTATATTAGTTAAACCCCCTCCATTTTTTCCCTCCAAATACGTGTAGAAACCCGGAATTTGAGACATTTTACTTGTTCGTTAATTATGTGGCCATTATATCACATTATCAATTATCCGAACCAGGTTTAAAGTTTACCTTTCAAAAGTACTTGTTAACAAGTGTGTCTTCAATCTTTACTAATATATAAAGCTGTAGAGTTCGTTTGTTTGTTGGATTGTTTGAACGGCTTATCTCAGGAATTACGAGACCGATTTGAAAAATTATTTGAGTGTAAGATAGTCCATTTATCGAGGAAGACTTTAGACTATATAACATCACGCAACGACTTTAGAAGAGGAGCAGCAATAAACAATATTACGAAAACGGCAAAATTTAAAGAAAAAAATTTAAAAAAATTTTACCTGTCTGATTTTTCTCGGAAGGAGCAATTATTCGAACCACCAGTAAAGTTAACGATGGAAAAGCACTTGTTTACAAGTCCGTCATAATTAAGAATAATTTGAATTAGAATTGTAAATTTGATTTAAAATTTAGTGACTAAAACTAGCAATTTATTAAATAACAGATTTATTTTGAGCTGTAGCCGGAATCGGAGATGTGAAGCGGAAGTTCCGATCTCTCGGAATCGGAACTGAGGTTCCGGAAATCCGAAACAATCCCAGTATGAATTTTGTATGTAAATAATGACAAATAGTTTGAGCTAAGTAATTCATAGCACTTTGAAATTCACATTGGTGATAATTTTTACACACAATTTCACCGAGAAAAGTCGAATAGCGTTCTGGATTGACAAATTAAATGCATTTCGCAATTAAATTTTGAAAAAGAAATCTGCTGTAACAAATCTATACTAATATATAAAGCTGAAGAGTTTGTTTGTTTGAACGCGCTAATTTCAGGAACTAGGTACTGGACCGATTTGAAAAATTCTCTAAATGTAAGATAGTCTATTTATCGAGGAAGGCTATAGGCTATATAACATCACGCTAAAATGAATAGGAGAGGAGTAGCAATGAAAATATTACGAAAACGGCAAAATTTGAAAGCTTTTCTCACGTGCGCTAAGTAAACGGTGTAAGTTATTAAAAAAATCATGTATTACAAATATATTCCCGCTCTAAAAGTAAAAAAAATGTCTACGACAGCATATGTCTAGCTTATAAGGTTAACCCACTGCAACCATTTTTATGGTTCTCAAAATACTATATTACGGTTTCAATCTTTCCACATGGGCGGAGCCGCTGGCGATTACTAGTGTAAAAATAAATAAATAATTTCATAGCAAACTTGCCAGCGCGAAAACAACCACAAATCGGATCTCAATTCACGTCTAAAGATTTTTTCTGTATAATGAAATGTCGGGATTCACACACAGTTGGCGCCTACATATCAAAGATTAATTGAACAGAGAGTACAGGGAGTTACACTTTATAAATCAGATATCTTATCAACACTGTCACGTTTGACACAAGCAACTAAAAAAAAAATAGAAATAATTTTAAAACTTCTTTAAAATAGGCTTTATTGTTATATTCGTCTTATATTAGACAGGTAACTGGCGCACGTATGCAATCACAAACGTAACCAAAAATGAGTCTTAATTCATACTAATATAACAAAGCGTAAGTCTGTCTGTTTCTGTCTGCTTTCACGGCTAATACGTTGGACCAATATTAATGGTTTTTTATATAATTATAGCTTATACACAGGAGTAGCACATAGGGTAAATAAAGTCCAGTACTCTTTTGGGAACAGGGGATAAACATATATTAAATCAAAGAGGGCATTTAAACACTTAAGTACGCTCGTTCTCTCTCTTTTTCCCTCTTCAACTGTCTTCTATAACACACGAACTTCTGCTGTCTGGATCCAGCGGTTCTCCTCGTACTTTGAGTGTCGGTAACTCTTCATTTTTGATTTGATCACGCAAAGAGATATACTTTAAGTATAGTATATCCAGTGCCCGTCGAGTGACTCTAAGCACTTGAGCGACTCTTAGCTTTTGTGCGACACTGAACTTCTGAGCGACTCTGAGCTTCTGAGTGACTATGCTTGTGAATGGCTCTGAGCTTCTGAGTGGCTCTGAGCTTCCTTAGAGGGTACCTCTAGTACATGAAATGTCGTTTCTGTTATTCATTTAATCTATGAACGCGCCATTTTATTGGAACACCGCACTCTTAGATTTATTCCTGGGGCATAAATTGACGAGACAAATTTCCCTTTCAAGTGATTTACGGACAGTTTATGTCACGGCTTTGGCTCCAGCGAATACAGTTACGAGAAATTCCGACACACTTAACTGTAAACATACACACGAATTTACGTAATGCTTAGATTTCATAGGATACTATGAGATATAAAGTAAGTAAAGGCATCATCCTCTTGCCCTTATCCCACTCTAAGTGGGGTCGGCACAACACGTTTTAAACATTCTGTCACATGATTTTTTTTTCATAGTAGCAGTAAGTATTAATAAATGTTTTTCGGGATGACACTCAAAGGGCCGCGGCTGAAAACCAGTGCTGTGTGTCACCTCAGTTTTATGTTGTGACATGTGGCGTACACTGAGCCGTTGCCCTTTCTTTGCCATGTGAAATTTAGAATAAGCTACATTTAGTTTTCGTTTCACATGGGGAAGAAATAAATAATTTTCATTTCATTTCATTCATTTCATGATTTTACTGCGTTTTTACGACCGACCGCCTACTTGACGTCAACTTATCTTAGTTGTATTTACGACACCTCGGTAAGAAAGAGTGGTCTATTTTACTCAACCTGATACCACACGGTGGGTCAACTTACCTTAGTCGCCTTTTACGACACCTTGGTAAGAATTGAGGGTTGTCTATTTTAATCAGCCGGATGAAACCTAACTAGATCGATTTTTCCTCCTCAAATCCCCTACATGATGAATTTCATGAAAATCGTTGGAGCTGTTTCCAAAATTTTGAAATATATTGTTAAAAGAAGAAGAAGTATGAAGAAGTTAACTCATTGGAATATTAAAGATTAAGGATGAATATACAGCCGTTCTTAAAAAATTAAAGCATTACATAAGTATATGGATCATCATCCTCCTGCCCTTATCCCACTCTAAGTGGGGTCGGCACAACATGTTATAAACATGCTGTCACATGATTTGGCTGAGTTATTACGACCGGCCGCCTGCCTGACGTCAACTTACCTCTGTCATATTTTACGACACCTCGGTAAGAAATAGGTTGGTCTATTCTATTAAACGGGATACCACACGGTGGGTCAACTTACCTTAGTCGCCTTTTACGACACCTCGGTAAGAAATGAGGTTAGTCTATTCTACTCAGCCGGATACCACACGGCGGGTCGACTTACCTTAGTCGCCTTTTACGACACCTCGGTAGGAAATGAGGGTGGTACTATTCTATTCAGCCGGATACCACACTTACATTAGTATACGGATATGAAAGTATGAATTGACTGACAGTTTCGAGAGTATAAAAAACAATGTCATCGGATATCGCGGCCAGGGGGGTGAAACTCTCTAAGAAGCACTCTTTAGGTCGCCGAGAGCGTCATCTCATTGCAAGCATTGGACAACAAAAATTAGTTTTAAATCATTATTCACTAGATGTAGCAAATGATACACTGTAATATATATAAGTATCTGTCATAAATTTTCAAATTTTTCTGCCAAAAACGCATCACTGCTTATTTAAAGGTCTATATTGGAAATTATGCCATCCAAAAATTATTTTATGTGTTATTTTGGATGTGAAAACGTTGGTAAGTAACTACTATAATGTTCTTGAAACCATTTAGTACCTATTCCTAACAATAGAAATTTTTACTGCAGAAATTTAATTTTTAACCCTTTTAGTGCCGAGCGAAAAGGAAATGCCTACACGAGAATAACCAGCCGAATTTTTTAAATTTTATTTATGTACATTCTTATACAATTAAAACCAAACGAGAAATAATATTTACACGATTCAAAAAGTAATATACTAAGAATAAAATAGGAACAAGTTTGCTCCTCCTTAACCCATTCTAAGTAGGGTTTTAAACAATTTGTTGCATGTTAGTTATTTTACGAGCACCCGCCTGCCTGACGTCAACTTACCTTAGTCGCCCTTAACGACACCTTGATAAGACATAAGGTTGGTCTATTCTATACCACACGGTGAATAATAAGACATACAGCATATCGGAGTAAAAATTCATGACAAATAATACAAACAATATTAAAAAATGAGTTTGCAATAAGATAAATAATACCTATTACCTAATACGTACATAAAAAAAAGAGATTACTCGAAGGTAACACACAGGTAAAGGTATTACACAGTAAGCGCCGTGTAGATTTTTGAAAACCTGTTTATATTTGTTTGTATTTTTTTTATTTCTGACTGTATGCAATTTTTATGAGAGCGCAGTGAGAAGCAACTTATCGGCTTTCGGCACAAAAGGGTTAAAGCAGCCATTTCGCTGAAATGTACTAAATAAAATTATTATAAGTGCCACAATACCTTTAACTTTGTTTTTTAGAAAAAAATATGTTGTTATTCGTAATAAATATTATATTTTAACACTTTCGGTTACATTATTTTGGTATACATTTGAAATATTTGGTCTGATTTAGACTATAGCTATAAAAATTCAAATGTGTGATTTCAGGTTTACAGCAAATGAAGATTATGATTATGAAAACTAATTACAGAGTGTAGTACGTATGCAAAGTTAGTTGTTTTCAACAAATAAACGTGTAAACTGATGAACATTTGTTATTTGTATACGCTTGATATATTTTTTAATGTTTTAAAAGTATTTTTCAAGTGTTTCCTGAATTGACATACTACTTAAAAAGATGTAAAAAATAAAAATTATTAAATATTACATAGCTTTAATCTTTTATTCATTACCCTTATTTAGAATAATAGTTTGGTGCTACTCTTTGATTTGAACTGGAATTTGGAGATGCCAAGTCCGTTCAAATTGAAGTGGTATAGCGCCAAACTATTTTTTTGTAAATGCTATTTTTATATAAGGGTCACTATATGAATGCAGTACAGCGCCATCTAGTGGATTATTATGATAACGTTACAGCGACATCTCTGCCAGATCAGCGAAAACAGTCCCTTATCATTACTTCAAAAAAATGACAGAGTTGCACATCTATATCCTATATAGTGTATTATCTATGATCGCGGCTTTAGACTCATGTCATTAATCGCTGTCAGAGACCAAGTTCCATTGAACCGGGCGAAACTTTGAAATCACTAGAGTTTTAAGCCGTTGACAAGCACTCGTTTAACTTTCCTGATTAACGCGCTCTCTGGCTTTCTCTTTTTCTTTTTACAGTCAAATAAACCTGAAAGTCGATTAAAGTTACTTAAATTGTTACTGAGATTGAATTGTACGTGAAAATGTAATAAAATATAACCCTGTGATTCACGAAAAGAAAATTACGGGATTGTGGCTTTGTATTTAATTAAAATTTTTAATGATGGGTTAGTTAGTCTGCCGTGGTATCCAGCTGAGTAGAATAAGCCACGCTCATTTCTTACAGATATGTTGTAAAAGGCGACTAAGGTAAGTTGACCCGCCGTGTGGTATCCGGCTGAGTAGAAAAGGACACTCTCATTTCCTACCGAGGTGTTCTAAAACGCGACTAAATTAGGTCGACTTACCTTAGTCGCCTTTTACGACACCTCGGTAAGAAATGAGGGTGGTCTATTCTATCAGCCGGATACCACACGGCGGGTATACTTACCTTAGTCGCCTTTTACGACACCTCGGTAAGAAATGAGATTGGTCTATTCTACTCAGCCGGATACCACACGGCGGAAGAAATGAAAATCTACTATTAACGAAAAACTACGACGCATATTAAATAAATAAAATAAATATATGGGACACTTACACACACGGTCGTCCGTCCCCAAAGTAAGTAACTTAATACTTGTGTTATGTTAGACAGATAACTGGTGAATATATACTTCTATATTTTTTAAATACATACTTAAATATAAATATACACCCAGGCTCAAAGACCACCAAATTCATTTATAGAAAATGTTTGCCCTCGGCGGGAATCGAACCCGCGACCCACGGAGCTGAAGGCAGGGTCACTACCCACTGCTCCAACGGGCCAGTCGAGATTATAGAGTAAGTAATAAAAATGCCACACTCGATTGTTCTACAACAATCCGTCTTTATATTTTTCTGATCTGTGACAGAAATGAACGAAAAAATAAAGGGGAAAGTGTACGCAAACGTGTGTCAAGGCTCCCAATTCTTGCTCTTAATAACAGGCAACAACACGAGTAGTGGAAAATCGCTCACGTCACAGATGCGGAGAACGGCCGTGCGACATATTGTTCTATCGAAAATTACTTTCTGTTGGCTTTGGTAAAATATTGAATCGGGTTAAACAGTACGAGATTGTTGTTGGGGAATGCTAAATGTTCTACGGGTTAAGTGACATATATCTTTAATATTTAAATGAGTTAATCTTGTATTTATAAATTATATTTTTTTAAAGTTCCTTCTTTTTATTTCATCTTTAATTTTTAAATGAGTTAATGTTGTGTATATATATATATATATATATATATATATATATATATATATATATATATATATATATATATATATATATATATATATATATATATATATATATATATATATATATATGTATATATATATATATGTATATATATTCGGAATCTCGGAAACGGCTCCGACGATTTTCCTGAAATTCAGCATGTAGGGAGTTTTGGGGGATAAAAACCGATCTAGCTAGGTTTTATCTAAAAAAAATTGTTTTGTCACTGTTTTTGGGCATTAAAAAATACTAAAATTTATATTAAATATAAATATAATATATATATAAATATATGGGACACTTACACACACGGTCGCTCGTCCCCAAAGTAAGACATTTTAATACTTGTGTTATGGGTGAGAGACAACTGGTGAATATATACATATATAATTTTTAAATACATACTTAAATACAAATATACCCAGGCTCGAAGAGCCAACAAATTCTTTTATAGAAAATGTTGGCCTTCGGCGGGAATCGAACACGCGACCCGCGGCACTAAAGGCAGGATCACTACCCACTGCGCCAACGGGCTAGTCAATTATTATTAATATTGAATATATAACACTATTTTTGCCATAAACTATCAAGTCAGCGTAGCTTATTCGGGGAACGGGCAGTCTCGAGAAATACCTAGGATACCCGAACTACTTAATTAGTTTTCCTTTTTTTTAAGTTTCTTTTTTATTTTGTAAAAAAATTCTCAGTCAATCAGGTACTTTTTTTTAATTCGCCTCCATGTTCTAATGCAATGCAAATGTATCCTTGCTGCTCTAAAGGTGGTTACACATACCCTGAAAAGCTTTATCACTCTCCTGCCCTTCAATCTAAGTGAGGTTGGCACAACATGTTTTTATAAATAAATAAATATTTTTTTTTTTTTTTTTTTTTTATGGTATAGGATGGCAAACGAGCATGCGGTCTACCCTAAAGTAATCACCGCCGCCCACGACCTCTCGCAGAGCGAGTGCGTTGCCGTCCTTTTAAAAAGAGGAAAACACGTTTTTTGAAGGTACTTATGTCATACCGATCCGGAAACACTGCCAAAGGGAGATCGTTCCACAAAATGGTGGTACGCGGAATGAAATTATTTGAAAACCGCACTGTACTGGAACGCCAAGCATCCAGATGGTTTGGATGATATTTTAACCTGTGACGTACAGTGCGGTTATGGAATTTAACGGCAGGAATCAAGTCATGAAATTCAATGGAACACTCTCCGTGAAAGATGCGGTAGAAAACGCACAGTGATGATACGTCTCTACGCATCGCCAATGAGTCCAGTTGTCTGCTAATCACCTTATCCCCAATAATACGAACTGCTCTGCGCTGTATGCGATCGAATGGCTTAAGTTGGTATTGGGGTGCACCAGCCCAGAGATGAGAACAGTACTCCATATGAGGCCGGACTTGTGCTTTATACAGCGCTAGTCTATGGACCGGCTTGAAGTACTGTCTGGCTCTATTGATAACACCCAATTTTTTGGAGGCCAACTTAGCCTTCCTTTCCAAGTGATCGCGATACTTGCAGCTATTGGAGATGTCGAGACCCAGTATTTCGATACTACTCGAATCACTTAAGAGGGTATTCTCGAAAGACGGTGACGCGACAAATGGTGCTGTTTTTGCGGTTAACGCGCAAACTTGCGTCTTCAAGGGGTTGAATTGTACCAAATTTAATTTACCCCATTCGGAGATCTTCCGTAAGGTGGCTTCAACAGAAGACACAAGTTTATTTCGGCACTCATCGACCTTTTCCGAAGAGAGTCCTGCACTACCGGTATATATGGCATCCACCGTACTGTCATCTGCATAGCAGTGGATGTTAGGGTCACCTAACATGTCATTGATATGCAGAAGAAACAGTGTAGGGGAAATCACGCAACCTTGGGGAACACCAGCATTCACAGACTTAGGATTTGAGCAGAATCCGTCGACAACGACACTTATGCTACGTCCAGTGAGAAAGCTGGAGATCCAAAAGCGCAGGCTCTCTGGAAGCCCATAGGAAGTTAGCTTCGAAAGAAGCGCCCTATGCCACACACGATCGAAGGCTCTCGCCATATCCAGACTAACTGCAAGACCTTCTCCCTTGCTATCTATTGCCGCTGCCCAACGATGAGTCAGGTAGACCAGAAGATCACCAGCCGATCGACCGTGTCGAAAACCGTATTGACGGTCACTGATCAACTCATGATCCTCAAGGTATGACAGAAGTTGTCGATTGATAATCATCTCCATAACCTTAGAGATGAGGGAGGTAATAGCAATAGGCCTGTAGTTAGCCGGATCTGAAGCATTGCCTTTTTTAGGGATCGGATGGATCAGGGCTGACTTCCATGTATCCGGGACTATGCCATGTGAGTAGGAGAGCCGAAATAGACGCGTCAGCACAGGAGTTAACTCAGGAGCACACATTCGGAGTACAATCGGAGAGATACCGTCTGGCCCACTCGACTTATGAATATCCAAAGACAACAGAACTCGCCGAACAGCTTTTTGGGTGAACTTAATATCCGGCATTGAGCTCTGACACCGTGGAATAATAGGTGGCGGAAGTCCTTGGTCATCCATAGTCGAGTTCGAGGCAAAGAAATTCCCCAAAAGATCGGCTTTCTCCTTTGCTGTATGAGCCAGTCCATTGATCTCTGTGCGCAACGGTGGAAGAGAAGGTTGGTGAAAGTTACCAAGCGCCGCTTTGGAGAGCGCCCAGAACCGACGCGTTCCAGATGGGTATTGTTCAAGCTTCTTACCAATATTGACAACATACTTAAACTTGGCTCTGGCAATTTCCCTCTTAAAGTACCTCGAGGCACGGTTATAATTCCTCTTAAGTATTGTTGAGTTGAGATTCTTTGTAGCCAATGCCTCAACCCAAGCCCGATAAGCGACCCGTTTGCTATCCGCTGCTGCCTTGCAAGACTCACTAAACCATGGCTGCGATCTACCACCGATTGGAATTACAGAACTAGGTATATAGTTGTCCATACCTTGCAACACCACTTCAGCGACAGATGCACCACAAGAATTAGGATCATTCGCGGAGAAACAAACCTGCTTCCATGGATAGGACGCATAAAAGGAGCGCATACCATCCCAATCTGCTGACTTGTAATGCCAAACACGTCGTGTCGCGAGTGATCTGCGGCAACGACGTGCGATAGGCACTACACACCTTACTAGGCAATGATCAGAAGAGCCTAGGGGAGCATCGACCGAGATTTGGTAGTTTTGGGGATGTGTGGTTAGGAAGAGATCCAATAAAGAGGGATTTTGACCGTCCACGTCTGGAATTCGCGTTGGCTCCTTAACTAATTGGGATAGACCATTCGCAACTGCGAAGTCAAATGTAATTCTTCCCGCATAGTCTGTGGTATCCGAGAAGCCAAGCCATTCAGCGTGGTGGGCATTAAAATCACCAAGAACCACAATTTCAGCGGAGGGAGTCTGCGAGAGTATATTGTCAATAGCTGCTTGTAAATGTTCCATAAGCCTATCCGTTTCCGCATTACCACTATGGGATCTGTAGAGGCACGCATAAACTCGGGCATGGTCATCACAGGCCACGCGCCCCCAAATGGTAGACAGATTCCGACCTTCAAAATTGCCAAGATGGTGAAAGCAAATATCATCCCTTACGAACACAGCAACTCCGGCATGGGGCACGAAGTTATATTCGAGTTTGTAGCCGGGGAAGTGTAAATACGCTGTGTCGCTTGGACGTGATATTTGCGTTTCCGTTAAAAATAACAGGGCTGGCCGTGATGTCTCGAGATGGTAGTGGACAGCATTTAAGTTAGAATGTAGTCCTCGAATGTTACAGAAGTCCACATTAAGAGTAGGACGGGGTGCTGCAGTATTATTCCCTTGTCTGCTATTGACATTTAACGTTTCGTTGCCCGCCCCAGAATACGACGGGCAGCCCGAGCGAGGTTGCTCAGGGAGGGATTCTCCAACTCTGTCAGAGTCGGTACCCTCCTGGGGTATTAAAACTCTTTTTCGAACCGTTGTCATATTTGGGGAGGGCAGGGGGAGGGCACCGGTGCTCAACACTCACCTATGCGAAACGCAGCGGCAAGCCGCTCCTTCACGCTGGTTTTCTGTGTGAGGGTGGTATGAAACCGGTCGAGTCTGCCCATTCGGTTAACCAACGCATGTTGGTAACGTGACTCTACCACCATAAATAATCTTTATTGGTGCATAAAAACAAAGTGAACACATTATATTGGAACCCTGGCCCCTAAACTAGAATAAACTGTATTTCAGGAGCCAGTGCCCTCCCTTAATAATAGATCAATTTACAGTAGTGTTAGTTATGTTAGTGACAATAATTTTAAAATAGGTTAGTATGTTAATTTTTATTTTGTATATATCTATTTGTGGTGTGTGTGTGTGTGCGTGTGTGGGTGTGTGTGTGTATGAACGAGTGCGGGTGTAAGTGTGACTCCATAATGAGGTGATGCTTATGGTAGGAATCAACTTACCATTTTTTTTACCATGATTTTAACATGTTGTTACATGATTAAGTTTATTATTTTACGACCTGCCGCCTGACTGCTGTCAACTTACTTCTTTCTAACTGTATGTATATATAACAAACTCTTCAGTGTTTCTTATTTCCAAAGGAGAATGATCTTTCCATGGTTGTCAAGGGATTTTTTTAAATTTTTTAATTCTAAAATCTTACTTATATTCAAAGTGAAAGACTATGCTTGAGTAATTATTAATCATTCCAATTGTCTCAATCCATTATCTCCCACTCGCTTTCTATAAGCCCAATAAAAACCATTAGGGTGATATAATATTGCACGCGGTTCATCAAAACTGCAGAAATTTCACTCCCAATTAAACAGGTTATTTATGCATTCAGTTGACTTTAACGCGTAGCCCGCGGGATTATTCTATGAAGAACAATTATTAATTAGTAAAATATAATATTCTATTAGTAAATGATTTATAGAATTAGGCGTTACTTTGCGAAGATCCTTAATACAAAGGAAAAATAAAAAGTTGCTATAATCCGCGATAAGGTAAATAGTATATATATAAAGTGCTAAATGTAGATTAGACTATCTATATATATATATATATATATATATATATATATATATATATATATATATATATATATATATATATATATTTCTGTTTAATTAATCGAGGATTCTACTTAAATAATGTAATAATAACTTTTGTATCCTATTAGTAGTAGGAACATATTTAATTTGCTTTTTCTCTTATCAGATATTTACGTTTACTCACCTTTAAGAGCAAATTATCATCATTCTTCTGTCCCTATCCCACTTTAAGTGGGGTCGGCGTAACATGTTTTAAACGTGTTTTATAATTTGGCTAAATATTTTACGACCGGCCGCCTACCTGACGTAACCTTACCTTGGGCGCCTTTTGTGATACCTCTGTAAGAAATGAGAGTGGTCTATTTTACTCAGCCGGATACCACATGGCATGTCAACTTACCTTAGTCGCATTTTACGACAGCTCTGTAAGAAATGACGGTGATCTATTCTACTTAACTGGACACCACACGGCGGATCAACTTACCTTAGTCGCCTTTATGGCACCTTGGTAAGAAATGAGAGTAGTTTTTACTACTCAGCCGGATACCACACGGTGGGTCAGTTTACCTTAATCGCCTTTTACGATAGCTCTGGTAGAAATTACGGTGGTCTATTCTACTCAGCTGGTTAACACACTGCAAGTTAACTTACCTTTGTCGCCTTTTACGACTATCTCTATCATAGCAATATTACCCAGTCATTTTAAGTAAAGTGAAGATTTTTTGTCCCACTCCATTTACCAGAATAAGGCTATTGTTTTTGTAGAATGCAGGAGTATTTGGCAAGCGCGGAAAGCCTTGTATCATTTTAAATGAGTCGGTTAATCTCTATGGTGCTTTTTTTAAATGGTCGTTTTATGCAGTGGCCATTCGATAGCCTTTTTACGTGTTTTACGCGTTTAAGCCATTAAGAGTCGGTTCACATTTTGTTCCCGCAAATACAGGATCACCTGTTTTTTGTTGTACTCTCTGTCTGGATTAAATCATTTTAATAGCTTATATAATATATTATTATATGTTAAATAGGAATATAAAATGTGAAAGTGTGGTTATTGTATGTATGCATTTTTTAAATTCAAAAAATTCAAATTCTAAATATTCTTTATTCAAATAAACTTGTAAACAAGTGCTTTTGAATCGTCAACTCTACTTTCAACTACTTTTTTTACTTTTTAAGAAATTGTTTATATGCTGTGTGTATTTTTATTTATTTGCTTACAAAATGTAAGATACGCCGTGTGGTATCCGGCTGAATAAAATAGTTTCTTATCGAGGTGTCGTAAAAGGCGACTAAGGTAAGTCGACCCGCCGTGTGGTATCCGGCTGAGTAGAATAGACCAACCTCATTTCTTACCGAGGTGTCGTAAAAGGTGACTAGAAAAGTTGACCCACCGTGTGGTATCCGGTTGAGTAAAATAGACCACTCTCTTTCTTACCGAGAAGTCGTAAAATACGTCTAAGGTAAGTTGACGTCAGGCAGGCGGCCGGTCGTATAATACGCAGCCAAATCATATGACAACATGTTTGTAACATGTTGTGCCGACCCCACTTAGAGTGGGATAAGGGGGGGAGGATGATGAAAATGTAAGATACAGATACAGATACAATTCCTAATGCTAGTAATATAATTAATAATCACAGAATAATTCGGAAAAAGGTTTATCAACACTTTAACTAGGGAATATCTGTGTTACAAGTGCCTACCTAATACCTTCCCAAACATCACAAGTTACATTCCTGATAAGGCGTTATTTAATAGAAATAATTTAAGTTAAGAGTTGTAATTAGGCAAAAATAAAAATTACTAAACAAAAAAGCTCACAAAATTTATAATAATTCCATGCAAGTATTTGTAAGTTAATATGTTAGTAAGTGTGAAAGTGTGAAGTGTGAAGTGTGTGTTTGGGTGTGTGTGTGTGGGTGTGTGTGTATTATCATTTACTTTTTATTATTAATAGGTATTCACTAGCAGTATAGCGAAGCGTTAGCAATTATTTCCCCTAATAATCCCCCCCTAATTTTCCTTAATTGAAATTTCGAACATAAAAGTAGTTATTGTGAGTTAACCATAACAGACAGAAATATGTCGCCCCGGAATTTTTTGTTTTTTTTTGTAGATCTACAATTCTTTACAACATTACTTTAGTGTATTTGTTGGTTTACACGAAGCACGCGACTTAAAAACTCCCAGCAGGCGAGTTTTTTACAACCGCGCGATCTTTTCTAAACAATTTACATAACAAAATAGGTATACTATTAATTTAAAGCTTTCGGAAGAACTGCAAGAATCTTTTGGTAAAAATCGTATAAAAATCCGTTCAGTAGGTTTTGAGAAAATTGTTTACATACATACAGGCAGCTTTTGGTGATGTTTTATAATAATTATAGATATAGATGTAACTGCCTATAGAAATTTATTTTTCTAGAAATATGCCGAAATCCATTATAGACGCTTTGCTATTTATGTAGCAAAAGGATTAGGTAAGAATATTCTGGATAAGACTTAAATTACTGTCCCACTGAATTAAAGATTTAATTAGAAATGTTGGAATATGAACTCATTAAAGCATTATTTTATTTAGTGAAGAATGCCAGATGGTAATTCTAAAGACAGGGTCTTTAGTAAACAAAAACTAAAAAAAGGGCAAATAACTAAAAAAAACATTTTTTGGCTGAGTAATTGATAAATTATTTCTAGAAGCCGGCGTTACTTTGCGAAATTCCATAGTACAGAAATTACAAGAGAATTATTTTGCTGTAATCCGCGTTTGTTAAGAGAATATATGTAATGCTAAGTGTATAAAGCAGGCAAAAAATTATCAAAGAATGTGATATCCTACTAATATTATAAATGCAAAAGTTTGTGAGTATGTTTGTTACTATTTAACGGCGAATCCGCTGAACCAATATCGATGAAATTTGGCACAATTATTCCTTATACACCGGAATAACATATAGGCAATAGAAATCCTGTCAATTGTACAGGAATAGGATGACATTGAAAAGCGCCATCTAGTATTGACCTATCACACGACAACAGTCCGTACGAAGTCACGGGTAAAGCTAGTATTAAGTAATCTCGTTATATATATTACCTAAACGCCGTGTGGTATCCGGCTGAATAGAATAGTACCACCGTCATTTTCTTACCGAGGTGTCGTAAAAGGCGACTAAGGTAAGTCGACCCGCCGTGTGGTATCCGCTTGAGTAGAATAGACCACCCTCATTTCTTACCGAGGTGTCGTAAAAGGCGACTAAGGTAAGTTGACCAACCGTGTGATATCCGGTTAAGTAGAATAGACTACACTCTTTTTTACCGAGGAGTCGTAAAATACGACAAAGGGAAGTTGATGTCAGGCAGGCGGCCAGTCGTAAAATACATAGCCAAATCATGTGACAACATGTTTAAAACATGTTGCGCCGACCCCACTTAGAGTGGGATAAGGGCAGGAAGATGATGTAATATATATTACCTAACAAAGTTAAGCGTTATTTTTTTGGAAATTCAAAAACCGAACAATCGTATCCACGTTAAACTATCGCATAGAAACAATGCGCTCGGAGACAAGTGGATCGTTAACGGTGAAAATCATCGATATTATTCTCGCACCGAATGCAGAGTTTGCTTTAGAATCCACATTAGTGTTACGATCACGACACGATTCTTGTTGTCTGTATAGAAAAGTAAAAATACCGACTAATGTAGTGATAATATTCATTCATTAATTCTCCTGCCTTTTGTTAGCTATTATTCAATATTTGTCTATAGCTACTCCCAAAATAATACATTATAGAGGAAACTATGGAAAAGCTGAGAGGCGGGTCGTAAAACGAAGGAATGATAGATATTGTATTAACTCTTCACTGTCGACGTCACTCATAAATAAGTAAATTTAATAATTGTTTGTAAATTAAATAAAGTTAAATAAAAAAAGAAACTTAAAAAAATAGAAAAAATAATTAGGCAGTTGGATATAAAAAATAAGCCCGAATAAGAGAGAAGACAAACGTCTAACAATATATCCCACTCAAAGTAGGACCGGCACAGCATGTTTTAAATACGTTGTTACGTGATTTGGCTAGTTTTTACGACCGGCCCCTTACCTGACGTCAACATACCTAAATCGCCTTTTACAACACCTCGGTAAGAAATGAGGGAGGTCTATTCTACTCAGCCGGATACGACACGGCGAGTCGACATACCTTAGTCGCCTTATACGATACCACAGTAAGTAATGAAGGTGTTCTATTTTACTCAACCGGATACCACACGGCATAGCAAATCTTATTTTTATTATTTACAATAGGATTTGTGTATAAACAGACAAATCGTATGTTTTAAATTGCTCAAAGGTGTGAATACTATTTTTTTTTATCTATGGAACCAAGCTATTCTTTTTATTAAGATTCTTGCCGTTCAATTTAAAATATTTCTTTTATAGTAAAATGGCGTAGAAATATTATTAAAATTACATAGTTTCTACTTTCTGTCCAAATATCTGACTGGAAAATATTGAACTTATTGGAAATGTAAATAATATTCAAATTACATACATTTACATGTATATACATTTGTCTTTTGTGTATTAGAACGATAGGTGATGTATACAATAGACAAAGTAGGAACCGAAATAAGCTTGCGGCTCCTGCTTTGTGCCTTGCAAAGGTAAGGTACGTAGGTAAGTCGTTTGTGGGTTTGAGTATTCTATAATAAAATTCCGGTTATACAGAATAGACCACTCTCTTTCTTACCGAGGTGTCGTTAAATACGACTAAGGAAAGTTGATGACAGGTCTGGTCGTAAAATACGTAGCCAAATTATGTTACAACATGTTTATAACATCATGTGCCGACCCAGCTTAGAGTGGGATAAGGGCAGGAGGATGATGGTCCAATTAGAGTAGATTATGATACTGTTGCATAATAAGGGTTCTTGTGTTCACGAGTGTGTAAAAAAAACGAGCCGCAGGTGAGTTTTTTATAATATCACACGAGTGTTATAAGACCAAGTTATGTACATTGTTATACACTACTTTATCTACTCTCATACTATAATACGTAAAACGATATTAATAAAAACCAAACTTTGTTTAAATATTAAAAAGATTTTTTGTCAAATGTTAGCGCCAAGGCGCAATCATCAATTGCGCATGCGTGTTGCGTCGCCGCGGACTCGTTCAATGAAACCTTTTTGTTAAAAGGTTCCATCTCCTTGGTCCAGCTGGAGCTTGTATAGGTGTATCGTTATGATTAAAAAGTTATATTATGATACAGGTGTCCATACAAGACTTGAATCGTAATAAAACTTTTTTATTTTTGGCCTGAACGTAATGTTTGTCATAAGAATTTTGGTTTCAGTTTTATAATCTTTGTATTATAGTATCAGAGTAGATAAATAATTAAATTAAACAGATTTCTTTTATATTACCTAGCACGTCAACGTTTTGCGTCTAGACTTGAATTATATTAAAATCGATAGCTATAATGTAATATTATTCTTTAATCAAATCACTATTCAAGCGCCAGCGAGCGCCGAGCAAACAGCGCCGAGGCACTTAGTCGAAATTATATTACTGATTCAACTACATTAGTCCATAAAAATCTTATAATTCTTACGAGGGCGAGAAAAAAATTGGTGGAAATTCAGGAAAACTTAATTTTACGAAAGTAAAAAATAAAAACCTTTCCATGGAATATTCTTTAACACTTAAGGGACTTGTTTGTAAAAAAGGCATTAAGGTAATCATATTTATTTAAAGGCTTCCGATTTTCCTGTAATGTAACTCAAAAGTAATGAAAATATTATTTTCGCTTATCCCACTCTAAGTGGGATCGGCACAACATGTTGTAATGTTGTCACATGATTTCACTACGTATTTTATGACCCCAACGACTAACTTACCTTAGTCGCATTTTACGACGCCTTGGTAAGAAAGAGGGTGGTTTATTCTACTCAGTTGGATACCACACAGCGGGTCGACTTGCCTTAGTCGCCTTTTACGACAACTCGGTAAGAAATGAAGGTGATCTATTATACTCAGCCGGATACTACAAGGCGGGTCGACTTACCTTAGTCGCATTTTACGACCACATGGTAGGAAATGAGGTTAGTCTTCTACTCAGCTGGATACCACACGTCGTAGCAAATCGT
Source organism: Morpho helenor (assembly GCA_029227775.1). Lineage (NCBI taxonomy): Eukaryota > Metazoa > Arthropoda > Insecta > Lepidoptera > Nymphalidae > Morpho > Morpho helenor. The sequence continues at coordinate 15,643,185 of JARGCU010000020.1, read as the reverse complement.
ATTGTACCTTCACAATAGGATTTGTGTTTAAATAGACAAATCGTATGTTGTAAATCGCTCAAAGGTGTGAATTCTTTTTACCTTACCTTAGTTGCAATTTACGACAACTCTTTAAGAAATGAGGGTGGTTTATTCTACTCAGCTGGATACCACACAGCCCATAATAATGCTGTAATATATTATTATTTCCATATAAAAAAAATTGTAAAGAACTTTCTCGAATCCGTTCACTCGTCCCCAAATCATAGTAATATATTCAGGGCGGGGATACTTCCACGCCTACATACAAGATGAAAACAACATGTAACGGTCTACACGAAACTGAATTTGTTACAAATAATGTTAAAACCACCCATCGACCGGCATAAGGTCGACCGCAATATGTGCTATTGAAAGTCACTTAGGATGAATTGATGTCATAGAGTTAGCTAAGTTACAACGTGCACAGGAATTTTGAACAAAAGGAAACTGACACTTGCATACAATTTGTGCCCAAGATGTAAAAAGATGAAAATGGGGCAAACTAATAGCGTTTTCATTAGTTAAGTATTACGTAAAATTTAGCTTATTTTGTCAATCTAATAGCAGAGTCATAAAAGATATAATAAAAATGACGTTATGAACTTCTTAGGCCTTGTGCAGACATCACGAGGCGTGCGTCGCGAATAGTTCCTCATCTGAGGCATACGGGACGGTACATACATGTGTCCCGAATTACACATGCTCAAGCTGAGCACACAAACAACCACGCATGGTATTCGTGAGTAGAAAAATAGCGAGACGTTCAGATTGCAGTTGCGACCTATATAGTAATTCATAAAATATGAAAAAAAAAGAAAAGACACTGTTCGACAAAGCGATTTTTATGAACCGATTACATTATAAGAATATTTGTGTTCCATAACTGACGAGTGTGCGACGCAAACAAAACGTCCGTCTACACGAAGCGCATGGCTCGCACTGAGGCAGCATTCGCAACGATCGTATCACGTGAACGCTCACTGTGAGCACACACGTCCACACAGCTCAAGGCATGCGAGACGAACTATTCGCAACGCACGCCTCGTAATGTCTGTACTCACCTTTATATGTTAAAAAACTGATTTTTTGCAGTATGACATATATTTTGGTCTAGATAAAGGAGTACTAATTAAACAAACAAACAATCGTCAACTTATTAAAGTTAAGTTAAGTTGCTTTATTATTTAAAATTTAATAAGAAAACATTTGAACTGTTAAAGATTATTTTATATGACACAGAGGCCTAAGTTTTCTTATGATTTTCGAAACAACTCTAAAAAAACTTAAAATCCAAATATTTAAACTCAAATAAAGTCTATGTTAATTTAAATGTATTTGAGGCAACAAAATTTTGAACGAAAATGTAAATGCACTAAGCTAATTTATAATTACATTAATAAATTCACATTTTAATATTCCCATCAGAAATAGTCGGTTGGTAGTGCGTCGGTAAATTAGAAGTATTTTATGCTCTAATAAAGTTGAATCGGTGATATAAATTAAATTGAAAGCACCAACGCTATTTGCTTTCGGCTCTCCGAAGCCTGAGTAGTAATTTCATTCCTGAATTATTTTATTTTCCATCTAGATTTGAGTTAGTTATAAGAAATAGTTATAAATAAGGCCATTGTATGCCCATGGTGTCACGAAGTAGAGTTAAATATAAGTGTATCGACCTATATCTATCATGACATTCAGTATGTAGGAAGGCTTTGAGGTAAAAATCGATCTACCTAAGTTTTATTAAAAAAATTACGTTTTATCCCTGTTTTCAGGCATTGAAAAAATCCTAAAATGTAGAATTGAATGCAAATGATATTTTTGCCTGTCTAACTTAATGGTCTTATAGCCGGTCACCGAGATAATAGTCATTATAAGAAGTCCCCAAAAGTTGTCTGTCTGTATGTGAACGATTTTCTCAAAATCTACTGAAGGGATTTTTGAACGGTTGTTTTTTAAAGATAGAGCAATGTATAGGTTAATAGGATATAACCGTTTTTTGTAAATTCGTTGATGAGAACGCTAGATTGTGAGAAAACTAGCCTGCTGTGAGCTTTAGTCGCGTGCGCCGCGTAAACTAGCAAAGATACTCGTACACTTAAGTAATGTACTAGATAATTGTAGATATACAAAAATACTATTGGTGGTTAAACCAGCGGGGCGGTTCCGCGACCCTATGTTCTCCCCTGCGGATAGGCGGATAAGGCGTATAGTGCAACAACAATTCAAAGCACTTACCTTAGCGGTTGTGGACTGTATGGTGGTAGCCTGCTCCAGATCTCTCGGGATCCAAAGAAGGCGCAGCGCGGATGACCGTTGCGGTACAAAAACGATGATGCGGAGAAGCGATGCGGACTTGACTTGTCGGCGGTGTCAAGCGTAATGGCGGTTGCGGCGCGGTGATAAACCGCAATGGCGGCTGCAGCGCGACCATTCGATTGGTCGCGCGACTTCACCACTGTCACTCACCACTAAGTTCGTGGCAGTGACATGTATTTCAAAATACGCCCAACCAACTATAAAAAGTCCCCGACAGCATGTCTCTATCTCTTATGATTAACTCAAAATCATTTCATGTTAAGTTTCGATTAGAATTACTAAGTTATTTTCGACTGTTCTCTTTTCAATAAAATAAAGAAGTTTAAAGCTAAAATCGATTGTGGATTTTTATTTTTGTTTAAAAAGGAGGCCCGTAAGAGTGTATTGGTAGATTTTCCATAACTGGTTGGTACCAACAAATTGAAATAACTGAAAATTCTTTTTGCTCCGATTTTCCTAACTTCATTCGAACGAACGACATAAAATTAGTAATGGCTGCAGTTTGGTGATTAAATGGAATATAATCATAAAAACAAACCTAACTGGTACCGAACGTAATAAACATTTAATTGTACTAGCAGACTGCATATTGTCTTTTATTTCTGAAAAGTTAGACTTAAAAGTATTGCTAGAATTAATTTATAATGAAATTCCTAGGTACTTTGAAGATGGATTTAAGTAAGCACACACAGGGGTCTTCTTTATTTAAGTAAGGGGTTTGGAAAACTTACTTTTGGTAGGTCCTCCATTAGATAGACACACTGTCTCTATCTACTCGAACGAACGACTTAAAATTTGTAATAGTTTCAATAATGATTACGAACGTAATAACTATATTTTATATATCCTCCTGCCCTTATCTCACTCTAAGTGGGGTCGGCATAACATATTATAAACATGCTGTAACATGATTTGGCTGCGTTTTACGACCGGCCGCCTGTCGGCAGCATGTTTATAACATGTTGTGCCGACCCCACTTCGAGTAGGATAAGGGCAAGAAGATGATGTCACTAATATCCAAGAAATATAATAAAACAAATAAAATACTCAAAATTGTACAAACAAACAACTAAACATGTTCAATTATCAAAGAAATACTCGTACATTGTCCCGCCGGGAGTGAAAGAAAAGACTCACCAGTCGGCAACAACAATTTTATTGGGTCGTAAGTCTACTGCCCGTCAATGCTATGCTCCGTAAGTAGGTAGGTGTGCGCTAGGTACTGCCCTGGCTTTGTCTATCTGCGGAGTAGGCCGTGCAGCGCGCCCGGAGAACGAAGAGCTGACCCGAAGAACGTCGGGCCCAGGCTCAAGGTCACTGATGTCCGGCTCTGGCTGATATGGGGGTAAAAGGTACCCTTTCTAACCCCGATATGACACCCTGAAAATGACGTCCAGCGTGTTACTTTATGAATGCCTTCGTCTCCTCTGATTGCGTGCACGGCAGCGTAGGCAAAGCAGGGCTAATGCGCTAGTGAAGTGATGATGTGCATGTCGCAATCAGAACGGAGAATAAAGAGAAGAACAAAGTAAAGAAAAAATGTAAAAAGTGAAATTTAAAGATACAATGAAAAATAAATTGAAATGATTATAAAAACATGTTAAATTTAAAATGAAAGTTAATAAAAAAACTACAAATGAAACTACAATGAACTACTATGAATGACAATGGAAAAGTACTGAGGTTAAATTAAGGACGTTTGACAATGACGTCGCTTAGCAAGATGCAATGTAAGAAATTCTTCAGCACTTACCCAATACGTGGGGAAATAAACTTCACAAAATACTAGATATATTAAAAAAGATAAATAAAAAAAATAAAAGATATCTAGGCTGTTCGTCCTCTTCGAAGAAAGGGGCACGCACGATTAAAGTCACAGGTCATCATGCCTGTGAACGTGCGCACCCCGTCGACTCAGGAAACGAACAGGCCGGGCTGACGGGCTAATGCGCCCGCGCCCACCTATGGCGAGACAAGAGGCGGGGAGAAGCGGGAGGAGGCCCCGCGTCGTGTGACTAGGAATGAGTCACACGATTCCGCGCGTTAAATTATTGTTTAAATAATAAAATATACATAAATACGTTTAAATAAATATAAAAATACATAAATATACGTTTTTTACGTTACAATACCCCCTCGCGCAGTGAAGGATTTTATCCTAAATAAAATTCGCTTACCAAATGCCTAGTACTCGTTAAACACTATCATACTTCCCTATCATACTTCTCGCTTTCACAAAAACGTCAGTAATTGAAAGTAAAGAATTACTGACGCACAATTACAAAAAAAATAGGTAACCAGTTAAACGAACTGAATCACCCTAGGAATACTATAGAGACAAGAGATAAGAATAAAACGCTTGGGAGATTGAAAACGAAAAAAAATATATATATGAAGCTAAGTTAACAAAAAAATAAAACAATTATAAAAATATTAACCAAAATAGAAAAATACTAAGAAAAAAAATCAAAAACAAAAATGATTGGGTAAATGCTGAACAAAACGAAGTGAAAAAAAATTTTCTCCGTCTGTTACAAAAAATGAACTAAAATGAATTAACGTTTCGGTTGAATGAGTTAAGCTAAAAAAAAGCGTGAAATAAAATCTAAATGCAACAGAAAAAAAAAATCAACGAAAAAAAATTAAATGAAAAAATGATTAAGAAAATTAAAATTAAAATGCAACTAGTGTGTACGGACCCTTACAAATAAAATAATGAGTGTACAAGTCACGTCAAAAAAATAAAATATATATATATATATATTGTACAAAAATTAATTTGCTGACTGTACAAAACAGGTTAACAAGTTTGTTGATAAAAGACAAAAAGGTTGAAAAAGTTAAAAAAATAACTTTTTTTTTAATAAGTGAAAAAAAAACAGGTAATGTGACCGCACCTTTATATAAATAACAAGTACGATATTTAAAAAAAAATTTAGTATGTGCGTACACCTTAGTTGCTGACAACCAAAAATAAATAAAAAAACGTTTTACAAAAAAAAAAAAAGACAAAGCACAAACACCAATAAGTATCACTACCTCCTCAAGAAGCAAAGCATGACCATGAAGAAACCACGACAAGGGCGCCAGTGTCCCGCCGGGAGTGAAAGAAAAGACTCACCAGTCGGCAACAACAATTTTATTGGGTCGTAAGTCTACTGCCCGTCAATGCTATGCTCCGTAAGTAGGTAGGTGTGCGCTAGGTACTGCCCTGGCTTTGTCTATCTGCGGAGTAGGCCGTGCAGCGCGCCCGGAGAACGAAGAGCTGACCCGAAGAACGTCGGGCCCAGGCTCAAGGTCACTGATGTCCGGCTCTGGCTGATATGGGGGTAAAAGGTACCCTTTCTAACCCCGATATGACACCCTGAAATGACGTCCAGCGTGTTACTTTATGAATGCCTTCGTCTCCTCTGATTGCGTGCACGGCAGCGTAGGCAAAGCAGGGCTAATGCGCTAGTGAAGTGATGATGTGCATGTCGCAATCAGAACGGAGAATAAAGAGAAGAACAAAGTAAAGAAAAAATGTAAAAAGTGAAATTTAAAGATACAATGAAAAATAAATTGAAATGATTATAAAAACATGTTAAATTTAAAATGAAAGTTAATAAAAAAACTACAAATGAAACTACAATGAACTACTATGAATGACAATGGAAAAGTACTGAGGTTAAATTAAGGACGTTTGACAATGACGTCGCTTAGCAAGATGCAATGTAAGAAATTCTTCAGCACTTACCCAATACGTGGGGAAATAAACTTCACAAAATACTAGATATATTAAAAAAGATAAATAAAAAAAATAAAAGATATCTAGGCTGTTCGTCCTCTTCGAAGAAAGGGGCACGCACGATTAAAGTCACAGGTCATCATGCCTGTGAACGTGCGCACCCCGTCGACTCAGGAAACGAACAGGCCGGGCTGACGGGCTAATGCGCCCGCGCCCACCTATGGCGAGACAAGAGGCGGGGAGAAGCGGGAGGAGGCCCCGCGCCGTGTGACTAGGAATGAGTCACACGATTCCGCGCGTTAAATTATTGTTTAAATAATAAAATATACATAAATACGTTTAAATAAATATAAAAATACATAAATATACGTTTTTTACGTTACAACATTCGCATTTGGCCAAATACTTCGATTATATATTGTAGACATTTATATTAGATGAAACAAAATAAAAAAGTAAATTTACCTTGCGACGTTTTATATCTGAAAAGACAATTCCGTTCGAACGATCGACATAAAATTTGTAATGGCTACAATTTCGAGATTAAATAGAATATTATCGTGAATAAGACATTATGGACTGGGCGTAGGGTGGGATAAAAATTTAATTGTAGTAACAGACGCCTGCGTTATTTCTATTACTATATCACAGCTTTTTTGTATATTAATTAGTAAAACAGGTACTTATCAGGAAAAAAATTAAGTAATTTAATAAATATAGAAATAGGCGTTACTTTGCGGAGATCCATAACACAAAAGTAATAATAAAATTATTTTGCTATAATCTATAATAAGAAGAAGTAAAACAGAAAATATATATAATGCTAAATGTAGAGTGAACAATCCGTTTTCATACCTGATACATGCAAGATTCGTAAAACACATGTACAAATCTCCATCACCGCCACCACAATGCAGAAGCATAACACACGTTCACTATTGCAAACTTAACAATACGAATCCTGCATGTATCAGGTATGAAAATAGATTGTCCACTCTACATTTAACATTATATATTTTCTATTTCACTTTATCGCGGATTATAACAAAATAAAAAATGTTTACTTTTGTAATTTACTTAAGCTTATTTTATTCTGCTTTGCGCCTTACACAAATACGGTAGGCTGTTTTGGGTTTGAGTAAAAGATTCTATAATAAAATTCCGCAATCAATTTTAGCTTTTCCATTACAGCAGTTTAAAAATACTGTTAAAAAGAGGCTGATATAGAATGTCTTCTATACTGTTGAGGATTACTTAGAAGATAAGAATATGTGGATATTACTACTCTTCAACAAGATAGTAATAATCAGCTAATAATGACTAAATGTTAATAATTATTAGAATTACATTTGGAAAAGAGCAACCGCCAAATTTCTTGTTGGCTCTTCCCGGTAGGAATTCTTTCCGAACCAGTAGTAGAGTTGACGGTTCGAAAGCACTTGTTTACAAGTTTATTTGAATAAAGAATATACTAAATTTGATTACCGTAAACTAAAAACCGTGCTTTATCTTGCTGAGTAGAATAGACCACCCTCATTTCTGACCGAGGTGTCGTAAAATGCGACTAAGGTAAGTTGATAATTAACGTTTTGCAGTGAAACTTGAAAGAATTGGGATGTTGGAATTATTTTTTTTTTAATTAGAAATATTTAAAAATGTATAAAGTTAGGTTTAAGAAAAATAAAAGATAATAATAAATATATGGGACACTTACACACACGGTCGTCCGTCCCCAAAGTAAGTAAATTAATACTTGTGTTATGGGTGACAGACAACTGGTGAATATATATTTAAATACATACTTTAATAATAATAATAATAATAATAAATATATGGGACACTTACACACACGGTCGTCCGTCCCCAAAGTAAGTAACTTAATACTTGTGTTATGGGTGACAGACAACTGGTGAATATATATTTAAATACATACTTTAATAATAATAATAATAGGTTTTTGACTTCGTAGAGGAGGTGAGCCCATATCTCACTTGTTTTACATGGATGACCTGAAGTTGTATGCATCGAAACAACCAGACCTGGTGAAGTTGCTGAAGGTCACTGAGACTTTTAGTAATGACATCGGTATGGAATTCGGTGTAGACAAGTGTGCTGTCATCCTTGTAGAACGTGGTAGGTTAGTGAGCTCTGAACACCTTCAAGTGTCAGATACTCTATTCCTCAGGTCCCTCTGTGAAGGCGAAACCTATAAATACCTTGGAATGCTAGAAGCGTTATCGTTAAATAAATAATTTATCATTTTTACGTATATTTATGAAAAACACACCATTAATGTAACAAAATATTAAACCATACAGTCATCTAGACATTAATGATATTTTTTTATCGTCTATTAAATACACAACATACCTTTATTAATATTTGCTCATAAAGTGTGGAATGGAAAAATAAACATGTATTATTTATTTGCTCGCTGTCCGTTATTACGTTTGAAGGACCTACATATGGTAATGTTTGCAGTTTTATGATTAAATATAACTGTCATGAAGTGCTTACAGAATTTCAGATTTCGAATTTCATTTTCAAATTTTATTTTTCCAAATTTTGAAAATTTGTGAACGTGAAATTTGTGATAAGTGACTTTACTTTCAAAGTAAGTTTACAGTACCTTAACTATGGAAAAAGGAACATTATGTTTGAATGAGGGACCTTAGGACGTTCCGAACGGGGTATATCGGACGTCTGGCTTGCAGGTCCCCGAGGCGGTCGGTGCATCTGGTGCTTCCGATGCACTGGTTAGCGGAGGGGGGTTCTCTTCCGAGGGGTCCCTAACCGGAGGAGGTGTTCTCTGGGATCAGAGCTGTCGGCGGAGATGGGGGCAATGTGTACAACGATACCCTCTCCTTGCCATCGAAAGCGTGGCGGAGTACACAGGTCGTTTTAGTCGGTGCGAGTCCGACATAACCGCCGCCTGTACCCGTCGGGCGGCGGTACCCATAAGGGGTTTTACCTGTATAAAAAAAATCATTATGTTCGAATGAACTGAAATACAAAATTAATAATATGTGATTACAAAAACCTATCAAACAATTGACGCATTAACAATATTCATAAAACAAATCATAATTAATAAAAAAAATATCAATAAGAATAATAACCGCTAAAACATTATTTTATGAATTAGATAGTATTAAAGTGACTTAATTCAAAACAGTTGTTTGGCTAGAATAAGAATAAACTAAAACTAAAATATACTTTGCAACTATTTCGTTTATATTCTAAAAATATTCCTACGTCACACTTCCTCGCATTGAATACATTCAAAAAAGTTTTTCATTTCACGATCTCATTTCTATACCTCTCATAAATGCAAAGTTTTTTATGTGAATATTTTGACGTATATAATAAATAATATTTTCCGCGTATTCTGCGATTTCCCGAGGCCGAAATCCCGAGGGAAACTACCGGAAAAGTGTGGTGGCTCTTTTGTAAAGATAGTGATATTGAAAGATATTAATGTAAGGGTGGTAATTTTCCCATTCATGTAGAGGGGGAACTTGGAAGTCGAAGATTATATCACTGAAAATAAATATATTGGATCTACCTCTTTTGTAGATATGTAACTTAATTGTACGTCTCGATGATATCGGGTTCGGACGCCCTGTGGTATCCGGCTGAATGGAATAGTACCCTACCCTCATGTCTTACCGAGGTGTCGTAAAAGGCGACTAAGGTAAGTCGACCCGCCGTGTGGCAACCGGCTGAGTAGAATAGACCAAGCTCATTTCTTATCGAGGTGTCGTAAAAGGTGACTAAGGTAAGTTGACCCACCGTGTGGTATCCGGTAGAGTAGAATAGACCACCCCCTTTCTTACCGAGGTGTCGATAAATACGACTAAGGTAAGTTGATGTAAAGCAGTCGGCCGGTTGTAAAATAAGTACCTAGTCAAATCATGTGACGACATGTTTAAAACATGTTGTGCCGACCCCACTTAGAGTGGGATAAGGGTAGGAAGAAGATGATATCGGGTTCGGTTCTAATTACAAACATTTACATTTTCATTAGATAATTTAAGTTGTCTTAATCATTATTCTCCTATTCTTATTCCACTTAACATGGCATCTGCAAAACATGTTTAACACATGTTGTCACATGTTTTGGCTGGTTATTTTACGACCGGCCGCCTGCCTGACGTCAACCTACTTTAGGTTACCTTTTACGTAGTACGTACGTTAGTTCGGTAAGAAATAAGGTGGTGTATTCTACTCAGCCGGATATCACACGGTGGTTAACTTTATCTCAATATTAAATTAAAAGTTGAACTCACACTTTCGTTCTTCGTGTAGAGCCACATGATTTGTCTACGCAATTTTACAACCGGCCGCCTGCCTGACGTCAGTTTACTTTAGTCACTTTTTACGACACCTCTGTAACAAATAGGGGTGCTCTATTCTACTCAGCCTCATACCACACGGCATAATTCGGTAAGAAGAGCAACATTTCGAACCAGTTGTTACTTCATTAATCATATTGATCCTTGACGATTCAAATGTGCTTGAAAGAGCTTATTTGAATAAATATTATTTTGATTTGATTTTAAGATGAAATGACGCGTAAACGAGATCAGTGTTCTTAAAGAGATCTTAATTAATACGGTGCTAAATATTTTTACTCATATTGAGGTAACCTGTACGTGAACGCGTCGTAAAAAGCTTTATAGGTGCGAGGAAAGATTTACTGCTTTTTGTTTATTGGATTACGAGAGAAAAGCTTGAGGTGTAAGTTAACTGTAAAGTATAATTTTACAGGTAAGTCGTATTGCTTGTTTGCGTTGTTAAATTTTACTTAACCGTTCACAAGTTACAAATCCTTAAAGTGTGGTCCTGCTTTTATTCCAGTCTTTTTTTTTTTTTCCCTAGAGGAGGGGAAATCCATTATGGACTTCCTGCGGACTGTCTCACAGGGGAGTGTCCGACTCCCACGGACTAAAACCCCTCCTCGTTTCCTCTTCCTTCTACGGCAGGACCACCTTTCGGCATTGCTTCACCGTAGTCGGTGTCTATTGATTGGCCTTTCTAGCCCGTTCCTCCGTTTCCTTTTCTCCCATTATGTCCGTGACAAAGTTAAGCATCAAGTTCCAGCTATCTCTGTCACGGAGCATAAAAGGTATAAAAGTTTCGGGTGAAAATGTCGCCTCTGTTTTATTGACTACCATTTTACGTTTTTTATCCCACCTTGGGCATTTTATTCCAGTCTAAGTCGGCACAACATGTTATACACATGTTGTCACATGATTTCGCTACGTATTTTACAAACCCTGATTGACGTCATTACCTTAATCGTATAACGACAACACGGTAAGAATGTGGGTAGTCTATTCTTCACAGCCGGATACCATCATCTTCCTGCCCTTATCCCACACTAAGTGGGGTAATTGTCCCATATATATATTTATATTAACATGTTATAAACATGTTGTCACATGATTTGGCTACGTATTTTACGACCGGCCGCCTGCCTGACGTCAATTTATCTTAGTCGTATTTTACGACACCTCGATAAGAAAGAGGGTGGTCTACTCTACTTAACCAGATACCACATAGTGAGTCAACTTACCTTTTACGACACCTCGGTAAGACATGAGGGTGGTCTATTCTACTCAGCCGGATACCACTACCGGGTCGACTTACCATAGTTGCCTTTTACGACACCACGGTAAGAAAGAGGGTAGTCTATTCTACACAGCCGGATACCACACGGCTTAAGGTGTGTTATGAATCTTTAATAGAAAACTTGCCAAGAATCATAAGAGGCATAAGTTATGAATTATTTTGATATACTCAGTGCTTGTTATGAAAATCTATGGTATGGTAAGTGTAGGAAGCAAAACCGTTCTCATATCTTATACAGAATTAGCTAGACAGCTTTTAAGGTTAAAAAAAGTAAGTAGCGGCCTGTTACTATCCCACTGCTGGGCATAGGCCTCTTCTCTCCTTTATTGGAGAGAAGGATTGGAGCTAAGACTTACCACGCTGCTCCAATGCGGATTGGTAGGTTACACATATCTCCAGAATTATCTAGAGATATGCAGGTTTCCTCACGATGTTTTCCTTCACCGAAAAGCGTGTGATAAATTGCAATTATCAATTAGACACATAAGTTTTAACAGAAAACCTCATTGGTATCTGCCCGGGTTTGAACCCATGATCGTCTCTAGAGATTCACACGATCGCACCGCTAGGCCATCACAGCTTAGTTATGCTAGTATATAAACCGTTACAATAAGCAAAAAGGAAGTCAAACTTGCTACTTGATGAAGAAGAGGGTTATCATAGACATCAGACATTCATCTGAAAACCTTCCGAATAACTGAACTATACACTAACCCCTCTACTAACTAACTAACTAATTAATTAATTACAGATTTTGCCAGCGAGATTTGAGTCCGGCCCTCGCCACTACCGGTCTTCTCAGTAGCAACGGACTCCCCGAAATATCACCAATCTAGCATCTATATATATCTTAAAAGAGAAAAAACTTCGATAGCGCGATGTAGGACCAAGTAATTGATTGGCTGTTTTTAAATGTAAGCGAGCGTAACGGTCATGCTTGTTGGGCGCGGTCGTGAGAATATTTAATGAATGAAAACGAGTTAATTTATTTGTACTGTGTCTTTGAAATACGGGCAATAACCTACTGCACAGTTAAAATTTAGAAATAGTTTAATTGTACTCGCGGCTCAGTTTGCGATAATTTGCAAAAAAAAATACCCTCAATTATGTGTTAGCAACACAATGTTGACGCAGGTGGCGCAGTGGGCAATAACCCTGCCTTCAGCTCCGGGGGTCGCGGGTTCGATTCCCAACATTTTCTATAAATGAATATGTTGGTGTTCTAACCTGGGTTTATATTTGTATTTAAGTATGTATTTAAAAAATATATAAGTATATATTCACCAGCTGTCTGTGTACCATAACACTACTATTAAGTTACTTTGGGGACGGACAACCGTGTGTGCAAGTGTCCCATATATGTATTATAAATATTTCTTCTTTAATGGGTCAACGAGGAGTTCTGTTTCCGCATGAGCTAGTGTTTTCGTCCTGTCAAAAAAGAAGGAATAGATCGCTGCCAGCGATTATAGGGCGTTGTCTATGTAAAATTTAACAGAAAAACACAATAACTCTTTTGGGTGTGAACGTTGTTTGATTGCAAGAGACCTATTAAAAGTGTTTGCGAAATATAACTATAATAATAAACTGAGGATAGTTATCATATATACGTGCTTTTTCATTCCGAATGAAAATCACCATTGTTCTCATAATCTTCCTGCCCTTATCCCACTATAACATCTGTAAGAATTGAGGGTGGTCTATTCTACTTTACTTGGCCAGATACCACACGGTGGGTCAACTTACCTTAGTCGCCTTTTACGATACCTTGGTAAGAAATGAGGGTGGTCTATTCTACTCAACCAGATACCACACGGTTGCTCAACTTACTTTATTTACTTTTTACGACACCTCTGTAAGAATTTAGGATGGTCTATTCTACTCAGTTGGATACATGGCAAGGAACAAGGAAAAACCATATTCTATTATTAAGGTATCCCACTTAGAGTGGGATAAGGGTAGGACAATGTTAGATATACGCGTAGATATCACAGATAATATACAAGTATTTTTATTTCATTATAATTCAATTTATAACCGAATCTAATTTAACTTTGACAATAAATTCCAAATATATTTGACAATCAATCCAAATTTTAGACACGCGATTAATAAAGCAATTTAATTTCATTTAACACTCCATTCTGGAGTTGTTTATACGCAATTTAGCGTTTGACAATGACAGATTGGAACCGACTACACGCCGAATTTCAATTAACTGTGTCACCAATGGACAATGAGGGTGAACTTTTGGTAATATATAAAAACGTTACAGGGGACAATGATATCGGATGAATTCAAATTCAAATCATTCTTTATTCAAGTAAACATGTAAACAAGTGCTTTTGAATCGTCAACTCTACTGCTGGTCCGGAAAGCTGTTCCTACCGAGAAGAGCCAGCAAGAAACTCAGCGGTTGCTCTTTTCAAAATAAAAATTACAACTAGTTAAATAAGTTATTACTATCTTGTACAGGGTCAAACAATAGCTATGTCTACACATTCTTTTATAATCCTTAACAGTATAGTAGGCTTTCTGTGGCAGCCTCCTCTTATCAGTTTTTTTGCTTCTATTATGGCAAAGCTAAAATTGATTGCGGAATGTTATTATAGAATTTTATACCCAAACCCACAAATGACTTACGTACTTTTGCAAGGCGCAAAGCACGAGCCGCAAGCTTATGTCGGTTCCTACTTTATCTATTATATACATCAGCATTTTTATTGCTTGAAATATACCGTGAAGCCAATGTATGAAAGTATTTCCTTAAACTTTTCTCGAAATCACGCGGACTTAAAGCCCACGTATGACTCTTTTTTGTAATACCATTTTTTTCCATTATCCGCGCATTATCCCACAGCAATATTATATGACACAATGCTATGTGAGTTATCAAAATAGATCTTGTACATTACTAAATTATTTAATTAGTGACTTGGTTTTTTCTATCTAACTGAGACCCCAGGTTGAGTAAATCGCGCGCGTTAAGAAGCGTTTTGCTTTAAATCGATATATATTTATTTAACGTCTATAGTATAAGTATGTAATAATGCCTGTTGTATCCGGCTAAGTAGAATACCTCCCTTATTTCTTACCGAGGTGTTGTAAAAGGCAACTAAGGTAAGTTGTACCACTGTGTGGTATCCGGATAAGTAGAATAGATCACCCTCATTACTTATTGAGATGTCGTAAAAGGCGATTTAGTTAAGTTGACCGACCGTGTAGTGTCCCGGTTGAGTAGAATAGATTACCCTGTTTCTTACCGAGATGTCGTGAAATACGACTAAGGTTAATTGACGTTATAAAATACGCAGCCAAATCATGTGACAACATGTTTTATAAAACATATCCGGGGCATAAGGGGAGGAGGATAATGAGTGTAAGGATGTAATAAGCGTTATTTTAAGTTTTTAGAGATTTGCCAAATGAAACTTATACCAATAGGTCTATTTCGCACGTGTCTATTTATGTGAATCGGTACACGTTAATTCCCTTCACGAGGGTATTTGCAATAAAGGTTTACTTAACGGTAATGGATTTTGGATCGAATATTCAAGCATTTCTGTGTACATACAAACTTTTTATTAATGTCTGATCACGCGATATCTTATATAAAAAAAAAGGAATGAGTGTTTGTATCTTTTATAGTCTGAAAACGGCTGAACCTATTTTAAATAAATTTTCAGATAGTCTTTAGATTGATCCAGCGAATAATCCTGTTAAGTTTTTGACGATCGTAATATTTAATTTGAATTGCCAATGACAGTTTTGTTTTGAGGGAAGTCGAAACCAGACTGAGCCATTCCAACGCGTAACATTCCGCTTCTTGTCTTTCCTGTAAAGATCTTTCAGACATCCCTTTAAGTCCTTTAAGACATCACTTAAAAAAAGATAAAGTGCAGCACCCCTGCACTTCGATATGTAATCCAATAACTTCCGGTTTGTATTTTATAGCAACACTGTCATGTAACAAGAGTATCGCGCCATTTTGACTGAAATGGTGGCATAACTATGCCGTTATTGTTTCCGTTGCAGTCTTCCTATCAAAACCTGTACAGTGACGTTCATTCTGTATTCGTTATTCAAGAGAAGTGTATCTCGGAGCGGGAATTATAATATTATATTGTATTATTAAAGAAAGTGTGCGTTAACAGATACAACGCAAAATTGGAGAAGAAGAAGAATATCTTCTTCATTCAGATGTTCATCTTGGGCTTCTTGTTGTTTCTATAAATAACTTTACATACTTGCACTTACATTCCGTTATCAAAATAATCTTTATTTAAATAAGCTCTTTTAAGCACTTTTGAATGGTCAAGGATCTTGATTAATGAAGCTACAACTGGTTCGGAATGTTGCTCTTACCGAGAAAAACCAGAAAGAAACTCGGCGGTCAATCTTCTAAACAATTTCAATTTTACATTATTAAACCGCGTTCTTGTATGAAGCTAACAGGATTTTCAAATCCAGGCTTTTTATCATCCAAATATACTTCAATTTTGTAATATTTTGTAATATATAGTATATAAAAAACAATGCGTGTCTGTATATCCTTTATATACTCCGAAACGGTTAGACTGATTTTAACAAAAAATTTCAGACAATATTTAAATTGATCTTTGACTTAATTAGTCAATTTAGTTATAACACAATTCCCTTAGATTTCCCATTGAATGCGTAATTATGTTGCAAGTATCCGACGTACTGTATTAGTTCCAGACCATTTCCGGTCCATGAATCACTTGGGAAGTCAGGTACACAGGTATCCTGAACATTAGTGCTGCTTGAATACACGTTAATCTTAACAAAGAAGCCTTAAGTAGTAAACTGTATAGATTTTCTTTTCTTTAGTAGAAAATATTAACGAAAAAAAGATTAAAGCTATGGTTGCAACTAGTCCATACTAGTATTACAAATCTTCCTCACGCCTTCCTGACGTCAGCTTACCTTAGTCGCCTTTACGACACCTCTGTACAAAATTAGGGTGGTTTATTCTAATCAACCGGATATCATACGGCGGGTCGATATATCTTAGTCGCCTTTCACGACACCTCGGTAAGAAATGAGGGTGGTCTATTCTACATAGCCGGATACCACACGGCATGTAACCGAAGCATCATTAGTAAAAATAATTCATTACTTTTGTTTATATAACTCCGTAGAGTAAAAATAGGTACCAGAAAATTTTCCTTTATGTTTTCATGCCGGCCCTTAGAGCGTAATTGAACAAACTGTAAATGTTTTCCTTGAACTATAGCCCTTGGCAAATATTTATATTAAACAGGCTTGCTACTTCATTACACGGGTCTGAGTGTTCTGTAGGCGATTGAATTGAATTTCAATTGTTCAATGTTGAAATACGTATGTGAATAACCTGTTGAAATCAAAATAGATTTACTCAAATTAAAATTTTTTTTATTCAAATAAACTTGTAAACAAATGCTTTTGAATCATCAATTCTCGGAAAGCTGTTCCTACCGAGAAGAGCTAGCAAGAAACTCGGCGGTTGCTCTTTTCAACATAATACTTATAACTAGTTACATTAAATCATTACTATCTTTTTCACGGTCGGACAGTAGCTATATCCACGCATTCTTATCATCTAAATAATCCTCAACAGTATAGTAGGCTTTTTTATCAGCCTCTCTTTAATAATGATTTTAAACTGCTGTAATGGCAAAGCTAAAATTGAATTTTATTACAGAATCTTATACCCACAAATGACAAACGCACTTTTGCAAGGCGCAAAGCAGGAACAACAAGCTTATGTCGGTTCCTACTTTGACTATTATATACATCACCTAACGTTCTAAATTTTTTTACATTTTTATGTGCAAAAATTAAAATACTTAAAATGTACTGTGAAAAAAGTAATGAGAATATTATTTTGCTATAATCCGCGATAAAAGGAAATATATGTAATGTTAAATTTAGAGTGTACTATTCGTTTTCATACCTGATACATGCAGAATTTGTAAGAACTCATGCACTACCCGAAGCATCGTCGGTTACGGGGCGAAACAATTGTTGAGATTGTGGTGGTGAATGTGTGCAGTGCTTGTGTATTGTTGTGCCATCGGTGTCGGGTCGTGCATGAGTTCTTACAAATTCTGCATGTATCAGGTATGAGAACGAATAGTACACTCTACATTTAGCATTACATATATTTCCTTTTATCGCGGATTATAGCAAAATAATATTCTCATTACTTTTGTATTATGGACCTCTGCAAAGTAACGCTTTATTCTATAAATGTACTGTGAAGCAAATGTAAGATTACCTATTTCCTTAAACTTCTCTCACAGAGAATGACGTGGATTTAAATTGTAAATGTCACTTATGACTCTTTTTTGTAACTTGTTTTTGTACTAATTCTACTGTCCTAGTTCTTATGCTATGTTACATAGCTTAGCTATGTAAAATTAAAAGTAAAATTTTGTGGCGGATCCGGAATCGAACCCACTGTCACTCGATTCTTCACTGACGTCAATTTACCTTAGTGGCCTTTGGCGACACCTTGGTAAGCAAGAGGGTGGTCTATTCTTACCGAGGGTGGTCTATTCTTATTATTTCTTACCGAGGTGTCGTAAAAAGTGACTAAGGTTTGTTGACCCACCTGTAAATTAGAATAGACCACCCTCTTTCTTACCGTTCTTACCGTTAAATACGACAAAGGTAAGTTGATGTCAGGCAGGCGGCCGGTCGTAAAATACGATGCCAAATCATGTGACAGCATGTTTATAACATGTTGTGCCGACCCCACTTAGAGTGGGACAAGGAAGATGATGTTAAGTATATATAGTCTAGAACTTTAGATTTAGATAAAATAAAGATTAATTTCGCTAACTTGTAATATATCCACAACTTACAAAATAAACCTTCAATGTTACACATCATTCAGTAAGGATATGGCGGTCATAACGCTTAGCATGTGGCAAATTTACGACCAGACCTGAATGTTCGCGGAAAGCCGTAAACAATACTTTTTCCGGTACGAAGTACGCCGTGTTACTTGAAGTGTGCTGTAAATAAACTTTAGGGCTTTTCTGTGGACGAATAATGTGGAGGTGGAAATTTTTGTTAAGGCGTTACGTACGTAATAAACACGTCACCCGTTTGACGTCACTAAAATTTCGCTTAACGCGTTCGTATACGTCGGAATGTATTTAATGATTAATATTAATAACATCAACAATAATGCAACTTCAATAAATTCAACAACAACATTCCAACATCAATAATAATTAAACATTAGGAATAATTCAAATATTAATAAAAATAAAACACTAAAAATCAACTTATAAATAAAAAATTATTTAACTTCAAGAATAATCTACCATTAAAAATAATCCGACATAACAATAATTCAAAAGCAATAATTACCCAACATAAACAATAATCCAATAGCAATAATTACCCAACATCAACAATAGCCCAACAGCAATAATTACCCAACATCAACAATAATAGAATTTCAACAATGATTCAACTTCAATAATAATCCAACATAACAATAATTCAAAAGCAATAATTACCCAACATAAACAATAATCCAATAGCAATAATTACCCAACATCAACAATAACCCAACAGCAATAATTACCCAACATCAACAGTAATAGAATTTCAACAATGATTCAACTTCAATAATAATCCAACATAACAATAATCCAACAGCAATAATTATCCAACATCAACAATAATCCTAGATCCATAAAAATGGAACTTCAAAAAATTATTCTGGGTACAGGTGTCTCGCTCATGTTTTGTTCATCTTCGAGTCTTCTAAACGGGGTTTATCAAACGAAAAGTCAAAAAAAAACGGAAGATGCATTTAATTCTAGTGCAATACATCGATAAGCATAGGGAGGGACCACTCATAGAAAGGTCCCGACCCAGAGGTGGCGCACTCTGGGGTTCAAAGCTGCTGCTGGTGGCAATGGGAGCAATGTATACAACGGTACCATGTCCCCGCTACTAACAACATCGTGGAGCACTAATTATTTTTTAGTCGGTAAGTGTCCGACATACCAGTCCCCATCGGGCGGTGATTATGGGTTAACCCATTTTAGATTTTTCTGGGCACAAAAAATTTCCAAATAATTTGAAAAGAAATATGGTGTTCAAAATATAAAAACCTAATAAAAATAAACATATATCGAATAGCAATGAAATCTGCGCCCTACCGCATTTGTCAATACAAAAAAACATATATAATTCACCTCTTTCACGAGGGAGAGCGTACGTATAAACAGTAAATCACTTGTTTCCAAACGATAAAACTGTAACATAAATTATTCATCCATTGCGAACTATTCCTGCACTAACAAAGTTATCTATTTGCGTTATTAATTCGAATAACTTTCGGAATAAACATTAAACTGTACGCGAAACACGATGTAACGTTAACAACTAACTTGTTTATTGGTTTGCCAATGCTTAACTCTGACTTTAAATCGTTTGATGTGGTTTAAAATTAATAGATCTCGTCATAAATAAAGACTGTCCTATATTTTATTTTGTTTGTCTTGTCTATACTTATTATAAGACTGTCTCCAAAAGCTATCTGTCTATATGTGATGTATTTTCACAAAATCTACTGAACAAAGAATCAGCTTAGCGATTCAGCGCGGAAACGCTGCCAGCATTCTTGGGAGCATTCCACGTGGGCATGATTTGTATAGTCCTAGCGTGTAAGTAATTTAAGATAGATATAACTTGTACATTTTTGCTGTAAATAAAAAATGTACTGAACCAATTTTTGTATGGTTTATATTTAAAGGTAGTTAAATTCTTCAGGAAGGTTATGATAGTATTATGTTAAGTACCTGGGTGACCTAGCCTCGCTCGGTAATTTTTTAAAAGATTTAAAATAAAATAAAAATTCATTTAAAAAAAAAGAAAAAATGCAATAAAAAAAGTAATTAAGCGCCGGTGGAATGTATATCTCGAACCGCGGTTTTTTACTTTTTTCAGTTTATTACCATTAGGCTATCACATAATTACACTTGACAGTCAAAAATATCATTTGCTTTAAATTCTACATTTTTGTATTTTTTCAGTGCCCGAAAACAGGGATAAAATGAAATTTATTTAAATAAAACCTAACTAGATCGATTTTCCCCCCCAAAACCCTACATGCCGAATTTCATAAAAATCGTTGGAGCCGTTTACGAGATTTAGAAAATATACATATATATAAGATTACAATATTACATTACATTTAAATATGGTTTCAAAGTTTAACTTCTTTCTTTATATCGAAATACAATAGTAAAGTAAAAAAAACTTATTTTTAATTTACCTCAAACGTTAATAGGTTACATTAAAATATCAGTTTCAAAATGGATACTTCAATTAGTGCTACAGCTTAAGATGAAACTTCGAAACTGAAACTCGTATCGTTTTCCGATACGAGGGTATTACGCTACTATATTCATATTCAGTATAATAGCGACGTCTATGATTTTTATAGTTAAAGTATGTAATAATAATTTATAGAATTAGGCGTTACTTTGCGGAGATCCATAATACAAAAGTTATAATAAAATTATTTTGCTATAATCCGTGAAGAAGTAAAATAGAAAATATATATAATACTAAATGTAGAGTGGACAATCGGTTATCATACCTGATACATGCAGGATTCGTAAAAAACACATGCACAAACCTCCACCACCGCCACCACAAGGAGATAGTCGTGGAGTCTATCTCCTGATGATGCTTTGGTTGCGGGGCGAAACGATTGTTGAGTTTGTGATAGTGAACGTATATAGTGCTTGTGTATTGTTCTTAAAGTGTATAGTTGTACTGTTCTTATAGTATATAGTTCTTATGTACTTATAGTGGTCTATCAATACCATGTCGTACGACGTTCAGCGTTAATAACAAACAAGACAAAGGGATTATTAATCTTAGATTATTGTTATTTGTCTAAGCGACGGTTAAGCGTCGTCAAACCAACGTATATAAATTAGCCTGATTATAGTAACTAATTATGTGATATCTGGCTGAGAATAGACCACAATCTTTCTTACCGAGGTGTCGTAAAAGGCGGCTAAAGTAAGTTGACCCGACGTGTGGTATCCTTCTGAGTAGAATCGACGACCCTCTTTCTTATCGAGGTGTCGTAAATGGCGAGTAAGGTAAGTTGAACCACCGTGTGGTGTCCTGAACAGTAGAATTAACAACCCTCTTTCTTACCGAGGTGTCGTAAAAGGCGACTGCGGTAAATCGAACCGCCGTGTGGTATCCTGCTGAGTAGAACAGAACACCCTCTTTCTTACTAAGGTGTCGTAAAAGGCGATTAAGGTAAGTTGACCCGCCGTGTGGTATCCGGTTGAATAATATAGACCATACTAATTTCTCACTCAGTTGTCGTAAAATACGACTAAGGTCCAGTGGACGTCAAATAAACAAGTGCTTTTGAATCGTCAACTCTACTGCTGGTTCGGAAAGCTGTTCCTACCGAGAAGAGCCAGCAAGAAATTCTGCGGTTGCTCTTTTAAAAATATAATTCTTATCACATTTTGTCAATACTGTCTTTTACAGGGTCGAGTTTTTTTTTTTTAGGCAGGAAAAAACCCCTTATGGGTACCGCCGCCCGATGGGGACAGGCAGCGGTTATGTCGGACTCGCACCGGCTAAAATAACCTGTGTGCTCCACTACGCTGCTGGCGGGGATAGGGTACCTATAAAGACATTACCCCCATCCCCACCAGCAGCTACTCTGTACCCCAGAGTGCGCCACCTCTGGGTCGGGGCCTCTCTAAAAGTGGCCCCTTCCTCCGCTGGACGATGCATCGGGAGCACCAGATGCATCGAACGCCTCGGGGACCTAACTCCAGCGAGCGTCCGATAAACCCATTCGGATCGCTCGGAGGTCCCCGTTAGGGCGGCATGCGACGGACTTCGGCGAGTCTCCTGCGCCCCGTTCGCCTGCGGCGGATTGGATCCAAGGACTCGACTTCCCGGATCCGCCCCGCCGCCTCTTTCCGCATTAGCTTAGGGGCGAGCCGCCGGAAGTGGGCCTCGAACGTCCATCGGCTGTCGAAGAGCAATCCCAGGTACAGTAGTGTACCCGAGATTTCGATGGACGTCCCGCCCACCACCAACCGGGAGCGCACTGGGGGCGCCATCCGAGGCCTGTGGAAGCAAATGGCCTCGGATTTTTTCAAGGCCACCCCCAGTCCTAGCCGGCGAATCCGGGCCACAACGTGAGCCGTGGCCGCGGTCGCCAACACTCGAGCTTCCCGGTTGGTGCTCGCGCGGGCAGTCACGAGGCGAAGAGTAGCTACATCCACCCATTGTTATTATCTAAATAAGCCTCAATAGTATAGTAGGCTTTCTGTCTTCATCAAAAGTTTATAATCAGTGAACTTTCCTTATTTGAATCCTTTCGTTTAAATTTATAAGGGGTCTTGACTAAATATTGAGATTGAAAAACTTATGATTTTATTGGCGTCTAAAATCTTTTGTCGGACATCGATGTTAATTTGGGCTTTGAAAGTTAGGGAGCTTTAGCTTTTACTTACTTTTACAAAGACTCTAAGGTTTTTGTGAAAAAGTTCACTTTATAAGTTGATCTAATGAACGTCGAAAGTAAAAGGCAAAATCATAGACTGAGACTACTATTTACAAAAACAATCTCCTGCCCTTGTCCCACTCTAAGTGGAGTCGGTATAACATGTTATAAACATATTTTCACATGATTTGGTATTTGATTGAAGTATTTTACGACCGGCCGCCTGCCTGACGTCATTTTACCTTAGTCGCCTTTTATGACACCTAGGTATGAAATTAGGGGGGGGGGATCTATTTTACTTAGCCGAATACCACACGATGGGTCAACTTACCTTACCTTACTTTACTTACCTAACTTACCTTAGTCGAGTTTTACGGTACCTCGGTAAGAAAGAGGGTGGTCTATTCTACACAGCCGGATACAAACGTGTTACAACTTGTCTTGGTTAAGACTTGCAGAGTTTATAGAGTTGCAGCTAATCAAGAGATAGACTACAGGGCGTAATCCCAAAGCGAGATAATAAATTAATTTTTTACCGCGGTCACGTCAAAGGCGCCTAGAAAAATGTGGTATCCGGCTAAGTAGAATAGACCATCCTCTTCATAACCGGGGTGTCGTAAAAGGCGACTGAAGTGAGTCGATCCACCGTGTGGTATCCGGTTTATTAGAAAATACCATCCTCTTTCTTACCGAGGTGTCGTAAAATACGACTAAAGTAAGTTGACGTCAGGCAGGCGGCTTGTCGTAGAAACCAAATCATATGAACGTTAATAACATGTTGTGCCGACCCCAATTAGAGTGGGATGAGGGCAGGAGGATGATGATATCCAAACATCAAATTCTACGGAATCAGGGCATGTAGTCGTATCCATCAAAAGTTTTACACCCTCTTTCTAATTATGCCTGAAGATTGTTAGCTTCCTAACTCCCCGGGGCACAGAATCCTGCTTAAATAGCATTGAGTTTCAATGAAACTTTTGTTAATACGGTTTCATTCGTTGGTAATACTTTTATCAGGGCAAAAATAAATTTAAGTAAACATCATCCTCCTGCCTTTTCTCTCACTCTAAGTGGGGTCAGCACATGTTATATACATGTTGTCAGATGTGTTCGATAGCCTAATAAAATTGGGTAACCTCAACAAATATTGAATTAACGTGTTAACGATGCACACGATTTCACGATACTCAAACCTATTAATTTTCCTTATTAGACCTACAAAACAATATCTAGGCCTAAACGACTCAATAAACGACCTATAGAACTAATGACAATATTGGACCTACAAAACTTACAACCCAAACTCGATCTCTAGTACTTTTCGCTTACACTATATACTTCAGAAACAGAAAATCTTTAGCGCGCATCAAACGACTACTAGTGCCACCTAGGTTTCATGTCAAACAACTTCAACAAGATGATTTGGCTTAACTAAATACTAAACTAACTAAACTAAATTAAACTAAATGCTAAACTAGGTACTATAAAACTCTGCTTGCTTGGGTAATGCTTAACTTTGTGATTTTGTCGTGGAGTGTATCTCCTGACGATGCTTCGGTTACGGGGTGAAACGATTGTTTAAATTGTGGTGGTGAATGTGTGCAGTAGTTGTGTATGATCGTGTTAATGGTGGCAGGTAGTACATGACTTTTTACAAATTCTGCATGTATCAGGTATGAGAAAGAATACTACACTCTACATTTAGCATTACATATGTATATTTTCTTTTATCGCGGATTATAGCAAAATAATATTTTGATTACTTTTTTAACACAATTAACATAAAATCGTAATGTACTTTTAACTTAAATTTTCCAAAACAATTGCACCATCCTTTAGTAAAAAAATTATAAAGATCCGTTGAGTGGATTTGGAAAAATCGGTCACATACCAACGGATAGCATTTTGGGGATTTTTATAATGAGAATAGATAGACATAATAGAGTATATTTTAACGTTTAAGTTGACTTGGACGAAGTTGAAGATACGGTTTATAATATAAATAGATAAGAAGCCAATAAAGATATGCTATAAAAGTTTGCTGAGCTCAATGTTTAACCAAGACGCCTGCCCGGGAAAGTTGGACGTCGAACAAATGCCAGGTTCAATTAGGAAAGGGAGTTAATTTCCAAGTTTTGATGAATAAGATTTCATGTCTTGATCCTTGCTGCTGGCTTCCAGCATAATTTGCAGTTTTAGATTGGTCTTATTTATGTAGGAAAATAAGGTAGGTATTTTAATTAAAATCACAAATTAATAATTAAATTATTAATCAAAACACTTAAATAAACACAACACTCACTCACACTTTACCTACATACTTACTTTACCTACATGCAATCACTTATTTTAAAACACACAACTCTCACTATACCCATCCACATGCACACACACAAAGCTTAGTTTTTTCATTTACTCAATAAACTGAAAGAGCTGTGGTAGCCCAGCGGTAACACCGTGGACTCTTTCGAGGAGGTCACGGGTTCAGACCCGGGCAGACACCAATGAGTTTTTCTGTTAAAACTTATGTGTTTAATTGATAATTGTAATTTATCACACACTTTTCGGTGAAGGAAAACATTGTGAGGAAACCTGCATATCTCTTGAGAATCTTGGAGATATGTGTAGCCTATCAATCCGCATTGGAGCAGCGTGGTAGGTCTTAGCTCCAAACCTTCTCTCCAAAACGGAGAGAAGAGGCCTATTCTCAGCAGTGGGATAGTAACAATAACCTGAAAATTTTGTTCTTCTTAGTTTAATTTAAATTTCCTTTTTTACTTTCTTTTTTATTGCAATTTTTAGTCATTGTAATATTGACGAGTCTATCTCCTTGTGGTGGCGGTGGTGGAGGTTTGTGAATGTGTTTTTTACGAATCCTGCATGTATCAGGTATGATAACCGATTGTCCACTCTACATTTAGCATTATATATATTTTCTATTTTATTTCATCGCGGATTATAGCAAAATAATATTATTATTACTTTTGATATTTTTACTCTTTTAAACCGCCCGTTCCTTACTATTTAAGTGACAGCGTAATTAAACTTTGTTTTCTAATAATATTGTACCAGTTTTTCAGCGCCTGAAAAACTGGGATAACACGACATTATTTTAATAGAACCTAGCTAAATCGATTAATTGACCTCAAAAGTCCCTACATACTAAGTTTTGTAACAGTCGTTGGAGCCGTTTCCGAAATTCAGAGAAACACTAGCAATCGCCAGCGGCTCAGCTCGAGCGGAATGTTTAAAACCGGGCGTACCTTAAAAGCTAGATATATGCTGTCGCGGACTTTTAGAGGGTAACAACTTTGTAATACATGATTGTTCAATAACTATTACAGTTTACTCAGCACACGCAAGGAAAGCTTTAAATTTTGCCGTTTTCGTACTATTTTTTATTGCTGCTCCTCTCCTATCCATCTTAACGTGATGTTATAGCCCATAGCCTTCCTTTCGATGATGGACTATTTTACACTGAAATAATTTTCGAATAATTAATTGTAAACTATAAATAGTATAGTTTCAATAAAAATAATGATACAATTAATTTACTCAGAAATTAAAAACTTTTTTTTTGTTATTTTGTTTTATATAATTCCTTATAAAAAGCTTATTTATATAAGCCATTTTAAATTGTACATTTTGATTTATAAAGATTAAATACCTGATTGACCGCCTTTCTCGGTATTTTTTTACAAAATAAAAGAAAGAAACTTAATTAAAAGAAAATAATAATGGGGTAGTTGGGTCTCAATTCTAGCATTTACATTTCTCGGGGCCGCCCGTTCCCCTAATAAGCCAGGTTACTTTGACTTTTTACTGCAAAAATAGTGTTTTATATTCAATGTAAATTTTAGTATTACTAGCCCAAAAATAGGGATAAAACGATTTTTTTTAAATAAAACCTAGCTAGATCAATTTTTCTCCCCCAAAACCTCCTACATGCCAAATTTCAGGAAAATCGTTGGAGCCGTTTCCGAGATAATTTCATAGTTAGAACGCCTGAGTAAATTTTACGCCAATGTCGATAAATACAACTGCTATTTAATTCATTCAGGCGCTTGCAATATGCCAGACTTGTTAGTGCAGTTTACATTAAAATATCGCCCCTGGCACTTGTCCACAATTTCTTCGTACAAATTATTAAATCTTTTATGTTTAAGGCGTTTAAGGAAAAAGCTGGTCTGTATTTTCTTCCGAAACAACATCATTTTCCTGCCCTTATCCCACTCTAAGTGGGGTTGGTACAACACGTTATAAATATGTTGTATTCAATTAGGTATTTTACGATCGGCATCCTGCCTGACCTCAACTTAACTTATACGCCTTTTACGACACCTTGGTAAGAATTGTGCGTGGTCTATTCTACTCAGCCCGATACCACGCAGCAGTTCAACTTACCTTAGTCGCCTTTTACGATAATTCGCTAAAAAATTAGTTTGGTCTATTTTACTCAGCCGGGTACCACACGGTTGGCAAACTTATGTTAGTCCCTTTTACAATGCCTTGGTAAGAAAGAGGGTCTATTCTATTCAGCCGATTACCACATTTCTCGTGAAGAAACATACATACAAAACTGTATAATTAAATTATTTCTGAAAGTTGTATTATCTGCTGATTTGCAGTAGATGTGTGGCGGCACTTAGTATTTTGTTATCCATAGAAATAGGTCCTTTTTAGCAGTATAGGCTTTATTTAGGGGACCCAAATAAGAGGTTATGATATCTCCAGCTTTCCTTAATACGACTTACCTTATAACATTCCTCGGGTGTTGTATTGACTCTTCGCTTTAAAAAAATCCTGAAAATAAATTAATAAAAGCTTTCAATAATTATAATTAAATTTTAATTAAATTAAAATTTTCTTTCTATGTATTCATATTTGAAAGCTGATTTCGTTTTTGTGCAGAATACAAAATAATGTGGTCTCCAAATTTAATTTTCTTTGATCGTAATCTCCTTAGGGTCTTCAAATTATTACAAAGTATATTTTTTGGAAGATATTTCATTTTAATTGATAATTAATATGAAGCACCATGATAATTAAAATATGACCTGTTAAAATTAAATTAAAAGTGGACCTCTTTAAAGAAATTAATCCTATTGTAGCATTGTCTTATATTATACTAGTAATATAACCGTGTTATTTTTATTTTTTTACATCTTATTACATTTTTATAACAGATGCCTATTTTTTTGAATGTAATATAGCCTATGTTGCACAGTACAGATGCAGCTATCCTATGGTAAAAGAATTTTTGAAATCGGTCCAGTAGTTTTGTGTGAAAACATTACAAACATTCAATTTTTTTGTCTTTAAAATATTAGTATAGATAGTAGCTGTGCCTGCGGCTTCGCCCGCATGGAAATCAGTGTTTTAATTAACATTGCCAACATAAAAGTAGTTATTGTGAGTTAACCATAAGAGATAGAGACATGGTGTCCTAAACTTTTTTGTAGTATATCTATAGATCTACAATCCTCTAGTACATAACTTTAGTGTATCTCTGTTGATTAACGCGACACGCACGACTAAAGCTCCAAGCAGTCAAGTTTTATTTACAAATGCGCAATCTTCTTTATGAAAATTTACAAAACATTTCAAAAGAATCGCACTTTATATTAGTAAAAACCTTACAGAAATCCGTTTAAGAATTAGATATTTGAGAAAATTGATCGCATACAGACATACAAATTTTGGTTACTTTTTTTACTTTACGTAGAAGGAAAATAACATTTTTATGGGCATATATAAAATACAATATTTCTCTATTTTTTGCGTTCCTCTTTAGATTAATCTAACACTAAAAACGAACTAGATGATAAGACATCTAATAGCAGTATTTGTCTGCGCGTACCAAATAGACTTACTTCATTCCGCTATATTATCATGGTTTTGTTACGAACATACAAAAACAATTCGTAATCTATATGTCATCAAGTTAAAATTCTCTTCAAGTTTCGAATTCTCTGGAACATTCACAACGTTTACGAATTATGTTCCATATCCCCATCACGACTCACGAGTAATAGAGAAGCAGAACGTTCTGGAATAGCGCGTTTACTATATAAGCGGTCACAAGATTCAGTTTACAAATAGCGATCAACGAATTAGGAAGGGAAAATAAAAGTGAAATAAAAGTGACCTCGGTGAAATAATAATGACAACGGCGAAATAATAGTGACTACGGACTGCATAGTGGTTGTGAGTTCTAGTTTTGTATGAATAGAGTTTTTTTAACAAGTCACCATGTATTTTTTACAAGTTCACGTACAAAGTAACAATATGTTACTAAAATATTATTCCTATCCTACTAATACTAATTTTTAGAATTAGTAAAATAAAATCATTGTATCCACGAGGAAAAATTCCGGCCAATTTTAGTTTTAAATTCTACTAACAGAGGCATCGAGAAAAGATTTTTCAGCTGAAAATGTTACAGCCGCGGTTGATATCTGGGCTTAAAGTTAAATTAAAAACTTTCCACTGTTTTTGCCGGACTATTTAAAGCCAAGACGGAGTTTCGTATTGGAAACATGTCAAGCTTTGGAAGCAATGTTTTTCTTGTTGTTGCCTTAGTCGGCTGTACTTTCAACTTCCAAGAGTTGGAACGTCTAAGTTTGTGATCCTACTATTTGATTGCAAATATGCCTCTACTGCAAAGGAAAGTAATAGTACGCTGTGGTAGCCCAGCGGTAGCACAGAGCGACTCTTTCGAGGAAGTCACGGGTTCACACCCAGGCAGACACCAATGGGTTTCCTGTTAAAATTTATGTGTCTAATTGATAATTGCAATTTATCACACGCTTTTCGGTGAAGGAAAACATCGTGAGGAAACCTGCATATCTCTAGAGAATTCTAAATAAGTAACCTACCAATCCGCATTGGAGCAGCGTGGTAGGTCTTAGCTCCGATCCCTCTCTCCAAAAACGGAGAGAAGAGGCCTATTCTTAGCAGTGGGATAGTAACAGGCCGCTACATTTATGCCTCTTGTAATAAATAAATGAATGATTTATTTGATACTAAAAACTATACTATACTACATACCATGTGATATCCGGTTGAGTAGAATAGACCACCGTCATTACTTACCGAGATGTCGTAAAAGGCGATTAAGGTCACTTGATTCGTCGTGTGGTATCCGGCTGAGTAGATCCGAGCATTGTTTGGTAATTTTCAAAAAAGATATAACATAATGTGGGGAATGTGGGAATCATTCCCAAGTTTTAAACTTTATTGGATCGCCCGTTATCTATTGGTTTCTGCTCCTATCTTAATAGCTTTTTTTAGTACCCAAATACAGGGATAATAAAATAAAAATATATTTGTTAATATTTAAATTATTTTTTTTTTATTTTTACAGGGATAATGGGAGTTTTTTTTAAATGAAACCTAGCTAGATCGATTTTTTCCCCCAAAATTTCCCCTACATGCTGAATTTTACGAAAATCGTTGGAGCCGTTTCCGAGATTCAGAAAATATATTTAGACATAATATATACATAAATATAGCACGTCAATTGTAGCCCGAATAACTCTGCAATAATAAAACACGGTTGTATAAAAACACTTTTTCCCGCTTGAACCGAAATTAATCGGAGTTCACAAAAGTTGCGAACGCCCCGCCGCAGAATAAATATAAACAATATCCAGTTAAACTTTTCGCATTAAAATCGCTCTATTATTCAGGGTAAGCAATTCCGACCGTTTACGGCATTAAGAATGCAAACTGGGCACTGCGCGCGTTACTATTATATGTAATGTTAGTAACTCGATGGCTAGCTTTGCGGTATGGTTTTTTAATTCCAATTCAAATTCAAAATTGGGTCGGCAAAGCATATTTTAAACATGTTTACATGTTTTGAATAATAATTTTACGATCGCCTGCCAAACGTCAACTTACCTTAGTCGCCGTTTATGACACCTCGGCAAGAAATGAGGGTGGTGTATTCAATGAACCGGATACTACATTGTGCGGCGGATCAACTTACCTTAGTAAACTTTTACGACACCACGGTAAGAAATAAAGGTGGGTCTATTCTAGTCAGTCGGATACCACACGGTGGGTCAACTTACCTTTGTCAACTTTTATTACACCTTGGTAAGTAATGAGGGTAGTCTGTTCTACTCAGCTGGATACCAATCGGGTTGTCAACTTTTGTGATACCTCGGTAATAAATGACGGTGATCTATTCTTCTCAGCCGGATACCACCCGCCATATTACTGTGTTTTAAAATAATATTTTTAATGAGCGTCTTCTTCAGTGTTTTCAATTAGTATCAAAAAATTCCCTATTATGTTGAGATCTATTATAATATATCCGGGTACGAGTAATGACTACGTTCCCGGAACATTCCCTCGGGGTTCTTGTGTGATTCATTATAAAAATGCGAAAACCTCGTTTGGCAATAACGACCTCGATGTACGTTTCCATTGTTGAAAGTTTAACAAATATATTAGCGTAAATAAATTTGAAAGCAATTAAATTTAGAATTTAACAAGTGACGTTCACGTTCACTATATATATATAGTAATATTTTATTCGTACGGAAAAATATCCATATGTATAAGACGAAATTCGATGTATATAGACATACGAGAGGTCACAAAAAGCTTATGATACCCATGTCGCGACTCAGCAGAGTTAGCAACTCATTCGATGGTCTCGGTATTCGCTTTTACAATAAAATTCCGCAATCAATACTAGATCAGTCTACAGAAAGGTTCAAATTAAGTATAAGAGATATGTTTATACGTAAAGCATATTACAAAATTGAAGATTATTTGGATGATAAAAAAGCCTGGATTTGAAAATCCTTTCAGCTTCATACAAGTCTGCGGTTTAATAATGTAAAATTGAAAATGTTTAAAAGATTGACCGCCGAGTTTCTTTCTGGTTCTTCTCGGTAAGCAACATTCCGAAACAAGTTGTAGCTTCATTAATCATATTGATCCTTGACGATTGAAAATTGCTTGAAAGAACTTATTTGAATAAAGATTATTTTGATTTGATTTTATAGTCGTTGGAGCATTCAGTAAATATACATATATATTTACAAATTCAAATTCAAAATATTCTTTATTCAAATAAACTTGTAAACAAGTGCTTTTGAATCGTCAACTCTACTGCTGGTTCGGAAAGCCGTTCCTACCGAGAAGAGCCAGCAAGAAACTCGGCGGTTGCTCTTTTAAAAATATAATTTTTAATATTATTTACATTAAGTCGTTACTGTCTTGTACAGGTTCAAAGAGAGCTATATCCACACATTCTTATCTTCTAAATAATCTTCAAGAGTATAGTAGGCTTTCTGTATCAGCCTCATTTTAACAGTGTTTTTAAACTGCTGTAATGGCAGTGCTGAAATTGATTGCGGAATTTTATTATAGAATCTTATACCAAAACCCACAAACGAGTTACGCATTTTTGCAAGGCGCAAAGCAGGAGCCGCAAGCTTATGTCGGTTCCTGCTTTGTCTATTGTATACCTCACCTATCGTTTTATAATTCTTTATATTTTTATGAACATAAATTAAATTGCTTAAAATATACTGTGAAGCAAATGTAAGAATATCTGTTACTTTAAACAAGATTAACTTATTTAAATATATAAAATAAAGGAAGAAGTTTTAAAAGTATAGTTCATTTTAAAATAACCCGAGACAATGGAAACGGTATACGCCTCAAGGCTTATTAACACTTTGCAGAATCTTTCCAGAACTCGTCCACTGTGAAAATATAGTCTAACTTTCACATCGCGCGATTCAATTTTTGCGTGCCGTTCAAGATGGTAACTCATTTTACCTCCTTTCTCTTTATACAAAGTTAGTACCCAAGTCATAAATATCAGATTTTCTTGGCTAGTTTTTAACCTACTTGAAGGATTACACAGACATATAGTCATCATTATCCTCCTGCCTTTATCCCACTCTAAGTGGGGTCGGCATAACATGTTATAAGCATGCTGTCACATGATTTGGCTGCATTTTTACGACCAGCCGCCTGCCTGACGTCAACTTACCTTAGTCGTATATTCGACATCTCGGTAAGAGAGGGGGGTCTATTTTACTAAACCGGAAACCACACGGTGGGTCAACTTACCTTAGTCGCTTTTTCGACACCTCGGTAAGAAATGAGGGTGTTCAATTCTACTTAGCCGGATACCACACAGCGGGTCGTCTTACCATAGTCTATTACGAAACCTCAGTAAAAAATGAGGTACTATTCTATTCAGCCGGATACCATACGGCGATACACAGAAATGTAGTATAAATAAATAATATTAGTAGAACGTTGATGAAATTGCGTGAGCTTTGATATTTAAGGATTAAGTACCTGGGCGACCAAGCCTTCCTCGGTAATTTTATTAAAAGATATAAAGAAATGCAATTCAAAAAATCAAAAAGAAAGAAAAAGTCGGTGACATGTGGGTCTTCAACCCGGGTATTTTCACATATTTAATAAGCTTTACCATTGCGCTATTACAACTTGACAAATGAGAGCAATTTAAGCTTTAAAATCTAGTTCTATTTTTGCAGTTTTTTAATTCTCGAGAACAGCGATAAAAAACCATTTTATTTTTTTAATAAAACCTAGGTAGATCAATTTTTCTCCCCCAAAACACTCTACTAGTACTGAATTTCATGAAAATCATTAGAGCCGTTTCCGAGATTAATAAAATATATATACAAGATTAACTCATTTAAATATTAAAGATTTATTATAACCACACACTCGCATGTTGACGTAGTACCTATCTTGAGACAAAATGATTTAGAAGATATAAGCTGAGACAGGAATTGCATTTCTAGAAATTATTGAATTAATGTCATAAATATTGAGTTTTTTATATAACCTTATTCTCTGACGAAAATAAAAAATTCGACAAATACGACCTTATGCAACTCTGCATCTTCGTAAATAATTTAGATAGAAATATAATTCTTGGTGAGCTTAGGTTAAGTAAAAAAGTTTAATTGATCTGAAGTTTACATACGACCTCATGGGTCTCACGTCCGAAAACTTAAATTTACCACTCTACCTTCCAGAGTCCGATGTATCGATTATACAAAACACATCCAATGTATTGATTTAGCTCATATTCTTAGGAGGATATAGTTTCCTTTAACCGGAGCAGTTCAAATCTACGTATTCCGTGCCTGAAACCATCTGAGCTCCACTTCGGGCAAATCCGAATGCAATAAGGCTATCCTAATTACTCGTGCTCAGGCCAAATGAAATCTCGTCACGGAAACATCTCACGCGATACCGTATACTAACTTCTGTTTAACTCATTAGATTTCGATATCTATGTATAAGAAAATACGTACTACATTTGCGTTGTTGGAATTTCTGGAATTTATATGCTTCCAATTATTGGATTTAATGAGTCGCCGAATAAAATTCCAAACGCTTGGAAGATTCCGAATGATTTATTTTGATTGGAATATACAGGATTTATCGCATATACCCATCCATTCTTCTTCCCTTATCCCATTCTGAGTGAATCCATCCATCCATCCATCAGCCTATCGCAGTCCACTGCTGGACATAGGCCTCCCCATGTCTGCGCCAGACATCCCGGCTCTCCGCAATGCGCATCCTCCTGGCCCCAACAACCTTCCTGATGTCGTCGGTCCAGCGAGACGGTGGGCGCCCTACTTTGCGTTTGCCAAGACGCGGTCTCCACTCCAGGACTTTTTGCTCCAGCTGCCATCAGTCCTGCGACAGACGTGACCGGACCATTGCCACTTCAGCTTGCTTATTCTGCTAGCTGCGTCGGTTACTTTGGTCCTCTCGCGGATAATCTCATTTCGAATTTTATCCTTGAGAAACACTCTGAGCATAGCTCGCTCCATAGCGCGCTACGCGACTTTAAACTGGTGGACTAGTCCCACCGTCAGTGTCTACGTCTCGGCGCTATATGTTAACACAGGCAAGACGCATTGGTCGAAGACTTTGGTCTTCAGGCATTGCGGAATCAGACTCGATGAAGTTTGCCAAATGCTTTCCAGCCCAAGCGAATTCTCCTTTCAGCCTCCCTCTCGAAGTTGTGCCGGCCAAGTTGGATAGTCTGGCCTAGGTACACGTAATTCTGCACAACCTCGAGAAGGATTCCGTTTTATGATATTGGTCGTGGCACAGGTAATTACAAATTTATTTTTTATTAGCTACAACAAACAAAACGCTTATTTACAATTTTATACAAAACTGTCAACTACTAATATGACATGGTCATTTACTTGTGCCCTTACATCATATATTTAAACAAATGCGGTTTACTGTAAAATAATTCTAATATTACTTTAGTTATTTTTCTACCCTCTATTTTATTGATAAATTTAGGCACATATTCCGACACATTTGTAAGCTGTCACAGTGACATCTCCGTGTACTTCCGTACTTGACAGCATCTTGACACTTGTGGACCTACTTGAGCGGTATAATTCCTCCCTTACACGTGACATGTGACATTTATTACATTACAGACATTATATACACCGCTAGTGAAATGTTACTGAGCGACCCGTTATCTTCCTGCCCTTATACCACTCTAAGTGGGGTCGGCACAACTTGTTATAAACATGCTGTCACATGATTTGGCTGCGTTTTTACGACCGGCCGCCTGCCTGACGTCAACTTACCTCTATCGTATTTTACGACACCTCGGTAAGAAAGAGGGTGGTCTATTCTACTAAACCGGATACCACACGGTGGGTCAACTTACCATAATCGCCTTTTACGACGCCTCGGTAAGAAATGAGGGTGGTACTATTCTATTCAGCCGGATACCACACGGCGTTGTTACTGAGCGACCCGTTAGCACCAAATCTGCCTTCAACTCCGCTGCTCACGGGTTTGGTTCCCGCCGAAGGCCAATATTTTCTATAAACAATCAGTTCGTTCTTCGAGTCTGGGAGTATATGTGTATTTAAGTATCTATTCAAAACTATATATGTATATATTTACCAGTTGTCTGTCAACAAGTATTAAGTTATCCCTTGTTCTGGCCTTATCTCAGTCTAAGTGAGATCGGCACAACATGATATAAACATGTTGTCACATGATTCGGCTAGGTATTTTACGACCTGCCGTCTGCCTAACGTTAACTTACCTTAGTCGTGTTTTACGCCACCTAAGTAAGAACGAGGGTAGTCTATTCTGCTCTACCGTATACCAAACGGTGGGCCAACTTACCTTAGCTGTATTTAACGACACCTCGGTAAAAAATGTGAAAGGTCTGTTCTACTCAGCTGGATACCACACGGCGGATCAACTTACGTAAGTCGCCTTTTACGACACCTAAGTAAGAAATTAGGGTGGTCTATTCTACTCAGCCGGATACCTCGTTCTCTTTATTGTAATATGACGCATTTTAGACTGGCTTTTAGTATAATAACTATGAAAAACTAGCGGCCTGCCCCTGCTTCGCACGGGTATAAAATATGTATCCCATGTCAGTCAGTGTAAAAAAAATGATTAAAATTGATCCAGTAGTTTTGATATGGCGCTGTATTTAAAAAATGATTTTCCCTATTTTCCCGCTTTTCTATTGAAATTTTTCCTAGATTTTCGTTGCTATAAACCTCACGGAGCCCGAGACCTTTCCAACGAATGCAAAACCGTGGAAATCGGTTCGTGCGTTCTGGAGTTATATCGTCAGGAAGGAAAACCCGACTTATTTTTATATAGTAGATATATCTCACATTATTTGTTAAAAAACAACATATTAAAAACAGATATTTCCCTCGACCATAACCTACGACTAGTCATAAAAGTAAATCATATTTTTGTTTCTTATTTTTTCCAGTATCTCATTAATTTAAATAACGCTCGCTATAAAGGATGTTCTTTATATTCCTTACAATATAAGTTTTTTTTGTTGGTTATAAAAATAAATACCACGAAAAGGTTGGGGCTCACTTGAAATTAGTTAAAGCGTGGAATTCTCCCATAATTTTGATTTATTGTACCATGAACTGGGATTTATCTTATTTTATAAGGATTTACGGAAGTGGTATTTATTTTTTGATGTACCCGTAAAAGTGTGGTATCCGGCTGAGTAGAATAGGTCAACCTCATTTCTTACCGAGGTGTCGAAAAAGTGACTAAGGTAAGTTGACCCGCTGCGTGGTATCCGACTGAGTAGAATAGACCACCGTCATTTCTTACCGTTTCTTAACGAGATGTCGTAAGAGGCGACTAAGATAAGTTAACCCGCCGTGTGGTATTCGGCTGAGTAGAATAGACCACCGTCATTTCTTACTTCGGTGTCGTAAAAGGTGATGAAAGTAAGTTGGCCTGTTGTGTGGTATCCGGATTAATAGAATAGACCATTCTCATTTATTACCGAGGTGTAGTAAAATGCAACTAAGGTAAGTTAACCCGCCATATGCTATCCGACTGAGTAGAATAGACCACAATCATTTCTTACTTAGGTCTCGTAAAAGGTGACTAAGGTAAGTGGATCCGTCATGTGGTATCTCGCTAAATAGAATAGGCCACCCTCATTTTTGTACCGGGGTGTCGTAAAAAGTGACTAAAGTAAGTTGACCCGCCGTGCGATATCCGGTTGAGTATAACAGACCACCCTCATTTATTATCGAATTGTTGTAAAAGGCGACCAAGGTAAGTTAACCCGCTGTGTGATATTCGGCTGAGTAGAATAGACAATCTTTATTTCTTACCGAGGTGTCGTAAAAGGCAACTAAGGTAAGTTGACGTAAATACCTAGCCAAATCATGTTACAACATGTCTATAACATGTTATGCCGACCCCACTTAGAATGGGATAAGGACAGGAGAATAATAATGACAAAATATCAACATAATAACTCAAATAAAATAAATCTCTTTATACAGATACTAACTTACTTCTAAGTGGAAGACTCTAATTTATATACTTGTAGTCCCCATATTAACAAGCCCCTTCCGAGATGTTCATTGCAAATGTTCTTGAATTCTAAGTACGTAGTCCTGTGCAATAAATTCAAACACTTAAGCTTGTTTGATTATTCAATTGCGGGACTGAGTGTAGTGGGTAATGTAAGGTGGATATTCGTCTGATAGAACAATCTCTTTGTTCTGTACAAACATATGGGTGCTTACACAAAATGGCGGACAAAGATGGTCGTCAGTAAACCGTGATATCTTCCCCAATCAGACGTCGCAGAAATTGAAACATTGAAGACTTTGCCTTTCTATATACTGTGTTTCTAACAGATGCTCGAAAATATGTTATTTCGTCTGGATAATGTAGCCTCTATAACAAAGATAATGCAAATTCGAACCCCAACCCTGTGTTTCAACGAAACCTAAGAATACTGAACGTCATTCAAGAGAAGTGCATCTCGGAACGGGAATTGTGGTATTCCTATTATATCTTGTTATTGTATATAGTGTGCGCTAACACAGATTAAAGCGAATTCATATTATCATTATTTTTGTATTATGGAACTCCGCAAAGTAACGCCTGATTATATAAAAACATATGAATCAACTTTTGTCTTTCCCTTTTTTAAGGTTAACACGTTTCAATCTCAGTTGAGTATGTAAGCTAACTTGACAACAATGAGGAAAAAGCTTCCGAAAGGCGCCGCGTTAAAAAATATCACTCAACGCCAAAGGTCGTTGTTTTTCACGTTATCTTTTAGCGTTTCACGTTAAATTCCGACGTAACATATAATTGAAACACGCACACTCCACGCGGTTTGCATTCTTAATGCCGTAAACGGTCAGGACTTGCTTCCCTGAATAATAAACTGATTTTAATGCGAAAAGTTTAACGGAATATTGTTTTTTTATTTATATTGTAACGGTACTCTTAAAAATTTTGTTGTAAACTCCGATTAATTTAGGTTTAAGACGTGTTTTTTACTGTTTCCTTTTTAGGTAACTTTAAGTACAATAAATATAATAAGTTTAGTTAAGTGTGCAGTATACATTTGAAGTTAAAAATGACTGTACTTTGATGTTCCACTACTTAACCACCGCTATGTGTAAAAACACCTTATTCTGCCCTGGAAAATTATTGTCTTTTTTTACTTACCTAACTTTTACGCTTTGAACACTTCGAAATATCAAATGGAATAAATAAACCCCTTTTTTATTTAGGAACAGGAAAAAACAAATAATACATCATTGGGAGTATTTAAAAAAAGTAAAGTCACCAGAAGTTGCAGGTATACCGTGTGGTGGCTGAGTAGAATATACCACCCTCATTTCTTACCAAGGTGTCGTAAAAGGCGACTAAGATAATTTGACCCACCGTATGCTATCCGGTTGAGTAGAATAGACCACCCTCATTTTTTACCGAGATGTCGCAAAATACAACTAAGGTAAGTTGACGTCAGGCAGGCCGTCAGTCGTAATATTCGTAGCCAAATCATGTGACAGCATGTTTTTAACAAGTAAGTTAAGCCGCCGCGTGGTATCCGGTTGAGCAGAATAGACCACTCTCATTTTTTACCGAGGTGTCGCAAAATACGACTAAGGTAAGTTGACGTCAGGTATGTGACATGTTTATAACATGTCGTACTGATCCCACTTGAAGTGGGATAAGGGTAGTAGGATGATGAAGAACGAAGTTGCAGATACCCCTAGTTGTGAATATAAATTGCGAGATTAAAAAAAAATTCTGTAACATAATCTCTAAATCAAAATGTCTTTTCTAAATAGACATTTACAGGCCTTTTTGCAAAAATAACATTTAAAATTCATCACGCGCCCAAGGGCGAAAGAAAACATTGTGAGGAAATTACTCTCGAGATTCTGAGAGGCTGTATTTTGTTTAACCTGTTCCACGTAATAATATTATTTCAAGAGATTTGTACACTATAGTTTTGTTTACTTGAACCCGTGGTTAAATCGGATAATTTTAGGCCGTTCATACAATAGAAAGGTCCAAAAAACAAAACAACAAAAGTTCGATCCGCAAACTTTTGTATTATTTGAAACACCAAAGTTTATTAACATCTATACTAATATATAAAGGTGAAGAGTTTGTTTGTTTGTTTGTTCGTTTGTTTGTTTGTTTGTTTGTTTGAATGTGATAATATCAGGAACTACTGGACCGATTTGATAAATTCTTTAAGAGTAAGATAGTCCATTTATCGAGGAATGCTATACACTATATAACATAACGCTACGATGAACAGGAGAGGAGCAGCAATAAAAAATATTACGAACACGGCAAAATATAAAACTTCCTTGCGTGCGCTTAGTCAACGGTGATAGTTATTAAAAAATCACGTACCTAATAACAAAATCTTGCAATATAAAAGACACAAAAGGAGTTATTATCAGTTAACCATAAGAGATTGAGATATACTCTTGCTGACTGTTTTGTAGTATTTTTGTATCTCTTAATCTCTTCAACACAATTTACGTCAAACCGTGATGAACTTGTAACCTAAACCTTTCAAAAGAATTACACTATATTTTAGTACAAACCGAACAAAAATCTATTCAGTAGATTTTGAGAAAATCGATCACATACTGACAGATACTTTTTTATAATAAGTATAGATAGACGTTACTATCACAAAACTTTGGCTGATTTTTTTGCCATGGTATGATTTTTCTGCAATGGTATGGTATACATAAATTAATTTTTCTTTATTAATCGAAAACACCATTGCTCAACTAAAAGTAATTAAAAATTCATAACGACATTTGTAAATCAAGAATTTTAATCCAGTATACCTGCGTTGAGGGTTGAAATAAAAAGTTTTCTGCATTTATACGGCTCTATTTAAAGCAAGGACGGAGTTTAATATCGGAAACACAAATTTTTCCTTTTAATCAGGTCTGAAAACTTGTCGAAGAAGTCTATCGTAAATACTATAAAAGACAAAAACAATGGGTGACTTAATTAACGAACGACTGAACGTTTTAAACTACAATTTACTACACGTGTTTGAAGACAAAATTAATGTTGGGGGTCAAACTATTTGGCTATAAAACTGTACGTCTGGGTGATGCGTTGCTTTGCAATTTTGTCGTGGAGCGCATCTCTTGATGCTTTGGTTACGGGTTGAAACGATCGTTGAGATTGTCATAGTGAATGTGTGTAGTTTGTGTACTCTACTCTTGGTGGTGGTTTCTTGTAATACGTGCGGTAACTGACCCTGCTTGTATAAATACTTTATACGGATATGAAAACGGTTTTAAATAACTTATAGAATTAGGCGTTACTTTGCGGAGATCCATAATACAAAAGTAATAATAAAACTATTTTGCTATAATTCATTCATTTCATTAAAATTCATCGCGGATTAAAGCAAAATAATTTTATTATGACTTTTGTAGAACGGTTTTGCTTTATACACTTAGCATAATTAACAAACGTGGATTATATCAAAATAATTCTATTATAACTTTGGCACTCGTACTATGGAATTCCGCAAAGTAACGCTTACTTCTGTAAATCACTATTAGAAGACGTAACCAAGCATTGCTTAGACTCAGTTTAGTCAAATTAAAAAAAGTCAA
Source organism: Morpho helenor (assembly GCA_029227775.1). Taxonomy (NCBI): domain Eukaryota; kingdom Metazoa; phylum Arthropoda; class Insecta; order Lepidoptera; family Nymphalidae; genus Morpho; species Morpho helenor. Next base: position 15,601,469 of record JARGCU010000020.1, on the reverse strand, counting down.
ATCATACTTTAAGAGGTCTCGCTTAAAAAAATTTCAAACACAAAGTCTATTCGACATATTTCCAATAGAAACACTTCATTACGGGTGCGTTGCCAAAATTTTGTTGAATTAATTTAATTTCTCATCCGACAATGGGCCATTAAGGGGCGTTGTAGCACCCAACCTGTCAACCCGTAAAAGCCATTTCACGATCCATTTTAGCCCACAAATGGTCATTTAGATGGGACAACGACAATTTGGTGTCACACGTCGCACGTTTTGTTTGGATGATGTGCCATTTTTCGCTAACTCGTTCTTGGGGTAGTATTACAGATGATACATTGTGTAATAATATTGAAAAATATAAGAACAAAAAGATTGATCGCACAATGAGTCTCATAGAATAACTCCAGAATTAAACGAACGAACAGAATGAACGAACGCGTACCAGATGCGAGGAAATATACTAATACAAAGGTAAAAGAAATATAACTAGATTGAAGAGTGAACATAGTTCCAATTTAATATTGAGTCTGTTAAGATCCTATTAAAGTTAAAAAGGAATAGGTCTAGAATAAAATGAACGAGAGAGTACCAGATGTTTGAAGAGGCAATAGTAACACAAGAGGAGAAAAACTAGATTGGCGAGTTAGATTATGGAGTCTCTGTTAATTTAGGCTTTGTAGTTTAATTGGCATAGCTCCTGAATGAAATTGACAAGTCACAATTGGAAGGGAAAATAAGCTAGATATGGTTAAATAAGTGGAATTGTATAGTGGACTGAATTGAGTAGGTAATACTTTAAGTCTCTGTTAAGATCAACCGTTAAAGTAGCTGCAAAATAAGGTTGACGAGGACCAGATTTAAGGAAAAGTTAGCAATAGAAAGACATACTAAGAGAAATTAAACTATATTGAGGGAAGTTCCACATTGAGTCTATGTTAAGATTAGACGGTAAAGTTAAAATAGAATAGCTCAAATTGGAAATCAGGATGTGGTACTTAGAGACGTTTGCTAAAGACATTTTGCTGAAGAGAACGAGGAACTGAGTTTAACCAAAACTAAATAAATTCAACTTTATAAATAGAAATCGGTGAATCTTTTTATAGTGGCTATATTTTTGGTGCTAAAGTGTGTTTAGAGATAGGTAGGTCTTAAGATTGGTATAAAAAAGATTAAGATTTATAATGAAATAAAAATTGAAGATAATTTTTTTTTAATTTAATTGCTAAGATTTATATTGTTTTATACTTATAGAAAGTACTACTTTAAATTTTTACAAACAATTTTCTTTGGAATTATATGATGTTTAGTATTTTTGCTCAAATTCAAAATGCGTCAGAGTTATGATCATATTTTCGTTATTGCAGATGTAATCAAAAATGAAAAATATTTTTCTTTTGAAACCACAATTATGGCATTTAATCCACACGTTTCTTAAGCTTTTCACGTATAAATCAAATTTCAAATACGTTTTACGTACAATAAAAACGTCTGGGAAAAAAGTGAACTCGCGAATGGATTTCAAAAAGCACAACGCAGGACTGGCTCGAAAACGTGCCAAAAAGAAATCAAAAAAGGCTTTGAAATGTTTTTACTACGGTAGCCTAAATGTATGCCTTTGTATGAAATGCCATTCGTACTTCCCAGTTATTAGACGAGTATGCAAAATGAGTGTTATATTTTTTCGTCCATATTTTTTTAGCGGTGACAAGTTTACTCTCGTCAACCCTGATAAAAAATACACGTCTGACTTTTTTAGCGCTTGTGTTTCTTTTATATTTTCTATTTTTTTTTTTGGACCTCCTCTCTATTTTGCCGTCAGCGTTTCTTCTGTCCTCTATTTTACCAACATCTGTATCAATATATGCACAGACGCTCTTGATGAACTACGCCAATATTTATAGAGCACTAGCGGCCTGCCCCTGCTTCGCACGGGTATAAAATATGTATCCCATGTCAGTCAGTGTAAAAAAAATGATTAAAATTGATCCAGTAGTTTTGATATGGCGCTGTATTTAAAAAATGATTTTCCCTATTTTCCCGCTTTTCTATTGAATTTTTTCCTAGATTTTCGTTGCTATAAACCTCACGGAGCCCGAGACCTTTCCAACGAATGCAAAACCGTGGAAATCGGTTCGTGCGTTCTGGAGTTATATCGTCAGGAAGGAAAACCCGACTTATTTTTATATAGTAGATAGACAGCAAATGAGTTAGCAATCATATTATAACTTGAGATTCTACTACTCATGATTTTCAGAAAGTTTCTGGATAAGGTATCTGACATTTACTTTTTTCGACTTCCTTTCTATTTTGCCAGCGTTTCGTCTGTTATCTCTTTTAACAATTTCTGTATCATTCTGTGAACGGCCAATATTGAAAACTTACGCCAATTATAATAAAATTAATGACAGATGAGTTAGCAATCATGTTGTTGGATAAAATTCTATTAATTACATTCATAATTTTTACAAAGAGTTGCTGGATAAGGTCTTAAATTTAGCATCATTAGTAGATGATACCAAATTATAACTAAAAAGTGTATTGGAGTAAACATATTTTTGATTTGGAACGGCTTTGCCATTTGTTTTACTTTACCATCACATATTTGGAAAAGTTTACAGAACACTTACTATAGATAGGTAAGAGTCTGCCCAAACAACATATAATTAAACAAAATCCTTAAAACTGTCTATATGTATGTGATAGATCTTTTCTCAAAATCGACGGAATGGATTTTTCTACGGTTTTCATTAAAATATTTTCATTTTTGGCGAAGGTTAAGTTAATAGAACATTACGGCAAAGCTGCTGGCTCAGCTAGTATATAAAGTTAGGTACGCTGGTAGATTGTTGGTATATAGGGTTAGGAATTAAGTAAGCCAGGGATAAACTTTACTCTTTACACCAATACCTAAGTACGAAATTAAATTCGTGATATTTGATTTGATATATTGAATTTGTTTTAATCCGTTTTAACACCTAGGTTAATTGCCTCTTCAGGTGGCACGAGTGCTGGCTCCTTTTTCGCACAAAGAATCAGCTTAGCGATTCAACGCGGAAACGCTGCCAGCATTCTTGAGACCATTCCACGTGGACATGATTTGTATAGTCCTAGCGTGAAGGTAATTTAAGATAGATATAACTTGTATATTTTTGTGATTGAATAAAATTAAAAAATTGTTTTGGTATATACAAGAGGTATGTAAATCAAAACGATTATTCTGATAGCTCTTGGCTCGTTTAAAGTGGCTATTGACCATGGACATCCAATATTACTGTAGTATAAATTCCATTATAAATTGACTACAAATAAAATGTATAAGGTTTAAATTGGAATTGTACTTTATTACTTTAGTACTTGGGTCACGGACCTTTGTTCGGAGTCCTCTGAGCTTCCCGTGAAAATGTGATGTCTTTTTGTGAAAAAGTTTTTTGCAATTCCAAACCATTTCATTACAATACAATAATTAAACAAAGTTTACGATTGAGCTCGATGCTTTGATTTTTGTTCAATATAAACAATAATAATAAAGACAATACATTCTTTAGAGGAATTAATGAACATAATAAAAATATAATTCAAATTCTATTGTAATATAATTTTTTTGTAATACTATCAAATATAGGTAATGTAGATAGAATAAAACATTTATAACATATTATACCAAACCCACTTAGAGTGGGATAAAGACAGGAGAATGATAAAGATAGAAAATCAAAATATATAAAATGACACGAAAGATACAATAACAAAAATATGACAAACGCTAAAAAAATAATGTTCAGTCCCTTACAATATTAAAATGTAAAGACATAATGTACATCTAAAAGTTATTATAACTTTCAGAATGTAATAAACCAATGAAACTAGTATGAATGTGATCTTATGATGACAAGATCATATCGAAGATGTATTTTTTACTTGTAGCGCGGTATGGAACCCGTTACTTTACTTATTTCGAAGGTATTGATATAAACCCTCCCCACTCCTCCATCCAGCATTATATCAGTTATCTTAAGTAACTAAACTAATCTAATCTTAATTTCAATCGAATAAGATAGTCATTAACTTAATATAAAAAAATTATGATAGCTGAGTTGTGGGTCACGAGTTTAAACCCCAAACAGGCACCAATGAGTTTTTCTGTTAAGAACTTTTTAGCGCACACTTTTGACTATAACACGATATAACGGAATACCACAATTCCCGCTCGAAGATACACTTCTCTTGAATAACTAACAATGACTGAATGTCACTGAAACGTTTTATCAATAGGTAGACTCTACCGGGAACAAGAAAGACACAGTGTTGCAACCATTTTAATCAAAAAGGGCGCGATCCTCTTGTTTCATGATTGTGTTGCTACAACAACAAACAAATACAAAGCGGAAATCATTGGCGACAACATGTCTAATTATTAATTGAAATTTATTACACGCTATTTAGTGAAGGCAAACATCTTGAGGAAACCTGCATATCTGTAGAGAATCTGTGGATATGTGTAACTTACCAATCCGCATTGGAGCAGCGTGGTAGCTCTAAGCTGCAATGCTTCTCTTCAAAAATGGTGAAAGCTATGGCCAGCAGTACTTTTAACTTTATATTGTCCAAAAATCATAATTAAATAAAACACATACTTTCACATATAATTTGTATTAAATCAACAATATCCTTAATCTTTACATTCTTTGGTATAATTATTAGCTCATTTAGGTACAATTTACTATTTATAATTTTCTCTTATATCCTGACCAGAATTTAATACATCTATGGCATATTTATTTAATGTATCAAGTAATTTTTCATTAAGTCAGTTAAAGATAAAGAACAGAGACGAAAATCAAATCAACCAATCAGAGCGCGAAACGAAATAACGACTTAAATTGAGTGACCTGATTGGTTAATTGAAAAATTTTCGTTTAGATCTCATCAGTGATGCGACAAATGAAATATCACTTGTTTGCGAATTGTATCTATATCTATGTATAAGCCCACACGATAATGTGGAATAGCAGAAGGTTTTGGCACGCTTGCAGTTTGGCTCCAGCACCAGGTGACGTTACTGCAAAGGAAAAACTTGAATAAAATCGACGTTGCATACGAAATAAAGCCGAATTTCCTTTAAAATTGCATCGAATATTGAATAGGACTGATAGATTTGCTGCATCAGGAAAATATAAGAGTAGCATTCAAACGTATTGTGTCAAAAATGATGGAAATGAGGTTATTGTAACGTACGTTAACGTCTTTAACTAGAATAGCACCCTCATTTCTTACCGAGGTGTCGTAGAAGGCGAGTAAAACAGACCACCCTCATTTCTTACCAAGTCGTAAAAGGCAACTAAGGTATATTGACCCGCCGTGTGTTTTTCGTGTAAGTAGAATGTACCACAATCATTTCTTATTGAGGTGTTGTGAAATGCGACTAAGGTAAATCGCTCCACCGTGTAGTATCCGGCTGAGTAGATTAGACCACTCTCATTTTGTTACCGAGGTGTCATAAAAGGAGACTAAGATAAGTTGACCAGCCGTGTAGTATCCGACTAAGTATAATAGACCACTCTCATTTCTTACCGAGATATTGTAAAAGGAGAAAGGTAAGTTGACCCTCCGTGTAGTAATCTAGCTAAGTAGAAAAGACTACCATCACTTCTTACTGAGGTGCCGTAAAAAGCAACTAGATAAGGTAAGTTGACGTCAGTCAGGCAGCCGGTCGTAAAATACTTAGCTAAATCATTGAATAACATGTTTATAACATATTGTGTCGACCCCACTTAAAGATAAGGCCAGGGGGATGATGCTGAAATAATTTAAGAAATATATATATATACATATTACGTTTCTTCACCATAATTAAATACAGGGTAAATTAAAATACACAGATATTATTAAAAGAGAAGAAAATAATTGTATAAAAATATATTCCTTGAAAGTATTAATTCACAATCCATTGTTCATAAAAATGCTACAAATAAAATAAAAAATTGAAAGCGAGAAATCTAGGTTACCCAATTATATGTAAAGTCACTTTGTACTACTTATATGAAAAGGTATAAAATCTTAAAATTTAAAACAATTTTTACCATTTTTTAAGCGAACTATAACTATTAGATTTCGCATTTTTTGTCAGTTAAATGTAAATATTTTAAAAGTTAGGAAAGTCATGATTAGCGGAATTGTTTGATACATTTTTGTTGTCTTTATTTCTTTAATATTTAAATGAGTTAGTCTGAAGTCTGAATCTATATTTTCTGAATTTTAGAAACGGTTCTAACGATTTTGATGAAACTCATTATGTAGGGTTTCGGGGGCGTTAAATAGATCTAGCTAGGAAGTTTTGTCTTTTTGAGAAATGTCATTGTATTCCTGTTTTCGGTAACTGAAAAACTGTTACAAAAATTATTAGAAACAGTACCTAATAGTTACATAATTACAAGGTTGTAATAGCTCAGTGGGGTACGGGCGGACTTAGGAAGTCGAAATACCCGTGATCAAGCCCTTATTATCACAAACCTTTTTTGCTTTTTTTATCTATATTTATTATAAAACAATGTCACTAAAACCTGTATGTATGTGATCGATTTTCTCAAAATCTACTGAACGGATTTTTGTACGGTCTATACTAAATGATAGCGTAATTCTTCCGGAAGGTTTAAGTTTATAGTATGGTACGGTTTTGTGTGAATTGTTTTAAAAAGGTCGCGCGGTTTTAAAAAACGCTTGCTGAGAAATTTAATCGAGTGCGCCCTGTAAACCAATAGAAATACAAAAATGCTGTATGAAAAATTGTACGTCTGTAAAAATGCTACAAAAAAGTCCATAACAGCATGTCTCTATCTCTTATGGTTAGCTCACAATAACTAATTTTTTGTTTAATTCAGGAATTTGTGACACACTGGTCTTATCTCATATCCGTGTTGCTGTAATAAATAACTAGTATCTGGATGACCGAGCTTTGCTCGCTAATTTTTTAAAAAAGATATAAAAAATTTGAAAAAATGAAAAATTAAAAGTCGTTTTGGTAGGTGGGGCTTCGAACCTTGAACTTCGGGCTCGAGGTATTTTCACCTTCCTAGACCGTCTGTTCCCCGAAAGAGTTACCATAACTTTTCGTTTCACAGCAAAAATTATCTCTTAAATTCAACGTCAATTTAAGCATTTTTCCGAAAACAGGAATAAAAAGACATTTTTTTTATTAAACCTAAACCCCCTACATGCCGAATTTCATAAAAATCTTTGTAGCAGTTTCCGAGATACAGAAAATATATTAATGTATATACTAGTAATATCTCGCGGATTCACCCGCGTATTTTTTTTTTAACTTATTACATTTTTAAACCGGATCCCTATTTTTTGTTTTATATATTTATTAATGTTATATAGCCTATGTTGCTCAATAAAGATGCAGCTTTTCAATGGTGAAAGAATTTTTGAAATCGGTCCAGTAGTTTTTGTGTGAAAACATGCATACAAATTTTTCCTCTTTATAATATATTGGTATAAATATATATACAAGATTAACTCATTTAAATATTAAAGATTGTAATATAACTATTGTAATACAAGTAAAATAAGCGTATGAAAGACGCAGATTTTCAATGACTACATTGTTGTAAGATGCATCGGAGCTAAAGTTATGTCCAAACAAAGGCACTCAGTACGCAGAGGAAATTGTATTCGTAAATGAGGCGGGGAGCAATAATTTACAGGCTCTCAATGACCTCTTTGCTACCAGTAATAATATTACTATGGTTTCCTGTTGACAGTGATGTCAAGCGAATATGATTCCCACTAGTATGAACAACGCACACAATAAGTGCGTATTTTCTATAAAATATTCAGCCGTTGACGAAGGTAATAAATGCGTTAAATCTTTAGTGATGTTACTATGTCGAAAATAATGTTTCTTTTTAAGTGTAATAGTGTCTATATTAATGATTCGTTCTAAGTAATATATTTCTTTGTCGTTTATAGTCTGTAGAAGTTTATTGTCTATTGACGAAATCGGAATACTTGGAGTTTCAGAAGACAATTTTGTTTATCAGGCAATGCTCTGTTATTTATTTCTTTAATTCATTAGTTAATCTTGTAAATAAAAAATGTGAATTTTTGTAACGGCTCCAACGATTTTTATGAAACTTCGAGAATTGATCTAGCTAGGTTTTAATTAAAAAAATGTCTTTTTAACCCTGTTTCACTAAAAACTAATATCATTAGAATTGAAAGGTTAATTACGCTGTCACTTGCAAAGTCATAATAGCTCAGTTGGGAACGGACTTACTTAAAAAATGCAAATACCGGGTCAAGCCCTAGATATGACCATCCTTTTTTAATTTTGCGCCTATTTATATCTTCTTAAAAAATACAGAGAAACGCTTGGTCACCTCAGTACTTTATTCCTAATATGGCTTGTTGTTTTAAGTATGGCTATAGTAATATTATAGTCTTTGCCAATTATTTTTCCAATTTGAGGATATTTGCCGGATTATAAATTATTTTTTTAATTTTCCAATTCTCTCATAAATAATAAATAAATATGTATATTGTATAGTACATGCAAAATAAATATTCGTACATAAGAAAATTTTGGAAGTTTTTTTTAATTCCGCTAAAGCAAGAATGTTAGTAAGAAATAAATTATTTCAACTTGAAAAACATTAAGCTAATTTTTAAACGAAGTAATATAAATTTTACAACGGTTTGTATAACTAAGTGAACTCAAATAGCAAATTTATAGTCATCACTAAGTTTAAAAATACTTATATTCCCACTTAAATAATGTACTGTTTCTACGAGTTTCATTTTCTGTTCCCGTGAAGTGGAAAGTAGGTCAACATAGGATTTCTTGAAAGTTTTCATCGTAATTTTGGTTTCCATTTATAACGGTAATATCTTTAAGTACTTTGGATCCCTGTTCAAATTAAACAATAGTGTTCAAAGTTGAAGCAAGCTTTTGTCTCATCTCTTTACTTGAACTGAATGCCACTTAGATATTTGGATAAATCTACAAGAAATTTGATTTCAAATTGGAAGACTCATTAAATCCAATTGTGTATTGAAAATGTTTACTTCTGAGTAAGTGAATATTGTTCTCTACAGCATTATTATAACATTCATTACTTGTTTAGGTTGTCTGTCTATCTATTGAAGGTCTTGCAACACTGGGTTGTCCGAAATTGGGTCGTCACTCATGTATTTTGAGAACATATCAGTCATCAAGTCTTATTCATAGTTTATCCATAGGCATTTTAGCTTTACAAACCGTTGAATAATGTCGCATGTTTTGATCCTTTTACACATCTGCACATTTGTTATTAGATTACTTAGATCATATCTATTCCCATCGCCTATTAGGTAATTTCTAGCTTTATTTTGAATTCAAATCAAATCATAACCTTTTAAATTGAGAATTTAGAATTCTATATTTATCAACCAGGTTTCTGATCCGTAAGTCATCATCGGAAACACGTCCACTTTATAAAATATTGTTTCCAAGAACGTTATTTTCAGTAATGACAAGATATCGCGTAATTTTCCGAACGCTGCTATATTTTTGACCGAATTATAAAAAAAAATCTGGATCTACTGAGTTGGACCGTATGTCACGTTTATAAATACTCGTTCTAGTATTTCGAGTGTCGAGTTTACAACGATGACCGGGTCAAGCACAATATGTGAGCTAGTCATTATTTTTGGCTTGTTTCTCTTCATTCTAATAGTAACTGTTCTGTTAACTCTATGCTGGGATCATCGAGTATTATGTTACGCTCAATTACTATAATCATCGTAATTTGATATTTGTGAACGATAATGTACGCATAATAATCAACATTAATATGAGAATTTCCTAAGACTGGCAGTTTGTCTTTCTGTCTGTTAGTATTTCATGACAAATCTTCTGGATCCATTTTAACGAAATTTAAACATGCCTATCATCATCGTCCCCCTGCCCATAGTAGGAGGTCACACTCACACTCTTTTTTTTTATTATACAGGAAAAAACCCCTTATGGGTACCGCCGCCCGACGGGGACAGGCAGCGGTTATGTCGGACTCGCACCGACTAAAACGACTTGTGTGCTCCACCACGCTGCCGATGGCAAGGACAGGGTATCATTGTACATTTTGCCCCCATCCCGCCGACAGCTCTGATCCCAGAGAATAAACACCTCCAGGTAGGGGCCCCTCGAAAGAGAAACCCCCCTCCGCTAACCGGTGCATCGGGAGCACCAGATGCACCGACCGCCTCGGGGACCTGTAAGCCAGGTGTCCGATGTACCCCGTTCGGAACACCCGAAGGTCCCCAGTTAGGGCGGCAGACGATGGGCTTGGGCGAGTCACTAACACCTGGACTCACCAGCAGCAGATTGGATCCAGAACAACAGTTCGTGGAACCGCTCCGCCGCCTCCCTCCGCCCCCCCTCCGCAGAGCTAAGGGAGACCATCGCTGCCCACGATCGCTCCCTGCCCACCGTGTTTGCTATGTCACGGTCGACAGGGAGAGATCGCGCCCCAAGTAGGGGCCCCAACGCCTTGGTGGGCGTTTCCGCCCCCACCGGGTAATTTTTTATAGAGGTTTTCTTCCTCGCAACCCGAAGGTCCCCGTTCCCATTGCTGGGCTTCCGGGTTTCACCGACGGTGGCCGTAACCATGTCCAGCCAGACTTAGAGTAAGCCCAACTGGACCCGTCGCTCATTAGGGACTTCACCCCAACCCCCCCGAAGTCCCCGGCCCGTCCAGATTGCCCTCTGCTAATCAGAGGGACAACTGGATTGGCCACCCCTCAGTGGTCCGTTCGCCAAGACTAAGCTTGCCCAGGGTGCGCCACGAGGAGGCCGACCACTTTGGCACCCCCCACACTCACACTCAGCACAACATGTTGTGACATGATTTGACTGCGTATTTTGCAACCGGCTGAATGCCTGATGTAAACTTACCATAGTCGTATTTTGCGACACCTCGGTAAGAAAGAGATCTATTCTACTTAACCCAATACCACATGGTAGGTCAACTTACTTTAGCCGCCTTTTACCGAAACATCCGCTCCGATAAACAATATTTTAACACGATGTGTACCAAGAATGGGACATTCTAAAAGTACATTAAAGAATAGAAATATATACATCTTAGAAAGCTAACTCTCACCTCTTTCTATTTTAGGATCACTATTCGCAGAATATAAAGCAACAGCTGAATTGTCTCTATACAGGTTTGCTACTTTGGCCTCGCAGCGTAGAATTGGGGCCCCTCGTTCGTAATGCGCCGGCCATAATTGGATTTGAACGTACAGTTCAGACCGGAACAAGCCTTCTGGAGCCGGCTGCACTTGGTGCATACCTGGTGTCACCTGTGAATAGATATAATTTGTTAGCACTTTAATGAAATCTGTAGTCGCCATGATACGTTTAAATTGCTAGCGATTTTTCTTTTCAAAGACATTTCAACACGATCTTATTCTGCTTAGATCTAGACTCTTCCTGCTATCGCTGCTTTAATCGGAATCAGTAATAAATTTATATAATGCAATTACGCAATAAGTTTTCAAGAAAAACTTAATATTTAATACTTAAATGAGTTAACCTTCTTGAATCTGAATTTCGGAAACGGCTTCAACGTTTTTCATGAAAGTAACTACGTAGAGGATTTTGGGGCCGATAAATAGATTCAGCTAGGTTTCATTTCACGGTCTCACCGCTAGTCTATCACAGCTCTATGAAATCTATTTCTATATCAAAATAGAAATTGTTCTCAAAGAAAATCTTTAATATTTAAATGAGTTAATCTTGTATGTATATATATATTTTTTCTGAATCTCGGAAACAATTAAAAAAAAAACTCGGAAACGGCTCCAGCGATTTTCTTGAAACTCAGCATGTAGGGAGTTTTGGGGGAGAAAAATGGATCTGGCTAGGTTTTATTAAAAAAAAATCGTTTTATCCCTGTTTTTGGGCATAAAAAAAAGTTTACTTTTAATTTATTGAATATATACAACACAATTTTCGCCGTGTAATGACAATTCAGCGTAGCTTATTCGGGGAACGGGTGACGGGTGATGAAAATACATAGGACCGAACCCTTATCCTTATCTGCACAACATGTTATAAACCAGTTGTCACATGATTCGGCTATGTATTTTACCTTATAACTTACCTTAGGCGCCTTTTGCGACACTTTGGTAATAGAGAGGGTTGTCTATTCTACTCAGGCGGATACCACACGGCGGGTCAACTTACCTTAGTCGCCTTCTATGACACCTCAGTAAGAAAGAGAGGGTGGTCTATTCTACTCAGTCGGATACCACACGGTGGGTCAACTTACATTAGTCGCCTTTTATGGCACATCGGTAAGAAAGAGGGTAATCTATTCTACTCAGTCGGATAGCACACTGTGGGTCAACTTACCTTAGTCGCCTTTTACAACACCACAGTAAGAAATGAGGGTGGTCTATTCTATTGAGTCGGACACCAGACGGGGTAAAATATTAATTATGTAATTCGTATTAATGTATTTCAGTCTAGACATTCAACTAACCTTGAACCTACAAACAAAGGGATCAGAATATCTTCAACAGTGTTTTAACATTAATACTGTTGATTCTAATATTTGAGATATTCATTGATGTATATTAATACCGTGGGAGTAATTAAACATTAGTGTATATTCTGAATTACAGCTATATTACAATAAACGGGTATTAACTCCAAAACCTTAATAAGTCTGCATGAAGCCTAACTTTCAAGAATATCGTTTATACTAGGTTTGATTTTGTACATATGATTCGTGAGCTTCTAACGATAATGTGTCCATAAGGAGTGTAAGTAAGTAAGTAATGGCATGATACTAACCCACTGCTGGGCATAGGCCTCCTCTCTCCATTTTTGGAGAGAAGGATTGGAGCTAAGACCTACCACGCTGCTCCAATGCGGATTGGTAGGTTTCACATATCCCTAGGATTCTCTAGAGATATGCACGTTTCCTCGCGATGTTTTCTTCACCGAAAAGCGTGTGATAAATTGCAATTATCAATTAGACACATAAGTTTTAATAGAAAAACTCATTGGTGTCTGCCTGGATTTGAACCCATGATCGTCTTTAGAGATTCACACGGTCGCACCGCTGGGCCATCACAGCTTTTCATAAGGAGTGTAGCAATACAAAATTAATTTATAAGGTACCCAGGTCGAATATGGCCACCTTAAGGTTTCATGCGTTACATCTATTAGTTTTGTGGACTTAAAGGGAAGCACATGACTAAATTCAGGATTAAACTTACCCAGCTTTAACAATATAAAGGCAGAATTTCAAAAATCTTGCAGGTTAACCAAATTTTATCATTTTTTTATTTTTTTGGGAAATGGCCATTAACGGGGTTGTAAATATGGCCATAATGGTGGTCATATTTACGGTATAGATAACTACTACTTTACAAACTTTTGGATAAAATTGAATAAAACAATTTTTACTTTTAAGTATTTTTTTATCTATTAGACCAGGGCTTCTTAAACTTTTTTATATAGCGACCCCCTTCAAGCTTTGGAAATTTTAAACAACCCCCTCCTCCATATAATGAAATATATAATCATAAATTTAATAAAATCTATTTAATTAAATTTAATGAAAAGGGGTAATGAAGGAACTCAGGAAGAGAAATATCAATAAATCTTTGTTAGAAAAGTTCTTTAAAGGACAGCTGCAGCCATGTAGTTGTATCAATAATGATTGACAAGTTTCAGATCTTTGCGACGCCTTTTGCTTTCAGTAGTCTCTAGACCCACAGTTTAAGAAGCCCTGTATTAGACAATCAACAGAAATATAAATCTACCTATAACTACTAACTTATAAATAGATTTATATAGAAGTGCTTTTGGTTGATAATGGAATTACAAACATTTTTAACATCTGTTATGGCCTTAATCATGTTTTCCATGGTCCCTGTCCCTCGAATATTCTTAGATTTGTAACACCCCATTTTGTCTAAAACAAAAAATATACCTATAAAATTCATATGGTAAATATGGCCAGCCAATGGCCATATTTAGACTTTTTTGGTTTTGAATTTGAATGGATCTTCTAAAATCGCGGATTTCGCATCAAAACGCCTAATACCATAAATTATATAGAAAACTTTCGAGCTGCTAAACTTACAACACTATCCACGTAATTTAGGTAATTCAACAAACAAACGACGCTAACATTTTCAGGAGCTGTATAATACCCATTTCATTGCGAGTCCAAGAAAAATATACTTAAAAGTTGAGAACTAAAACACGTTTACTTAAAATATACGAGCAACCTGAGACCGTGCTCGGGGAAACTTAGTTATCACCGATTTACCTTTATTTCCGTTCTCAGACTACGAAGCCATAAGCTTTAAATTTCTTACTGCTTTATAACATTTTTTATGTTTTAAAATGTAAATACTAGGAATATATTTCAAGCTTTAAATGTGGACTTAGACATTCTGTTTTTCTGTTTTGTCTAAGAGAATATATTTTATTAAGAGAATTTCAGACGCGCAGTGCCATTACCAAATAGTTTAATATCTTCCGACTTACGCAGGATGTATGTTTGTATAACGATTATTTCTTTTAGAAAATATTTTATATTTATAATAAATGAGTATTTTTTAATCACTGTTTTGTCTAGTAAATTGTTTTTTATCAGGAAAATACCCTTTATGGGTTCCGCTGCCTAACGGAGACGAGCGGCAGGTATGTCGGATTCACACCGACTAAAACAATGTGAGTGCTCCACCTCGCAGTGGCGAGGACATTGTACTGTTGGTTATATTGCCCCCATTTCCGCTAGCAGCAACTCTCAACCACAGAGTGCGCCACATCTCCCCTCTTAAAGTGACCCCTCCCTCCTCTAGACGATGCATCAGCCGCCTCGGGGACCTTTTTAGATAGGCGTCCGATAAACCCAGTTCAGAACGCCCAATAGTCCCCGTTTGGGCGGCTTACGATGGGTCTCGGCGAGTCCTCTGCGTCCCACTCGCCTGCAAGGGTATGCAACGCCGTATTAAATCGGACCGAACAAATCTCACCAGACGCTTTGCTCCGGCCCACATTCCACGTATAACTCCCGTAACAACTATTTACGGAAAGCACCTGGTATCAGGCGTAAGGTGAAGACCCATGCCTCCTGGCAACCCAGACTTGGAGAATGGGCTGGCTGGCTGAAATCTTTCAGATTCCTGCACTGGACGATTCCAGCCATCACTTCCATTGACGGAGGAGCTCCACCTGAGCTGTACTCCACCAATCCACCTCGGCTTCATCTCTGGGGCGGTAGAACTTACTGATTTTAAGTAATCACCTTAAAATACATGACACGGTTATTAGTATGTTTATCACAAGCTTAATCTTTCAAAGTAAACCGATCACCCTTAATATAGTCATCCAATTAAAACGATACCCTTCATCCGACCACGGCTTAAAACAACGCAAATATGAACAGTTTGAACAAACAGTAAACAATGTTGTTTGCTTGAACTTATTTTAAGCTTTAAGCACTGTTGATGATAGAGACTGCGTTATTGTGGTAAGCACGTATTATGATGAGAGATTTGTGTATTTTAGTCTTGTTTGTTAATACGAGGGTATTTGTGCGATGGATATATTGAAGACGTCATCGGCATAGCGATATAGGTTGCTGTCTGGATATAATTTTATAATATTTTTTAATTATTAAGTCTTCTTTTGCGTCAACTTAAGTTTTATGTTATGTAACAGCACGGTATGTAATGATTGCACTAGCAGATTATGAATGCATAACAGACAGATCGAATTGAATAAAATATTTTTATTTTTTTTTATTTTACATATTTTTGCATTTATAGTAATATAGACGTAATGGATGAAACTCAAATAAAAAAGTATGTTATTCTAATGGTGTAATTTAATAATCTAATCAGAATTGAGGTTGAAATTACTGGCATCGGATGTTGAGGAGCGCAATAGTACCTTTGAGGGTCCGGATTCGGAAAATTACCAGTAATAGACCCTCATTTCTTACCGACCTGTCGTAAATCTTGACTATGGTAAATTGACGTCAGACATGTGGCCGGTCGTAAAATATCTAGCCAAATCATGTACCAACATAGTAAAAACATGTTGTGCCTAACCCCTCTTAGAGTGGGATAAGGGCAGGAGAATGATAAAAGGACGCTTTTGAACTCTATAGTAAAACATGTTAGCATCAACTGAAACAAACTAAGTATATTTTAAGCTATGCTTGCGACCAAAGAGAATTGAATTGGGGTTGAATTGCCCACGCAAATTTACGCTCATTAAGAATGTTAAACAGAATTTCGGAAATTTAGTTCGGTCTAACACTAGTATTTATTCCCTTTGAAATTAATACCAACGTTCAATTGGTGCCTGATTATTGAGGATTGTGTTGATGGAATCCATTGGGAAGGACAATCTGTCTCCATTTTCTGGTTAATAATCCTCTTGATAAGCTTTCACCACTTAGTAGAACTTAGTTAATGTATAGAAATCGGCTTTACTCACGTCTTATTCTATCAGGCGCGCCTGACTAGTTTTAAGCCCATCCAGGGCCCTCTTGAAATTACATTACCGCGATGGGGGCGATCAGTTCCCGACTAAATCCAATCGGGCTAACCCGATATAATAAGACGTGAGTGTTGCCGATTTATCCATTTTAATGTAAACTATGAATACAACAACAAGACATTTATACCGCATTGATTGATTTGATTGATTGATTGATCTCTCTCGATCAGTCCCTTACATTGTCTTCGCGACTTTTTGCCCTCTATGATGCCAGGCATTGACCAATTTTTTTAGATTTTTATCCCCTCTTGGCATTTTGCCGAAATACGCAAGATATTGACAGACGGGTCTCTTTCAATTACCAACGTATTAAGCAGGCGACTTAATGATTTCAGTATTATCCATAGATTCAACATCATCACAACATGGAGACATGGCTTGTATACAAAGCAGAAACCTGTGAATTTTCTATAAAACAGGTGCCACTTTATTGAAATTTTCAATTTCTTAGGTATTTTTTCGAAAAAGGCAACCCCGTAAGGCAACAAGCGTCATCTAAATTTTTTAGAATGGATCTAAAACCCTTCATTCTGTAGAAGACAGAAGGCGTTTGGAGGAGACTTTAAGTTGATAAAATAAAGATGTTTGCTTTAAGATGCCATAAATAGAATATGCAGCGAGATAAAACAAGAGATCAGCTTCAATGAATAATAAGTATCTTACAGTATTAATCACAAGCTTGCTCCAACCAAAGCTTTTGTATAACGCAAATACGTTAGTGCCGCGAATCAAACGACCGCGGGTTGTCCATGGTCCTTCGTGTCGGATATAATCCGGAGGAGTCACGGCATTCAAGGCCGCCTGGTGAGGAGAACCGTGCCGCCCTGTGTTGGCAATGAGCAGCAGCCTGTGAGGAGCAGCAGCAAGGACTGAGGTTTGGTGGTGAATCCGGCCTTAGCGCTTTGCGACGGAGGGATCCGTCAGGAAGCCAGCAGCGGGACCAGGTACAGCGGTGACCAGCGGGCTCAGTGATCTCCGTTTCATTTATCAACATTCCGCGTCATACTGTTTTGATTATTCATGATTTCTGTCTGTTGTACTCAGATATAACAGTATTAAATGCAGATACGAATTTTGTTTCTCATAAATCCAATTTTGCACTTGATAAATAAACATGGGTAATAATGATAATGTTTTTGGTTGCTTAGATTCAAAACCTTGCAGCTGTGGAAACAGGAAAATTTGAATAGCAATAAAATAGGTGTTAAATCGTTTGGATATGTAGAATGTATTTCTGTTTGATTATCTAATATCCAGCAATCGCCAGCAGCTCCACCCACGTGGAAAGATTAAAGCCGTAATATAGTATTTATATTTTTACTATAAAAATGGTTAAAGTAAACCTTAAAAGCTAAACATATGCTGTTGGTGACTTTTATTTAGAACTTTTAAATATATTATGTTTTTTAATAAACTGTTGCTGTTTACTCAGCGCACGCAAGGAAAATTTAAAATTTTGCCGTTTTCGTAATATTGTTTTATTGTTGCTCCTCTCCTATTAATATTAGCATAATGTTATACAGCCTTCCTCGATAAATAGACAATCTCATTTTTTTTCATATCGGTCCAATAGCAATAGCGCGTTGAAACAAACAAACAAACCCTTCAGCTTTATATATTTATACTGATACGCCGTATCATATATATACAGCTACAGTTCAATTGTTAATTGCAACAATATTTGAACACAAAGTAATTCCTGGTTCCTGTTATAACTTTAGTTCAGTAAACAATATATTATATCCTACCTTTCATAATTATGAGCCGTTTAAGCCGCCGTATGGTTTGATATATTCTCACATTGATTAAATTTAAATAAACAATCTTGTTTATCCCATGTCGAGCACATTTTGCAATCATCATTATTCTCTTGGCCTCATCCAAATCTAAGTGGGGTCGGCACAACATGATGTAAACATATTGAATGATTTGGCTAGATATTTTCCGGACAGCCGCCTGTCTGACGTCAACTAACCTTAGTCGCCTTTTACGACTCGGTTAGAAATGAGGGTGGTCTGTTCTACTCAGCCGGATACCACTCGGCACTATGCAATAAATATATTTATTTCAATAATTCAAATTTTACTCACCTCTACAATGTAAACAGTTTTGTTTTAGAGATATTTTAATAATGTATTGAAATTCTGTTTTTAGTTTAGTTTCAAGTAAAGCAAATTTGATGTGCATATAATTTGATGCTCAAAGCGAGTATGTATTTTATTATACATATATGAAACTTATGATGAACGCTTTTAGATTTTTGGCAAAAAATTTGTACTGGATATTTTTTACTTTTTTGTGTAATTCTTTACTGGACAATAGGACACAAATAGTCCACTACTTTACTGCATTACTACTACTACTTTGTCTTGGAGCCTATCTTTCTGATGATGCTTCAGGGCGAAACGCTCGTAGACATTGTCGTAGCGAGTGTGTAGTTCTTGTGTGGTGTGCTGTTAGTGGGTTTTTTGATAAATGTGGTGACTGGTCCTGCATTTATAAGGTATGCGAACGTTGCCTGCTTTCTACACTTAGCATTACATAGGTTAAGGGAATCTATGTAATATAATACAAACAAACAATAATATATATATATATATATATATATATATATATATATATATATATATATATATATATATATATATATATATATATATATATATATACATACATATATGTATATATATTATAACAATATAATTATATATATTTTGCATGTTATATAACAAATATATTCCAAATTTTTGGTAAGAACACTATGTATTTCCGTCACTAAATTGCAACAATGCAAATAAGGAGCGTAAACTTATACTCGTAAAATACCCAAAACTATTTGAAATTAAAGGATAGTTTTGTAACATCATTAAAGAAACAGAGCTAGCGCAACGTCGCAAGTCCTATGTTGCAAGTTTTTAACAATTATCTACAAAGACCTGATAGAACGGGAGACGCTATTGTTTCTCTTTCCATTCCAACTGGCATTCTCTTGAAATGTGTGAAAGTGTCGCCTAGAAGCAGCCTGTTACAAAATGTAACAAGAACAATAAGTAAGGCAGAAACTTAAATCATGCAGCGGAGTACACCACAAATTTTAAGGCCGTAATTACACGAGCGAGTGAATCGCAGCTGTAATCGCCAGTGTATCTATACTAATATATAAAGCTGAAGAGTTTGTTTGTTTGATTGATTGATTGTTTGTTTGAATGCGCTAATCTCAGAAACTACTGGACCGTTTGAAAAATTCTTCTTTGAATAGGAGAGGAGCAGCAATAAAATAAAGTACGAAAACGGCATTATTTAAAGCTTTCCTTGCGTGCGCTGAGTAAACGGTAGTAGTTACTAGAAAATCATTCATTATAAAATTGTTCTCCTCTAAAAGCTCTAAATAAAAATCCGCGACAGCATATGTCTTGCTTTTAAGGTTAACCCACTGTAACCATTTTTATGGTTATCAAAAGTCTGTAATACGATTTTAAACTTTCCGCGCGGGCGGAGCAGCTGGCGTTTGCTAGTAATATATAATCATAAATAATGACCATATCACCATATGACGATGATCAGCTTAAAGCAAGTTCATCCCTGAATGCGATAGACTTTGCATTATTTGAGTCATATTTAAAAAGAGCTTTAAAGACTCTGAGGAGTCTTTTACTGATTCTGAGTAAATAGCATATATGTGCGGGACTCTTCTGTCCTATATATTTTTGTTAACAATTTATCCTTAAACTCAAAAACTAGCTATTTTCACTATATATTTGTAGAGTAAAGTTAAATGTAAATAAAGTTATAGCCGCAAATTTAATTTATTTTACTGAAATCATGGATTTTGATGAAGTAAAAATGGCTGTGTAATTTTAGATATAGACTAAGAGCATCTCAAAATTTTTTTAAGCTGTTGAAAGAAAGCGGTACACACACACACACAACTTTTCACCATTTAATTTATTACTAGGTTTGGATCTTGTGACGGGGTTGTTTGTTACGCGATCGCAATGATGTGATGCCGAATAACTATGGTATAGTGGAAATTATCGAGTTATTTACCTCAGTTTAGCAGCGATACACTCTCCCGTGAATAAACAGCCTTATTCACAATAAAATTTATATAGAAAATTAAGAAAATAAATTCACTATGAATAAAGAGTTAATTAAATGTTGATGTTGCAAGAAGTTATAGTGAATAAGTTTCCAAAGTAAATTGGATTTCTGCAAAATTATGCTATAGGTAAGGTAAAGCGCTCCAAAGCGGAAACTTTAAATCGACAACTAAGTACAAATTACATTTTAAATTTATAAACTAGTGCGAACTGCTCTCCTTTTGGTTCTTCAGAGCAAAAATGAAATGCGAACAAATATTATACTTTAGCTTTAAAATTGCTATGATGAAATTAAACGGAGGTTTTAGTAACGCTTCATTAGAATTGCGGACTTGGGTAAGTGAATGAAACACTAAATTATGTAAGCTTAAATAATATAGAATTAGACGTTACTTTGCCGAGATCAATAATACAAAAGTAATCATAAAATTATTTTGCTGTAATCCGCGATGAAGTAAAATAGAAAATATATATAATGCTTAATGTAGAGTGGACAATCGGTTATCATACCTGATACATGCATGTCGTTAAAAGGCATGCACAAACGATTTGCGATTTTGTCGTGGAGTCTATCTCCTGATGATGCTTCGATTGTGGGGCAAAACAATTGTTGAGTTTGTGATAGTGAACGTATGTTGTGCTAGTGTATTGTGGTGGCGGTGGTGGAGGTTAGAGAGTTAGTTAACCAAAAAACCTGAGTTTATAAGTAAGGAAGTTATAAGAATTTTTCTTTATTTTATCCCAATACATATGTTTTTAATTCTTCTTTCATGATTAAACTGAACTATGTAGTGATATGAAGAGCTGGGGAGAGTAATGCTGTTTTGAATCTGGATAAAGAAGTTTATTAAGATGAAGTTACTGGCATAAACTATAACCAAAATACTTCATTTGATATCAATAGTATTATATAACTAACATACGTAGCCCATCCTTAATCGCCGGACTTAACTTAAAGATATCAGTAGTAAAAAATACTGTCAATGACAGTTTAAAAAAATGCTTCCATCGCCACCAAACTTTACAAAAACATCTGCCGAGTAAATCTAAAGATTATAAGAAAATTTCATTCAAATCGGTGCAGCTGTTTGTGACTCTATAGCGGACATATTAAAAAGACTAGGCAATTTGGTAGACCGATCAAATTTCCACCGTATTCCTCTAGAAATTATGTAAACTTCGTATTAACAAAAACTAAGAAACAACTTTTAAGTTAAATCTAAAAATGAAATTTGGATCTTTGCGAATTTCTAACATAATTTATTCCAGTTCAAAGATATTATTTACTTTTATAGTAAAACAGTTTTAACTTCGAGGTTTTAGTTTGTGGTTATATAACTCATGTTTGACGTAAGGTAAAGTAAATTTGATGTGAATATAATTTGACGCTCAAAGCGCTGGGATTTATCTCATTATCCACCGCAGTGCCGCTGAAAACGTTAAAGATGTTTTTAATTTTATTACCAAAATCTGTGAAACGTCCCGATTTTTTTCCCATTACGTTACGGAATCGAATTTTTTTATTGAACGAATATGTGTTCAGTTCTTTTATTTATGACTAACAATCGCCAGCGGCTCAGCCCACGTGGAAAGGTTAAAACCTAATACACTTGTAGTATTTTGCTAAGCATAAAAATGGTTAAAGTACACCTTAAAAGCTAGACATATGCTGTCGCGGACTTTTATTTAGAACTTTTAGAGGGCAACAATTTAGTAAAATAGAAGAACCAGCAAGAAATTCGGAAGTCAATCAAACCGCAGTTTTGTATAAAGCTGAAAGGATTTTCGAATACAGGCGTTTTTATCATTCAACAGGACATGACAGGACCGGTTCAAATCTCGGGTAGACACTGTGCTTAATTGATATTTGCAATTTATCACACGTTTTTCATTGGAGGAAAATATCGTGAGAAAACCAGAATATCTCTAGAGAGTTCTGCGGATATGTGTAACTTACATATCCGCATTGAAACGTAGGTCTTAGCTCCAAGCCGAAATTTGAAAAATCAAATCAAAAAACCATTTATTAATAACGTCACAGTAAAGTAGATAACAGTAAAAAAAGGAAAAATGGAGAGAGGAGAGTTATATCCACCACTGGAATAAACAGGTCGTTATTTTACTTCTTTACTTCTAGATGTGATAGGAGAACGAATATAATACAACTTACAGGTATATCATTGATGTAGAAGGTAAGCTCTGAGGGTGGTCGACTAGGACCCGACGTGCAGTTCCCCCTTAACACGTCGCCAGGCATGTAATAGTGTTGACTGGTGTGGATGGTAGGTGACGATGGTGGCAAAACTGCAAGAGATTTAGAAGTTAGCATTTGTCATAATGAGGTCATCGTATATTTTGCCTAGTACATGACACTCGGGCAAAATTGCTTATGTGAAATATCTATATCTATACTTATTATAACACAACGTCTCCAAAATCTGTCAGTGTAGTACGGTTTTTACTACAAGATAGTACAATTCTTCCAGTAAGTTAAGATTAGAGTACATTACAGTCACGTGGTGACATGATTGTAAAAAAACGCGCCTGCTGAGTTATTTAGTCACGTGCGCTGCGAAAACCTGCAGACATACACTAAAGTGATGTACTAGAGAATTATAGATGTATAAAAATACTATAAAAAAGTCCAAAACCGCATGTCTCTATCTCTTATGGTTAACTCACAATAATCATTTTTGTGTCCTTTGTGACACACTGATTCCATGCGGGCGAAGCCGCAAGCACAGCTAGAGAGAGATATCTTTAAGAAGCACGCAGTCAAAGAGAACATACGAGTTTCATCTTAGCACGCTAGAACAAGTACAAAGCAACGTCAAAACAAAAGGAGATGTAAAGGCTTAAGCCATGAACAACTCAAAACGTTTTATGTCGGGGCGAATTACTTTCCATACAAGAAATTTTAAATGAATAAGAATTTTCAAACATCTTCAAAGTAAAATTTCGCAGTATAGGTAACACAAGCAGATACTTTAATTTTATTTTCTTTAATTTTAATTTATTATTTTGGTTTAAACGTAATAAGATAACACTCAGAATGTAAAATTAAATGTCTGTCAAATAAACAATCTTGAAACAAACTGGCAACTTGAAACATCATCGCTTGCGGATAAATACTGACTAAAATAATATAATTTAAAATTTCTGATAATGAGAAGATCACGCTAGGGGGAGGCCGAAAAAAATGGATGGATGGTGTGAAAAATGATATGCAACATGCATGCATAGGGGTGGCACCAGAGTTGACGAATGATAGAGGAGAATGGAAGAAGAAGACATGTTGTGCCAACCCCACTTAGAGTGGGATAAGGGTGAGAGAATGATGATGATGATGATGATGAGAATATAGTAGATAGAAAAAACTTGACGCGAACATTAGTTTTTAGCAGAAGATATCTTAGTACAGGTATAAGCCTTGCGATATTTCGATTGTCAAATTCAATATATTTAATTTTACAATATTGTATTGATTAAATTGTCAAGATAATTGTATGATTAAATGAAATTTGGCAACATAAAGCTCATTTGTGTAAGTCAGAAGCATATTAATTTATACAATTACGTCTATCAGTTAATTAATAATATTACCTTTACCTTAAAGTGGAACATGAAAATGGTTTCAACACATCCACCCATAAACTAAATAAGCTTTTATCCAATATCAAATATTATTATATTATTAGTATTTTTATTATTTTATTTTATTTTATGAGACCATCAACGACAAATACATTATACACATTAAATAAACTCATTATTAATATAGACAGTTTTTAGGTAAGTGTATCGTCAATTACAGATAGTGACGACATGAGCATTACAGTTGATAAAGCATAAACAGAAAAAAAATACAATCAAATATTTCAATGAAATTGTGGCTAAAGTAAAAAAGTAATAATAAAATTATTTTGCTATAATCCGCGATGAAGTAAAATAGAAAATATATATAATGCTAAATGTAGAGTGGACAATCGGTTATCATACCTGATACATGCAGGAGTCGTAAAAAACACATGCACAAACCTCCACCACCGCCACCACGATACATAAGCACTATATACGATCACTATCACAAACTCAACTTATTTTATTTTGCCTGCGAAAATAAATGGTGGGGTTGAACCGATTAGTATATAACCTAAACTTATTTGGGTATTGCTTTGCTTTGCGATTTTGGTCGTGGAGTCTATCTCCTGATGATGCTTCGGTTGCGGGGCGAAACGATTGCTAGTGGCGGGGATAGCGTACCTATAAAGACATTACCCCCATCCCCGCCAGCAGCAACTCTGTACCCCAGAGTGTGCCACCTCTGGGTCAGGGCCTCTCTGAAAGTGGCCCCTCTCTCGCCTCGGAGACCTTATAGGGTGGGCGTCTGAAACAAAGAGTTAAGGCTGCACTTACCCACAACATCCATGGTATTAGAAACAATGGAAGTGGCAAAGGACGGGGCGTCAGCTGTGACTTCGCAGCTGAAGTTCCCTGATAGGCCGAAGCTGACTCGCGTCAGCACCACCTGGCTTTGATTTGATCTGGCCAGCTGTTGACAAAATACAATTGTAAGATTCCATGAACTAACCTATAAGGTAAAAAAATTCATAGAACTTTAAACACTTAATAATGACGTAGTCATCCCATCAAGTTCATAACAAACGGTCATTTTGGTAACACACATACAAAATCATTTAATCTTATATGGCACACTTTACACACATGAAAAATACTAAAATACTGATCCCAAACTAGTACAGAATAGCCAACCTTTCAATCAGTGGAAAGTGGGTATGTATGAACGAATACTCGTAGAGTAAGAATTTGATGGAATGCCCTATATCATTAGTGTTTAAAGCTTCATTAATCTTTTTGGTAATTCTTTATATCTTTATCTACAAAAACTAAATGGCTAAAAATATACCGTGAAGCCAATGTAAGAGTATATTTCTTTAACCTCCTTTCGCAGGGAATCACGTGAACTTAAATTGTAAATGCCACGTATGACTCTTATTGTAATACAAAAATTCTATCGATATTTGCGAATTTGCCCCGTAACAATATTCCATAAGACATAATGCTGTGGAAGTAAGCATAATAAACAAAAGAAACAAAAAGTTTTTCTATTTTTTCTGTATTCTCTTTGGCCATTACAACACGTCATGTCTTCAAATTTAAATCTAAGTATCGTTAGATGTTCTTGTTATTATTGTAAGCTTAACAAAACGGTTGCCTGTGAAGTCGGTTTTACGGGCAAAGACTTCACGTGACAACGTCTTTTTAAATGTGATGGATTGGAGTGGGAGAGAGACGCAAGGCATTCGCCAGTCCGGTGGGCCTCTCTTTCGTTCGGCGACTCATCGTAACAGACGTGAGCGGGCGTTACACTTTTTCATGAGTGACTCCAAGCCGCAACCTAATTTAAGACGTTGTCACGTCAAAAATAAACCTTTACCTGCTAGAAGGTCTCTAAGTAATTAATTAAAAAGTAGTATAACATTCTGCATATAAATATCGTTTAATATCAATAGGAGAAATTAACGCAAATCCCCAAACGTTATTGATACTGATCAAAACACATAACTAATTGAACCGAACGCAAAATAATTCCTTTTTAAATTATAATATTGGTACAAAACCGCAAATCGTACTCAATTATCTGTTGAATATAATCAGCGTCGTTTGTAAATTTACGGATGCAATTTTATAATTTCACGCTTATTGCATCGAAAACTGTAGTTTTTATTTAAAATGCCTGTTAAATTTGTACTTCACGCATTTATTTCCATAATTTTAAAACTTTTTGCTAATAATAATTTTAAATTGAGTCTAAATTTAAAAAAAATAAAAATACAATTGTATTATCGGTTTTTATCAGTAGTATAACGTGCAAGGGGTTCACTTTCCACAACCCATCAGTCACACTTCAATACTATAGAACAAATGTCCCAACTGTAAGTTCAATATTATCCTACCGCTGCCACCATTTCGTTTAAATAAACCAGTAGCTGAAAGAATAACCCTAATTAGAGATGTTACTTGAAGTGGCAAAAATTGATTACGTAATAATTAATTATTTTTTAGAATATTTAAAAATTTCCTTTTTTAATGTAATAATTAATAAAAATAAAAACTTAATGTGGATTAATACGAACAAAAAATAACAGATGCGCTGTTTCCGAAATTCGATTAAAATATGATGCTTGGCTACATTAGTCACATCGAACAACGCAGAACTTATCTTAAAAGACAAGAAAAAATAGGGTTGAAAAAAAGAATAAAATTGGGGTATTTAACATAATCGACTTTTTAAATCGATTTATCATCGATTCGATTGATTATATTTTGACATCCCTAACTTTAGTGAAAATTACCATAAACCATACAAAAAGGTACTTGTCTTCTTCTTTCGGAATAGAGCTGAGATTGACGAGAGCTAGAGAGCAATTTAAGGGACTTTTAATGTTGAGTTTAACGCAGACGAAGTAGCAAGCAAAACCTTGTATAAAGATTTAAAAGTCTGAAATTGTAATTTCAGTGGCCCAGTTATGTGATACCATGAAATTAATTACCGTGTTCATCGTTAACATGAACAACGGAAAAGAGAAAAATAACTATTTGTTTTATGTACGTGTTATATCATAGCTGATTGGTTCTGAATAAACGTCAAATCCCAGAACGTACGGGTGTTTATTAAAATCTTTGAATACTGTATTCGTTTTCAATTGTTTCGAAAACAAAGAGATCGTAGCGATGCATTTGCTGATGAATTTGAAATTTTTAATATTAAATATTTTTGGCATGATATCGTGAAGAAATAAAAATATAAGAATTAAGGTTCCCCGCGTTGAATCGAGGTCACTGAATATGGGTCTCATAATAAAGCTGAGAGTTACTCAGTAGGCGATGGAGCGAGCTATGCTTGGAGTATCAGAAATGAGGAGGTACGTAGAAGAACCAAAGTCGCCGACATAGCTCATCGTATCGCAAAGTTAAAGTGGCTATGGATAGGGCATGTAGCGCGGAGAACGGATGGGCGTTGATGTCCTAAGGTACTGGAATAGCAACTAGGTGCCGGAAGTCGCAGTGTCGGTAGATAGGACTCTTACGAGGTGAACTGACGACCTCAAAAAGGTCGCGGGGAGCCGTTGCATCAAAGCGACATTAGATCGTGGGGTGTGGATATCCCTTCAAGAAACCTATATCCAGCAGTGGAAATAAATTGGTTGAAAAAGAAGAAGAAAAAGACGTTGAATCTAATTAGTCGTGATAGCTGAAAGATAAAGTCGCATTTATGGTGGCGCAAACATAGCGTCTCTGGGTCTTTTGCTGGCAATATTTGCAAAAACTATGAATTGCTCAAAGTTTTTCCAATCTTTTCTAGCGTTATGACCAAAGAACTCAGGCGCTATTTCCAGGTAGATAGAAAAGAATTTGGTCTTATATTTAGTTCTCGCTACATAGATTACGTGTTTATGTTTAAGGTCGTCCATGGGATTTGATTCATTCTCATGAGATTTCATGGTATATTTTATTCCAAAGTTTCCAGACTAACTAATGTGTAATGGGGTAATGGATTTTTTCCAAATATAAACTATAATTCTTCATCCGATTTCATTTGATTTTAATTAAAGCTCTTGTTTTACTCGCTTCATTTTAATCAGGACTTTTAAAAGGTTTCAAAGAGTGAAAAGCTTTATGACGTAAGCTCTGTGGATTAATAATGCTGAATGGTGAATAATCTTAAATCAATATTTCTATGGTTAATTAATAATGTTTATTCAAAAGGGAATAATGAGATCAAAGCGACTTTTATGTTTTAAAGCAATATTTATGCGTCAAAAGCGAACTTTATACGTCAAAATCAGAAAAGTCAAAGCCTGCGGCTTCGCCCCGCGTGGGAATCAATGTCACATTGTGTAAGACACAAAAGTATTCATTGTGAGTTAAGTACAAGCAACTTTTCTGTAGTATAAAGTAGATTTAAAATTCTCCTGTACATTACTTAATTCTAACTGAGCCGTGTGGTATCCGGCTGAATAGAATAGACCACCGTCATCTCTTACCGAGGTGTCGTAAAAGGCGACTAAGGTAAGTCAACCCACCATGTAGTATCCGGCCGGCGTAAACACATCTCATTAAACTTTTATAATTCCTAATTTGACGTGCAATTTTTAACGTCGGATATCCAGTTTGAAAGCTTATTAAGAGCTTAAATATAAGCCAAAAATTACTTAAATTGAGCTTATTGCTAACCTAGTTTCTGCGGTGAATTTAAAAAGGAAGAATTGAAAAATAAGTAAATCTCTGTACCCAATGTAGAATGAATTTTATTAGGATGGTAATTATTTAACGTAAAATTTATATAAAAGCTTGTATACGCCTTTTTTACCTTAATAGATTTGAACCTATAAATGTGTACCAGCCAGTACTCTCTCACATACCCCCGTACACACATACATAAAAATTATCCCACACACATACACACACACATGACGAATATGACGATACTTAGTACAATTAATACTACGTATAAATATGTACCAGCCAGAACTCTCTCACATACCCACGTACACACATGCGCACAAATATTAACACACACAAGTATTAACCCACACAAACATACACACACATACATACATACACAAACACACACACATATGAATGACGAATATGACGATACTTAGTTCAATTAATACTGAGACAAAAATCTGTGATAAGCTGTGTTAGCCCATCGGTGAGTCCGTGCGACACTAGAGACGGTCATAAGTTCAAACCCAGGGCAGGGCAAACCCATCAATGAATTTTTCTATTAAAACTTATGTGTACTTTTATCGCAATTTATCATACGCTTTTAGGTGAAGGAAAACATCGTAAGGAAACCTGCATATCTCTAGAGAATTCTAGGAATATGTGTAACCTACCAATCAATAAACACTGGAGCAGTGTGGTAGGTCTTAGCTCCAATCCTTCTTCCAATTACAAAAATGGAAGAAGTAGGCCTATGCCAAGCAGTGGAATATGAACAGGCCGTTACTTTTTCTTAAACAAAATCACCATTTTCGAGGTTATCAAAAAGAATATAGTACTTAATGGAGTATATTTTAACATTTAAATATGTGAATGAAAATGAATGTAAACAATATAAAGACACTTATTTATTCCCCAAAAACCAAACAGTGTGAAATAACCTTAACAATTAATAAAAATTAAAAAGTGAATTTCCGTTATATTTCCACTTAATTCAGCAACGCCAGATGCCATTTTGTTTGTACAATTTAAATTATATTGTCCGAAACAGATGCAGGTAGCCATTTATCATTTGCGTTATTGTTAACAACATCCAGCTACTTCTCTTTGAGATAATTAAATTCTTAGTTATACCGCGCTTTGGACTTAAAATATAAGCGGTAGCGATTACATTTTATATATTTATTAAGGAACATCAACAGCACACATATTAAATATTGTTTAAGCTACATACAAAAAAAAGGAAAACGTCTGATACATTAATTTATTAAGGTAAGCTTGAAATCATCATTCTCCTGCCTTTATCCTACTCTAAGTGAAATCGGTACAACATGTATTTCGTTTCCATTATCTCCTATCATTTATCAACTCTGTTGCTAATCCTTTTTAATGCATGTTCTCACAGTCCAACCATCTATTTTTTCTACCTCCTTCTAGTCACATACCCATCCACATTCATATTTAAAACTTGTTTGGTCACATTACCAAACGAGTTTTAAAGGTTAGCTGGCAAAGTCTTAGGATAAAGGATAAGTTACGTAGGGATAATATGACCTTTGTACACTTTTTTATTATTTTTCCAACATTTTTTATGGTACATAAAAGAAATAAAATGATATTCATCCCTCCTCGTTATGGCAATTCAATCTTGCACTTTCGTCTTTTCTATGATTCGTCGTTTTTATATCTAGTCACATCAAACATTGAAAAATTAAAAATGATATATAATTAGATCCCGGGATATGATCCATGAGTTTGGTAATATACGACGATCTTAGTCAATATAAAACCACATCGGTTATTTGCCGGTTAAAATTGGTTATTAGCGATGAATTTGGGATCATTCAAAACTTTGAAGGTTCCTTTAGCTACAATGTTGCGTTCAAGAATGAACACATTTGTGCGGGGCATTATATTTTAGTTATTATATCTTTTAGTTACGCTATGTCTTACATTTTAAATGTTTGCAAAGATAAACAAAGCACTTTCACTTCGACGCGCTCGAACAATATTCAGTAATAGAGCGTAATTGTTTTGTTAAGCTCCTTTGTTGCACTGACATTCTGGATTAAGCTATTAATTGAATTTTAGTTATGATACATATAATGTTATTCAAGTTTGCCAGGAACCAAAAGCCGTAGCTAAGACATTATTTGTATGCAAATCTCTCAGAAGTACTCTAGTTTTGATCGGAGCTAATGGAGTAATCATCAATATGATGACTCCAAAATATAAAAATGTAAGCAGAAAGCAAGAAGAAAAATGAATAAAATAGAAAAATTTAACCAATGTTGAATTTTTCTATTTTATTAAGTGTTAAGTATCTTTCAGGCTCGTATATATTTAAATTCGTTTCTTATTTGTTATAACTGTTTCTTTTTAATTCTCTATATCTGTATTTAAGATGATACTCTTGTTCCTTTTCATTCCTCTCAATTTATACTTTTCTACTCAATCTATAATTATGCTATCTTAACTTGTTAGATCTAGAAATAAACGTAATCTTTAAATCGATATTTTTGCCTTTCTTCAACTAACAACTTTAAGGAAGTTAATAGAAATAAAACCAAAAAATAAGAAGTTTTCACTGGAATATAAAGGAGGTTATTACTGGAATATAAAGGAGATCAACATATATGTTTTTATCGTTGGACACGAATGGAAGAGTTTATATAACATTGATTTCCATGCAAGCGAAGCTGCACCTACATCATTTATTTACATAAATAAAACATTGCAACAAATTACATTGCGCATCAAATAGTCGGTCCTAAGAGAGGGAAAAGATCGTGAAACGGGAACATATTTGAATACTTGACTCACGTAAGGACCTCACAACCCTTTTAGGGTATTCAGCGATACAGACTTGACATCTTTTACAGAGATGAGACAAATTGTCGTAATGTATGCAACTTGAATACATTCGCTAGTGAATGTAGCTTTAGAGTGTCGTATTTTACTAGAAGATTCTTATTCACTAATGACATTTTCTAATGCATTTTGTTTTAAGCATTGCTATGGGTTCAAATTTAGGGCAAACGAATGTAATTGTTGTATAAAATTTATGTGGAATTATTACACACTTTTAGGAAAGGACTATATCGTGAGGAATCATTGATAGGTCTAGAGAAGAATTCTAAGGATATATGTGTGTTTTAGTTCTAAACCTCCAAAACGGAGAGGGGAGGACTACGCTTAGCTATGGGATTATAAGATGCCGATAGTGTCAAGAGATTTCATTATTAATAAAAAAAAAATTCCTTCATCGATAGTTATTTAGATGTTTATCGATGAAGAGGAAAAAATATTTAAAAACAAACTTTTTATATGAAAAAAGCGTGCTCGATATATTATACTAGCTGTGCCAGCAGCTTCGCCCGCATGGAAATCAGTGTGTCATTATATTTTGGTCTCCTTCGCACTTGTTGACACACACTAAAGTCTCTCGGTCAAGGTTATGCATTGCATACGAAATGGAATATAATACGGTCTTCCACTCTTCTAATATGTATCTTTTAATCAAAAAGTTTACTTTTTATAATCAATCAATTAAAATCAATTTCTATAATAAAATTCCGCAATCAATTTTAGCTTTGCCATTACAGCAGTTTACAGAGAGGCTGATACAAAAAGCCTACTATACTGTTGAGGTATAATTTATTTAGACGATAAGAATGCTGAAGAAGAAGATATAGCTACTGTCGTACACTGTACAAGATAGTAATGACTTAATGTAACTAGTTATAAATATTGTGTTGAAAAGAGCAACCGCCGAGTTTCTTGATGGCTCTTCTCGGTAGGAACAGCTTTCCGAACCAGCAGTAGAATTGACGGTTCAAAAGCACTAGTTTACAAGTTTATTTAAATAAAAACAAATTGAATTTGCTTGCCATACGGTTGGTACCATCCTGTGTACGAAAAGGATCGTTACACAGTCGGTTACATACATTAAACTAATATAAAATGCGTAAAAACAGGTATACGTACGTCAACATTGATCCCGGCGAATGGAAAGATTTTCGTCGCCGGCGTCTCCGTCGGCGAATACCTGTAGAACTCGTGCCGCCCTCTGTACCACTTGACCGAGTACAAGGGAGCGTCTGTCAGTTCGTACAGACAAGCCAATATCACATCTGAACCGCGCTGGACCACTGGCGGCGATATCCTAAGTTCTATAGCACGGAGACCTCCAATACCTATAACAAAGAACAACCGAGTTAACTAAATCCTACTAATATTATAAATGCGAAAGTTTCTGAGTATGGATGTATGTTAGTTACTCTTCCTCAGCCAATTCTTTCCTTCCTCAAATTCCTTATATACCGGGGTAACATATAGACTATAGAAATCCTGTTAATTCTACGAGTACAGGAATAGAGTTACATTGAAAAGCGCCATCTATTATCAACCTATCACGCGACAATAGTTTACCTATTAAGGATGTCAATAAATAATCGAGTTTTATATTAATCGATTGTTTTATCAAAATAATCGTGAACGAATCGTAAACGCTATTGAAGTCAGCCGGAAATCACACGGCGAGTGAACTTACTTTAGTTGCCTCTTACGACACCTCGGTTAGAAAGAGGGTGGTCTATTCTATTCAGTCGGATACTACACGGCTAAATTACTCAAACTTTAACTATTTAATAAAAACCTTTGGCTTATGTAAGAAAAATACGCTGTTGAAGAAAACATAAAGGAAAAGGAAATACGTCACAATGCGAAAATAGTCGACAACTGGATTCAAGATGGCGAGCTTGTCAGTGGCCCGACTGTGGCCGCAAACAATCGCTAATCCCACAAGAACCCTGTCTTATGCTCAAACTTAACTAAAAGTGAGTCAACGCGACGCATAAATTTGCTCGAGCAAGAAGTTATTTAGGACAAGGACCCCTCTATTCCCCCTTCATTTTGTTAACAACGTAATATGGACGGGCATAGTCACCGGTACTCAAAGTTAATATTCAAATGAATTAATAAAGATGATTATTTTTTTAGTCTCACTATTAGACTTAAAGGTTTCAATAAATTATTATTAAAAATAAATAAATCCGACAAATATTTTTAAAAGCTTTGGAAAATTATTGCTACATGTTTATACGACTTGTACTAAACACACAAAAATGGGTATTATATTTTAGTACCTAGGTCACCGAGCCTAACTCATTTTTTTTTTAATACATTTTATGAGAAATGCAATAATAATATTTTATAAGCAATTTTCAATCTTAAAACAGGGATAAAACGAAATCAAACGTGGCATAGTAAACGATACTTCGTTCACTAAAATGACCTGCATGCTGAGTTTCATGAAAATTGTTCGAGTCTTTTCCGAAATCCGGAATATATAGAAGATTATTATTAACTCATTTAAATATTAAAGATTAACCTAAACCAGAGGTACAAACAAGAGGTACAAACGAGTACATTTTTTTCTCTGGTCTGTTGAAGTTATCTCAGTTACAATTAATAAAAGTCTTCTTCCTGCCCTTATCCATGCATCCATCCATGTTGTCACATGATTTGGCTTTGTATTTTACGACCGGCCGCCTGCCTGACATCAACTTACCTTAATCGTATTTTACGACACCTCGGTAAGAAAGAAGGTGCTCTATTCTTAACCAGATACCACACGGTGGGTCAACTTACCTTAGTCGCCTTTTACGATACCTCTGTAAGAAATGAGGGTTGTATATTCTACTCAGCCTGATACCACACGGCGGGTCGACTTACCTTAGTCGCCTTTTACGACACCTCGGTAAGAAATGAGGGTGGTACTATTCTATTCAGCCGGATACCACAAGGCATTTACAATTAATAAAAGTAAAAACAGAAAAATCACATATTTTTCTTATTTCAATAAATTATACGCAGATATTGGTAGTATTACAATGCGAGTAGATGCTTCAAATACCAACCAAGTAATATTTCATTTAAATTCGAAAAGTTTGAGAACCCCAGATAATAGCTGTAGTGTAGAATGCAAAGCAATTGTACTCGCGGAGTACAATAGCAAGAAAATGCTTTTTTGCGAGAGGAAAAGGTCTTTAGAGCATTTAATAGAACAACACTTGATATAACTAGAACTTCAGTTTGAAATATGAATGCAAAAAGTTTTCTGCATTAAATTTCTGATAAATTTCTTATAACAGTTAATATTCTGTTAATACGTACAGGAGTTCCTGGACTCGGATAAAAATACCTAATGATTCGTTAAAAAAACTCTTTTTTTCTCTACAAAATTAGTAATTACAATCACTGTGGATTCCGTTGTCCAATAACGAAGCCGAAGTCACTAATAGTTCACTTATACTTGCGCTTCTTAATTTATTTTCGATCGCTATACATAAACTGAATCCCGAGGCGCGCGATGCGTCCGCTTATATGTATATCAATGAACCGTTTGAGAATATTCTTTTTCTCTGTTTCGGGGATACATAACACGATTCGTAAACAACGTGAATGATCCAAACGATAAGTGGCAAGCAATGCAATCTATGTTCATATACATTATGAACTCTTTTTGCAAGTCCGTAACAATATATATACTATTGTTTGAAGATTTTCAGACTACCTAAATTCTTAATTTATTATGCCTGAACTTTATAGGATTTGTGGGAAAAATTGGGACCTTTAGGACCTTGTATCAATAAAGTTTTTAGGCGTCTAAGTTATCTTATCAAAATCATCAGGTTATCAAAATACTATATTACGGTTTTAATCCATCCACGCGAGCGGAGCCGCTGCCAATTGCTATTTAAATATAAATACTTATATTTTTTATTCACGATAATAGAAAAAAATAAAGAAATCAACCTAATTTAGAAAAATACGTAGTGAAAGACACTTAGGGGCGGATTTAGCCAAGCGGTCATTCTAAATTGCCGATATAACCCTCAGACAATATTTACACAACCATTTACTGGCATTTCAAGACGAATATTGCCCAGACAAAAAGGAAGAGCAATAAAATTCTCTTTATCGCAATGTTAAATGAAATGCAAAGAGTAATGTGCCTTCAACGCCCAAAAAACCAACGTGCACTGAAGATTTCGAGATGTTTTATGCCATAATGCTTCTTATGCTTATAGATATAAGAGCAGGTGGTTTTGGTTGAGAATAAACGGAAATTGCCAATGGCCGCGCGTTTTCAGGACGCTGTGTATTTTTAATGGAATTCATTAGGTGATATTTCTTTACTGAAAAAGGTTTGTTCACTTTGAGTTGTAAATTGGGCAACGTGAACACTGTGTTATGTAAATGCCTTTTTGGCCGTCAGAGATGTCCTTGCATAGTTATGATAAAAGAAAATATATGTAATGCTAAAAAAAGCCATGCGGCTTTGCGATTTTGTCGTGGAGTCTATCTCCTGAAGATGCTTCGGTTACGGGGCGAAACATTTGTTGAGATTGTGGTGGTGAATGTGTGCAGTGCTTGTGTATTGTTGTGCCATCGGTGTCGGGTAGTGCATGAGTTCTTACAAATTCTGCATGTATCAGGTATGAGATCGAATAGTACACTCTACATTTAGCATTACATATATTTTCTTTTATCGCGGATTATAGCAAAATAATATTCTCATTACTTTTATATTATGGACCTCCGCAAAGTAACGCCTAATTCTATAAATTATGTATGGATTTTTTCAAATGGCGCTTGTTTCAAAGATTTTAACAGCCATTCGCTACCAAGTAGCGCTGAAGTAATACATTAGACTTGTCTTTATATTTTTTTGACTGAGTGAGTCTCCCTACCTTTAGTTCCTACGCGTTATCAATTTCTATAAACAAATTGTTGGTTCGAGTTTAGATGTAATTATGTATTTAAGTATTAATTTCAAATTATATATGTAGGCATATATTTACCATTTATTTGTCATGGCACAAGCTGGTATTAAATTCCTTACTTTGACAATTTCCCATATATTTATAAACTGAATACTATGTTATTAAACAACATATTGTTTAATTAAATTTAATACTATCATATCTTACATTGGAGTTCTAAGCTGAGCATTACATTTAAAATTATATTTCAATGTCACTATTTAGTAATTTTTGTATTATTTTGTGTGTGTCCACCAAATTTCTTGCTGGTTCTTCTCGGTAAGTGGAACTTTCAAATCAATAAGACTAAATATATAAGACTATAACTATAATTATATCGAACTTCATTAACATTGTTCCAATGATTTGGCCACGAAAGTTTAACAGAGACAATTTTTTAAAATATAATTAGGGTTTAAACTTCCTATTATTTACTTAAAGTGATAGATCGGTTGGCTTTTATAACGAAAATCAGTATATTTATTGCATTTGAATTATTTTTCTAGCTTTTATCTACGCGGAAAATTATATTATTCTACATTATATTCAATAAGAACTCTCTAATTTTTTTGTCCAACTCCCACAAATCTTGTATCATAAAATCTTACATTTCCCCACGCAACTTGCAATGATCACGAGCGATACCGTTATCGGAGTCAAAGTGTCGTAAAAATGTCATTACTGCGCCGATAAAGGCCAAAATCGCGTGTCCCGACGGTTAGTGCCTTTATCTGGCTGGAACTGAGCACTTATTCCCAAAGTTATTGGCTCCGTACGCAAAACAAAGCCATAAATACAACCCGTACGAAACTTTCAATACAAGAGTCGTTGGGGCGTGCGTGTATTTGATATGACGTCGCGATTTCCAAATTTTTAAATGTATCTCATATATTTAAGATAAAACCGCCGTGTGGTACCCGGCTGAATAGTACCACCCTCATTTCTTACCGAGGTTTCGTAAAATACGATTAAGTTAAGTTAATGTCAGGCAGGCGGCTGATCGTAAAATACGAAGCCAAATCATGTGACACCCTGTATATAATATGTTGTGCCGACCCCACTTAGAGTGGGATAAGGGCAGGAAGAAGAAGAAATTTCGCATAAAAGTGGTAGCCCAGCGGTGAGATCGTCCGTCAATCAAAGAAGGGTTCCAGAAGAGTTCAAGACCGGGTAGGAACCAATATGTTTTTCTATTTAAACTTACGTGTCTAATTAAAAACTTTGTTGCGTGCTAAGTAAACAATGAAAGTTATTCAAAAATCATGTACTACAAAATTGTTCGCCTCTAAAAGTTCTAAATAAAAGTCTGCGACGGCATACTTCTAGCTTTTAAGGTTAACCCACTTAAAACACGCGAGCCGCTGGCAATTGTTGGTTATTTATATAATAAATCCAGTATATTAGCCGTCGTAACAGACTGACAGACATTGGCGTCCATACTTATAGGATATATAGAAATTGGACAAAGATTTGTCAGTTCGGATAGGCTAAAGTGGCCATTACAGTATTCTATATTAGATAATCTATCATGCTGCATTGAATATCTTGCCAAGTGTTTTGTTGTATTTGGAGAATTTCCAGGTTTATATTGGCTAATGGTGCACCGGAGTTGGAAATTTCGCACAGATATCTTCCCACGGTGAATTAAATAATAAATAAATATATGGGACACTTAAACACGCGGTCGTCCGTCTCCAAAGTTACTTAATACTTGTTTAATGGGTGACAGACAACTGGTGAAAATATACATATATTATTTTTAAATATATACTTAAATGCTAATATACACCCAGGCTAGAAGAACCAAGAAATTGTTTATAGTAAAAGTTGGTAAAATACGTAGCCAAATCATGTGACAACATGTTTATAATATGTTGTGCCGACTCCACTTAGAGTGGGATAAAGGCAGGAGCATGATAAGTTATCGAACAAAATAAATGATACTACACTCCCGAGTGGAAAGATCAAAACCGTATTACAGTATTTTGAGAACCATAAAAATGGTTAGAGTGGGTTAACCTTAAAAGGTAGACATATGCTGTTGCGGACTTTTATTTACAACTTTTAGAGGGGAATAATTTTGTAATACATGATTTTTTAATAATTATTACCGTTTACTTAGTGCATGCAAGGAAAGCTTTAATTTTGCCGTTTTCGTAATATTTTTTGCTGCTCCTCTCCTATTTATCTTAGCGTGATGTTATATAGACTATAGCCTTTCTCGATAAATGGACTATCTTACACTGAAAGAATTTTTCAAATCGGTCCAGTAGTTCATGCGATTAGCGCGTTCAAACAATCAAACAAACAAACTCTTTAGCTTTATTTATTAGTATAGATAAACAAATTTATTAACATTCGTTCAATACTCTGCTAACTAGGCGCTGATTAAACATTTGTTTAATCATCATTCATTAAATTATAATCAAAAACATCGAAATATGTAAAATATTAATGGTAAACTCAATTAATTTGAAAACGCAAAAGGAATTAATAATTAAGAACGTCAGCGTTATTCCAATTATTTCGGTTAAGTCAAAATGTTGGCTTTCACAAGTTCTCTTCAACTCTCAAAACACTACCCGCCCGGAATGTTGATTTTGCCGCGGCGGGCTGCGAAAATTCAGTATATTTAATTTTTTAATAAAGAATATGAATTAATGAAACTTCCTTAATAATCATCATTTTGACTGGCCTGTTGGCGCAGTGGTTAGTGACCCTGCCTTCAGCTTCGACTTCGATCAATCGAGCTTCGGGTTCCCGCCGAGGGCCAACATTTTATTTGTAACTTATGGCTAGACTAGGAACATTGGACAATTATATGTCCGCCCGAATATAAGTTATTACTTATGTTATCGGTGACAGAAAATTGGTATTGGTATTGGTAGAAAATATATTTGTGCATATATTTGTAAATACATAATTTAATACATAAATACATTCAGACTTGAAGAACCAACAAATTGTATTAAGAAAACGCGCAACCCAAGGAGCTGAAGGCGGAGTCACTCCCAATAAAATCAAAACGAAACATTTTACATAAAATAATGTAAAATGTTTCATTTTCTTATCGGATTGAAATCCTTGATTTTTCTACATACTACTTTCTACAGTATAATGGGGCGAGATGGACAAACAATTTTAAACTAGAGGTAATATCTAGGATTTAAGTGGCAAAAGAATATGTGACTTCTGCCTAGAAGATATGAAAATACCTAGAAGATACGTAACCTACTATTTAATCTTTAGTTAAAATCATTCGTTCATTTGTCTGTATAATATTTATAGTGAATGGTCATTGCATGTACGGGATTAATTTACAATTACACTCTGTCCGGATTTTATTGGTGATTTAAATCCAATTGAATTTTAACCACAGCAGCTTACAATGACGCCGCTGGATTAAAAAAGTAATCACGAACTGAAATTAATGTAAATTGCAAAGTTTAAAAGAGCAATGCAAAAAGTGTTTTGTATAAATGGTTAGTGTTAATCGATGCATTTTATTGAACACGTCATTTACGTCAAAGTAAAGCGACCTATTCATAGATTTATCATACAAGCCACAGAAGGAAGTTTCAGGTCGCCTAGAGTTTGGAGAGGAAGAAACTAGTCTTCACCTTATAGCTAAGTATCCCATGCACTCGCTAATATAGTAAATACAAAGCGTGGAAGAAATTATAGTTGAGGACCTAACAAATCGCCCTATCTGAAGAATTAAGTCACATTTTCTATGCATTATTACAGCAGTAAAACACTATTAAAGAGAGGCTGATACAAAAAGCCTACTATACTGTTGTGGATTATTTAGACGATAAGAATGCGTGGATATAGCTAGTGTCTGACCGGTACAAAATAGTAATGACTTAATGTAACTAGTAATAAGTATTATGTTGAAAAGAGCAACCACCGAGTTTCTTGCTGGCTCTTCTCGGTAGGAATAGCTTCCCGAACCAGCAGTAGAGTTGACGATTCGAAAGCACTTGTTTACGTTTATTTGAATAAATTAATTTTTAATTAGAATTTGAACTTTATGCTTATACATGTTTCATGTCACTTTATACTTTTGATAGAGCAAAATATCCCTTTCAGGGATATTATCAGGTTCGTAAAAGCGACTGGTAGGTTAAAGCAGGTGACATCGACAGACGTCCTATAGATAAATATAAATCTATCAGTATTTCTATACTATAACATTCCGCAAAGTATCGCCTACTGAAATTAATTATTTTATGTGCTATCTATGTAGTGACGGCTCACAATGACTGACAAAAATATTATTAGGTAAAACTAGCGGCCTACCCTGCTTCGCACGGGTATAAAATATATAGCCTATGTCACTCAGTGAAAAAAATTATTAAAATCGATCCAGTAGTTTTGATTTATTCATTACTGCCCGTGGCCCGCAAGCGATAAATTTGGAGAAAAACAATTCCCTCTCCCTATACCAAGAAGATTTCCTGCTATCTTTGGAATGTCTAAATTCATATACTACATATTTACATTTTACATTTTCCCCTATATATTTTATGTTTAAAATTAATTACAGATTGTCTTTATATACAACATTCATAGCTTTGTTATCATTAGACAATACAAACATGTTTTCTTTAGAGGTTACTCTTAAAAGGGCGACATTTAGTTGCGCGTCCGATCGCTGCTAAATTCGAAGTGCAATAGGGCGAAGCCCTAGACACATACCATCGCGGACTTTTCTGTTTTTTTGTTTTTTCAATGTGTACAAATACTTAGTACATCATTTTGATAAATCTCGTAGGGTTTAGCCTGCGTTTGCAATGTAAGCGGGAAAAAAAGTAATTATTTACGACATCACATTAGAAACCTCAAAAATTACAGTATTTCTCTACTCCGTATTGAATGTTATTATACATACAAACCTTCCTCTTGAATCACTCTATCTATTAAAAAAACCGCATCAAAATCTGTTGCGTAGTTTTAAAGATTTAAGCAGTCATAGGGATATAGGGACAAACAAAGAATGTGACTTTGTTTTATACTATGTAGTGTAAATCCCTATAGCATGATTCAGTATTCACGCGCGATGGCTTATTATTAGCGTATTTCATGTATAACTTTGGTGTTTCTATACCGATTTCAATGATTCTTTTTTATACAATGGTTAATACTATTCACTTTATTATTTAGGGATGACTGAGAGTGACATAAACGTAGGAGTAGACAAATATAACCAGAAAGCTTCGAACTGCGAAGCTATCAGGAGTTACACGTGTTATTGTGAGTCAACCATAAAAGATAGACATATGCTGTCGTGGGATATTTTTTATATAATTTTAAGGAGAACATTTCCGTCATACATGATTTCTGTGTAGCTTTAACCATCAAGGTTGCACACGCGACAGAAGCTTAAAAAATGGAGTAACTTCTCCCGTTTTCCCGAAATTTCCCTTCACTGCTCTGCTCCTATTGATTGTAGCGTGATGAAAAGTATACTATAACCAGCCTAGGAGTATGAAAAAAAATTGTACAGAGTTTCGTTAAAATCCGTCGAGTAGTTTCTGTTTCTATAACGGTTATACAGACAGACAGACAGACAGACAGACAGACAGACAGACAGACAGACAGACAGACAGACAGACAAAATTTTTACTGATTGCATTTTTGGCATCAGTATCGATCCCTAATCACCCCCTGATAGTTATTTTGGAAATATATTCCAGTTACAGAATTGACCTCTCTACAGATTTATTATAAGTATAGATAGATATAGATAGATAGACTAATCTCGTTTATTTAATGTTTAATATAATTATCGGATCTCATTTTTACTCACCGACGACGTCAAGTCGTGCTGTGGCCGTGTAGTGTGGGAAAGTGTGTGCATTCTGTATAACTTCACAGCTGTAATTCCCACTGAGGCTCGGTGTAACTCGCGTCAGCACCACGTGGGTCTCGTTGGAGCTTAATCTCTGGAAGAAAAAGTATATTTAGACTAGCTGTTCCATCGGATTCGCCCGCGTGGAAACCAGCGTCACAAAATATTTCTTGAGTCGAAATTTTAAACATAAAAATAGTTAAGGTAAGTGCACTAGTAATTGAACATGTACTAGTTGACCGTTTTGTATGGAATTTTAAATAAAAAGCGTTTTATTTGTTGTAGCTTATAAAAATAAATTTGTAATTACCTGTTGCCATCTATTAACAACTGCCCAAACCTCAGAACTGTAGTTCCACCATAGTTTAATTTGTAATAAATTTTATACCAAACGGTCAAATACTAGTACATAGTCAATTACTAGTGCACTTACCTTAGTATGCGTTACCCATTAGAGATAGAGACATGCTGAAGCGGATTTTTTGTAGTATTTTTGTAGATCTACAATTTTCTACTACATTATTTTAGTATATCTCTGTTGGTTTACGCAGCACACGCGACAAAAGCTCCCAGCAGGTGAGTTTTTTTTTTACAAACACGCGACTCAGATACTCACATCATCTTCCTGCCCTTATCTCACTCTAAGTGGGGTCGGCACAGCATGTTATAAACACGCTCTCACATGTTGCGTTTTTACGACCGGCCGCCTGTCTGACGTCAACTTACCTTAGTCGCCTTTTACGACACCTCGGTAAGAAAGAGGGTGGTCTATTCTACTAAACCGGATACCACACGGTGGGTCAACTTACTTTAGTCGCCTTTTACGACACCTCGGTAAGAAAGAGGGCGGTCTATGTTACTTACAGGATACCAAACGGTGGATCAACTTACCTTAGTCGCCTTTTACGACATCTCGGTAAGAAATGGGGTTGGTACTATTCTATTCAGCCGGATACCACACGGCGTAGCGAATCGGCTACACTAATATCGATGAAATTCGCCACAATTATTCCTTATATACCGGGGTAACATATAGGCGACTCAGATACTCACATCGACTCTAATATCATTTACAGGGATCACCCTCGTAGTGGGTGTTTCTAGTGGGGAATATCTGTAGAACTCCTGCGTGCCCCTGTACCACTTGACGGAGTATATTTCGCTTGGATGTATCTGGTACAGGCAGGCCAGGGTGACGTTCCTCCCCCTCTGGACCACTCGTGGTACTATGTGCAGTTCTGTGGTGCTAAGGCCGCCCGCTTCTGTGGACAGAGAGGAAATTCATTTAAACAATAATTCCCTAAACAATTTTAGCTTCGCCATTACATCAGTTTTTTTAAGCTTACTAGCAATTTGGGTTACAAATTACTAGTAAAATCGTTAACCTCTCCAGCTAAGTTCAATGCTTGGTTAGGAGTGGGTTTACATCGGTAGTATAGTGACCAGGATTTGAACCTACCATCTCTCGATCGCAAGTCCGTTGCTCTAACTATTTGTCTTTCAAATAGTTCAAAAGTAGTAACAAAATCGCAGCGATTTTGTCGTGGAGTATATCTCCTGATGATGCATCGGTTGCGGGGCGACACGATTTCTGAGTTTGTGATAGTGAACGTATGTATTGCTTGTGTAGAACGTATGTGTTTTTACTGATCCTGCATGTATCAGGTATGAAAACGGATTGTCCACTCTACATTTAGCATTTTATTTATTTTCTATTTTACTTCATCAC
Source organism: Morpho helenor (assembly GCA_029227775.1). NCBI lineage: Eukaryota > Metazoa > Arthropoda > Insecta > Lepidoptera > Nymphalidae > Morpho > Morpho helenor. The sequence continues at coordinate 15,557,143 of JARGCU010000020.1, read as the reverse complement.
GGATTTTAGCAAAATTATTTTATTATTACTTTAGTTTTATGTAAAGTATGTTTTGTATATGCAAAGTAACGCATCATTCTGTAAATTATTTTAAATAGTTAAAAGTATATAAATAATAATAAAAAAAAACTGTTATAAGGAAGCTTGTACAGAAAGTCTACTATACCGTTGAGGATTACTAAGATGATAAGAATGCGTGGATATAGCTACTCTTCGAGTCTGTACAATACAGTAATGACTAAATGTAACTGGTTATAAGAATTATATTTTAACAAGAGCAACCACCTAGTTTCTTCCTGGCTTTTCTCGGTAGGAACAGCTTTCCAAACAAGCAGTAGAATTGGCGATTCAAAAGCACTTGTTTACCATTTTACTTGAATAAACAATATTTTGTAATACTGTTTATTCAAGTTGTAATACGTTATAATTTATGTTTTCTTTGTTTATATTGCTGTTTTTCTCTTGTGGTGTACAATAAAGTGTTTAAATAAATAAATACTTAATTTGGCGCGAACGAAGTGGCAGGTATCACTAGTTATTCAATAATTGTTACTAGAATTAAGATACACAGTTTTATATTGAAAATTCTAAAGCAAAAATTTTACTGGACGATTAAAAGAGCAACTTTCAGGATTAGTTGGCAAAACCTTTTACTTGAAGAATCGATATCCTGAAAGAAGCTTGTTCTTTCAAGTAGATAAACAAACAGACTGTCCGATTGTCAAACTCCCGTATTGGAGTGGTGCCAGTGTTGCGATGTTCAAAGTTGTTGAATAAAAGCTTGGATTTTATGTCTTTATATAATTTACTAGCCTGTAGCCGCAACTGCGTTCGCTTAGGTTTATAATAGATGGCGATTTACAATATCATGTTATTCTTGTAGAATTAACAGGATTTCTGTAACCTATATGTTGCCCCGGTGTATGAGGAATAATTATGACAAATTTCATCGATATTGGTGCAGCAGATTCGCCGTGAAAGAGTAACAAACATACGTTTTAAGTTACAAAATTTCGCATTTATAATATGTATAGGATTTATTTATTAGTGCGTGATGGACCGAGCTTTACTCCGTTATATTTTTAAATATATGAAAAAGATAAAAATTGAAAAAAAAAAATTGGGCAGATGGGGCTCAATCCGGGGTATTGTCACTTTTTTAGTCCACCCATTACCCGCTGAGCTATGACAACTTTATAAATGATAGCTAAAATATCATTTACATTCTATTCTACATTTTAGCTTTGTTCAGTGCCCAAAAAAAGGGATAACAAGACATTTTTTTAAATGAAACCTAGCTAGATCGATTTTTGCCTCACAAAAACCCCTATATGCTGTTTTTCGTGAAAATCGTTGAAGCCGTTTCCGAGATTCGGAATATATACATATTTATAAACAAGATTTACGCATTGAATTATTTAAGATGTAAAGTTTATTTTTATATAACAATTAGTTACTACATATTTTAGCTGATTACTTGAGTTACCTTCGAGCCGGTGTACCCTCGGTGGAATGCTGAGTGTTTGCCATTAAACAAATTGATAGTATATAAATCTGTATAATAAAATATACTTAAGTAATTAGAAGTGTTTTTAATTTAATTGTCACTTTGATATTACGCTGGATTGTTTTTTCTCTTGATTTTAAGTACTTATACAAAATGCAAAGGGATATGCCGTGTGGTATCCGCAGAGAAGATTAGACCACCCTCATTTCTTACCAAGAAGTCATAAAAGGCGACTGAGACAAGTTGACCCGCCGTGTGGTATCCGATTGAGTTTAATAGAGCACCCTCTTTCTTAGCGAGGTGTCACAAAAGGCGACTAAGGTAAGTTGACCCGCCGTGTGGTATCCGATTAAATTGAATAGGCCAACCTCTTTCTTAGCGAGGTGTCACAAAAGACGACTAAGGTAAGTTGACCCGCCGCGTGGTATCCGATTGAGTTTAATAGAGCACCCTCTTTCTTAGCGAGGTATCGCAGGAAAAGACGAGTAAGGTAAGTTGACCCGCCGCGTGGTATCCGATTGAGTTTAATAGAGCACCCTCTTTCTTAGCGAGGTATCGCAGCAAAAGACGAGTAAGGTAAGTTAACACGCCGCGTGGTATCCGATTGAGTTTAATAGAGCACCCTCTTTCTTACCGAGGTGTCGCAAAGGGCGACTAAGGTAAGTTGAGCCGCCGTGAGGAATTCGATTGAGTTGAATAGACCACCCTCTTTCTTACCGAGGTGTAAAATACGACTAAGGTAAGTTGGTATCAGGTAGGTGGCCGGTCGTAAAATACGTAGCCAAATAATTTGACAGCATGTTTATAACATGTGCTGACCCCACTAAGAGTGGGATAAGAGCAGGAAAATGATGATGATTATTAATCTTGTTAATCTGAAAATAAATAATGTAGTAAGACAAAATGCAAAGGGATACGCCCTGTGGTATCCGCAGAGTAGAATAGACCACCGAGGTGTCGCAAAAGGCGGCTATGGTAAGTTGACCCGCCGTGTGGTATCCGATTAAATTGAATAGACCAGCCTCTTTCTTACCGAGGTGTAAAATACGACTAAGGTAAATTGATGTCAAGTAGGTGGCTGGTCGTGAAATACGACGCCATATCATTTGACAACATGTTTATAACATGTGCCTATCCCACTTTGAGTGGGATAAGAGCAGGAGGATGATAATATTGTTTAATTATATTACTATAGATATATTTATAGATTTTAAAATAGTCACATAGCAAATAGAAATATTTGCTTTCTATAGATCCACAAAGAACTGTATTTGACAAGAAAGTATAAAGACTTCCAAGGAAAAATACTCGACGCAGAAATAAGCGACGTGTTCAAAAGTTATCCTTTGACTACAGACACGTGTGAACTTGTTTGATGTGCTTTGTGCTTTGCGCGCGATTACGACGTCAAGCTTTCATAATATAAGAAGGTAGCATGGAATTTGAAAATGAGAAAGCTTTGTTAATTTATATAAAGTTTTACCCCCTTCGCATCAACTCTTGTGCTAAAATATCCTTATATACTGTGTATATATGTGGGTCACGGGCTCAAACCCGGGCAAGTACTAATGAGTTTTTCTATTACCTTCTAACCCTAACGCCATATTAAGTACCCCTCTATCCGTTCTTATAGAGAATGATTGGAGCTAAAACCTACCACGCTGCTCCAATGTGGATTGGTAGGTTACACATAGCCCTAGAATTCTATAGAGATATGCAGGTTTCCTCATAATGTTTTCCTTCACCGCAAATCATGTGATAAATTGTTTTATCAATAAGACATAAGTCAAGGAAGCTCTCAACTCCCCCCTTTATTGTGCTCTTCATGCATTCTCAAATGTCCTATCTTCAAAAAGCCACGATTCTCATCAATAAGATAACGATGCAAAAAGAGAAGACACATAAGTTTTAAAAGAACTCATTGGTGCCTGCTCGAGTTTTGAACCCTTGACCTTCTCGAAAGAGTCGGTGTTACCGCTGGGCTATCATAGATATTTTGCCACTACAGTTTGCAATTTTTCAAAAATTACTTTCCACTTCAATATGTTGATGGACGCGTATTTTTTTATATTATTTATGAAATTCCGTACGCTTTCAAAAGTCGACTCAAAAATGTTTGAATTTTTTAATAAAAAAATTATTGAAGCTCCATTTATTTGTATAAACACGGATGCATGGTCAAAAGTTATTGCGTTGCCACTAGAGAAAACGTTATTGAAATACGTTTTTACTACATGCATTTGCTTTCATACGCCAATACACTGTAAAATAAATAAAACTGAATAATTTCATAACAACTTTATGAAAGAGAGCATCTCATCATCATGATCCTACTACTCCTATCCTACTCTAAGTGGGGTCGGTACAACATGTTATAAACATGTAAAATGATTTGACTAGTTATTTTACAACCGGCCTGCCTGACGTCAATTTACCTTGATCGCTTTTTATGACATCTCGACAAGTAAGAGATTGGTCTATTCTACTCAGCCGGATAATACACGGCGGGTCAACTTACCTTAAGAATTTTTTTTTTTTATTACATAAAATCTTAAATGATAATACAAAATTCGACACGGCATAGCATAAACTTAAAACAAGTTTTTCTGTACACCTGTTCTGTACAAATGAGGGTGATCTATTCTATTCAGAAGGATACCACATGACTGGTTAACATAACTTAGTCCCCTTTTACGGAACCTTGGTAAGAAATAAGGGTGGCGTATTCTAATCAGACGGATACCACACATTGGAAAGAATTTGCAATTTTCGTTAAATTTGGCACCGAAATCTAACATTGCATAGAGAAGGCCCGGACCGAAAGGGTTAAGCTTGCGTCGAGTGTATTTTCGAATAAAATCTAACACCCTCCCCAAAAATCCTAACCCCCCCTCCTAAACACATATCTTACGTGCTTCGTGACACACCTAGTAGGTTAGAAAAGATTATATAAAATGACGTTTTAAGGACGCGTGATATTATTGTAACAAAGGTTATTGATACGTCTAGGTCGTATAGGACATGTCGGCGATCTTTGTTTGATTTCAGATACACCCCCACCCCTTACACCTACACAACCTCGCCACAACACCCCTTAATATCAATACGAGTGAATCAATAAAGATATACTGATGAGTGAAATTATCCTACTAATATTAAAAATACGAAAGTTTGTGAGTATGGATTGTTAGGATCAATTACTTATTGTAGTATATTTATAATTAATATGGATGGAGTTTGAATTATAAAAACAGTATTTGACTACTAGGGCCATTGGCATTCCTTCCGGCAGCGATAAATGTTGTAACATAAATCAACTAAATAATGTTATTGGAGTGTTTTGTTAGTAAGTTAAGTTATAGTAATATAATTACTTGATTATTAAAATAATGTTATTAATGTTAAAATATATCTTGGTAATTATGATATAATATATATCATAATTACTAAGAATCTTTCTTGGTTGCATGTATTTCCGTTCGCGGGATATATTGTAAATATGGCGGGTCTAAGAAAATGACACCGGCATTAAGACGTGAACGTGCAAGCTAGAAGGACGACTTTAGTAAGCGGATTGAGTAATAAATAAAGTGAATTTATAAAGTACAAGTGTTTGTCTTCTATAGGATATACATATGTTTGTTCCCCTTTCTCGGCGAATCCGCTTAACCAATAATAGACTAAGCCTACTATACTGTTGAGTATTATTTGGACGATAAGAATGCGTGGATATAGCTACTGTCCGACCCTGTACAAGATAGTAATTACTTTATGTAACTAGTTATAAGTATTATGTTGAAAAGAGCAACCGCCGAGTTCCTTGCTCGCTCTTCTCGGTAGGAACAGCTTTCCGAACCAGCACTAAAATTGACGATTCAAAAGTACTTGTTTACAAGTTTATTTGAATAAAGAAAAATTTGAATTTGTCTAAATTTGTCACAATTATTCCTTATACACCGGAACAACATATAGGCTATAGAAATTATAGAAATCCTGTTAATTCTACAGGAATAGGATTGTATTGAAAACCTATCACGCGACAACAGTCCACGCTAACGAAGTTGCGTGTAAAAAAAAGGGAATGTTACATACTCGTATAACTGGTAAAACTAGTTTTCATAAATTAATATAAATATTTACGAGTAAGTTCATTACATGTGTTTTTTTCAATCGTTATCAACTCTAAAGGATTCTGAGTTTTCGGGCATTAAACAAATATCTTAAACTACTTAGAAGAGAGTAGCAGTAGAGAGAGAAGCAGTTTTTAATTTATTTTATATGAATAATAAATATATGGGATACTTAGACACACGGTCGTCCGTCCCCAAAGTACTTAATACTTGTGTTATGAGTGACACACAACTGGTAATTATATAAATATATATCATATATTTAAATACATACTTAAATACAAATACACACCTAGGCACAAAGAACAAATAATTTTTTTATAGATAATGTTGGCCCTCGGCGAAATCGAACCAACAACCCAGTCAGTTCTAAAAAAAAACCATAAGGGGTTTTCAAATACCAATACTAATATAATAAATTTTTGAATCTAACTTTTTAAAACTCGGTGAGATATGCACGTCTAATACAATGTAAGTTACAGTTTTAAATGGAAACTCGTATGCGAAACGTGAATGTGTGATCAAAGGCCAAAGGCTTTTACGACATTGATGTCTGAATGCAGATGAACACTGTATTTTCTAACTGTAACTTACAGATCGATATGACGTTTGTTGAATACATACGCATGTGATATTTGATGATACAGATATAAGTGTATTTGATTACAAACACTGGTGAATTTTGTAGATATGTAAATTAGATTTCAAACAAATATTTTTTTGTGTAATTTGTACATACGTGCATTTCATTACAAACATAAATGAATTTGATTATAAACATAAGTGAATTTGATTACAGACAAAAGTTAATTAAGTTAATTCATTGCAAATATAAGTGAATTTGATTATAAACATTAATGAATTCGATTACAAACATAAATTAATGCAATTAAAAATATAAGTGAATACTAATTACAAACATAAGTGAATTTGATTACAATCAAAACATGCACATTTTATAGATACAAATAAATGTGAATTTTATGAGTGCAAACAAAACTGAATATTTTTAGATACAGATGTCAATTTTGAAAATAATGAACATAAGTGAATTTTATGTTTTAAAGATTAACTTTTTTTTTTATTATGGATGTTTACGACGTTTATGATTATGTTTAGTTACTTTACGACGCACTGTTCAAAATTGTCCAATAAACTCGCGCAATTATTAGAACCGAATTCGACTTATGTATAAACGCTTTAGAATACATGCGAAATATGGATTTATCGACAAGCTAGGTTGACTATTATAAATCCATAATGATGCAAACAAGTACACTTGCATCGTTAAACTCAAATTCTGAAGCGTAGTATTATAAAGCAGATTACAATGCATCTCAGGTATTTGACTTTAAATAGCGGACAGCGGGCGGAAATTCACGAATGCCTGATCAAAGGCCAAAGGTTTTGACTACAGAGACGTGTGATTGTGGTTCAAACCACGCTGCAGCGTAATGTTGCTGTATATTTTGTAGATATAACTATGTACGTAATACCCTTTGAAGATTGTATACCGTGTGTGCAATACTTGTATGTAACGGATATATATGCTAGCTTTTAACAGCAACTTGGTTCGCGTCGACTGTTGTCGTGATAGGTTGATAATAGATGGCGCTTTTCAATCTCTTCCCATTCGTGTAGAATTTACAGGATTTGTATACAAATCCTGTATGTTATATGCCTATATGCTACCCCGGTGTAAGAGGAATAATTGTGCCAATTTTCATGTATATTGGTTCAGCGGATTCGCCGTGAAAGAGTAACAAACATAAATCCATACTTACAAACTTTGCATTTATAATACTAGCTTTTACCTGCAACTTCGTTTGCGAGGACTGTTGTCGTGTGATAGTTTGATAATAGATGACGCTTTTCAATGTCATTCTATTCCTATTAACTATACTATCTAGCCATTAACTACTTAGTACTTAATACTTCCTATTAACTAACATCCTATTCCTTTTAATTCCTATTAATTAGATTGCTATAGCCTATATCTTACCCCGGTGTATAAGGAATAATTGTGGCAAATTTCATCGATATTGGGTCAACGGATTCACCGTGAAAGAGTAATAAACATACATCCATACTCACAAAGTTTCGCATATTAGTTAGGATTTATTTGATACAGAATTAGCACTATGTAATTAGTTTTACGCATTACATGATGCACAGATAGCTTTTGGAATAATATAATAATAATATATTGATCATAAAACAAATAGAAAATATGTGTAATTTAGAGTTTATTATTTTTTTACCTGATACAAGCATTTTTGTACGTTCACATCTAAGCCTCTAAGATCTTTTAAGCCGCAGGCAAATCTAGTATTGGATATAATAAATCTTGCTACGAGCAATGTTGATTAAGATAACAAAATTATGTAAGTCTCCTTCTTCTTTAATTAATTTATTTCATTTATATTCCGACGTTTTCCAGAATACGTGCTCGCAGTCACAAGAAGCTAATCTGGGAGTGGTCCGTGAAACTAGGGATGTGACTTAGAGAGGAAAAAATCGATTAATAAATAATCGATTATTCTCCCTTCAAAATAAATTTATTAATAATCAATTTTCTTGTGACTATTTAAAAATTTGACTCTTTAATTTTACTATATTTAATACATTATTAAGTTATTAAAGTGGACAATTGCGAATAAAAATAATAGATCCGCTGTTTGACGAATTCGACGAAAACGAAGTAAAAAGAGGGTATTTTACACTCAATCTTTTAAAAATCGGTTTATGATATTTATTTATACAAAGTATATACATATAGGGAAAGAAATAGTAAAAAAAAACAACATGTATAAAGGCGGACTTATCCCTATAAGGGATCTCTTCTCATCTACCTTAGAGTAATAGACAGAAAAGGACAAGAAGTAAAATACTGGTAAAATAAAGAAATAAAGCACGAAAAACAATATACAAGAATATTTGCACACTTCAAAACAATAAATAAACAAAAGATGCAATATAGATAAAAGTAAATATTCAAATTATATAAATTTAAGTATTTCATTTATTTTATTATATTTTAATGTTTAAATAATCGAATAATATATATACAACGATTTATAATGTTAAAATAATCGATAAATATAAATATCGATTATCTTTTGACATCCCTACGAAACACCTCTTAGAAACTTAATTCGACTACATGTTTCTTTTTTCGTCTACTTTCAAAGACTTTTTGTTATATTTTTTACCTTATAAGGTCACCTTGACCTAGAATTTATAAATTAAAATAACTACTCTGAGCGCTTTGAGAATTGGATGTAAGGTAAAGTGCTTTTTAAAAATATTTTTGTACTATAAATGGCAAAACAGTTAGTAGAGGATAGTTTGGATTTATTTGTGTTCAATGGCATTTTTTAAGAGGGTATAAAGTAAAGTAAACAAAAAATACATGTGGTTTATTTTAGTATTTGTAAAGTAAGTTAATCCGCAGTGTGATATCCGGTAAGTAGAATAGACCACCCTCATTTCTAACCGAGGTATCGTAAAAGCGACTTAGGTAAGTTGACCCACCGTATGGTAACCGGCTGGGTAGAATAGACTACCCTCATTTGTTACAGAGGTGTCGTAAAAGCGATTAAGGTAAGTTGACCCGCCGTGTGGTATCCGGCTGAGTAGAATAGACCACCATCATTTCTAACCGAGGTGTTGTAAAAGGCGACAGATAAGTTAACCCTCCGTGCGGTATCCCGTTAAGTAGAATTACCGGCATCTTTCCTAACGAGGTGTCTTCAAATACAACTAAGGTAAGTTGGCGTCAAGCAGGCGGCCGATCGTTAAATACTTAGCCAAATCCTGTGAATTGAAGTAAAATAATCATTATAATATTGAGATTTTTAAATAAATTTCACCGTTAACGCAGCGCGGCAAGGAGTTTAAATTTTGCCGGTTTCGCAATACTTCTTATTGCTGCTCCTCTACTATTTATCTTAGCGTGATGTTATATAGCCAATAGCCTTCCTCGATAAATGGACTATCTTACATTCAAGAATTTTTCAAATCAGTCCAGTAGTTTTGAAGATAAGCGCGTTCAAATAAACAAACTCTTCAGCTTTATATATTAGTATAGATTACACCTTAGAGATCATCATCTTACTGCCCTTATCCCACTCTAAGTGGGGTCGGCACAACATGTTATAAACATGTTGTCATATGATTTGGCTACGTATTTTACGGCCGGCCGTCTGCCTGACGTCAACTTATCTTAGTCGTATTTTACGACACCTCGATAAGAAAGGGGTGGTCTATTCTACTTAACCGGATACCACACGGTGAGTCAACTTACCTTAATCGCCTTTTACGACACCTCGGTAAGAAATGAGGTTGGTCTATTCTACTCAGCCGTATACCACACGGCGGGTCGACTTACCTTAGTCGCTTTTTACGACACCTCGGTAAGAAATGTGGGTGGTACTATTCTATTCAGCCGGATACCACACGGCGGGTCGACTTACCTTAGTCGCCTTTTACGACACCTCGGTAAGAAAAGAGGGTGGTCTATTCTACTTAACCGAATACCACACGGTGAGTTAACTTACCTTAATCGCCTTTTACGACACCTCGGTAATAATTGAGTGTGGTCTATTCTACTCAGCCGGATACCACACGGCGGGTCGACTTACCTTAGTCGCCTTTTACGACACCTCGGTAAGAAATGTGGGTGGTACTATTCTATTCAGCCGGATACCACACGGCGTATCTGGTTTCCTAAAAGTATATATTTTTTATCTTACCGTTAAGACGAAACGAATAAAATAGTAGACAGTAAGAGGAATTATTTCTCAAAACAAAAACCTGGCCAAGTGCAGATCGAGGCGCGAATTAATTAAAAGTTCTGTTCGCGTTAAGAACGGACATTAAAAAAAGATTTATAGTCAAAGTTGTTTCTTAGGAGAACGGCTTTTTTGCTACTTGTAACTCTGTGTACAACTCTTGTGAAAAAAGTTGCTTCGAATTACCTTCATTGTAATTTAAAGTACATTAATACAACTGGCATAATGTATGGATCAGAATGTTGGGCAATAAAAGGAAAGGATGAGAGAAATGTGCATGCGAATGAGATGAGAATGTAAAGGTGGATGTGTGGTGTGACAAAACTTGATAGAATACGCAATGAGTATGTTAGGGGAAGTCTGAAAGTTGCGCCCATTACAGAAAATATGAGAAGTGCGAGACTAAGTTGGTATGGTCATGTAATGAGGAGGGATGAAAATCATGTGACCAAAAGAGTTTTAAATATGAATGTGGATGGATGTATGGCTAGGGGAAGGCCGAAAAAAAGATGGATGGATTGTGTAAAAAATGATATGCATGTTAGAGGAGTGGCACCAGATTTGAAGAATGATAGAGGAGAAGGGAAAAAGAAGACATATTGTGCCGACCCCATTTAGAGTGGGATAAGGGTAGGAGAATGATGAATGATGATGATGATTAATACAACTAAGTGGGGTCGGCACAACATGTTTATAACATGTCACATGATTTGGCTACGTATTTTACGACCGGCTGCCTGCCTGACGTCAACGTACCTTAGTCGCCTTTTGCAACACTTCGGTGAGAAATGAGGATGGTCTATTCTACCTAGTCTCACATCACACGGTGGATCAAAATACCTTAGACCCCTTTTACAACACCTCGGTAAGAAATGAGGGTGGTGCATTCTACTCAGCCGGATACCACACGGCGGGTCAGCTTACCTTTGTCGCTTTTTACGACACCTCGGTAATGAGGATGGTCTATTCTACTTAGTCTCACATCACACGGTGGATCAAAATACCTTAGACTACTTTTACAACACCTCGGTAAGAAATGAGGGTGGTGCATTCTACTCAGCCGGATACCACACGGCGGGTCAGCTTACCTTAGTCACTTTTTATGACACCTCGGTAAGAAATGAGGGTGGTTTATTCTACTCTACTCACCCTGATACCACACAGCGAGTCAGCTTACCTTAGTCGCTTTTGACGACACCTCGGTAAGAAATGAGAGTGGTCTATTCTACTCAGCCGGATACCACACGGCGGTGGTATAGATATATAAAAATATCTTTAAAAAAATTATCTATTCATAAAACTATTCATAAAACTTGAGTCTCTCATAATACAGAAAAACTTAACACAAAAATTCCCGCTAAATTTATTTAACACATACACGATATGAAAATGTAAGCAGTGAACATGAATATGTAAAGCAAACCGTAATAATGTTACAACCGCCGTGTGGCATCCGGCTAAATAGAATAGAGCACCCTCATTTCTTGCCGAGGTGTCGTAAAAGGCTAAGGTAAGTCGACCCGCTGTGTGGTATCCGGCTGAGTAGAATAGACATTCCTCATTTCTTACCGAGGCGTCGTAAAAGGCCACTAAGGTACATTGACCCACCGTGTGGTATTCGGTTGAGTAGAATAGACCACCCACTATCTTACCGAGGTGTTGTCAAATATGACTAAGGTAAGTTGACGTGAGGCAGGCGGCCGGTCGTAAAATACATATGACAAGTGACATGCTTATAACATGTGCCGATCCCACTTAAAGTGGGATAAGAACAGGATAATGATGACCGTAATAACGTTACACGCGATTTAGAGATCGCTGGATAATTTAATAAACAATGAAGTGTGGCTGTAGTCAATGTATAGAAACTGGCTATACTCACGTCTTATTCTATTGAGTTAACCGGACTAGTATCCCGTTCCAGTTCCCGCGTGTAAAGAGTAAATATTGTGTAAAGGTTCGAAACTAGTCGGGCTAACTCAATAGAATCACTCACTCACTCACTTAACTAGTTTAAAAGTGTATTATAAAACTACTTCTTTTTAAAAACCTTTTTAAAATAGAGATTAATTATAGATATAAGCTAATAAAATCAGGAGAGTATGTAATGACAACATAAAAATCAACATTAAGGATCAAATATTACAACTCCTAAGTTAAATTTTCAGTACATCTTTTCATAAATGAAGAGAAGCATAGTGATTTTTTTCATAAAGTTATATCTCTATAGGTGGGATCATGGACCGTAGAAAAAATCTTGATAAGAATTATGTCTAATCTAGCATCTATTGCTTAATTAAGAAGAAGAAATAAAAGGTCATTCATGATCTAACATGCAATAAGGCTTTGCTGATACTCACAAAACATGAAACTAATTGAACTGAAGTTTATTAGTCTTTTTGGGGTGGAAACTTCGAAATCGTTCAGGGATTTCAAAATGCATGGAAATACAAAAACAAGGATGAAATGTTTTTTGCCAAAATCCACGCTTGCAATCCCGGACAGTCAGTGAATTTTAATCAAAATTTTTGGATTTATCTGTCGTCCGGTGTGACGAGATTTTCATGTATCGCCCGCTGGTCATACATGACGTGAAAGCTAAATCTTTCAACGAAACCAAGTTTATATACGAAAATATATTTTTATGTGACTGTAGAAAAAATGACACAAACCACTTTTTTGATTTTTTTATTGATTTGATTATTATTTCGTTTTAATTATTATTTTGTTTTAACTTTATGATTTATTATCTCCATTTAATAGTCCTTTTTATTTTTAAACTTATACCTATTTGTTTTGTTGTGTCTAGTTTATCTACATTTTAAATTTAAGTAACTTTTTAAGTACATTTTAAACTGGTTTCTGTTATATTATTTGGGCAGCAGCTGAAAACCAGCGCCGTGTGTTATTAGTTCCAGTAATGACATGCGACAATGCTGAGCTGTGTGCCCTTTCTGTCAATTACCAATTGCAGAATAAATGTTTTTTCATTTCTTTTCATTTCATTTCACTTAAACACTTCGAAAATCCTTTCGGCTCCATACTGAGATTTAATAATGTAAAATTGAAAATGATTAAAAGATTGCCGAGTTTCTTTCTGGTTCTTCTCGGTAAGAGCAACATTCAGAACCAGTTGTAGCTTCGTTAATCATATTGATCAAACGATTCAAAAGTGCGTGAAACAGCTCATTTAAATAAAGATTATTTTGATTTGATTTGATTTGACTTAATTTGAGTAGGTACGGCCTTACAATCAACAAATAACAATAAAGTAAATATTTAACACTATCATTATTTTGATCTAGCAACGATCCATAGAGATTGTTTTATGTTTAAACAGGATTTTCAACGATTTTTTAGAACGAGGTGGAATTCAATTTGGCAACGCGGAACCCGTTCCCGGTATAAAAAAAACAAACAAAAAATAAATAATAATTGACAAAGGTAATTTGACATCTAAGATAAAGTGAACGAAGTCCTGCAAATTATTATAAATATAAATCAAACGTCTTAACTAAAGTCAAATGTATCAGAAAATAAAGAAAAGCACTAAATAATATTTAATTACAATGTACAAAACAAAAAGATCCAGACTAAAATAACTAAATCACATTAATCTAAGACAGAAATATAGAAATACACGTCGTTAATAAAGGAACAAAGAGAAAGCTCTAATTATAGCTCCAAGAATAATATGATAGTCTCTTTATACTTAGGGTGCGACAATGTTAGTACAGAATAGCGGTAGCGTTTATATAAAATTAGCGACCCTTTCCAGCTTCACACGGGCATATACCTTCGCGGAGTTTTCTGTAGACCTTTTCAAGGTGTACAAATACTTAGTACATTATTTTGATAAATCTTGTAGGGTTTAGCTTGCGTTTGCAATGTAAGCGGAAAAAATTTAATTATTTACGACATCACATTAGAAACCTCAAAAATTACAGTATTTCTCTACTCCATATTGAATGTTATAATACATACAACATACCTTTCCCTTGAATCACTCCATCTATTAAAAAAAACGCATCAAAATCTGTTGCGTAGTTTTAAAGATTTAAGCATACATAGGGACATTGGGACAGACACATAAAGCGACATTATTTTATACTAAGTAGTGATAACAGTAAGGTATGACCAAAGTCTGCAAACAGTGCGTTTTGCCAGTGATTACTTACGCATCTGAACCGTGGTCGCATATTATCATATATTATTATTTGAATAAATATCAAATATTATCATTTGATTATATACCTATCAAATATTATCAAAAATTATCAAATATTATTAAATATTATCAAATATTTAAATATTATCAAATTGATAATATTTTCATTAGTTTTGTATTATGGACCTACGCAAAGTAACGCCTAATTCTATAAATCACAGCATTACATAGATTCTCTTAACAAACGCGGATTACAGCAAAATAATTGTGTCTTCTGTAAAAAAGATGTTTTAACATTTACCATCATCGCTAAGTACATCACTAAGTCCTTACTGTCTAAAACAAGAAAGCGGTAAATTAGGACAGCGGGATATATTGCGACTCGGTCCAGCAGGTGCAGCAATAAGAACTGACAACGGCTATATCGGAATAAACTAACGGTTATTGCCTTCTTATTGCTATATAGATTTAGCCCTTACTTGCCCTAAGATCCCTTACATTGATAATGTATGGCTGAGTTTGTTCTGTTGACGCTTTTCATTAACTTACACAAAACAAATAGGAAAACTAAAACAGTTAAATTAAAGTGCAAAAGTAGTAATAAAACTATTACTTAAACAATTTTAAATTGTATTATGGATCTCCGTAAAGTAACGCCTACATCTATAAATTATTTAACTATAAGTAGCTGGCTGGTAGAGCCTTACTCATTTAGGCCTTACTCATTACCTTACTCCTTAGGTATATTTATTAAAAGATATAAAAAAATGTTCCTCCTGCCCTTATTCCACTCTAAGTGGGGTCGGCACAACATGTTTTAAACGTGTAGTCACATGATTTGGCTGCGTTTTTACGACCGGCCGCCTGTCAGACGTCAAGTTACCTTAGTTGTATTTTACGACATCTCTGTAAGAAATGAGGGTGGTCTATTCTACGTAGCCATATACAACACGGCGTGCTAACTTAGCTTAGTCGCCTTTAACGACACCTCGGTAAGAAATTAGGCTAGTCTATTCTACTCAGCGGGATTTATAATCTGATGTCACATAATGTGATTGTTATGTAACAAAAACAATATGCTCTTAGAAAAACACGTACTAAAAGGATAAAACGATTTCAGTATGTAAGTCTTTTTGTTGGTTTTCAACATAAATAAGATGAAACCGGATATCTACCTATAAACTACCCGCCTAATGCGCTGAAAATGTTCCACGCTGTTATCTGATAAAGTTTTCCGTCGGTTTCATCCCGACGTAATCGAAATCCCCCGAACACGTACAAAGTACTTCGACTGTTCGTTTCTAATTCACATAGCTAATGTGGAAAATCGTCTACCATCTATTTCTTGCTACGTATAAAATTTCCAAATCGGGTTCGGTTATTGATCTTGGTCTCGGCATCATTAGGTTTCGGTACGGGTTGTAAACAACACGGTGGGCAGGGAGCGATCGTGGGCAGCGATGGTCACCCTTTGCTCTGCGGAGGGGTTCCACGCACTGTTGTTCTGAATCCAATCTGCTGCTGGTGAGTCCAGGTGTTAGTGTCGCCCAAGCCCATCGTCTGTCGCCCTAACTGGGGACCATCGGGTGTTCCGAACGGGGTATATCGGACGCCTGGCTTACAGGTCCCCGAGGCGGTCGGTGCATCTGGTGCGCCCGATGCATCGGTTAGTGGAGGGGGACTTCTCTTTCGAGGAGCCCTTACCCGGAGAAGGTGTTTCTTCTCTGGGATCAGAGCTGTCGGCGGGATGGGGGCAATATGTACAATGATACCCTGTCCTTGCCATCGGCAGCGTGGTGGAGCACACAGGTCGTTTTAGTCGATGCGAGTCCGACATTACCGCCGCCTGTCCCCGTCGGGCGGTGGTACACATAAGGGGTTATCTTGTATTAAAAAAAAAGTTGTAAAGAACAACTCAAATAAACAGATACCAAAATAGATCGGTTAATTATGTCTTAAACAAAAGTAATAATAAAAATATTCTGCTATAATCCGCGATGAATTCATGAATTAATCGCGGATTATAGCAAAATATTTTTATTATTGCTTTTGTATTATGCATCTCCGCAAAGTAACGCCTAATTCTTTGAATTATTTATATCTTAAACATTGTGATATGTGAGTAGCTTAAACAAAAAACAATATAATTAAGGTTTAAATTCAAAATTCAAATTCAAAATATTCTAAATGAAGTAAACTGTGATACAAGCAAGATTCGGAAAAGTTCTACTTTAGTTAATTTAATTAACCGTTTTGTAAAAAAAAAGTCATGTTTTACTAAATCAAAAATAGACCTAAGTCCTGAATAAAGTAACGACCTGCTAGTATCCCAATGCTGGGCATAGGCATTACTCCTTTTAGAGAGAAGGGGTAGGAGAAAAAAAAGACTGACATGTTAAACTGACTAACATGAAAAAGCGTCCTGTTTCATTTTTTGGTACAAGCCTGTTACTCCCACTGGTCGTGGGCCTTCTCTACCCTTATTTGTAGAGAAGGAAAACATCGTAAGGAAACCTGCATATCCCTAGAGCATTCTAGGGATATGTGTAACCTACAAATCTGCATTGGAGCAACGTGGTAGGTTTTAGCTCCAATCATTCTCTCTAAAAACTTTACCGTACTTTATACATTTTCCACTGAATATACCCACTTATCTGCTATGAATATTTTACAAGGTATTTACTTTGAAACCGGAATCTTCAAAGCGGCTGCTATTGACAGTCGCTGCAAAAATATAGTTAAGGGGGAAACTTTTGGACTCGTCATGGAGTGGAAAAAGATTCATATCTTGCATAAGTTCGGAGTTTTGCAATTAAGCAAATTTATTTTTAAGTTTAGGTGTATTCAAAGTTATATTACTAAAACGGAAGTCTGTCTTTTTTATATATATTCAATAATATTGATGAAATTTAGCAAGATTCTATAACGGCTTAATATATAAAAACAAGTAAAAATAAAGTAACGGCCTGTTACTATCCCACTGCTGGGCATATGCCTCCTCTCTTCGTTTTTGGAGAGATGGGTTGGGGCAAATACCCACCACGTTGCCCCAATGCGGATTGGTAACACATATTTCTAGAATTCATTAGAGATATACAGATTTCCTCAGGATGTTTTCCTTCACCGAATAGCGTGCGATAAATTGCAATCATTAATTAGGCACAAAAATTAATTGGTGCCTGCCGGGGTTTGAACCTATGACTCTTTGGTTATCTAGGCATTAGTTCAATATAGAACACGAAACAATTATAACAATACCAAATTTTAATAATTTTTCTCAAGTTTTTTAGCTGTAAAATCATTACAAACGGACGGATAGATTTTTATACAGACAGATTGATAGGTATAAATATTTCACTCTACATGTAGCATTACATACAGATTATAGCAAAATATAATAATTATTTTTTTATAGTCTTTCTATTAAATATGTGCAAAACGCAACTCAAAAGAGGAATTAGAAAATTTCACATAAACCATACATTCAAAACATACGGTGACAGAAGGGTAAGCCGTAAATCCTATGGAACATGACATTCGGCATTAACCAACAAGCTCTTACTTAACTCAGAATGGGAAACACGTTTCCTCTCTTTTGGTGACCAGAACAAAGATAATACCTTCAAACAAAGGTGTTTTATAATACCTCACGATAAAACTAAGTGAGTAGATTACATATTTATTTAAGTACAATAATACTACAATTGTTACTACGTTAACACTACTTCGTTCAAATTTAAATAACTCCTTATTCAAGTAGACTGTTTTCAATGCTTTTCAATCTTCAAACGTTTTAAAGAAGCTAACACTGATTCGGAAGTTTACTTCTACAGAGAAGTTGTTCTCTGTAGAAGTAAACTTCCGAAAGTAAGAAACTCGGCGGATAATTTTGAAAAAATATATACAATTAGATTACATGTTAATCGTTTCAGCTTGGTGCATAGCTGACCGTAGTTACTATCACTCAAATATTATTTAATTGTTTAGTAAGCTATATGTAACAGCACTTTATGAGATTATTTATAAAATTATAAAGCCTAGATAAACTTTATCTGTGGGCAGAGAACGATAGCGAGCAGAGATGGCCTTCTTCTGCTCTGAAAGAAAGGGCGGCGGAGTGGTTCCGGGAACTCTTGTTCTGGATCCCATCTGCTGCTGACGAGTCCAGGTGTTAGGAACTTGACCAAGCCCATCGTCTACCGCCCTAACAGCGGACCTTCGGAAGACCGAACGCGGTATATCGGACGCCTGGTTTAATGGTCCCCTAGGCGGTTGGTCCATTTGGTGCTCCCAGTCCATGTGTAAGCGTAGGGGGCTCCTCTTTTAAGAGCCCCCTACCTGTAGGAGGTAGGTATCTCTCGGATCGAAGCAGCCGTTAGCAGGGATGGGGGTAATGCTTTCAAAGATCACTGTCATTCCCATTAGGTGCGTGGTGGAAAACACACATCGTTTTAGTCGTTGCGAGTCCGACATAATATCCATAACGATATTTTCCTTAAAAGAGCCTAGATCTTGAGCCGATAAATGATTTTTGGCCACCTTGAGGCACCATCAGTAGTAGACTATTGTAGTAGAGATTGTGAAGAAAAACAATACCATTAGTTTTTTTTATATGTTGTTACTAAAGCAACTCAAACTTTAAGTACTCCTGATGATCGCATATAACTGAAAGTTGGAACGCCATATTCAGTTTTTGTTTCCTCGCAACCTTTTTACTATTTGTGCAGTTCTGCTACATCAAATAACCCGGGGATCAGTTGAACCGATTACAGTACGCGGTCCATTTGAGCGCGATAGTGACTCTGGGAATCGATTGCATTCATATGTGATGCAGGATCTTATATCGTATATATACTAATATATAAAGCTGAAGAGTTTATTTGTTTGTTTGATTGTTTGAACGCGCTAATCTCAGGAACTACTGGAGCGATTTGAAAAATCCCTTCTGTACGGGCTAACACGTATATTTGCAACATCACCATTTACGCCATATTTTTAATATCGATCAATTATAAATTAGTACGACGTTACCGGCCGCGCGTGCTCAACGTATCAAATTTATGTCATATCACATTATCATTATAAAAAATTAATATATCTGTTAAGCGCCGCATTCTATCAATTTAACAATTTATCAATCTATCAACCAAAGAGCGTACAGGGTAGTAGCAGCCCGTATACCTTCAATTTAAGATGATATGATGAGAGCTATAGGTAATATAACATTACGCTTAGATGAATAGGAGAGGAGCAACAATAAAAAATGTTACGAAAAGCAAAATTTAATGCTTTCCATGGGTGCGCTGAGTAAACTCGGTAATGGTTATTAAAATATAATGTATTACAAAATTGTTCCACTCTAAAAGTTCAAAATAAAAGTCCGCGACATATGTCTAGCTTTTAAGGTCAACCCATAAAAGTCTGCGACAGCATAAGTATTTTAAGGTTAACCCACTTTAGCCATTTTTATAGTTATCAAAATACTATGTTACGGTTTTAATCTTTCCACGCGGCGTATCCGCTGGCAATTGCTAGTTTAAAATAAAAATATATATATTTTTTTTATATTCATGATAAAATATTTTATTTATACAGGTTTTCCAATCTGTCCAGTAGTTCCTGAGATTTGGTTCAAAGAAACTCTTCATATATTAGTATAGATGTCCGGTCATATATAGGTCATTCTGTAACACTTGATCATATACTCGTATAGGTAATGCCATAACACTTGTTGACATAATATATCAAAGCTGACACCGAGGATACTCGAACGTCAATAGGTAATCAAACTATCCAGAATCCAAGACAATCGAGCAATCAAGGCTTGAGGTTGTTAATCATTGTTGACATATAGGTGACTTCATTTAAATAAATAAATAAATATATGGGACACTTACACACACGGTCGTCCGTCCCCAAAGTAAGTTAATACTTGTGTTATGGGAGACAGACAACTGGTGAATATATACTTATATATATTTTTAAATACATACTTAAATACAAATATACACCCAGACTCGAAGACCAACAAATTCATTTATAGAAAATGTTGGTCCTCGGCGGGAATCGAACCCGCGACCCGCGGAGCCGAAGGCAGGGTCACTACCCACTGCGCCAACGGGCCAGTCGATTATATAATCTATACTTATATATAAAGCTGAACAGTTTGTTTGTTTGAACGCGCTAATCTCAGGAACTATTGGACTATTTTGAATTAATTAATACTAACTAATTTGAAAAATCTTTGATTGTAAGATAGTCCATTTATCGAGGAAGACTATAAGCTATATAACATCACGCTAAGATGAATAGTAGAGGAGCAGCAATAAAAAATATTAAGAAAACGGCAAAGTTTAAAGCTTTCGTTGCACTAAGCAAACGGAGAAAGTTATTAAAGAATAATGTATTACAAAATTGTTCCCCTCTAAAAGTTCTAAATAAAAGTACGCGACAGCATATGTCTAGCTTTTAAGGTTAACCCACTTTAACCATTTTTGTGGTTATTAACATACTATATTACGGTTTTATTCTTTCAACGCAAACGGCATTACACACTTATGTTACACATTAATTACACACTATATATAAAAATACATTAAAAGCCGGTATCCGGCTAAGTAGAATAAACCACCCTAATTTCTTACTGACATGTCTTAAAAGGCGACTAAGGTTAGTTGACCGACCGTGTGGTATTTGGTTGAGTAGAAAGGACCACCCTCTTTTTTAACAGAGTTTCGTAAATACCTAAAATACTACTAAGGTAAGGCGGCCGGTCGTAAAATACATAACCAAATCATGAGACATGTTTATAACATGTTGTGCCGATCCCACTTAGAATAAGGATGATGAACTTAGTATATCACAAATAACTGAACAACGTTTAGCAATTAGTCGACAGAAAGTCACCCTAAATTCCTTGAAAACACTCAAGATTGTATTAGTAATTGTTTATTTGTTCAAGAAAATGTGAAACGAGCCACCTTTGCCATCAAACAGCTTTCACTAATGTGTTTATATTCTCAACCTCACAGAATATCTTTGAAATGTACTGTTTAAGTGGCAATATATATTTGAAACAATAATGGCAAAAATGACAAACAAATTTTAAGTGCGAAAATACACTGTTACTCATCCCAATATAAAATAATCCTGAGTACTTTTACACTCAATTTACTTTACAAGGCCTCTTTTACTTTTTTTATTTATAAAAGTTATGATAAAAACTGGCCGTGTGGTATCCGGCTGAGTAGAATAGACCACCCTCAATTTTAATTATCCTCTTTTTCTTTATTATGTCCTCTTTTTTGTTTTTGAAGATAAGATATGCGTTGTCGAAAAAACCAATGTTGCTAAACTAAAACATAATTGAATTTCGCAAACAGTACATCTGTTATTTTTCATTCGTACTTGTCCACTTTTATTTATTTATTTATTATTAATATAATATATATTAAAGGGGAACTTTTTAAATACGCAGGAAAATAGATCATTTTGATATATATCGATTTTTTTGATTCGTGTTAATTGATTTTTTATACATCGATTTATTTTCAAAGGGAGAAATATCGATTATTAATTAATCGCTTGTTTTCAGTTACTTCAACTTACTAACACACACATCCTTAACAGAAAAGGACTTAGATACGAAAGCTATACTACCTTTAATATTTAAGTCAGTTAATTTCGTATATTTATATTTTTACTGAATTTTGGAAACGGCTCCAACGATTTTTATAGAATTCAGCAAGTAGAGGGTTTTTTTCGTCTAGCCAGGTTTTATTAAAAAAATGTTGTTTTACCTCTGTTTTCGGGCACTGAAAAATTGATATTATTTTATGAGAAAGCTAGAGGATAATACGCTGTCAATCACAAAGTTATTATAGATTTCAATTGGGAAACGGAATTTTTTTATTTATTAAAAAAATTACAGAGCAAGGCTTGATCACCGAAGTACTAGAATATGTCAACTGGTATATCATAATGGGTCTCATCAACTATACAGAACATATTGCCTTAATGGATCCACAAAACAAAACATCAGCTTAATTACAAAACAGTGGTTGGATGCAAACGGTTCCATTTGTTCGGCCACACTATCCAGTCCAAATATACCACAAAGAGGAAATGAATTTAACGGTCCTTACTGCATACAAACATAACGTATCATAAAATTTAATACTCAATAGTGGAATATAGCTTCGCTTGGGTAACAAAGTCTTTGTTATGCAGCTTAGATAATTTGTGTTTTAGACTACGTAACACAGTTCTATCTCTTACTGTATCAGGAATATACATACAACCATAAATCTAATAGAATAAAATCACAGTGATTACAGTAATTATACCAATCGTGATATTATTTACACTTTCACAAACGGTCGTCCGTCCCCAAAGTAAGTAACTTTATACTTGTGTTATGGGTGAGAGACAACTGACGAATATATACATATCTAATTTTGAAATACATACTTAAATACAAATATACACCCAGGCTCTAAGAACCAACAAATTGTTGTTACAAAATGTAGGCCCTCGGCAGGAATCGAACCCGAGACCCGTGAAGCTAAAGGCAGGATCACTACCCAGTCAAGAGGTAAGTTTTGCTAGTACTTTTAGATCGTGAAGTAATGTTAAAGAAACTATTACTAGATCAGATAGTTCTAAAGAGGAAAATAATTTAAAAGTCCTTGCTGCACAGAAACATTACGTATAGCTCATAAAATTTAATACTCAATAGTGGAATATAACTGCGCTTTGGTAGCAAAGTCTTTGTTATACAACTTAGATAATTTGGGTCTATATTTGTGTGTGTTTGTATAAATATTACGTCTGTAACATGTAACGTCTGGAAAATGCAACCCCCATAGTAACTACAAACTAACCTTACTTATGGCTACTTCAACCAGATTGTAAAGCAATTTCGCTTCTCATGAATCTGGGGTAGCCAAAATGCTATTACAACTACAATTATTCTTCTTTTCTTTCTTCTTTCTAAATATTGTAGATTTCATTTTGAACGTGTAAGTCATGATAACGATCATAATAATAGAATGCTATTGGTATAAAAAACAAACATTTTATGAATTTCATTGTACAAGAAAATTGTCAACTATATTTAAGTCTTTTTAAATGACAAAATTATTCTAAAATTCATATAGAAGATGTAAGTCATAATGATGATGATAATGCTGTTGGTATAGAAAATAAACATTAAATAAATTTGACTGTAAAGAGAAATTGTCAACTATTCAGTTGAATTCGAAACGAAAAAGACAAATTGTTAGCTCTCGTACACGCCCGCTACTCTGTAATCAAATTGATGCGGTGCTTTAGTTTCATG
The DNA here is from genome assembly GCA_029227775.1 of Morpho helenor. Taxonomy (NCBI): domain Eukaryota; kingdom Metazoa; phylum Arthropoda; class Insecta; order Lepidoptera; family Nymphalidae; genus Morpho; species Morpho helenor. Next base: position 15,533,205 of record JARGCU010000020.1, on the reverse strand, counting down.
CGGATACGTTTAGTCAAATCGCGCCCTATAATTTAAAAGGAAAATTGATTATTCGATTTGTGTTATAAATTGTTATTACCTTAGATTTATTTCGCTAAATCCACTGAATTTGAATTTGTTTAGTGCGATAAATACTTTAAATAAATTATTTAAAGTACTATTGCAAACCAAAGCGAAGAACTAAACGATTAAAGCAAGGAACGACGTAGGGTCAAAAAGACTTTGACTCTGATATCAGAAGTATCAGTATAAAAAAATTTACATCACAAATTATTGGTATTTCAAATATTCTACAAAAATGTAGTTTTCTAGATGTATTTGTTTATTTTATTTATTTTGACACAATTTATCTAATTTGATAAGAATTGTTTTTTCATTTGTAAGAATTGGTGACAGTGTTTATTAAAAGCATGAAGGTGGAATCTTGCACGTTAATTTTGACTCACTTCCCGGTGTCCTATGCTGGAGCTGAAATTTTACATACTGGTCCAGTCCTGATGACAATGCGTGCGTCCTCAACAGTCAACAGTAGGGACATGAATGTTAAAATTTTTTTTTTTTCAAAGCTTTTTTAACTTTACTTGTTCAGTCAATTTGAATTACTCATTACATATAAATATTTGAAAAGAAGAATGTAAAGTACTTTTGCGAACGACAATTTTTTTTGTAATTTGGTTAAAAATTCGACATCATGAATTATACGTATTGGAAATATTGTAGAAAAAGTGTAGTATGTGTCTGTATGTATATTTCTTTTTTTTATGTCAGGAAAACCCATTATGGGTCGTCACCGCCTGACGGGGACGCCTGACGGGGTATGTCGGACTCGCACCATCTAAAAACCTGACAGTGCTCCACCACGCTGCTGGTGGCTGGGACAGGGTACCGTATGCCTATTTGTTACTTTTACTTACTTTTGCACAAGATTTATTCATTCATAAAATCTATGAAATTAATTTATTATTTGTGATACATTTTGACCAAATAAAGAAGAGTGTTTCTCCAGTATTCTGTCAATTAACATTGTTTTCGAGTTCGGAACGTTGTTACCTAAAAATACCCGCACCGAGCGCCACAAATCATTTGTAATCTTTTTAACTCCTGAAAGCATTCCGAAAATGCAAATAAAATGAGGATATGCGTGGTTGGCCCAAGTTTATAGACTTTAGCGTGTTATATTAGGTATAAGTGGTTCGATAGAAATGTAAAATGTTTTCGTTGTTCAATCCCTCTCCCTTTGAATGTTCTGTGCATTATAATAACATGATAGTGGGATATTTTGCAATCTATTAATTCCAACGAAGTCATTTGATCTTCGCTATCTTCTAATATTCTTTGAATTTAAAGCCGCAATGGTCTGTCGGTTTAAGTGCAACCAACCCGAGGCTTTGCCATTGCAAAGACAAGCATACAAGTATTATGATATTTACGACTCATCAATGGTAACCGTGGCTTATTTACGTAGACTTAAGTTAACATTCGTCCGTTTCTTACCAGCCCTGACTGGAAAAAGGAATTTTTAGTAGCATATGTTAGCTTTGAATATTTACTTGAACAGTAATTATTTCATCATATTGCTTTAGCGGATTGGCCGTGACAGCGTCAAAACTTACACGAAAGAAGAAATACTATCATCATTTTCCTGCTTATATCCCACTCCAAGTAACCCTACGGCACAATACAGTTTTTCTTTTTCATTCTCTCCTATCATTCGTCAATTTTGGCGCTACTCATATCATAATTCTTTTATTAATCATTTCTTTTTAGCCCTCCATCTGGTCACATATCCATCCAGATTTATATTTTACACTCGTTTGGTCACATCATATTCATTCCTCCTCATGATATGTCCATATCATCCCAGTCTTTTCTATAATGGGCGTAACTTTCAGACTTCCCCTTATATACTCGTTTCGTATTTTATCCAGTTTTGTTACAACATCCACCTTAACAGTCTAATCTCCTTTGCATGTACTCTTCTTTCATCCGTCATTTTCATTGCCCAACATTCTAATCCATATAATACGACGGGTCTTATAATCATTTATTGAGAGCTGTGGTAGCCCAGCGGTAACACCGTGCGCCTCTTTTGAGGAGGTCTAGGGTTCAAACCCCGAGCAGGCACCAATGACTTTTCTAGTAAAACTTATGTTTCTAATTGATAATTGCAATTTATCACACGCTTTTCGGTGTAGGAAAACATCGTGAGGAAACCTGCATATCTCTAGAGAATTCTGGGGATATGTGTAACCTACCAATCCGCATTGGAGCAGCGTGGTAGGTCTTAGCTCCCATCCTTCTCTCCAAAAAAAAACGGAAAGAAGAGGCCTATGCCCAGCAGTGGGATAGTAACAGGCCGTTACTTACTTACTTTACTTACTATAATCATTTTATAAAAGACAAAGGGATACTTTAGAATTTATAACATTAATATTCTTTCGAATATGTGTAGAATCGTTTCAATTTAAACCTAAAAATTAAACAGTTTCATATCGCTGATCACTTAAAGCATACACCTTAATTTTAAAATACACCCGTGAATCAATTTAGATATTAGAAATGTGGTAGAAAGTCCTAAAGGAATAAAATTTGGATATGAATCAACTCGACAAAAAAACCAGTTAAAATAAAATAATGGAACTTTTAGCCGTGTGGCAACCGGCTGAGTAGATTAGAACACCTTCATTTCTTACCGAGGTGTCGTAGAAGGCGACTAATGTAAGTTGACCCACCGTGTGGTATCCGGCTAAGTAGATTAGAACACCTTTATTTCTTACCGAGGTGTCGTAGTAGGAGACCAAGGTGAGTTGACCCATCGTGTGGTATCTGGCTGAGTAGATTAGAACACCTTCATTTCTTACCGAGCTGTCGTAGAAGGCGACTAAGGTAAGTTGACCCACCGTGTGGTATCCGGCTGAGTAGATTAAAACACCTTCATTTCTTACCGAGGTGTCGTAAAAGGCGACTAAGATAAGTTGAAAACAGGCGGCGGCCGGTCGTAAAATAAATATTGTTTTGGAAAAGTGATCGATTTTCTCAAAATCTACTGAACTGTTCTGTACGATTTTTACTAAAAGATAGTTGAATGTTTGAGGAAGGTTCAGATTAATAGTACATTAAAATATAATTTCCTGCGGGATCGGGATGTACGCGGAAAACCTTTGTAACACATTCATTTCCACGCGAGCAAAGCCGCAGGCACATTAAAGTTATATTAAAATTTAAGTTTAATAGTCTGTCGACTTAGATTCAACTTAGAATAACAAAATAACCACGAATAAATAACATAACCGCGAATATATTACAAAATTTAAAAACCTATGTTTTCGAACGAGATCCAATTATAGCGTGGAGAAGGCTGAGATCAAAATACTTATTATCTATGGAATACCTTGTAAGAAAATCTGTAAGATTATCCCGAACGAAACGTAATCCCTTCATATGTTCGTTGCCGAGTAATTTTGGATTAATTTTAACCAATATCCCGTTATCTACATCTTGAATACGTAAAGATTGGGAGAGATGTCGAATAACTGCTTTCCACAAACTATTTAGGTACCTACTAATTTCCATATATTAAATATTATTTATTTCTTTGTATCACCAACGAATTGAACGTTTCGATGTTTATTTATCAAATGACTTTTATGATAAGATAAGATTTTTAAACTAAAAGTATTAAAGTAATTAAAATATACGTATATAGGATAAGAAACGAATGCAGGTGCGTGTGCGAGCGAGACGGTATGGAAAGAAAGAAGGAAAAGATATAAAGAAAAGACATACGATGGAGGACGGATGAGAAATGTTCAGGTAGAAATAAAATGAATTTATTAAAGTTATGATTTGTACTTTGTTTTGCCTTAATACTACATGTAATACAAAATGTAGAGTATTGTAGATTATAAATAGAGAGATTTGTAGTGCATGTGTATTTACAAATACACATGCACTACAAATCTCCACACACCAAACTAGTACTTCACACATTCTTTACCAAAATTTAATAATAAGCCCCACCACAAAATAGGAAACCTTTGCGAATCTTTAAATGAGCTAATTTTGTGTATATGTATATCTAGGTAGGTTAAAAAAAATGTCGTTTTTCCCTGTTTTCCGGCACTGAAATACTGTAATATGATTAGAAAACAAAGGCTAATTACGCTGTCACTTGCAGAGTTATAATAGCTCAGTTCAAACGAATTCCACCAAGGTACTCACTCATATTTAAGAAAAATTATATTTCTAAAGGTTTTCCTCATTCCATCACATAACCAAACAATTTTCCCATTAAAAACATTCAAAGCACTCATAATTCAATAACACAAACCAATATAAGAGTCTGTTGTTTGTGATACATTTATAGTGGGAGTTGTTACAAATATTTTATGCGCCCAGTTAAGTGCCAAGCCGTAAACAATACCAGGCCATAACTGGGCAGTTAACATGCAGCCTGCAGTGGTTATTGAATATCAAACAGTCACAAAGGCTGTATCGTACACTATCATATCGATTTTATATAATATCCATGTTTTACTGCACTTTGCAACAAAAATGTGTATTGTTTGGGACTTATATAAAGGAATGGTTGGTTTATTGTTTAAGTTTGTTCATTTGTTATCTGTTTATTTGTTTTATTGAAGTTGTAAACAAGTATCATCATACATCATGGTGGCCACTGAAAATCGGTGTTCGGGTTTCAAATTCGAACCAAAGCCATTTTATGGCGTCACACCGCGCCTCTATAAATATATTTATCATAATTATTGTGTCCTTATATGTAAAACTTAGTGGTGTACGTTATAAATAAAGTTTTTCTTTCTTTCTTTCTTTACATCATTCTCCTACCCTTATCCCACTCTAAATGGGGGCACAACATCTTTATTACTAGATTTGGCTAGTTATTTTACCAGCCGCCTGCCTGACGTTAACTTACCTTAGTCACTTTTTACGATATTTCGATCAGTAATGTGGGTGGCCTATTCTACTCAGTCGGATACTACACAGCTGGTAAACTTACCTTAGTCGCCTTTTATGACACCTCAGTAAGAAATGAGGGTGGTCTATTTTAATCAGCCGGATACCAGACGGTGGGCCAACTTACCTTACTCGCTTTTTACGATGTCTCGGTCAGTAATGTGGGTGGCCTATTCTACTCAATCGGTTACCATAAAGTGGGTCAACTTACCGTAGTCGCCTTTTATGATACCTCAGTAAGAAATGTGGGTGGCCTATTCTTCTCAGCCGGTTTCACACATCATGACAAGTAATGACAAGATTCGAATTAACTTTTTAAATAAAAGTAAAAAACAAAAAAATGACTACGTGGTTAAGGTTTAAATTTGTACTTAAGTTTTATATTTAGAAGTTAAAAACTACATTTTAAAACATAATAAACTTAGTAAAAATGGCTATTTATAGTTAAGTTATTGTCCTTTAAAATAGTACAAAGGGGACGTTAAATGTGCGCGCTCGCATGAAACTTATCAACGTTCAAAGATTTGTCGCTCGAACGTCAACGAATGGAATGATTTTCTTAAAATGAACCCTTACGCTAAAGGAACTAAGATCTGTAGTCTTCAGTTCCGCATGTAGAAGAAGGTACTCTCTACTGTGATTTTATTTAAGTGCATTCATTAGAAGGGATTCGGTTCGATGTTTTATTTGATCTTCGTGTAAAGCATCAACTAAATGTCTTCACGCAAGTTTTATCTTATCTTATAAAGTAATGGCTTTTACTATCCCATTTCTGGGCGTAGGCCTTCTTTCTCCCTTTTTTAGAGAGAAGCAAAGCTAAGACCACTACGTGCTTTAATATGGATTGAAAGGTTAATCTTGTTTTATATTGGCAAATAATTACAGAAACATGTGTTTCCGGGTTAAATTCTCCTTTCCAGATTATTACTCTAAATTTCGGTTGACATTCTGTTAGCGCACACTATATACAAGAACACGATATAATAGGAATACCACAATTCCTGTTCCGAGATGCACTTCTCTTGAATGACGAACAAAGTCTGAATATAACTGAATCGTTTTATCAATAGGAAGACTCAACCGGAAACAACACGCCACATTGTTGTTACCATTTTAATCAAAAAGGGCGCGATACTCTTGTTTCATGACTGTGTTGCTATAAAATACAAAGCGGAAGTTAATGGCGACAACAATTCTATCTATTATAAAACGAGTCGACGCGAATTGATCTGTGAAATTGTGAGTGCATACCTATCTTAAATATTTTTTTTATTTTAAAAACAATTCTTTTACTATGAACCGATCAGGTAGATGTAAAATATTTAGTCTAAAGTTGAAGTTCATGGCCTTAACTTTAAATGATATAAAGATGTGCATCTACTTTTTTGTTTTGTATTGTTTATTTACGGTCAATTGCTGGACATAGATTCCTCCAATGGTTTTTAACTCCACAACTCTTCATTTTCATTTCCGATCCAGTGACTCCTTCTAACCTTCGTCTTAGACGATGTATTTATTACTAAAGGTTGTGTCTGGACAGAATTATTATTGCAGATCACTTCATACTTTTCTACGTTTTTCTATCCTCGGCGGTATTTTAAGCTCTTATAATTGGCAGGCTTGTAAGCGACTTTACTTGGTCTGACCAACCGGTAGGCGAACAATCGCGTGGTCTTTTCCCGTCAACCTGGCCATAATTACTGCGAGAAAATGTTATATGTTGTATACCTATTCGTAACAACTTCCTATTATATAAACCATAACCAGAGATTTCAAATATATTTCTCATATTCCGCCGTGTGGTATCCAGCTGAGTAGAATAGACCACCCTCATTTCTTACTAACGCCACTTAGAGTGGCATAAGGGCAGGAGAATGATATTATATTTCTCATATTATTTTCATTTATCCCATATATTATTTATTATTTCCAAATTACTGTGTATATCGTACAATATTAAATCATACATTGGCGTAGCGTTTTGTGAATAGAGGATAATATTGATTTATTGGACCGGCTAAAACTCATTGTGCTGGTAATGTATACTATTATATTATTTCACAAAAGGATTGATAATATTATTAGGTTATAAAATACATTAAACAATAATCTTTTTAGATTTTAATTGATTAAAGAGACTAAACCCGAAAACGTAAACCCAAAAATTCATAATGATTTTTCATAAACTTAGATGCTTTAATACGAATCATGATCGTAATTCTACACCACAACTGATAAATCATATTAAAAATAGTATTTGATCTAGATATATCAACTATAACAAGGCACGATAAAAAAATTTCAGTCTCATCTATAGAAGATACTAGAATAATGAATATTACAGTTCAATGACCTGCAGTATTTTATTGGTGCCACAAAGCAAAGCAATATTGATAGAGATAAAAGACATCCCAAAAGACACTAGAATAGCAAAATTCTCACATCAATGAATAGCTGAATCGTTATCGATGCAGAGAGTCCGCAGTACAATAACATTCACAGAAGACTTAACAAACATCTACAGAAAAAATTAGAATAACAAACATTAAAACCCAATGACGAGATGTAACTTCATTGGTGCTACAAAGTCACCAAAGCAATAATATTGTTAGATTAAGTCTTCTAATATCTACATAAGATACTAGAATAACAAACATCACAGACCAATAACTAGCAGTAACGTTATAGTGTTACAGAGTCAGCATTACTATAACATACATAGAGGACTTAACAGACAACAATACAAGAGATTACAATAATAAACGTAAAAGTCTAATAGCAGATAACCATTTTATCGGTGCCACAGAGTCAGTACTGAAATGAAATTCAAAGACATCTACAAAAGAGACTAGAATAACAAACATCACACTTCAGTGACCAGAAGTAACATTATCATCGACTCAGAGGCAGCACTACAATAACATTGATAAAAATCTTATCAAGCATCTACAGAAGAGACTTAAATAATTAACATCATCGGCAAATGACAGCATTAGCATTATTGGTGCCAAAGAGCTACTAGCACTAAAATACCATTGATAGAAGACTACAAATTAATAGAAATCTACAAAAGACACTAGAATAACAAACATCACAGGCCAATAGCTTGCTGTAACGGGAGGTCGTTAGTGCAGAAAGTTTAGCTAGTCTAAGAAGCACTACGATAAAATCTATAGAAGATTGAACAAAAGTCCATTGAAAATACTTAAATAACAAACAGAACAGTATAATCGATGCTATAGTGTCAGACAAACAATAACATCCCCGAGAAAATATAATAAAAATCCGAAAATATAATAAAAAAGAACGTACTAGAATAAGAAACATAACAGACTAATTACAAGCAGAAAATTTATTGGTGCCGCAAAATCGGACCTTGAATATCATAGAAGATTGAATACAAATCTATATAAGATACCAGAATAACAAACATTGCAATTCAACGACAGATCCAATACTAAAATAACATCCATAGAAGATACTAGAATAACAAACATTCAGACGACGATTAACATAAAATAGGAGACGAACTTAAATCACCTGAAAGTTGGTCACTATCACACAAATAAATCTTTCATCGCGTAAAATTCGATAAAGGTAGCTTAGGAAATTTTGTACTCACTGATTTTCCACAAAATGCTATAATAACCAAACTGAATCAAAGATAGAGCGCATAAATTCCTAGTAATAGAATGTAAATCTCCATTCCTCCGATGAATCAGGAAAAGATTAATGTATTCCCGATAAATTAAAGTGTACGCTCGTTTAATCTCTTATTACATACTTATATCAAATCATAAAATAATGGTAGTATTAATGTAATGTTAACGATAAACTTAACATATCTAATTATACAAAGATATTTGTATAGGCAACATTAATGGAATGCATGCGGATATTTTGTTCTCTTCAATCAAAAACTAAGTCAATGAAAGTTGCACGATGCATTGAGGATTGAAAGGAAAAAAAGTGTTCCTTCTTCAATAACTGAGGCTAAAATTGGACAAAATATTGTGTCTTTAAAATGATAAATCCGATAAATCCTTTTATTGCGTATTAAAGCAAAATAATTTTATTATAACTTAAGTTAGCATTGACACTATAAATTTATTTAAGTACCCAAAACTTACATAGAATTATTATATGCAATATTCTTTTTTTTAATTACCTATATACCTAATTTGTAATATTATGCCATGTGGTATCCGCCTGAGTAGAATAAACTACCCTCATTTGTAACCGAGGTGTCGTCAAAGGTGACTAAGGTAAGTTAACCCACAGTGTGGTATCCGGTTGAATAGAACAGACCACCCAGACAGGTGGTATATTCTACTCAGACGGATACCACACGGCGGGTCGACTTAACTTAGTCGCCTTTTGCGACACCTCGGTAAGAAATGAGGGTGGTACTATTCTACTCAACCGGATACCACATGCGTGAATAATCCAAGTAAATATCAAAACATTTATTCTCTGAAGAAGCGCTTTTAAGATATTATTTGAATTAAAACAAACCCAAATAGAATGTACTCCATAGAAACATTATACGTAGAAAGATTTTATCCATTTCATATGATGTTCAGATTTTTTGAAATAGCACAAGATACCCGTCGGAGGTAACCTCGTTCGCTCTCAGTGATTACATTTGCTCACTGAATATACGTAATGCAAATATCATTTGGATGTTTAGTCAACATTTTCGAGTTACTTATCGATATTTGCGTTAGTATCTTTTATGTACATAATCGAGTTCTTTTAATACTTCATCATGTGTGTCGAACACGTTTGATTGATTGTCATTAGTTTAATAGAAATATTTATTTAAGAGGTAATGATAATATTAGAGATTACCGTCATCCTCCTCCCCTCTTTTATGTGGGGTCGGCACATGTTATAAACATGTGCAAACATCCACGTTTATAGCAAAATAATTTCTTTAACATTGCAAAAGGTGTTATAGTAACATACTTGACAGTTTATTTTGTCAAAGCAACTGACTTGTCTGGGGGCACACTCGAGTCAAATTCACAGAATCTGCCAACCACCTTAAGTCTTTGTCCAAGGTATAGGTACAGTAAAGTAACGGCTTATTCCTCTCCAAAAACGATTAGGCGTATGCCCATTAGTAGAAACTACGGTTGGAGTTATAAGACCTAACACCTTACTCTAATGCGGATTGGTATGCTACACATATACCCAGAATTCTTGAAGATCTACAACTAAAATATACATTTAATATATAACATTATTTAATTTTCAAAAAAGAATTCTTGAAGAGAAGAAGTAATTCTTTTATTAATATGCAAGGTTGTTAATGTGGAAGATAAGGATTACATTACTATTATTAAGCACAACATGTGCGTAATTAATTTCCTTTACGTGGGTAGGGTTCGGGTTAATTAAGGTGGCGAAGATAATATTATTTGTTAAACATTAGGATTAAGGACGTAGATAATTATGAAATCTCCGCTAAACGTTAATTAATATATTAATATTATATATTTAAGCTGTGTGGTCTCCGGCTGAGTAGAATAGATCACTCTCATTACTGACCGAGGTGTCGTAAAAGATGACTAAGGTAAGTTAACGTCAGGCAGGCGGCCGGTCGTAAAATACCTTGCCAAATCATGTGACAACATCTTGAACCCAGTTACAGTGAAATAAGGGAAGGAGGATGATGGTGCTAATATTATATATTAAGCGTTCAGACGTTGAAAATATTAAAAAATCCTGCTCGGTAATTTTTTACAAAATAAAAAATAAAGTTCCTGCCGCGATAACGCCGCGTAAAGAGCTCATGAATAAGAGCCCCGTATGGGCTTGAAACTAGTCGGGCTCATCCGATAAAATAACACGTGAGTATAGCCGGTTTCTATACATTAATTATGAATTCCACTCACGATAGTTTAAATTCAAAAATAAAAAATAAACTTAAAAAAAATGGTAAAATAATTGGGTAGGTGCGGCTCGATCATAGGTATTTTAATTTCTCGAGACCAACCGTTCCCTGAATAAGCTACGCTGACTTGACATTTTACGGCAAAAATGTTTTATATTGTTGTCGTTAATGACTTTCGCTTTGTATTTTATATCAACACCGTCATGAAACGAGTATCGCACCTTTTTGACTGAAATGGTGGCAACACTGTGTCGTGTTGTTTCCGCTGGAGTCTTCCTATATATTGCTAAAACGTTTCAGTTGCATGCAGTCTTTGTTTGTCATTCAAGAGAAGTGCATCTCGGAACGGGAATTGTGTTATTCTATTACATCGTGTTATTGTATAGTGTATGCCCTAACAATATATTCAATGTAAATTTTAGTGTTTTTTAATGCCCAAAAACAGGGATAAAACGATTTTTTTAGGAAATAAAACCTAGGTGAGTCGCTTTCGGTAAAGGAAAACATCATGAGGAAACCTGCATATCTCTAGAGAATTATGGAGATATGTGTAACCTACCAATCCGCATACGAGCAGCGTGGTAAGTCTTAGCTCCAATCCTTCTCTCCAAAAACTTAGAGAAGAGGCCTATTCCCAGCAGTGGGATAATAACAGGCCGCTAATTAGAGCAAAATAATTTTATTATGAGCTGTGATGGCCTAGCGGTGCGACCGTGTGAATCTCTAGAGACGATCATGGGTTCAAATCCGGGCAGACACCAATGAGTTTTTCTGTTAAAACTTATGTGTCTAATTGATAATTACAATATATCACACGCTTTTCGGTGAAGGAAAAAATCGTGAGGAAACCTGCATATCTCTAGAGAATTCCGGAGATATGTGTAACCTACCAATCCGCATTGGAGCAGCGTGATATGTCTTAGCTCCAACCCTTCTCTCCAAAAATGGAGAGAGGAGGCCTATGCCCAGCAGTGGGATAGTAAGAGGCCGTTACTTACTTACTAATTTTATTATTACTTTTGTACTTAAACGTTTCTAAAAATTTACGTCATACCAATTGGGAACTATTTAAAGTTTATATAAACTTAAAAGCGATTCATCTGATCAAAGCTTGATAGTCCAAAGCATCTGGGCCAATTATGAAGTCTGCCAGATACGTCAACTAAAATTTCATAGTTTACGAATAAATAAAAGAAAATTTAATGCTCGGTTTTTACTTTGAGTGTTTTGAACGAAATTATTTTCGGTAAATAATATTTAAGCTTGTATTAAAAGACTAGCTATGCCTGCAGCTTTGCCCGCGTGCTAATCAGTTTATCACCAAGTTTTTCCCGCGAAAATAACGTAATATTTTTAATTGAAATTTATAACATAAAAGTAGTTATTGTGATGGCGTGTGGTATCCGGCAGAATAGAATAGTACCACCCTCATTTCTTACTGAGGTGTCGTAAAAGGCGACTAAGGTAAGTTGAATCACCGTGTGGTATCCGGCTGAGTAGAATAGATCACCCTCATTTCTTACCGAGGTGTCGTTACAGGCGACTACGGTAAGTCGACCCGCCGTGTGGTATCCGGCTGAGTAGAATAGACCACCCTCATTTCTTACCGAAGTGTCGTAAAAGGCGACTAAGGTAAGTTGACCTACCGTGTGGTATCCGGTTGAGTAGAATAAAGTATCCTCTTTCTTACCAAAGTATTGTAAAATACGACTAAGGTGAGTTGACGTGAGGCAGGCGGCTGTTCGTAAAATACGTAGCCAAATCATGTCACAAAATGTTTATAGCATGTCATGCCGACCCCACTTAGAGTGGCATAAGGGCAGAAAAAAAAACAAAATAAAACCCAGTAAAAATATTTATGTAATCCAAAATTTAAGTAAGTAAGTAAGTAACGGCCTGTTACTATCCCACTGCTGGGCATAGGCCTCCTCTCTCCATTTTTGGAGAGAAGGGTTGGAGCTAAGACCTACCACGCTGCTCCAATGCGGATTGGTAGGTTACACATATCCCTAGAATTTTCTAGAGATATGCAGGTTTCCTCACGATGTTTTCCTTCACCGAAAAGCGTGTGATAAATTGCAATTATCAATTAGACACATAAGTTTTAATAGAAAAATTCATTGGTGTCTGCCCGGGTTTGTACCCATGATCGTCTCTAGAGATTCACACGGTCGAACCGCTAGGCCATCACAGCTTCCAATCCAAAATGTATTCTGTACTATTTATTTGTATAGATACCAGATACATGCAGGATTCGTAAAAACGCATGTTTAATTTGTAACGCGAATTTTATTTGTTATATTACATATGCATTTACCGCCATATTTTTAGTTGATTGCCAATTTTCTTTAGATGTAGAGAAACGAGAAAAAAATCGTTTTCTCTTAAGATTATATGCGGACTTGATTGTATCTTGTCTAATTAATCAATATCAAAAGCAGATCTTGGCGAAATTCCAAGTGAACATAATTTTATATAGTCATTGTATTCTCGAATATAGCGTGTATATTGGACATTTAAAGCATTCGAAGATTTTTATCTTGTACTAACTGTGCTTGCAGCTTCGCCAGATGGAGATCAGTATGTATTAAGTTTTTCCCGCTTAAATCCCGATCTTGCAAGAATTCTAATGTAATATACTTATTTGAACCTTTCTCGAGAACTTCACTATTTTTTAATAAAAACCGTACAAAAATCCGTTCAGTAGATTTTGAGACAATCAATCACATACATACAGATTTTAGATACTTATATTTTTATTTTTCTTTTATTACAATGCTTTGTTAAATGTAAACAACGTATAATCGAAAATTTTATGCTTCTTATTGAATATACTACAAGCTGTGGTAGCCCAGCGGTAACACCGTGTGAGTCTTTAGAGAAAGTCACGGGTTCAAACCCGGGCAGGCACCAATGAGTTTTTCTGTTAAAACTTATCTGTTTAATTGATAGTTGCAATTTAACACACGCTTTTCGGTGAAGGAAAACATCGTCAGGAAACCTGCACATATCTAGAGAATTCTGGAGATATGTGTAACCTACCAATCCGCATTGGAGCAGCGTGGTCGGTCATAGCTCCAAACCTTCTTTCTAAAAACGGAGAGAAGATGCCTATTCTCAGCAGTGGGATAGTAACAGGCCGATACTTACTTACTTACTTATTGTACATAGTTAAAAAAAAATAAAAACTAGCTTTATGCTGTGACTGCACATAACACCATAGCCTATGTTGTGCAAGTCCCGGAAACTTGGGAAAATATTATATGATTACTCCATGACTAAGTCACAACCCGCAGCTTTAACGGCGCATAAACGACGCCAAAATAAACACTTAATTCTAAAATTAAAGTATTGCTTTGTGGAATTCCATAACACAAAAGTAACAATAATTTTATTTTTGTTTAATCCACCATCGAAAAAACACTATGTTATGCTAAAGGTAGTGTAATATCCGTTTTCATCCGAAATGAGGGTGGTCTATACTACTCAGCCATATTCCACACGGCGGCTCAACTAACCTTAGTCGCCTTTACGACACCTCTGTAAGAAATAAGAATGGTCCGTATATCCGTGTGGGATACCACACGGCTAATGAAATTTAAAGTAAACTCTGTATTTATCATTAAACAGATCTTCTATAATCACGGATTACTCCAAAATAACATTATCACTTTTGTATTATGGAACTCCGCAAAGTGACGCATAATTCTATAAAAACTTCGCGTTACTTTAAATCGATTAGATTAATATCATATTAGGGGATGTCCGTAACTTTTCGGGAACGAGAAACTAATTTTGCCGTAAGCTACAAAGTTTCCGAGACGCAAAGTTGCCGACACACAAAGTTGATGGCAAAACAAGTTGCGTGTTCACAACGGTTTATGATGAGCGCCAGAGGCATCCAACTTCTGATGGAAACTAGAATCCAAATGTACTTATGCAAACATAAAGTGTTGTACAAATCTTGTATATGTAAACACGGTAACAGGAGAAATTTATCTTAGGAATGACTTGTCGTAATTTATTGTCGGCTTACGGTTGGGATTATGTTAAATTCTATATTATTATTAGAAGCTGTGATGGCCTAGCGGTGCGACCGTGTGAATCTCTAGAGACGATCATGGGTTCAAACCCGGGCAGACACCAATGAGTTTTTCTATTAAAACTTATGTGTCTAATTGATAATTGCAATTTATCAGACGCTTTTCGGTGAAGGAAAACATCGTGAGGAAACCTGCATATCTCTAGAGAATCCTAGGGATATGTGCAACCTACCAATCCGCATTGGAGCAGCGTGGTAGGTCTTAGCTCCAACCCTTCTCTCCAAAAACGGAGAGAGGAGGCCTATGCCCAGCAGTGGGATAGTAACAGGCCGTTACTTACTTACTACTTACTATATTAGGTACCATACCGACAATTCTCACTACTATTATCATCGACATTGTAGAAGTGTGATATCCGGCTGAGTAGAATAGACCACCCTCATTTTTCACTGATGTGTCGTAAAAGACTAAGGTAAGTTGACCCATCGTATCGTATCCGGTTGAATAGAATAGACTTTCTTAATGAGTTGTCGTTAAATACGATAAAGGTAAATTGACGTCAGGCAGGCGGCCGGTCGTAAAATACGTAATCAAAACATGTAACAACATGTTTATAACATGTTGTGCCAACCCCACTTGAAGTAGGATAAGGGTAGGATGATGGTGGTACCGACCATACGACATTAATTTTAATTCCAGATACCTACACAACTAAGCAGCCCACATAAAAAATTCCTTTACTTAAGGGATATAATTTAGCAACAGTAATAATTTTACCTTTGCAATAAAAGATACATGATATAAAAGGGTGAATGACCGTACCTCATTCCATTCCATTTTGTATGTAATGCATAACCTTGATCGAGAGTCTAAATTCGACCTGCAAGTGGGTCAAAATTAACTTGCAAGATTCCACCTTCACATACATACACGACAAGTTAAATATCGCTATCAATAAAGCAGCAATCCAACCACATCACATGAGATGGTCATTCATTTAAAGCCATTACCCCTTACAAACCTATATATGAAATAATTAAACCGAAGGCAAACCTAACCCGTCTTTTTACTACCCTCGATTTGCCATTGTCGCTTAGAACAAACGATTTCCTTTTATTGAAAAATCTTTTCCTCGGAAATTTGCTACGGAAACCTTTTTTAATTTTATCATTTGATACTTTCTGTGGGTTTCTGGGGTCGAGAGTTCTTTACCTGTGAGTTTTCTATAAAAGCTTATATACTTTGATATTTGATATTTTATGAAATGCACGTTGAAAGAAAATATCGTGAGCAAACCTGTTTCACTTTCAGAGAATTCCTGAAATATTTTTTTACCTATCGATATGTTTATTTTACACACATTTTTTCCTTTGTGATTTCTATTCTTTGTCCTTTAGTCCTTTAAGCTTGTTTTGCCTGGAAGAGGTCGCTACTTAGCGCTATGACAAACTCAACAATCATTGTTTTAAATGGATTGTCCACTCTAAATTTAGCATTATAATCATCATCTTCCTGCCCTTATCCCACTCTAAGCGGGGTCGGCACAACATGTTACAAACATGTTGTCATATGATTTGGCTGCGTTTTTACGACCGGCCGCCTGCCTGACGTCAACTTACCTCAGTCGTATTTTACGACACCTCGGTAAGAAAGAGGGTGGTCTATTTTACTAAACCGGATACCACACGGTGGGTCAACTTACCTTAGTCGCCTTTTACGACACCTCGGTAAGAAATGAGGTTGGTCTATTCTACTCAGCCGGATACCACACGGCGGGTCGACTTACCTTAGTCGCCTTTTACGACACCTCGGTAAGAAACGAGGGTGGTACTATTATATTCAGCCGGATACCACACGGCGGTAAATTTAGCATTATAATATACTTTCTATTTTACTTCACCGCGGATTATAGCAAAATAATTTTATTATTACTTTTGTATTATGGATCTCCGCAAAGTAACGCGTAATTGTATAAATTATTTAATATACTGCATACTTTAAATCATCATCATAATCATCATAGCAGCCTGTTACTCTCTCACTGCTGAATAGGCCTCTTCTCTCCGTTTTTGGAGGGAAGGATTGGAGCTAAGACCTACCACGCTGCTCCAATGCGGGTTGGTAGGTTACACATATCTCCAGAATTCTCTAGAGATATGCAGGTTTCCTAACGATGTTTTCCTTCACCGAAAAGCGTGTGACAAAATGCATTGCAATTATCAATTAGACACATAAGTTTTAACAGAAAAACTCATTGGTGTCTGTCCGGGTTTGAACCCGGTTACCGCTGGGCTACCACAGCTTTAAATAGTGTCAGACACTTCTAATTTCAATAAGGACTTGGTTAATGGGAACATGGATGAAGTTTCCAACTTAAGTAAACACACTTTGCACTCTAACTGGTTCAAACTAAGGTGAAACTTGCTGAAAGTGGGAAAAAAGTATATCTTCATTTTCCTTTGGGGTGTTGTATACAATTTAATTATACCTCGAGATTATAATAAAATAAATACGAAAACTAAAAGTAATGAATTATTTTGCTATAGTTCGCGATCAGAGAAAATCTTCCATCATCCTCCTGCCCTTATCCCACTCTAAGTGGGGTTGGCACGTTGTCACATGATTTGGCTACGTATTTACGCCTGCCTGACGTCAATTAACCTTAGTCGTATTTTACGTATTATTTTTACACCTCGGTAAGAAATGACGGTGGTATATTCTACTCAGCCGGATACCACATGCCGGGGCGACTTACCTTAGTTGCCTTTTACGATACCTCTGTAAGAAATGACGGTGGTCTATTCTACTAAGTCGGATACCACACGCCGGGGCGACTTACCTTAGTTGCCTTTTACGATATCTCGGTAATAAATGAGGGTGGTCTATTCTACCCAGCCAGATACTACATGGTGGGTCATCCTACCTTAGACGACTTTTACGACACCTCGGTAAGAAATAAGGCTGGTCTATTCTAATCAGCCGGAAACCACACGGCGGGCCACTTTACCTTATTATTATCATTAAAAAGAAATGAGGGTGGTATATTCTACTTAGTTTCAAATTTAATTTATCTTAATTTTCAAATATATCGAAATCAAATTTATGATATAAAAAAAGTTAATAAATATATTCTAAACTTCAGAAAGAAATTTTAGAGCATAAAAAATATTACCTGTTTACTGAAGCGTTGGAGGAAATAAATTCACTGAATGTGAAATTTCAAACAGGATCTAGTAGAGAGGGACGGTTGCATTCAAGAATAATGTGTGTGAGGGGGACACAATAGAGGATCTAGGGCGGAACTTATGGTAATGTAGTTAAACTAAAAACGCCAATTAATATTTCTCCGGTAGTGCTGAAATAGACAATTTTCTTTATAGAATAAATCTCTTTGAATTACTTACAGGGACAGTTTATCTTTAATAAAAATTAGACATCGCAATAGTGGCATAGTATCCGGCCGAGTACAATAGACCTCATTTCTAACCGAGGTGTCGTAAAATACGACAAAGGTAAGTTGACCCGCCGTTTGGTATGCGGCTGAGTAGAATAGACCACTTTCAATTTTATTGAGGTGTCGTAAAAGACGAATAAGATAAGGTGACTCACCGTGTTGTATCCGGCTGAGAATAGAATAGACCGTTATGGGCATAGTCGGCTGTACTCGCCAAATATCGTCTATGATCGCTTACGATCGCCAACAACCCGAGAATCGTCGGTTTTAGATCTACGCATCAAAGGGTGGCCAAATGAGAGTGGTCTGTTATACTAAGCTGGATACCACACGGTGGGTCAATTCACCTTAGTCCTCATTTACGATATCTTGATAAGAAATGAGGGTGGTTAATTCTACTCAGCCGGATATTACATGTCGGGTCAACTTACCTTAGTCGCCTTTTACGACACCTCGGTAAGAAATGAGTGTGATCTATTCTACTCACCCGGCTACCTCACGGCGGTCTAGTAATCGTTAGTATAAAATATAAATAACAAAGAGAAACTAAAACATAAAAAGTACAAACAAAACCGCAAAATTCCCAGCCATCACGTCCGAGCGCTTCTGAAAAATATATTTTTAGCTTATTTTCATTTTAAGTTTGAACCAAGCAAATGGTGGCTGTCATACGCGGCACGAAAACTGGGTTATATTTTAAACGCAAAAGGCTTTTTGTATTCGTCCGAAGCCAAGTTACGTTAGGATGCTAGTTTGGGTACAAAAGACCCTTTTAAGATTTGGCACTTCTGTAACTGGTGGCTTTGTGTCAAGGGTAATAAAGTTTCATACTTTTTTTTGGGACAATTGAAATAAATGTAGGAAGACGCAAAAATAAATTAATCCAGTATACTGCCGATTTTTGGTTTCGTTTACAATTCGAATACAGAAAAACATCTGGATGGTGGTAGACTTGCTCGGTAATTAAAAAAAAAAGACTTAAAAAAAAGAAAAAAATAATAATTTAGTTGGGGAGCGATCCTAGGTATTTACATTTTTCGAGGCTGCCCGTTCCCCGAATAAGCTACGCTGGCTTGACAGTTAATAGCGAAAATTCAATTCAATATAAATGTTAGTGTTTTTTAATGCCCAAAAACAGGGATAAAACAATTTTTACATAAAACCTAGCTAGATCGATTTTTCTCCCCCAAAACCCCCTACATGCTGAATTTCAGGAAAATAGTTGGAGCCGTTTTCGAGATTTCAAAAATGTATATATATATACAAGATTAACTCATTTAAATATTAAAGATATATAAAATACCAGACTCTTGTGTTATTCGGATAAGTAGAATAGAACACCTTTTCTCATCGAGGTATCGTAAAAGGCGACTAAGGTAATTATTTAACCCGCCGTGTGATATCCGGCTGAGCAGAATAGACTACCCTCATTTGTTACCGAGGTGTCGATAAGGCGACTAAGGTAGCTTCACTTAGCGTGTCGTATCCGGCTGAGCAGAATAGACTACCCACATTTCTTACCGATGTATCGTAAAAGGCGACTAAGGCAAATTGACCCCCTATGTGGTATCCGGGTGAGTAGAATAGACCATCCTCATTTCTCACCAAGGCGTCGTAAAAGGCGATCAAAGTAAGTTGACCCGCCGTGTGGTATACGGCTGAGTAGAATAAGAATAGACTACCATCGTTTCTCACGGAGGTGTCGTAAAAGACGACTAAGGTAAGTTGACGTTAAAATACGTAGCCAAATCATGTTACATGCTTATAACATGTTGTGCTGATCCCACTAAAAGTGGGATAAAGACAAGAGATCGATGACAAGACGCGATTACGGTTTTTAAACGATGATGTTATGATGATGTAAAGCCGCGGATCATAAGAAAATTTCTCGAATTATCCAACAGTAAGGACATGAGACGAAAACTAAAGGGATATTAAAAAAAATCCACTTGCCCCCATTTCTCCTGCAACTTAGGTAACCTAATCATTAACCAATATTTTCCAAGAATCCCACACTATTATGAAGTCAATTGATGCATTTTAATGAAAATGTTAAGCGACTTTCACCTTATAATAGGATTTATCTCATTTCATTTTATATTTCCTTTGAGAAACTTATTAGATGTTAAAAGTGTTCTCTTTTTAAGTTGTAATTAAGGCCAGGTACTTCAAGATAAGAAAACGGGGGTAAGTAATTGTATTCTTTTGTTCGCAAGATTTTTTTTACTTATCGTTCTATATAAATACTTTTAACCTTATAATTTAAAATACGATATTGTATATAATCTTTCGTTAATTTTGAATACTTATAGTGATATAGTAAATAGTATTTAATTAAAGTTTAACAAAAGCATTGTCTATGGTTACAAAAATAACATTACTGTGAGAATTTTGTAATAAAAAGAATTAAAATTTTAATGTATATAAATGCAATAAATGCCAAAAAATGCTTTTCATTTCGTGTTTATAAACATACTATTTAGAGAATACTGTTAAAATTCATAATTAATTTATTAATGTAAAATACCAAAGCTAACAACTTTCTGGACTAAACGAAATTATTTATTAAAGATATTATACATCTTTAATATTTAAATGAGTTAATCTTATGTGTATTTAACCACACACGCACACACACACACATATATATGTATATATATATATATATATATATATATATATATATATATATATATATATATATATATAGAAAGGAGAAAAATCGATCTAAGTAGGTTTTATTTCAAAGAAATACTAAAATTTACATTGAATATATAAAACACTATTTTTGCCCCGTGAATTGTCAAGAAAGGTTGGTCTCGAAATGAAAATACCTAGGATCGAGTCCCACCTACCCAATTATTTTTTATATCTTTTCACCCAGCTAACCCAGGTACTGTACTATTAACTAAAACTTTCCGGAAGAAATCCATCTTTTAGTAAAACATCACTACAATATCACATATAGACAGGTAGCTTTTGAAGACTATTTTATAATAGTTTAATAAACCAAATGCGTACCGCTACGCGATCTGAGCCAAAATTATAACAATCCGTTTAACCCCTCACTAAATGTCAGCGGCGACAAATCTAAAGCGCTATTTACGTCTATTAATTCAAAGATCACAGGGCTCAGCCATAAGTGGCTCACAATAGCAGCAAATGGTCTTTGAACTTTAGATTTAGACTAAATTAGGGAATTATTTTCAATCTGCTCTCATAGCGGAACTAAGGAAGTGTTGCCGCTGTGTAAACTTTTTTTGGATCGCGTTTGATCTCATCTTGTGATGATATGGAGATCTGTCATCAAAAAGTGCATTATCTATTCTATTTATGTACTTCACTAGCTGTGCCAGCAGCTTCGCCCGCATGGAAATCAGTGTGTCACAAATTTCCCGAATTGAGATTAAGAACATATAAATAGTTAACGTGAGTTAATTATAAAAATGACTGGCCTGTTGGAGCAGTGGTCAGTGACGCTGCCTTCAGCTCCACGGGTCGCGGGTTCGATTCCCGCCGAGGGCCAACATTTTCTAAAAATGAATTTGTTGGTCTTCGAGCCTGGGTGTATATTTGTATTTAAGTATGTATTTAAAAAATATATATGTATATATTCACCAGTTGTCTGTCTACCATAACACAAGTATTAAATTACTTACTTTGGGGACGGACGAACGTGTTTGTAAGTGTCCCATATATTTATTATTTATTATTTATTATTATTTTAAAGATTTTTGAATAACTTTCACCTTTTACTTAGCGCATACAAGGAAAGCCTTAAATTTTGTCGGTTTTCGTAATTTATTTTATTGCTCTTTCTATTCATTTTAGCGTGATGTTTTATATAATATCTGGGTGATCGAGCGTTGCTCGGTAATTTAAAAAAAAAAACTTAAAAAAAAAAGTAATTAGGTATTTAGTTTTTTTTTTTTTTTTTTAATCTATTTTTTTTTTTTTAAAGGGCTTGTTCATAGGTATTTAGTTGGGATCGACCCTAGGTATTAACATGTCTCGAGATCGCCTGTTCTCCGAATAAGCTACGCTGAACTGACAATTTACAGCAAAAATAGTGTTTTGTATTGAATATAAATTTTAGTATTTTTAATGCCCAAAAACAGGGATATAACGAATTTTTTTTTACATAAAACCTAGTTAAAACCCTCTACATGCTGAATTTCAGGAAAATCGTTAGAGCCGTTTCCGAGATTCCGAAAATATATAGATATACTATATACAAGATTAACTCATTTAAATATTAAAGAATACATGGCACATTTTAGTCTGGCTTTTCTACTCTAGTATATTATAACTCTATGGCCGCGATCGAGATTAAAGAAAGCCCCTTTTTAATTTAGAATCCAATTTATTAGATATCAAATTTACTGGATTAAAAGCGGAACTTTCTGAGATACTTATTAACTAATCATCGTTATTGTCAGCCTATTTTATTGGATGCTGGATAAAAACTCCTCTAACGAGCTAAGCTCGTTATTCGATATTTTAGATATTACGGTACTGAAGCGACTTTGTACTAGTAAAATATTAATAAATATATTCCAAAGTCATTATTCTTCTGCCTTTATCCCACTCTAAGTGGGTTCAGTACAACATGTTATAAACATATTGTCCCATAAATCGGCTAGGTATTTTAGTAAGGTAAGTTGACGTCTTCCTGACGTCAACTTACCTTAGGTAGTCTCCTTTTGCGAAATCTCGGTAAGAAAGAGGGTGGCCTATTCTACTAAGCCGGATAACTACATGGCGGGTCAACTGACCTTAATCACCATTCAAGACACTTCGGTAAGAAATGAGGGTGGTCTATTCTACTCAGCCGAATACCACCCAGCGAGTCAAGTTACCTTAATCGCCTTTTACGACACCGCGATAAGAAAGAGGGTGGTCTATTCTACTCAGCCAGATACCACACGGTTTGTCGACTTAACTTAGTCGCCTTTTACGATACCTCGGTGCGAAATGAGGGTGGTCTATTCTATTAAGCCGGATACCACACAGGAAAATGTTTATTTATGTAATATTGATATCCTCATTATATCGCTCATAAGCTCTCGCAACTCAAAATATCATGTTTTAAGATAAACGGGCTTAAGTTTTTAATTAATAGGGAAAATGTTGAAAAAATGCTCCAGTGTGCTTAAAACGAACGGTTATTAATTAACTATTATATTGAATTATGAGTTCTTCTGGTATTACTGCTGAAAACAATGTTTATTTTAACATTTACTTTTTCTAGTTCAAAACTAGTGCGTGTTTTGAATAACATAAGCCTGGTCAAGCCTAATACTAAGTATTTCATTTTAATTCAGTGAATAGATAATAAGTAAGTAACGGCCTGTTACTATCCCACTTGCTGGGCATAGGCCTCCTCTCTCCATTTTTGGAGAGAAGGGTTGCAGCTAAGACCTACCACGCTGCTCCAATGCGGATTGGTAGGTTACACATATCCCTACAATTTTCTAAAGATATGCAGGTTTCCTCACGATGTTTTCCTTCACCGAAAAGCGTGTGATAAATTGCAATTATCAATTAGACACATAAGTTTTAATAGAAAAACTCATTGGTGTCTGCCCGGGTTTGAACCCATGATCGTCTCTAGAGATTCACACGGTCGCACCGCTGGGCCATCACAGCTTTTAAGCCTAATACTATGTATTTAATTTTAATTCAGTAAATAGATAATACTAGCTTGTAATTAGTGAGAAATGTCGTGCAATGTGCAAAATTCCGCGTTTTATTACAAGTAAACTCCTATTTTACGTCTGAAGCTAATTTGTAAGCTACAAATTAGCTTTACTGAAACTATGAAATAAGAAAACCTAGTAAAAGCTACTTTGTGTTGTATATTTATCATGTTATCTGTACTGTCACATTTGAATTTTTAATGTTTCTCATTACCAAAGCGAGAACAATTTAGATAAGAATTGAAAGAAATAACGGTTACTATTTTAATATTTTTTAATTAAAATTCTAGTAGAGAATAAATTACTTATCAGTGTTTTCTTTGTACTTATTATTGTTTTCATTTTTCATATTTCTGTCTTGATACACTGTCCGTAGCTACCTTTCTTATGGGACTTTAGAAACTAT
This sequence comes from Morpho helenor, assembly GCA_029227775.1. Lineage (NCBI taxonomy): Eukaryota > Metazoa > Arthropoda > Insecta > Lepidoptera > Nymphalidae > Morpho > Morpho helenor. The sequence continues at coordinate 15,508,727 of JARGCU010000020.1, read as the reverse complement.
ACACGTACGGGCGCTTGTGACAGCAGTCTTCACCATCATCTTCCTGCCCTTATCCCACTCTAAGTGGGGTCGGCATAATATGTTATAAACATGTTGTAACATGATTTGGCTGCCCTTTTACGACCGGCCGCCTGCCTGACGTCAATTTACCTTAGTCGTATTTTACGACACCTCGGTAAGAAGGAGGGTGGTCTATTCTACTAAACCATATAGCACAGGGTGGATTAACTTACCGTAGTCGCCTTTTACGACACCTTGATAAGAAATGAGGGTAGTCTATTCTACTCAGCTGGATACAACACGGCTAGACTAGCTTTTAAGGTTAACTCACTTTAACCATTTTTATGGTTATCAAAAGACTATAATATTCTAAAATTTTAATCATTCCACGCGGGTGGAGCCGATTGCTAGTAAAATATATATTCCAAAAATGACTTTGTCATTCGGAATGGAAAATGGCATATAACAAGAACTGAGAATACATCATCCAAATCCGGTAAGCGCAGAAGCTATTCATTGCGCGACAGGCAACAAATGTGATGTGCGAAAGTTTTGCTTGGCACATGCTGCTAGAGCTGTCACAGAACTTTGGGGTAGAAATGAAAAACTTGAGCAAAGTTACACATATGAAATTTTAGATAAAGTATGAGCGTCAGGCAGTTATTTATTAGTAGTTATTAATAGCAGTAGATCTTTTACATGATGTACATTGATAATCCTTGTAGTATACATTACTGTACGTCAAAATTTAAACTAAAAAATATAGCCTAAAATTTAGACAAGCAAGATGAGGTAAGACCTTGATAACTCAGTATTCAAAATTATATTTGTTCAATAATGATTTTTATATTTTAATAACTTCGCAAAACGATTCTAGATGGCACTATTCTAGAAGATAAGAATGTGTGGATATAGCTCGCTTAGACTCTGTACAAGACAGTAATGACTAAATGTAACTATTCATAAGAATTATATTTTTAAAAGAGCAACTGCCGAGTTTTCTTGCTGGCTCTTTCTCAGTAGGAACAGCTTTCCGAACCAGCAGTAGACTTGACGATTCAAAAGCACTTGTTTACAAGTTTATTTGAATACAGAATATTTTGATTTTGAATTTGAATTTGAATTTGATCAGGGCTTTTACAGAAGAACCAGTTTATTTCATAGTTTTTCTTCTGCTTCAGATGCAGCCTCGAAAAGAAGAGATTTGCGGTGAGTTGCTTATACTTTTTCTTAGTCTTTCGCTAATTTAAACATTTGTTCAGCAAATCTTGTTGACTCCCTTGTTGTTTGTATAAGGTTAAGGGATACTCCATTCTGTTAACGCACACTAAATACAATAACACGATATAATAGGAATACCACAATTCCCGTTCCGAGATGCACTTCTCTTGAATGACGAACAAAGACTGACTGTAACTGAAATGTTTTATCAATAGGAAGACTCTACCGGAAACAACAACGGCACAGTGTTGCCACCATTTTAATTAAAAGGGCGCGATACTCTTGTTTCATGACTGTGTTGCTATAAAATACAAAGCGGAAGTCATTGCCGACAACAATTCAACTTATTAAACAGACTTTTGATTGGCGGATTACAGTAAATAATATTATCATAATTTTCCATTATCATAATCCGTTACAGATTTCAGAAATCTGTACATTAGAACTATTAACTTTAGAAAGAGAATATATTTACTTGTTCTATAACCAAACGGATCATTTAATTAGGTTGAGTGCCAATACACGAACTATCAATCAATTACCTCTTACGTCATTCGTATCTCATCGTGGCACTTATCCACTGCTATTTACGTGCTATTTTATGCCATTTTAACTGATTGCGGCGACCAGAGAAGTAATTCAATCAATTTAGAGTAAACAAAATGTTGACCAAATTATACTTGAATGGTAACAAATTTCATGCCATAAACCGGTTATCCTTAAAATGTAGATATACTAGTTATACTTGCGGCATTGCTCGCGTGCAAATCATTGTATTTAGCTGAACATAAAGGTAGTTATTGTGAGTTATGATAAGAGATAGGATTTTTTTGTAGTATTTGTTTGTAGTTTTAGCTACGAGACCTCTCAAACGCTACGCTAGCCTACACGCTGAATTTCATGAAAATCGTTAGAGCCGTTTCCGAGATTGGGAAAATATAAATATACAAAATATCTATCTTTAATATCTAAATCATATTAAATATCATAAAGTCAAACATATTATATATATAGATGCTACAAACTTTATTGCAGATGTATAAAATAGAAATATCATCACAATACATTGATTGAAATAAATAAATAAATATAAATATATGGGACACTAACACACACGGTCGTCCGTCCCCAAAGTAAGTAACTTAATACTTGTGTTATGGGTGACAGACAACTGGTAAATATATACTTATATATTTTTTAAATACATACTTAAATACAAATATACACCCAGGCTCAAAGACCAACAAATTCATTTATAGAAAATGTTGGCCCTCGGCGGGAATCGAACCCGCGACCTGCGGAACTGAAGGCAGGGTCACTACCCACTGCTCCAACGGGCCATAAAATAAATCAACCAAAAAAAATTATACAAAAACATGGCTCATAAATTCTTCTATTACTTGGTAAAAACTGTATGAAAATCCGTCAAGTGGTTTTTGAGTTTATCGCGTACAAACAGACAGACGGCGACAGACGACGATGGCGCTGGATTTTGTCTCATGTCAGGATAACTCTCAAGTTAATCTGAGATAAACGATTATTCCGGCCATATTGTAGCGTTTATGTCTCAAGCACCGCTCGCTGTTCGTCATTAGAGTGACATAAATACTGCTCCTTATTAAGAGGATACGATGATGTAAGAGATAATGGATTAATACATTATCGTTCTGTAGATCTTATTGATGTATACATTGTTTTTGCATTAAAACGCCATCAAAGGTTGTCTGGTAGAGATTGCTTTTAGCAATAAGACCGCCTTTGCACGCCTTTTTGCTTCTTTAGTTAAGTTTCTTTCTTTTTGTACCTTGTGGTATGTAATGTGTGTGCAATAAAGAATTTCTATCTATCTATCTATAAAACGCCGTGTGGTATCCGGCTGAATGAAATAGTACCATCCTCATTTCTTACCGAGGTGTCGTAAAAGACGACTAAGGTAAGTTGACCCGCCGTGTGGTATCCGGCTGAGTAGAATAGACCACCCTCATTTCTTACCGAGGTGTCAATACGGTGGGTCGACTTTAATTGCCTTTTATGATACCTCGGTAAGAAATGAGGTTAGTCTATTCAATTCAGCGTGATACCACACAGCGGGTCGACTTACCTTAGTCGCCCTTTACGAAACCTCTGTAAGAAATAAGGGTGGTCTGTGCTACTCAGCCATATACCAGACGGCAGGTTGACTTACCTTAGTCGCCTTTTACGACACCTCGGTAACAAATGAGGGTGGTCTATTCTACTCAGCCGGATACCAGACGGCGGGTCGACTAACCTTAGTCGCCTTTTACGACACCTCGGTAAGAAATAAGGCTGGTCTATTACATTATACTTAACCGGATACCACACGGCATACAGTTATAACATTGGTAAAAACAAATAAGCCGCTGTAAAGCGAAAGTGTTTCTGTATATTAGTACAGTGTATAGGTATATATGTAAAAACCGAATAGGAAGAAACCAGTAATTTCTCATGTTTACAATTTCGAGCACGAGAAACCGTGTCGAATTAAACTAAAAACATTCCACCATATTTCCTAAATTTGTACCCATTTCAACTTTCATATAATTCTAAAAATGTCCAATTCCATTAAAAACTTCGTAATTGGCAGTGGGGAAACAAAATGATACTTGGAAGCCGCTAAAATGGAACGAAATTTGAGAATGACGGTTAAGATAATGGCCCGGTACGGAAACAAACCGTGTAACTGCAGTTGTTTCACTTTTACTTGGCCTATTTAGTGCGAGTGAAATTTTATCTAGTAAGTTCTGTGAAAGTTTCACGTTTGAAATCAATCAAGCGTCCTTTTTGATCGATGGAACCTTTTTAGCAACTTGATTGTTTTAGGGCTACTCACGATATAATACAGTCTTATGTCGTTTGAATTCAGTAAAGCATTTGACACGTATACGACCTTTGGACTGCTTTGTGAAGAGTGCTAACACTGGTACAACCATTCCAAAATTTTAGGAGTCCAGTATCTACAAAAACAAAAGTTATAATAAAATTATTTTGCTTTAATCCGCGATGAAGTAAAATAGAAAATATATATAATGCTAAATGTAGAGTGGACAATCGACCAAAATCGCCTTTGCGATGTTGGTCGTGGAGTCTATCTCCTGATGATGCTTCGGTTGCGGGGCGAAACGATTGTTGAGTTTGTGATAGTGAACGTATATAGTGCTTGTGTATCGTGGTGGCGGTGGTGGAGGTTTGTGCATGTGTTTTTTACGACTCCTGCATGTATCAGGTATGATAACCGATTGTCCACTCTACATTTAGCATTATATATATTTTCTATTTTACTTCATCGCGGATTATAGCAAAATAATTTTACTATTACTTTTGTATTATGGATCTCCGCAAAGTAACGCCTAATTCTATAAATTAGTCCAGTATCTCTCAATTCTTTGAGATACGTCGCACTATCAAAATTTTTGGACTCCAATATCTATGAATACTTCGAGAAATGTTGCCCTATCAAAATTTTTGGACTCCAATATCTCTCAGCTCTTCGAGATATGTTGCCTTATCAAAATTTTGTTGAACTCCAATATCTCTCAGCTCTTCGAGATATGTTGCCTTATCAAAATTTTGTTGAACTCCAATATCTCTCAGTTCATCGAGATATGTCGCCCGCCTCTAGAAACAATATTAGTTAATCTATTCTTAGATACAATCGTAGTTTTTTCATTCTCATTTGAGTTCATCTAGTGGATCATCTACTATCACTACAGCTTCTGACCCATGATCGGTACTCAATATTTTGTGATCTTAATGCGCGTTAGCTCTTATAGTTATTTTATTGGTCAATAATAGTGAATCTATATTTTCAATTTAATTGTAGTTGTTTTATTGTTACTTGCCCTATTTAATGCACTCAATGAGTTTTTTGTTTGAGTAAAATAACGTTCTCTATTCAAGATATCAACATCAGATACTAAATATGAGTGCGTTTTGGTTCATATTTTGAATTCATCTCGCAAAGGAATTGTTATAATTGTTTTTTTTATTCAGGGTTGTATTACTCATTTTGTGATCTTAACGCCCATCAGCACAATTTATTTAACATCAATTCTTTTACAGATTTAATTCAATTATATAAAGCTCCTTTTACATATTCAGTTGTTTGTCATTCTAATGGAAATAATCATAACGTTTATTTCAAAGCCTCCCCAGTTTGTTGTCCCACCCTTAATTCTATTTAAAGCAATATGATTATATACTCAATTCATAACGACAACAAATATGTTTCTGTTAATAAAAATACGTCATTTATTCTTTAATAAAAATTCAAGCAATAATAAAACACGTGTTTCTTGTTTGCGCTCGCCGAGCAATTTACCTCTCGGAAAGTTTTAATTCGGAACACAGTTCTAGGCAACTGCTTTTAATACAAACGTATTTCAATCATACTCTTGGCGATAAAGCCATAATACAAACCGTTTTGAAGATTGTGTTTGCGAAATGGAAAACTTAATTTACTATTGTGAAGGTAACGTTGAAATTTCTGAAGTTGACAATATTGCGATTACTGTGAAAGTTCAATGAAATTTCTTTATTGTACATACTAATTGTTAGAAAATAAAGAAAAAATAGCATACGTAAGTCATATGACAACATGATCATAACATGTTGTCGTAGGGTTTGGCTTCTTATTTTAAGACCCGCCGCCTGCCTTGTGTTGTGAACTGTTTTGTGTGTCTAATAAAATAAAATAAACTTACCCTAGTCGTGTTCTATTTTTATTTAATAAAGCTGCAACTGGTTCGGACTGTTGCTCTTACCGAGAACAACCAGCAAGAAACGCGGCGGTCAATCTTTGAAAACATTTTCAATTTTACATTATCAAACCGCAGTCTTGTATGAAGCTGAAAGGATTTTCAAATCCAGGAATTTTCATCATTCAAATAATCTTCAATTTTGTAATACTCGCATGCTTTACGTAAAAGCATTAGCCGTGTGGTATCCGACTGAGTAGAATAAACCCCCCTTATTTCTTACCGAGTTGTCGTAAGAGGCGACTAAGGTAGGTTGAACCGCAGTGTGGGGTCCGGCGGAGTAAAATAGACCACTCTCAGTTATTACCGAACTGTCCTAAAAGGTGACTACGTTAAGTGCCGTGTAGTATCCGGCTGAGTACAAGAGACCGCCCTCATTCCTTACCAAGCTGTCATAAGGCGACTAAGGTAAGTTGACGTCAGGCACACAGCCCGTCAGGATATACTTAGCCAAATCACATCACAACGTGGTTAAAACAAGTTAGTGCCGACCCCACTTAAAGTGGGATAAGGGTAGGAAAATGATGAATGATCTTTAACTAGGTTAGCATGCAAGGAGGTTTTTAATATTTATTTTGCAAGCTATATGAATGCGGTGCTCTTTATTCGCTAAATTCTAAAATGTACACCAAAATGCTTATATTCACTTTTGAATAAGAAGAACAATGCGGTAAGTTTCCCGTGAAAACTGAAAACACGCTTGCGTTTGTGCTTTAATAAAAATCCAGTCTGGAATAAAACACGTGTTTCTTTAACGCGTTCGCTGTGCAAATTTTTTCTCGGAAACATTTAATTTGAAAGTCAAGGCGTATTTGTTGAAATTTTATTAACTTTTTTTTTGGATTTTACTTGCAACGTTGATCCGAAGAAAACCCCGCCGTGTGGTATCCGGTTGAGTAGAATAAACCACCCTTTTTCTTACCGAGGTGTCGTAAAAGGCGAGTAAGGTAAGTCGACCCGCCTTGTGGTATCCGGTTGAGTACAATATACCACCCTCTTCCTTGCCGAGGTGTCGTTAAAGGCGACTAAGGTAAGTTGACCCGCCGTGTGATGTTCGGTTGAGTAGAATTGACCACCCTCTTTCTTACCGAGGTGTCGTAAAAGGCGACTAAGGTAAGTTGACTACGCCGTGTGATGTTCGGTTGAGTAGAATTGACCACCCTCTTTCTTACCGAGGTGTCATAAAAGGCGACTAAGGTAAGTTAACCCGCCGTGTGATGTTCGGTTGAGTAGAATATACCACCCTCTTTCTTACCGAGGTGCCGTAAAAGGCGACTAAGGTAAGTGGACCCGCCATGTGGTGTCCGGTTGAGTAGAATATACCACCCTCTTTCTTACCGAGGTGTTGTAAAATAAGACTAAGGTAAGTTAACATCAGGCAGTTTTTCTATTAAAACTTATGTGTCTAATTGATAATTGCAAATTATCACACACTGCTCGGTGAAGAAAAATATCGTGAGGTAACCTATATACAGGTTACCTCACGATATTTTTACGATACGATTTTTCACGATACGATACTATAGAATTCAAGGATTATTTGTAACCGAGACGTCGTAAAAGGCGACAAAGGTAAGTTGACGCCAGGCAGATGGCCAGCCATAAAATAACTAGCTAAAATATGATTTAAACATGTAAATAAAAACAGACTAGAGGAACAACATATTTGAATAGGTACGATCTTCCTTAGTTAATGTATAGAACCGGCTATACTCACGTCTTATTCTATTGGGTTAGCCCGGCTAGTATCGAACCCATCCGGGGCTCTTATTCATGAGCTCTTTACACGACGTTATCGCGGCGGGAACTGAATAAGAGCTCATGAATAAGAGCACCGGATGGGTTCGAAACTAGTCGGGCTAACCCGATAGAATAAGACGTGAGTATAGCAGCAGGTTCTATACATTAACTATGAATACTACTCACGATATTTTAAATTCAAAAAATGATCTTCCTTTTTTGGATCTGTGTTGCGGAACTCATAAAAATATTATTTCAATACAACATTTCTCGTATATAAATAATATGACAGCGTATTCATCGTTCTAGGGAGAATTCCCTAATGAGAAAGTGTGGTTTACTGAATACGTGACACAGAATTTCTTAGGTTTCGTCACAATGTTTTTTTCTCTTTCCGTCATGATAAATTTTAATTAGATACTTGATTCTGCGCTTCACACTGTTTGCATAAGGCTAAGATTGTGACCCATTTATTATTATTATTATTATAGACAAAGTAGGAACCGACATAAGCTTGCGGCCCCTGCTTTGCGCCTTGAAAAAGTACGTATGTCGTTTGTGGGTTTGGGTATAAGATTCTATAATAAAATTCCACAATCCATTTTAACTTTGCCATTACAGCAGTTTAAAAACACTATTAAGGAGAGGCTGATACAGAAAGTCTACTATACTGTTGAGGATTATTTAGACGATAAAAATGTGTGGATATAGATATTGTTCGACCCTGTACAAGATAGAAATGATTAAATGTAACTAGCATTAAGAATTGTATTTTTTTAAAAAGAGCAACCGCCGAGTTTCTTGCTGGCTCTTCTCGGTAGGAACAGCTTTCCGAACCAGCAGTAGAGTTGACGATTCAAAAGCACTTGTTTACAAGTTTATTTGAATAAAGAATATTTTGAATTTGAATTAAATAAATAAATATATGGGACACTTACACACGGTCACCCGTTCCTAAAGTAAGTAATTTTAATACTTGTGTTATGGTAGACAGACAACTGGTGAATATCATCATATTCCTGCCCTTATCCCACTCTAAGTGGGTTCGGCACAATATGTTATAAACATGTTGTCACATGATTTGGCTAAGTATTTTACGACCGGCCGCCTGCGTGACATCAACTTACTATAGTCGTATCTTACGACACCTCTGTGATAAAGAGGATGATCTATTCTACTTAACCGGATACCACACGGTGGGTCAACTTAACTTAGTCTCTTTTTACGAATGTAAAAGGTGACTAAGTTAAGTTAATTATCACCTTTTACGTAAGTTGACCCCAGGCAGGCGCCTTTTCGTATAATACAAAATCATGTGACAACATGTTTATAACATATTGTGCTGACCACACTTTGAGTGGGATAAGGGCAGGAGAATGATGACTTAAACCATTAAAAAAATATGACACAATTTTGTTAGAACAATTTTCAAAATTCAAAACATAATAAAAAAATATGAAATGATTTACTACGCTGTTTTATACGTAAATATGATATATCCCGATGCATATCTGCCCATGGCGTATTTACCCCATACCATAGACGAGTCAAATATTAACCTCACCTTGTAAACAGATTACGTAAACCTACCCCCTTTTAACCTTTCAAAGTTTAAATAAATCTACATCGTTAGTTAAGTTAGGCCTTTTGAACTTTCTACAATTAATTCACCTTACAATAAACTTTGATCTTAAATAAATTTTGGCTATTCATTGTATTACTTTACTTTATATTTCTTTTTAGTCTATTGTTAATATAACGGGTCTACATTAATTGAAGTTTATAATATTATTCATAACTAGTAATATCCCCGCCGTGTGGTATCCGGCTGAGTTGAATAGACCAATTTCATTTCTTACCGAGGTGTTGTAAAAGGCGACTAAGGTAAGTTAGACCCACCGTGTGTTATCCGTTTAAGTAGAATAGACCACCCTCTTTCTTACTAAGGTGTCTTGTAATATGATTAAGATAAGTTGGTGTCAGGCAGTTCGTAAAATACGTAGCCAAATCATGTGACAACATGTTTATAACATGTTGTGCCGACCCCACTTAGAGTGGGATAAGGGCAGGAAGATGATGATGATGAACTAGTAATATCCCGCGGTTTCACCCGCGTACATACCGATCTCATGGCAGTGGAAAGTCTACTCAGTCGGACTATAGATTTGTTTTTGTTATATCATCAATAGTTTCCGCAGCGCATGCGATGACAGATTTTTATTACTAATATTATATACATAATTTATAGAATTAGGCGTTACTTTGCGGAGATCCATAATACATTTTGCGATTTTGGTCGTGGAGTCTATCTCCTGATGATGCTTCGGTTGCGGGGCGAAACGATTGTTGAGTTTGTGATAGTGAACGTATATAGTGCTTGTGTATCGTGGTGGCGGTGGTGGAGGTTTGTGCATGTGTTTTTTACGAATCCTGCGTGTATCAGGTATGATAACCGATTGTCCGCTCTACATTTAGCATTATATATATTTTCTATTTTATTTCATCGCGGATTATAGCAAAATAATTTTATTATTACTTTTGTTTTTTTAATATTAATACCTTATTATATTTTTATTACGGATCGTAACGATACGTTTTATAATAAGTATAAAACAAAGTATAACTTAAACTTTAAGTGAAGTAAAGTAAATACATAAACTGTGATCTAAAAAGGTCGATTCTTTCAATACGTTCCTTTAATATTTTGCCAATTCAATGAGTCTTTAACATTTGATTACACCAAAAGACTAATTAAATTCCTTGCAAATAATTTATAGAAGCAGGCGTTACTTTGCGGAATTCCACATTTCATTCCATATTAAAAAGAAAGCCGAGTGGTATCCGACTGAGTAGACTAGTACCACCCTCATTTCTTACCGAGGTGTCGTAAAAGACGACTAAGGTAAGTCGACCCGCCGTGTGGTGTCCAGCTGTGTAGAATAGACCAACCTCATTTCTTACCGAGGTGTCGTAAAAGGCGACTAAGGTAAGTCGACCCGCCGTGTGGTGTCCGGCTATGTAGAATAGACCAACCTCATTTCTTACCGAGGTCTCGTAAAAGGCGACTACGGTAAGTCGACCCGCCGTGTGGTGTCCGGCTGTGTAGAATAGACCAACCTCATTTCTGACCGAGGTGTCGTAAAAGGCGACTACGGTAAGTTGACCCACCGTGTGGTATCCGGTTTAGTAGAATAGACCACTCTCTTCCTTACCGAGGTGTCGTAAAATACGCCTGAGGTAAGTTGAAGTCAGGTCGGTCGTAAAAACGCAGCCAAATCATGTGACAGCATGTTTATAACATGTTCTGCCGACCCTTTAGAGTGGGATAAGGGCAATAAGTTATTATATTTCATATTTAAAATAATCTATTTATTTGCGTGTTATACCTTTGAATAGCAAATTTTAATACATTTTTATTAATACAAATTTCAAATATTATGCAGAAAAAAAATTGCTTATAGTTATCCATTTACTTAATGACAAAACTCAGACATTTTTACTTCCTCAAAAAGTTATCAACAAAACAAAAACATATGTCAAAATAAAAAATAATAATAATTCAATAAAGAAACGTCCTTTCGTTGCCCACGGCAGCTCACGGCTGGGCATAGGCTTCCTATCTTCGTTTTTGGATAGAAGCCTTCATCATCCTCCTGCCCTTATCCCACTCTAAGTGGGGTCGGCACAACATGTTACGACCATGTTGTCATATGATTTGGCTACGTATTTTACGGCCGGCCGCCTGCCTGACGTCAACTTAACTTAATCGTATTTTACGACTCCTCGGCAAGAAAGAGGTTGATCTATTTACTCAACCGGATACCACACGGTGGGTCAACTTACCTTAGTCATTTTTTACGACACCTCGGTAAGAAATGAGATTGGTCTATTCTACACAGCCGGATACCACACGGCGGGTCGACTTATCGTAGTTGCCTTTTACGACACCTCGGTAAGAAATGAGGGTGGTACTATTCTATTCAACCGGATACCACACGGCGTTTTTGGATAGAAGCCTTATCATCTAAATTCTAAATAATTCTCAACATGATAGTATACTTTTTGTATCAGTCTACCTTTTATTAACCAGTTTTATTAAACCGTTGTAACGGCAAAGCTATAATTAATTGCGGTATAGAATTCAATCACTTAATAACTAGTAAGTATAGTGACTCACCATAAATCATCGAGACGAATAGCAGAATAGCATTCAGGAGATATGAATGCCACTTTATCCTTTTCATATCAGCCATCTTCTATATCTTAATTATAATTCACAGTAACATAAATATTTATTCACACTTCTTTTCATCACTATTAATATGTACTAATTGATTTATTAAGTTCTAATTAGTGAACATAAATACACGCATGAATTATGAACCTTCAACACTACCCGATACCTTGTCACAACTCCGTTTTAATAACCCTACCTGTTACCACTAAAGCTGTCAACATTCATTTAACTTCCTAATCAAGTCGTTGACAAATAACTAAGTGACACTTTTCCCTGTTAAAATTAATGTCGGACCATATATTATAAGCTCTTGCTGGTTGTCGTTTAGCTATTTTTATTTTCTCAGACATCCATTGCGTATAAATCGTTTTGGGAATTTAGGGGGAGCGCGTGCAAGGATTACACTAGACATAATGCACTCGTCTAAAATTAAACTAAAAAAAATTATAGTCTTAAATAAAATATTTTGATTAGTAATTTTAAAGCACCATCACATAGCACAATTCACTAAACCATAGCTAAATTTGAGTTTGCAGAATTAACGCTAAATGTAAGATGTATCGAGTCAGTATATTTCGGCATTTTACGGAGCGAATTTTCCTCACGCGCCGCACGTGCGTACAGCACGACTGCTCGGCAAGAACTGACTTACATAAGGGAGCTATCCTATGCCAGTATCTATGAGACAGAGAGGGAAGCTCGTTCGGCGGGGTTGTTTGTACCTTCGAGAGGGATGGAAGGTATTTTCCCGAGCATTGAAAATCCACTGGAAATCTTGTACGGGGAACAATTAAAATGTACATAAATCTGAATTAGTTTTCCTATTTATATTTGGATTAAATGTTTATCCCGCAAATGAAGCTCGACTATTTGTAATAACTGAACGTTAAATCCTTTATAATTAGTATATTAAAAATTCATGAATTTTTGATTGATGAATAACATAACGATCTAATTCTCGTGGCATCTGTATAATGAAGTAAACATTTATATAAAATATATATGTAGTTTATTTTATATGCCCTATATAATAAAAGTTATTGCCGCGTTATATACTATTAAATACACAAAACTAAAGTTATTGCCGTTGGAAAAATGGGCTTTTATGCTTTATATATTAATAAATAAATTTAAAATATCATTCTCCTGCCCTTATCCCACTCTAGTGAGGACGGCACAACACATTTTAAACATGTTGTTAAAAGATTTAGCGAGCTATTTCACGAACGGCCGCCTGTCGTACACTTACCTCAATCGCCTCATACACCTTGTTAAGAAATGAGGGTTCCCTCATTTCTCGGCTGAGTACAGCCAGATCAACCGGATGAGTAGAATAGACCACCGTCATCTCTTACCAAGGTTACGTAAAAGGCAACTAAAGTAAGGCGACCCGTGGTATCCGGCTGAGTAGAATAATCACCCTCATTTTTTAACGATGAGTCGTAAGAGGCGACTAAGGTAAGTTGACCCATCGTCTGGTACCTATCCGGCTGTACAAATATACACCCAGGCTCGAAGAGCCAACAAATTCTTTTTTTATAGAAGATGTTGGCCCTCGGCGGGAATCGAACCCGCGACCCGCGGCGCTGCAGGCAGGATCACTACCCACTGCGCCAACGGGCCAGTCCAAATTATATCACAACTTTTGTTGAGTTTTTTATTTATCTACACATTATAGTCTCAGTTATGTTATATTAGCGTGTCTTAAAATAAAATGATGAATAGCAAAAATTAGGGGTAATTTTATCGAAGGTCATAAACCTTTTTAGATTAGTGATACATGCGGATAATAAAATATATTCATTGATACAGAAAAACCAGATTGTTACGACCCTAATGAGATCCAATATCTTTGTTCCGCCCCCCTCTTTGTTAGGGGGAATCAGTCAACCTTATCTCTATTGAAATTATTTCCCCTCATATCTTTTCAAAGGACAAAGCATCGATCTGTAATGGAGTTTGTATTCTCTTTAGCTTCTCGATGGTTCGGATCGAGATAATGATAAGAAACGATCTTTCTTGGGACCCTTGGAGTTAACCCTAGATCGTTTAGAAACTGTTTAACCGGAATATAAAGAGTACCTGGATAACCGGTATTTTTTTTTAAAATAAGTAGTAAGTAACGGCCTGTTACTATCCCACTGCTGGGCATAGGCCTCTTCTCTCCGTTTTTGGAGAGAAGGATTGGAGCTGAGACCTACCACGCTGCTCCAATGCGGATTGGTAGGTTACACATATCACCAGAATTCTCTAGAGATATGCAGGTTTCCTCACGATGTTTTCCTTCACCGAAAAGCGTGTGATAAATTGCAATTATCAATTAGACACATAAGTTTTACTAGAAAACTCATTGGTGCCTGCCCCGGATTTGAACCCTAAACCTCCTCGAAAGAGGCGCACGGTGTTACCGCTGGGCTACCACAGCTTTTTATTTTTTTTAAATATGTAAAAAAAATGAAAAATTCGTTGGGCAGGTGGGGCTCGAACCTAGGTAGGTATTTTCACCTCTCTAGACCGCCAGTTCCCCAAATGAGCTACCATGACTTTACGTTTGACAGTAAAAATTGTCTTTTGAATTCAGCGTAAATTTTAGCATTTTCCCGAAATCAGGGATAAAATATTTTTTTTAAATATAACCTAGCTAGATCGATTTTTCTCCACCAAAACCTGCATGCTGAGTTTCAGGAAAATCGTTGGAGCCGTTACCGAGATTGCGAAAATATATATACATATATATATACACACAAGATTAACTCATTTAAATATAAATATAGGATGCTCCAGTGCTTCTGAATATCTCCTAGATACTTAAGAGGTTCATCGGTTCAAATGAACTACTATAAATAGTTATTGAAAGATTTCACGCATTTAATTCAACTCTGATATAGCTTGAGAATTTGGCTGAAGTAAACAACTTTAGTGCTTTCCTCAAAGCGTATTTGGATCTTACTAACCCTTTCAGGAATGAATTTTTGTTTTTCGCTTTATTAAGCGCTGATTTTTATGGATTAAGGCTAATTGGAATACAATTTGACCAGATGGTGTGTATAAGATGAAAAACGATATAAAGGTAAAAAAAATTTATAAAAATTTTTATAAATTTTTTTTAAAATAAAATAAAAATAAAAATAAAAATTATTGGAAAAAAAATCGGGTTTTGGCTATTTCAAACATTGAAAGGCGTTTGACTATGACAGTTTATACTCGTAGTTAAAGAAAGAAGCCAATAAATTATAAGCCAGAAGTGTGCAGGACTTATCAAAATTAACACTAAAGTTGGGCTGGTAATTTGCATTTAGTGCCTTTTGTGGTGTATTTAATTAAATTAACGTGTTAATGTAACTGCCACTGATTGTTTCAAATAAAGTACTTGGGTGACCGAGCTTTGTTCGGTAATTTATGAAAAGATATTAAATAATGCAATGTAAAAGAATAAAAGAAAGAAAGCGCCGGTGACATGTGGGACTTGATCCCGGGTTTTAAACTATTTCGGTCCGCCCGTTGCCCATTGGGCTATCACAGCATTATGTTTGACAGTAAAAATATCATTTGCATTCAACTCTACATTTAAACACTTTTTCAATGCTTGAAAATATGGATAAACTGACATTTTTTTTAAATGTAACCTAGCTAGATCGATTTTTCCTTCTACAAAGCCACTGCATGATAAATTTCATGAAAATCGGAGCCGTTTCCGAGACTCAACCATTAAAGTTAGAAGTAGTATCATTATCGATTGTAGTTAACACAAAGGCATGATAAAATTTCGAGATAAGGTCAACGTAAATGTTTACAGCTTAGACGAGAAAGCTTTGCAGTTGTTTACAAAACAAATTCGAGTGTTCTTAGATGATTTCAAAGGGCAAAAAATTTCACCAGAGAACCGGACAAAGCGAAGTATTTTATTGGCGGAAGTAATGGCCTCAAAGAGCATCCTTTAAGCACTGATTTCGATTTGATTTAGGTTCGGTGCCGATAAAAGAACTGTATAATAACTTAGTGTCAAAGAATTTTGAACTTAAACACCGTGTCACGAAGGTTCAATGCGAAACCACAGTAAGACAATCACAAAAATAACCCAGACAATATGAGGGAGACGAATTTATAATTAACTGCAATCAACACTGGAGTATAGAATTTCGAGCATTCCGGACATTCGTCGGGGAAATATTTTAATTTTAAAAATGGCTTGGATTCAAAGGATTCCCAGTATTTTTTCCTCTTGCATCCGACAAAAAGGAAATACACGGACATAAATGACGTTTCCTGATTTTTGTGACGAAAAATCTACTCTGCGCTGAGTTGTTTGATATTTTTGTCGGAATGCAATATCAAATATTACTCAAAACTGTCTGCTTGCTATAAAAGGGCAGTTCTACATTCCTTTGAAGCTAGAATTTCATATCACATGTGAAACTACTTTTTTTTTCAAAATTAGCCATAGAGCCTTTGATTATCCTTTGATTTTTATTTGATGAAATTCAAAATATAAAATACTTCTCGAGGTGAAAACTCAGTTTATTCAAAGTGTACGTCATTCTATATCTATTTAGATGCATGGCATATGTCAAGGAGTGTATAAAGTTTTTTTGCTCCAGTCTGCTTCAACAATATACGATGTTGGAAGGTGTTAGTGGACAACAGTCAAAAAAATTGGCGATACTTTATCGGTAAGGAAGGAATCACCATTCTGACATCTTGAAACACAAATTTCCATCAAATTCAAATTCAAAATATTCTTTATTCAAATAAACTTGTAAACAAGTGCTTTTGAATCGTCAACTCTACTGCTGGTTCGGAAAGCTGTTCCTACCGAGAAGAGCCAGCAAGAAACTCGGCGGTTGCTCTTTTAAAAATATAATTCTTAATACTATTTACATTAAGTCGTTACTGTCTTGTACGGGTTCAAAAAGAGCTATATCCACACATTCTTATCTTCTAAATAATCTTCAAGAGTATAGTAGGCTTTCTGTATCTGCCTATTTTTAACAGTGTTATTAAACTGCTGTAATGGCAATGCTGAAATTGATTGCGGAATTTTATTATAGAATCTTATACCAAAATCCACAAACGAGTTACGCACTTTTGCAAGGCGCAAAGCAGGAGCCGCAAGCTTATGTCGGTTCCTGCTTTGTCTATTAAATACATCACCTATCGTTTTATAATTCTTTATATTTTTATGTACATAAATTAAATTGCTTAAAATATACTGTGAAGCAAATGTAAGAATACCTGTTTCTTTAAACTTCTCCCGCAGGGAATCACGCTGTCTTAAATTATAAATGCCACGTATCGCTCTTTTTTGTAAAACAAAAATTTTTTCACTATCCGCGCATTTACCCCATAGCAATATTCCATAGGACATAATGCTATGGAAGTAGGCAAAATAAACATCTGTTGATCAAACCGTACATGATTTAATAAGTAAATAAAACAGGAAAATTTTCTATTACAGTTAATAACAACAAACCACTAATATAAATATTATGATTTTTAGTGTAATGTAAAATTTAATGATCAAAATTACTTAAATATGATATCTTTATTTATAAAAAAATAAGTCACGCGACTTTTCATATCATCTGTACCGGATCGTGACGCAAAAGA
The DNA here is from genome assembly GCA_029227775.1 of Morpho helenor. Lineage (NCBI taxonomy): Eukaryota > Metazoa > Arthropoda > Insecta > Lepidoptera > Nymphalidae > Morpho > Morpho helenor. The sequence goes on along the minus strand of JARGCU010000020.1, from coordinate 15,491,147 downwards.
TTCTAACAAACGAACGTATAGTCGCTTACATAAATGTTTCTTGTTTTGTAAATAAGACTCAGTTTTGTCATTTCACCCAATTATCATTTCACTTTAAATCTGGAACTTAGAAGCTCTTACTGTTGAATACGAGGAAAGAACTCTTAACTCCGAGGTACGATGTGATTCGCAAAGCACATGGTACAGAATTTACTTGATCAGAAACTTGGAACTAAGCAATGGGACTAAACAATGCTTCTTTGCTTTTACTTTTATATTTCACAGAATGATATTTAAAAATTTGGGGTACTGCTTTTAAATACAATTTATGTGGTGACTTATAATAAGACTTATAAATAGCTGCAAGAACCCAGCGTTGAAACCGTGTCATTCTGTCCAGGGATCACGGGTTCCAACCCCGGGCAGACACCAATAACTTTTCTGTTAAAACTTATGTGTCTAATTGATAATTCCAATTTATCACACGCTTTTCAGTGAAGGAAAACATCGTGAGCAAACCTGCATATCTCTAGAGAATTCTAGTGTTATATGTAGCCTACCAATCCGCATTGGAGCAACGTGGTAGGTCTTTGCTCCAATCCTCTTGCCCGACTAAAATCCGTAGTCGATACTTATAATCTCCTTCCCAACGAACAGTTCGGATTTCGTCCAAAACACACCTGTGTTCAACAAGTGCACCGCCTCACGGAGCACATATTGCAAGGTTTGCAAACCAAGCAGTTTACAGGTGTCATATTCTTCGATGTCGCCAAAGCCTTCGATAAGGTCTGGCATGCAGGCTTAATCCACAAGTTGCTCCTATTAAATATACCTGACAGACTCGTACTTATCATACGAAACTACCTCACTAATCGTACATTTCGGTACCGCGTAGACGGCACTCTGTCGTCTCGCCGCCCTATCCGTGCCGGTGTCCCTCAAGGATCTGTACTGGCACCCTTATTGTACTCGCTCTACACGAGTGACATTCCACGGGCGCCTATTAAAGAGCGCACTCATCTTGCTCTTTTCGCGGATGACACCGCTGTATTTACCATATCTCGCCAACCTCAAGTTATCACTAGACGTCTCCAGAAAGCGTTAAACAGCCTCGGACGCTGGTTCCGCCGATGGAGAATCGAAATAAACCCTGATAAAAGTGCAGCTATGCACTTTATCGGTAATCGTTTCCGATCTCACATAGACACACCTACGGAAATTTCCCTTTACGATACACCAATTCACTGGCAACAGAAAGCCAAGTACCTAGGTGTCACCTTCCAACCTTCCATGACCTTCCACGAGCACATACGCACAGTCTGCAATAAGGCTGCGTATGTCATGGAACGACTTTATCCGATGTTATGCAAGAAAAGTAAAATGTCACTCCGCAACAAAGTGACACTCTACAAAACTTGCATAAGACCAATAATGTCCTATGCGAGCGTTGCGTTCGCGCACGTTTCAAAGGTCAGATTGCTCACGCTCCAAAGAATGCAGAACCGATTTATGCGTACAGCCACCGGTTGTCCGTGGTTCATGCGGAACGTTGACCTCCATAGAGACCTCGACCTCCCTACCATTACTCACCTCTTTAAACGTTTTTCGAAGTCTTACTTCGAGAAATCCGAGGTACACCCGAACCCTCTAATTTCAGTTGCTTCCACCTACATCCCAGTTAGGTCTGACCATCGAAAATATAGGCGTCCAAAAAGCGTCCTATATGACCCTGACGATCAAATAACGATCGTAAACACAAAAACACGTAATACACACACACAGCGTCTTCGCCGGCGAAGACGAGGTCCCAGATTTCTGATATCGGTTGGTCGTGGCTTCTTGCCACCCTTCCGTCGTCGTATTGACTAATCAAAGTCATACCATCAGCCCTCCACTACACGTCGCCCTAAGCCGTGGTCCGGCCTCACAGGAGGCACCCTTAGGACGACGTTCCCCGACGCTAGTAGAGCTTCTGCGCTCTACTCTACGCATTTCGCAACCTCGGCGATGCTTCTGCGCTCGCCCGTCCCGCCCGGTGACGCTGTAAAAGCCGTTAGGGCTAACAGCATATTGTCAATTCGAAAAAAAAAAAAAAATGCTCCAATCCTTCTCTCCACAAACGGAGAGATGGCCTATGCCTAGCAACGGGATAGTAACAGGACTTATAATATTAGGCGTATTTGCCTTGAAAGAGTAACAAACATATATCCATACTCACAAACTTTCGCATTTATAATATTAGTAGGAAAGGATAGGATGAGAAGGGATAGTAATCATGAGACTAAAGGGGTGTTAAAGATGGCGGTACGGTATTTTACGGTTTAAATAAACCTGAAAATAAAAGGAATAGAGTGTTTGAAAAATGATAGGAGAAAATTGAAAAGTAAGCGGACCCCACTTTAAGTAGAATAAGGGTAACATGATGAATAAATAAATAAATTAAATATATGGGATATATTTAATAAATGGGATACATTTCCTATGCCTATACATGGGAAATGTGACATAATTCTTCTGATAGTCCGATTTGCACACACGGCAAAGTAACTTAATATTTGTGTTATGGGTGACAGGCCCAATATACACCCAGACTCAAAGAACCAACAAATTGTAATTAGAAAATGTTGGCGGATGGAAATAGAACCGGCGAACTGTAGAGCTGAAGGTAGTGTCTCTGCAAACTGCGCCAACGGGCCAATCAAAAGTCGTGAATTTGTAAGCATCGGTACGACATTAGTACCTGCAGAAAACGTTTATTCCATCTTTTTTAAGGACGGCAACGCACTCGCTCTGCAAGAGGTCGTGGGCGGCGGTGATTATTTTAGGGTAAACCGCATGCTCGTTTGTCATTCTATACCAAAAAAAGCATTTAATTTCTATCGTGCCGTCATATGCTTTTCTTTAGATTATTTTAAACACTTTATGAAATCGAACCGGTGAACTGTGGAGCTATGGGAACTCAGCAACTGCGCCAACGGGCCAAACAAAAGTCATTCACAGGCTCTTTATTAGATTATTTTAAACACTTCATGCCGAGACTGTACGGGCTCGTGCCTCAACAGATGTTAACACGCGTTGTATGTATGCTCGCTCAGAGAAATGTTTGTTTGTTTTTAAAGCAAGGCACTCCCCTCGGTTTTATTTATGTCACGAGAAATTAACTGTCGGCTTCGGATGCTTTTCGAAGATAAAATTCCCTAATAGCTAAGGCGTTATTTGGTTGGATTTTGTTAAACTGAGTAATTCTAAGTGACGTTTATTGGCTAAATCGAATTTTTATTCGCTGATAAACAATTACTGGTTCATGATTCAAAGTCACTGGTTTGCAAGTTTATTTAAATAATTGTCATTTTGAATAATTTGAATTTTGAATAAGCTGTGTGGTATCCGGCGGAATAGAATAGTACCACCCTCATTTCTTACCGAGGTGGAGTAAAAGGCGACTAAGGTAAGTCGAGCCGCCGTGTGGTATCCGGCTGAGTAGAATAGTACTACCCTCATTTCTTACCGAGGTGCCGTAAAAGGCGACTAAGGTAAGTTGACCCACCGTGTGGTATCCGGTAAAGTAGAATAGATCACCCTCTTTCTTACCGAGGTGTCGTTAAATACGACAAAGTTGATATCAGGCAGACGGCCGGTCGTATAATACGTAGCCAAATCATGTGAAAAAATGTTTATAACATGTTGTGTGACCCACTTAGAGTTGGATAAGGGCAGGAAGATGATGATCATTTGGAATACTAATTATTGAATAGTAATTACTATAAATATATTATTGGTTCGTTTAAATATTTGTACGTTTAATATGAAGTATAACTTTATATTGATATTGTAATTTAGCTATGATGTTCGGAGATCGAAAAACCAAGTAATTCTTAATAAGTTGTAACGGACTTGAATCGCGTGGATTTCCTATAAATTTATACTTAACTTATAGAAATAAACTTGGTTTACGGGGAAAATACGTCTAGAGGGTTTGCATTTAACAAAATAATTATATCATAACTTCTGCAATATAAGTTGTAATCTATTATTTAGCAATGATGAATATATCTTTTTTGATTGTTTGAGTGATAATAGCATATCTTAACTGCAGTCAGCTACGCATACAGCTGCAACAATTATCTTCATAATTGTAATTATTTTTTAAAAGATTATCCGCCGAGTTTCTTGCTGATTCTTTTCAATAGGAGCAAACTTCCGAATCAGTGGTAGCTTCTTTAAAAACATTTGACGATTCTTAAAACTTGAATAAAGAATAATTTGAATTTGAATTTATATTTTTTTATATATTTGTCATCATGTTGAAATCTTTTTTTCCACGAGCATCCGCCAAGACTCTTGCTTTATTTCTTAGTAGACCAATCTTCACAAATCAGTAGTACCATCTTTAATAGCATTTAAAGACTAAAAAAACTACTTAAATAGATAATATTTTGAATTACAAATTTGATAGGGAAAGCGTAGTGTAACGCATAATGAGGGTAGTCCCTTATTAGTTTGTAGACAATATTACATCAGTTATATATACGCCGCGAAATATCGGGTTACACAAACTATTTTCTAAGTCATTATCCCTGAAGAAAATCTGATATTTTACTTATTAATAACACCACAAATGAAGTAAAATTTAAATTTTAGACTACGTAAAGACAGTATAAAAGTAAAGTAGCGGCTTGTTATTTTCCCACTGCTGGACATAGGCCTCCGTTTTTGGAGAGAAAGATTGGAGCTAATACCAACTACGCTGCTCCAATGCGGATTGGTAGGTAACACATTACCCTAGAATTCTCCAGATCTACACAGGTTTCCTCACGATGTTTTCCTTCACCGATAAGCGTGTGATAAATTGCAATTATCAATTAGGCACATAAGTCTTTATGCCTGCCACGGGGTTTGAACTTGTAACCCCTCGAAAGAGTCGCACAGTCTCACCGCTGGGCTATCACAGCATATATGGATCTAAAATCCCATCGCTAACTATGGTCTCATAGAAAATCGAAATATCCAATAAGAAAATATTGATAGAGCAATTGAAAATTTTGTAACTATAATATATACGATTAAAAAATCCGTTTTTCCTTGGAAATCGCAATTTGTTTGTTCGTAATCTCTTTATTGCATTATCATCATCATCATTCATCATTCTCTTACCCTTATCCCACTCTAAGTGGGGTCGGCAGAATATGTCTTCTTCTTCCATTCTCCTCTATCATTCGTCAACTCTGGTGCCACTCCTTTAACATGCATATTATTTATCACACAATCCATCCATCTTTTTTTCGGCCTTCCCCTAGCCATATATCCATCCACATTCATATTTAAAACTCATTTGGTCATATTATTTTGCATTAATTAATATAAAAATTAAAAAAATAACAATTTGCAATGGCTGGCAATTCCTGAATCGGTATGTTTATCTTAATATTTAAATGAGTTAATCTTGTATATATATATATTTTCCGAATGTCGGAAACGGCTCCAACGATTTTCTGAAATTCAGCATGTAGGAGGTTTTGGGGGAGAAAAATTGATCTAGCTAGGTTTTATGTAAAAAAAATATTGTTTTATCCCTATTTTTGGGCATTAAAAACACTAAGATTTATATTGAATTGAATTTTCGCCATTAACTGTCAGTTCGACGTAGCTTATTCGGTTAGCAGGCAACCTCGAGAAATGTGAGTGCCAAGGATCGATCCCAACTAAATAATTGTTTTTCTCTTTTTTTAAAGTTTTTTTTTGTAAAAAATTACCGAGCGAAGCTCGGTCACCCAGATATTGGTTATTTAACTAAACAAGGTACCAATGGATCACTAAGATACTTTAAAGATACCTTTTGGACTGCATTGATGCCGCGAGGTATACCTACTTTTATGATATAACCTAATCGGCGTGTCAGTATTTCTCTTTTAAAAGCAAAATACCATAATTTTTCAAATTTGCCTAAATTTGTACATATAAATATCATTAAACTGTTACGACTGGAAAAATAGTTTCCTTTCGACTTAGGCGTTTGAAGTTCGCAATCTATTTAAGGGATATAAACGATCCATAAATCTTGATTAATGCGAAACATCCACTCCCAGCGAGTTCAAGGGACGTGACGGGACATTTAAAAATGTCTCTATCCTAACGCGACAATTTAAGGCCGCTTACAAATGCTTCGATTATAAGCACACATGGAATAAGAATGACAATTAAATTAACTAATATTGATGAACTTTGCTATTAAGTTGATCTTTATGAACGCTTGATGGCAGGAGAAGTACTTAAAAAATAGTGAAGTAACGGTCTGTTACTATCCCACTGCTGGGCATTGGCCTTCTCTCTCTGTCTTTGGAGAGAAGGGTTGGGGTAAGTACCCACCACCTTGCTCCATTGCAGATTGGTAACACATATTGCTAGAATACAGAGATATGCAGATTTCATCAGGATGTTTCCCTTCACCGAATAGCGTGAGATAAATTGCAATTACCTATAAGACACATAAGTTTTAATAGAAAAACTCATTGGTGCCTGCCCGGAGTTTAAATCCCTCGAAAGAGTCATACGGTCTTTACGCTGTGCTATCACAACTTGCAGAAGAACTTACATAGTAATAATTGTTTGATATTCTTCTATTGCCGCAGGAAACCGGAAATTACTTACCCGCGGTCTACGGCTAGGGTAGGGTTAGCCCGTTATAAACCTAAATTATAGCCGTGAAAGTAACCGACATTACATTTTTTAAATTAATTATGTTTTTTAAACATTTTTATGGTACATAAATAAATAAAATAAGACATCTAAGCCTTCGTATTCATAATATTTATTATATTGTTACTAACATGTTGTAACATGATTTGGCTAGGTATTTTACGACTTCTACGTTCTTTAAATATTAAGACAACTTTATCTTATTACTGTGAGCGCCCTTAAAGTAGTTTTATTTTAGTTACAATTTGAACTCGGCTTAACTAAAAATTTGTCTTTACTTCTAACTAGAGATTTCATGTAGAATACCTCAATTTGTCTGGCAACACGAATGTCTATTTCTCATTCCATATATAACGGATAACGAATAAGGCCAGGGGTTTAATTAATAATCCTGGAAAACAAAGTAAAGTAACCAAATAGGGTGGATTATTCGAACTAGCACTATAAATACGAAATTGAGTGTTTTGTTTCTTTGTTCTTTTTAAGTAGTCACTACTATTTTTAATTGAAGCCACTGATAAACAAAAAACAGATGAATTGTTGGCCTGAACAAATAAGTAAAGCATTTGTTAGTACTAATAAATCTGCGCATGCTTGGAGATTTAACTTCAAATATTCTTTATTCAAGTAAATAATAATAAGCTTTTGAATCATCAACTCTACTGCTGGTGCGAAAAGAGCCAGCAAAAAACTCGGTGGCTGCTCTTTTTAAAATACAATTCTTATTTCTAGTTATATTTAGTTATTACTGACTAACAGTGCATCACTACACGTCCACTGTCGTCTGCGGCTCTCGTGTTACTGACGGAGTGCGCTTGAGACAGTGTATTCATGTATCTATGATATGTTTGTGTTTTTATATAAATATGTAAGTTAATTATAACATATTTAAATCCATATACTAGGGGTAAGTTTTTTTAAAGTCTAGTATGCATTTATATAATCTTGAATGATAATAATGTCATTGATAGCTTTTGGATCAAATAAACAATGCCAATAAATCTATATATATAAAAGAAAGTTGGTCTTAGTTACACTATTTATAACTCAAGAACGGATGAACAAATTCGGCTGAAAATTGGTGGAGAGGTTGCTTAGAACCAGGAGACGGACATAGGATACTTTTTATCCCGTTCGACCGTATTTATTTTATCCCGTCAAGTCACTATAAAACGTGGTATAGCAAAAACGACTATGACATGGAAAAACAAAACATAAATGATAGCTAAACGTAATTTAGTCTTTGGATAAGTATGGTAAAAATATGACAATTATCAAAATAGTAGTAGCTATAAACGTTTACTACATAGTATAAAACAAAGTCACTTTCTCTGTCCTGTCCTATGTTTGCTTAAATCTTTAAAACTACGTAAAAGATTTTGATGCGGTTTTTTTAAGTATATAGAGTGATTGAAGAGGAAGGTTTATATGTATAATAAAATTCAATATGGAGTAGCGAAATACTGTGATTATCACTGAGTGACATAGGCTATATGCTTTATACCCGTGCGAAGCTGGGGCGGGACTCCTAGTAGCAAATAAAATCTATATATTACACTAAACAATAGATTAAGTAAAACACGAATTGAAAAAGAAAACAATTGGAAAATAGGACAAAGAAAGAAAGTGCCTGTCTACAAATAAAATTCAAAAATGCCAATAAATAAATTCAAAGAACAAAAAACAGACATAGGTAAGCGATTTTTACAGCTTCATTTGTTACCAGGGTTGGCACTTTTGTGTTTTTTTGGTCTGGGTCCATTTTGTGCCCAATCTCCGGGTCTAATTTGGTAAAAATAAATTATTGGTTTCGTCTTATGGAACTTGTCTTACAATTTAGTTGAAAATTAACAGGGGTCAACAATGAAATGGTCTTTTGCGAAATTGACCAAAAGTTATTAGAAGATGACTTGTATTCGATTATACAGTTTGAGCATCTTTTATATTTAAATGAATTAAAATTCAAAATATTCTTTATTCAAATAAACTTGTAAACAAGTGCTTTTGAATCGTCAACTCTACTGCTGGTTTGGAAAGCTGTTTCTACCGAAAAGATCCAGCAAGAAACTCGGCGGTTGCTCTTTTAAAAATACAATTCTTAATACTAGTTACATTTAATCATTTCTATCTTGTACAATGTCGAACAATATCTATATCCACGCATTCTTATCGTCTTCTTTTAGTTAATTCTTATAGTTAATCTTGTATATATGTATTTTTCTACATTTTGGAAACGTCTCCAACGATTTGCATGAAATTCAGCATGTAGGGGGTTTAGAGGGGAAAAATCGATCTAGCTAGGTTTTATTTATAAAATGTTTTTTTTTATCCCTGTTTTCGGGCACTAAAAAAACTGCTTAGAAAATAGATTCTAAAGCTTAAATTTGCTGACATTTGTCAAGTTGTAATAGGGCAATGGTAATCGTGCGGATTAAATTATGACAAGCCAAATTATGTAACACTATTTTTATAACAGGTTAGGCCGACCTTACTCAGAGTGGGATAAGGGCAGGAGGATGATATGAATCTTTAACGTCGTAACGACTAATTATACAAATTATGAAAATTACTTTTTTCTTAAAAATTATAGTACTACATAAAATATTATGGGGAATTAAATTAAATAATACTAAAATAGAATCGGCAACCCTATCAAACGTCATTGTTCCGAAAATAAGTTACAAAAAAGGGTTACAAAACGTAAAACCCATACAATTGCTTCTTAACGGTCGTGTAAGTATTTATTAGAGGAAACAAATTCTTAAATAGAACATATAAAATGCTTTACAGCTCTTTGATTTGTGTTAGGTATAAACACAGTTTTTTGATGCAGTGTAAATTGAATCTTATTCAAGTACGGAAGAGGTGAAATTTTGCTTGTTAAATATAACACGGATGCGGGTATAAGGGATTAGGAGGCAAATACAATGATGTGCAAAAAAGATTTGCGACAAATAAACCTTAAATTATAATGTTAAGTAAAATATTAAAAAAATTCTATTATTTTATTAAATTAAAATAAAATAATTAATTTTATTAGCTGTGGTAGCTCAGCGGTTAGACCGTGCGACTATACTCGACGAGCATGGGTGCAATTTGTGGTGAGATTTTCTATTAAAACTTATTTGTTTAATTGATTATTGCAATTTATCACACGCTTTTCGGTGAAGGAGAACGTCGTGAGGAAACCTGTATATCTCTACAGAATTCTAGACATATGTGTAACCTACCAATCCGCATTGAAGCACCGTGGTAGGTCTTAGCTCCAACCCTTCTCTCCAGAAACGGAGAGATGAGGCCTATGCCCAGCAGTGGGATAGTAACAGGCCGTTACTTTTAAATAACTAAATATTTTACTTATAGCAAAATAATATTTTCATTAGTTGTTATTTTACCTTCTTTAGTACATGCTATTTTTCATTGATTACTCCATATAAATCAAAGCAAACGTCGTTGTTCCAGAAACATCAATTTGTCTCTATATTGATACAGCTTCATAACATTATGTAATTGGTACAGAGCAGCCTCCGGGTTCACCTTGCAAGGGAAGCTCTTTGTTTATGAAAAAACAATACGAATGGAAAGTAGAAAGTCTTAAACGAACGGATATCTCCGGGATATTTATTTTTCTCTCGGAATGCATGTCTGTGCGACTGTAGGTTTGTTCCACTTTAGTTTCTCGTCCAATCTTTTAATAAAACTAGGCTTGACATTGATTTATAATATAAAAATAATGATAATATTATTTTGCTAATTTTTTTTATCTTCTTGCCCTTATCCCACTCTAAGTGGGGTCGGTACAACATGCTATAAACATGTTGTAACACGATTTGGCTGCATTTTACGACCAGCTGCCTGCCTGACGTCAACTTACCTCTGTCGTATTTTACGACACCTCGGTAAGAAATGAGGGTGGTACTATTCTATTTTCTATTCTATGGTATATTTCTATTTAATAGATTAGTAATTGATAGAATTAGGCGTTACTTTGCGGAGGTCCATAATACAAAAGTAATGAGAATATTATTTTCGCGATTTTTATCGCGGATTATAGCAAATTAATATTCTCATTAATTTAATTTAATTTATTAGGTTTACCAAAAACTTTAACACACATCATTTAATACGTATTCTATTATACTATTACATTAAGTCTAAATGTAAAACTACTTAAAGGTAACATGCGAATGTAACTCAAAACTAGTAAGTAAAACAATACAATATTAATTAAAACTAAATGTAAGTTACAATTGATTAAGATAATAGTTCAATATTGGGATAATTCAATATGCTAAGTATACTAAGATTTTTGTGGATTTTTTTTCTGAAATGAAATGTAATGCACGCTTTATATTGGACTAGCTGTGCTTGCGGCATCGCCCATGTGGCAACCAGTGTGTCACAAAAGACATAAATGTAGTTATGATGAGTTAGCCATAAGAGATAGAGACATACTGTCGCAGACTTTTTTGTAGAAATTTTGTAGATCTACCATTCTCTAGTACATTACTTCAGTGTGTCTCTACTGGTTTACGCGGCGCACGCGACTAAAGCTCACAGCAGGCGAGGTTTTTACAAAGTGATCTCTTTAATACAATTTACGTAAAACCGTTATATACTATTAACATAAACCTTCCGAAAGAATTGCACTATCATTTAGTAAAAACCGTTCAAAAATTCGTTCAGTAGATTTTGAGAAAATTGATCACATACTACAGACAGACACAGCGTTTAGGGACTTTGTTTTATAATAAGTATAGATACGGTAGCGCACTCTTTCTACAATAACACAATATCATAGAAATACCACGATTCCCGCTCCGAGATGCACTTCTCTTGAATAACGAGCAAAGAACTGAAACTGAAACGTTTTAGTAATAGGAGGACTCCACCGGAAACAAAACGACACAGTGCTGCCACCATTTAAGTCAAAAGGGCGCGACTATTTCATGACTACACAGTCATAAAATACAAAGCGATAGTCATTGGCGACAACAGATATCAATAAGATTGTGTTACTAATTTTTTTTAAATTAATTGATTAAAATAAATGTAATGTAAAACCTACATCGATATTCAAAATTAGCGCCAAGTGGAACACGACAATGTAATTTTCAGTGCCAGCCCGTGCCTACCGACAGATGTTAACATACGCCCATGTTTTCTTTATTTAAGAGATCTGTTTGTTACTTTTTGTACGGATCCGCGGCGCCTCCGGTCGCTCACATATTATTTATGACGGCAAATGTGCCGTGCAGTGATCATGGCATCTCTAGAAACGACATAAGCCTTTATAAATGTCCCATATATTTATTTATATATTTTCTGGAGCTGACTTTGTTCTACTGTCTCATCGGTCGATTGGAATAGTTATTTGCCCATACTTGTATTTATGCACATGATTTCTGTGCAGTATTTGAGAATAAGATAGAATAGAATACTCTTTATGGTTGAGTAGAGTAGACCGCCATCATTTCTTACTGAGGTGTCGTAAACGGCGACTAAGGTAAGTTAACCCACCGTGTGGTATCTGGTTGAGTAGAATAGACTACCCGAGATATTGTAAAATACGACTAAGGTAAGTTGAGTTCAGGCAGGCGACCAAATCATGTGACACCATGTTGGACTGACCCCAATTAGTGGGATAAGGACAAGGATGATGATATATCCCAAATAAATTTTACAGATAGTAAACTTAAAATTAAATTAGTATAATATATACTTATGTACTTTTTTACAGTATGTACTTTTCGATTTATTCTAGACAGTCTAAATAAAGCTGCATTGAGCTGTTTATTAAAATAATTGATAGGTAGCACAGGATACAAAAATGATATAAAATTTATTAATAAACTACTTCAATAAACTATAAAGTTTAATTTGTTACAAACGTTTACATTTCTTGTTAATTACAAAATCAAACCTTCATTAATCTTACGCTTAAAAAAAATATTACTTGGCATACGAATTTCGAGTATTTATTGAACGATCTCATAACTTTTCAATAGTTTACAAATCGATAGAAATTAGCGGAGTTAAATCAACGATGTATCAGTTATAAGGAACTTTATAAACTGTTAAGTTTCTTGGAAATTTGTTCCACGCCATGAAACATCAAACAAACTCGCAAAACTGTAACCTTAATGTGATTTTAATTAAAAACATCCAAACTATAAAACAAACTCAACTTTTTTTCTCAAATAGACATTCAAAAGTTCTTTTGAAACATTGACTGTATTGCTGGTGTTGTTATAGTTGACGCCTTGATGTACTGTCAATATACTTTTAGTAATTGCATAGTTATTATACTAGAAGTATGTAATAGAGTGGTTTCTAGCACAATACAAAAGGAATCACTCTCTGAATAATTGAACGACCTTTACAGAGTGGTTTCTATCACAATACAAAGGGAATCATTCTCTGAGTAATTGACCAACCTTAACAGACTGATTTTTATCACAATACAAAAGGAAACACTCTCAAAATAATTGAACGACCTTTATAGAGTGGTTTCGATCACAATACAAAAGGAATCACTCTCTGAGTAATTGAACGACCTTAACAGAGTACTTTCTATCACAATACAAAAGGAATCACTCTCTAAGTAATTTACCGACCTTAACAGAGTAGTTTCTGTCACAATACAAAAGGAATCACTATGAGTAACTGAACGACCTTTACAAAGTGGTTTCTATCACAATACAAAGGAAACCACTTTCTGGGTAATTGACCGACCTTAACACAGTGATTTCTATCACAACAAAAAGGGAATCACTCTCTCAGTAATTGTCCAACCTTAACAGAATTATCTCTATCACAATACAAAGGGAATAATTCTCTGAGTGATTGACCGACCTTAATAGAGTGTTTTCTATCACAATCTAAAGGTAATCACTCTCTCAGTAATTGTCCAACCTTAACAGAATTATCTCTATCACAATACAAAGGGAATAATTCTCTGAGTAATTGACCGACCTTAATAGAGTGTTTTCTATCACAATCTAAAGGTAATCACTGTATCAGTTATTGTCCAACCTTAACAGAATGATTTCTATCACGATACAAAGGGAATAATTCTCTGAGTGATCGACTGACCTTAACAGAGTAGTTTGTCTCACAATACAAAGGGAATCACATAGATTTTATACAAGCGTATCGATTGAATTTCATCCCTAGATACTGAGATATAGGAGAACTAAATTATCGTCTCTAATTACTTTAACTCCATGTAATCGAGAATGTTCGTACGATATCGGGCAAGTTTTCACATAACTCAAGCCACTCGATTTGGTAGCCGAGTTTATTATTTGTGCTCCCCGATACGTGTAGATATTTCGTGTTTTATAGCGTTCCAGTAAATCTTTGTTTCACTCACAAGTCAATACGATGGCGAGAATGAGTTTTGATACTTCCAATATACTTGCGAAGTGTGTCATCTATAGAAACTGAGCTTCGCTTTGTATTGGTCAAGTAAGTTTATTTCCCGAGGAAAAGCAGAAGTTTAGCGGAGCAAAAACAAAACTCGGTTGAAAGCCAAGCGTTCTCTCAAGAATTTGCTAACTCCTCGAGAATTCTCGGTGATTTTTATATAAATGCAATCTGATGGGACTTTTATATAGATAACTTTGTTTTCATTAAGAAATTGTTGCTTTTATAAGACTTGCTATTTACGGTGACTGATTCTTTGCTAATGTTTTATTCATTCAATTCAAGTAAAAGATATCTATTTTTATGTATTAGCCATAAAAATGGTATTTGTACGAAATAACCACAGTTTTTGAAACATGTATCTATCATACGACATTTATTTTAACTCCAAGTACTTACACATGTTAGCAGCCTACATAAAAAAAATAGTTAATTTAGTGAAGTAATATAGCCCCAGTAATTCTTTACGTTTTAAATAAAAGATGCATGATGATTCGACTGGCCCGTTGACTCAGTGGGTAGTGACGTTCGATTCCTGCCGAGGGCTATCATTTTCTAATAAATGAATTTGTTGACCTTTGAGCCTGGGTGTATATTTGTATTTAAGTATGTATTTAAAAAATATATAAGTATATATTCACCAGTTGTCTGTCACCAACAACACAAGTATTAAGTTATTTACTTTGGGGACGGATGACCACGTGTGTAAGTGTCCCATATATTTATATTTATATTTATAGAAGGGTGAATGACCGTACCGTTCCATTCCATTTCGTATGTAATGCATAACCTTAACCGAGAGACCAAATTGATGCAAAGGAGACAAAACTATAATGTTATTATTTTCCCCTATTTTTTTAAACAAGCTTGTCGCGCCAGGGCAGTCAACCAGTACTAAAAAAGATCTCAATTATTTTGTTTGAAAATACATTTTTTTAAAACGATATTTGAGAAAGAAGGTTGATCAATGCTACTCAGCCCAATACCATATGGTAGGTCAACTTACCTTAGTCATATTTTACGATACCTCGCTAAAAAATGAATTTGGTCTATTCTACTCAGCGAAATTTGATATTTTTCAATTCTCATGTAAAGTTGCATACGTTTTTGATATTCTTTTTAATACGAAATCCTAGTGTTCTTATGCTATAAAATTACCATAGTTCGGTACCATAAAGGAGTAAAGCAATACCATTTAAATCTATAAAGTCACGAGCAGGGCTCCTTTCACCAGATCATACCGCAGCGAGGCTCCATTTAAATGTCCATTCGACAGATTTATGGCATCTGCGAGTTCAGGGCGGTATTTGCGAGGCGGTCGATGATGGTTACTGATATATCGTTACATGACTTTTGTGAAACTTCCAAGTATATAAATTTATTACAATTTTTACAGTAGACTAGCTGTGTCAGCACCGCCGTGTGGTATCCGGCTGAATAGGATTTTTCAAATCGGTCCAGATTTTTCAAATCGGTCCAGTACCACCCTCATCTCTTACCGAGGTGTTGTAAAAGGCAACTAAGGTAAGGCGACCCGCCGTGTGGTATCTGGCTGAGTAGAATAGACCAACCTCATTTCTTACCGAGGTGTCGTAAAAGGCAACTAAGGTAAGTTGACTTCATTGTAATTTGACGATTCGAAAGTGCTTGTAAAGACCAATTTGAATAAAGAATTATTTGAATTTGAATTTGAATTTGACCCACCGTGTGGTATCCGGTTTAGTAGCATAGACCACCCTCTTTCTTACCGAGGTGTCGTAAAATACGAGTAAGGTAAGTTGACGTTAGGCAGGCGGCCGGTCGTAAAAACGCAGCCAAATCATGTGACAGCATTTTTGTAACATGTTGTGCCGACCTCACTTAGAGTGGGATTAGGGCAGGAGGATACTAGCTGTGTCAGCAGCTTTGCCCGCATGGTAACTAGTGTGTCACAAATTTTGTCCCAAATTGCAATTTTGAACATAAAAGTAGTTAGCGTGAGTTAATTATAAGAGATTTTTGAATAATTTTCACCGTTTACTTAGTGCACGTAAGGAAAGCTTTAATTTTTTGCTGTTTTCGCAATATTTTTTATTGCCGCCTTTCTTCTATTTATCTTAGCGTTATATTACATAGCCTTCCTCAAATTCTAATTATTATTTTTTCAAGTAAACTTATAAACAAGAACTTTTGAATCGCCAACTCTACTGCTGGTTCGGAAAGCTGTTCCTACCGAGAAGAGCCATAGCGCAAGAAACATGGCGGTTGATCTTTTAAAAAAACAGTCTTGTCGAAGAGTTGAATTGAATGTCCACGCATTCTTATCATCTAAGTAATCCTCAGTAGTATGGTAGGTCAGGTAGGTTGATAAATGGACTATCTTAATCTCAAAGAATTTTTCAAATCGGTCCAGTATTTCCTGAGATTAGCGCGTTCCAACAAACAAGCTCTTCAGCTTTATATATTGGTATAGATAAAGGCGATTAAGTCTTTTACTTGGATGTATCTTCCTTTATTTTAGTCCAATGAAAAATATATTGTGTTTACGAAAACTTTTGACGTGACAACGTCTTAAATTAGGTTGCGGCTTGGAGTCACTCATGAAAAGGTGTAACGCCCGCTCACGTCTGTTACGATGAGTCACCGAACGAAAGAGAGGCCCGCCGGACTGGCGAATGCCTTACGTCTCTCTCTCCATATTCATATCAATAAATATTCTACTGAGAAAAAGACGTTGTCACGTAAAATCTTTGCCCGTAAAACCGACTTTACAGGCAACCGTTTTTTTTGATAAAAAAAATCCAACAGATCCTAACGAGGAAAAAGCGTTACGTGCCTTTGATTCATATCAATTCAACATATAAATATGTTATATACCATGTACATTATTGTACTGGCCCGTTTATTGTACAGAAGAGCAGATAAGAGCCAATAAAGTATTGTTCGCGCTGTAATAAAAGTGTAGCATTTAGAAAATAAACGGGTCTGAATGTATTCAGATTTTATTTTCTTGGTCTAAAAGACCGTGGAGAGTTGAAATTATATGCTAAATTGCATACTGCGTTCTGCTGTACTGAATATTTTATACCGCTTACGTGGCAGTTAATGTTGTGACTTTTTAAGAACGTGTTTAAGTGGTAAATGTAAATTGCGACAGAAAATTTCATATTCTTTATTGAAATAAATTTGTAAACAAGTGCTTTTGAATCGTCAACTCTATTGCTGGTTCGGCTAGCTGTTCCTACCGAGAAGAGCCAGCAAGAAACTCGGTGGTTGCTCTTTTCAAATATAATTGTTGTTATATTTAGTTCTTACTGTCTTGTACAGATTGAAGAGTAACTATATCCACGCATTCTTATCATCTTAGTAATCCTTAATAGTATAGTAGGCTTTCCGTATCATTCTTTTTTTTTATTTCTATAGACTAGCGCTTGACTGTAATCATGCCTGATGATAAGCAATACAGTCTAAGATGTTGTCGCCATTGACTTCCGCTTTATATTTTATAGCAACACAGTCATGAAACAAGAGAATCGCGCCCCTTTTTATTGAAATGTCGGCAACACTGTGCCGTTATAGTTTCCGGTGGAGTCTTGCTATTGATAATACGTTTCAGTGACAGTCAGTCTTTGTTCGTCATTCAAAAGAAGTGCATCTCGGAACGGGAATAGTGGTATTCCTAATATATCGTGTTATTGTATATAGTGTGTACTAACAAAGATGGAACGCGCTTGCCTAGAAGATGCCTATTCTCTTTTTTAACAGTGTTTTTAAACTGCTGTAATGGCAAAGTTGAAATTGATTGCGTAATTTTATTACAGAAGCCTTTACCCAAACCCACAAATGACTTATGTACTTTTACAAGGCGCAAAACAGGAGCCGCAAGCTTATGTTACATTATATAATACAATTCCCTTTGGAAAATTTTATATAATATGTGCCTTCCATGATATGTTATTCTATTCTAAATTATAGAAAATATCGACCCATTACAGAGAAGTAATAGACACAGCAACGCGCGACCTGATCTGCTATAAATAAAAACACTTCTAAATTAATGCGTAATTTATCGTGCCTTCCCGCTGTGTGGTGGCTGAGTAGAATAGACCAACCTCATTTCTTACCGAGATGTCGTAAAAGACGACTGAGGTAAGATGACACGCCGTGTGGTATCCGGCTGAGCAGAATAGACTACCCTCAGTGCTTACCGAGGTGTCGTAAAAACCGACTAAGGTACATTGTCCCGCCGTGTGGCATCCGGCTAAGTAGAATAGACCACCCTCATTTCTTACCGAGGTATCGTAAAAAACCAACTAAGGTAAGTATGACCCTTTCGTTCCGCGCCATTTAAATAAAATGCTAGGTTTTGGTGCCAAATTTAATAATAAAGTTTTCTTTTGAAAACCAATTATTTAAGTTTCTAAGATTTAACAATCTATTTTTTTATGAATATTACATATGTAAGGGCTTTTAAGAATTTTAGGAAGGCTAACGAGGGGCATGGCGTAAAAAAGGTTGAATAAGCTATCATATTCCGTTTTCAAAAAATGGTGTCGTCCAAAATTTTGATGTCTAAATCCTCCTCCTAAAATAGAAAATTGCATAATTGATGACTTCCTGGTTTTCTTTTGAGAAAAAATTTTCCGCGCGTTATTTAAAACTCATTTATTATTAGCTGTGGACAGTTTGGTCTAATTTGCGTTGAAGTATTTTTATTTGAAGCCATTAAGGTAATGAGTTTCTAATGGGTAGGAAAGGTTATTTCGTTAAGCAATATATAATATGTGGTAAAAGATATATTTTTCAAATTTAAATTCAAATTCAAAATATGCTGCTGGTTCTGAAAGCTCTCCCTATCGAGAATAGCCTGCAATAAACTTGGGGGTTGTCTCTTAAAAACAATAAATACAATCTTGTACAGGGTCGAACAGCAGTAATATCCACGCATTCTTATCATCTAAATAATCCCCAACAGTACGCTTTCTGTATCAGCCTCCCTTTAACAGTTTTTTGAAACTGCTGTAATAGCAAAGCTAAAATTTATTGCGGAATTTTACTGTAGATTCTTATACCCAAACCCACGAACGACTTACGTACTTTTGCAAGGATCAAAACAAGAGCCGCAAGTTTATGTCGGTTCCTACTTTTGTTTTGTCGATTGGAGCTAAGGCCTACCACGATGCTCCAATCTGGATTGGTAGCTTACAAATGTCCCTAGAATTCTCTAGACAGCTCATCACGATGTTTTCCTTCACCGTAAAGCGTGTGATAAATTGCAATTATCAATTAGACACAAGTTTTTAATAAAAAAAGTCATTGGTCTCACTCGGGGTTTCAAATAGCGATGTGAAAAAATCGTTTTTTTAAAAATCGATTATTTTAGGTATCACTTTTTTGTTTTTACTCTTTTTCTTGTTTTTTAAGATAAGATATGCATTGTTGGATGAAACCAATTTAGCCAAACTACACATTCTAATCCAATGTCACAAACAGCGCATCTGATCTGATATTATTTCTTGGTAATTGTCCACTTTAATTAGCCTTTATTTTCAATTGAATATTAATATTAAAAAAGACAACTTTTAAAACAGTAAAAAAATTGATTAAAAAAAAACAATTTTTTCGTAACAAAATAATCAATGTTTTAAAAATCGATTATTTCTAAAGGGTTTTAACCCTTAAAAACCGATTTTTTATTAATCGATTTTTTCTACTCCAAAGTCACATCCTTGGTTTAAATTTGGTCATTTCACGATCACTGGATGATTAGCATTAGATGATCTATGATGATTACGGGCATGTATTTTTCTTTCTGTTAAAGCTATGACATAATCTTGCAGCAATAGCATACACGCAAAATCTTGTAAGGGCTTCTTGATTTTAGTTCGTCCAACTTATTGGCATACGGCCAAACCAAGTTATGACTTCGGCCAAATAAAGTTCTAGGGAAACGTCAATCCAGTCCCATTCAGCATAACTTTGTAGTCGACAAAGGACGCGTCAATTTTGACGTAGGCAAAAGAAATCGGGACCCTTTTGAATCGGGAGGTTTTATTTTAGGGAATATAATGTGATCAATAGTTGTTTTATTGACTTCGATATTTGGTTTGTTTTAGATATATATTATACTAGTAATATCCTACCGAGGTGTCGTGGAATACGACTAAGATAAGTTGACGTCAGGTAGGCGGCCGATTGTAAAAACGCAGCCACATCATGTTACAACATGTTTATAACATGTTGTGCCGACCCCACTTAGAGTCGGATAAGGGCAGGAGGATATATATTATACTAGAAATATCCCGCGGTTTCACCCGCGTGCATACAAATCTCATGGAAGTGGAAAGTCTACTAAGTCGGACTATAGATTTATTTATTATTAAATATACCACAGACAGATGACAGATTTTTATGACTAATTTTTAATACCTTTTTACACTTTTTTACGGATCCCTATATTTTGTAAATGTAATATGGCCTATGTTGCTATGCAGTAAAGATGCAGCTTTCCAATGGTGAAAGAATTTTTGAAATTGGTCCAGTAACTTTTGTGTGAAAACATTACAAACATACATACAAATTTTTCCTCTTTATAATATTAGTATAGACTAGCTTTGACCCGCGACTTCGTTCGAGTGAAATGTTGTCGTATCACAGGTTAATAATAGATGCTTCTTTTCAGTGTCATCCTATTTATATAGAATTAACAGGATTTCTATAGCCTATATGTTATTCCGGTATATAAGGAATAACTGTGCCAAATTACATCGATATTGGTTCAGCGGATTCGCCGTGAAAGAGTAACAAACATACATCCATACTCACAAACTTTCGAATTTATAAATTAGTAGGATTAGTAGAATAGGACTAGCTAGTAGCTTCATTTTTTACAGAGGTGTCGCAAAAGGCGACTAAGGAAGTCGACCGGTCAGGTGGTATCCGGCTGAGTAGAATATACCACCCTCTTCCTTACCGAAGTGTCGTAAAATGTGAGTAAGGTAAGTTGACCCGTCAGGTGGTATCCGGCTGAGTAGAATAGACCACCCTCTTCTTTACCGAAGTGTCGTAAAAGGTGACTAAGGTAAGTTGACTGACTTTCTTGTATCCGGTTGAGTAGAATAGACCATCCTTTTTCTTACCGAGGTCTCGTAAAAGGCGAGTAAGGTAAGTTGATCCGCAGGTGATATCCGG
The DNA here is from genome assembly GCA_029227775.1 of Morpho helenor. Classification (NCBI taxonomy): domain Eukaryota; kingdom Metazoa; phylum Arthropoda; class Insecta; order Lepidoptera; family Nymphalidae; genus Morpho; species Morpho helenor. The sequence goes on along the minus strand of JARGCU010000020.1, from coordinate 15,469,874 downwards.
CTGAGTAGAATAGACCACCCTCTTTTTTACTAAGGTGTCGTAAAAGGTAAGGTTAAGTAAAGTAAGGTAAGTTGATCCACCGTTTAGTATCCGGTTGAAAGGAATAGACCACCTTTTTCCTTACCGAAGTGTCGTAAAAGGTGATTAAGACAAGTCGACCCGCCAGTTGATATCCGGTTGAGTAGAATAGACCATCCTCTTTCTTACCGAGGTCTCATAAAAGGCGATTAAGGCAAATTGACCCGCCAGGTGGTATCCGGCTAAGTAGAATAGACCACCCTCTTCCTTATCGAAGTGTCGTAAAAGGCGACTAAGGTAAGTTGACCCGCCAGGTGGTATCCGGCTGAGTAGAATAAACCATCCTCTTTCTTACCAAGGTCTCGTAAAGGGCATCTAAGGTAAGTTGACACGCCAGGTGGTATCCGGTTAAGTAGAATAGACCATCCTCTTTCTTACCAAGGTCTCGTAAAAGGTGACTAAGACAAGTCGACCCGCCAGTTGATATCCGGTTGAGTAGAATAGACCATCCTCTTTCTTACCGAGGTCTCATAAAAGGCGACTAAGGTAAATTGACCCGCCAGGTGGTATCCAGTTGAGTAGAATAGAACACCCTCATTTCTTACTGAGGTGTCGTTAAAGGTGACTAAGGTAAGTTGACCCGCCAGGTGGTATCCAGTTGAGTAGAATAGACTACCCTCTTTATTACCTATATCGCGCCATTTAGTGTCAACCGACACATCACGCGACAACAGTCCACGCGAACGCAGTTGCGGGTAAAAGCCAGTAGTTCACTATTCTGTAATAAAAATGGAGTATATAAATTCCCCTATCCCTGATTTCTTTTTGCCCGCGTCAAAGTTGACAGTTTCTTTGTCAGCTAACTTATACTGACTGAATAGGGCTTGATTGACGTTTTATAAGAAGTCACAGTACGTAAATTTATTTTGACAACAATTCTATGCACTGTTGATATTGTTTCGACAATATATATAAGCAATTTTTAAATTAAATGTTGAACTATGCTTATACGTAAAGAACATTACACAATTGCAGATTGTTTGAATGATACAAATGCCATTTCAGCTTCAAACAAAGTAAGTAAGTAGCGGCCTGTTACTCTCCCACTGCTGGGAATAGGTCTCTTCACTCCGTTTTTTGGAGAGAAGGATTGGAGCTAACCTACCACACTGCTCCAATGCGGATCGGTAGGTTACACATATCTCCAGAATTCTCTAGAGATATGCAGGTTTCGTTACGATGTTTTCCTTCACGGAAAAGCGAGTTTTAACAGAAAACTCATTGTTGTCTGCCGGGGTTTGAACCCGTGACCTTCTCCAAAGAGTCGCACAGTGTTACTGCTGGGCTATCACAGCTCAAACAGCTTCAAACAAGACTGCAGTTATATAAAGTAAATTAAAAATAATTTATAGAATTAGGCGTTACTTTGCGGAGATCCATAATACAAAAGTATAATAAAATTATTTTGCTATAATCCGCGATGAAGTAAAGTAAAAAATAAAAAAGCTTTGCGATTTTATAGTGGAGTCTCTCTCCGGGTGATGCTGGTTGCGGGGCGAAACGATTGTTGAGTTTGTGATAGTGAATGTGTGTAGTGCTTGTGTATTGTGGAGAGGTGGAGGTTTGCGCATGTGTTTTTACGAATCCTGCATATATCAGGTATGAAAACGGATTGTCGACTCTATATTTAGCATTATATATATTTTCTATTTTACTTCATCGCGGATTATAGAAAAATAATTATGTTAATATTTAAATTAAAAGTGTTCAAAAGATTGAACGCCGAGTTTCTAGCTGGCTCTTCTCGGTAAGAGCAACATTCCGAACAATTTGTAGCTTCATTAAATCTAATTTGTTCTTGACGACTTAAAAGTTCTTGTAAAAAGCTTACTTGAATAAAGGTAAATTTGATTTTATTAGATTGCAAAGGTGCAAAATTATATTAGTTAAAAAGTGACTGCCATTTTGCGGATTGGTTTTGCCTGGATCGCCAGTTTGGAAAGATAAACCCTTTACGTAAGTTTCGAAAATATCGGTTTTTGGATATGGTAAAAATATTATCTAATGAAGGCTTCTTTTGACTGTTTCCAGGTCTTTAAAATATTTAATAGCTTATTAGGTAGGTATTTGAGAACCTTTGTAAGATTTATACGTCCCTATTGGCATTAAAATTCACACACGTGTTATTTTTGCAACATAGACTTGGAAAGCTTTTTACAATTAGGTTCAAATATTTATCGCTTAACAGATATTGTTTTTTAGATTATGATTCTAATTAGAATTTAATTTTTAAATTGTAATTGTAAATAATAAATAGTTTTGATATACAAAATTAAATGCAATATTATACATGTTTGTGTTTAATTTAGTATTAATTTTTTACATATTTTTATTTATAGTGACATCAATGCCATTAGTGACATAAATTTGATTTTTAGTAAAATAAAAATATATCAAATTTTGCCGTGAAACATGCAATATTTGATTTAATTATTATTTTATTTTCCTTTTTTAATTATCTGTTTTATTCTTTTGTTTTTGATTGAAATTAAATTATTAATTTTACACAAATAGTTTAATTAAATAGATTACATTCGTTGTAACGAAATTAAATTAATAAATTAAATGAAAACAATATCTGATATCATTTGACAAAAATATATTTAGTTTATTTTTAGTAGTATACCCAAAAATCAGTTTCCTAGGTTACACGTTGACACTTATAAGATAAAATTATCTGCAATACTCTGTTGGTTCTCACATTAAAAAACATAATATACAGTTCTAATTCAAAATATTCCCCGAGATTCAGAAAATAATAGACAAGAATATAATGTTGTTTGCAAAAAGAAATTATTTTCCATTATTTTTCGATATGCCACATCCAAAAAATTATAAATTCATTTCCCGTAATCTGTGTTTGACCACTATTAACATTTTAATTACTAATTTTCGTGTCCGAAACGAAATTAATTCTAAATTAGCTGACGAACGTGCGAATATAATTACGTTAACTACCGTCACTTAATTATTATAATGTTTACTTACTCATTATTGTGTTTACTTTAAAGATATGACGGACCCTTGGGCGTAATAAGAATCATTTATATGATCATAAACGCTGGCTCGGATTCTATAATAAAATTCCGCAATCAATTTCAGCTTTGCCATTACAGCAGTTTAAAAACACTGTTAAAAAGAGGCTGATACAGAAAGCCTACTATACTCTTGAAGATTACTTAGAAGATAAGAATGTGTGGATATAGCTCTCTTTGAACCTGTACAAGACAGTAAGGACTTAATGTAAATAGTATTAACTGCCGAGTTTCTTGCTGGCTCTTCTCGGTAGGAACAGCTTTCCGAACCCGCAGTAGAGTTGACGATTCAAAAGCACTTGTTTACAAGTTTATTTGAATAAAGAATATATTGAATTTGAATTTGAATTCCAAATCTAATCGAAGATCCGTATACAATTATTATAAAAAGTCTCGAATAAGAAATCATGGAACAATTTTCTAAGATAAAAAAATAATTAAATACATGTAAAGATCAAACTAAGTCGAATCAAAGTAATCTAAGTGATATTAAGTTCTTTGATAAACACAAAGTAGAGAGTGGAAAGCAAAAGCTCTGTTCCTAATTAGGACTCGTAAAAAGCCTGAGAGTTCTTAAGTTAATTCAAGTATACAGCCTCATAAAGCTCATGTTAAAAAAGTTTTGCGTTTTTTTAATAGGCAATGTTCATGAAATCTTAGTAATTCATTCGAAATAATATTCATCATTATTTCATCATCTTACCCTTATTCCACTCTAAGTGGGGCACAACATGTCGGTACAACATGTCAATTGATTTGGGTAGACAACTTGGGGTTTACAACTTTCCGCCTGGCTGACATCAACTTCACTTAGTCACCTTTTACGAAATTTCGAAAAGAAATGACAGTTTACGATACTCAGCCACATACCGCACGGCGCTCAACTTACCTTAGTCGCCTTTTACAACACCTTGGTAAGAAATGAAGATGGTCTATTCTACTCAGCCGGATACCACTCAGCGGGTGAACTTACCTTAGTTGCTTTTTACGACCCCTTTGAAAGTAATGAGGACGGTATTTTCTACTCAGCCGGATACCACACAGCCGGTCAACTTACCTTAGTCGCCTTTTACAACAACACAATAAGAAACGGGGGCAGTCGATTCTACTCAGCCTGACACCACTCGGCGGGTCAACTTACCTTAGTCGCCTTTTACAACACCTCAGTAAGAAATGAAGATGGTCTATTATACTCAGATGGATACCACTCGGTGGGTCAACTTACCTTAGTTGCCTTTAACGACACCTCAGTAAGAAATGAGGGTGGTCTATTCTACTCAGCCGGATACCACTCGGTGGGTCAACTTACCTTAGTCGCCTTTTACAACACCTCAGTAAGAAATGAAGATGGTCTGTTATACTCAGCCGGATACCATTCGGCAGGTCAACTTACCTTAGTCACCTTTAACGATATCTCAGTAAGAAACGAGGGTGTTCTATTCTAAACAGCCAGATACCACACGACGGGTCAACTTACCTTAGTCGCCTTTTACAACACCTCAGTAAGAAATGAAGATGGTCTATTATACTCAGCCGGATACCACTCGGCGGGTCAACTTACCTTAGTCGCGTTTTACAACACCTCAGCAAGAAATGAAGCTGGTCTATTCTACTCAGCCGGATAACACACGGCATATCATTTTTAACATTCGTATATTCTATTTTTATACCATTCGTGTTATTTGATCTGAGGTTTTCAGGTTGCAAAAAATATACCAATAATAATGGTAACAACATATCACCTTATTACAGAGCCCGCGGGAAGCATGGGGCTATTTGTGAAGAGCAATCGCTGCAATACATCAGTGTCCGGTAACGATCTGTGCGATCATTGCGGATTGACGCCGATCTGTTTGTCTTTTTTTTTTCAAATATAATGATAGCTGTATTCCCATAGAGTTATAATACTAGAGTACACAGGTTATGATAGAATTCATCATCATCCTGCCCTTATCCCACTCTAAGTGGGGTCGACACAACATGATATCAACATATTATATTTCTTGACCGGCCGCCTGCCTGAGGTCTAATTACAATAGTAGCCTTTAACAACACCTTGGTAAGAAATGATGGTGGTCTATTCTACTGAACCGGATACCACACGGTGGGTCACCTTACTTTAGTCACCTTTTACAACACCTCCGTCAGAAATGAGGGTGATATCATTCTGTTCGTCCGCCACACGGCGTTTTGATCTTTTTTTATATCTTTCAAAAAAATTACACATCAAGGTTGGGTCAGTCAGATACTCAATAGGGATGTGACATGGAGTAGAAAAAATCGATATTTAAAATATCGATTTTGATACGTGATAATCGTTTTTTTCTGACTATTTGAAAAGTTGTCTTTTTTAATATTAATAATGAATTACAATAAAGGCTAATTAAAGTGGACAACTACCAAGATACGTCGTTTGTGAAATCCGATTAAAATGAGTAATTTGGCTACATTGGTTTCATCCAACAATCTTAAAATACATGAAAAATAGTAAAAAAGAAAAAGAGGATAATTAAAATAATCGATTATTTTAAAAATCGATTATTTTTTCGCATCCCTAGTACTCAATATTAATTCGCGACGTATTAACAGTAGTAAACACAATGTCACCGTGATTTGTCAACACAATATTTAGACATACACATTCCGGCCTTTATCACGGCGGACAAGTATTTATCACACCATGAAAGGGCGAGGGTCTCTGAATCGCCTGTGACCCGGTTTGTTAAGTGAGTCAAGATATCATTGTTGACGGGTTACTTTTTCTGCCCACTTATAATTTACTAGCAATCGCCAGCGGCTCTACACGCGTGGAAAGATTAAAACCGTAATATAGTATTTTGATTACCATAAAAATTGTTAAAGTGGGTTTTACCGACTAGTTTCGAACCCGTCCGGGGCACTTATTCATGAGCTCTTTACACGACGTTATCGCGGCGGGAACTGTTCCTTAAACTAGTCGGGCTAACCCGATAGAACAAGACAGTATAGCCGGTTCTATACATTAACTATGAATACTACTCACGATAGTTCAAATTTAAAAAAGTGGGTTAACCTTAAAAGCTAGACATATGCTGTTGCGGACTCTTATGTAGTATTTTCAGAGGGGAACAATTTTGTAATACATGATTTTTGAAATTGTTTACTCAGCGCACGCAAGAAAAGATTTAAATTTTGCCGTTTTCGTATTCATTTTTATTGCTGCTCCTCTCCTATTCATTGTATCATGATGCTGTATAGCCTGTAGCCTTCCTCGATAAATGGACTGTCTTACAATCAAAGAATTTTTCAAATCGGTCCAGTTGATTTCTTCTTGAGATTAGCGCGTTTAAACAAACAAACTCTTCAGCTTTTAAATATTAGTAAAGATTGCCTTGGTATTATACATGAACACACAAAATTCCTTTCTCAACAGAAACGAACTGGGGTTTACTAATTTTTTGGACTTACCTGTTTCTCCAACTGAGCTATTACAACTTTACAAATGACAGCTAAATTAACCTTTTTATTCTATTTATATTTTTCAATGACAAATGCAAACAGGGATGGAACGACTTTCTTAAAAATAAAACGTAGCTAGATTTATCGCCTCTGAAACCCCCTATGTACTGAATTTTATGAAAATCGTTGGAGCCGTTTTCGAAATTCAGATTATATTTATACAAGATTAGTTCATTTAAAGATTACAGTTGTCTGTTTGACAGATTTCTATGCGATCTTGCGTCTAAACATTTTGAGGTTTATTCCTTCAATTTAGGATATAGAAATGCTTCATATTCTGGGGAGGGTAGGGTGGTTTGTTCGCCAATCCAAATCCTTATGACCTAAACGCTTCCTTGCAGCTGCGCGACAAAATGAGATATATCAATAATTTTTGTTCTTTCACAGACTTTACTTTCGCATTTACAATATTTATACACCTTTAAAAGCTTTGTCCGATAAAAGCTATCAAGACACGTACCTATTGTGTTTGCAGAAACCCATTTCACTTCATGGAAGCTATACAAAAGTGTTGAAATACGATACTATAAAACGGTAATCCATTTTCATTATTAGGAACATTCATTGTATGGAAAAGTGGATTAACAAAGCAATAGTGACGACTCAATAATCATCATTCTCCTGCCCTTATTCCAGTCTAAGTCGGCGCAACATGTTATAAACATGTTGTCACATGATTTGGCTACGTATTTTACGACCGACCTGCCTGACGTCAATTTACCTTAATTGTATTTTGTGTCACCTCGGTAAGAAATTTGAGTGATCTATCTTATTTAGCCGGATACCACACGACGGGTCAGCTTACCTTAGTCACCTTCTACGACACCTCGGTAAGAAAGAGGGTGGTCTATATTCTATTCTACTCAGCCGGATAACACACGGTGGGTCAACTTACCTTAGTCACCTGTTACGACTCCTCGATAAGAAATGAGGGTGGTCTATTATATTCAGCCGGATATAACACGGCCTGTGACGACTTAATAATGAGGAGGACTTAATGAAACATCAAAATGATCATTGCTTTCCAGTACCTAACAATCGTTAAAATTTATACTTCTTCGACTTTTTGGGGGGTGTTTTCCACAATCAGTTACTATAATTTCACTATTGTATGTAAAGGTTAAAGGTTTGCTTATTCCAGCCAGACAAGCTCCTTCGACAAGTCGAGAACCCTACCCGGGTTCCGCTACCATTCAAATCAAATCAAAAATAATTTTTATTTAAATAAGCACTTTTGATCAATCAAGATCAATATGATTAATGAAGCTACAACTGGTTCGGAATGTTGCTCTTACCGAGAATTAAAAAGAAACTCCGCGGTCAATCTTTTAAACATTTTCAATTTTACATTATTAAACCGCAGTCTTATATGAAGCTGAAAGTATTTTCAAATCCATGCATTTTTAAATCTGAAAGGATTTTCAAATTCAGCCAATTCTATCATCCAAATAATCTTCAATTTTGTAATATGCTTTACGTATAAACATATCTCTTATACTTAATTTAGAACTTTCTGTAGACTGATCTACTACTACTATGGATTGCGGAATTTTATTTTAAAAGCGAATACCGAGACCATCGAATGTGTTAGCTTTACTGAGCCGCGATACTATTCTTATTATGTCTTCGGCGAGCCAAGGATTTTTGCCCATGTTCCGCTACCTCTATGCAATACAACATCACGTGAAATGGCGTTTCTGGTTCCTCCATGCATCCACTGTATATTTGGCTGTCAGTTACACGTATAGAATAGAATAGAATAGAATAGAAAAAACTTTATTTGTTCTCACACCACAATAGAAATACAAATTACACAAAAAAAAAAGTAAAGATCACTAAACAAAATAATCTTAAATCTAACAATTAACCTTACCTAGTTAATTAAGAATATATTTAAAGATTTGTACAGTGGTGTGACACCAAAAAGGATGACCACTCAGCTGTAATTGGAGCTAAGCCCCAAAACTGATTTTCAGTGGCCGCCGAGTACTAGACTAGAGTATAAGGAATAGGTGTTCATTGAGAAGGTAGGGTCCGATAATGATATGTAATCTAGTTTTAGCAAGTATATTTTGCAAAGAGCTTATTTGTTGCAGTTATTTTCTATAGATAGCGTTATTGGAATTTTAACTTACGTTCATTCTCGCTTCAATGTTTGAAGGAGTGTAGCTAGTTATAAGTATTATTTTGAAAAGATTAACCGTCGAGTTTCTTGCTGGTTTTTCTCGGTAGGAACAATTTTCCGAACCAGCAGTAAAGTTGATGATTCAAAAGCATTTCTTTACAATTTTACTTAAATAAAGAATAATTTAAATTTGAATAAGTTTTGATATGCAATTTATATAGTATAAAAGAATAATATTTAATTCAGGTACGCCATTTTAATATCCTGAAGGAGTGCGGGATATAAAGCGCGAGCGGAAATTGCCGTTGTCTTCAAACATCAGAAATACCTAGAATTTTAGCATTAAACATTTTGAAAGGTTCTTTTAAATTTGAAGAATTTTATGCGGATGCTATGCAACTAATCTAAGTCAGGGTAAGTAAAACTATTCTCTATCTATTGATATCGCTGTATGGATGTTGGTCACTGTCTGAGTGACCAACCTTCGAAGGCCGAAGGCTTTCAATACACACAAACTTTCGCATTTATAATCCTAGCTTTTACCTGCAACGTTCGCGTCGACAGTTGTCGTCTGATAGCTTGATAATTTTTATTTATTTTACAATAATGCATATGTAAAATTATTGTGTCTGGCTCTTAAGCTATTTTAAACTGTATTTTGGGAACTAGTGCCCACCTTAACTTGGTTCAACTTATATATGTACAGGAGTAAAAAATATAAATTATGATGACAAAAAACGAAAATTAATAAGTAAAAAAGGAATTTGAATTAAACTCAAAAGAACAACATTTTAAAGTTATTGATTAAAAGAGAAAAGAGAAAACAAAAACTAAAATTACAGTCGTGCGTGTGTGCATGTGAATGTGTGAAGTGAGAGTGTGTGTTTATAATAGATGGCGCATTTCAAGGTCATCCTATTCCTGTAGAATTAACAGGATTTATATACTCCATAGGTTAATCCGGTGTATAAGGAATAATTGTGCCAAATTTCATAGATATTGATTCAGCGGATTCGCCGTGAAAGAGTGTGAAATATAGATCCATACACACAAACTTTCGTACTTATAATATAAGTAGGATAAGATAGGACACAAGACTAGCACATTTTTAATATTAAAGATATTATAAGATAGATAAGATTGATGCAAACTATGAAATATACGAGTAAAATGTACAATATCTCGAGAAAGCATCTATTTTATCAGTCTTGTTTACAGAATATCAGCATTTTAGTTATAAGCATTTGAACGTATATGTACACGAGAGTCAACAGTCTGTGTTTGGATTGCAGCGCTTGTTAAAACAATAATTTTGCAACGAGCTTCAGTAAAACGTTAGTAAAATGAAAATCCAAACGATTTACTCGTCCTTTGTGTACACTAACCGCTTTGTTTATAAAATCCCTACTCTGAATAACCTTTTCTCAGTTTACCCACTAAAGCGCGTCTAAGACCGCATTGTTAGTCAAAGAGTTTTAAACTCATGTTCAGTATTACTGAAAGTTGGCGAGCTTATTTTTGCTTCAAAATCAGCTTATATTCATGGCATACTAATGTCAGCAAGAGCAGTAAACAATTATCATCAACATCTTCCTGCCCTTATCCCACTCTAAGTAGGGGAGGCACAACATGTTATAAAAATGTTGTCACATGATTTGGCTCCGTATTTTACAACCGGCTGCCTGTCTGACGTTAACTTACCTTGGTCATATTTTACGATACCTCGGTAAGAAAGAGGGTGATCCATTCTACTCAACCGTATACCACACGGTGGGTCAACTTACCTTAGTCGCCTTTTACGACAACTCCGTAAGAAATGAGAGTGGTCTATTCTACTCAGCCGGAAACCACACGGCGGTTTAACTTACCTTAGCTGCCTTTTTCGACACCTCGATAAGAAAAGAGAGTGGTCTATTCTACTCAGCCGAAACCACGCGGCTGGTTAACTTACCTTAGTTGCCTTTTTCGACAACTCTGTAAGAAATGAGAGTGGTCTATTCCACTCAACCGTATACCGCACGGCGGGTCAACTTAGTTAGTCGCTTTTTACGACACCTGGATAATAAATGATGGTGGTTTATTCTACTCAGCCGGATACCACACGGTAAATCAACTTACCTTAGTCGCCTCTTACGACACCTCGGTAAGAAATGAGAGTCGTCTATTTCACTCAACCGTATACCACACGGTGGGTCAACTTATGTTAGTCGCCTTTTACGACATCTGGATAAGAAATGATGGTGATCTATTCTACTGAGCCGGACACCACGCGGCATAATTATTTTAATCATTATAGGTACCTAAACATATTACTGAAGTAAATTACATTTGAAATTCTTGCGTCCGACCCTATACCCAATATCTTCACCTAATTAAGAATCGGAGCGAGATATATCGGATTTAATCGACAAAGGCTTTCTGCGAATCGAGGCAACCTAATACGATTCCACTATATAACCAAATTAACTTGTTTAACCCCTGTTTTACATTTAAGTGGTCTAGAGGACAAATATGGAATAACGTACGCAGATTTTAAAATATTCCCCTCTGGCCATACACTTAATGCTTAATTAATGTACAAACAAAACTAAAGTACTAGAGCACTTAGGCGTACTTATTTATGATCAAGTGGTATTAAAGTTGAATTCAACAGAACGTTTTCTACTTAATATAGGAGTTCTCTTCACTTTAACGAGACAAATACAGACTGCTCATTTGCTTCAATGTATTTAAGTTATTGATTTAATTATTTGATCAAGGTATTGTTATGGGGTAAATGCGCGGACATTGAAAAAAAATTTTTATTACAAAAAAGAGCCATACGTGGCATTTATAATTTAAGTCCGCGTGATTCGAGAGAAGTTTTAGGAAATAGGTATTCTTATATTAGCTTCACAGTATATTTTTCGTTATCTAATTTTTGTGCATAAGAATATACATAATTATAAAATGATTGGCGATGTATATAATAGACAAAGTGGGAACCGACATAAGCTTGGCTCCTGCTTAGCGCTTTGCAAAAGTACGTGAGTCATTTGTGGGTTTGGGTATAAGATTCTTTAATAAAATTCCGCAATCAATTTTAGCTGCAGAAAGCCATTCTGTTGATGATTATTTGGATGATAAAAATGCGTGGATGTAGCTACTCTTCGACCGTGTACAAGACAGTAATAACTAATGTAACTAGTAATAAGAATTTTATTTTAACAAAAGCAACCGCCGAGTTTCTTGCTGGCTCTTCTCGGTAGGAACTGCTTTCCAAACCAGCAGAAGAGTTGACAATTCAAAAGCAATTGTTTACAAGTTTATTTGAATAAAGAATATTTTGAATTTGAATATGAATTTACTTAAATTCAAAATTGGAATATTTCTCTGCGCATGTGTGATTAGGCACACATACCTAAGTTTAGGTCTTGTCTACCCTCTTTTATTTTTTGTTGGACACTTACTGGTGATAGACCTACTGGTGACAAGGGATAAGGGCAGGAGAGTGACGATGACTCATCTCGTCTACTATATATCATAATTCTCCTGCAATTATCCCACTCTAAGTGGGGTTGGTACAACATGTTTTAACAAGTTGTCACATGATATGGCTGCGTTTTCACGATAAGCCGCCTACCGGACGTCAACTTACCTTTGTCGTATTTTAGGACACCTCGGTAACAAAGAGGGTAGTCTATTCTACTCAACAGGATACCACACGGTGGGTCAACTTACGTTAGTCGCCTTTTACGACACCTCGGTAAGCAATGAGGTTGGTTTATTCTACTCAGTCGGTTTCCACACGGTGGGTCAACTTGCCTTAGTCGTATTTTACGACACCTCTGTAAGAAATAAGGTTGGTCTATTCTACTCAGCCGGATACCACACGGCGGATCAACTTACCTTAGTCGCCTTAAACGACACCTCTGTAAGAAATGAGGGTGATCTATTCTACTCAGCCGCATACCACACATTATAGTAACTATAAGGCTATTGCGGCTCCTGCTTTGCGCCTTGCAAAAGTGCGTAACTCGTTTGAGGGTTTTGGTATAAGATTCTATAATAAAATTCCGCAATCAATTTCAGCTTTGCCATTGCAGCAGTTTAAAAACACTGTTAAAAATAGGCTGATACAGAAAGCCTACTATACTATTGAAGATTATTTAGAAGATAAGAATGTGTGGATATAGCTCTCTTGGAACCTGTACAAGACAGTAACGTCTAAATGTAAATAGTATTAAGAATTATATGTTTAAAAGAGCAACCGCCGAGTTTCTTGCTGGCTCTTCTCGGTAGGAACAGCTTTCCGAACCAGCGGTAGAGTTGACGATGCAAAAGCACTTGTTTACAAGTTTATTTGAATAAAGAATATTTTGAATTTGAATATGAATTTACTTAAATTCAAAATTGGAATATTTCTCTGCGCATGTGTGATTAGGCACACATACCTAAGTTTAGGTCTTGTCTACCCTCTTTTATTTTTTGTTGGACACTTACTGGTGATAGACCTACTGGTGACAAGGGATAAGGGCAGGAGAGTGACGATGACTCATCTCGTCTACTATATATCATAATTCTCCTGCAATTATCCCACTCTAAGTGGGGTTGGTACAACATGTTTTAACAAGTTGTCACATGATATGGCTGCGTTTTCACGATAAGCCGCCTACCGGACGTCAACTTACCTTTGTCGTATTTTAGGACACCTCGGTAACAAAGAGGGTAGTCTATTCTACTCAACAGGATACCACACGGTGGGTCAACTTACGTTAGTCGCCTTTTACGACACCTCGGTAAGCAATGAGGTTGGTTTATTCTACTCAGTCGGTTTCCACACGGTGGGTCAACTTGCCTTAGTCGTATTTTACGACACCTCTGTAAGAAATAAGGTTGGTCTATTCTACTCAGCCGGATACCACACGGCGGATCAACTTACCTTAGTCGCCTTAAACGACACCTCTGTAAGAAATGAGGGTGATCTATTCTACTCAGCCGCATACCACACATTATAGTAACTATAAGGCTATTGCGGCTCCTGCTTTGCGCCTTGCAAAAGTGCGTAACTCGTTTGAGGGTTTTGGTATAAGATTCTATAATAAAATTCCGCAATCAATTTCAGCTTTGCCATTGCAGCAGTTTAAAAACACTGTTAAAAATAGGCTGATACAGAAAGCCTACTATACTATTGAAGATTATTTAGAAGATAAGAATGTGTGGATATAGCTCTCTTGGAACCTGTACAAGACAGTAACGTCTAAATGTAAATAGTATTAAGAATTATATGTTTAAAAGAGCAACCGCCGAGTTTCTTGCTGGCTCTTCTCGGTAGGAACAGCTTTCCGAACCAGCGGTAGAGTTGACGATGCAAAAGCACTTGTTTACAAGTTTATTTGAATAAAGAATATTTTGAATTTGAATATGAATTTACTTAAATTCAAAATTGGAATATTTCTCTGCGCATGTGTGATTAGGCACACATACCTAAGTTTAGGTCTTGTCTACCCTCTTTTATTTTTTGTTGGACACTTACTGGTGATAGACCTACTGGTGACAAGGGATAAGGGCAGGAGAGTGACGATGACTCATCTCGTCTACTATATATCATAATTCTCCTGCAATTATCCCACTCTAAGTGGGGTTGGTACAACATGTTTTAACAAGTTGTCACATGATATGGCTGCGTTTTCACGATAAGCCGCCTACCGGACGTCAACTTACCTTTGTCGTATTTTAGGACACCTCGGTAACAAAGAGGGTAGTCTATTCTACTCAACAGGATACCACACGGTGGGTCAACTTACGTTAGTCGCCTTTTACGACACCTCGGTAAGCAATGAGGTTGGTTTATTCTACTCAGGAACAAATTTAGCTCACATTTCGTGTATCATCCTCATGTAATTTTGCATTCAAAAAATTCAGAATAACAGAACAAACGTTGTTTCATACAAGCATCCTTGAAACATTCCGTAGCGGTATTCTCGAAGGGTCAAATTATGAAGTCGAAACAATACTCAAAACTCTATACAACCTCGAGCACACCTCAACTTTACCATTTATTAATGGAAAGTTGAATCCTTGAAATGCGGAACACCGTTAACTCGTAGACAAACTTGTTTCGTGTGTTTTCGATGGATTATTTTATATAATTCTGGATTTTAATTCACCATATGATACCATTTTTCATCCTCCTGCCCCTTACTCCATTCTAAGTGGGGTCGGCACAACATGTTATTTATTTCTTTATTACGCCAACAACTTACATACAAGTTTGTCCAACAATAATTATAAACTAAGGTTCGTATGTAAGTCTATTTTTTTTTTCTTTTTATACATATATTTAGAAAAGAGAAAGAAAAAATAAAAAACACATATTTAAAGGCAGACTTATCCCTAAAAGGGATCTCATCCAGTCAACCTTTGAGTAATAGAAGGAAAAGGACAGGATTGAAGGAGAAAGAGAGTACGGGTCATATAGAGAAAAATAAAAAGAAAAAGTTTAAAAGGAAAGTAAAATCAATAGTTTTTTTTTAACAAATTTAAAAAAAATTACCAATAAATTTGTAAACATACTGTTACATGATTTGGCTAGTTATTTTGCGATCGGTAACCTGCCTGCCGTCAACTTACCTTAGTCGCCTTTTACGACACCTCGGTAAGAAATGAGGTTGGTCTATTCTACCCAGCCGGATACCACACGGCGGTATCAATGTTCACAATAATAAGTGCAAAATACTATCTTATCCACAAACTGTACCCCAGCGGTAACACCGTGCGACTCTTTCGAGGAGGTCACGGGTTCAAACCCGGGCAGACACTAATGAGTTTTTCTGTTAAAAACTTATGTCTAATTGATAATTGCAATTTATCACACGCTTTTCGGTGAAGGAAAACATCGTGAGGAAACCTACATATCTATAGAGAATTCTGGAGGTATGTGAAACCTACCAACCCGCATTGGAGCAGCGTGGTAGGTCTTAGCTATGCTTCTCTCCAAAAACGGAGAGAAGAGGCCTATTCCCAGCAGTGGGAGAGTAAGAGGCCGCTACTAATCCATACACTGTATTAATATTATAAATGCAAAAGTTTGTCTATCTGTTCGTGTGTCTAAATGTATGTATGTCGGTTACGCTTTCACAGCTAGATCTAGATAGGTTTATGTATTTCAGAGTCTGTAATGAACATACGCGCTTTCTCTTATATACATAGATACACTACAAAATTAATTAAATGTGCAATATAATAATGATTATGAATAAAAGTAACAAGTGCACTCATGCTCGCAGTGAAAATATAAATTCATCTCACGTGAAAAAATATTTATAATTTTTTACTGAGCATCAAATACAGTTTTATATAGCTGTTTCCCCAGCTTCGCCCACGTAGAAATACGCAGTGTCACAAAGTTTTTTCCCGCGGAATCACGACGGGGAAATTGTAGTACAAAAATATTCTATATTTTTCCGTAACCTCCTCGATTTTCCACTGTGAGTCCTATTAAAATCAAATCAAAATAATGTTTATTCAAACAAGCTTTTTTAATCACTTTTGAATCGACAAGGATCAATATGATTAATGAAGGTTTGGAATGTTGCTCTTACCGAGAAGAACAAGCAAGAAACTCGGCGGTCAATCTTTTAAACATTTTCAATTTTACATTACTAAACCGTAGTCCTGTATGAAGCTAAAAGGATTTTCAAATCCAGATTTTTTTATCATCCAAATAATCCTCAATTTTGTAATATGCTTTACGTATAAGTACATCGGTTAAGCCCTTCTGGAGAAAGTACTGTTAAGTTAATCCTTCTTCAAAAATTGCAATCTTTTAGTACAAACTATACAAAAATCTCTTCAATACATTTTGAGTAAATCGATTAAATACAGAGACACACCTTTTTTGGATTTTGTTTTATAATATGTCATCGTTTTTTGCGTTCATACATGATTTTGATGGGCATTTTCGACTGGTCGCCTGCCTAACGTTAACTTACCTTAGTCGCCTTATACGATTGGCTTCCTGCCTGATGTCAATTGTCTTAGTCGCCTTTTTTTGGCACTTTAGTAAGAAGTGGTCTATTCTATTCAGCCGGATAGCACACGGCGGATTTATAATATGTATAGTTTTCGTATATATATCTATACTTATAATAAATCTGTAGAGAGGTCAATTCTGTAACTGGAATATATTTCCAAAATAACTATCAGGATTAGGGTGATTAGGGATCGATACTGATGCCAAAAATGCAATCAGTAAAAATTTTGTCTGTCTGTCTGTCTGTCTGTCTGTATAACCGTTATAGAAACAAAAACTACTCGACGGATTTAAACGAAACTCGGTACAATTTTTTTTCATACTCCTGAGCTGGTTATAGTATACTTTTCATCACGCTACAATCAATAGGAGCAGAGCAGTGAAAGGAAATGTCGGGAAAACGGGAGAAATTACTCCATTTTTTAAGCTTCCGTCGCGTGTGCAACCTTGATGGTTAAAGCTACACAAAAATCATGTATGACGGAAATGTTTTCCTTAAAATTATATAAAAAATATCCCACGACAGCATTTGTCTATCTTTTATGGTTGACTCACAATAACACGTGTAACTCCCGATAGCATAGCAGTTCGAAGCTTTTTGGTTATATTTGTCTACTCCTACGTTTATATCACTCTCAGTCATCCCTAAATAAAAAAGTGAATAGTATTAACCATTGTATAAAAAAAGAATCATTGAAATCGGTATAGAAACACCAAAGTTATACATGAAATACGCTAATAATAAGCCATCGCGCGTGAATACTGAATCTGCTATAGGGATTATCACTACATAGTATAAAACAAAGTCACATTCTTTGTTTGTCCCTATATCCCTATGACTGCTTAAATCTTTAAAACTACTCAACAGATTTTGATGCGGTTTTTTTTATAGATAGAGTGATTCAAGAGGAATGTATAATAACATTCAATATGGAGTAGAGAAATACTGTAATTTTTGAGGTTTCTAATGTGATGTCGTAAATAATTACTTTTTTTCCGTTTACATTGCAAATGCAGGCTAAACCCTACGAGATTTATCAAAATGATGTACTAAGTATTTGTACACATTGAAAAAGTCTACAGAAAAGTCCGGGATGGTATATGTCTATCTCTTATGGATAACCCACAATAGCATTTTTTGTCATTTACTTTTATACGAAACATAATGCCTTATTCTCGAAGCAATTTTTATACAATATAGCATTAATTCTTATCCAATTAAGTACGTTAAATACATTTTTGATTTAATATAGATCAATATGGCCGTTTACAGCATGTAATTTAAGTGAACATTTTCGGAGATATTACAGATTTAAAATCCCGCGAGGAGGCCGCGCTTCGCCCTATAGCACTTCGAATTTAGCAGCGATCGGACGCGCAACTAAATGTCGCTCTTTTAAGAGTAACCTCTAAAGAAAACATGTTTGTATTGTCTAATGATAACAAAGCTATGAATGTTGTATATAAAGACATTCTGTAATTAATTTTAAACATAAAATATATAGGGAAAAATGTATAATGTAAATATGTAGTATATGAATTTAGACATTCCAAAGATAGCAGGAAATCTTCTTGGTATAGGGAGAGGGAATTGTTTTTATCCAAATTTAACGCTTGCGGGCCACGGGCAGTAATGAATAAATTAAAACTACTGGATCGTGTTTAATAATTTTTTTCACTGAGTGACATAGGCTACATATTTTATACCCGTGCGAAGCAGGGTAGGCCGCTAGTCTATAATATGTGTAGTCTTTGAAAGAAAATGTATTTTGAAAATAAATGAAACAGGATTTTGGTATTGGATAGGCGTTACCAGTAATTGAATTGTTGATACTATTCATATGTTATTCATATGTTTTGTTTCCCTTTGGGACACAAGTGTACAGAAATAAAAAAACTTATCTGAGTAACAAGCGAAGCGGATCGGGAAAACTTAACATTTATTTATTTTATTTTTTTATTTATTTATAAGGCTTACTAACTAGAAATCATATACATATACTTTTGAAACTAATTTTAACAATACATCATCTTTCCTATATGTTTCTAAATTACAGGTACGCACAGCATTTATTTATGACTTCAAACAATAATTGATGCAAACTATACTAATATATAAAAAAAACTATACTTATATCCTGAAAACTACAAAAAATATATAAACTATGATCATTAAAAAATGTAAAAACGTAAAAACGTAAAAAAACGTAAAAACGTAAAAAAATAAACTATCAATATATAATAACTATAAAAACATGCTATCAAACATGCTTATGTTATGTATACTAACTTTTATCCGCAACTTTGTTTACGTGGCCTGTTGCCGCGTGATAGGTCCACGCGAACGAATTCGCGGGTAAAAGCTAGTATTATAAATACGTAAATTTGTGATTATGGATGTATGTTTGTTACTCTTTCACGCATCCGTTGAACCAATATCAATGAAATTAGGCACAATTATTCCTTATACACCGAGGTAACTTATAGGCTATAGAAATCCTGTTAATTCTACAGGATTAGGATGACATTGAAAATCTATTATCTATCGCCATCTATTATCAACCTATCATGCAACAGTCCGTGCAAACTTAGTTGCGTGTAAAAGCTAGTACTTGTGATATTTTTCAGTTATAAAGTCCATTCACCCATTCTCAATCAATATTTTTTATTTTTGAATTTAAACTATCGTGAGTGGTATTCATAACTAATGTATAGAAACCGGCTATACTCACGTGTTATTTAAAACTACTCGGACTCGGACGGAAACTAGTCGGGCTCATCCGATAAAATAACACGTGAGTATAGCCGGTTTCTATACATTAATTAATATTTTTTTTATTCCTTATCATTGTTATTTTTCATTTTCATTTTATTTATTAATTTGAAATTGTTTTTTTTCTGTGTAATTTTTGGGCCAGAGTTGTCTGAAATAAAGAATTATTTATTTATTTATATTTTTATCATCCAAATAATCTTCAATTTTGCAATAGGCTTTACTAACACGTTTGCAATAGGCTTTACGTTAAATAACAAGCACATTTTGCAATAGGCTTTACGTTAAATAACAAGACAGACAAGCTTACAAGCACTTCAAGCAGCTTACATTGGATTTCATCTCATAGGTTGTTGTCAAAAACAATTAGTACGGTTATCAATTGAAGGTTAATTTCTTAGTCTGTTATTTAAATTTAGTTTAAGGAATTTGAATCGTAGTGTTATATAATTATGATTTACTTTTCGTATCACTCAGCACTTGCAATTAGTCGACGTTACGGAAGCTTATTGTTTAAGTGACCCTTCGCTATAAGATATGACAGGTAATTGAGAGGTCTCCATCTTTTGTCGTTGCATGTATGTGAATATGTATGACGTATATTTATATACAAGACGCTTAAACATTTATACTAGTGTCACATCATCCTACTAGCCTTATCCCACTCTAAGTAGGGTCAGCATAATATTTAATAAAGTGTTAAAATGAAAAAGGGAAAGAGAGAACGAGGTCCAATACTAAATACTAGCACAGTTTCACCTCAGGAACAGAACTCTCTCAGACATACAAAAGTAATTATGAAATTGTTTTGCTATAATCCGCGATGAAGTAAAATTGAAAATACATATAATGCAAAATGTAGAGTAGTCAATCTGTTTTCATACATGATACATGCAAATTTGTTAATTGTAACAAAGGACTTAAATTGAACATCTGGGAACAATTTGAGATAAACTGGGAAAACTTATAAAACATAACGCCCAAATAATTATTTCAAAAAAGTTACTTATTTACTGATTTAAAGTTGCAATAAATAATAATTTATAACTTTTGATATAAATATTGATTATTAATTACAATCACATCACGAGATGTGACGTATTCTTTAGTCTCCTATTACCCCACTTAGAGTGGGATAGGGCAGGAGAATGTTTTTTTTCACGTGTTAAGTTACAATTATCTACTTGAAAGAAGTGAGTAGGAGATCATTCGCTGCTTTGAGTTCTTTACGACGATTACGCTATCTTCTTCCTATTCCTACCAAAATTATGCTCGCACAAACTTTGCTTCTTCCTATTCTTGATTATGCTGACACGAGCTATATAAATTTAACCCAAGACCAATTAAATAAACTTGAGAGGCTCCAAAACATTAGCATTAGATTCATATTTAATTTACGTAAATATGATCATATTTCCGAATTTCGTAATCGTCTCAAGTGGTTGCCAATCCGTTTTCGCCGGAATTTACATTGTCTTTCTCTTCTGTACTGTGTGTTATTTAACCCCACAACTCCGTACTATTTAAAGAGTTCTTTTAAATTTTTGGTATCCTATTATCGTAGACCCGTTCGCCAAACAACCATGCTCACTTTAAAGATGCCTGCGCACAGAAGCAAGTTCTACGATAAGTCTTTTGCAGTTCAGACCATTAAGCTTTGGAACTCTTTGCCATTGCCTATAAGGCAATCGGAAAGCTTATTTTTGTTTAAAAAGCGGGTTAAACAGCATTTCTTGTCTCTTGCTGGGTTACTGTGATGCGTGACGATTTTTATATATTATGTACTGTAAATAAATTATATTTATATATGTATTAGTATATTGTATGTATCTATGTATATATTTATGTTTATGTATGTATTCGTATGTATATCTTAATTAATATTCTTTATTCTTTGTATATACACACCACCTACTATATATCTGTAGCTTTGTCCTTTCATCAACCTGGTTGGCTGGAAGAAATCGCTATTTAGCGATAAGTCCGCCAGATTGTAGCACTACTTTTCAATATGTATTTATTATTATTATTTTTAGTTTTTACTGTTTTTAATGTGGTGTTCAATAAAAGTGTTCATTCATTCATTCATTCAATTATCAATTAGACACATAAGTTTGACTAAAAAACTTATTGATGCTTGCCCGATATTCGAACTCGTGACCTGTAAATAACATAATGTAATCAACTCACAATCATTAAAGTAGTTTCAAAAGATATGAAAGATATCAAAGCTTGTGAAAATCATCTATCTTTAGAGACATGTTAAGATAAGATCCTGTAAGTAGCAGCCGAGCCATTCATCATGATTCATCTTAGAGTGTCTTTTCAGAAACAAGTGTTCAACGGAGCGAAGGCGTTTGACCCCCTTATCCATAAAGATTAAAAAGATCAACTTATTCTATAGTTATATACTAGCTGTGTTAGCAACTTTGCCCGCGTGCAAAAATCTGTTTGTCATAATTTTTACCCGAATTTAACATTTCCATTTTAACATTTAACATATAAATTTTAAAAATTTTTTCAGTGCCCAAAAACAGAAACAGAACATTTTTTTAAATGTTACCTACCAAGTCTACGCCGTGTGGTATCCGGCTGAATAGAATAGTACCACCCTCTTTACTTACCGAGGTGTCGTAAAAGGCGACTAAGGTAAGTCGACCCGCCGTTTGGTATCCGGCTGAGTAGAATAGACCAACCTCATTTCTTACCGAGGTGTCGTAAAAGGCGACTAAGGTAAGTCGACCCGCCGTTTGGTATCCGGCTGAGTAGAATAGACCAAACTCATTTCTTACCGAGGTGTCGTAAAAGGCGACTAAGGTAAGTTGACCCACCGTGTGGTATCCGGTTAAGTAGAATAGACCACCCTCATTCTTACCGAGGTGTCGTAAAATACGACAGAGGTAAGTTGACGTCAGGCAGGCGGCCGGTCATAAAAACGCAGCCAAATCATGTAACAGCGTGTTTATAACATGTTGTGCCGACCCCACTTAGAGTGGGATAAGGGCAAGAGGAGTAACCTACCAAGTCTGAGATTCCTATATATATCACAAGATTAACTCATTTAAATATTAAAGATATTACAACTAACTACGAACTACGAACTACAATAACACGATATAATAGATTATTCGCTGTGCGAGATACACTTCTCTTGAATGCCAAACAAAGACTGACAGTAACTGAAGCGTTTTATCAATAGGAAGACTCCACCGGAAACAACAACTGCACAGTGTTGCCACCATTTTAATCAAGGGCGCGATGCTCTTGTTTCATGACTGTGTTATAAAATACAAAGCGGAAGTCATTGGTGACAACATAAGATTATTACTACTGTAATAAAACACAAAATTAATTTGCAGAAATATAACTAATTTTTTCCCAGCATCCGAAATTTATAATCTACAAAATATCCATTCCTTTTTGCGTTTTCATTAAGCGCTCTAGTGATGTCCTTTATTTTATCGAAAACCTCGTGAAGTGTGAGGTTGGCTATAGTGCGTTTTGTCTCTCTTGCCATTGGTTTATATCGATTCTTTTCCCGCAAAGCTTTCTTTATGTAATTGGGAAGATCTGGAAAAATGTATATACAAATTATTATTTTCCTTTGACATTAATGAGGCTGTGTGGTATCCGACTTAGTAGAATAGATCACCCTGATTTCTTTCCAAAATATCGTGAAAGGCGGCTATGGTGAGTTGACCCGTCGTGTGGTATCCGGCTAAATAGAATAGACCACCCTCATTTCTTATCGAGGTGTCGAAGAAGGCGACTAAGGCAAGTTGACCCGTCGTGCAGTATCCAGCTAGGTAGAATAGACCACCCTCATTTTTTATCGAGGTGTCGTAGAAGGCGAGTAAGGTAAGTTGACCCGTCGTGCAGTATCCAGCTAAGTAGAATAGACCACCCTCATTTCTTATCGAGGTGTCGAAGAAGGCGACTAAGGTAAGTTGACCCGTCGTGCAGTATCCAGCTAAGTAGAATAGACCACCCTCATTTCTTATCGAGGTGTCGTAGAAGGCGACTAAGGTAAGTTGACAAGCCGTGCATTATCCAGCTAAGTAGAATAGACCACCCTAATTTCATACAGAGGTTTCGTAAATGGCGACTAAGGTAACGTCAGGCAGGCGACCAGTTGTAACATGACTAGCCAAAACATGTAACAGCATATTTAATACATTTACTCAGAGTGAAATAAGAACCCCACGATGGGTCAACCAACCTTCGTCGGAATTTACGACACATCGGTAAAAAATGAGGGTGGTCGATTCTACTCAGCCGGATACCACACGGTATAAAACACAGAACGTAATTTAAGTAAAAAGATTCCACTATAATCAATACTATACAATATTTTGTCAAAATTAATTTATATTACTAACAAAGTGGACCCTGGTTGTCGAAATAAAGATTTATTATTATTATTTTTATAATCCGCAATATAAAAAGAACTTTGTAGGTATAAGAGGCCTAAATAAATCCATAAATCGTAAAATGGTTTTATCATTGCATTTATTCTATGAAATTTCGTAAAGTAACTACTTCTTTAAACTGGAAAATCTATGAAGGAAATATATACGCGTCCGTTTCATTCACATAGTTCAAAGTTTTTAAGCCAACAAGTAAGTCTTACCTCCGGATATTGAATATTCGTATTGAGCGAGAGCGATGCCGATCGTGAAAAGAACGAAAAGCGTCCGTCCGTATCGCGCAAACATCCTGACTTCGAGCGTTGTTTGCCTACAAATCTGTTGTTTTGTAAACGAGTACTTTGTTACAGTTATGAAGTCCAGTTAAAATATATGGTACACTGGCGGAACTACTCTCGTTTTACACGGGTAATCGTCGTTGTAGTAAGAAAAATGTATGTATATCCTCCTGCCCTTATCCCACTCTAAGTGGGGTCGGCACAAAAGTTTATAAAGATGCTGTCACATGATTTGGCTGCGTTTTTACGACTGGCCACCTGCCTGAACAAACTTACCTCAGTCGTATTTTACGACACCTCGGTAAAAAGAGGGTGGTCTACTTTACTAAACCTGATACCACACGGTAAGTCAACTTACCTTAGTCGCCTTTTACGACACCTCGGTTAGAAATGAGGGTGGTCTATTCTACTCAGCCGGATACCACACGGCGGGTCGACTTACCTTAGTCGCCTTTTACGACACCTCGGTAAGAAATGAGGGTGGTACTATTCTACTTAGCCGGATACCACACGGCTATGTAGTAAGAAAAATGTATTCTCTTTAATTTACTTCCGTTATTCCCATGTCGTAAACTATATTAAATTTCATTAATATAGATTTAAAAGTAAAATACAAAAATATAAAAGTTTTTTGATTTCTCAATTATTAATATTAACTTGATTTACATGTCTACGCAGAATCAGTCTAAACTTACTGTGTATTCAAAGAAACCTTAACTAAGTAATCAGTAACCGTATCCTGTTTACGTATTAAATATTCAACGATACCCTATTTACTTACTGTATATTCAACGATACCCTATTTACTTATTGTAAAGTCAACGATACCCTATTTACTTATTGTAAAGTCAACGATACCCTATTTACTTATTGTAAAGTCAACGATACCTTATTTACTAACTGTATATTCAACGATTCCCTCTTTACCTATTGTATATTCAAAGAAAATCGTAATTAGGGAGAAGTCTCCTGTAATGTATCGTATACACACATTTTTTTTTCTCATTTAAGTATTTTCAAAAAAATACTTGTTTTCAATATTAAAGCTTACCTAAAACTTTGCTTCTATCAATGAAAACATGCAACGAATTGGGAAACTAAATTTAATAAATAACAAAATTAAAAAATATATATTTATTGTTATAAGCAACACTACGATTCATGTTTTAATTAATTTGAAATTGTCAAAATAATGTCGGTTATTTACTTAAATCATTTATCCCGGAAAAAAATTAAACAGCATTAAAAGCTCACCTAAGCTTTTTCCTCTTCCTCGTTAGAGCGAAGGTAGGGAATGATGGAAATGAAAAAAATAGAGAAAATTCATTTTCCTTAACACCGCGGCGATTACCATAATGAAATCTGTTACTTTGTTAATGATTTTGGTTGGAATTGTGGCTTAAAGCAAAAATCAAAATCTCTTTTTCAATTATGTTTATATAAACGGTCATAAGATCATTATGTGAATTAAATCAAATCAAAATTCAATCAATCAAAGTCTGTCTGGCTGTGTGTCACGTTTTAGCAGTTAAAGCTAGATCAATATTAATAAAATTTGATACATTTGAAGTTTATATATCTGGGTAATAATTGGCCCAGATATATAAAGTTCGAGGCAGGTGACAGTGACTCTGCCTTCAACTCCGAGGGTAATGGGTTCGATTACCGCCGAGGGCTAAAATTTTCTAACAACATGTGTTCTTCGAATCTGAATGTTTATATATATATTTGAGTATGTCTTAAAAATTATATATTTTCTAGTTTCCTGTCACCCATATCAAGTATTAAGTTACTTTGGGGACAGACGATCCTGTGTGTGTCTCACATATTTATATTTTATGTACAGGATAAAAAAATCATCTACCTCAGGAACAGGATAGTATATAATAAATAGTATATAATGAGGGGACAATACTAAAGCAATAGGTTTTCTTTATTTGCTTATTTTAATTGCTAAATCAACGCATTTTTATCATTTAAATAATCCTCAATACAAGGCTTTCTGTATAAGCCTGTAAGTTGCTTTATACTGTAATGGCGTGGCTAAAATCTAGCATAAAATTAGACTGGCATTAAAGTCATGGCATTAAAGTCATAGTTACAAGAGCATACACTATCTACACAAAAACTACTCTATGCCTAGTGTTGAAGTAACAATTGTAAACAGCGCTAAAAAAAATACCTTTATGTTCAGGCAATTATAACTCTTATTCCTTTACAGTAAAAACACTTTTTCTTTGTTTCTAAAATCGCTTACAGTCGCTGGGTGTTTCAGGCTTATCCGGAAGGCGTGAAACTCCTTTTATGTAAGCATTTTGTTTGTTCCCGTTCTAGTATTTTGTGAACCGAGTTTGTTTTCGAATGGAAAGTTTTTTATTTGTACGCAAATCTTTATTCAAGTTTACGCTGAACTGATACAATTTCGGATGTTTAGTATTAAAGTGACCTAACTCAACATTTATCAAATTCAAATTGAATATATAAGTGCTTTTGAATATTCAACTCTACTGCTGGTTCTTAAAGCTGATCCTTCCAAGAAGAGCCAGCAAGAAACTCGGCGGTTGCTTTTTTAAAAATATAATTCTTAATACTAGTTTGTTACTTTTGTCATTCCTGTCTTGTACAGGTTCGAAGAAAGCTATATCCACACATTCTTATCATCTAAATAATCACCAACAGTATACTTTTTAACAGTGTTTTTAAACTGCTGGAAAAAATGGGAAAACTAACTAGGCTTAATTGAGTCAATTAATTCAATAAATTTTGGCTAATTGTAATCCTTATTCCAATGCCATCCTTTTTATTTATAGATCACCATCAAAATACACATTTTTGACATTAAAATTATACATTGAACAACTTAAAATAAAATCTAAAATCGATCTAGATAAATTTTATTTAAGTTGAATAAGTAAAAAGTAAGTAAGTAACGGCCTGTTACTATCCCACTGCTGGGCATAGGCCTCCTCTCTGCATTTTTGGAGAGAAGGGTTGGAGCTAAGACCTACCACGCTGCTCCCATGCGGATTGGTAGGTTACACATATCCCTAGAATTTTCTAGAGATATGCAGGTTTCTTCACGATGTTTTCCGTCACCGAAAAGCGTGTGATAAATTGCAATTATCAATTAGACACATAAGTTTTAATAGAAAAACTCATTGGTGTCTGCCCGGGTTTGAACCCATGATCGTCTCTAGAGATTCACACGGTCGCACCGCTAGGCCATCACAGCTTACGTTGAATACAATCACAATTTTTCGCTGTCAAACGTAAAGTCATGGTGGTTCATTTGGAGAACGGGCAGTCTAGAGAGGTGAAAATACCTAGGATCGAGCCCCATCTGCCTTTTTTTTCTTTTTAATTTTTTTTAATTTTATTTTTTTTACATCATTTTAAAAATTACCTTTATTTATTTACTGAAAATTACTTTTAATTTTAAGTGATTAGGGATTACATATATACGATTTTTAATTATAGGTGAATTATAGTTGAACAACTTTCAAATTAAGTCACGACAACTGAGTGATACAATTTAACTAATTATATGTTATCGTTAAATTAAAGCAAAAATGGAATACACAGGGAAAATACAATTATAAAAAAGAAAATTAATACAACATATAAAAAATAACTGAATATTTACTTATATGGTTGTGCCGTAAGGTTTTTTCTCCACCCTAAATTAAAAAATTCCCATACACATTTACATTTACGTAGATGTAACTCGACAAAGGGTTGCCACTGTCCGTAAATCAAGTGACCGTTGATACCGGATTCAAGCCAATCGATGGCCATACGTTAAGAACAGCTGTAGCCGAAATCCCTACCCTAATACCGTGATATGTCGCTTCCCAAAGTTGAACGTTAACAATTTCGTATATGTTACGTCAAGATTATCACAATGTTGCCAAAAGTAATGAGAATATTATTTTTCTATAATCCGCGATAAAAGAAAATATATGTAATGATGAGCACTTTACATTTACCTCCGCAAAGTAACGCCTAATTATATAAATTACAATGTTGCCAACCAAATAAAGTAATGTCGCAATTATGCCTGTTTTGTTTGTTCATCATCATATTTGCCCTCATCCCACACTAAGTGGGGTCAGCACAATATGTTACAAACATACTGTCACATGATTTGGTTACGTATTTTACGATCGTTCGCCTGTTCGACGTCAACTTACCTTAGTCGTATTTTAGAACAACTCGGTAAGAAAGAGGGTGGTCTATTTTACTCAACTGGATACCACACTTACCTTAATCGCCTTTTAGGACACCTAGGTAAGAAATGAGGGTGGTACTATTCTATTCAGCCGGATACCACACGGCGTAGTATCATAACTTAGTTTTGCCTTATTTTAAATACTTTTTCTTTTCAGAAGCAGATACCTATGCCGTGTGGTATCTGGCCGCGTAGAATAGACCACCCTCAATTCTTACCGAGGTATCGTAAAAGGCGACTAAGGTAAGTCGACCAGCCGTGTGGTATCCGGCTGAATAGAATAGCACAACCTGATTTCTTACCGAGGTGTCGTAAAAGGCGACTGATATAAGTTGAACCACCGTGTGGTATCCGGTTAAGTAGAATAGACCACCTTCTTTCTTACCCAGTTATCGTAAAATACGACTAAAGTAAGTTGACGTCAGTCAGGCGAACGATCGTAAAATACGTAACCAAATCATGTGACAGCATGTTTGTAACATATTGTGCTGACCCCACTTAGAGTGGGATAAGGGCAAATATGATGCACCCTCTTTCTTACCGAGTCGTTGTAAAAAACGACTTAAGTAAGTTGACGCCAAGCAGGCGGCCGATCTTAAAATATGAAGCTAAATCATGTGACAACATGTTTATAACATGTTGTGCCGACCCAACTAAGAGTGGGATAAGGGCAGGAAGATGATGAGTGTCACATATAGTTATGTAATAGAAACTTCAAAAGCAATAAACTTAAAGCGTCTATACAAAATGTCGCCATTTGCCGTAAATCAAGTTAACAGTGTTACCAGACTTGGAACAATCGATAGCCATACATTAAGAACAGCTGTAGAAGCTGGGCTGTGACGCCATGATATGTCGCCGGAAGTTAAGAACTAAAGATTAGGTACAACCTACTTTGTTATTTGTCCTACTAATATTATAAATGCCAAAGTTTCTGAGTATGGATTTGTGCTTGTTACTTACACGGAAAATCCGCTGAACCAATATCGATGAAATTTGCCACAATTATTCCTTATACACCGGGGTAACATATAAGCTATATAAATCCTATTAATTCTACAGGAATAGGATGACATTGAAAACTGCCTTTTATCAATCTATCACGCGACAACAGTCCATGCGAAGGAAGTTGCGGGTAAAAGCTAGTAATAAAGCTGTGTTAGCCCAGCGGTGAGACCGTGCAACTCCTTCGAGGGGGTCATGAGTTCAAACTCCGGGCGGACACCAATGAGTTTTTTTATTAAAACTTATGTATCAATGTAATTGATTTTTGTAATTTATTGCACGCTTTTCAGTGAAAGAAAACATCGTGAAGAAATCTGCATATCTCTAGAGAATTCTGGAGATATGAGTTACCTACCAATCCGCATTGGGGCAGCGTAATGATTCTTTTCAGTAATGAAGAGAGGAGGAATTTGGCCTAGTAGAATAAAAAGAGCTACTTAACTACATTCATAAAAAGATTGCCTGGAATAGATGACTTGTTATCGATAAGGTCGCCTCACTATATCACGCAGTTTCAATTCGAAGTTCATCACATGCCGCCCAAACGGGGACCTCCGAAAGTTCCGGTTTATCGGACTTTCGCTGGATTTAGGTTCCCGAGGCAGTCGATGCATCTGGTGCTCCTGATACATCGATCAGCGGAGGGAGGGGCCACTTTTAGAAAGGCCTCGACCCGGAGGTGGCTCTTAGAGTGACTGCTGGCGGGAATGGGGGCAGTGTGTACAGCTCCCTGTCCCCGCCACCAGCAGCGTGCTGGAGCACTGTCAGATTTTAGTTGGTGAGAGTCCGATATATCCCCCGCTCTTCCCCATCGGGCGGTGACCCAAAAATGGGTCATTCGGACAAAAAAAATCACGCAGTTTATATTTTGATTTTTTATTTCAGTACTATTATAAATTGTGTCCACGTAAAAGGAGACTAAGGTAAGTCGACCCGCCGTATGGTATCCGGCTGTGTAAAAAAGCCAACCCTAATTTCTTACCGAGATGTCGTAAAAGGCGACTAAGGTAAGTTGACCCACCGTGTGGTATTCGACTGAGTAGAATAAACAACACTCTTTCTTACCGAGGTGCCGTAAAATACGACTAAGGTAAGTTGACGTCAGGCAAGCGGCTGGCCGTAAAATATGCAGCCAAATCATGTGACGACATGTTTATAACATATTGTGCCGACGTAGCTTATGTAGTAAATTCTGTGGTGAACATTAAAGAGTACCTATTCTATAATTATTCATACTTGGCCCTCAAAATAGGGAATGTATCAAGAAATTTGAAGCAACCACAACACAAATCATGTTACACCACGTCTATAAGTTGCCGAGGTTAATTCACTTTCCGCGTAAACCATAGTAAACGTCACATAAATCAACGCGCCGTTTTCTCCTCTAATGACATATTGATTCATTGCCCGTGAACTTAGAACTTGGTTAGGCTAAGTTATTGACAGACTCCGTTGTTGTTTGGTATCGGGGGGTTGTGACTTGAACCGCCAAGTTATACAGTTAGCACTCAGCGTTAACTAGTCAACTAGTTAAATAGACGGAAGTTAAATTATGCATCGGATACATTTCTGAATTGAAATTGTTTAATAACAATTATTTGGTGACATGTGTATTTCAACTTTAATTTAATTATTATATAGTTAGGAATGGAAAAAGTCCTATAACACAAAAGTTATGATAGAATTATATATCCTCCTGTCCTTATCCCCCTATAAGTGGTGACGGCACAACATGTTTAAAACATGTTGTAACATGATTTGGCTGCGTTTTTACGACCGGCCGCCTGCCTGACGTCAACTTACCTGAGTCGCCTTTTAGGACACCTCGGTAAGAAATGAGGGTGGCACTATTCTACTTAGCCGGATACCACACTGCTAAAAAAGTTAATGCTAAAATAGAATTATTTTCCTATAATTCGCACTTGTTAAGGAAATCTATGTGATGCTAGGTGTAAGAAGCAAAATCGTTCTCATACCTTATATATGCAGAATTAGTTACTACACGTACCACAAGACACCACCACTAACAGCACACTATACAATTACTAAACACATTCACTACGACAATCTCAACGATTGTTTCGCCCAATATCTGACGCGTCGTCAGAAAGAAATTGCCTTTACGATTTTGACGTGGAGCCTATCCTGCCTAATTAAGTATTAATAAACGCGGATTATAGCACAATAATTCTGTCATAACTTTTATATTAAAACAGCATTAAAGAAATAAAAGCGATATGAACTGCCCTAAATAAAGCCGTGTGGTATCCGGCTGAGTAGAATAGATCATCCTCATTTCTTACTGAGGTACGTAAAAGGTGACTAAGGTGAGTTAATCCACCGGGTAGTAACTGGCTGAGTAGAATAGGTCAACCTCATTTTTTACCAAGTTATCGTAAAGACCGACTAAGGTATGTTGACATCAGGCAGAAGTATTATCGGTTGTAAAATATCATGTGACAACATGTTTATAACAAGTTGTGTTGAGTCCACTTATGAGTGGGATAATGGCAGGAGAATGAAATAGAAATTGTTAAATAAACAAAATAACAGAAAAGATGCGAACATATCGCATGTTACCGCAACCTAAATAGAAATCTTATTTTTGCCGTCTAAGCAGCTTTTTTCAAGTAACAATTGAAACATCAAGATAATAGACAAGGAGCCAACGACAAAAACATCCCCGTCAACGGTGAAATCTTGACTTGCTTAACAAAGGGATGGAAAACGATCGGTCATTGTTTTTCCTGCCTATTCACACTGTTATACACACTTTTGAAACGCAAAAGAAAATATTTCCCCGTGAAAATTGTTTATACAATCTAAACTTAAACAAGACTTCGTTATTTCATAATTATAATTGCAATAGACATTATAATTATGCTATATTTTAATTATTAATAAGCTGTGATGGCCTAGCGGTGCGACCGTGTGAATCTCTAAAGACGATCATGGGTTCAAACCCGGGCAGACACCAATGAGTTTTTCTATTAAAACTTATGTGTCTAATTGATAATTGCAATTTATCACACGCTTTTCGGTGAAGGAAAACATCGTTAGGAAACCTGCATATCTCTAGAGAATTCTGGAGATATGTGTAACCTACCAATCCGCAGTGGAGCAGCGTGGTAGGTCTTAGCTCCAACCCTTCTCTCCAAAAATGGAGAGAGGAGGCCTATGCCCAGCAGTGGGATAGTAACAGGCCGCTACTTACTTATAATTATAATAACAATAGAAATTATAATTATAATAGAAATTGTATAATTCATTCTCACGGATTCCCCTATTTTTCCGCCGTGTGGTATCCGGCTGAATAGAATAGTACCACTCTCATTTCTTACCGAGGTGTTGTAAAACGCGACTAAGGTAAGTTGACCCACCGTGTGGTATCCGGTTAAGTAGAATAGACCACCCTCTTTCTTACCGAGGTGTCGTAAAATACGGCTAAGGTAAGTTGACGTCAGGCAGGCGGCCGGTCGTAAAAACGCAGCCAAATCGTGTGAATGCATGTTTATAACATGTCTGGCCACCCCACTTAGAGTGGGATAAGAGCAGGAAGATGATGATGATTCCACAAAGTAACGCCTTATTAATTATGTATTTTAAATATTTTTAATTGCTCTTTTAAAAAATAAATCTTAAAAGATTCCCAAACCCCAGTATACGACCAATAGCTTGACTCGCGCACATCGTTTCCTGCCCGATTTGTCATTGTCAAAGCTCATATTTTATCAGCGGGGACAATGGTAACTACATTTTGATATCCCGCTGTAGTTTTGAGGCGTTTGATAGATTGCATGCTATATAAAGCCGGTCGTCTCTGTGCGGCCTATCCTTGCCTTTATGGTAAGAGATGTTATTAATGGTGTGCCTTTTTGCAATGCGCGATGTGAAATTGATTATTTTTATGTTTGCGGTTTTCGTATGTAGTAGTAGTAACGGCCTGTTACTATCCCACTGCTGGGCATAGGCCTCCTCTCTCCATTTTTGGAGAGAAGGGTTGGAGCTAAGACCTACCACGCTGCTCCTATGCGGATTAGTAGGTTACACATATCCCTAGGATTCTCTAGAGATATGCAGGTTTCCTCACGATGTTTTCCTTCACCGAAAAGCGTGTGATAAATTGCAATTATCAATTAGACACATAAGTTTTAATAGAAAAACTCATTGGTGTCTGGCCGGGTTTGAACCCATGATCGTCTCTAGAGATTCACACGGTCGCACCGCTAGGCCATCACAGCTCTTCGACCTTATATATTGGTATATAATATTATAAAGTGGTATACAATAGTACATATTGGTAGAGTTATGTACGGAAGTGGTAGAATGTTCAGGAATGTATATATATAAACATATTTTACTCATACATTTCGGATTCTCCATACTAAATTTTTCACCGACGCCGATCGTCACGACAGCCGTCAAATTTAGTTGGGGCGAAGGGTGTCTGGCGGACGTTGCTGAGAGCGTATGGTAGCGCTATAAACTCTAACCTATGTTTAAAGCTTCGTCTTGCCTAAACGATGTGGTGATGACTTCGGTATTCTAGCTCACTAAAGAAACCTCGTACGTTTGACGTAAGTATAGCCGGTTTCTGTACATTAATTATGAAAAACGTGAGTGTTTTTCATAATTAATGTACAGAATATTTCTTTATTTATTTATTTCATATAGTTTAAATTAAAAATGTAATAAATTACATTACATTAAACCTCGTTTAGAAAGAGGATGGTCTATTCTACTCAACCGGATACAACACGGTGGGTCAACTTACCTTAGTCACCATTTACCACATCTGGATAAGAAATGAGGATGGTCTATTCTACTCAGCCGGATACCATACAACTTTATTTTGTTTAATATAAGTTGCAGAAACTTTAGTCTTAGTCAAAATTTATAACACCGTAGAAAATATATCTTTACCTCTTTAAATATAACAAAACGTTGGCCTTGCTATAAAATCAAGAGTAATTTACACAACAAGTAATTTATTTACAAGACCAATAAAATTCAGTAGGACCCTGGAGAAAATTGTATTTCTTACCTGAAGTCCACCTGATTGAAATAAGGCTGAACGAAACAATATAGCAGTACCGAGTTAATAGGAGGGTAGCACTAAATTTCCAAGGGTTCATTCCATCTGGTCAAGTTAGTGTTTCATTCTAATGAAGTTTAAGCCTACCACTGATAACTTAAGGTTCAAATTTGATTGCAGATATATATTTACAAAGTGTTATACTGTGTATTATAGAGACTAAGTCAGCCGACATTGTTGATAAGGGTCGCAGTTCCTAAGGCAACAGAGCCTATCGCATTTTACTTCTGTTAAAATGCTTGGTACAATTTAAAAAATTGAGCGTTTTAAAATGAGGTCATCATCATCTTCCTGCCCTTATCCCACTCTAAGTGGGGTCGACACAACATGTTAGAAACATGCTGTCATATGATTTGGCTGCGTTTTTGCGACCGGCCGCCTGCCTGACGTCAACTTACCTTAGTCGCCTTTTACGACACCTCTGTAAGAAATGTGGGTGGTCTATTCTACTCAACCGGATACCACACGGCGGGTCGACTTACCTTAGTCGCCTTTTACGACACCTCGGTAAGAAATGAGGGTGGTGCTATTCTATTCAGCCAGATACCACACGGCGTAATAAAATTTGATATATATGTATTTTAATTTGATATATATGTTATTTTATATATATTTTAAAATGAGGTATATAAAAATATTTAGTGTTTCCTGAAAAAGTTATTAAAT
Organism: Morpho helenor; assembly: GCA_029227775.1. NCBI lineage: Eukaryota > Metazoa > Arthropoda > Insecta > Lepidoptera > Nymphalidae > Morpho > Morpho helenor. The sequence goes on along the minus strand of JARGCU010000020.1, from coordinate 15,434,652 downwards.
CAATATTTAATTTAGCTTTGCCATTACAGCAGTTTTATTTAATACTTTTATTTAACAGTTGTAATGGCAAAGCTAAAATGGAGTACAGAATTTTATTATAGAATCAAAACTTACTTAACGTACTACTTATTGTTTATCTATCTATACTTATTACAAAATCTGTCTGTCTGTAAGTCGTATGAAGTCCCAAGAAACTGTCTGTCTGTATGTGATCAATTTTCTCAAAATCTACTTACGGATACGTATGGTTTTTAAATATTTAATTAATTTATTAAATACTAGCGGCCTGCCCCTGCTTCGCACGGGTATAAAATATATATCCCATGTCAGTCAGTGTAAAAAAGTGATTAAAATCGATCCAGTAGTTTTGATTTATTCATTACTGCCCGTGGCCCGCAAGCGTTAAATTTGGAGAAAAACAATTTCCTTTCCCTATACCAAGAAGATTTCCTGCTATCTTTGGAATATCTAAATTCATATAGTACATTTTTACTTATTTACTTTTACATTTTCCCTATGTATTTTATTTTTACAATTAATTACATAATGTCTTTAAACAAACTCTTGAAAGAGCGACATTGCTGCTAAAGTCGAAGTGTTATAGGGCGAAGCGCGGCGTCCTCACGGCATTTTAAATCTGTAATATCTCCGAAAATGTTCACTTAAATTACATGCTGTAAACGGCAATATTGATCTATATTAAATCAAATATTTATTTAAGGTACTTAATTGGATAAGGATTAATGCTGTATTCTATAAAAATTGCTTCTAAAATATGGCATTATTTTTCGTAAAAAGTAAATGACAAAAAATGCTATAGTGGGTTATCCATAAGAGATAGACATATACCATCGCGGACTTTTCTGTAGACCTTTTCAAGATGTACAAATACTTAGTACATTATTTTGATAAATCTCGTAGGGTTTAGCCTGCGTTTGCAATGTAAGCGGAAAAAAATGTAATTATTTACAGAAACCTCAAAAATTACAGTATTTCTCTACTCCGTATTGAATGTTATTATACGTACAAACCATCCTCTGGAATCACTCTATCTATTAAAAAAAACCGCATCAAAATCTGTTGCGTAGTTTTAAAGTTTTATGCGTACATAGGGATATAGGGACTTAGTTTTATAATATGTAGTGATGATAGTGATAGTGATAAATTAAACTACGACCAGAAAAATGACACGCTGAAGAGCACGTTTTGTCTTAAAAAGGAATTCACTAATTTTTAAACTACTATCATACAATTATTTATCGTAACGTACTTATAAGTACGGATACGTTGTCGCCCTGAAAAGCACGTTTTTATAAAGTATTGTTATTTTCCTCGCTAGAGAGCTCCGATCATAAATGCGTCCGATCGCTGCTAAATTCAAATGGTATAAAGGCGAACCGCGACCTCCGACGCGCTATTTATAGGCTCGCGGCGCGGCCCCTGCATTTTAAATCTGTAATATCTTCGAAACTATTTTTTTAAATTACATGCTGTACAGGGTCATATTGATCAATATTAAATAAACAATATATTTAAGGTTCTTAATTGGATAAGGATTAATGCTGTATTGTATAAAAATTGCTTTGAACATAAGGCATCATTTTTCGTAAAAAGTAAATGACAAAAACTGCTATTGTGGGTTATCCATAAGAGATAGACATATACCATCGCGGACTTTTCTGTAGACCTTTTCATGGTGTACAAATACTTAGTACATCATTTTGATAAATCTCGTAGGGTTTAGCCTGCGTTTGCAATGTAAGCGGAAAAAAATGTAATTATTTACGACATCACATTAGAAACCTCAAAAATTACAGTATTTCTCTACTCCATATTGAATGTTATTAGACATGTAAACCTTCCTCTAAAATCACTCTATCTATTTAAAAAAAACCGCATCAAAATCTGTTGCATAGTTTTAAAGATTGAAGCATACATAGGGATATACGGACATAGGGACAGACAGAGAATGCGACTTTGTTTTATACTATGTAGTGATATTATTTATTTCTACAATTGATTAGACAATGTCTTTACATACAACATTCATAGCTTTCTTATCATTAGACAATATAAACTTTAAAGAAGGACATTTAGTTGCGCCTCCGGTCGCTGCTAAATTCGAAATGCTTATAGGTCGAAGCGCGGCCTCCTCGCGGGATTTTAAATCTGTAATATCTACGAAAATGTTCACTTAAATTACATGCTGTAAACGGCAATATTGATCTATATTAAATCAACAATTTATTTAAGGTACTCAATTGGATAAGGATTAATGCTGTATTCTATAAAAATTGCTTTGAACATAAGGCATCATTTTTCGTAAAAAGTAAATGAAAAAAACTGCTGTTGTGGGTTATCCATAAGAGATAGACATATACCATCGCGGACTTTTCTGTAGACCTTTTTAAGGTATACAAATACTTAGTACATCATTTTGATAAATCTCGTAGGGTTTAGCCTGCGTTTGCAATGTAAGCGGAAAAAAATGTAATTATTTACAGAAACCTCAAAAATTACAGTATTTCTCTACTTCGTATTGAATGTTATTATACGTACAAACCTTCCTTTTGAATCACTCTATCTATTAAAAAAAACCGCATCAAAATCGGTTGCGTAGTTTTAAAGTTTTATGCGTACATACGGAAATATGGACTTTGTTTTATAATATGTAGTGATTATATCTTGGCTTCATTCGTTCCCTTATTAAGATACTGAAAAACTTCTTAAAGTAATTTGTTAAATGACAAATTCCTATATTCTCTCCTTAACCTGTTCATTCCTCTCTCTCTCTCTCTCTCTCTTCTCTCTTTTACACACACACACACACATAGGTACACGCATTTTCATATCCGCAAACACGTACGTACTACTCAGCCGGATACTACGCGGTGGGTCAACTTACCTCAGTCGCCTTTTACAACACCTCGGTAAGGAAGAGGTTGGTCTATTCTACCCAACGGATACCACACGGTGGCTCTACTATTGTACAAGTAAAATTTGTTCCTTAGTAAATAAATTTCATTTCATTTCAATGTCGCTTGTCGCTTTTGGTTTGTACCACTGCATAAGTCCTCGGTAACAAATTGAGTTTACAACATCAGATCAGGAATCAAATTAGATCATATTTCGCTAGTCACTTAATGTTGCTATTCGCTTGTCTTACCAGTTTCATTGTTTCTATTTATTGTTATACTAGAGGTACCCGCGACTACGTTCGCAGCAACTAAATCGTTTAAGAAAAAGTACTGATTCCGAGTTTCTGTTTCCGAGTAAAAAGAATTTGTTTTATCCTATACTAGGTGTGCAATCTTTTGAATTTCATGAAAATCGTTGAAGCCGTTCAAAATTCGGTAAAATATATACATACAAGATTAACATAAAAAATGTACAAGTTATATCTATCTTAAATTACTTACACGCTAGAACTATACAAATCATGCTCACGTGGAATGGTTCCAAGAATGCTGGCAGCGTTTCCACGCTGAATCTCTAAGCTGATCAACTCATTTAAATATTAAAGATTTATAATTAGATCACTAAGAAGCCAGAGTACTTTGCTAGTTTCTTATAAATTTAATACGCCCATATTTATTTACAAATATATTTCTTAGTTCGGTTCATTTTTTGCTTTTATCCAAGCTCCAGGCAGTATGTTTCAATTAAGCTAATTAGTTCCCTTAGGCTTTCTACTTTTAAGGGCACTAATTAGGACCTTTTTGTCATTTTCATTTTTCATTGCCTTTCTTTGTTATTTGTAGTATTCTTCTCATCAAGCTGACTTATAATCGTTTACTTTATTAACGACCATTAAGGTTTGTTGTTTTAAGACTTAATTACTTTAGATCTGATTATTTATATGTACATCTCATGCTGGTTGATATCGCGCTGAGTAGAATAGACCACCCTCATTTCTTGCCAAGGTGTCGTTAAAGGCGACTAAGGTAAGTAGTAACCATAAGAATGAATTAGAGTTAATAAATCTGCGCTCGCCCGTCCTGCCGGTGACGCTGTCAAAGAAATTAAGGCTAACAGGATTAGTCAATTTCGAAAAAAAAGTGCTACTGCTTTGTATTCTTCTCTTCGAAATAAATAATAAATATAAATAAATAATAATAATAAATAAAAATAATAAATAACAGACTGCATAGTGATTATAAGTATTCCTTCAACTTTGTACTGAAAAGCTGAATAAAGTTTTTTTTAACGAGTCACCAGGTATTTTTATCCAAGTCCACCTGAACCCTGAACGTAACAATAAGTCATTAGTATGGATTATTCAACCTCAAATAGAATCGTAGAAAAATAGATGCACTTCCACAAACCTATCACGTAAAGTTTCTTTCTCAAGTGAAATGTACGGCTCATGCCTACTTTCTGTCCCCATAGATAGATCTTGAGATAAGACCCAATATATGGCGTCAATTTCCTTTGGAAAGGGTGAACGGAAAGGGGCGGTTTCAAGTAGTTTTATGTGATCCAGAAAATATTTTATACAAGCTTTACCGGTGACTTTGTTTATACCAACTTGAATGTTAAAATCAAATCATTCTTTATTGACGTTCACGATTTAAAAGCACTCGTAAACAGTGTTAACTGTTTTTGAATCGTCAACTACTGGTTCGGAAAGCTGCTCCTATCAATTGGAACCAAGCAAAAATTTTATATATAGGTATACCTTCATTATGTACTGTTAGTTTTCTTGTTTCTAAAAGAGAAATGGAAAATGAGAAATGGAAAATTTTAGCCCTTTAAATTTCAATAATACTAAATGTCAAAAATTTTGTTCCAGCGAATTAGCCGAAACATAACTTGGTTAATTATATGATTAGGAATAAATGGAATATATTTGGCAACTAATAAAAGTTTCAAAAGTTGTGATAGCTGAGTGGTGACACTTTGCACTTATCTCAAAAGAGTAATAGGTTCAAACAACGAGTGGTGGCCTACTCGAGGATTTTTCCAAAGAGTTTTTAGGCTAAAACTTATCAATCCAATTGATAATTGCAATTGATTACACGCTTTTTGGCAACGGAATAATCGTGAGAAGACCTCCATATATCTGGAGAATTCTAGGGCCATGTGTGACCTACCAATCCGCATTGCAGCAGCGTGGTAGGCTTTAACTCCGAAGCTTCTCTCAAAAATGAAAAAATCTTCTCTCTTCAAGCAAAAATGGAGAGAGAAGGTCTATGCCCAGCATAGAAGTGGCATAGAATTTTTTTTTACTTTAATAAGTTAGGTACCATTCGTGTTAAACTCTAAGCGAAGTACCAAAAGTTATGCAGTACTAACTTTTACACTACAATCCAAAACAATGGCTATATATTTGACGCAACGGGGGGTGTGAAAATCGTTCCTTGTACTATTGTCATATACAGGAAACTCGTAAATATTCACTCTGGACCAGGGATCGATAACATATTGCACGAAGTATACAATTTTGAGCATCGATTTAAGTGGGAAACTAATCATTAACAGTAGTCATGAAGTAGTCATAAATTATACGACGTAGTCAGCTTCTTCGCTGACTTGATGAGTAGCAAAAGTACGAAACGTTCATATAGATGGATTTTCTAAACCTATCTACCGTAAGGAACAATTGAAGGAATCCTATTGGCTAGCTTCCACGCTGAGTCTCGTGTTAAGCTCGTGCTGATACTGTACCTGTTGCTTATAGTTCATGCTGGCACGCATGGCGTGTATCTGTTTGCTCTAAGCTCATGCTGATAGTATAACTGCTTGCTTCACTGATGTTGAAGGTGTTGGGAAATTGTTTCTACGACAAGTGGTTTTGCGCTCCAACAGCGATGTATCCAGCGACAAATCGGCTAATCCCAAGCCGATGCTCAGTAATTTTTGCCTTGCTCGGTATTTTAAATATATGAAATAATGCTATTAAAAAAAGAAAATGTTACCTGGATTCGATCCTGGTATTCTCAATTTGAGACCGCCCGTTACCGAAATAAACTATCAAGACTTTGAAATTGACAGCGCAATTATCCTTTTTAATTAACTCTTAATGCCCAAAAACTGGGATAAAACATTTTTTTTTAATAAACATACCCATATCGATTTTTCCCACCCAAAACTCTCTACATTATGAATTTTATAATAATCGTTTGAGCCGATTCCAAAATTAAAAAAAAAGAAGAAAGAGAAGTATTTTATGTTAATTTTAATTAAATTCGTAGGTGGAAAAGGAAATAGTTTTATTTTCATAAAGTTTTGTACTTAATGAAGAATTTTATTAAAATAAAAAATAAAAAAAGGGTAATGCCATTACATAATTTAAAAAAAAAATTAAGTTGATATCTTTGCGACTCCAACAAAATGTTGACTACATCTGACTTAGCGTTATATCACGTAACTTACCGGCAGTAAATGTGTGTATGATACCTTAGACGTAAATATGAGATTTATTATGTAATTTTTGTGTCTAAAAAAATGTAGTTCTACACGTTATTGCTTTTAGTATTTGTTAAGGCGCATAATTATTTGATGGAGTCGATTCGACTTATTCGATGGCAATTTATGACTCAACTCAAAGTCGTGGGTAAAAGCTAGTAGTGTAGTATAATAATTGTATTAGAAAAATCCATATAGCAAAAATCGGGTAATCAATTTGGCTCGCCTTTATACAAGTTTAAAGTAGCTCTTGAAAATGTTGATATTCCAGTCGTTACTCCCTAACCCCGCTAATACGATGATGTATCAGATGGCAAGTGTTCAATCTATCACACTCCATCATTTGCAGTAAATTGATGCTTAGCGGGCTAAGTGCTAGACGACTGAAGATAACATAATATAACATCTAATCCATACTGAAATTATAAATCTTACTTACTTTTACCCGCTACCTTAGCGAGAACTGTTGACGCGTGATACATTGATAATAGATGGCGCTTTTCAATGTCATCCTATTCCTGTAAAATAACAGGATATCTATAGCCTATATACCACGATGTATAAGGAATAATTGTGTCAAAATTCAGCGATATTGGTTCCGCGAATCTTTCAATCGAATCGCAGAAACTTTCGCATTTATAATACTAGCTTTTACCCGCAAAGAGCGCGTTGACTGCTGTCGCGTGATAGGTTGATAATAGATGGCGCTTTTCAATGTCATTCTATTCCTGTAGAATAACAGGGTTTCTATAGCCTATACTACGGTGTATAAGGAATAATTGTGCCAAATTTCATCGACATTGGTTTAGTGAATTCGACGTGAAAGAGTAACAAACATCCATACTCACAAACTTTCTCATTTATAATACTAGTAGAATATAATATTTTTTATTGACTTCACTTGCCCATCTAACACAGAAAATTGATTTCAAATAGCGATACCCGCAACGTCATTGTCGTCAAGTAAGTGATAAAGTACCCCAATAATATAATTTCGATTTATCCCCTGTTCCTAATAGAATATGCGAAATTTTAGATTATATATCTTTTCTAATCTAGCTATGGTTTATTTAAGCTATTGTTTATACAACAGGGATAAAATGACATTTTATAATGGATAAGACAAAATTCGATGTATATCATAGACATACGAGAGGTCAGAAAAAGCTTGTGATACCTGTGTCGCGACTCAGCAGAGTTAGCAACTCATTCGATGGTCTCGGTATTCGCTTTTACAATAAGGTTCCGCAATCAATACTAGATCAGTCTACAGAAAGGTTTTAATTAAGTATAAGCTTATAAGAAAAGCATATTACAAAATTGAAGATTATTTGGATGATAAAAAACCTGGATTTGAAAATCCTTTCAGCTTCATACAAGACTGCGGTTTTATAATATAAAATTAAAAATGTTTAAAAGATTGACCGCCGAGTTTCTTTCTGGTTCTTCTCGGTAAGAGCAACATTCCGAACCAGTTGTAGCTTCATTAATAATATTGATCCTTGACGATTCAAAAGTGCTTGAAAGAGCTTATTTTAATAAAAATATTTTGATTTGATTTGATTTATTTTATCCCTGTTATTACGCATGAAAAACTGCTAAAATATAAATAGAATACAAAGGTTAATTTTGGCTGTCATTTGTGAAATATAATAGCTCAGTTAAGTAATCAGGCGATCCAAAAAAATACCTCAGTTCGAGCCCAGGTATCTCCTAAACCTGGGCTGGGTGATACATTTTTTGTTTTTTTTTTATATTGCAGCTTTTTTTAATATCTTCTTATATTTTTTATTTAGCTTAGCCGCGTGGTATCCGGCTGAATAGAATAGTACCACCCTCATTTCTTACCGAGGTGTCGTAAAAGGTGACTAAGGTAAGTCGACCCACCGTGTGGTATCCGGCTTAGTAGAATAGACCAACCTCATTTCTTACCGAGGTGTCGTAAAATACGACTAAGGTAAGTTGACCCACCGTGTGGTATCCGGTTTAGTAGAATAGACCACCCTCTATCTTACCGAGGTGTCGTTAAGTACGACAGAGGTAAGTTGACGTCAGGCAGGCGGCCGGTCGTAATAACGCAACCAAATCATGTAACAGCATGTTTATAACATGTGCCGACCCCACTTAGAGTGGGATAAAGGCAGGAGGATGATGATGATTTTTTATTTAGCTGTTGTGTTAAATTTAATCAATATTGTTCCAACTGTGTTGCCGTGAAAGCCTAACAGACAGGCAGACATTCTTATTTATAATATTAGTTGTAACTGTATTGGATAACGATGCTTAATAATAAATAGCAACCATTAGCTCGACATTTTCCTTGATATGTTATTTGCTATTTACATTATCATCATAATATCAGAACACTCTCGAAATGTGCCTGAGAAATGACATCGGAAGTTATTACTGGATTTATTGCGTACTAAATGATACGCTGTTATTAACGAGCTGTACTTAAGGATGTTTCATCTAGTAGAAAAAATCGATTTATAAATAATCGATTTTTCCCTTGATAATAAATCGATTTTTTTAAATCGATTATTTTGAAACGATATAATCGATTTTTTTAATCGATTATTTTTTATTTGAAAAGTTACCTTTTTAATATTACCTATACCTTTTTAATAAACTACCAAGAAATAATAACAGATGCGCTGTTTCCGAAATTCGATTAAAATGTGTTGATTCGCTACATTGGTTTCATCCAACAATATGTATATTATAAAAGCAAGACAAAGAATAATAAAGAGGATAATTAAAATTATCGATTATTTAAATTAAAATCGATTTTTTTGCCATCCCTAGTGGTACTGTGATTAATCAATGGTAAGAATGGTAAATGGTCAGTAACGGATGGTTTTGGATCTCCTTAACGATTTTTCATATCGATTTCCAATAGTTTGTGAGTCAAAAACTTATGTCCATTTTTATTGGCCTATTATTAGCCGAGCAAAGGTCTCCCTTCTTCTTTTATAGAGAAGGGGGAGATTACCAGCAGCGTAGAGTCTGCTACAACGAGGTGTCGTAAAAGGCGACTAAGGTAAGTCGCCCCGCCGTGTGGTATCCGGCTGAGTAGAATAGACCAACCTCATTTCTTACCGAGGTGTCGTAAAAGGCGACTAAGGTAAGTTGACCCACCGTGTGGTATCCGGGTTAGTAGAATAGACCAACCTCATTTCTTACCGAGGTGTCGTAAAGTACGACTGAGATAAGTTGACGTCAGGCAGGCGGCCGGTCGTAAAAACGCAGCCAAATCATGTGACAGCATGTTTATAACATGTTGTGCCGACCCCACTTAGAGTGGGATAAGGGCAGGAAGATGATGATACAATCTGGTACAAATCAAGCTTAGATTCTAGAATTACATGATCATTCTCCTGCCCTTATCTCAATCTAAGTGAGGTCGACACAACATGTTATAAATATATGTTATAGTACCTATATGTCACATGATTTGGCTACGTATTTACGACCGGCCGTCTGCCTTACGTTAACTTATATTAGTCGCATTTTAAGACACCTCTGTAATAAATGAGGTTGTTCTATTCTACTCAGCCGGATACCACGCGGAGGGTAAACTTACCTTATTCGCCTTTTACAACACTTCTGTAAAAAATGAGGTTGTTCTATTCTACTCAGCCGGATACCACATGGTAGGTTAACTTACCTTAGTCGCCTCTTACGACACCTCGGTACGAACTGAGGTTGGCCTAGATTCTAGACACTAGTCTACTCATCCGGATACCACACGGCATATTCTTGAATAATTATATGTTAACATTCCTATTTTTCGTTCGGAAAAAAGGAAAAACTAACAGTTACTAATTGATAGTATTTTTTATCTCAATTGGACACGAACGCAGTCGCGGGCAAAGCTTGTATTAGTAATTTATAGAATTAGGCGTTACTTTGCGGAGGTCAATAATACAAAAGTAATGAGAATATTATTTTGCTATAATCCACGATAAAAGAAAATATATGTAATGCTAAATGTAGAGTGTACTATTCGTTCTCATACCTGATACATGCAGAATTTGTAAGAACTCATGCACTACCCGACACCGATGGCACAACAATGCACAAGCACTGCACACATTCACCACCACAATCTCAACAATTGTTTCGCCCTGTAACCGAAGCATCGTCAGGAGATAGACTCCACGACAAAATCGCAAAGTAATGTTAACTAATTATACCGAGGCTGCGGCTCCAGAAAGTTCGAAGAACATTAGTGGGCTTCGGAATATACATTACCCAACCATTATCATAACGACCGTTATATGATGGGATTAAATAGGCTAATACAGGGCTTAAAATGGCCAAATAGATCTAATTTGGGTGAAGCCTCGCCTTGAGCCATTCCGGGTAAAGTACTTCAATCAGCTGTTAGTTTAGGATTGTTTAGTCACTCCGCTCACGTGATTAAAGTTAAAGGGTTAATTTGTTTGAACGAATGTGGAAAATGCGGGAATAAGAGGTAAGGAAGCATTTTAAAACACCCCTACGTAATTGTTCGGGTCAATATACAGAGGTAAAAAAGATGTGCTTTGGAAAAATGGATTGCAAATGAATTAGTGTCAGAGAAATATACGTTGTGCGTTACATGCATGCATTTATAAGCAGTCTTAACTCTTGTCACCTGAGGAGGCAATTAACCGAGGTGTTAAATCCTTCCCTTATACTACTCTAAGTGGTGTCGGCACAACATGTTATAAACATGTTGCCACATGATTTGGCTACGTATTTCACGACCGGCCGCCTGCCTGACGTCAACTTAACCTCAGTCGTATTTTACAACACCTCGGTAAGAAAGAGGGTGGTCTATTCTACTAAACCGGATACCACACGGTGGGTCAACTTACCTTAGTCGCCTTTTACACGTGGTAAGAAATGAGGGTGGTCTATTCTACTCAGCCGGATACCACACGGCGGGTCGACTTACCTTATTCCCGTTTTACGACACATCGGTAAGAAATGAGGGTGGTACTATTCTATTTAGCCGGATACCACACGGCGTAAGTTACTCTACCCTAACTTTCAGTAGTTAGACATTTTTACGTACAAATCTTTTGCAAAGGTTCGCGAAATCTTTCTAGATTAATCAGCCGGAAAACGTAAAGCAGTTGGTAATAGCCAAAGGCTGTACCCGAGGGTATTTCTAAGCTCATTCACATGATAAAGCGGGCCCATATTGAAAATTGAAAATTAAGCTACAAAACTCGAATGAGAAAATAAAGTCAACACAAATATAGGATAAGAAAGGGTCCATATTAAACGGTGGTAGTGGAATGGTTAGAGTAACGGAGTTTTGATCGAGAGGTCGTGGGTTCGAATCCCGGCCATTATACTACCGACGTGAATCCACTCCTATGACAAGCATTTAGTTTAGCTGGAGCTTAACAAGTTTAGTTGCTATAAGCTGTGGTAGCCCAGCGGTATCACCGTGCGCCTCTTTCGAGGAGGTCTAAGGTTCAAGCCCCGGGCAGGCACCAATGAGTTTTCTATTAAAACTTATGTGTCTAATTGATAATTGCAATTTATCACACGCCCTTCGGTGAAGGAAAACATCGTGAGGAAACATGCATATCTCTAGAGAATTCTGGAGATATGTGTAACCTACCAATCCGCATTGGAGCAGCGTGGTAGGTCTTAGCTCCAATCCTTCTCTCCAAAAAAAAAAAAAAACGGAGCCGAAGCCGAAATACGAAGAGGCCTATGCCCAGCAATGGGATAGTAACAGGCCGTTACTTTAACAAGTTTAGTAGTAATTTGTAACCGAAATTGCTAGTAACCTAAAAAAATTATAATTATATTAATGTCTGTGACTCTATCAATCTAATATAGCTAATTTGCAATCATCCCCCTGCCCCAATCCCACTCTGAGTGGAGTCGGCACATGTTAAACATGTTTTCACATGATTTGGCTAGATATTTTACGACTGGCCGTCTGCCTGATATCGACTTACTTTAATCGCCTTTTACGACACCTCGATAAAAAAATACACGCACGTGTTTTTACGAATCCTGCATGTATCAGGTATCAAAACGGATTATCAACTCTACAACTCTCTCAACTTTTATAAAAATGGTTAATTTTCAAAAAAATAGCTTAATTTAAAAACTTTCATATGGCATATGTTGAAAATTGATAACATAATTGTAACAAAAAATATTTATCAAGAAATACGAAAAACGGTAGTGGCTCCGTTTATTTGCACCCAAGTGTATTTTCTATTCTACTTCATCGAGGATTATAGCAAAATATTTTATTAATACTTTTATATTATGGATCTCCGCAAAGAAACGCGTAATTCTATAAATCACAAAACAATTTATAACAAGCAATGATATTTCTCATTTATACTTGTTCAATATATAAAAAGTAATTTTCCCAAAGTCAACCCATTTACTCTGTGGTTGTCATTATGTGTCTTTCGCAACAACTCAATAACACATAATGACAACCACAATGTTTCTTCATATTAATGACCAACTCTATGAAGGAGGTTGTATTAGAAACATGATGTAACAAATTATTGTTCAAAATTTCAAAAAAAAAATTGTGACACTGCTTTCCACGCGGGCAAAGCTGCTCGCACAGCTAGTATATTTTAACTATAGAGTGAATTAACTTAACCAATGTACCGTGAACGAAAAAATATTAGACGCAATTTATCCAATTAGCTCGTCCATAACATCCCTGAAATATCAGAGGGTGGGTAATTAAGTTATTAGGGGAATATTTGGTAATGTCGAAGAAAATTTCTGCCAACGTTTTCTGAAAATTAACAAGGATAATCAGTTATATCATTACTTCATAAGAAAATTCCCGAAATATTATCTTAATCTTAATATTTAAATGAGTTAATCTTGTATATATATATTTTCCGAATCTCGGAAACGGCTCCAACGATTTTCCTGAAATTCAGCATGTAGGAGGTTTTGGGGGAGAAAAATTGATCTAACTAGGTTTTATGTAAAAAAAATATTGTTTTATCCCTATTTTTGGTCATTAAAAACACTAACATTTATATTGAATTGAATTTTCGCCATTAACTGTCAAGTCGACGTAGCTTATTCGGTTAGCGGGCAGCCTCGAGAAATGTGAGTGCCAAGGATCGATCCCCAACTAAATAATTGTTTTTTCTTTTTTTTTAAGTTTTTTTTTTTTGTAAAAAATTCCCGAGCGAAGCTCGGTCACCCAGATATTGTAATTCTTAAATGACCCAAGGTGGTAATATTAATTTACGTACAGAACAATCAGCGGTTACAGGCGGTTTTAACATTTCAGTAGTTTACTAATCTTGCTGATATCCTTACTAATCTAAATGAGAAGCGTAGTATCCGGTTGAGTAGAATAGACCACTCTCATTTCTTACCGAGGTATCGTAAAAGGCGACTGAGACAAGCTGACCTGCCGTGTGGTATCCGGCTGTGTGGAATAGACCACTCTCATTTCCTACCGAGGTGTCGTAAAAGGCGACTAATGTAAGTTAACCCACCGTGTGGTATCCGGCTGTGTAGAATAGACCACTCTCATTTCCTACCGAGGTGTGGTAAAAGGCGACTAATGCAGGTTGTCCCACCGTGTGGTATCCGGCTGAGTAAAATAACTATATGTAGATCACCCTCATTTCGTACCGAGGTGTCGTAAAGTCCGACTAAGGTAAGTTGACCCACCGTGTGGTATCCGGTTGAGTAAAATAGACCACCCTCTTTCTTACCGAGGAGTCGTAAAATACGACTAAGGTAAGGTGATGTCAGGCAGGCGGCCGGTCGTAAAATACGTAGCCAAATCATGTGACAACATGTTTGTAACATATTGTGCCGACCCCACTTAGAGTGGGATAAGGGCAGGAGGATGATGACTAGTATAATAAAATATCCCGTTTTTTCTTTAGGAATAAGAAAAATGACCATCCATTCAGATTCCTCAATATAAATCTTAAACGTTTCCATATTTATTTACTTGCGATGTGTAGGCAATACGAAATATTTGCTCCCATTTCACCGTTTCTGTTAATAGCGACATCAAATGTTTCACCGAACGAAATGTCTATCATCTGTGAAAATCGAAATAAATAACTGAAATTTCTTTCTTTGTGCGACACTTGATCATCAACGAAGAAACATATTTCGTCGAACGTTATTCTACTGATCGCTTTGTTACTGACATACATAAAGTGTTATTTTCTATATTATTTTTTATACCTGCTAATAATGTTGTTTCAAACAATAATCGGAAGTACTTTCACGTCAACTACAAGTTTTTGGGTTACACTTCTTTTTAATTATTTTAAACAAAATTAAAATATAACAAAAAATACAAAATAAAAATCAAACAGATTTGTCTCGTATCTAGTGACTATAACTTATCGAAATTGCGTATTTAACTGAATCAATTTACTGCGCACTAATATTAATAGCTATCAACAAAATACCTATCAACTAACTGAATCTATTTGCTGCGTACTTATAAAAATAGCAATCTAAAAATTTCCTATCAACTTACTGAATCTATTTGCTGCGTACTTATAAAAATAGCAATCTACAAATTTCCTATCAACTTACTGAATCTATTTGCTGAGTACTAATAAAAATAACAATCAACAAAATAGCTATCAAGTAATTGAATCCATTTACTGTGTACTTATAAAAATAGGTATCAACAAAATACCTAATCAAAGTGAAGTTAGTGAGCTTGGGTTATAGCTATGCTATGTACCTACTGAGCGACTTAAACAACAAATAAAAAAAAACTACATATTTACCTTAATTGTATATTTTTTTGCAAACGTCAATTTGCACAGAGTCCAAAATCAAGTTTGGATGTCGCGGATATCACTTAAGTGTATATATTTTTTATTAGTAGCATCCTTTCGTCTATTTATTTTACCAAAATTAATTAATAGATTAAATAGTTAAATTAATATAAACTTTTACTTTTTCTCTGTATTACCCCTATTCTCTTTCTTCTTCAATTCTTATCCTTTTCCTTCTGTTACTCAAAGGTTAACTGAAAGAGATCCCATTTAGGGATAAGTCTGCCTTTATACATGTGCTCTTTTACTTTTCTTTCTCTTTTCTAACTAAATGTATAAAAATACAAATAAATAAGTGTATAAAATTTAAATAACTGTGTATAAAATTAAAATATTTAAATAATAATAGACTGAACATTGAGTAGAGATCCAGGATATTACTAATAAGACGCGTGCTTTTATTTTTGTGTATTTCATCAACCAAATATTTAAATAGATTGTAAATAGCTAAAATTTGATAAATTTTATCAAGTATCAAAGTATCAAGGGAGTACATGGTGGTCCATTGCCAAAATCTAATCAGTTGGAGAGATAAGAACCAAATATACCCGGCAGGTATAATTTAGTTAATCCATATATATTTAGGCTAAATTTGAACCTCGAATTACGATATAATATAGCTATTTTACTAAATAGTAGAAATAACAACTCATAATTATTATTTTTATTCAGGTTTTTATACAAATAATAATAAAATTATTTTGCTATTATCCGCGATGAAGTAAAATAGAAAATATATATAATGCTAAATGTAGAGTGGACAATCCGTTTTCATTACTGATACATGCAGGATTCGTAAAAACACATGCACAAACCTCAACCACCGCCACCACAATACACAAGCACTACACACGTTCACTATCACAAACTCAACAGTCGTTTTGCCCCGTAACCAAAGCTACATCAGAATAAAGACTCCACGACATTGACCGTTCCCGCGATGTGGTATCCGGCTGAGTAAAATAAACTACCCTCATTTACCGAGTTGTCGTAAAAGGCGACAAAGGTAAATTAACGTCAGGCAGGCGCTCAGTCGTAAAATCAGTCAAATAATATAGCAACATGTTCAAGATATGTTGTGCTGCTGACCCCCCCCCCCTTAGAGTGGGATACGGGCAAGAGAATGATGATGTCAAAATAATACAACTACTATTTTAGTTAACAGCAGACAAAACAACTTTCATAGCACATAAACATCTGTAAAGCGTCACCAAAACTATCAGATAAATGGGATAGATATATTATGGGTTTGTTTACGATCTATCGCTGATAATAAAGCTAAATAGATTAGGTTATTTTTGAGACAACTTTTATACAACGCCTGAATGTTAGTTGCTGAAGTTACTAATTAGATTTCGTTTGGCGCATACATGAGGTTATACGCCAGACAAACAGCAAGCTCCTGTTATGATTCTTTTTCCAGTTAAGTTATCACATCCACTGCCGAGGGTATAGTGACGATACAACATTGTTGGGTTATGTCTACGAAATAACGACTCTTCGTTATATACGACGAATATAGTATTTAAAGTTTTCGGCGAAAAAAAACATCGAAGAAACCTGCATATGTCTAGAGAATTTTCGGGATATGTGTAACCTACTAATCCGCATTGGAGCAGCGTGGTAGGACTGAGCCCTACCCCTTTTCTCCTAAAATACGGAGAAAGGAAGCCTTTGCCCAGCAGTGGGATAATAAATTATTTCAGTGTAAGATAGTCTGTTTGTCGAGGAAGGCTAAAGGCTATATAAAATTACGATAAGATGAATAGGAGAAGAGCAGTAATAGAAAATATTACGAAAACGGCAAAATTGAAAGCTTTCCTTACGTGCGCTAAATAAACGGTGATAGTTATTCAAAAATCATGTATTACAAAATTGTTCGCCTTTAAAAGTTCTAAATAAAAGTCCGCGACAGCATATGTCTAGCTTTTAAGGTTAACCCACTTTAACTATTTCTTGTGGTTATCAAAAGACTATATTACGGTTTTCATATTTCGCTGGCGATTGCTAGTCTTCTATATTTCCCCCTCTAAATGCCCTGGTTCAAACCAAATGCCTTAACTATCGCTTAATATCGCTACTCAATACATAATAACCTATGATCCGAAACACGATTTCGCCAACATGTTTACAAATGTCTATAATAAAAATAAATTAACCCAAATACATGTAATTTTTCACGAGAACTGGCCATTTCCTCAAGACATGTTTTCCCCTACGGCTAATACGTTATTTATCATATTATTTATTACCCATCAGAATGTCTTCTCGCAAATGGACTTTTTATTTGTCCACGAGGTCATGACAGCGGCCATAAGCAATAACGTTTGAGCGATATTCTCATGTACTTAGATCTGAATGATGTCGGACATTTGCAAAGAATCTCTCTCAAGATTAATTCAACCGTGAAAATATTAAGTACTTGGTAATAGCTTTTGGCGATAGCATCCTGCCCTATACCACTATAAGTGGGATCGGCACTAAATGTAATAAATATATTTTTTTTTCAACAAAGTTTTACATTTTCTTACAACCAATTATTTCGCCAAACTAATTAAGTTTATTGGCGAGATAATTGCAACACGCACGCGCAACTATAAAAAATCTACTAATAACAATAGAAAAAAAAAGAAAACATGCGCTTTTCGCAATTATTTTTCTTAATTTATTTTAATTAAATAAATGATACACATACACATTTACCTGTATATTTATAAATATATACATACATATATACTTATTACAAAGTTGTCTTAGGTACTGAAAGAATGCCTAATAAATATTTTTTTAAGTCACCTGCCTGACGTAACCTTAACTTAGTCGTACTCGTTAAGTAAGAAGGTGGTCTATTCTACTCAGCCGGATACCACACGGCGGGTCGACTTACCTCAGTCGCCTTTTACAACACCTCGGTAAGAAATGGGGGTGGTACTATTCTATTCAGCCGGATACTACACGGCGTTATCGATGCGATATGGTCTACCAAGAAAAAATGCTTAACCTAAAACGCCAGAAAGAAAAATATTTAGCAACTAACTGCTTAAGTTACAATCCATACTCATTCAAAGCCATTTCTAGTAGTATATATAACAAAGGATTATCTCCTTATGACCCACAACGTTATCCACTCTATAACGATAAGTAACAGCTATGAATTGCTTTTAATCAAATACAGTTTATCTGGATATTAAGCCGGTATTCTATAGCTTGCTATAAAAAAGCTATAAAATTAAGAGTAGAGCGAGTCATAATAAATACACTTGCCTTTACACAAGTTCAAAATAGCAATTAAAAAGACACTGATTCATAAAGCTTATTATACTGTTGAGGACTATATTGATGATAAGAAAGCTTGGTTTTAAATTGCGACCAGCTACGCACTAGATTATATTGTAAATTTTTTAATTTGTTCTTAATTAAGCCATTATTGTAAAACTCAATTTTGAAAAGAGTGACCGCTGAGTTTCTTGCTGGTTCTTCTCGGTAAGAGCACCTTTCCGAACCAGTGGTAGCTTCATTGTAATTTGACGATTCGAAAGTGCTTGTAAAGGCCAATTTGAATAAAGAATTATTTGAATTTGAATTTGAATAGTTATATGACTGATTTTTAACAAATATCTATAAGTTCAAAGTTCAGCCAATACCAAAAATTTATCTTGTACTAAATATGTTTACGCTTCTTATTGAAGAAAATATTGCAAAGAAACCTGAATATGCCTAGAAAATAATTTGTTGGAATCAATGTTACTTTCCAATCTCTCTGTATCCAATGTATGTTAGTTATTTATACATGTTTTTATGAAATTCCGCCGTATGGTGTCCGGTTGAGTAAAATGGACCACCCTCTTTCTTACCGAGGTGTCGTAAAATATGCTTAAGGTAAGTTGACGTCAGGCAGGCTGTCAGTCGTAAAATACGTAGCCAAATCATGTGGCAACATGTTTATAACATGTTGCGCCGACCCCACTTAGAGTGGGATAAGGGCAGGAAATAGCAATATTAGTAAGGATTTTAGGGCAAGCGATAACGCACGCTAGTCGCTTTGCACGCAGCGGAGGACCGTCTTTAAAATTCGCACTGAATATTTTAAGCGGAGCTTATACCATATGCTAATTTACTCTCATAGATACGTTTGTGAGAACGACCAATACTGAGGCCGCTTTGTTCCCGAATATTCATTAGCAAACATTCACACCGGCCCGGGTAAAGGCACGACAATTGTTCACACTAACGAGTCCGGATTACCTGAATTTAGTACGGTGCGATATCTAAACACGTATTTAAGTTTATTAATTTATCTTTAACACTTCTGTAACTGTCTGTCACTGTCGTTTTTACTGTCGTTAGATTAAGTTTTAGTTTTAAGTAAAAATGGTCGCCATTGAAAACCAGCGTTGAGGTACTCCTCAACTTAAGCTGAATGGTGGTCCATTTTATAACGTCACATTTCTGTATATCTTGTATGTCATAATTTTATTTTATAATACCTCTTCTTTCTATAATTTACTGTTATTTACTTTCTTAATTTACTGTGATGTTATAAATAAAAGGTTCTTGATTTGATTTGATTTGATTTGATTTAATATTTAAATGAATTAATCTTGTATATATATTTATATATATATATATATATATATATATATATATATATATATATATATATATATATATATATATATATATATATATATATATATATATATATATATATTCTGAATCTCGGAAACGGCTCCAACGATTTTCCTGAAATTCAGTATGTAGAGTGTTTTGGGGGAGAAAAATCGATCTAGCTAGGTTTTATGTAAAAAAAATACGTTTTATTCCTGTTTTTGGGCATTAAATAACACTAACATTTATATTGAATTGAATTTTCGCCATCAACTGTCAAGTCGGCGTAGCTTATTCTGGGAACGGGCAGCCTCGAGAAATGTAAATGCCAAGGATCAAACCCTTACTTAATAATTATTTTTTCTTTTTTTTTAAGTATTTTTTTTTTTTGAAAAAATTACGGTCACCCAGATATTTTCTTTTTATAAGTGTATTTAGAAAACAAAATAATTAAAAAAGCACATGTATAAAGGCGGACTTATCCCTAAAAGGGATCTCTTCCAGTCAACCTTTAAGTAATACAAGGAAAAGGACAAGAATTGAAGCAGAAAGAGTGTACGGCTCATGTAGAGAAAAAGAAAAAGTTTATATAAATTTAACTATTTGATCTATTAATTAATTTTGGTAAAGTAAATAGATGAAAAGATGCTTCTAATATATAATAACTTAAGATAAATATTTTCTAGTCTGTAACTTAAATACCGAAAGGGAAAGAGATTTGCGAATTGATACTGGTAAATCATTCCACAGCTTAACACCTTAGTTTAAATTTCGTACAAAAATAAACAAAAACAATATCTACAGTCAATTCATCTAAAAAAGTAATGAAATTGTGTATTTAAAAAGTTTAATTTTGAAAGTGTGTATTGTAGTGCATGAGTTTTTAGAAATTCTGCATGTATCAGGTACGAAAACGCATAAGATATCCCACATTTAGCTATGCATATATTTTCTAATTTCTATGCCGTGTGGTATTCGGCGGAGTAAAATAGACCACCCTCATTTCTAATCGAGATGTCGTAAAAGGCGAGTAAGGTAATTTGACACACAGTGTGGTATCCTTTTGATTAGAATAGACCACCCTCTTTCTTACAGAGATGTCATAAAAGGCAACTAAGGAAAGTTGGCCCACCATGTGGTATCCGGTTAAGTAGAATAGACCACTCTCATTTCTTACCGAGGTGTCGTAAAAGGCGACTAAGGTAAGTTGACCCACCATGTGGTATCCGGCTAAGTAGAATAGACCACCCTCTTTTCTAATCGAGGTGTCGTAAAAGGTGAGTAAGGTAATTTGACACGCTGTGTCGAATCCGGCTAAGTAGAATAGACCACCCTCTTTCTTTCGTTCGTTGGAGCCTTTTACAAAATTCAATAAAAAATATATATACAAGATTAACTCATTTAAATATTAAAGAAAAGTTAAGATTATTTGAAATTTCTTATGAAAGCCAACTTTAATAATAAATATTTTGAATGTGAGAAATTCTTTATTATTTTAGTAACGTATATCCCATCGTTTTATCTCAGTACACAAGATTAAACAGAGTGGCAATAAATCTCAGCTCTACCTAAATAAATAATATACAAACAAATCGTAAACAAAATAACCGGGGTTACCATATTTTAATATTCCCGTATAAAGTTTTCACGAGATTGTAGTCCTCCGTGATAAATTCGAACGGCGACGTTGAGTGATTGTGGGCACATTTTAGTCTCGACCTCACTCAGATTCCTGTTTATTCACTACTGAAATATAGCTGTCGCAATAATATATTGGGAAGCTTGTTTGTGATATGTTTATTAAAATGGTACAAACAATACAAAAATGTACACCGTGTATCCGGCTGAATAGAATAGTACCACACTCATTTCTTACCGATGTGTCGTAAAAAGCACCTAAGGTCAGTGAACCATTACTAACAAAGGTAGATCTCAATTAAATTATATTTATTATCTTTGAAAATACATTTTTTTAACAATAACAAGATTGTTATTGCCAAAAGATTTGCAATGTTACCTATCAGGTACAATAGCCGTGTGGTATTCGGCTGAATATAATAGACCACCATCATTTCTTACCGAGATGTTTTAAAAGGCTACTAAAGAAAGTTGACCCGTCGTGTGGTAGCCAGTTAAGTAGAATAGACGACCCTTTTTTTTACTTATAAAGTGTCTCAGGAACACATGGGCTGCAATAGTGGCACATCTCAAAAAATCAGGTTTTCAGATAAATAGGTTTAAAATTTTCATTCAAAATATACTTTATTCAAATATTTGAAACAATTGCTTTTGAATCATCAACTCTACTGCTGTTTCGAAAAGCTGTTCCTATCGAGAAGAGCCAGCAGTCAACTCTTTTAAAAATATAATTCTTAATACTATTTACATTAAGTCGTTACTGTCTTGTACAGGTTCAAAGAGAGCTATATATCCACACATTCTTATCTTCTAAATAATTTTTAAGAGTATAGTAGGCTTTCTGAATCAGCCTTTTTTATCAGTATTTTTAAACTGCTGTAATGGCAAAGCTGAAATTGATTGCGGAATTTTATTATAGAATCTTATACCAAAACCCACAAACGACTTACGCACTTTTGCAAGGCGCAAAGTAGGAGCCTCAAGCTTATGTCGGTTCCTGCTTTGTCTATTGTATACATCACTTGTCGTTTTATAATTCTTTATATTTTTATGTAAATAAATTGCTTAAAATATACTGTGAAGCAAATGTAAGGATAACTGTTTCCTTAAACTTCTCTCGCAGGGAATCACGCAAACTTTAATTATTATAAAAAAGAGATATGCGTGGCATTTACCACGCATATCTCTTTTTTATAATAATTTTTTTTCCAGTATCGGCGCATTTCCCCACAGCAATATTCCATAAGACATTATGCTATGGAAGTAGGCAAAATAATTTTGCTAAGGAAAATATATAAAAAATATTTTCTTTTTTAACAGCCGGTTTCTATAAATTAGTTTCCTTAAACGAACGGTCTTATATTGCATTATGAGTTGTGTCGGTATTGCTGCTAAAAATAATGTCTATTTTATGATTTACACTTATCCCTAGTACAAAACGCGTGATTTTTTTGTTGAGCCACTATTGCACTTCGTTCGTTGCAACATAATCATTTAAGTACTAAGAATGCTTTAGATGTTAAATTTTTTTTATATTTCTTCGATACGCCTAACAGAGTAAAAAATCAAAGCGTCTTCATTTTGCAACGTAACCATTTTTATAGGCATGTATAAGTTATGGAATAAGAGAGAATTAACTATGAGTTTTTGAACGGCCTGTTAGAATAAAATAGGGTGGCGTAAAGCGGGAGCACTTGGCGTTTACGTAAAGCGATTTTAGATGGCGCTAGTGGTACATTATAGCGCGCTATTGTTTGTCAATTTCAAAGGTATAAGATGGTTGCACAGATTTGACTCTTCCTACTAACGGTGAGCTCCGTAAATTACATAATTTTTGAAGGGTCGAAACTGAGACCCATATTATATTCTACGAAGATGTTACACACATTTAATATTGATGTGATTAAGTGCTAGGGAAGTAACTTGGAGTAGAAAAAATCGATTAATAAATAATGGATTTTTAAAACATCGATTATTTTGTTCTGAAATAATCGATTTTTAAAAATGGTTGTTTTACTGAGTATTTCAAAAGTTGTCTTCTTTAATATTAAAAGCTAATTACAATAAAGGATTATTAAGTTGGACAACTACCAAGAAATAATATCACATGCGCTGCTTGTAAAATTGGATTAAAATTTGTATTTTAGCTTAATTGGTTTCATCCAACAATGCCTTATCTAATTTTAAAAATCAAGAAAATGAGTAAAAATGAAAAATGGATACCCAGAATAATCGATTGTTAAAATAACGATTTTTGATGAAAAAATAATCGATTATTTTTACATCGCTACTTCCGATAAGATCTAAAATAAATTATATGTAGTATTTTACAAATTTGCAAAATAACTACAAGCTACAAATTAATAATAATTCATAAATTGATAATCTGTTCTTTAAACTATAATATCTAATTACTAAAATTTTTATTTTATAGCTTATTGATACAGATTATATACACATCTAAAACTTTGCCGCAATTTGTAGGCTCTATAAGACAACTTAGAGTCGCTAAGCGAGCGTCATTTCAGCAGTAAATAACGAAACAAATATTATGCTTAAATACAGGATTTTACAGATCCCTTGATAAAACTAAGTGAAAATAAGCAATAAGTATTTTCAAACAACCTATAATAAAATGTGGAGTTGTAAACTTAACATTCAACGTTTATGTAAAAGAATTATGGATGGCGCTAGTAGTACATTATAGCGCGCTATTGTTTGTCAATTTCAAAGGTATAAGATAGTTGCACAGATTTGTCTCTTCCTACTAACGGTGAGCTCCGTAATATAAGTAATTTTTGAAAGGTCGATACTGAGACCTATATAACATAATTCCAGAGAATAATTAGTGCATTTAGATAGTTTCTCGTACTGATAACTGAGTAATGAAACACGTATTATTTACTAAGTAGCAATGTGGATAAAATCGATTTTTAAATAATTGATTATTTTTTCAAATTAACCGATTTAAATAATCGATTATTTTTTCATCAAAAATCGATTTTGTAAAAATCGATTATTTTAGGTATCCCTTTTTCTTTTTTACTCTTTTTCTTGTTTTTTTAAGATTAAATATGCATTGTTGGATGAAACCAATTTAGCCAAACTACACATTTGATATTATTTCTTGGTAGTTGTCCACTTTAATTAGCCTTTATTGTAATTAATTATTAATATTAAAAAAGACAACTTTTGAAATAGTCAGAAAAAAATCGAATATTTAGAAACAAAATAATCGATAATCTTAATCGATTAATAAATGAGCGATTTATTTTCCTTTTAAAATAAATTGTATAGAAATAATCGATTTTTTTTAAATCTTTTTTTTCTGACTACTTGTAATGTTGCCTTTTTTAATATTAATAATTAATTAAATTAAAGGCTAATGAAAGTTGACAACTATTAAGAAGTGATAATAGATGAACTGTTTGTGAAATTCGGATAAAATGTGTATTTTGGCGACATTGGTTTTATCCAACAATGCATATCTAATCTTAAAAACAAGAAGAGTAGGTAAAAAGTAAAAGAGTATAATTAAAATAATCGATTTTTGTTTAAAAAGAATAGATTATTTTAAAAATCAATTATTTTTTCACAACCCTAATTGGGGACCACATTGTGCCTTAACCACAGAGGTCCATGTGGAAAGGAGGTAGACAGTTTTGGCATACACGGGCTTTCATGCCATAGGAGCTCTGGTAGGCTTTTCCGTCATGGTTCTCTTAACGATACCATCAAAAGAGCTCTTGCCACCATCGACATTCCTGCTCTTCTCGCGCCTTCGGAGATAAGTCGGGATGGTAGCAAGAGACCAGATGGCTTGACGCTGGTTCCTTGGGAACGGGGACGGGTCCTAATGTGGGACGCAACATGCGTTGATACGTTGGTCTCGTCCCATATCACGGAGACAGCGTCCAGACTTGGAAAATGGCCAAATCCGGCAATCGGCGGAAGTATGTATCTCTCATCGAGAGTTATATATTTGTGCCGTTTGCAGTTGAGACCCTAGGGCCATGGAGTCAAAGTGCAAAATGTTTTTTGTCCGTTTTAACACCTCAGTTAATTGCCTCTTTAGGAGACAAGAGAGCTGGTTCTTTTTCGCACAAAGAATCAGCTTAGCGTATCAGCGCGGAAACGCTGTCAGCATTATTGGTATCATTCCACGTTGGCAATAGCGTAAGAAATTAATGTTGTTATAATTCTTACTGTTTTACGCAGGTCTCCTTTCGATTTTAGCCTTCACCATTTTTCATCTGAAAAATCTGCGCGGGCTTGAACTATGAATGTAACTTGGAGTAGAAAAAATCGATTAATAAATATCGTTTTTTTGCCTTTAAAAATAATCGATTTTTAAAAATCATTTTTTTCTGACTATACCATGAAAAGTTGCCTTTTTTAATATAATAATTAATTAGAATAAAAGCTTATTAAAGTGGACAACTACCAATAAATAATATCAGGTGACCTGTTTGTAAAATTCTATTAAAATAACTAACTACACGTTTGGCTACATTGGTTAGCTACAAATAGTGAAATGACAAAGAGGATGATTAAAATAATCGATTTTTGATGAAAAATAATCGATTGTTATAAAAATTATTTATTTATATTTATTATTTTTTCACGTCTCTAGTTTGAATCCGTGACCTAATTTATTTGTGACTCAGCTTTAAAATTCATTGTAATTATAAATGACGAATTACGTTTGTTATTTAGTGAAGAGATTACAAGATATTTATTTATAACTAAAATATTCAAACTTTGCCTGTAGGTATATAGTTATATTAATAAATATAAATATTTTTTTTTAGACCATGAGTTTTCTAGGGATATTATGTAGCTTCTCGGAATTAGCCCATGTATTTTAGACATATTAATGCCTGAAATACATATATATAAAAAGAAATTAATAAAGTGAAAAAATAAAAAATAAATATAAAGAAATACTTAGGTAGGTTTGTTATTCGTTCAGATCTGCGAGCTTTAAAGCAGAACAAAAACACAAATATGTGTGTGTGTTCACGAATTTTCGATTTTTTTTTATAAGACATAAAAATAGTGTAGGTTAAAAAGAAGTTTTTTTTTCTTCGCAATTAAAAGTTGAATGACCTTTTTCTACAAATTAACTGGAGTCACGTTTTATTCAAAACATGATCTACCAGGCTATCATAGAAGCATAAAAGACGTTTACTGAATACCGTAGCTGTGTGTGTGTAAGTAATTCTTCATTACAGTTTACGCTACTACTTAATAATATTACATTACCAGGAGCGATTCCGAAATTGAAAACAAACGGTATCAGGAGATTATAAGTGCGCAGAAGTTTTAAAATAAATGTCCGATTTGCATATGACGGTGGTCCAAGTAACTGATCAAGTAAATTATATATCTTTTACACTACTATAACGATATTCTTGGCTTTATTATTGTTGCCTAACAAATTGATTTAAATTGCATTATATCGATTTTGTTTAAAAAAAAATTACAACGAATTTAACTGGTACTAGAATTATTTGTGAATTTTCTAAACTGAGGCTGATATTTTAATATTTGGTGTGTTTTGTGATTACACACTCTTTGCGTAAAGATTCTGTAATAAATTATGTATGTTACTTGTTACTATGATAATTAGATTTTTTTCAAGATTTTTTTTTTCATCATGAATTTTCCTGAAATTAAAAGTAAACCAAATGTTATAGAACTAGGTTTATTGGTTTCGTATTTTTAAAGTTGTACAAACAAACACACATACATATAGGTATATTCTGACTTTTAAGTAGAATAAAAAGTGTTACTGAAATTCGTTGACGAGTACATTGGGTAAATTTAATTATATTCTTTTTTAATTTAATTTTTTTTATAAGATCGGAAAGAGATTCGAACCGCCGTGTGGTATCTGGTTGAATGGAATAGACCTCCCTCATTTCTTACCGAGATGTCGCAAAAGACGATTTAGGTTAGTTGACCCGCTGTGTGGTATCCGGTTGAGTAAAATAAAGAGGCCACCCTCATTTTTTTCCGAGGAGTTGTAAAAGGCGACTAAGGTAAGATGACTAAATCCAAATCATGCCTATCATGTTACAACATGCTCGGCATAACATGTTGTGCCGACCCCACTTAGAGTGGGATAAGGGCAGAAGAATGATGATGATCAGAGATTAGAACCCACAAAAAGATTAATTAATTACCACCGCCAGGAATATAAAAAATTTAAGACATAATGGATAGCGCGTCACGTTTTATTCAAAACATTGTCTACCAGGCGACCATGAAAATGCAAGAGAGAGAGTAGTCTTGGGGCACAGTGCAGTACAGAACAGTATAATAATAGGAGGGACCTATACAGTTCACGCATACTAACTAGGTTAGCCGAATCGATATCGTATTGAGACAAACGGTACCAGGAGATAATGGGTGTGTAAGTAACTTTAACTCATTGATTTTATAAAGAAATATAAATTACCCTTAAAATTATATTTCTTTTTCCTTCCAGACAGGCCTTACTATATAGTTAAAAAGTAAACTTGCAAACTTACAATAACGTCATCCCATACTAAATTTGGGCAAAAAGCTTACAATGTAGATTGGCAGAGGATCCTAGAAATACTCTCGGTATACTCGTTTTATCACAATCACTGCATGATGAAGTTAATTAACAATTAAGTAAATTTTAATAGAAAAACACAAGGCAAAATAAAAACATGTACCTAGGTATATGTGGAAAGTTAGTAATTATTGAACAGCGTTTTAACACTTTGTAACAAATAGACAAAATCGGCATATAATATATATTTTTTTAATTAATTTATTTATTTTTCTTTTTTTTTACTTCAGAAAAATGTTTTATTATTATATAAATACAACTTAACTATATAATAGTCACTAAAATAAACTAAACTATTTTATAAAAAAACAGTATTAAATTATATTACATTCATTATATTATTATTTAATTAATATTAGTGCTACCCGTGACTTCGGTCGCCCCAACTTAAGCTTTTAAGTACCCTAAATAATGTTATATCATCATCCTCCTGTCCTTATCCCACTCTAAGTGGGGTCGGCACAACATGTTATAAACATGTTGTTACATGATTTGGCTGCGTTTTTCTGACCGGCCGCCTGCCTGACGTCAACTTACCTTAGTCGTATTTTACGACACCTCGGTAAGAAAGAGGGTGGTCTATTCTACTAAACCGGATACCACACGGTGGGTCAATTTACCTTAGTCGCCTTTTACGACACCTCGGTAAGAAATGAGGGTGATACTATTGGTACCACACGGCCCTAAATAATGTTATATGTAGTTTTAATAAAACTGTTTTTTTTTATCCCATATGTTATTTATTACACCGGTGTATATGTTTTAATTATACCAAGTTTTATCGATATTGGCCCAGCGCGTTAGTCATGAAAGCATAATAGACAGACAGGACAGAACTTTCGCATGGTATTAAATAATGACGTCATAAAAGTTGGTGTGGTGGTGGGAGTTTTCCGCTGCAGTTTATGACAGTACTATTTAAATCATAATATTGATTACTAGGCGCTCATATACGAGAAAGAGGTTAACTTCCAATTGACTTTATGGGTGCATGTGTGCACAATTCGTTTCGTTTACGCTAAAGTTCACTACTACATATACACGCTGGAATCAATACCGTCAAGAGTGAAAACAACTGGTATATGGAAAATATTCAGTACAAAGAGTACAGTTAAAGTTATGTAGGCGTGATGGGTAAAAAATGTTCAAATTGCGTAAGACAGAGGGAGAGTAGACCGCCGGAAATGTGTAAGAGAGGAAGTACCCCCCTCTCTTTCTGAACGAACCAAAAATGTATACCCGCATTTGCTGTTTCGTTTAATTATAGATGGAAGTTGATTTTTCTGAGAGATAAACTTTTCATTGTTTTTACATGTTTTTTTACTATTTATTTCTTTTTAGAGTGGAATTCGAAACCAGACTGATCCACAGCAACGCGTGACCGGACAGCTAGATGTTAAATATTTAATTACTATCACTAGCTTTTACCCGCAACTTCGTTTGCGCGACACACTTGTCGCGTGATAGGCTTAATATTGGCGCTTTTCAATGTCATCCTATTTATATAGAACTAACAGGATTTCTATATCCTATATGTTACTCCGGTGTATGAGGAATAATTGTGCCAATTTTCATCAATATTGGTTCAGCGGATTCACCTTGAAAGATTAAAAAACATACATCCATACTCACAAACTTTCGCATTTATTATATTAGTAGGATAGAATTATACAAATTATTATATCCCGTTTTTAACTGCAAGATAATAAAGTAAGAGCATATTTACATCACTTACAAAAGATTCCTATAATTTAAAAATGTAAATGTAATTTTCAAAAACAAATTATTTAGTTGAATTAAATACATAAAGCTTACAAAAACAAAGCTTGTTTTCAATAAAAGTTCAATGACTTTTGCTTATCTAAAGAGAGTAGCAAAATAGATACACCGCAGCAAACTATGTGCAAAATAAATATCAGAGGTGTATCTGTCACGTTTTCATCAAAATATCGACTACCAGGCGTTCATATCTTCCGAAGAGGTAAATATCTACATCATACTACAGTTGCAGTAGTGTGTGTAGCACTTCGTCGTATACACTCACACGAATACAATAATCATACCGTTGGAATTCAAAACAAGCGGTATCAGGCTCTTACAAAGTAATTATCTATGTGTATATTAAAATTTAGGATTTAAATGTGTCTGTATATTATTATTTATATTTTTAATAAATATTTTTATTAAAACAAATTATTATTCAAGATTATACAAATACCAAATAATTTATTTATTTTATTCCAATTAACCGCGTAAATAAAAATCACTTCACTGCGGATTTTAATAAAATTTATTTTGTCGAAGTATTTTGTTAGATTATTTGGTATCAACGTTACATGTTCTTAGGTATAAACCACATAGGTAATTTATATTTTTTTTTATTAACGAGGTATTATATCAGAATGCATCATATTTATATTTACTCTGTAAATATTAATTAAAAAGTTACTTATATTTCATTTATGATATAACAGATGGTTTAAATGTATGACATAGTTTTTAAAATACCAAATTTAATTAAATTTCTTCAGTTTATTTTAGATTTACATTATATTTGAATACTAACGGAATAAGAAATACAATTTACATTTTTAAATGTTATTTACGAATTACGTCTAATTACGAAGTTTAATTTTTTAATGATATACTCATTGCTACCTGCCTAGGATTTAAATTCCTATCCTTCAGAATTTAAGATCCTTAAGTATATTTAAAGGGGTTATGGTGAATTTATAGAGATAATATATTAATAATGTAATAGATTAAACTTGACCGGCCCGCTTAGCAGCATTTTTTGATGTTACAGTTCAAAATTATTTTGCTATAATCCGCGATAAAAGAAAATATATGTAATGCTAAATGTAGATTGTACTATTCGTTCTCATACTTGATACATGCACAATTTTATAAGAACTCATGCACTACCCGACACCGATAACACAACAATACACAAGCACTGCACACATTCACCACCACAATCTCAACAATTGTTTCGCCCCGTAACCGAAGCATCGTCAGGAGATAGACTCCACGATAACGGTTTTGCGATTTTGTATTATGGACCTCCGTAAAGTAACGCCTAATTCTATAGATGTTACAGTTATAAAAAAATGCTTCAATTGCCACCAAACTTTACAGGATTATCTACTGGGTATAAAGATTGTCTGAAAATGTCTTTAAAATCGGTCCAGCCGTTTGAATCAAAGGGACATACAGACACACATTCATCCTATCCTATCCTACTAATATTGTAAATGCTAAAGTTTGTGAGTATGGATATATGTTTTTTACCCTTTCACGGCAAATCCTCTGTACCAAAATCTATGAAATTTGACACAAAACTAATGAGAATATTATTGTTTTTATTTTTATTATTAGCAAAATAATATTCTCATTAGTTTTGTATTATGGACCTCGGCAAAGTAATGCCTAATTCTATTTGACACAAATATTCCCTTATACACCAGAATGTTATTCTGGTTCTATAGTTTATAGAAATCTTGTTAATTCTACAGGAATAGGGTGACATTGAAAAGCGCCATCTATTATCGACCTATCTATCACACGACAACAGTCCACGCGGACGAAGTCGCGGGTAAAAGCTAGTTTTTATATATATAGAAGCCTATCTTGCATTCTATCTTTTGAAGATAGGACAAGCAAAACAGACAAAGCAAGCAAGGTAGACAAACATATAGAGGCATGACGAAGTCACGTTTTCATCCCAATGCGATGTACCAGGTCTACATAAACACTCAAGAGATATGTTTAAAACTACAGAATGTTTGTCCAGTGATGTACAAGCTCACTCATAGGTATAGAGTTATTATACTAGAGTACGAAAGCCTGCCTAAAATGTATTCATCGTGTTATCTTTTTTTTTTATGTGTGATAAGACAAAAATAAATATACGAGGTTCGTCTACCCTCTGATTATTTGTTGCGACACTCTGCCTTTATCTTCCCTATTCTAATATAAATAACTCTATGTTCACAAGACGTATAATTACTAACGTTTTAAAATAATAATTTTAGGAAATTTTATTAATGGAAGTATTAATAAAAATTACAATTTTTTATTTAAAAAAAAATTAAATTCGTTTCCGGGAAATCGGACGATAACAATTTTTTATCAAAAATTTTAAATTCTTCTCTGGGAAATCGGACGCGTTTTTTTCTTTCGAATAAAATATAAATTCTAGAACTGGAGTGTTAACACTAGTATTTCTTTCATTTGTTTATTTTTCGGTTATTATATCCAATAGGATGCTACTGTAACAGGATCCTATTTCCTTTTTGGAGAAAATAGGTTAACATTATAGGTGGCGCTAGCAGTACATTATATCGCGCTATTGTTTGTCATTTTCAAATATATAAAGGCTTCGCTCAGTTACATTCCTGGCGCCGAATATATAATTCCATTTACAACATATTTATGAAATAACTATATTTTTGGGAGGTCTATACTGAGACCTGTATAATAAATGTGACATGGAAGTATTTATATATATATATATATATATATATATATATATATATATATATATATATATATAATTATAATATAATAAAAAACGATTAATATTTAAAAATCGATTTTATTCTGACTATTACAAAAGTTTCCTTTTTTAATATTAATAATTAATTACAATAAAGGCTAATTAAATTGGACAACTACCAACAAATAATATCAGATGCGCTGTTTGTGAAATTTGATTAAAATGTATTTTGGCTACATTGGTTTTATCCAACATTGCATATCTCTAAAATTTGATTATTTTTACATCCCTTCTATATAAAGCTTTGTAAGTAAGTATTTTTCCTTGATAAATTGCCAAACTATGGATGTGACTTGTGACTGGGAGTAGAAAAAATCGTTTAAATAATAATCTTTTTTTCGCTTTAAAATACATCGATTTAAAAAAAAACGATTGTTTTGATAGGAAATGATCGATTTTTTAATCGATTTTTTCTGACTGAAAGTTGCCTTTTTTAATAATAATTACTATAAGGGCTAATTAAAGTGGACAACTACCAAGAAATAATGACAGATGCGCTGTTTGTGAAATTCGATTTATTTGTGTAGTTTGGCTATATTGGTTTCATCCAACAATGAGTATTTAATCTTACAAAGCAAGAAAAAGAGTAAAAAAGAGGATATTTAAAATAATCGATTTTTTTACATCTCTATTGTGACTTGGACAATAAAAATCGATTAATAAATCGATTTAAAATCGATTAAAAAACGATTTTAAAAAAATACTACAGGAAAGCAACCAATAAATAATAACAGATGCGCTGTTTGTGAAATTCGATTAAAATATGTAGTTTGGCTACATTGGTTTAATCTAACAATGAATGTGATAATAAAATGAATGAATGAATCCTAAAAAAACAAGAAAAACGAAAAATGTAAACATAATTAAAATAATGGATTTAAATCGATTTTTAATGTAATTTTTTATTATTATAAATCGATTATTAAAAAATAATCGATTATCTATTTTGATTTATTAAAAAAATCGATTGTTATTAGAATCGATTATTCGCTTAACTCGTACGATCGCGAGACAAATATACAAAGAATATATTCATAGTTCAATTTTTTAAACATGTCTTACGATATGACTTTAGCTATTAAAATATACGCATCTTTTCTTTTTGACGTTACTATTTGTTATAGGCATGTATTTAAGAGAGAATAAACATATTTTTTTGCGAACGGCCTATAAATAAAATATGGCTTTGTAAACTTAGAGCATTCAGCGTTTATGCGAAAGTATTATAGCTGGCGCTAGTAGTACATTGTGTCGCGCTATTGTTTGTCAATTTCAAATGTATAAGGCCATCGCTCAGTTATCACCCTTTTGCTTTGCAATGCTAAATGTTACCAAACAAGTGACAATTATTAATTTTTGCGAGGTCGACACTGATTACTGAGACCTAAGTTATGTTAATCAACTATCAAGTCTAGATATATTACTTAGAGTTAGGGATCGTCGATAGGGAATGAATGTAACTTGAAGTGGAAAAAAAAAACGATTAATAAATAGTTGATTTAAATTCCTATAAAATAATCAATATTAAAAAAATCGATTTTTGTTACGAAACAATCGATTTTTCAAATTTCAAAAGTTGACTTTTGAATATTAATAATTAATTACAATAAAGACTAATTAAAGTGGTCAACTATTAAGAAATAATACCAGATGCACTGTTTGTGAAATTGGATTAAATTGTGTAGTTTCGCCAAATTGGTTACATTCAACACTGCTTATCTGATCTTAAAAACAAGAAAACGATTAAAAAAGAAAAAGGGATACCTAAAATAATCGATTTTCGACGAATAATCGATTATAAAAATCGATTACTTTGAAAAAATAATCGATTATTTTTTCACATTGCTACTTAGGGATACGACTTGGAGTAGAAAAAATCGATAAATATACACCTAATCGTTTTTTAAAAATAAATTGATTATTTTGATTCGAAATAATCGATTATTTAAAAATCGTTTTTTCTGATGATTTCAAAAGTTGCCATTTTTAATACTAACAAGTAATTACAATAAAGGATAATTAAAATGGACAACTACCAAGAAATAATATCATGCGCGCTGTTTTTGAAATTTGATTTAAATATGTAGTTTGGCTACATTGGTTTCATTCAACAATGCAAAAAAAAAAGAGTAGAATGAAAAAAAAAAAAATTAAAAAAAAACGATATTTAAAAATAGAATTTTAATGTAAAAATTTTCAATTTAAAATCCGATTTTGATTACATCGAATCGATTTTTTTCACATCCCTAGCAAAAATATCGATTCACGCCATATCTACGAATCTCTCAAGATCGCTAAACAAACAAACAAAGTATATTTTAGTAGATCAATTTTTTAAAACATTTCTTACGATATGATTTTAGCTAAATAAACGCATTCTGTTTAAGATTCTTTTTGTTATAGGTATTGAATTAAGAGAGAATAAAAAATGATGGTGCAAAAAATCGATTAAAAAATAATCGATTTTTTACCTTTAAAATAAATCGATTTTAAAAAATCTATTGTTTTATATTTCATTTTTTTCAGACTTTCTGCAAAGGTGCCTTTGGTAATTAATAATTAATAATTAATTCGAATAAAGTCTAAAGTGGACAACTACGAACAGATGCGTTGTTTGTTAAATTCATTTAAAATTAATTAAATTATTAATTAAATAAGTGTAGGTTAGCTACATCTGTTTTATCCACAATGCATATGTAATATTAAAAAATAAGGAAAATGAATAATAAAGAAAAGAGAATAATTAAAATAATCGATTTTAAAAAATCGATGATTAAAAAATCAATTATCTTTTCAAACACATGTAGTGTTTAAATTTTGAAAGTTCGTTACTGAGACCTATGGAATTCACGGGCATGTTACCGAATAAAGATTTATCTATATCCTAGGAATGATTATAGGACTGAAAGAAATCGATTTTATTCATTCAAAATTAATCAATTTGTTTACAAATTAATTCAAAATTAATCAATTAGTTTACAAATTGATTATAGGTCTTGACAAGAAAAGATTCAATGTAGGTACGTTATAAATCCTTATCAACAAAAAATTTTGAATGAAATTTTTAAGCTACACACATGCGCCGTAGAGTTTGGGATGAAAAAAGGAGGGAGGAAAAAAGGAGGGTGAGTAACGAAGTTTCAGGGTGTGCGGAGGTAGGTATGGGGTGAGGAGTTATGAAGAGTCACGTTTTCTACGTCTAGTCGTGTACCAGGCTATCATAAATTTTGAAGAGAATGTGTGGTTGAACTTTGCTTACTATAAATAGCAGTGAATCATTTTGTAGATAGAAAGGTTCATTCATACGAATAAAACCGCAATCGATAATATCAGATATTCAGGATCCCGAAGAAATGCAGGGTTGAAACTTTAAGGTATTTAAAAAAATATATATAATAGAATTGTTTTACTATAATCCGCGTTCGTTAAGAAAATTTATGTTATGCTGAGTGTAGGAATGAAAGCCGCTCGTATTAAAAGCCACCGCCAACAGCACTACACACATTCACTACGACAATCTTCGTGGTTTCGCCCTCTTTTTTATCTTGCATTTAAATTTATAGCCAGTCTCTCAATATTATATATCAACATTAGCTTTAAAAAGGTTTGGTACAATTTAACACACCTATACCTACATAGGAGCTACCGTGCCTATATTTGTTTTACAAAATCTAGCTTTAAATATTTGTTTATTTTTAACTTGAGGTTGTCTGATATGAAATAAAAAACCTGTGGAATATTCCTTAGGGTTGACCATTTTCCCGTTAACATTTCCCGGAAGGCATTTTCATGCAACGTCCAAAGAATGTTGTAGGTAGACGCTATTAGAACGGTGAGAAAATTTTCTTATTTGCTCAGCCAGTGCCTTATTCCGGTTAAGGCATTTGGTTTGGTAACTTTTAGTATATTCTTGACCCTTTTTTTATGTAAGAAAACCTTATGGGTCGTCTCTTCCCAACGGGGACGACCGGTGGGTATGTCGGACTCACATCGACGAAAAACCTGACAGTGGTCTTCTATGCTGCTGGGGGGCAGGGTACCGTTGGACACATCGCCCCTATCCTCTCTAACAGCAACTCTGAATCCCAGAGTCGAGAATTCTCTAAACAGTGCCCCCCCCCCCCCGCCTCTGCTAACTGATGCATTCATCATCTTCCTGCTCCTATCCAACTCTAAGTGGGGTCGGTGCAACATGTTACAAACATGCTGTCACATGATTTGGCTGCGTTTTTACGACCGGCCGCCTGCCTGACGTCAACTAAACTCTGACGTATTTTATGACACTTCGGTAAGAAAGAGGGTGGTCTATTCTACTAAACCAGATACTACACGGTGCGTCAACTTACCTTAGTCGCCTTTTACGACACCTCGGTAAGAAAGAGGGTGGTCTATTCTACTGAACCGGATACCACACGGTGGTGCTAACTGATGCATTGGGAGCACCAAATGCATCAACCACCTCGGGGACCATGTAGAGACGGTCACCCCATGTAAAGACGGTCACCCCATGTAAAGACGGTCACCCCATGTAGAGACGGTCACCGCCATGTAGAGACGGTCACCCCATGTAGAGACGGTCACCCCCATGTAAAGATGGTCACTCCATGAAGAGGCGGTCACCCCATGTAGAGACGGTCACCCCATGTAAAGTTGGTCACTCCATGTAGAGATGGTCACCCCATGTAGAGACGGTCACCCCATGTAGAGACAGTCACCCCATGTAGAGACAGTCACCCCATGTAAAGATGGTCACCCCATGTAGAGACAGTCACCTCCATGTAGAGACAGTCACCCCATGTAGAGACGGTCACCCGATGTAAAGATGGTCACCCCATGTAGATACGGTCACCCCATGTAAAGGCGGTCATCCCATGTAAAGACGGTCACCTCATGTAGAGACGGTCACCCCATGTAAAGACGGTCACCCCGTATTTGTCGTATTTTTGTATTGGCTCTAGAGTTTGAACACGATTTCAGCAACTGAAGTAATCCAAACACCGTTCTGTAACCGAACACTTACCCCTTAAGCGAGCACTTAACGGGAGCCGCGTTAAATTACTGAAACAGAAAACAACTTGCCGATTGCAATCGAAAGTACTTTCCATCTTGTATATGGTGACGAAAGTTACAAAAGTTGCAAAAACCATAAGTTGATAAACTTGGTATAAATCATATATAAGTTAAAAAAAAACTTATTCTATAAGTTATTAAAAACTTATTTATAGAATAATAGGCTGCAAAAAAGTATTGTCATCTCATCATTCTCCTACCCTTATCCCACTCTGGGGTTAGCACAACATGTTATAAACATGTTGTCACATGATTTGGCTTCGTATTTTACGTCTGACGTCAACTTACCTTAGTTGTATTTTACGATACTTCAGTAAGAAAGAGAGTGTTCTATTCTACTCAACCGGATACCACACGGCGGGTTGACTTACCTTAGGCGCCTTTTATGACACCTCGGTAAGAAATGAGGGTTGTCTATTCTACTCAGCCGGATATCACACGGCTAGCAAAAAAAAAAAAGTCTTGTCATCTTTTAACCTATATTTTATTAATATTTGCTGGACAGAGAGTTAGAAATTTTGAATTTATTATATTAGTGGATATTTTTTTAAATAAATAAATAAAGTTAAATGATCCGAGTGAATAGGCCCCCCTCTTTCTTACCGAGGTGTCGTAAAAGGCGACTAAGGTAAGTTGACCCACCGTGTGGTATCCCGTTGAGTAAAAAAGACCACCCTCTTTCTTAGCGAGGTGTCGTAAAAGGCGACTAAGGTATGTTGACGTCAGGTAGGCGGCCGGTCGTAAAATACCTAGCTAAATCATGTGACAACATGTTTATAGCATGGTAAGGGCAGTAGGATGATGATGTTGGTACTGAAATTATAT
Source organism: Morpho helenor (assembly GCA_029227775.1). Classification (NCBI taxonomy): domain Eukaryota; kingdom Metazoa; phylum Arthropoda; class Insecta; order Lepidoptera; family Nymphalidae; genus Morpho; species Morpho helenor. Next base: position 15,396,119 of record JARGCU010000020.1, on the reverse strand, counting down.
AAACGAAGTCGCAGTCTGGAATAAATTAAAAAACCCCGTGTTCAATGGATTGGCCACAAAAAATCGTAATAAATCGCATCAGTACGTCGCTTTTAATTGCTTCCCCCTTAGTCCATTATGTGTATGAATATGAACAATTTTTAATGCTAAAATAAATTGATAAAATTTATGATCCATAAAATTGACAGATGGGCAATATTCGGAAACATTACGTTATCAAAGGAGGACAGAGTACCTAAAGGTTATCGGACAGACAATAAATTGTTGTGTATTATTTCCGGAACCCCACGAATTTGTTTGAGTACACCCCATGTTATAAAATATCTGTAATTTGGTATAAAGTGAAGTAAAGATATAAAAAATTGAATATAGTTGAAAAAACTGTACGAAAAACACAAAGTTATGGTTCCTTATTATCGCACTGGACGACACAGGGTTCCTCTCCATTTTTGGAAAGTAAAGTTAGAGCATCAACATTGCTCAGATGGGGAATGGTGGGTTACGAATATCCTCAGAATATATCTTGATATATCTAGATCTAGATATACCTTGGTTTTCGTATGATTTACCGCAGACTTTACCGTAAAGTCTGCGGTAAATTATAAATAACAATTAGGCACAAGCTTTTACAGAAAATCTCATTGATACCTGAACGGTCAAGCTATCATAGCTTTTTTACAATGTACGAAGGAAAACACTATGATGAAACTTGTATATACCTAGGTAATTCTGGGGATATATGTAACCTATCAATCCGCATTGAACCAGCGCGGGTGGTCTAAGCTCCAACCCTTCTCTTCCAAAAGAAGAGAGAAATCCTATTCCTTGCAGTAAGAAAGTAACAGCGGGAGAGTATTTATTTTTTTTATTTATTTCTGTTTGTACATATAGTTAGAAAAGAGAAAGAAAAAGTAAAAAAGCACACGTATAAAGTCGGACTTATTCTAAAAGTGATCTCTTCCAGTCAACCTTTGAGTAACAGAAGGAAAAGGACAAGAAGTGAAGAAGAAAGAGAATACGAGTAATATAGATAAAAAGAAAAAGTTAATATAAATTTAACTATTTTATCTAATAATTTTGGTAAAATAAAAAGATGAAAATGCTACTAATATATAATTACTTAAAACAAATATTTTCTAGTATATAACTTAAATATCGAAAGGGAAAGAGATTTCCGGATTAATACTGGTAAATTATTGCACAGCTTAACACCTTGAAAGCTAAATGATCTCGAGTTAGTCAGTGAACATTTAGGAAAGGCAAGATCTAATGTATTTATAGATCTTAGCCGGCCACATCCTACAACCGACAAGAAGTTGAAACGATAACTTTAAGATATATTGGGATTAAAGAGTACTTTACTAAGAAGTGATAGAATATGTAAAATTCTTTTGGATCGGATGGGAAGACAATTTAACTTGTGACGGAACTCAGTGATGTGGTCAAACTTACAAAGTCCATAAATATATCTAAAGCTACATTTTGAAGACGTTCAAGCTTAGCCAAGAATTAAGAGAGTAACTCTGTGCAATAAAAATTATCCGAAATTTTTTGTACAGGCTAGTATCATTTATTTATTTTGAGTGCTGATGCGGTCGATGCATCTGGTGATGCCGATGCATCGATTAACATAAGAAGGGGCCACTATTTGGAGATGCCTCGATCTGGAGGTTGTGCTCTTTGGAGCAAAAATCTCATGCTAGCAGGGTTGGAGGAAATGTGCACAACGTTACCTTATCCTCGCCATCAGTAACGTCGTCAAGTACTATCAGATTTTTAATCAGTGAGCGACGACCCATAAAGGGTTTTCCTGACAAAAATACGGTCATATCAGCCCGTACACCTCAACGTATAAAGCTGCCATGCTGTGACATTTTCCAGCAAAAATCTATTTTTCACATTTCGTCTTACCAAGAAAACACCCATAATTTCACCTTAATTCCTGAAACAAAGAGATGATAAGGAAAACAATAAATTCCAATTAAGGCTGCACTGAAAACTGCTATAAATTATTTTGCAGTAATAAAACGGTGTTATGCAAGTGATTTATTGGTTTCAAGAGCTTCGTGTGCTTCGAAATGAGCGATGCCTTGTTTGGACGTCGACATTTCATCTCGCTAATTAATGATGTTGATACAGCTTACAAAATAATATGACAGAGATGGAAGATTCTTGGCAAGGTCGAGGCTAAAGTTTTACTAAAAAGATTGAATCAAACGTAATAGAGCTAAGTTAATTAACTAATCCAAATTCAAAATATTCTTTATTCTAGTAAAATTATAAACAGGTGCTTTTAAATCGTCAATTCTACTCCTGGTTCGAGAAGCTGTTATTATCAAAAAGAGCCAGCAAGAAACTCAATAGTTGCTGTTTTGAAAATATAATTCTTATAACTAGTTACATTTACTGAATACTGCCTTTATAGGGTCCAAGAGTAGATATCAAAGCACTTTCAATATTATGTAATCCTTAACAGTATAGTAGCCTTTCTGTATTAGCCTCTTTTTAACAGTCTTTTTAAACTGCTGTAATGGCAAAACTAAATCTTATACCCAAATCCACAAACAACTTTTCATTTTAGTTTAGAACCTGTGATCTCTTTATATAGAATCAGTGTCCTAAATGCTTTAGGCTATGAAGGCTTGTATATGTAAAAAAGCTTTCTGAAAACTTGGACAAAAGCTTGTTTTCAAAAGTGGAATTGTTTATTTTAGCTCAAACAATGTTGGATAAACTAAATGCAGTATTCGCCGCGGGCAGGCAAATGTCGTTTCGACAGGCGTTTTTGATGCTTGCCTTATCATTTTTAGGCATATTGGCATGAACACTAACTGCCACCTAGGGACCACTATTTATTCTCAGTTGAGTTTCAGTTTGGCTTCGAATTAAGCTCTATGGGTAGCGGGTTCGATTCCCACGGAAGGCAAACATTTTGTATAAACAATTTGTTGGTTTGTTGTATTGGAGTATTTATTAGAAGTTATGTATGTACTTCCCACTAATATTATAAATGCGAAAGTTTGTGAGCATGGACGTATGTTTGTTACTCTTTAACAGCAAATCCGCTGAACCAATATCGATGAAATTTGGCACAATTGTCTCTTATACATCGGGGTAGCGTATAGGCTATAGAAATTTTGTTAATTCTACAGAAATAGGAAGACATTGAAAAGCGCCATCTATTATCAACCTATCACGCGACAACAGTCCGAGGAAACGAACTTGCGAGTAAAGATAGTAATATATAAATTATATACCGCAAGGTAATTAAAATGAGATTCCACTTTCGGTGCGAAATTATTTTCGAGATTGTGGTAGTGTATATGTGCAGTGCTAGAGTAGAGTGGTGGTGGTTTAAGTTAATGCATTTTTACGAATCCTGCATATATCACGAATCAGGTATGAAAATGAATTATACTTCATCTAGCATAAGGTATATATATTTTTTTTAATCGCGGATTATAGCAAAATATCACTTATTTTAAAATACACAGTTCAGAAGTTTACTGTAGAAGAATAGTAAACAGTAATCGGAGACGGGTCAAATTTCAAAATAGGGTCAACGTTATGTATATTAAAATATTTAAACAAGTTAATTTAAATATAAAAATCTTTTGTTTCTAGCTGTACAAAAATAATCAGAAAATTTTATTACAAATAATAAAAGCGGTTAAAATCTATTTACTTGAATGCTTTAACAATAACTGTACTGGTTAAAGTTGGAATGAACCCAGTGTATATTTAAAAGAAGCATTTATAAATGCACAATTTAACCTCTATAAGGAATTGCATAATAACAGAATGAAAGCACTACTTCTAAGGTTAGGGTGACTATGTTGTGGTTTAAACAATTTTATGTTTAAATTTTTTTTTTTTATTTCTTTTAGGAAATCAGAGATATGTAGAGAACATAACATCATCATCTTCCTGCTCTATTCCCACTCTAAGTGGGGTCGGCACAAAATGATAAAAACATGCTGTCACATGATTTGGTTGCGTTTTTACGACCGGCCGCCTGCCTGACGTCAACTTACCTCAGTCGTATTTTGCGACACCTCGGTAAGAAAGAGGGTGGTCTATTCTACTTAACCGGATACCACACGGTGGGTCAACTTACCTTAGTCACCTTTTACGATACTTTGGTAAGAAATGAGGTTGGTCTATTCTACTCAGCCGGATACCACACGGCGGGTCGACTTACCATAGTCGCCTTTTACGACACCTTGGTAAGAAATGAGGGTGGTACTATTCTATTCAGCCGGATACCACACGGCGTATATGTAGAGATCATAATTTTTTTATTTACAACATGAATGTACAAGTTATATCTATCTTAAACTTACACGCTAGGACTAAACAAATCATGCCCACGTGGAATGGTCCCAAGAATGCTGGCAGCGTTTCCGCGCTGAATCGCTAAGCTGATTCTGATGCGAAAAAGGAGCCAGCCCTCTTGGACGTTTTATATTCTTTTGTTTAGTTATTTATTTTAATTACACTATAGAAAGGTACATTGGTTTATACGAAATTAAATTAGGACAAGCGTGCAAAGGCGGTCTTATCGCTAAAGCGATCTCACAGACAACCTTTGGTGAGAGGAGTATACTATGAGATCGGGTATAGTGCATAGTAAACTATAAATATAAAGCATACAATTAAATACTAATTTTATAAATCCGATAATATCAGTTATGATATTATAAGGGTGCCTCAAGGTAACCCCCCCAGGATGCTGCGAGTCTCACTCGAGACTTGGTCTCCCAGTTTTTCACTCCGGCGATGCTTCTGCGCTCACCCACCCTCTCGGTGACACTGTAAAGGCGTCTAGGGCTAACAACATTAGTTAGTGTCCGAAAAAAAAATCATTCCTACTCTTTTGGCGTGCGGCATTCGTAGGAGGTAGACGTGTTTGGAAGACCTCTTATGTATTTCGTGTTATTAGAATCTAATCTCAAATATTTGCTATTCGTGATGGGAGCGACCAATGAGTTTCTTGCCAGATCTTTTCAAGTGGACTAGTCTTGCGAACTGGCGGTAGAATCATTCTGTCGTTGGATTTTGTAGTGAAAAGTGTTGGTGCACAGCAAGATTTCCTTAACGCATTCGTTTATTTTTTTTATTCATTTTTAAATTGAAACTAGACTTAATTTCTAACAATATTGTCACCCGGCAGCTTCCAAAACAGTGGAGCGTTGCCAATCTCCTCAAACATACGCGTCGAGTTAGTTGCCTCAATTTCTATGCAATTTTTCCAGAAGAGGTTACAAAGGTGCTTTGTGACCAAATTTTCGGAATTTTAAATTGTTTCGCTATATTGACTGTATAAGTTATTATAATTGGGTTCAAAATTCAGGATTTTTCATTAAAAAAATGTAGAGTTAGTTTGTTTGTTGTAATCTCTTTATTGTATTCTAAAAAATAAAAATAAAAACAACATAATTTGCAATGACGGGCTTATTGCGGAATCGGAATCTCTTCCAGCCAACCAGTCTAAAATTAAAAATGAGGTAAATTTATATTTACCTCTAAACATTAAATTAAATTTGAAATTAAATTTAAAACTTAATCAATACTAACAAACAGAAAATTTCATAATAGAGTAACGGATTCTTATCATCCCACTGCTGGACAGTCGTGCTAAGGTCGACCACGTTGCGAATATGTAAGTTACACATCGTTCCTCCGACGCGAATATGTAAGTTACACATATCCCCGGAATTTTCTAGAGGATATATATATCCCGTAGCATTCTGTTTCTATTTTTGGCAGTTTTTTCAATGCCGCAGCATAATACGCAGGAATAAAATTCCTTTTTTTTAATAAAACCTAGCATATAGATTGATCGATTTTTCGTCCCCCAAACTTCCAAGCCTTAAAACGGCTTAAACGATTTTCATGACATTCAGCATGCGGCATGTGGTTTTGGAGGGGAAAAATCGATCTAGCTAGGTTATATTCTAAAAAATATCGTTTTATTCCTGTTTTTGGGCACTAAACTATAATTTTATGACAAAGAAAAGGATCTACGCTGTCACTTGCAAAGCTATACTTAGCTTTTATAGCTCATACTTACTAGTAATAAAGTACATTTTTATTTATTACAGGTTGCGGAACATTCAATCCTGGCTAATATAATGAAGTTCCCAACCAAACCGCGGTCCGCGTGTTAAATATTCACCTGAAATACGAGCGGTAGGCAATCTTGTGAAATATGACTGAAAATTATATGATTTTCAAGTGTTGCCTGTTACCTCGGTATTATTTAAGGCATAACAATGACAAGGAGATAAAAAAAATTTCTTCGAAAGTGTAAATCAAGTTATGAATTTTTAATTTCATTCCATATGTGTGTACAATGCCGAAAAAGAATACTTTTTTACCAATAATGTTGTTTCCAACATTTTTTTATTTTTAAAAAGCTGAGATGGCCTAGCGGTGCGACCGTGTGAATCTCTAGAGACGATCATGGGTTCGAACCCGGGCAGACACCAATGAGTTTTTGTATAAAAAAAAAAAAACTTATGTGTCTAATTGATAATTGCAATTTATCACACGCTTTTCGGTGAAGGAAAACATCGTGAGGAAACCTGCATATCTCTAGAGAATTCTGGAGATATGTGTAACCTACCAATCCGCATTGGAGCAGCGTGGTAGGTCTTAGCTCCAATCCTTCTCTCTTATAACGGAGAGAAGAGGCCTATTCCCAGCAGTGGGATAAAAACAGGCCGCTACAACATTTTTTATGGTACATAAATAAATAAATAGAATATATAAAATAGTATAAAACTATGACTACATAATAAATAAAGTATGGCCACATGATGAGAAATTTTATAATTTTTACCACATCGCGGGTCAACTTAAATTAATCGCCTTTTACGACACCTTGGTACGAAATGAGGGTGGTCTATTCAACTCGGCCGGATACCACGTTGCGGGTCAACTTACCTTAGTCTCCTTTTACGACACATCAGTAAGAAATGGGGGTGGTCTATTCTATTCAGCCGGATACCACACGGCGGGCCGACTTACCTTAGTCGCCTTTTACGTCACCTCGGTAAGAAATGAGGGTGGTACTATTCTACTTAGCCGGATACCACACGGCAGGTCAACTTCCTTAGTTTCCTTTTGCGACACCTCAGTAAGAAATAAGTGTGATGTATTATAGTCAACCGGGTACCACATGCAACTTACCTTAGTCGCCTTTTACGACACCTCAGTAAGAAATGAGAGTGGTCTATTCTACTCAGCCGGTTACGACACGGCACTAATATGTTACATATTTTTACCTTATATCGTAACGGATATTTATATATCTAACTAGGAGTCCCGCCCCAGCTTCGCACGGGTATAAAGCATATAGCCTATGTCACTCAGTGATAATCACAGTATTTCTCTACTCCATATTGAATTTTATTATACATATAAACCTTCCTCTTCAATCACTCTATATATTTAAAAAAAACCGCATCAAAATCTGTTGCGTAGTTTTAAAGATTTAAGCAAACATAGAGATATAAGGACAGACAGAGAAAGCGAGTTTGCTTTATACTATGTAGTAACGTTTATAGCTACTACAATTTTGATAATTGTCAAATTTTTACCATACTTACCCAAAGACTAAATTAAGTTTAGCTGTCATTTATGTTTTGTTTTTCCATGTCATAGTCGTTTTTGTTATACCACGTTTTATAGTGACTTGACGGGATAGAATAAATGCGGTCGAACGGGATAAAAAGTATCCTATGTCCGTCTCCTGGTTCTAAGCAACCTCTCCACCAATTTTCAGCCGAATTTCTTCATCCGTTCTTGAATTATAAATAGTGTAACTCAGACCAACTTTCTTTTATATATATAGACTAGAAGTCCCGCCCCAGCTTCGCACGGGTATAAAGCATATAGCCTATGTCACTCAGTGATAATCACAGTATTTCTCTACTCCATATTGAATTTTATTATACATATATAAACCTTCCTCTTCAATCACTTTATACTTTAAAAAAAACCGCATCAAAATCTTTTGCGTAGTTTTAAAGATTTAAGCAAACATAGAAATATAAGGACAGACAGAGAAAGTGACTTTGTTTTATACTATGTAGTAACGTTTATAGCTACTACTATTTTGATAGTTGTCAAATTTTTTACCATACTTATCCAAAGACTAAATTACGTTTAGCTGTTATTTATGTTTTGTTTTTCCATGTCATAGTCGTTTTTGCTATACCACGTTTTATAGTGACTTGACGGGATAAAATAAATGCGGTCGAACGGGATAAAAATCTGTATCCTATGTCCTATGTCCTATGTCCGCCTCCTGGTTTTAAGCAACCTCTCCACGAATTTTCAGCCGAATTGGTTCATCCGTTCTTGAGTTATAAATAGTGTAACTTAGACCAACTTTCTTTTATATATATAGATTTATAAAGAATAGTTATCTCCTACATAGCTTATCTGTAAAAGCATATAATCTCTGGTTTCTATTACTGTTTGTATTCACTGCATAGAATTACAACAGACCATTCAAATATATTCATTCCAAAGAGCACCATTGAAATTGTATGACGAATGCTTTAAAATGAAAACATTTTTATAATTTCAAGAAAACAATACAGGAAACTGGCTTCCTCGTACCATAACGATAGCGGACAAAGCCGGGCTCTCGAATACAGCGAAATGTAAGCTCAGAAGTGGGATGGCCATTTTTAATGACTCATGAAAGATATTCGTCTGATGACATGGCTTTTTATTCACTTAAAAAGATTAGTAAGGATATGACTTAAAAGTATTATATCTTCCTGTCTTTATCCCACTCTAAGTGGGGTCGGCTCAACATGTTTTTCTCTTCCATTCTCCCCTATCATTCGTCAATTCTGGCGCCACTCCTTTTATATGCATGCCATACTTTACACAATCCAACCATCTCTTTTTAGGCCTTTAAGTAAAAAGAAGTTTTAGTTAAAAGTATTTCACTTATTTTACTTAATCCATACGAGCTGTGATAGCTTAGTGGTAGAGAACGTGTGACTCTTTCAAGAGGGTCTCAATCACCTAAATATGTTTTAAACATGTTGTTGAGGTTGTGAAATAAGGAGAAATGAGGTTGAGTATCCGCCGTGTGATATTCGGCCGAGTAGAATGGACCACCCTCATTTCTTAACAAAGTATCGTAAAAGGCGACTAAGGTAAGTTGATCCGTATCCAGTTGAGTAGAATAGACAGCCCTTTTTCTTTCCGAGGCGTTGTAAAATACGACTAAGGTACACAACGTGGGGCATATTTTAAATTATTTTAACTATGTTTTACAGCAGTTTAATAACACTATTAAAGAGATACAAAAAGCCTACTATACTGTTGAGGATTAGTTAGACGATAAGAATGCGTGGATATAGCTACTCCTGACCCTGTACAAGGTAGTAATGACTTAATGTAATTAGTTATAGGTATTATGTTGAAAGGAGCAACCGCCGAGTTTCTTGTTGGCTCTTCACGGTAGGAACAGCTTTCCGAACCAGCAGTAAAATTGACGATTCAAAAACACTTGTTTACAAGTTTATTTGAATTAAGAAAATTTTGAATTTGAATATATAAATAAATATATTAAAAAAATAGTTTGTGGAATTTAAGGTGAGGGCTTACATTTTATATTCAGTTAAAAAAAACGAAGTACCTCATACATTTATGCCATGGCTTTAAAAATTGTAGACACAGTATATTCTTCTTCCTGCCCTTATCCCACTCTAAGTGGGGTCGGCACAACATGTCAACATGTTGTCACATGATTTGGCTACGTATTTTACGACCGGCCGCCTGCCTAACATCGACTTACCTTAGTCATATTTTAAGACACCTCGGCAAGAAAGAGGGTGGTCTATTCTACTTAACCAGATACCACACGGTGGGTCAACCTACCTAAGTCGCCTTTTACGACACCTCGGTAAGAAATGAGGGTGGTCTATTCTACTCAGCCGGATACCACACGGCGGGTCGACTTACCTTAGTCGCCTTTTACGACACCTCGGTAAAAAATGAGGGAGGTACTATTCTATTCAGCCGGATACCACACGGCGTTCGTATGGATTAAGTAAAATAAATGACAAAAGTAATAATAAAATTCACGACCAAAATCGCAAAGCACTTTGCGATTTTGGTCGTGGAGTCTAAGAGTTGAAGCTGTGATGGCCTAGCGGTGCGACCGTGTGAATCTCTAGAGACGATCATGGGTTCAAACCCGGGCAGACACCAATGAGTTTTTCTATTAAAACTTATGTGTCTAATTGATAATTGCAATTTATCACACGCTTTTCGGTGAAGGAAAACATCGTGAGGAAACCTGCATATCTTTAGAAAATTCTAGGGATATGTGTAACCTACCAATCCGCATTGGAGCAGCGTGGTAGGTCTTTGCTCCAACCCTTCTCTCCAAAAATGGAGAGAGGAGGCCTATGCCCAGCAGTGGGATAGTAACAGGCCGTTACTTTACTTGTAGACACAGTATCATAATTCAAATATCTCTCCATAAGATATGTCTTATCTATATTAGCCTGTCCATATAAAAGACAAATACTATAGACATTTTTATGACAAGCTCAGGGTATTCATTTACAAGACAGCATTAACGATAACAATTTTTACATCTTTCTTCTAGAAGCTTCTTTACTATTAATGACAATGACAACTGTTACGATACGATTTCGATTTAATTAAGGTAAGGGCACTAATAATTGACCAAACACTAGGTAGTTGACCGTTTTGAAATTTTAAATAATACTAGCGGCCTGCCCCTGCTTCGCACGGGTATTAAATATATAGCCCATGTCACTCAATGAAAAAAAGCCCGCAAGCGTTAAATTTGGAGAAAAACAATTTCCCTCTCCCTATACCAAGATTTCCTCATATCTTTGGAATATCAAATTTATATAATACATATTTGCTTATTTATTTTTACATTTTTCCCTATGTATTTTATTTTTATAATTCATTACAGAATGTCTTTACATATAACATTAACAGCTTTCTTGTTTTTATACAATACAAACATGTTTTCTTTAGTGGTTACTCTTGAAAGAGCGACATATAGCTGCTAAATTCGAAGTGCTATAGGACGAAGCGCGGCCTCCTCACGGCATTTTAAATCTGTAATATCTTCGAAAATGTTCATTTAAATTACATGCTGAAAATGGCAATATTGATCTACATTAAATCAACAATGTATTTAAGGTACTTAATTGAATAAAGTTTAATGCTGTATTGTTTAAAATTGCTTCGTAATAAGGCAGTATTTTTCGTAAAAAAAATTTCAAAAAATGCTATTGTGGGTTTTCCATAAGAGATAGACATATACATTGCGGAGTTTTTTGTAGACCGTTTTAAGGTGTACAAATACTTAGTACAATATTTTGATAAATCTCATAGGGTTCAGCCTGCGTTTGCGATGTAAGCGGAAAAAAATGTAATTATTTACGACATCACATAAGAAACCTCAAAAATTACAATATTTTTCTACTCCATATTGAATGTTATTATACATATAAACCTTCCACGTTAATCACTCTATCCCTTAAAAAAAAGCATCAAAATTTGTTGCGTAGTTTTAAAGATATAAGCATACATAGGGATATAGGGACATAGGGACAGACAAAGAAAGCGACTTTGTTTACTATGTAGTGACGTTTAGCTATTATTTAGATAATTGTCAAATTTTTCACCATACTAAACCAAAGACAAAATTACGTTTAGCTGTCATTTATGTTTTGTTATTCCACTCTCATTTGCGTTTTGTTATTCCATGTCATAGTCGTTTTTGTTATACCGCGTTTTATGACTTATGTGACTTAGCGGAAACGCGGTGAAACGAGATAAAAAGTATCCTATGTCCGTCTCCTGGTTCTAAGTAACCTCTACACCAATTTTCAGCCAATTTGGTTCATCCGTTCTTGAGTTATAAATAGTGTAACTAACACCACTTTATTTTATATATATAGAAGATATCGTACAATGTAAAAGAGGTCGAGATCTTTTCGGAGGCAACTTTATTTTTCGTCTTTCAGTTTTCGCTATTGAGTCGCGATGAATAGCCTACTTTGGTAGTTTAACATTTTATTTCATTTATTGCCAGGATATTATTTTAATTTCGCTGGTTTTTCCTGCCTTTATATAGATCTTTTGTATGTTACAAATCTTTTATATTTCAATGAGTTAATCTTGTATGTATATATATTTTCGAAACGGCCCGCAACGATTTTCCTGAATTCAGCATGTAGGGGGTTTTGGGGGAGAAAAATCGATCTATATAAGTTTTATTTAAAAAAATGCCGTTTTATCCCTGTTTTAAGCTCTAAAATTTTTTTGAAATTTACGTTGAATACAATCACAATTTTTCGTTGTCAAATGTAAAGTCATGGTAGTTCATTTAGGAAACGGGCGGTCTAGAGAGGTGAAAATACCTAGGATCGAGCAATATTATTTTTTTATTTTTTTTATTTCTATTTTTTTTTTAATTTCACCCAGGTACTAAAGAGTAATACTATTTATTCAGTATAGCATTTGCTAAGTGCTATTTCCAAGTCTGCTTCATTCTAATTAGGTAAATTGTTTTTATTGATTTTCTCTATTATAGCCCATGCTTTATTCTTTGCTTAATTATTTTATCCTATTTTCTATTCCTAACCAAATCCCACTAATATTATAAATGCGAAAGTTTGTGAGAATGGATGTATGTTTGTAACTCTTTCAGAGCGAATCCGCTGAACCAATAACAATGAAATTTGACATCATTATTCCTTATACACCGGAATAACATATAGGCTATAAAAATCCTGTCAATTCTACAGGAATAGGATGATTATTTTAGTTAAAGCACACTTTAGATGGCAAGTATAAGGGTAAGAAGGAAGATGGCGGCTGTGTTGTCACAAGTATAAAATTATGTCTTTAACACAATTAAAAGCGCCATCTATTATCAACCTTTCACGCGAAAACAGTACACGCAAACGAAATCGCGGATAAAAGCTAGAATTTCATAAAGTAGGTATTGGCACAACGTGTGGTATCCGGCTTAGTAGAATAGTCCACCCTCATTTCTACTTATAGCTTCCTATTAAAACAGAGGTATTAAATATTATTACGTATTTAATTTTAATATAAAACAATACATACCACAGTGTTTGTTCCGATTATTCAGATCCAATTTTTTTTAAATTTAACAATGCAAGCCACATATCGTGGTTTTGACAATTCCACTACGTAAAGACAAATATGTTTTTATTGTTATTGAGATAATTATGTGACGTATAGGTAATGCCATTCTATTTTACGTCATAGTAATAATAATAACATAAGAACTTAGCAAATAGCTGTGATGGCCTAGCTTAAGCTGTGATGGCCTAGCTTAAGCTGTGATGGCCTAGTTTAAGCTGTGATGGCCTAGTTTAAGCTGTGATGGCCTAGCGGTGCGACCGTGTGAATCTCTAGAGACGATCATGGGTTCAAACCCGGACAGACACCAATGAGTTTTTCTATTAAAACTTATGTGTCTAATTGATAATTGCAATTTATCACACGCTTTTCGGTGAAGGAAAACATCGTGAGGAAACCTGCATATCTCTAGAGAATTCTGGAGATATGTGTAACCTACCAATCCGCATTGGAGCAGCGTGGTAGGTCTTAGCTCCAATCCTTCTCTCCGTTGGAGAGGCCTATGCCCAGCCGTGGGATAGTAACAGGCCGCTACTTTTTACTACCTAGCAAATATATGTAATGCTAAATGTAGAGTATTCTATCCGTTTTCATACCTGATACATGCAGGGTCCGATTTTTTTGGGAACTATTTATTGATGATACTTCGCTTACGAGGTGAAATGATTAATTCATAGAATTAGGCGTTACTTTGCGGAGATCTCTAATACAAAAGTAATTATGTTTTTAGGAACTCTGCATATATCAGGTATGAGAACGCACACAATGTACACTCTACATTTACCATTAAATATATTTTCTTTTATCTGTTACACCAAAATTATATTTTCATTACTTTTGTAGGTGAAATGATTATTGAGATCGTGATAGTGAACGTGTGCAGTGCTTGTCTATTTTGGTGGTTGACTATATCTATAGATCGTAGCTGACTCATGCTACCCACGAAAGAGGATAAAGCACTTTAACCACTAAGCTATCACGGCACTTACCACATAAACACATGTAGGGTATAAACAATAATAAATCATATGTCAATAGGATTAAAGTTTAATATTAACAAACACTAATATAAAACGAATTCCTGTATATATTGGATCAAGTTTATTCGAGTATTCAAATAGTTGAAGTAACGCAGCGAACAGCATGTTCAAATTAATTTAATAAAATTAATATTATGTAAAGAAATATTTAATTAATAAAAATAAAATAAGTGAATACTAAATATAAGATTGAAGTGAATTATTGTAACAAATAACGCAGCGGATTGAATATTTTATTCAATAACATAAAGATAGATTTAAATGATAATTAAGAAATAAATGAATTATTAAAACAGACAAAAGAATAGCGGAATTTTTCCTCAAATTAATTTACAGGTAAGTTTTAACTCATATAAAATCAGTAAATACTCGTATTTCATCGAGTAAATACTCGTATTTACTTGATTCTCGATTTAGCGATCCATTAGCGTCTATTTTTCGAATTTCGTTGTTTTCTTTTAAATGTATATTTATTTCTATTAAAATCCTTTTATAACATTGTATAAATACTTTTTATTTTTTATTGTAAATTATTTTCTCTCTTATCTTGTAATGTTTAAGTTAATAAAGTTTTTATTTTACTTAGTTAATAATATTACCCATGATTTAGTTTGTGTCAAATTAAGTATTAAAATATTCTAAATTATTATATCATGACTGTATAATACTAATGAATAAAATTTTGCGATTTTGTCGTGGAGTCTTGCTTCAGTGACGGCGCGATACGATTTTTGATATTGTGGGAGTGAATGTGTGCAGTGCTAGTGTAGTGCAGTGAAGGTGGTTATTTCTAGTACATGCGTCTTATGAATTCTGTATATATATGGTATGAAAACAGATAGTACAACTTACACTGAGCATTATAAAGATTTTCATTAATCTCGGATTATGACAAAATAATATTATCATTGTATTATTTTTTAACTATTACACGTACATCGATTACGTAGCCTAGCGCAAACAAAACGTTTTCCGGTTAGAATATTTCAAAAGATAAACGCGTGTGCCGATAATGAAAAGTGATTATTATCAGTACGCGGACAATGTTTGCGCAATTATTCAGCGATGGTGCTACGGTTTCGACGTGCATTTGAAGAGTGTATTCATTACAAAACATTTTCGGTATGTGAGAAATCTTTTAAATATTTGTACGTTTATATTTCAATAACAGTGCACATATACATATATTGTTGAACACCTTTCGATATTCAAAATGTGTCTATAACTTTCGATATTTAAAAAATGTGTTCGCAGCATTCGATATTCAAAAATGTGTCTATAACTTTCGATATTTAAAAATATGAATAATTTTCGATATTCAAAAAATGTGATCACAGCATTCGATATTCAAAAATGCGTGTATAATTTTCGATGTTTAAAAATACGTGTATTAATTTCGATATTCAAAAATGTGTCTATAACTTTCGATATTCAAAATGTGTGTATAATATTCGATATTTAAAAACATGTGTGTAGTTGTTGAAAGTGGAGCTGTTATTTATCTTTCATACTAAAGAAAAAAGTATTCGGTAATTAGCAATTTTATGAATTTACATTGCAATCTATAATAAATGTGTAGATGTTGAATTATATATTTTTAACTTTAGATTAAAATAAGAAATATATAGTCGTGTTTTAAATATATTCTCTTATATATTATGCCTTAATGTTAGAGATAATGAACTTAATAATAAGGTATATGAAATGATGAATTTTGATTCGAATGATATCACTTGTGCGTCTTTGTGTTGAAAACCAGCTTAATATTTGGGAGATGTTTAATTTTATTAGTTGTATTTTTCATTTTTCTTTCTTATTGTCTGAGTGTCGCATATATGAAATTACTTGATGAATGTAAAGAAATACGGCCCCTTAAAAGAAAAGTGGAAACAAAATTGTCCCTAAAATTTTATGTTCTACTAATTGGTAACCAATACCATGTAAAAACAATAGTAAGAAAATAACATTCAGTTCGCAAAACAAACACCGATATAAACAATGTCGCGACAAAACAAATGGGGCGCGACTTTGCGCCATAATTTCCTTCTAGAATAAAGAAATAGCCTCATAATATTCACCCGAAAAGAGAAAACAAAGGCCTATTTTTATTTTTTTCATGTTTGACATTTACTATTTTTGTTTAAGAAATTAGATGTGTCCGTTACTTGGTGTTTTGGCGTTAAATAATTCCACTATTATGTACTATATATTGTTTCTTTTTCGCAAAGGAAAACGGAAATACTTCATGCTAAATTTTATCTTGCTTGAGTGCATTACAAAAACAACAAAAATAAAATAAATAAAAATATCCATATAAAGCAGATTCAGAAAATTTAAAAATTTAACCGGTTTATTTCTTATGTTACTTTTGAATAATATTTTTCTATCCTGTATTTAAATTTGTTGCCAGATAGCCGTGTGGTATCCGGCTAAGTAGAATAGACCATCCTCATTTCTTACCGAAGTGTCGTAAAAGGCGACTAATATAAGTCAACCCGCCGTGTGGTATTCGGCTGAGTAGAATAGACCACCCTCATTACTTACCGAGGAGTTGTAAAAGGCAACTAAGGAAAGTTGACCCACCGTGTGATATCCGGTTTAGTAGAATAGACCACCCTCTTTCTTACCGAGGTGTCGTAAAATACGACTAAGATAAGTTGACGTCAGGCAGGCAGCCGGTCGTAAAAACGCAGCCAAATCATGTGACAGCATGTTTATAACATGTTGTGCCGACCACACTTAGAGTGGAATAAGAACAGGAGGATGTATTTAAATTTATTGCCAGAGTCTCTAAATATAAATATCATCCTCCTACTTATTATTCTACTCTAACTGGGAAGTGGGATGGGACATGTCATAAACATGTTGTCACATGATTTGGCAACGCATTTTACGACCGGCTACCTTCCTGACGTCAACTTATCTTAGTCGTATTTTATGACACCTTGATAAGAATTGAGGGTGGTCTATTCTACTCGACCGGATACCACACGGTAGGTCAACTTACCTTAGTTGTCTGTTACGAGACCTCGATAAGAAATGAAGGTGGTCTATTCTACTCAACCGGATACCACACGGTGGGTCAACTTACTTTAGTCGCCTTTTACGATACCTCGGTAAGAAATGAGGGTGGTCCATTCTACTCAGTCGGATATCACACAGCATAAATATAAATAGATAAAAAATAAATAAATACATAAATAAATCTTACAATATTGGCTTCTATAAAAAAAAAACTAAACACGTTTAAAAACACTATTAAATACAGGCCGATACGAAAAGCTTACTATACTGTTGAGGATTATTTGGACGATAAGAATGCGTGGATATAGCTACTGTCCGACCCTGTACAGGATAGTAATGACTTAATGTAACTAGTTATAAGTATTATGTTGAAAAGAGCAACCGCCTAGTTTCTTGCTGGCTCTTCTCGGTAGGAACGGCTTTCCGAACCAGCAGTAGAATTGACGATTCAAAAGTACTTGTTTACAAGTTTATTTGAAAAAAAGAATATTTGGAATTGGAATTTGAATATGTTGAATAGAGCAACCGCCGAGTTTCTTGCTGGCTCTTCTCGGTAGAAACAGCTTTCCGAACCAGCAGTAGAATTGACGATTCAAAAGTACTTGTTTACAAGTTTATTTGAATAAAGAATATTTGGAATTCGAATTTGAATTTGTTGAATAGAGCAACCGCCGAGTTTCTTGCTGGCTCTTCTCGGTAGGAACAGCTTTCCGAACCAGCAGTAGAATTGACGATACAAAAGTACTTGTTTACAAGTTTATTTGAATAAAGGAAATTTTGAATTTGAATTTGAATTGGTAACTTGTGAATCGGGCCCTTAGTAACTAATATTAATATTTTCCTAGGCGTCAAACAATACAATCAAAAACAAATAATTTATCTACGTTCGACACAGAGCACTGTGCGCACAGAGGCATTGGCAGGTCATTTTTCTAACTCCAGTGTATAAAATTTAATATTTCTTTTATAACTTCGAGCTGACATGTATTAATAGTTTTCCTTTAGTTTACTTGTATGTTATTTTATATTTTTCATACTAGACACGATATGTAGTAACGACCTCTTAATTTCCCACAAAGGAGAGAGAAGGCCTATGTCCAGATAGGCCTTCTCTCTCCGTTTTTTGGAGAAAAGGGCTGGAGCTAAGACCTGAGATATGTGTAAACCACCAATTCGCGTTGTGAAACGTGATGGGTCCAAACCTCTTTCCACAGAAGGAGGCTTATACTTGGCAGTGAAAATATTAATAGACCTTTACTCCATTCTCAAAGTAGTGTCCACAAGTGTGGTAGTGAGTGTGTGTAGTGCTTGTATGGAGTATTGGTGTTGGCGGTGTCTTGTGATACGAGTGGCGGCTTGTCCTGCATGTATGTGATTGTTGCCTGATTCATACATTTAGCATTGCAAGGGTTGTCTGGAAGAGATCACAACAGTGTGCTAAGACCGTCCTTTGCACTTTTAATTGTTTCTATTATCTATGTCTCTTGTTCTTTTCACTCTGTATTTTATTTGTACAATAAAATTATTCTTCTTCTTCATCTTGTTCTTAACAAAATCGCGGATATTATATAATAATTCTATTGTAACTTCTGTACTATGGAGTTCCGCAAAGTAACGCCTGCTTCTTAAAGTTATGTAAATAAAAGTTTATTTTTTTAACATATTCATAAATTAAAATTTCAATCGTCAATTCGGATTATAGATATCGATAAATACTAATCAAAGATGATTATTGTATAAATGGGATAACATGTTAACGTCAGAACTGTTTACAAGCACCCCTTATCAGTACATAGACAAGGCCGTTCATTTATTATGCAAGAGGCAAAGGTCATATTGTCTATATTTATCCTATTCTAATTAAACATTCTTGAGATGACAATATGTCTCTCAGTTAGGAAGTGAATTCAAATTTAATATATTCTTTATTCAAATAAACTTGTAAACAAGTGCTTTTGAATTGTCAACTCTACTGTTCGAAAAGCTGTTCCTACCGAGAAGAGCCAACAAGAAACTCGGCGGTTGCTCTTTTTAAAAAATACAATTCTTAATGTATTTTTTAAAAATTATTAATTATTAATTATTATTTACTTACTTACTACTTACTTACTTTATTAAAAATTATTAATTATTATTTACATTTAATGTTTCTATCTTGTACAGGGTCGAACAATATTTATATCCACACATTTTTATCGTCTAAATAATCCTCAACAGTATAGTAGGCTTTCTTTATCAGCCTCTTTTTAACAGTGTTTTTAAACTGCTGTAATGGCAAAGCTATAATTGATTGCGGAATTTTATTATAGACTCTCATACCCAAACCCACAAACGACTTACGTACTTTTGCAAGGCGCAAAGCAGGAGCCGCAAGCCTATTGCAGTTCCATGTCATCGAAATCATTGTGAAACAGTTATTAGTTAAATTATTAAAAGTTAGCTTTAAAAAAATTTAGCTCTATCTTTTATATTTAAATATGTTAATCTTGTATATATATTTTCTGAATCTCGGAAACGACTTGAAAGATTTTGATGAAATTCAGCATATGGGGATTTTTGAGGGTAAAATTGATCTAGTTAAGATTAATTAAAAACAAATGTCTTTATATCCCTGTTTTCGACCTCTGAATAAATACAAAAATATTGACTAGAAACTAAATGAAATTTTAGCTTTACGTAATGTACCGTACGTAATTAACTGTAACGTAATGCTGTGGTAGCTTAATGGTAAACGGCGGACCAAACTAACTTCTAAATCTGGTTTCGAATCCTAAATGTCACCGGCGTTTTTTCCTTTTTTTTTCTTATAAATCTTATATCTCGGTTATAAATAATTATTTATTACCTAACTTTTATTCAAGAAAGCTTATTACCAGCACTTTTGAATCGTCAAGGATCAATATGATTAATGAAGTTACAACTGGTTCGGAAGAACCAGCAAGAAACTCGGCGGTTAATCTTTTAAACATGTTCAATTTATATTATTTAACCGAAGTCTTGTTTGAAGCTGACGCCGTGTGCTATCCGACTGAGTAGGAAAGACCGCCATCATTTCTTTGCAAGGTGTTGTATAAAGCGACTAAGGTAAGTCCATCCGCCGTATAGTATTCGGTTGAGTAAAATAGACCACCCTTTTTCTTACCGAGCTGTCGTAAATACTTCTAACGCAAGTAGACTTCACGCCGGCCATTAAATACGTAGCCAAATCATGTGACAATATATTTATAACATGTTGAGCCGACCCCACTTAGAGTGGGATAAGGGCAGAAGAATGATGAGTCTTGTTTGAAGCTGAAAAGAAATTTTATCATTCAAACAATCTTCAATTGTGTAATATGCTTTACGTATAAGCATAGTTCGTACTATGAATTTAAACTATTCAAGTCTTGTTTCATTTGCTAGATATACTTTGTACCATTGCTTTTCATTAAAATTAATGCCAAATCACTCTCACAATGCACGCGTCCTCGGATTCTCAAATTGTTTGCTCCAATTGTATGCGCGCACGCATCGCTGCCAGAGAGCAAAGTTCAAAACATCTGCAAACAATACTAATGTATACAACTGTAACTCGTTAAACGAAAAGTGAACATAATATGTACAAAATCAAATACTACACGTTTATTTTTATATACTTCACTAGTGTTTTGTAAAATAGTGTATTATTTTCCGTGTAAATTTAAAAACTATTTAATTTCATAATAATAACTCGTAATTAATGTGCGTGATTTTAATTTTAAAGTTTCGTTAAAATGGGTATATAAAATTAGAATCGTTAATTTGTGAAATATTACATTGTTTTCTGAAAAATTATAAATAAAAAAAATTTAATTCTATGATAATATTAACTCGTTATAAATGCGCGTGATTTTAATTTTAAAGTTACTTAAAAAGTGTTTATAAAATTAGAATTATTAATTTTCAAAATAAATGACTCGTTTTTATTTTTATAATAAAAAAACTCGTTATTAGTGTGCGTGATTTTCATTTTAAAGTTTCGTTATAATGTGTTTAGATTAGTATCGTTTTATGAAATAAAATAAAATTTAAAAATGTTTTATGAAAAACATTTTTAAATGTTATAAATAATGTTTGGTTTTTGTTCGTTCAAGTTTATGAACGTGCTAATAAATATTTTATTTATGTTAGAACTTATAGAACTTATTGGAAGGAACACGTGTGTTTTGTGTTTGTGCGGGGTGTTTATCAAACCACTTGCTTTAGAATTCCAGGTAAATAATTAAAGAGATTTATATTGAAAATATTAAATCGAAAAATCACATGTGGACATGTTATTATAAGGAGGCCCTAAAAATGATGGTTGGATGTACAACATGTATATAAAAGAGCGCCAGAGTTCACGAATAATAGGAGAGGATCAAAGACAAAAACATGTTGTGCCGACCATACTGAGATATATGTCCTCCTGCCTTTATCCCACTTTAAGTGGCGTCGGCACAACATGTTATAAACATGTTGTAACATGATTTGGCTGCGTTTTTACGACCGGCCGCCTGCTTTACGTCAATTTACCTTAGTCGTATTTTACGACACCTCGGTAGGAAGGAGGGTTGTCTATTCTACTAAACCGGATACCACACGGTAGGTCAACTTACCTTAGTCGCCTTTTACGACATCTCGGTAAGAAATGAGGATGGTCTATTCCACTCAGCCGGATACCACACGGCTGGTCGACTTACCTTAGTCACTTTTTACGACACCTCGGTAAGAAATGAGGGTGGTACTATTCTACTTAGCCGGATACCACACGGCTATGCCGACCATACTTAGAATGGGACGGATTAGATGACAAGAGAATGATGATATAAGTATTTCACTTCTTAGTTCGCTATAATTGATTTTCTTTAATTTTTCTAAACTATATTAATATCATTTATTATTCTTTTACTTAACTCCTTAAATTTTAAATATTTTTAATTATAAAAAACAAAATAATTAAAAAAACATTTAAAAATATAAAAACTGTCGTCCACCGGAAGCCGGGCAAAACCCGAGGTAGCTAAACTACCGGCTGAGTAGAGTAGACCATCCTCATTTCTTACCAAGGTGTCGTAAAAGGCGACTTAGGTAAGTCGACCCGATGTGTGGTATCCGGCTGAGTAGAATAGACCAAACTCATTTCTTACCGAGGTGTCGTAAAATACGACTGAGTTAAATTGACCTCAGGCAGGCGGCCGGTCGTAAAAACGCAGCCAAATTATGTGACAACATGTTTATAACATGTTGTGCCGACCCCACTTAGAGTGGGATAAGGACAGGAAGATTAATTACTATTATATCGTTTCGAATGTAAGTGCAATTAATTTAATTTAACTTTGGTTCGATAAGACAGTATATAGTTAAATGATATTATTTGAGCCGCTCGTATAATAGTTAAGAATTGCGTTTACTAACTCGTTTTAATGAACTCTTGTAGAAATCTAGGGCGCTCTTAATATAACGAACAAAGGTTATATTGTATTGTGTTGTGTTAATTAACAAATCGATTACTGCGTTATATACAATTTTTAGGCTCACCTAAATATACTTCCATTTTCGCGTGTACAATTTATAAATAAATATTTTTTAATTGCAATCTATGCTTATATATAAAGCTGAAGAGTTTGTTTGTTTGAAAGCGATAATCTCAGGAACTACTGAACTAATATAAAAATTCTTTGAGTTTTAGATAGTCCATTTATCTAGAATCTATATAACATCGCGCTAAGAGGAATATGAGAGGAGCAGCAATAAAAAATATGAAACGGCAAATTTTAAGTAAACGGTCAAAGTTATTTGAATATCTCTTATAATTAACTTAAGATACTCAACTTATAAATAATTTATAGAATTAGGCGTTACTTTGCGGAGATCCATAATACAAAAGTAATAATAAAATTATTTTGCTATAATCCGCGATGAAGTAAAATAGAAAATATATATAATGCTAAATGTAGAGTGGAAAATCGGTTATCATACCTGATACATGCAGGAGTCGTAAAAAACACATGCACAAACCTCCACCACCGCCACCACGATACACAAGCACTATATACGTTCACTATCACAAACTCAACAATCGTTTCGCCCCGCAACCGAAGCATCTTCAGGAGATAGACTCCACGACCAAAATCGCAAAGACGAGCTTTGCGATTTTGGTGTTGGAGTGAACGTATATAGTTCGCATATCGGAAGGTTCGCATCGGAGGTTAGTGCATGTGTTTTTTACGACTCCTGCATGTATCAGGTATGATAACCGATTGTCCACTCTACATTTAGCATTATATATATTTTCTATTTTACTTCATCGCGGATTATAGCAAAATAATTTTATTATTACTTTTTATACTCAACTTATTTTATGTTCTAAATTTCAATTCGGGAAAAATTAAGTGTATTTTTGTCCAGCGCGCTTTTGTGTAGCGCTCATAATACCCGGATCTTCCTTACCAAAGATTTTTCTACTACCAGGTATCTTCCCAGCAACTAGTCCCATCACTCTTGGCTATATTAAGATATAGCCAAAAGTGATGGGAAAAGGGTAAGCCCTTATATCTGGCCCAGGTACAACTTTACGTTGTTTAATGATTGTAAGTAAGTAGCGGCCTGTTACTATCCCACTGCTGAGAATAGGTCTCTTATCTCCGTTTTTGGAGAGAAGGTTTGGAGCTAAGACCTACCACGCTGCTCCAGTTCGGATTGGCAGGTTACACATATCTCCAGAATTCCTCACGTGAAGTTTCCTCACGATATTTTCCTTCACCGAAAAGCGTGTGATAAATTGCAATTATCAATTAAACACATAAATTTCATCAGAAAACTCATTGATGTCTGTCCCGGGTTTGAACCCGTCACCTCCTCGAAAGAGTCGCACGGTGTTAACGCTGGGCTACCACAGCTTAATGATGTAATTACATACATTACATATAATCTGCTGTAAAGATAATTCTTCGGATAACAAGAAATTTAACGCGTAATAACCGCTTTAAATCAGAGATGAAATATAAGATATGATATTTTCTATCTATTTATTTTAGACGAGAGTTGTGATAGCACAGCGTAGGATAGTGCGTCTCTTTCGAGGAGTCACGGGTTCAAACCCCGGGCAGGCATAAATTTAAAGCTTATGTTTCTAATTGATAATTGCAATTTATCGCACGCTTTTCGGTTAAGGAAAACATTGTTAGAAATCCTACATATCTCTAGAGAATTATAGAGCTATGTGCATCCCAACGTATGTATTAAAACATATTATACAACATAGGTATAAAATTAATTATGAAATATTCTAATTTATTCCAAATTAATGTATCTCAATTCCAATTTGCTTAATTCAAAGTTCAAATTTTTACTAAAAGAATCTCAATTATAATAATAATCTTATATAAATAAATATACTAGCTAATTAGATTTAAACAAAGTTAAAGCAAAAAGTCTCAATTTTATTATTCTAGAAACGGAATAGCAGATTGTCTTAAAATATTTTATCCGTGAAAATACCTGTTTATTTTCAAGATTATTTACGGGTGTTAATTAGTCAGTCAATAACAAGGACGGTTATAAAACAAGATAAAACCAGAAATATCTTACGTAAATAAAGTAATCCTATAATAAACAGAGAGAACAGACCAAAATTGATTCCTTTATATAATCTCTATTATTAGTTCTACACCCTAGAAAAGATACATAACTTAGAAGTATCAAAGTGAAAGTAAAGAATGTATGACGTTTTGCACCCAAATGTTAGGCTGCAGGGAAAAATCCATTTTATTCGTTCTATTAAGCAAGAAAGAAAAAATCAAAAGTTCGTTAGATGGAGTGAGAGTAGACCGCCAGCTAATGACATGTTTGTGTACTATAGCGCAATAAATGAATATCGTATTTCATTACATAAATGATAGTACTTTTATACAAATAAATAAATAAAAAGTTTGTGTAAAATTATTCCATAAACACTCCAAAACATCAAACGTTAACATCAAAGTTAATATCAAAGTTTTCACCTCCCGGAACTCCCGGAATGATATTTTATTGAAGTAATAATATTTATCCCGGAATAATATCCGGAATCCGGAATGATATTTATCCCGTTGATATTTTATTTATAGTATTAACATAGTATGGATACGGAAGTATAGATTAAAGCTGTATTTTGTTAATCTTAGTAATTCTTCTGAGGTTTATTATCCTTCAAAGAATCTAGACAATTAACTCAATTGTTTGCTCCAATTTGAAGAACCCACTCAATAAAACTAGTATAGTGATGCGCCCACTGTACTCCTACATCTATACTAATATAGAAAGCTGAAGAGTATGTTTGTTTGATTATTTAAACGCGCTAATCTCAGAAACTACAATTGACTGATTGGATTTGAAAAATTCTTTCAGTGTAAGATAGTCCATTTATTGAGGAAGACTATAGGCTTTATAACATCACGCTAAGATGAATAGGAGAGGAGCAGCAATAAAAAATAGTACGAAAACTCCAAAATTTAAAGCTTCCCTTGCGTGCGCTGAGTATACGGTAATAGTTATTTAAAAATCATGTATTACAAATTTGTTCCTCTCTAAAAGGTCTAAATAAAAGTCTGCAACAACATATGTCTAGCTTTTAAAGTTAACCCAATATAACCATTTTTATGGTTATCAAAATACTATATTACGGTTTTAACCTTTCCACGCAGGTGGGGCCGCAAGGATTGCTAGTAATATATTCTAATAAACAACAATATTTCTTCTGTATACTTATGCAATAATAAAAAGCAATTTGCCAAAGTCAGCCCATTTAATCTTTCTCAACAACTCAATGACTTACAATGACGGCCACAATGTTTTTTCATATTAATGACCAACTCTATGATGGAGGTTGTATTACAAACATGTAAGAATAAGAATAAGAATAAGAATAAGAATATCTTTATTTATATAATTGCACTACTATTCTAACAGTACATACAGTGAAGTATACACAAGCAAACAGTTGACACATACAGATAATAGCAGTGCAATGCTATAAAATGGTAGCTACTCAGCGATTGTTGAGCTGGAAAGCCCAACACTGATTTTCAGTAGCAGCCAACTAAAACTAATCCTAATCCTAATCCCCAATCCCCAATCGTCCCAACGTCAGTAACAACATAGCAAACAATAAACCAAACAAAATACATAAATTATAAATACATATTATATATATACATATACATACATATACATACACACATACATACACACATACATACATACAATATATGTACAATACATGTTGTAACAATATATGGCGATTACAAAGGATTAAACGTGAGCAGAGTCTTGAAGAGGGTTTATGATCGCCTACAAACTGGGAATTGACGACTTATCGTACATCGGGTGATACCACGGCAGATTTTTGTTAATATATAAGTAAAATTAAATTTCTCCCACCTTCTATATACCAGTAATTTGTCTAAGGTTTATTATCTGTCAAAGAATCCGTACAATCAACTTAATGGCTCGCTCCAAATTGATAAACCCACTCAAAAGAGTAAGGCGATTACACCCACTAATTTTTTGATAGCTATAAAAATCTTTATCGTGTATTTTAGGTAACAAAATAATTTTCATTTTAATATCAGTTTATTTTTAGGAAATACATTTACGTAAGGAGAAAACATTGTAATATATATATATATATTACAAATATATATATATATATATATATATATATATATATATATATATATATATATATATATATATATATATATATATATATATTTCTTATGCCGCTTATTTCGTCGCTCGTTTAGCACCACCCAGGGGACACGTGCAGGAGAGTAGAAGGTAAATTCCTGCGGACGTGAGCGACGGGTCGCCCCCAAATTAATTAAAATTAATAAATAATTATTAATTAATTAAATAAACTTTGTTAGCCGAAATTACAGTTTAAATAAACATCAATCACCATAATACTTTAGGAAAAAATAAAAATATTTTTTTACAAAAAAGGAATACTTATATCAATTTTTATTTACCTAAAAACAGGGTTAAAATGACATTTTTTTATAAATGAAACCTTCAGAACAACATTCAGATTTTATATCTTTATATATTATAGCTATATATAGATTATGGCGTGAAAAATAATTCTTAATATTCTTATATTAAGAAGAAATAATAATGTACGAAAATTACTATTATTATTGAGAAAAGCGTAAAAACGTCGAAGTAGCTGTTTATTGTATAAAAGTAGCGGCCTGTTATTATCCCACTGCTGGGAATAGGCCTCTTCTCTCCGTTATAAGAGAGAAGGATTGGAGCTAAGACCTACCACGCTGCTCCAATGCGGATTGGTAGGTTACACATATCTCCAGAATTCTCTAGAGATATGCAGGTTTCCTCACGATGTTTTCCTTCACCGAAAAGCGTGTGATAAATTGCAATTATCAATTAGACACATAAGTTTTAATAGAAAAACTCATTGGTGTCTGCCCGGGTTTGAACCCATGATCGTCTTTAGAGATTCACACGGTCGCACCGCTAGGCCATCACAGCTTTATTGTATAACTAACTCTTAATACCAATCCACTCAAAGTTTCCTTTTTGTAATTTAAAATTGTCTAATAAGAAGCTGTAAACTGTCCGTAATGTCAATTATTAATTGATTGTTTTTCATTGCAGAGTTATATTTAAGAACCATTGATGTGTCAACATGGCCGAAATAAGCAAGCACCTCTTTGACAGCACATGTCGAGACGTCCCGTGCCATGTACTTCTACACCCTTGGCATGAAAGCTGTATTACATCTTCTTACGAAACCTACAAAAACTCCGTCATTGGAAGCGCTAAATTCTATTTCATCATACATTTGGTCAGTATTAAGACAATGTTTCAACTTTATATAGCATCCGACTGAGTGGAATAGACTACCCTCATTTCTTACAGAGTTGTAAAGGCGACTAAGGCTCGTTGACCCGCCGTGTGGCATCCAGATGAGTAGAACAGACTACCCTCGTAAAAGGCGACTAGTGTAAGTCGACGTCAGGTAAGCGGCCGGTCGTAAAATAAATATCCAAAGCATGCGACTTGCGTGCCGAACCCACTTAGAGTGGGATAAGGGCAGGAATATGATGACGAAAAAACCAAATTAAATTTTCCAACCTATTTAATTTCAGGCACAAAACTTAATAAAGGGCAAGAAAATACTGAAACGAGAGGAGTTAATAAAGGCCGCTGAATATTATGCTAGATCTACCGTTTTGGGGGCGCTTATAAGTGCCACTTGTGCCACTTTTGGCTGCGTACTAAGGTAAGGAAACAATTGTCTAATAAATTGTCTAATTCAAGTTATTCAAAACTCATGTATCACAAAATTGTTTCCCTCTAAAAGTTCTAAATAAAAGTCAGTGACAGCATATGTCTAGCTTTTAAGGTTAACCCACTTTAACCATTTTTATAGTTATCAAAATACTATATGACGGTTTTAACCTTTCCACAAGGGCGGAGCCGCTGGCGATTGCTACTTATATATATCAACTAGTTATATATATAAATAATAGATGGCGTTTCAAAATGTCATCCTATTCCTGTTGTATTAACAGGATTTCTGCTGAAAAGTTTTTGCAAAGTCAAAAGGTTAAAAGGTTGCTTGGTTGTTTTCAGACGTCTAAACGGGAATAAGTTTAAATACTATTCATATATCCTTATACCAAATTTTATAAATGGGATGTTTATAATGCTTGAACCGCCATCCAGGAGAGGGCTGGTTGTCAACTTGTTTGTTAATTTGGTAAGTTTTACATAACTGTAGCGAAAGGAACCGGAATTTGTAGCATACATAGGAAATTAGCTGTGGCGAGATGTTGTTACAAGCGGAGAGGTGTGCAAAAGAGCGGTGCGGTGAGGAGAGGTGCGGAGAGGAGAGTAGCGCCATTTGACGTAGTCGTGATGAAGTTGTTAAAAAGAATAAATTTAGTGACTTTTGAAGAAATCTTGGCTGATTTATTGAATAAATATAAAGAAAATATATCGTTTTTATAATATAATTATTTTGCACGTGCTGAAAAGCAGTGTTTTTCTATATGATTTTTTATAGTTTTTAGTCTTATAAGTGTTTTGGGAAGCGAAATCTTTTCTTTAATACTAGAAACTAAACTCTTTATATTTATTTTATCATGTTATAGCGATCGGAAAGTGAAACTTTTTCGTCTAAAATTCCTCAATAGTCAATAAATAAATAAATAAATAAATAAATAAATATATGGGACACTTACGCACACGGTCGTCCGTTCCCAAAGTAAGTAACTTAATGCTTGTGTTATGGTAGACAGATAACTGGTGAATATACACTTATATTTTTTTTAAATACATACTTAAATACAAATATACACCCAGGCTCAAAGACCAACAAATTCATTTAAAGAAAGTGTTGGCCCTTGGCGGGAATCACACCCGCGACCCGCGGAGCTGAAGCCAGGATCACTACCCACTGCGCCAACGGGCCAGTCCATGAGCCAAGTCTTCAAACAGAGTTGACAGTGAGAACTTGCGCTGTATATTTGAGTGATCAAATCAGAAACTAGAAAATCCATTGAAAGCTATGATTATTGTTCATCGTATTGCGAAGCTAAAAATATATTTTTACTGAAACTTGATATCGGGGATTGAACCTGCGATTTCCATATAGCCAATTAAGTTTCATTGAAGAGAGATACGTTAATTAAAAGATTTATTATAATTCTTTTTCTTTTTTTTTAGGTTATCGAATATTGGATAAATATTCTTAATAGGCAGGGCTATATTTCTTTCACAAAAGGAAAACAAACATTATTGTTTATGGTTGGTAGTGCTCTCCTTTTCTATTTAATGCGGTTAGAGGGAGACAGAAGTAAACGTACGCCAATGCTTTGGTAAGTTTTCTTTACATTCCGAATGTAAATTAATTTTGTTATAAGATTAAAATAAAAAAATAAATCCCATTGCTATTATATTATATTGGCATAATTCGTCTTCATAAATATGGTTTTTTTTAAAGAAAATAAATAAAATTTAATTGAGGTTATTATTCGTTTTCATTCTTCTGCCCTTATCCTCCTCTATGTGAGGTCGGAACAACATGCTATAAACATGTTGTCACATGAGTTGGCTAGGTATTTTACGGCCGGGCACCTGCCTGACGTCAACTTACCTTAGTTTCCTTTTATGACACCTCGGTAAGAAATGATAGTGGTTTATTCTACTCAGCCGGATACCACACGGCACTTACCTTAGTTGCCTTTTCTAACACCTCGATAAGAAATGAGGGTGGTCTATTCTACTCAGCCGGATATCACACAGCACTTACTGTAGTCGATTTTTACGACACCTTGGTAAGAAATGAGGGTGGTCTATTCTACTCAGTCGGATAACACGCGGCACAATGTAGTTTTATAGATTATCTAATGAAATTTGTAGAAAATGAACTTAACGTAATTACTTACTTTGTACGCGCCGTTTTTTAATATTAAAATATCATGTACTATGTATTTTTTGATATACTCTAATGCTTTTATAATTGTTATAATTAGTTATAATGCTGTATAAGAATATTTCACACGCTTAATATTAAAGTGACCTAATAAAAAGAGTTGTTTCGAGGCAAATTGTTATAAAGCGTAGTACAAAACTCGTGTGTTAAGAAGACTTGTAACTTGGAAGAGGAAAACCGTAGCTTTTTTTAATAGTTCGTAGCCTATCATACTTGTAGATAGCAGTTAAATAACGATTACAATGTATCTAACTGAATTAGGCCTGATTTTGAATTCGTGAAGCGGTGCGACCGTGTGAATCTCTAGAGACGATCATGGGTTCAAACCCGGGCAGACACCAATGAGTTTTTCTATTAAAACTTATGTGTCTAATTGATAATTGCAATTTATCACACGCTTTTCGGTGAAGGAAAACATCGTGAGGAAACCTGCATATCTCTAGAGAATTCTGGAGATATGTGTAACCTACCAATCCGCATTGGAGCAGCGTGGTAGGTCTTAGCTCCAACCCTTCTCTCCAAAAATGGAGAGAGGAGGCCTATGATTAGCAGTGGGATAGTAAGAGGCCGCTACTTACTTTTTTTTACTTACTAATACTAACCGTGCGATATGTATCGATTTTATATGAACTTTTAAATCTAGGCTCTTTACCCCTGAAAGAGTGAGGCGGAAAACGGATAAAACGGATATATCACAGAATGTCTGTCCTCACAACGGACCTTGCAGTCCCTATGTTTTAAAGGTAAATTAAAACCTTTTATATGTATATGTTTTTTTCAGAATCTCGGAAACGGCTCCAACGATTGTCTTGAAATAATTTATAAAATTATGTTATTAATCATCAAGCTTTGCGATTTTGGTCGTGGAGTCTATCTCCTGATGATGCTTCGGTTGCGGGGCGAAACGATTGTTGAGTTTGTGATAGTGAACGTATATAGTGCTTGTGTATCGTGGTGGCGGTGGTGGAGGTTTGTGCATGTGTTTTTACGAATCCTGCATGTATCAGGTATGATAACCGATTGTCCACTCTACATTTAGCATTATATATATTTTCTATTTTACTTCTTCGCGGATTATAGCAAAATAATTTTACTATCACTTTTGTATTATGGATCTCCGCAAAGTAACGCCTAATTCTATAAATTATTTATTTTAATGTAATTACTTGTATGTGTGTGCGTTTCATCTATGCGTGTGTGTATAAAACTAAGAATGTGTTTAAATTTCCACTTTTGAGAAATACAAAATCATATATTTTCAGGGCTTCCTTAAATATTTCGGCTTCGGCTTCGGGATCACCTTGCTGCGTGTTCTGGGTCCAAACTTATCGTCACCTGTAAAGGCCCTCTCTAGAATGCGATTTAAAGATCTGAACATGGGACTATTCTTCGCTAGTTATATTGGTATTTACAGAGTACGATATTATTTATTGCTACCTCCTCTTATATTAACGGGAATAAAAATCATGACTTATACACTTTTATTGGTAGCTGTGGTAGCCCAGCGGTAACACCGTGCGCCTCTTTTCGAGGAGGTCTATTGTTCAAACCCGGGCAGGCAACAATGAGTTTTTCTAGTAAAACTTATGTGTCTAATTGAAAATTGCAATTTATCACACGCTTTTCGGTGAAGGAAAACATCGTGAGGAAACCTGCATATCTCTAGAATTCTGGAGATATGTGTAACCTACCAAACCGCATTGGAGCAGCGTGGTAGGTCTAAGCTCCAATCCTTCTCTCCAAAAACGGAGAGAGGAGGCCTATGCCCAGCAGTGGGATAGTAACAGGCCGTTACTTAACACTTTTATTGTATCTATTCTACTCAACCGGATAGCACACGGTGGTTCAATTTATCTTAGTCGCCTTTTTCGATACCTCAGTAAAAAATAAGGGTGGTCTATTCTACTCATCTGGGTTCCACACGGTGGTTCAATTTATCTTAGTCGCCTTTTTCGATACCTCAGTAAAAAATGAAGGTGGTCTATTTTACTCAGCTGAATACCACACGGCGGGTCAACCATATTCGCTTTTTACGAAACCTAGGTAAGAAATGAGGGTGGTATATTCTACTCAGCCGGATAGCACACGGCGGGTCCCCTATTATTATTCGCCTTTTACGACACCTCGATGGAATTAGCGATGGAAATCTGAAGTTTGAATACAAAAAGAGATTAGATCTTGCTTTCCCTTAATGCTGCTCACTGACTTACTCGAGATCATTTAGCTTTCAAGGTGTTAAGCTATGGAATGATTTACCAGTATCAATCCGCAAATCTCTTTCCCTTTCGGTATTCAAGTTACAGACTCGAAAAAAGAGAAATATCTCTTAAGTTATTATATATTAGTACCATCGTTTCATTTATTAATTTTACCAAAATTAATTAATAGAATAAATAATTAAATTTATGGAAACTTTTTCTTTGTCTCTATATTACCCGTATTCTCTTTCTTCTTCAATTCTTGTCCTTTTCCTTCTGTTACTCAAAGGTTGACTGGAAGAGATCCCTTTTAGGGATAAGTTCGCCTTTATACATGTGCTTTTTTACTTTTTCTTTTCTAAATATATGTATAAAAATAAATAAATAAATAAAAAAGAAGAACTATGCTGCTAACTGATATAAGAAAAAAGAATTATATCAGCCTTAAATAGCTTCCATATTTCCCAGTTACTTCAGTGGCTAAACCTATTTTCAAATACCTTTACTACAATCGACCTATTTTATAATGTAACCCGTGCTAAACTACGTTTCATTATACATTGCAGGCTATCATATGTTATCTGTGTCGTAGTAAAGGTTACGACTCAGCATTGTACGCGTTACCTGCAGGATACATCGCAGGTTTATCGTTCCTGTTCAAACCGTCCCTGGGGTTTGCGATAGCGTCATTGACAGGAGCTTTTAAGGTAAGATCTTGTTAAAGTAGTATTAGTATTTGCTCTTCCATGTATGCACTTGATGCATTCAATCTTAGAACCGTCTTGGGTATATAGTTTACATACGGTTCTCTAAAATGCATTACTATTTGATGATTGAGTGATATCCGAATTGTGAGACCGTGTGACTCTCATAGGGTGACTATAATAATAATAAAATCTTCCTGCCCTTATCCCAATCTAAATTGGGTCGGCACAACATGTTATAAACATGTCACTTGATTTGGCTGCTTTTTTACGATCGGCCGCCTGCCTAACGTCAACTTACCTCAGTCGTATTTTACGACACCCCGGTAAGAAAGAGGGTGGTCTATTCTACTAAACCGGATACCACACGGTGCGTCAACTTACCTTAGTCGCCTTTTACGAAACCTCGGTAAGAAATGAGGTTGGTCTATTTTACTCAGCCGGATACCACACGGCGGTTCGACTTACCTTAGTAGCCTTTTACTACACCTCGGTAAGAAATGAGGGTGGTACTATTCTATTCAGCTGGATACCACACTATCTAATATAATAATAATTAATTATTAATTAATTAATTTTTAATAATAATTAATTGACACAATTAATGACAGGGTCATCCGTCCCTTACCTTAATACTTGTGTTATGATAGACAGACAACTGGTAAATATATACATTATACAATTTTAAATACATACTTTAAGTAGTTGTTCTACTTTAAGTATGAATATACCCCATATCGACTTCCCAATTTTTTTTTCTTTTTTTTTCAATTTTCTTCTAAAAATACCAAGCACATCTCGGTCACTCAGTTACTTGTTATTAATTAAGAAGAATTCGATCAGAATTATTCTTTATTACCATAGATTACGAAGCTGTGGTAGTCCAGCGGTAACACCGTGCGCTTCTTTAGAGGAGGTCTAGGTTCCACACCCCGAGCAGGCACCAATGAGTTGTCTAGTAAAACTTATGTGTCTAATTGATAATTGCAATTTATCACACGCTTTTCGTGAGGAAACCTGCATATCTGTAGAAATTCTGGGGATATGTGTAAACTACCAATCCGCATTGGAGCAGCGTGGTAGGTCTTAACTCCAAACCTTCTCTCAAAAAAACAAAAAAACGGAGAGAAGAGGCCTATGCCCAGCAGTGGGATGGTAACAGGCCGTTACTTATTCACTTTTTTGTTACCATAGATTTGTGCAACATGTTTGTCTATTGCAGTTGTATTCAACCATTCTTTATGAGAGGAAAGTGTTACCGGAACAGATCCCACTACCTCTGATGCTGTACTGCCTCAGCCAGGGTATCCTGTTCCACGCCCGATTCTTGCACTACGACGACTGTCCGAGCTACGTCGTCAAACTAACAAACAGCGTCACTAACGGACTGTGAGTAATATATATACAGACTAGCTTTTACTCGCAACTTCGTTCGCGTGGACTGTTGTCGTGTGACAGATCCATAATAGATGGCGGTTTTCAATGTCATACTATTCATATTCATTTGTTTTGCGGATACGCTGTGAAAGAGTAACAAACATACATCCATACGCACAAACTTTCGTATTTATAATATTAGTAGGATAAAAATATTATTTAAATAATATTTATATCCTACTAAATCCTAGGCGTTGCTTTGCTATCCATAATGCAAAAGTAATAATTGTATTTTTTTTACTAATTTTTTAAATTTTTTAATAAAATTGCATCGATCGGCGGGTCAACTTACCTTAGTGTCTTTTTATGACACCTAGGTAAGAAATGAGGATAGTCTATTCTACTCAGTTGGATACCACACAGCATTTAAGTCATAACAATAAGCTGGTAAAAATTTAGATTTAGACATTTATAGCAATTTATATATTTACTAGCAATCGCGGCTCCGCCCGCGTGGAAAGATTAAAACCGTAATATATTATTTTGATAACCATAAAAAGGTTAAAGTGGGTCAACCTTAAAATCTAGACATATGCTATCGCGGACTTTTATTTACAACTTTTAGAGGGGAACAATTTTGTAATACATAATTTTTTAATAACTATTACCGTTTACTCAGCGCACGCAAGGAAAACTTACAATTTTGTCGTTTTCGTAATATTTTTTATTGCTGCTCCTCTCCTAGTCATCTTAGCACGATGTTATATAGCCTATAGCTTTCCTCAATAAATGGAATATTTTACACTGAAAGAGTTTTTCAAATTGGTCCAGTAGTTCCAGAGACTAACGCGTTCAAACAATCAAACAAACTCTTCAGCTTTATATATTAGTATAGACATAATTATAGCGGATATAATTGATAATGCATTATTTTCAGGGCTAACAATATATATGCAAGTTTAATGGAAGCAGCAAAACGAACAATCTAGTATTAAATAGGTGAATTTATAAAACAAATAAAGAACTGGGTAGCTTTACGGAATATCATGAACAGGTTGTGTCCTAAGTAAGTAAGAATCGTCGATAATATCGGGTATGATAAAACTAACAGAAGAAAGAAAAGAGTACAAAATTTAACCAAAAAAACGATTAATTTTATTTATTCGTATTGCACTAAAAAAAATTGCTATTGCATTGCTAACTAAAAAAAAAAGAAATATAATCAATGGGTAATTGAAAATAATAATGACTAAACATAAGCTAATAAAGATAAATCTAAACAAGACTGATAACCAAATCATGGGGTTTTTTTTTTAAATTACGATAACATATTATTTTTTTATAGCAATATTATAAAGGGTAGTTGTTTATATTCTTGTTGCATTAAATGCAAAAAAAAGCGAAATCATTTAGAATAATGACGATGGTAAATCTTCTCTTAATTATTATGACGTCAACGTGATGTGAATTATTATAAATCATTCTTGTATGTGTGCACTTAACGCATTAACAAATAATATGTCCACTCTCATCAAGGGCTCTGATGTTACTGACGTGGTGTACTTGAGACAGTGTAAGGATTCCTTTGTACACTAGTATTAGTATTATTATATTGTATACATGTTATCATGTATCAATATGTTACGTCATGTGGTAGCCGGATGAATAAAATAGACCACCCTCTTTTCTTACCATGTTTTTGTAAAATACGACTAAAGTAAGTTGACGCTAGGTAAGCGGCCGGTCGTAAAATACAAAGCGAAATCATGTGACAATATGTTTATAACATAGTGTGGCGACCCCACTTAGAGTGGGATAAGGGCAGGAGAATGATGATGTATTATAGTATGTCTCCTATTTACAAATATATAAGTTAAAAATCACACATCTGATCCCCTAAGACCAATCATCCCATCTGGGTGCACTTATTAATGAGCTCTTTACACGACGTTTTCGCAGAGGTAACTAGTCAGGCTAACCCGATAGAATAAGACGTGAGTATACCCGATTTCTATACATTAACTATGAATACTACTCATGATAGTTTAATTTAAAAAAAAATACTTTTTCTCAAAACTGTTTTTGCATTTATATTCAGTTGATTTATTAGTTATAGTAAGAATTCTGAACAATAAATTTAATCTGTGATTTGATTGTTATTTTTGTAAATGGTAAAGTGGATTAAATATATTATTATGGGTGTTAATAGATATCTATTTTAGTTGTTGTTATTTATTTATAAAAAATGAATAATGTTTAATACATTTTTATATATTTTTTTGTATTTTTTAAATGTATTCACGGAATGATATTTTCTTATTTTCTGTAGTTATTATATTATTTAGAAAATAGAATATAACGGGTATTATAAGATATTTATTTTAATTGTTGTTTTTTATATTGAAATAATTGATAATGTATTTTTATATTTAATGTATTAATTATTTATTTTATTGTTATTATTTATTTTCAGAAAATAAATTAATATTTTATAAATTTATGATGTTTGTATACTATTTCTACGAAATTGTATTGACGGAACATTTTCCTGTTTCTCTAGACTATGCTGCTTATAAACGGAGTATTATGGGTTTTATTAATTATTTATTTTAATTGATATTATTTATTTTAAAACAAATAATTAATGTAGAATAATTTTTTGATGATTTTTATATATTATTTCTTCGAAATGTACCCACGGAATGACATTTTCTTTTATCTCTAGAAACTATGCTATTAAGATCGTAGCATTTGATATTTTCCTTTCTTGGTTGTAGCACTTAAAGGATCAATAATTAAGATCTTTTTCAAACCACTCTTATCTTTAGCCACTGTTTTAATAACCCCGTTGCCGAAACGACATATTGAATCACACTGAAATTAAAAAAAAACAAGCAAAAGTTATAATAACATTTTTTCGCTATATTCCGCGATGAAGTAAAAAAGAAAATATATATAATGCTAAATGTAGAGTTTACAATCCGTTTTCATACCTGATACATGCAGGATTAGTAAATCCGGAATCCATACTAGACCAGTTTACAGAAATATTACAAAATTGAAGATTATTTGGATGATAAAAAGCCTTGATTTGAAAATCCTTTCAGCTTCATACAAGACTGCGGTTTAATAATGTAAAATTGAAAATCTTTAAAAGATTGACCGCCGAGTTTCTTTCTGGTTCTTCTCTGTAAGAGCAACGTTCCGAACCAGTTGTAGCTTCATTTCAAATTGACAATTGACGATTCAAAAGTGCTTGAAAGAGCTTATTTGAATAAAGATTATTTTGATTTGATTAGTAAAAACACGTGCATAAACCTCCTACCACCACCATCACAATACACGAGCACTCCACACATTCACTATTACAAAACAATCGCTTCGCCTCGCAACCGAAGCATCATCAGGAGATAGACTCCACGACAAAATCGCAAAAATTTGCGAGTTGTGTTAATGATTAAGCTTAAGTGTGGTATCCGGCGGAATAGTATAGTACCACCCTCATTTCTTACCGAGGTGTCGTAAAAGGCGATTAAGGTAAGTCGACCCGCCGTGTGGTGTCCGGCTGAGTAGAATAGACCACCCTCATTTCTTAGCGAGGTGTCGTAAAAGGTGACTAAGGTAAGTTGACCCACCGTGTGGTATCCGGTTAAGTAGAATAGACCACCCTCTTTCTTACCGAGGTGTCGTAAAATACGACTATGGTAAGTTGATATCTGGTAAAATACGTAGCCAAATCATGTGACAACATGTTTATAACATGTTGTGCCGACCCCACTTAGAGTGGGATAAGGGCAGGAAGATGATGATGATGTTAGTGATTAAGCTTAAGTGGGAAAACTTACCATGTAGTAATAAAATTAAAAACCTTACCTGTTCCTGATTATAAAAATTATTCTTGTTTCCTCCACAGCCAGAGTAAATTCTCTGTTTACAGACTTTCCACAGGGGATCGTAATACCATCTATTTATAGCGCCAAAGCAAAACCCATAATCGAATGATAAACTACACCATTTAGGTCTCGTTTCTTAAAATATAAAAATGTATAACAAATTATTGATATTAGAAAATCATCATCTTCATCTTCCTGCCCTTATCTCACTCTAAATGGGGTCGGCACAACATATTATAAACATGCTGTCACATGAGTTGGCGTTTTTACGACCAGCCGCTTGCCTGACGTCAACTTACCTCTGTCGTATTTTACGACACCTCGGTAAGAAAGAGGGTGGTCTATTCTACTCAGCCGTATACCACACGGCGGGTCGACTTACCTTAGTCGCCTTTTACGACACCTCGGTAAGAAATGAGGGTGGTACTATCCTATTCAGCCGGATACCACACGGCGTATACAGTTTTATAGCAAACTATAATTATTAAAGGACATTAATGTTTCCTCACCGTTCAATGGGAACTGACGACAGAGTAAAAGGAACTGTCACAACAGCTAATAACATTTACACAGACTAAACAACAGTTCTTTACAGATACAAAAACACTTTTATGTGCAAAAGTAATAATAAAATTATTTTGCTATAATCCGCAATGAAGTAAAATAGAAAATATATATAATGCTAAATGTAGAGTGGACAATCGGTTATCATACCTGATACATGCAGGATTCGTAAAAACACACGCACAAACCTCCACCGCCGCCACCACAATACACAAGCACTATATACGTTCACTATCACAAACACAACAATCGTTTCGCTACGCAACCGAAGCATCATCAGACCAAAATCGCAAAGCTTTGCGATTTTGGTCGTGGAGTCTATCTCCACCATCTATAGCATCCATAGCAAAATCCATCATCATCTATAGCAAAATAATTTTATTATTGCTTTTGTATTATGGATCTCCGTAAAGTAACGCCTAATTCTATAAATTACTTTTATGTGTATATATTGTACAGTTGGTGGTGCGGCGTTTTGCGATACGTGTGGTGACTTGTCCTGCATGTATAATGTACATGAATGTTGCTTGCTTCATACACTTAAAGCATTACATATATTCTCTTAACAAACGTGGATTACAGCAAAATAATCCTATTGTAAATCCCCTAACTGTATTGTTATAGAATTGTGTCCCTCATCACGTGACCGTACCAAATAAATCTCGACGAATATATAAACACCGTAAAAGCCAAATGGTTTTGAATCTTACTAGGATGATCAGGCCTGCTCAAGCAGCTTTGTATACACTCATTGCGTGTATCGAATCTATTTCCGTTTCCTTGGCATCCGCCCCAGAAAAAAGTTGAGCAATTTCCGGTGGACGGTTCGTAAAAGTACATTGGGATTTCAGATCTGCAAGGACCTTGATCTGGTCTGAGAAGGCAAGTTTTAGATATAACTGTAAATAATAGTGGAATTTATTATAGTAGAAAATACTGTTGCATAATAAGGCTTCTTATAACATGAGTTTTTTTATAGTATCACACGAGTGTTATAAGACCAAGTTATGTACAGTGTCATACACTACTTTATCTACTCTCATACTATAATACGTAAAACAATATTAATAAAAACCAAACTTTGTTTAAATATCGAAAAGATTTTTTAAATATCAAATGTTAGCGGCAAGGCGCAAACATCGATTGCGCATGCGTGTTGCGTCGCCGCGGACTCGTTCATTGAAACCTTTTTTTTTAAGGTAGAGGTTCAACCTCCTTGGTCCAGCTGGGGGTTGTATAGGTGTATCGTTATGATTAAAAAGTTATATTATGATACAGGTGTCCATACAAGACCTGTATCGTAATAAAACTTTTTAATTTTTTATTTTTGGCCTGTACGTAATGTTTATCATAAGAATTTTGGTTTCAGTTTTATAATCTTTGTATTATAGTATCGGAGTAGGTTAAAACTTATTCACTCTTTCCAATCTAAAGATTTTGTTACATGTTTCTAATACAACCTCATTCATAGAGTTGGTCATTAATATGAAAAAACATTGTGGCCGTCATTATGTGTCATTAAGTTGTTGATGGGTTGACTTTGGGATAATTGTGAGTTGTTGAGATAGTAAATGGGTTAACTTTGGAAAAATTGCTTTTTATTTGAATAAGTACAAAGAAGAAATATCGTTGTTTTTATTAATTTTTTTAAATTGGCGACGAATAAGAGTTGACACCATTTGTATCTTTAGTAGTTTACAAAAGATAGCCGCGTGGTATCCGGCTGAGTAGAATAGACCAACCTCATTTCTTACCGAGATATCTTAAAAGGCGACCAAGGTAAATTGACCCACCGTGTGGTATCTGGTTTAGTAGAATAGACCACCCTCATTTCTTACCGAGGTGTCGCAAAAGTCGACTAAGATAAGTCGACCTGCCGTGTGTTATCCGGCTGAGTAAAACAGACCACCCTCATTTCCTACCGAGGTGTCGTAAAAGGCGACTAAGGTAAGTCGACCTGCCGTGTGTTATCCGGCTGAGTAAAACAGACCACCCTCATTTCCTACCGAGGTGTCGTACAAGGCGACTAAGGTAAGTCGATCTACCGTGTGGAATCCGGCTGAGTAGAACAGACCACCCTCATTTCTTACCGAGTTGTCGTAAAAGGCGACTAAGGTAAGTTGACTCGTCGTATGGTATCCGGCTGATTAGAATATACCAACCTATTATTGAGGGTACTTAAACGCTTGTTGGCACAAAGTCGCGAGTGTCTTTAATAAGACTGTATGCTGTTAGCCTTAACGGCTTTTACAGCGTCACCGAGTGGGACAGGCGAGCGCAGAAGCATCGTCGAGGTTACGAAATGCGGAGAGTAGAGCGAATAGAATAAGAGATAAAATTCTGCTTACGATATGGTCGATATGGTGTAACCCTTGATCTTTCTTCTCTATAAGTAACATATGGTATTTTTGCATCTACAATTCCATTTTGAGAAACAATAAAATGAAATATACAAATCGAAACGATAGCTGTTAACATTTCGCGATTAAATATTTTTGCAACATCAAATACACAATAGCTCGTAAAAACAATTCGCAAAACAACATGTAGAAGTTAAAATGTTTGTTTGTATTATATAAAAGAATAAAAATGACCAATAATGTTAACGAAATAACTTGAATCAAAAGGAAATTTAGTTAACGCCCTGCTTATTTAAATACAGTAATCGTGCTAAGAAAATATCAAAGAGAATTTTAAAAAAATCACTTTAAAATAACAGACGATATTTTAAAGTGTAAGGAAAACGCCGTGTGCAATCCGGCTGAATAGATAGTACCGCCCTCATATCTTACCGAGGTGTCGTAAAAGGCGACTAAGGTAAGTTGACCTACCGTGTGGTATCCGGTTTAATAGAATAGACCACCCTCTTTCTTACTGAGGTGACGTAAAATACGACTAAGGTAAGTTGACGTCAGGCAGGCGGCCGGTCGTAAAAACGCAGCCAAATCATGTGACAGCATGTTTAAAACATGTTGTGCCGACCCCACTTAGAGTGGGTTAAGGACAGGAGGATGTATGTACTTAGATGAAAGGAATGTGTGGATATAGATACTCTGTGTCCCTGTAGAAGACAGTAATGATTAAATGTAACTAGTAATAAGAATTATATTTTTAAAAGAGCAAACGCCGAGTTTCTTGCTGGCTCTTCTCGGTAAGAACAGCTTTTCGAAACAGCAGTAGAGTTGACGATTCAAAAGCACTTGTGTACAAGTTTATTTGAAGTAAGAATATTTTGAATTTGAATTATATAAGGTTTAATTTTATTTAATATTGCTCGATTCCTCGGATAAGCCGTTAAAACGTAACCGACAAAATATCGCATTTATAATACTAGTATCAATACTCAGCAAACAGACAATGTTGAATAAAATGCAAATATAAACAAATACTGTCAGGTAATAAAATATAGGTTTATAGAACATATGAGTTATTCCAATATATCGACTCCAATAAAAACATTGTATACAGAATTCTTTTTATATGTATTTTATTGGGCCGTTATATTCGATTACTGAATGTATTTTTACAACACCAAATACATTTTTTTATATATTTTATTTCATTTTGTTTTTTCAACTATAATTTATAGAATCAATTTCGCTTTTTTAACGATAATTTATAGAATTACGCGTCCACAATACAAAAAGTAATGAAAATATTATTTTGATATAATCCGCGATAGCGGAACTACCGGGCACAAGGGACTGTGGTTTATTTTGTGATGGCATGAAGGTTTTGCCGATAATCACCACGC
This sequence comes from Morpho helenor, assembly GCA_029227775.1. Taxonomy (NCBI): domain Eukaryota; kingdom Metazoa; phylum Arthropoda; class Insecta; order Lepidoptera; family Nymphalidae; genus Morpho; species Morpho helenor. The sequence continues at coordinate 15,352,870 of JARGCU010000020.1, read as the reverse complement.
TTGGCAAGCGGGTTGGTGATCGCAGTGCCGACCGTGTCGCACCAACATTACTGCCCACTGTCGGTCTGGTTTAATTTAGGTCAGTTATGTCAATGGTTATACCGCCAGCAGGGGGTCTTCTCGCATACCCTTGAGGGGTTGGCGGGGTATGGGCCTCGAGGCGAACCTCTTTGCCCGGGCTGGTCCTCGCAGGCTTTGTGGCCTGGACTGTGTTTGGGCCGTAGGCCCAGGTCACCTAGGTGACCTACGGGATTTGGTGTTCGCTAGGGAGGTCTGGGATGGTAGTTCCCAGACCTCGGAGTCAGTTTCGGTGGTGTCTCGTCCGGTGGTGTCTTGATCGGGTGGGTGTGTCATGTCCGGTGATATCCGGTTATACCGCCATTGGTCGGTTGTTAGAGACTCGTTGGTTAATATGCAGGGTGCGCCACGTGCAGGCGAGGTTGATAATTGAAGAGATTGATTGGGACGAGCCTCTCCCTTATTCCCCTATGTATACACATTGGTTTGTGTATACATGTGTACACATGTGTTTGTCTCTACATAGTGTGTTTATAACAACCTATGTAGAGTGTATCCGTTCTCATACCTGATACATGCAGGAGTGACTGTGAGCTATCTTATGAGGCATATAGTCAGCGACTATGTCGATAGTGTGATAGTGTGTAGTGTAGGTCATTCTGAGACTCGATGAAATGACGATGGATAGAAACAGAAAGCCCAGGATTGGACTAGTAAGTAGCGGTCTGTTACTCTCCCATTGCTGGGAATAGGCCTCTTCTCTCCGTTTTTGGAGGCAGGATTGGAGCTAAGACCTACCACGCCGCTCCAGTGCGGATTGGTAGGTTACACATATCTCCAGAATTCTCTAGAGATATACAGGTTTCCTCACGATATTTTCCTTCACCGAAAAGCGTGTGATAAATTGTAATTATCAATTAGATACATAAGTTTTAACAGAAAAACTCATTGGTGTCTGCCCGGGTTTGAACTCGTGACCTTCCCGAAAGTATCGCACAGTGTTACCACTGGGCAATCACAGCTCTCTGATTTAGGATTGGGCTAAGGCCTATGCCCAGCAGTGGACTAAAGTGGGCTGATAATGTGAAGTGGTCGATTATTAAACACCAAAAAGTTCGAGAGTAATGGAAAGATTTCCATCAAATATATCCTTGCAAATAAGTATTTAATAACATTGCTTTATTATCCTCCTGCCCTTATCCCACTCTAAGTGGGGTCGGGCACATGTTATAAACATGCTGTCACACGACCCGGCTACGTGGTTCACGATCGACCCCTGCCTGACGTTAACTTACCTTAGTTGCCTTTTACGACACCTCGGTAATAAAGAGGATGGTCTATTCTACTCAACCGGATACCACGCGATGGGTCAATTTACCTTAGTCGCCTTTAACGACAATTCGGTAAGAAATGAGGGTGGTCTATTCTATTCAACCGGATACCAAAGAGCGGGTCGACTTGCCTTAGTCGCCTTTTACGACACCTCTGTTAGAAATGAGGGTGGTCTATTCTATTCAGCCGGATACCACACGGTGGGTCAACTTACTTTATTCGCCTTTTACGACACCTCGGTAAGAAATCAGGGTGGTCTATTCTACTCAGCCGAATACCACACGACGAGTCGACTTACCTTAGGCGCCTTTTACGACACCTCGGTAAGAAATGAGGGTGGTACTATTCAATCAGATATCACACGGCGAAATTAATAATGTTGTTTATTTGTGAAATTATTCATTAGCTAACAAATAATATATTTCGTGCGTTGAACAAATATTATATTAAGTACATACGTTTAAGTTAAACGTTTGCTTAATTATACTTAGTACACAAATTCCGCTAAAGTTAGAATGTTATTGCGCAGTGCGGGCTTGAGAATATATCTGCAATGAAGTTTCAAACAATCCTTATCATTACATTCGTAAATGCGAAAGTCTGTCTGTATGTTTGTTAAGCTTTGACAGCTAATCTTCTGGACCAATATTAATCAAATTTGTCACTATTAGTTTTACACCGGAGTAGCAAGGAGTATAAAACAATCCCGTGGTTCTTGCGGGAATAAAAAGGGAGCGGGTTTTTTGAAACCCGTTAGCCCTATATATAAAATTCAATTTTAATCTGGCGACCTGAAGTACAGGGAATCCTAGTTCAGGCGTCAGTTTCCTTCCATAGCAAGTTTAATGTAATAGGTAACTTAAGAATCATCAACAAAGAATCTGTGTATTTGTTTAGTCTCTGCTGAATCATTAATAGTTCTTGTGTGTAATTGATACTTTTTTTAATAAACTTTTTTTAATAAAAAAAAAATTGTGTCAAATTCAATCAATATTTCTTTAGCGTGTTAGCTGTAAAAGCATAACAGATAAACAGAAAGAAGAACTTTCACATTTATAAGATTAGTAAAGATTTTTGAATATGGAGACCGCTTAATTTACAGTTGGTTGTAATAAATATATCTATCACATTTTTTGTTATTACTAGACAATATTTGTTCTTATTTTTTCATTTATTGTATAGCAAATATTTATTACTTCAAAGTGAAGTGTGTGTGCATTACCAAAAGACTCTTGCCTTGCGGACGTTCTAAGGACGACACGTTGTCGTCTCTGTGAAGTATGTGTGCGTTACCAAAATACTTATCTTGCGGATATTTTAAGGACGACACGTTGTCGTCTCTGTGAGGTGTGTGTGTATTACCAAAGGAATTGCCTTGCGGACGTTCTAAGGACGACACGTTGTCGTCTCTGTGAGGTGTGTGTGTATTACCAAAGGAATTGCCTTGCGGACGTTCTAAGGACGACACGTTGTCGTCTCTGTGAGGTGTGTGTGTATTACCAAAGGACTTGCCTTGCGGACGTTCTAAGGACGACACGTTGTCGTCTCTGTGAGGTGTGTGTGTATTACCAAAGGAATTGCCTTGCGGACGTTCTAAGGACGACACGTTGTCGTCTCTGTGAGGTGTGTGTGTATTACCAAAGGAATTGCCTTGCGGACGTTCTAAGGACGACACGTTGTCGTCTCTGTGAGGTGTGTGTGTATTACCAAAGGACTTGCCTTGCGGACGTTCTAAGGACGACACGTTGTCGTCTCTGTGAGGTGTGTGTGTATTACCAAAGGAATTGCCTTGCGGACGTTCTAAGGACGACACGTTGTCGTCTCTGTGAGGTGTGTGTGTATTACCAAAGGAATTGCCTTGCGGACGTTCTAAGGACGACACGTTGTCGTCTCTGTGAGGTGTGTGTGCATTACCAAGAGACTTGCCTCGCGGACGTTCTAAGGACGACACGTTGTCGTCTCTGTGAGGTGTGTGTGTATTACCAAAGGAATTGCCTTGCGGACGTTCTAAGGACGACACGTTGTCGTCTCTGTGAGGTGTGTGTGTATTACCAAAGGAATTGCCTTGCGGACGTTCTAAGGACGACACGTTGTCGTCTCTGTGAGGTGTGTGTGCATTACCAAGAGACTTGCCTCGCGGACGTTCTAAGGACGACACGTTGTCGTCTCTGTGAGGTGTGTGTGTATTACCAAAGGAATTGCCTTGCGGACGTTCTAAGGACGACACGTTGTCGTCTCTGTGAGGTGTGTGTGTATTACCAAAGGAATTGCCTTGCGGACGTTCTAAGGACGACACGTTGTCGTCTCTGTGAGGTGTGTGTGCATTACCAAGAGACTTGCCTCGCGGACGTTCTAAGGACGACACGTTGTCGTCTCTGTGAGGTGTGTGTGTATTACCAAAGGACTTGCCTTGCGGACGTTCTAAGGACGACACGTTGTCGTCTCTGTGAGGTGTGTGTGTATTACCAAAGGAATTGCCTTGCGGACGTTCTAAGGACGACACGTTGTCGTCTCTGTGAGGTGTGTGTGTATTACCAAAGGAATTGCCTTGCGGACGTTCTAAGGACGACACGTTGTCGTCTCTGTGAGGTGTGTGTGCATTACCAAGAGACTTGCCTCGCGGACGTTCTAAGGACGACACGTTGTCGTCTCTGTGAGGTGTGTGTGTATTACCAAAGGAATTGCCTTGCGGACGTTCTAAGGACGACACGTTGTCGTCTCTGTGAGGTGTGTGTGTATTACCAAAGGAATTGCCTTGCGGACGTTCTAAGGACGACACGTTGTCGTCTCTGTGAGGTGTGTGTGCATTACCAAGAGACTTGCCTCGCGGACGTTCTAAGGACGACACGTTGTCGTCTCTGTGAGGTGTGTGTGTATTACCAAAGGACTTGCCTTGCGGACGTTCTAAGGACGACACGTTGTCGTCTCTGTGAGGTGTGTGTGTATTACCAAAGGAATTGCCTTGCGGACGTTCTAAGGACGACACGTTGTCGTCTCTGTGAGGTGTGTGTGTATTACCAAAGGAATTGCCTTGCGGACGTTCTAAGGACGACACGTTGTCGTCTCTGTGAGGTGTGTGTGCATTACCAAGAGACTTGCCTCGCGGACGTTCTAAGGACGACACGTTGTCGTCTCTGTGAGGTGTGTGTGTATTACCAAAGGACTTGCCTTGCGGACGTTCTAAGGACGACACGTTGTCGTCTCTGTGAGGTGTGTGTGTATTACCAAAGGAATTGCCTTGCGGACGTTCTAAGGACGACACGTTGTCGTCTCTGTGAGGTGTGTGTGTATTACCAAAGGAATTGCCTTGCGGACGTTCTAAGGACGACACGTTGTCGTCTCTGTGAGGTGTGTGTGCATTACCAAGAGACTTGCCTCGCGGACGTTCTAAGGACGACACGTTGTCGTCTCTGTGAGGTGTGTGTGTATTACCAAAGGACTTGCCTTGCGGACGTTCTAAGGACGACACGTTGTCGTCTCTGTGAGGTGTGTGTGCATTACCAAAAGACTTGCCTCGCGGACGTTCTAAGGACGACATGTTGTCGTCTCTGTGAGGTGTGTGTGCATTACCAAAAGACTTGCCTCGCGGACGTTCTAAGGACGACACGTTGTGGTCTCTGTGAGGTGTGTGTGCATTACCAAAAGACTTGCCTCGCGGACGTTCTAAGGACGACACGTTATCATCTCTTTGAGGTGTGTGTGCGTCACCAAAGACTTGCCTCGCGGACGTTCTAAGGACGGCACGTTGTCGTCTCTGTGAGGTATGTGTATTACCAAAAGACTTGCCTCGCGGACGTTGTAAGGACGACACGTTGTCGTCTCTGTGAGGTGTGTGAACATTACCCAAGTCTTGCCTCATGGTCGTTCTAAGGACGACACGTTGTCGTCTCTGTGAAGTGTGTTTGCATTACCAAAATCTACTATTGTGCCTAAATGAGTGTACAGTGCTGTGCCAAATCCACTTCCAGCTGGTGCGCCGTGCGTCTGGCAACAGGTGTCCATCCATTCGAATGTGGATAACAAGGTTGGTGTGGTTTTTTATTACTCACTGATTTGGGCTAAGATCTGTATATCATTAACAAACCTACCGTCTATTAACCAGCATACTATTAAGATTGATGTGACGTTCAAATAAAATACATCACGTAACATGTTTACAAAGTTACCCGGTTGTACAGAAATCCAAGTATACAGGTACTGTGATTGCGCAGAATAGGTTTACGGAGTTATCCGGGTAGACACGCGTCCGCATAACAAAGTGAGCTCCAAACCATTTAGCTCTGAATACCAGGGATTGAGGTATTGCTTGCATTTGTACAATTATTTTTGCAATCTTTTAACATTACCTTCATATCAAATAGTTGAAAAGACAGGATCTATACTTATTAATAAACTAAGTTCCCGCAAAGTCTATCTGTATGTGATTAATTTTGTCATAATCTACTGAACCGATTTTTATACGATTTTTACTAAAACGTAGTACAATTTTGCGGACGTTTTAAGTTTGCATTACGATTTCATGAAAATTGTGTTGAAGAGGTCACGCAGTTGTCAAAAAACTCATCCGCTTCGAGCTTTAGCGCATGCACTGCGTAAACCAACAAAGAAACACTCAAGTATCGTACTAACGAATTATAGATCTACATCAATGCTACACAAAAGTCTACGACAGCATGTTTCTACCTCGGTTAACTAACCATAAGAGATGCTGAATGCTCCTTTTATGTTCAAAATTTCAATGAATAACACAGATTTCCAAGCGGTCAAAGCCGCAACCATAGCTTGTTTATATTAATTTACACAATAAACGTAATTAAACTATTTGGCTGATCAACTGATCGACTGATTGGTTGATTGACTTGCGTGATGAAATCAGGATTATAATATTAGCTATTAATTTTGGACTCGCTTTCAACGATTTAGATCAGGATAAACCAAACGCTTTAAAAACATTTTTAAGTAAGTTAATTGTATATTACCTCGAACCTCAAACCTCCAGATTATATAAATGATGATGATGAGAGCTTGGATTTGAATAACATTCGGATAATATGGCGTATTTGTTTACTATGATGTTTTAAAAGTGAAATCGAAAAGAAAAGTGATGTGTGAAATAGTAATACAAAGTATTTTGAATCGGACTCGTCAAAATGACCAACACTAAATCAATTTTGAATAATTATTTACTAATCTAATGTCTATATTATTTTATCCAATAAGAATATAGAATATTTACCTTCGACATTATAAATAATAAATGCACTGGTCGGAACAAGATAGGTGAAACTACATTTAAAATAAATACACATAAACCGTTTGCGCAGTTACCTGTTTGTACACAAATCCCGCTTTACCCGGGCTATGATTGCGCAGTCCGGGTTAAGGGATTTATACGGTTAGACTGGCATCTGCATGCCATTTCCAACTGTTTAGCTCTGAATGTTGTTTTAATAAATGTATTTGAAATTGTGTCCTGCAATTGGAACCTTTTTAAAAGTAAATAATAATTTTTAGATATTGTAATAGCGTAGATAAAAAGTGACTTAATTATAATTAAGAATTTTTAAATCGCTGTATGGTATCCGGCTGAATAGAATAGACCACCCTCATTTCTTACCGAGGTGTCGTAAATGGCGAATAAGGTAAGTTGCTCCGCAGTATAGTATCCAGCTGTGTAGAAAATACCACTCTCATTTTTTACCGAGGTGTCGTGAAAGGCGATTAATTTAAATTGACCCGCCATGTGGTATGAGTAGAATAGACCACCCTCATTTCTTACCGAGGTGTCTTAAAAGGCGACCAAGGTAAGTTGACCCACCGTGTGGTATCCGGTTGAGTAGAATAGATAACGCTTTCTTTTCGAGGTGTCGTAAAATATGACTAAGGTAAATTGACGTCACGCTGGCGGCCGGTCGTAAAATACGTGTCCAAGTCATGTCACATGTTTATAACATGTGGTACCGACCCCACTTAGAGTAGGATAAAAGCAGGGGGATAATATAAGTTTTAATAGAAAAAAAACTCATTGGTGACTGCCCGGGATTTGAACCCATGACCACCAGGAGAATGATGATGTATATTTTTTGCTTGAAATTTATTAATAATATATTTCGGAGCTGATGTAAGAATACTTATTTCTTTGGACGAAGGTAACACACTACAATATGACTATAAAGTGCTATTTGAATTGACAAAATAAACCGTCCAATTTCCGTTTCACCGAAAGTAGAATCACGGTCTTGTGAAGTTATCTGAAGCTACAATTAACAATGCAAATTTCCCAACGTCGCTGTGAATTTCATATCGCGTACATACATATGTAAATTGAGTTTTAGAGCTAGAAAAACAGCATCGGGTAGAGTTTCTGTTCGTTGTCTATTAATAATTCGCGAACTTGTGGATTTGCGTGCTTAGATGTGAATAAAAAAAAATACAAAATTAAGCGTATAAGTCCCCCCAAAAGCCGTCTGTATGTGATCGATTTTCTAAAAATCTACTTAACGGACTTTAGTACGGTTTTTATTAAAACTAGTGCAGTAAAGTTTGCTTTTTCTTATAGAACTCTGGCATGGTTGTGATTTACGCTGCAAAAACTATGTGACACACTAATTTTCACACGGCGGCGGGCACGGTTACTAATGAACACAGCAGAATAAACTTAACAGTCAGACGGAGATACTTTTACATTTACCCTTACGCTTTATACCTTTTGCACTCCATTGTCGCCACTGTGGTGACACGTACTAGTATTATAGCACTCAGTTGTTGCCGCTGCGGCGACTAGTACTATGATATAGCACTCCGCTGTTGCCGCTGTGGCGACACGTACAAGTAATATAGCACGCAGTTGTCGCCGCTGTGGCGACACATATGAGCAACTTAATACTCAGTTGTCGCCGCTGTAGCGACACGTACTAGCATTATAGCACTCAGTAGTAGACTCTGCAGCGACACGGCACGCTAACATCTATAGCGGTGGCAACATTGCAAACACTTATGGGTAGCTAATAGACAGTGATTAGGATGATTAGGAGCATCTAGATACAATGGTCGAAATGCTCAAGAGTTTCTGAAACGTTATGTTAACACGTTCAGTGCGAAGCGAGGCCTAAATGGCCCTTGATGCAACTTCCCTGTGGTGCGGCAAGGAAAAACGTGAGTTTCTCTGTCGTGCGAATGGCATAGCTTTGGTTTGGTCCAGTGTAGGAAAGAGATAAATATAAATTGAGATGCGCTAATGGTTCCGTACTCGGTGGTGTACCTACCTTGGTACCGGATGTCTTAGGCCTCGTGCCGCACTGAATTAATATAATTTTAATGCAGTGCGGAACGAGGCTAAAACGTCCCATATCCCCCCTGACCTCGTACCGCACCCAACGCGAGCTTCCCGCGACCAGTGTTGTGCATCACGTCGATTGTGTGACGTCTTAAAAAAGGAGAAGATGTGTTGGTTGTTACCAAAAACTACGCACACTTTTACCATCTCGTGAAGCTGATAAAAAATCCAAAAAGATTTTGACTCAGTGCACTCAGTGCAAAAAATTTTATTGTCTACCCTGTTTCAATGAAAAACACTCATAAATAAGTACAACATATATATTGAGATTTTTATAAAAAAAAGTATATTGATACTGATTTTTTAATGTTAATTCAAGTTCTAATAAGAGTATTTTTAAAGCCCGAGGCAGAATAAATAGGACAATTTCTTTTCTACTTCTGGTTGCCTTTTTTTTCTATTCTGTGAACCGCATTAATATTTTCATATACAAATAGATAGATAAACCTTATGCATAAACCGTGATCCATTATTTTCCAATAATAAGTCTGTAATAGGTGCCTCTTAATGGTATAGAATGGAACGCTTCGTGCGCGAGTCCGACTCGCACTTGGCCGGTTTTTTTTTCTTTTTGGCGCATTCAAGCACAATTTAGATTATAAAAAAAAATGTATCCTTTGATAGCTTTGTGTTGTTTTGCCAGGTTTTGCCCTTAAAACGATCTAATGAGATATAAGTGATCAAAATCGGTCAAGTCGTTGCGTAGTTAAGACAGTTTAAAAACGTCGATATTATTTTTCCCATCACTAATCTCAGCGAAAATTTGCCCTATTTCAGTGCGTTACGAGGTGTATAAGATCCCATATTTTGTTTTGCTAATAATTCCTAAACTAGCCATCAGATCCCGGGGCGACGGTGGATTAGGGTTCATCAATTCACTGTCTATATCAATAAGGACCAAAATTCTCATTTATCTTTGATTTCGCGCCAGAAAATGGATTTTAGTCTGTAAAAGGAGGTGGGGTCTAATAGACCGCGTGTCGCCCTAACGTCTGGTCACGGTACGGGCCGATTATACCTCGTGCCGCAGGAATGGAAAGTATGCAAAAATTGGTGTCGCAGCTAACGTGTTAAAAGTGCTCGAAGTGCAAGGAGTTAGGTATAGATACTAGCCTGTTATACGAGTACATGCGTCAATTTTACCATATTCATCAAAATTCCATACTTCCATACTGTAAGTTTAATGGACAGAAAGAATCATTCGCAGTATATATTAATATGGATTAACGATTAAGCTCCCTAATTCCCTCGATTAGGATTAGTTATAATAAAGCGGGTCAGTTTGTTAATAAAGGGCGTTAAAGTCGAGGTATTTGCAAGCATACGATTATACTGATGTGGGTAGATTCGTTCATGTGAGAGCACAATCACGTTGAGAATTCTCTGTGCTCGAAGTTTCGAAAACTTAATTAGTATTTTGTCGTCGCACCTAATTTATGTGTATTGTAAAGTTAAGTCGCTCAGCTTTGAAAACGTGCGACTTTCTTTGTAAGAATTTGAATAATTCCACAAAGTGTATGTTTGTGAGATATATCTACGCTTTTAGAATTAGGCACGCTTTTTTTGTATCGAATTTAAGTATAAGATATACTTGCGATATCCAAATGTAATTTATGTAGTACTAGTTGTGCCTGCGGCTTCGCCCGCATAAATATCATTGAATTTAATTTAAATTTTGATCATAGAAGTTGTCAGTTAACCTTGAGAGATAGAGATATGCTGTCGCGGACATTTTATAGTATTTTTGTAGATTTATAATTCTCTAGTATAATACTTCAGTGTATCTCTGCTGATTTAGGTGGCGCATGTGACTAAAGCTCCCAGCAGGCGAGTTTTCTTTTACTTTAACACAATTTACATATAACCAGAATTTTCTATTAACTTAAGCCTTCCGGAAGAATTGCTTTATCTTTTAGTAAAAACCTAACAACAATCCGTTCAGTGGATTTGAAGAAAATCGATCACATACAGACAGACAGCTTTTGGGGGTTTTTGTTTTATAATAAGTATAAATATAGATAGATTGAGTAATAAAGCGCAGATTAGGGCAGATGAGCATGTTTTAAAGATAAATAAACAACCCGTTGCGAATAGGTTTGTTTGTTTTTTTGTAATCTCTTTAGTGCATTTGATATCTAAACTAATACAAAAAATATGAAATAACAACATAAAAAGTGTGCAATGATAGACTTGGTTAAAAGGGATACGGATATGTTGATTATAGACGAAAACTTTAATTTTTCCGTTCCGCTGAACTTAAAATTTGTTTTCATACGAACCTTCTACTTCCTGCTCTTATCCCACAATAAGTGGGGTTGGTACAACATGTTTTAACATGTTGTCACAACTAATTTTTGACCCGCCGTGTAGTATCCAGCTGAGTAGCATAGACCACAAACATTTCTTCACCAGGTGTCGTAAAAGGCGACTAAGGTAAGTTGTCCTACAGTGTGGTATCCCACTGAGTAGCATATGAGAGAAAAGGCCACCCTCATTTCTTATCGAAGTATCGTAAAAGGCGGCCGCTGATCACCATCTTTTATTCCCGAGATGTAAAATGCGACTAAGGTAAGTTGACGTCAGGCAGGCGGCCGTTCGTAAAAAACGTATGATCAATACATGTTATGTCCCAATTTAGAGTGGGATAAGGGTAGGAGAATGATGAATAATGATGACCTGACGGCCAGTTAAACAGGTAACAGTTAGTACGCAGTAATAAACTGTCATCCGCCACACTGTTTGGTTCAAAGCTGGCGTTACTTTGAGCATATTACCATCCGCACAAATTGCATTGCAGAAACTTATTCAACATAATTACAAAGTAATTTTCTTCGCTGCATTAATATTGCTGAGTTACGTTAAACTTATATTACTCTGCGGTTTGTATGTTTCTAGCACAATATTAAACGTGTAAGCCAAATTAAATTTAATATGTACATACGAAATCAACTACAAAAGTTAAGAGAACTATTTTGTTACAATCCGCGTTTGTTTAAGAAAATCTATCTGTAGATTCACATTAAGCGCCCTAATCCTATTCTACTAATTCTAATAATATTATAAATGCGAAAGTTTGTGACTATGGATGTATGTTTGTTACTCTTTCACGGGTAATCCGCTGAACCAATATACATAAAAATTGGCACAATAATTTCTTACACCTGGGGTAACATATAGACTGTTTTGAATTGAAATCCTGTTAAATCTACAGGAATAGGATGACATTGAAAAGCGCCACCTAATATCAACTAAGCTAGCTTAGGAGCCTAGACCTATCACGCTGCTCCAATGCGGATTGGTAGGTTACACATATACTTAGAATTCTCTAGAGATATGCAGGTTTCCTCACGATGTTTTTCTTCACTGAAAAGCGTGTGATAAATTTGCAATTATCAATTAGACACATAAGTCTTAACTGAAAAACTCATTGGTGTCTACCCAGGGTTCGAAACCATGATCGACGTAGTCACCGCTGGGCTATCACAGCTTTAGAAAAGCTATTAAAAGATTGTGAGTATAGATGTTTGTTTGTTACTCTTTCACGGCGAATTCGCTGAACCAATATTGATGAAATTTGGCACAAATATTCCATATACACCTGAATAAAATATAGGCTATAGATATCCTGTTAATCCCACAGGAATAGGATGACATTGAAAAGCGCCATCTGTTATCGACCTATCACACAACAATACTCTACTCGAACGAAGTCGCGGGTAAAAGCTAGTGTTTATATTTTCTAAATATTTTATCAAAGGAGCGATCACGTTTTTTTAAACTTTAGAGATTCTGTTGAACCAGTTATCCCAATGGGATCGGAGATAATAAAAACCCTCAGCGATAAATTAGTGAATGCAAATAAAAAAATGCTACTGAGCAAATTAAAAACAAACGGCATAAACCGATTGTTGCAACGTCTCGCATAAATGAGGGTGGTATTATAAAAGCAACGCAATTAGGGACGCGCTAGAAAAATCAAATTAAACCTCTAATGAACAAACATAGTCCATGAAGTTGGTTCTCCGTACAAAACACAGACTAACTGATGAGCAGAGCTTTCAAAACCTCGTAAAAATAATTTATTTTATCTGTTAGTGTAAAGTTTTAGATATTTCAGGCTTTAATATTTAAATGAGTTAATCTTGTATACATATATTTTCTGAATCTCGTAAACGGCTCCAATGATTTTCCTGAAATTCAGCATGTAGACCCCCTACATTTGGGGGAGAAAAATCGATCTATATACGTTTTATTTCAAAAAATGTCGTTTTATCCCTGTTATCGGGTTTTTAGGCATTAAAAAAAAAATAAAAAAATAGATAATTTATAGAATTAGGCGTTACTTTGCGGAGATCCATAATACAAAAGTAATAATAAAATTATTTTGCTATAATCCGCGATGAAGTAAAATAGAAAATATATAAAATGCTAAATGTAGAGCGGACAAGCCGTTTTTATACCTGATACGTGCAGGATTCGTAAAAACACATGCACAAACCTCCACCACCGCCACCACAATACACAAGCAATACATACGTTCACTATCACAAACTCAACAATCGTTTCGCCCCGCAACCGATAAAAAAATAATACTTAAGACATGCAAAAAACACAGAACTAAAGAATATGCTTTTTGCTATTTTACGAAGACTGGAAATTATAAAAATTCTAGGATTTAACTAGCAACCAGCTACGCACCAGATAAAATTGAAAGCTTTTTAAAGAGTGACCGCCGAGTTTCTTGCTGGTTCTTCTCGGTAACGGCACCTTACCAAAACAAAGCAAACAAAAGAATAGCAAGATAATAATTTTGAATTTGACACTAATATATTGTTAAGATCCAAAGTAGGATTTATAAAAAGAGAACAAAATTAATTTATATGTAACCAAACAAACAAAATGGCTGACGTGAACAGATTAACTAACAGAGCTGTCGCATGCAAGTATTTTATTTATTTTATTTATTTAATATACTTTATTGCACAACAAAAATTTCAGAGTACAAAAATAAAACTTATATCTAGAAGACATGTACAAAGAGGCGGTCTTATCGCTTAGCAGCGATTTCTACCAGACAACCTCGGAGAAAGAAATTATATTATAAAGAGTCGGGTAGGAGGTGCATAAACTTACATACTAATATTTAATTAAAATACATAAATAGTTACTTACTATACAAAATTCAATACATATAGACAAATAAATAGTAGATAGATAAAAATAATAATAATAAATAAACATACATAAACATACTAAACATACATAAATAATAAAGTGAATAAAATGATCAACATCATCCATAGCAAAGCGAAAGATAAAAATCCTTGACTTCAAGTTTGAATTTATGTAATGATTTAGTCTTACGAATATTTACCGGACGCATTCCATAGGTTCACCGCCGTTACTGTGAATGGCCTGGCATAAAACTTTGTGTGCTGCTTAGGCATTTTAAGTCTAAGGTTTTCAGCAGCTCTGGAACCCTTGCTACTATGCAACCAAAGAAATTGAAATTTTGCTTTTAAGTAAGCAGGAGACGTGGGGTGGAATAACACACAGTACAGAAGAGAAACGATATGAAAATTCCGACGAAAACGAATTGGTAACCACTTGAGCTTCATGCGAAATTGGGAAACATGATCATACTTGCGTAAACCAAATATGAATCTAATTAATCAAGTACCGATCGTAAAAGAGACTTCTTTGACCTGACCACTTATATTCTAGATGAGAGGGAATTATGAAGTGTTGCTAGCAACAATAAATTAAAACACTGATTAAAAATGTTGCTGTCTACAATATTATCTCTATGCACAACTACTCTGTGACAGTTATCTAGAGCTTCTTTCCGTCACATAGTTTGTCTCCGCGGTTTCCGCTCCAGCGGGATTGCATTCTGTGCTTAGAGTTTTTATTCTAGGTTGAGCGTAGGTCAATGGATATGTGCTTTGAGGTCTCTTTCATAACTGTAAGCTATGTATTATTAAACCAAACAGAAAAGCTGTTTTCAGCTACATAGAAAATCTTTAGTGGTCAAACGAAAAGCTTAAATTGGAACGGAACTTTTTTGTTTGTTGTTTTATACATTAGAATTAATTTACTTCATTTAATTTATAGAAGCAGGCGTTACTTTGCGGAACTCCATAGTACAGAAGTTACAATAAAATTATTTTGCTGTTATCCTGTTTCTTAAGAGAATATATGTAATGCTAAGTGCATTTAGCAGGCAACAAACACATACCACATATATGCAGGACAAGCCGCCACACTTATCACAAGACACCGCCAACAAGACTCCATACAAGCACTATTGAGTGCTAAAATTACCAGGAGGTACTGTAAATTAAAAGTTATAATAATTTCATTTTTTTTTTTGGTAATCATATGAATTTGATGGATTGTAATAAATAAATAAAAAATTAGGATAACTTCTTATTTGACAACAATATTTTCTTTTCATGTTATTTGTCCTAAATTTAATCTTGTGAAAATGGGAATTTAAATACTTTATAAATTTATTTTAAGTTCAAAGTATACTCCGTCTAATATTTTTAAATAAATTCAGTAGCTTAAGTAACATCTTAAACAAGTAACTGGTTAACGAAAATTTAATGTCGTAAATTAAACACAATTTTGTACGATGTTATAGAAATAAGTCAGAATTTTTCAAATATATTATTATACAATTTAATTTACTCGACCCATTAAGTAACACAAAATACAATATAAAAAACGACGATATTTCTCCTTTATTCTTATTCAATAAATAAAAAGCACTTTTCCCAGAGTCAACCCATTTACTCTTTCTCAAAACTCAATGAAAGACACTTAAAAATATGACAGCCACAATGCTTTTTCATATTAATGACCAACTCTATGAAGGAGGTTGTATTAAAAACATGTTGTAACAACAATTTCAGATAAATATATACAAATAGCTATAAATTTACCGCTTATCGAGATTTTCATTTTCGTTTAGACAAACTTTTTGTAGAAAATATACGATTTATAGTTTTTAGCGGCGTCATCAAGATAAGGGGCTGGAAATCGAGTCGATTTATCGATAATACCCTCAAATACGTCACTAATCGAGCTCACATTATGATCGTCATTACGGACTATAGAAGAGTGATTTTTTTGTTTTTTATTGGGAATTGATTATTAAAAATGTACTAGACTGGCTAAGTTATCTTTATCTTTTTATAGCTTCTGTTTGTGATTTTTAAGTGCATTTAATGTGTTTTTTGCACAAACTACACACTCACTAGACCATTTCGCCCCGAAACCGAAGCATCATTAGAAGGATAGGCTCCACGAACAAAATTGTAATGCATCGCACTTACCATGCAAGCAGTCTTATATTAATTCAACCCCCACCATGGTGATCAATGGTGGGGGTCCTTAGTCGTATTTTATGACATCTCGGTAAGAAATGAGGTCGGTCTATTCAGTAGAACTCCGGCTGAGTACAGCCGGACACCACATGGCTGGTCGACTTACCTTAGTCACCTATTACAACACCTCGGTAAAGCCGATCAGCCGGATACCACACGGCTAATTTCTATGTGATGTTATGTTAAATTAGTTCATCTAGAACCAATAACTAAGAGGTAATCAACTAATCAAGGACCTATTCCTCTTCTTCGATCGATATACGTCAACTGCTGGGCATAGGTCTCTTCATGGGATCTCCACAACACACAATCTTGTGCCGCTTGGATATAATGGCTCCCCATGACCTTTTCGAATTCGTCAGTCCATCTCGCAAGGGGTCTACCGACTGCGTTTTTCAGTGCGGAGTCGCTATTCCATCACCTTAAGACCCCAACGCCTTGTTCTCTATTGTCCCGCCGATTTTCACTTCAGCTTTTTAAGGACCTATTGCCAGGTTTTAATAAAACAAATAATAATATCGAACTTTGGTGTATTAACATCAAATATTTACATCTTTGCTTACATTAAATCCATCCTTAATTACAAATAGTGTTCTCTTAATCTTTGGAATTTCTTAAAACAAGCAAAACTATGTATAGATAATTTTAAAATATCAAAAATACAAAATTATACCTTAATATTATTTTTAAATTACTAAGTACAAATCTTTAATAAAAAATGAGTAATAAGGGCATGTACACACAACAACTTTTACATGCAATTTTTATGTCGTGATTTTTTTATCTATAAAAAAATTTAAAGAAGGAATCCGTGACTGTCCAATCGGTAAAATGTATTCTCTCTAGTCACTTATAATATAGTCACTAAAGTGCTTTTATTGCTTGCCTAAAGTCCTAAATGACCCCAATGATCATATGATTGAAAACTAAAATACACATTGAACTGTGAATACTATGTGTATTTTTGTTTTACAACTAGATTTATTGTGAAATATTATAAATTTAATTTATAGACTGAACATTAAAAACATAAACTTTGATATAGTAAATAAAATTTAATGTGCGTTAAACATGATAATACTCTAAGCATAACCAATCGCAAAGTTTCTTTCTGACTCTTCTCGTTAGGAGCAGTTCTACGAACCAACAGTAGGGTAGAAGTTTTCCTAAATAAAGAATGACTTGAATTTAATAAGTTCATTTGTATTGAGTATAGATCATATTTTGAAAGTTATAGTACAATAATATTTTTTTAATTAAATTACTTTTGTTGCATATTTAGACATTGTATATTGTACAGGCTATATTACAAAGATAATAACATTTAATATTAAAATTATAAAACTTATTTTAGCATTATAATGTAACACAAAGATTTTTATTGATTTTGATTCGTATTTTAATGCTGCTAAGTCCAGATTGAGGTGAATCTTTACTAACTTATCATAATATTAGTTAATTATATATAAAAAAAACCATACGTATAGAAAAAAATTGGCAATGTAACAAGAGCCTAATGTGCTCCTAAAAGTTATGAATGACTAAGACACATATTTAAATGAAAATTAAGATATAACAAAGTTGTGACAGCCGAACTGTAAAACGGTGTCCCTCTCTTGAAGGGGTGATGGGTTCAAACCCAGTCAGACATTGTGTGCCTATTTGATATTAGCAAATTTTTGTATCTCTAGAGAATTCCCAGGATATGTGAAACCTACCAATCAGCATTGGTGTAGCGTGGTGGGTCTAAGCTCCAACCCTTCTCTCCAAATCGGTACAGTCCTATGCCCTATGTAATTATAAAATGTAGAAATCACAATCTATTCTGACATCACAGATTAATAACTGTAGGTACCATCATTATACACTGGCACTGCACACATTCACTAGAAAAAATGTCAACAACCGTTTCACCCAGAAGCATTATTAGGAGATAGGCGCCACAATTAAATATAGTCCGACATCAATTATATTGAACACAACTAACAGTCCTTAATATCTTGGCATTCAATGCAAAGATTTGTTGCAAATTATTTTTAGGCTTGGATATTTGTTTTTATTTCAACAATCAACATCAAACTTGCCTATACACAGATAAAAATTAAGTATAATAATGAATCATTCTCCTGCCCTTATTGCCCTTGCCCTTATTAAGTGGGGTCGGCACAACATGTTTCTCTCTTCCATTCCGTCCTATCATTCGTCAACTCTGGCGCTACTTCTTATATATGCATGTCATTCTTCACATAATCCAACTAACCCTTTTTAGTTCTTCCCTTTGTCACATTTAAATTAATATTCAAGAAAGCCTACTATACTCTTGAAGATTATTTAGAAGATAAGAATGTGTGGATATAGCTCTCTTTGAACCTATACAAGACAGTAACGACTTAATGTAAATAGTAAAAAAACGTAAAGTATAAGCTGTGGTAGCCCAGCGGTATCACCGTGCGCCTCTTTCGAGAAGGTCTAAGGTTCAAACCCCGGGCAGGCACCAATGAGTTTTCTAGTAAAAACTTATGTGTCTAATTGATAATTGCAATTTATCACACGCTTTTCGGTGAAGGAAAACATCGTGAGGAAACCTGCATATCTCTAGAGAATTCTGGGGATATGTGTAACCTACCAATCCGCATTGGAGCAGCGTGGTAGGTCTTAGATCCAATCCTTCTCTCCAAAAAAAAGAAAAAAACGGAGAGAAGAGGCCTATGCCCATGTAAATAGTATTAAGAATTATATTTTTAAAAGAACAACTGCCGAGTTTCTTGCTGGCTCTCCTCGGTAGGAACAGCTTTCCGAACCAACAGTAGAGTTGACGATTCAAAAGCACTTGTTTACAAGTTTATTTGAATAAAGAATATTTTGAATTTGAATTTGAATTTATAACACTCGTTTGGTCACATGATTTTCATCCCTCTTCAAAAATAAAATAATTAAGTGTAAAAAGAATACGTTTTTAACAAAATCTCATGTCCATGTTAACCGCTGAGGAGTTCCCTCATCCGGAGTCGATCCTGGCAATAGCATTATATCATGCTTATCATAAATATAAATTGTCATCGGGACTGGACCAGTATGCAAAATTTTAGCTCAATCGGACACCGGGAAGTAAATTAAAATGTATTGATAAAAATGATAAAAAATTAAATTGTCACCGTGTGGTATCCGGCTGAATAGACCTTACCGAGGTGTCGTAAAAGGCGACTAAGATAAGTTGACCCACCGTGTGGCATCTGGTTTAGAAGAATAGACAACCCTCTTTCTTACCAAGGTGTAAAATACGACTAAAGTAAGTTGATGTAAGGCAGGCGGTCGGTCGTAAAATACATAGCCAAATCATGTGACAACATGTTTATAACATGTGCCGATCCCACTTAGAGTGGGTAAAGGGCAGGAAGATGTAAGTATGTAGTCTATGTTTAGTAACTCTATGAAAATTTAGGTCATAACCAAACTATATTGTTAAGGTTGGTCATACTTTGGCATTTGATTTTCATAACAAATGGTTATTATTCAAACCTTACAAACGTTTCTTATATAATACTAGCTTTAACAGCTTTACCTGCATTGAAATCAGAGTGTTAAAATTTTTTCTCGAATTGAAATTTTGAAAATTTAAGTAATTATCGTAAATTATAACAGATTTTTGAATAACTTTCACAGTTTACTTAGCGCATGCAAATAAATTTTTAATTAATTAATTTATATTAATTATAAATTATAGCTGTAATAGCCCAGCGGTAACACCGTTCGACTCTTTCGAAAAGGTCGCGGGTTCAAACCCGGGCAGACACCAATGAGTTTTTCTGTTAAAAACTTATGTGTCTTATTAATAATTTCGATTCGAATTTATCACACGCTTTTCTGTGAAGGAAAACATCGTGAGGAAACCTGCATATCTCTAGAGAATTCTGGAGATATGTGTAACCTACCAATCCGCATTGGAGCAGCTTGGTAGGTCTTAGCTCCAATCCTTCTCTCCAAAAACGGAGAGAAGAGGCCTATTCTCAGCAGTGGGATAGTAACAGGCCGCTACTTACTTTTTACTTACTTATATTAATTTATAATAAATTTAAATTAATATTAAATTTTGCCGTTTTAGCAAAATTTAATATTGCTGCTCCTCTCATATTCATCTTAGCGTGATGCTATATAGCCTTCCGTCTTCCGCGATAAATGGACTATTTTACACTCAAAGAATTTTTCAGATCAAACAAACTCTTCAGCTTTATATATTAGTATACATAATAAAATTAATTAATTAAACTTTACAAACATTTCTTATATAATATGTGCATCTTATATTAAGTGTTGCCAACAAATAGAATGATCATCTTAACGAATAAAATTCGTATTTCATATTAACTAACTATTCTAGTAAATTCTAAGTATTTCACCCTCCAACTAAGGCGAGCGCAACATTTTCTTTACTGTCCTCGTCGTAGTACATTGGTAAATCTTGGTATTCTTCACTGAGCAACCCGTAGTCCTCTCCCATCACCATTAAGGGCAGGAAGAACAGGAAAAGCAGCATGAACCAGCTGAA
The DNA here is from genome assembly GCA_029227775.1 of Morpho helenor. Taxonomy (NCBI): domain Eukaryota; kingdom Metazoa; phylum Arthropoda; class Insecta; order Lepidoptera; family Nymphalidae; genus Morpho; species Morpho helenor. The sequence goes on along the minus strand of JARGCU010000020.1, from coordinate 15,332,247 downwards.
CACATATTTTGTACCACCTCCACCGAGAGTTACTGGAAAAAGATGAGATTTACTTCAATTAAGCTGAAAAAGCGTGATAGTCCAGCGGTGACACTCTTCCGAAGGGAGTCTTATTCTTCTAAATTCAAGTAAACTTGTAAACAAGTGCTTTTGAATCGTCAACACTACTGCTTACTCGGAAAGCTGTTCCAAGTGAGGAGAACTAGTTAAAATATAGGTGGTTGTTCTTTTTAAATATGATTGCTTTTACATTTCGTCAAAGTCACATAGTGGTCAGAGTCGAAAAAATATTGCAATTCTATCGTGGAAATTTTCGTTGCAAAAATTTGCGATTATCTCGTGGAGTCTATCTCCCGATGGTGCTTTTTTTTACAGGGCGAAAGGATTTTCCTTATTTTTTTATTATAAATTTCGTAAAAAAATTATGAATTTTATTTTCAAATGTGATTGTTGACATTAAAGCACTGAATGTGAGCAATACTAGTGTATTGTTGTATTATTAATGGTAGTGCGTAAATTTTTACGAAACGGAAACTACACTCTACATTTAGCACCACGTATATGTCATTTAGCATTCAGATTATAGCATAATATTATTTTCATTACATTTGTATTATCGACCTCCACAAAGTGACGCCTAATTTTATAAATTAGACAGTAAAAAACATCCAAAAGCACTTACTTCTTTCAGGTCTAGGATCTGTTTCAGGTGTCAGGAAATCAAGTTTTGCAGATTGATTGTAAACGTCATATACTGTAGCATAGCAGGCAACCCTTAACCTTCCACCAGGAAAGAGCTCTGGCGTCACCTTCACATCCACATTGACTTTGGCTATTAGGAGGCCATTGTCAATTGGTTGAAGACTGGTTTCTGATGCTCTTATCTGAAATTAAAAAGATTTGTACTCAATTTTTTTTCCGTAAATTTTTAAATTTATGTTGGGCCATAGTTGCTTTAAATAATGAATTTATTTATGTGGGAGTGGTGTTTTACAAAATAAAACTCTTGAAACGTCTTAATGGAAAAATCACTTTAATTCGCGTCTTACTCTTAAGGTGCGCCGGCATAAGAGAGCGCCATCTTGCCAACATCCTCACATCTCCCTTTCACACCGCTTCTCTCACTCGCACACGCTTTCGTTCAAAAACATTATCATCTTACATACTGCATTCATTCGTCTGAAAACTTTAACTTTTATCTAATCCTACATTTATAATATTTATTCAATTAGTAAACTCCTTTACTTTACTGTTTTTTTTTCTCTTTATTAGGCTTACCAGTAGTTAATATAATCTTACATACTTATAATAAATAGAATATACTAAATTAATGCTAATTACTTAACTATTAATATAGTTTACCTTAATAGGTAAACACAACATGCAATAACCTTTCTTCTTTTTTTTTAACAAAATATAATATATTAGAGTTGTCGACTGATTTTTTTCTTAAAGGTAACAAAAGAATCACCGACAATGTCTACTTTTCCACTAAACTCGTTTAATAGGCGACCTAGGCGTGGAATAGTAGAGTTAGCCCCTAACACAGTGCGACGAAATTGTACGGATAGTGGCAAAATTTACAATGCTGTTACAATACATTACTGGGCATAGGCCTCCTCTCTCCGTTTTTGGAGAAGGGGTTGGAGCTAAGACCTACCACGCTGCTCCAATGCGGATTGGTAGGTTACACATATCCCCAGATTTCTCTAGAGACATGCACGTTTCCTATGTTTTCCTTTACCGAAAAACGTGTAATAACATGAAAATCAATTAGACATTCAATAGTTTAAATAATTAATAGTTGTAAGAATAGTTTAAACAGAAAAATTCATTGTGCCGGCCCGGGGTTCGAACTCGTGACCCCCTTCGAGAGAGGCGCACGATGTAGCTATCACAGCTTATATAATTATAATAATAAAACAGTCATTCTCCTGTCCTTATGTTGTCAAATGATTTGGCTACGTATTTTACGACCGATCGCCTGTTTTACGTCAACTTACCTTAGTCGCATTTTACGAAACTTTGGTAAGAAATGAGGGTGGTACTATTCTATTCAGCCGGATACCACACGGCCTGGTGGGTTGACTTATCTTAGTTTTACGTTACCTCGGTAGGAAAGGCTATTCTATTCAGCCGGACACCAAACGGCTTTAAATTATTTTTAAATAAAAATTGGTATATTTTATAAAAAAATATATAAAATATATTTTAACTTATACCGCCCATAATAGAGCAACGTGTTTTCCAATTTCTATGGGTAAAATCATTCTATTTGGAACTAAATATTTACTAAAAAAAACGTAGCGTTTTTAATGAAAAAGCAACACCAATTTGCGCAAACATGTTTTGTTCATTTCAGTTTATTTTATATTTTTTAGTCGACAAAATTTGTGTTTTTCAAATATAAATGTCAAATATTAGATGTATAAATGTAAAGAGTGTTAATCTAATATAATAAATCTGGTATATGATATACGATTTTCATGAAATTTAGCATGTAGAGGGTTTTGGGGGGAGTTTTATCCTTGATTTCAGATATTGAAAAATTGATTAAATTGACATGGACTAGACAATTTTTACTGTCATTCGCAAAGATTTAAATGATTAGTTAGGAACGGGCGGAATAAAGCTGAAATATCCAGGATCAAACCCCAGGTTTTATCACCCCTTTTTTACTTTTTTTTATTTGCATTTTTTATATATTTAAAAAAAAACGCCTTGTGGTATCCGGCTGAATAGAATAGTACCACTCTCATTTCTTACCGAGGTGTCGTAAAAGGCGACTAAGGTAAGTTGACCCACCGTGTGGTATCCAGCAGAGTAGAATAGACCAACCTCATTTCTTACCGAGGTGTCGTAAAAGGCTACTAAGGTAAGTAGACGCACCGTGTGGTAACCGGTTTAGTAGAATAGACCACCCTCTTTCTTACCGGGGTGTAAAATACGACTGAGGTAAGTTGACGTCAGGCAGACGGCCAGCCGTAAAAACGCAGCCAAATCATGTGACAGCATGTTTATAGCATATTTTACCGACCCCACTTAGAGTGGGATAAGGGCAGGAAGATGATGATGATATATTTAAAAAATTAACGAGCATGACTCGGTTACCCAGGTCCTTTATGTTAATTAGACAGTGAAAAGCAAAGAGTATCGTTTTTCATCTGCAAAGCAGACAAAATCGACTGCAAAAGCTAGTCATAAAATTGACTGGCCCGTTGGAGCAGTGGGTAGTGACTCTGCCTTCAGCTCCGCGGGTCGCGGGTTCGATTCCCGCCGAGAGCCAACATTTTCTATAAATGAATTTGTTTGTCTTTGAGCCTGGGTGTATATTTGTATTTAAGTATGTATTTAAAAAATATAAAAGTATATATTCACCAGTTGTCTCTCACCCATAACACAAGTATTAAGTTACTTACTTGGGGACGGACGACCGTGTGAGTAAGTGTCCCATATATTTATTTAAGTTATATTCTTTGTATTGTATTAAGTATATATAAAATTCATGATAAGAAAACTGACGAAGTAATATTAGATATAACTTCCACCATCTTCATAAAAGTGCTCGAGTCAAGAGCTGTTATTGAGAATACAAATATCTCGCTAAACGAAAACGAGCCGGGAGTTAAAGTAGAACTAGGATAAACTTTTAAGGAGGGAACTGAATAATTGCTCTTCAACTTTAAAGCGAAGGCACATTCGTATTTTAAGATGATATTACCTCAATATAAGAGCGGTAGATATAAATAAAATGGTATTTTATATCTCCTTTTCTTCTTCTCTTCAATATCCCTTTATATTCAAATTCAAATTCAAAATACTCTTTATTCAAATAAACTTGTAAACAAGTGCTTTTGAATCGTCAACTCTACTGCTGGTTCGGAAAGCTGTTCCTACCGAGAAGAGCCAGCAAGAAACTCGGCGTTTGCTCTTTTAAAAATATAATTCTTAATACTATTTACATTATGTCGTTACTGTCTTGTACAGGTTCAAAGAGAGCTATATCCACACATTCTTATCTTCTAAATAATCTTCATAATATAATAAATATGATCACTTAAATGTATAAGATAACGGGTATAATTGGAATGGTATAATTCAATCTTCTAAATATTGATTTAAAAAATATATATTTTCTAACAAATTAAATATAATTTAATTTAGCTTGCTTTATAATGGCTTTTTTAGTAAATTTTGACTGGGCTGGCGTGGCACATTCGTTCAAAAATTAGGAGGATATAGAAAAAGATAAAATTACTGTATTGTCTCCCTCGCACTTGTTATCACACACTTAAGTCTTTCGGTCAAGGTAAGGCATTACATACGAAATGGAATGGGGTTCGGTCATTCATCCTTCTATATAATGTATTGAAAACGCAAATTCATTCCTATGGCTAAATTACTTCACAAAATTAACTGATTTTTTTATGTAGGCTGCTAAGGCGTATAGGTACTGGAATTGAAATGAATGTCGTATGGTCGGTACCACCCTGTATGAAGGTCAGCTATATATACGAATATATAAAGGTTTGCTTGAATCCAGGAATTCGTCTCAAATCGTTTTAGACGTCGTCTATTCATCCAACAAAGAATCACCTTTAACACAAAAGTCCGTCAATCCATTAAATGTTCTCTGCCCTTTGCCTACTAGGCTATTCAGTCAATATGTCCTATTTCAGATCTTCTTATTGTCATCATAATTAGATCACGCAGGGACTATTTTTATGCTTATTGTATATATCCTCCTGCCCTTATCCCACTCTAAGTGGGGTCGGCACAACATGTTATAAACATGCTGTAACATGATTTGGCTGCGTTTTTACAACTGACCGTCTGCCTGACGTCAACTTACTTAAGTTGTATTTTACGACACCTCGGTAAAAAGGAGGGTGGTTTATTCTACTAAACCAGATACCATACGGTTGGTTAACTTACCTTAGTCGCCTTTTACGACACCTCGGTAAGGAATGAGGGTGGTCTATTCTACTCAACCGGATACCACACGGCGGGTCGACTTACCTTAGTCGCCTTTTACGACACCTCTGTAAGAACTGAGGATGGTACTATTCTACTTAGCCGGATACCACACGGCGGGTCGACTTACCTTAGTCGCCTTTTACGACACCTCGGTAATAAATGAGGCTGGTACTATTCTACTTACCGGGATACCACACGGCTAAAACATTTCGCTTATTGTATCTCTTTAAAAATTTCAGTGATGAATAAACTTTAATCTTTATTGTTCTTAGATATAGTCTTGGCCCGAGTTTATTATATTTTCGAAGTTTGTAACCTCGATTCGACGCTCGAACGGACCTCAATAACAATATTTCATAAAGTTCTGGGTCAGACCTTGACCTTGGATTTGTTTATATAAATATAATCTTTGCATAAAGCTAAAGTTACGTAATACCTCGAATTAATAATTAAGAACAAAAGTTATAATAAAATTATTTTGCTATAATCCGCGAAAAAGTAAAATAGAAAATATATATAATGCTAAATGTAGAGTGGACAATCGGTTATCATCGGCGATAACAGATTGTCCACTCTCGGATTATAGCAAAATAATTTTATTATTACTTTTGTATTATGGATCTCCGCAAAGTAACGCCTAATTCTATAAATTAATTAAGAACAAGTTAAATAAATAAATAAATAAATATATGGGTCACTTACACACACGGTCGTCTGTCCCCAAAGTAAGTAACTTAATACTTGTGTTATGGTAGACAGACAACTGGTGAATATATACTTATATATTTTTTAAATACATACTTAAATACAAATATACACCCAGGCTCAAAGACCAACAAATTCATTTATAGAAAATGTTGGCCCTCGGCGGGAATCGAACCCGCGACCTGCGGAGCTGAAGGCAGGTTCACTACCCACTGTTCCAACGGGCCAGTCTTAAAAAGCTTTTAATAAAATTTTCATGTATCCTTAACCTTTGAGGAATTTCCTCGTTTAAGCCAATCTTGGCAGTAACATCAGGTCATCGAGACTGGACTAGTATGTACAATTTTAGCTCAATCGGACACCGGGAAGTGGGTCAAATTTAACGTGTAAGATTACACATTTACATACATACACAGCAAGTTAAATGAAAGATTTTAATAGTAACCTTTAGTGTCCTTTTTAATCAAATTGCAGAGATCGAAATTTTGCTATGATCATTGTTCACGTAAAGAGGAAGTGTACAAAATATTTTCTTTAATCTTTAATATTTAAATGAGTTAATTAATCTTGTATGTTTATATTTTTCTGACTTTTGGAAACGGCTCCAAAGATTTTCATGACATTCAGCGTGGAAAAATCGATCTAGCTAGGTTTTATTTAAAAACAAAGTCACACTACCCGTCACCGATAACAATACACAAGCACTGCACACATTCACCACCACAATCTCAACAATTGTTTTGCCCCGTAACCGAAGCATCGACAGGAGAGATATATATATATATATATATATATTCGGAATCTCGGAAACGGCTCTAACGATTTTACTAAAATTCAGCATGTAGAGAGGTTATGGGGGAAAAAAATCGATCTAGATAAGTTTTATTTAAAAAAAATGTCGTTTTGTTCCTGATTTCGGGGTCAAACGTAAAATCATGGTAGTTCATTTGGGGAACGGGCGGTCTAGAGAGGTGAAATTACCTAGGGCCCCACCTGCCCCATTATTTTTTCATTTTTCTTTTAAATTTTTTTTACATAATTTTAAAAATTACCGAGCAAGGCTCGGTTACCCAGGTACTGCTATTAAACAAATAAAGTAACAGCAGATGTCATTCGACATTTCCGAACCCGACAAAGCACTGTATAACTAAAAAAATCAAACAACGATAAACTTTCGAAGAGCAACCTATATAAAACCGAGCTTGATATGAAAAAGCTCTCGATATGGAATGGACCAGAATTAAAATAAAAATCATCATTTTTACTGAAAATTGTAGTGCAAATTGCTTTGAGCTCTTTCTGAAATAAATGAACTGAAAATAGAATTGGCAATGAGCATGTGATTCGTAAAACTTTTTTATTAGGTTCCAAATTTATTTTATTTATTTTTTTTAATACTGGAACATTATTGATAAAATTTGGTGCAATTCAAGTATGTATAACGCATTTACACAGATAATAATAATTCCCGTTTTTCTCCAGGAATAAAAAAGGGCATGATCACCAGTACAGTAAACTATACGTATTAGAAAACAAAGTCCCAAAAAACCTGTCTGTATGTATGTGAGTTTTTACTTAAAGATACCAAAGAACGGTAATTCATTCAAAAGCACATGTTTACAAGTTTCTTTTTCCTGAAATTCAGCATGCAGGAGGTTTTAGGGAAAAAAATCGATCTTGCTAGGTTTTATTTTAAAAAAATCGTTTTATCCCTGTTTTTAGGCATTAAAAAATACTAAAATTTATTTTTTTTAAATTTAGGTAATTTATTGAGTATATAAAACACTATTTTTGCCGTCAGCGTAGCTTATTCGGGGAACGGGTCGCGAGACATGAAAATACTCAATTATTTTTTTTGAAGTTTCTTTTTTTAATTTGTAAAAAATTATCGAGCCAGGCCAGATACTTTGTATAAAGTAAGAAAATATTTGTTTTACAAACTTTGCTTTAGCAGTTCTGTGCTCTTTAACAGCAATTCTTTCTGTTACGAAGCAACCGACCCTAGGACCGAGTTTCAAGACAGAACTTTTCAACGAGCAAACTTGATAATTGCTTTCATATCTTGCAGTTATATCAATAGAGTTTTATTGAAATAAAAATAATATACAGATATTTTTGCAATTGACCTCGATTATTTCTAAGTAAGATACTCTGTTTTTTATAAGGCTCATGTCCCCTACTATTTTTTATGTAGTGGTATATAATGCCTTGCTTTTACCCGCGACTTCGTTTGCGTGGAATGCCTTCGTACGTATGATAGGTCGATAATAGATGGCACTTTTCATTGGCATCTTATTCCTGTAGAATTAACAGGATTTCTATAGCCTATATGTTATTCCAGTGTATAGGGAATTGTGCCAAATTTCATCAATATTGGTTCAGCGGATACACCGTGAAAGAGTAACAAACATACATCCATACTCACAAACTCACTTTCGAATAAACAAATTATTATGAAGCTATCACTTGTGCGGAAAGGTGCTCTTTCCGAAAGGACCAGCAAGAAATTTTTCGGAAACTATTTTGCTGTTGCTATCTACAACAACTAAGTAAGAAATGAGGGTCGTCTATCCTTCTAAGCCGGATACAACACGGCGGGTTAAGTTATCTTAGTCGCCTTTTATCACACCTGAGTAAGAAATGAGGGTGGTCTATTCTTCTGAGCCGAATACTACACGGCGGTTCAACTTACCTTAGTCGACTTTTACGACACATAAGTAAGAAATGAGGGTGGTTTATTCTACTCAGCTGCATAACACACGGCGGAACGTTTGTATTATTATGATCTACTAGGAGTCCCGCCCCAGCTTCGCACGGGTATAAAGCATATAGCCTATGTCACTCAGTGATAATCACAGTATTTCTCTACTCCATATTGAATTTTATTATACATATAAACCTTCCTCTTCAATCACTCTATATATTAAAAAAAAAACCGCATCAAAATCTGTTGCGTAGTTTTAAAGATTTAAGCAAACATAGAGATATAAGGACAGACAGAGAAAGCGACTTTGTTTTATACTATTTGGTAACGTTTATAGCTACTACTATTTTGATAAATGTCAACTAAATTACGTTTAGCTGTCATTTATGTTTTGTTTTTCCATGTCATAGTACCACGTTTTATAGTGACTTGACGGGATAAAATAAATGCGGTCGAACGGGATAAAAAGTATCCTATGTCCGTCTCCTGGTTCTAAGCAACCTCTCCACCAATTTTCAGCCGAATTTGATCATCCGTTCTTGTGTTATAAATGATGTAACTAAGACCAACTTTCTTTTATATATATATAGATTTTATATTTTTGTAAGGATAAGATGGCAAAAGGTTGTAGTTGCTAAGAAGAAGAAGAACAAGTTTATTCATATTTATTTCTTTTAATAAATAAAGTTAGAGAAGAGAAATAAAAAGTAAAAAAGAACATGTATAAAGGCGGACTTATCCCTAAAAGGGATCTCTTCCAGTCAACCTTTGAGTAACAGAAGGAAAAGGACAAGAATTGAAGAAGAAAGAGAATACGGGTAATATAGAGAAAGAGAAAAAGTTTATATAAATTTGAATATTATCCTTACCGGTTCTTCGTTGATGAAGACGGTGAGGTTAGCTGCTGGTCTCGTTGGTGCTGATGTGCAGTTAGCTCGTAGGGTTCCACCTGGTTGGTAGCGATCTTTATCCGTCACTAATACTGGTTGTAATGTTGGTAATACTGGAAACGAAGAAATCCAAATTATTTATATTAACAATATTAATTTTTTTAATATATATTTACATACAATATTAATATATTTATATACAATATTAATTAATTTTTTTTTTACATTTAAACACAATATTAAAAAAAAATATTCAGATAATTAGCAATATTAGAAGCTGTGATGGCCTAGCGGTGCGACCGTGTGAATCTCTAGAGACGATCATGGGTTCAAACCCGGGCAGACACCAATGAGTTTTTCTATTAAAACTTATGTGTCTAATTGATAATTGCAATTTATCACACGCTTTTCGGTGAAGGAAAACATCGTGAGGAAACCTGCATATCTCTAGAGAATCCTAGAGATATGTGTAACCTACCAATCCGCATTGGAGCAGCGTGGTAGGTCTTAGCTCCAACCCTTCTCTCCAAAAATGGAGGGAGGAGGCCTATGCCCAGCAATGGGATAGTAACAGGCCGTTACTACTAGCAATATTTATACTTTATTACATTTATTTCTATAAATACGAGTATATTCTATTATATTTATTATATTATCATATTTATTATATATATCTCAATATTATTTTATTATTTCATATTACCAAAAGGTCCATTTTCTGTTTGTTATTGTTGGTTAAGTTTAATTTTTAATATAATTCACTGTACTAATATTTACGTGTTTTTTAACTTTAGACTGGTTGGCTGGAAGAGATTCTGATTCCGGAATAAGCCCGCCATTGCAAATTATGTTGTTTTTATTATTATCATTTATTTTTCTTAAACCTAACTTTTTACATTTTTAAATATTTCTAATTAAAAAAAACTAATTAAAAAAAAACATTTAAAAATATAAAAAATTGTCGTCCGCCGGGAACGGGGAAATATCCCGAGTTGCCGGTGGTCAGGGATCCAGGGTGAGGAACTTCCTCACAATGCGCGCCGTTTCGAGTCATACTGCCTTCTGCATCCGACACTTGATCCAACTGTTTGCGAAAGCCTCTGAAGATGTTGGTCGAGGCTCTTCGCAATCTGACCGTTAACCGACACAACAATAACAATTATCATTATTATTATTATATGAATGAATATGAAATGAAATAAAGAGATTACAAACAAACGATATCAGGAATTGCACTTATGATATGAACCCGTGATCCTTTCGAAAGAGTCGCACGGTCTCACCACTGGGCTATCACAGATTTTATCGCGGATTATTTCAAAATAATTTATTGCTTTTTATATAATGGAACTCCGCAAAGTAAAGCTTAATTCAGTAAATTGTTACATGTCCTTTTTCCTATATACCATTTTTTTGATCGTTGGAATCTTAAGCAATCTTATCTTAAAACAACGAAAGTTTGCAACTTTGTAATAAATGTTTGCCATAACTAAAAGTCTTAAAGCACCCTAAGTTCACCAAAGTAATTAATTCAGTTTGACTTTATTAAGGTTTTGTTCCTAAAATATAACTTTTAAGCTGTGGTCGACAAAGTTAATATCTGAATAGGCGTTACTTTATCGTTATTCTAAGTCAACATTATATATTCAAACACTTATGCCGTGTGGTATCCGGCTGAGTAAAATAGGCCACCCACAATTCTAACCGAGGTGTCGTAAAAGGCGACAAAGGTAAGTTAACCCGTCATGTGGTATCCGGCTGAGTAGAATAGACCCCCTTTCTTACCGAGGTGTCATAAAATACGACTTAGGTAAATAGACGTCAGGTATACGCTCGGTCGTAAAATAGGTAGCCAAATCACGTGACAACATGTTTATGACATGTTGTGTTGAGCATGATGTGGTGTGTTGCTTAAACGGGATATAAATTCTGTATGAAAGTCCCTAAATTAAAAAATAAAAGGCGACTAAGGTAAGTTGACCCATTGTGTGGTATCCGGCTGAGTATAATACACCATCCTGATTAATTATAATTAAGTGTAAAAACGAATAGTCCATAATTAATATATAGATTCCGGCTATACTCACGTCTTATTTTTATCGGATGAGCCCGACTAGTTTCAAGCCCAATCGGGGCTCTTATTCATGAGCTCATTACGCGGCTTATCGCGGCGGGAACTGCGTGTGACCCGTATGGGCTTGAAACTAGTCGGGCTCATCCGATAAAATAACACGTGAGTATAGCCGAAATTTATATATTAGTTATGAATAACACTCACGATAGTTTAAATTCAAAAACGAATAGTCCACTTTACATTTAGCATGATATATACTTTCTATTTACTTAAACGCAAATTCTAGCAAAATAATTTCATTATTACTTTTGTATTATGGATCTCCGCAAAATAACGCCTAATTCTATGAATCTTTAATATTTAAATGAGTTATTTTCTATGTATATATATATTTTCGGAATCTCGGAAACGACTCGTAAGGGGTTTTGGGGGAGAAAAATTGATTTTGATAGGTTTTATGTAAAAAAAATTTATTTTATCCCTGTTTTTGGGCATTAAAAAAATTCAAATTGAATATGTTAACGCACACTATATACAAGAACACGATATAATAGGAATACCACAATTCCTATTCCGAGATGCACTTCTCTTGAATGACAAACTAAGACTGACTGTCACTGAAACGTTTTATCAATATGAAGACTCAACCGGAAACAACACGTCACAGTGTTGGTACCATTTTAATCAAAAAGGGCGCGATACTCTTGTTTCATGACTGTGTTGCTATAAAATACAAAGCGGAAGTCAATGGCGACAACAAATATATAAGACACTATTTTCTAGTCAGCTTAACTTATTCGGGGAACGGGTAGTGTCGAGTAATGTTAATACCTAGGATCGATCCTAACTACCTAATAATTTTTTTTTTTTCTAAGTCTCTTTTTTTTTGGAAAAAAATTATCGAGTTAGACGCGGTCAACTAGCTACTGATATTTATATTATCTAACCCTATCTTATATATATATAGTAATATGGTATGTGTCATCATCTTCCTGCCCTTATCCCACTCTAAGTGGGGTCGGCACAACATGTTATAAACATGCTGTCACATTATTTGGCTACATATTTTACGACCGGCCGCCTGCCTGACGTCAACTTATCTTAGTCGTATTTTACGACACCTTGATAAGAAAGAGGGTGGTCTATTCTACTTAACCGGATACCACACGGTGAGTCAACTTACCTTAATCGCCTTTTACGACACCTCGATAAGAAATGAGGTTGGACTATTCTACTCAGCCGGATAACACACGGCGGGTCGACTTACCTTAGTCACCTTTTACGACACCTCGATAAGAAATGAGGTTGGACTATTCTACTCAGCCGGATAACACACGGCGGGTCGACTTGCCTTAGTCGCCTTTTACGGCACCTCGGTAGGAAATGAGGTTGGACTATTCTATTTAGCCGGATAACACACGGCGGGTCGACTTACCTTAGTTGCCTTTTACGACACCTCGGTAAGGAATGAGGGTGGTACTATTCTACTCAGCCGGATAACACACGGCGGGTCGACCTACCTTAGTCACCTTTTATGACACCTCGGTAAGAAATGAGGTTGGACTATTTTACTCAGCCGGATAACACACGGCGGGTTGACTTGCCTTAGTCGCCTTTTACGACACCTCGGTAAGAAAAGAGGGTGGTACTATTCTATTCAGCCGGATACCACATGGCGTTATAAATGGTGTGTGTAAGGTCTTTAAATATAAAGACTTATGGCCTAAAGGCAGTCTATCGAGGATACTAGAATCCATAAATCAGATATCACAATGGCTCTAAACTTATATCTACCGCCGGCTATAGCGGGCGACGATTTATTGTACCTCAATACTGTATCTAGTGATACTAAATCTTTATACGACGGCAAATATACGGGATGTTAGTTAAACTGGGCATACAGGGTGTATATAAAAATATAGTCTTTTTTTTCTATCCCACAGCTGGGGCTAAAAATTGGAAGTTAAACTATCGCAGTTGTAGTCCAGATTAGAAGGTCACATCCTAAAAATTATACCTCAAAAAAGAATGGTTTAAAGGTTTAGCTGTAAAAACGTAACATACAGATAGACAAATGATTGAAGCGTATATACCATTTTAATAAATCAGGTAAAAAATTAATTTTTCCAGTAGTTTTCGGTAACATGAAAAAACAAAGTTTAAGTTAAGTTAATAAATAAATAATAAATATATGGGACACTTACACACACGGTCGTCCCGTCCCCAAAGTAAGTAACTTAATACTTGTGTTATGGGTGACAGACCACTGGTGAATATATACTTATATATTTTTTAAATACATACTTAAATACAAATATACACCCAGGCTCAAAGACCAACGAATTCACTTATAGAAAATGTTGGCCCTTGGCGGGAATCGAACCCGCGACCCGCGGAGCTGAAGGCAGGGTCACTACCCACTGCTCCAACGGGCCAGTTGGACCAATTCTTGAAAAAAGATGATAGATTATGGCTTCTTTTCATAATCGACGATTATGAATGCCTACAGCCCGGAATTGTCGGTTTTTAGGTAACAAACAAAGGGAATCACTAGGTGAAACCTATTCAAATTCAATTCGGATCCAAAATATTCTTTATTCAAATGGACTGTTGTCAGTACTTCTGAACTTCCAATGTCTTTAAAGAAGCTACCACTGATCCGGAAGTTTGCTTGATCGACAGCTAAACTGTAAAACGCCTCATTGCAGAAGCAAGATTTATTATATACAAATAGTTTAACCCCTACCATTGATTTTGCCTCCAAACACGTGTAGTAAACTGGAGTTTGAAACATTTACTTGTTTGTATATTTCAGAATGAAATGTGTATGTTGTATAAAAGCAGCAAATAAGAGCCTCTACAATAAATCTATTGTTGGTAAAGCCCAATATTTCATCGTATAGAATACTGTACAGTAAACAAATAAAAAAAGCAAAGCGTGCTTCAAATTACTTGAGCGTTGTAAAAAAAATTGGCCTGCGAGTTTAGTTCCGGGAGTTATTCAAAATAGAAATCAACATTGAAATAGTGAATGAATAGACAATAGTGATGTGCAGGCATCATGTTTTGACATCACTATCGATGATCGTTGATCGTGTGCCTATGATTATGATATAGCACAATAATCATGCAAGTATCCACTACGATACGTCCAATACGATCATAGATCATTCTTGAAAACACTGCTTAAAATGCTGCTACATAAAGCCTACTAAAGATTATTTCAGTCTTCTTCTTCTTCTTCTTCTTCAACCGATGGACGTCCACTGCTGGACATAGGTCTCTTCATGGGATCTCCAGAACAAACGATTTTGTGCCGCTTGTATCCAGCGGCTCCCCGCGACCCTTTTGAGGTCGTCTGTCCATCTAGTAGGGGGTCTTCCGACACTGCGCTTTCCGGTGCGGGGTCACCATTCCAACACTTTGAGACCCCAACGTCCATCGGTTCTCCGCACTATGTGCCCCGCCCATCGCCACTTCAGCTTCGCGACTCGCTGAGCTATGTCGGTAACTCTGGTTCTTCTACGGATCTCCTCATTTCTGATTTGATCACGTAGAGAAACTCCGAGCATAGCTCGCTCCATCGCCCGCTGAGCGACTCTGAGCTTGCTTATGAGGCCCATAGTCAGATTATTTCAGTGATAGTAGCATATCTTAACAGCAGTCAGCTAAGCGCCATGCTACGATAAACTTGTAACCATCGATCAAGTTGTATTTTTTTCTGCAAAAATTCTTGCTGGTTCTTCTCGGTAGGAACAGCAGCAGAGTCGACGATTCAAAAGCAATTTCAATTTGTATTTAAGTTGGCGTGAATGTAGTCACGGGTCTAGCTCTGTATAACGACAGCCTTTATTAGGGATCTATAATGAAAATTCAGACTTTATCCTTTAAAATGACTTTACTCTCCCTTCATAGCTACATTATATAAGCAACGTTCCTCTAGACAACTAAGCTTCAGGCTCAAAGATTATAATAGGATCCTGAGGGAGGCTTCTTTTAGGGTAGATGTCGGATGTGCATTATTGCTTGAGTTGCGTTAAAATACCCCCAATTTTCTATTATGTATTTTTTTAAATAAAAACGGTTTTTTTTTAATTAAACTTTAATTGTAACAAAATTTCATAAATTTTTCTCCGTGACAAAAAACACATACGTTGTCACAGAATAAACTCATTGCCTGAGCGGGGTTTGAACCTGTGATCCTCTTGAAAAAGTTACACTATCACTTCAGCTGTCACAGAAACAAAGCATCAATAAAACAAAAAAAAACTTTATAAAAATGAAACAATAAAACTCGTTCAAAAATTGTTTGCGTAAACAAACCAAATATACAATACGCGTTATTATTTCCGAGCAAATAACGAGATTTTCTTATAAATGGTAACACAATAAAGGGTCGAACCAATAAAACAGCCAAATCGAAATCTAATGTGAATTCAATATATAAAAGGCAATAATATTGAGCGATTCGGCAACAAATTTTTTTCCCGGTAATAAACAACTGTGTGTATTCAACATGAATAAGCTGTGATAACGTGAGATTCTTTCGAGGTGGTCACGGGTTCAAAAACCGGGCAGGAACCTATAAGTTTTTTTTTATTAAAATTTAGGACCTGGGTGACCGAGCTTTGCTCTGTAATTTTTTAAAAGATAATTATTAAAGATATAATTAAAAAAAGAAAAAGCAGGTTTTATATATACAAGATTAACATATTTGAATATTGAATATATGATCCTCAGGCGTTTATCCCACTCTAAGTAGAGATGGAACAACATGTTATAACCATGTGACATGATTTAGCTACGTATTTTACGACCGGCCGCCTGCCTGACGTCAACTTGCCTTAGTGTATTTTACGACACCTCGGTAATACAGAGGGGGTCTATTCTACTCAACCAGATACCACACGGCTGGTCAACTTACCTTAGTCGCCTTTTAGGACACCTTGTTAAGAAATGAGGGTGGTCTATTCTACTTAGATGGATACCACACGGCGGACAACATACATACACGGCAACTTAAATAAAAAAAACATTGTCAACGCCAATGTGATTATTTTAAACTCTTTCTCTATTCTTTTGGATTAATTTACGAACAATTTTCATAAACTAATTTATATACTCGAAACATCGTCCAATATTCCTATCAAATTGGTAACGAATTGCTCTTTGTGTTAAAATCTGTGTCATTATATTGAATTCATATTGGCTTCCGTTCCGCTCTCATTATTTGCCATGTTATATCTATACTAATATTATAAAGAGGAAAAATTTGTATGTATGTTTGTAATGTTTACACACAAAAACTACTGGACCGATTTCAAAAATTATTTCACCATAGGAAAGCTGCATCTTTACTGACAACATAGGCTATATTACATTATAAAAGTAGATCCGTAATAAAAATGTAATAAGGTGTAAAAAATGAATCATATAAATCTGTAATTGCATGCGCTGCGGAAACTATTGATGATATTTTTAACAAAAATAAATCTATAGTCCGACTTAGTAGACTTTCCACTGCCATGAGATCGGTATGTACGCGGGTGAAACCGCGGGATATTACTAGTCTGCTATATTCTAATTGTTTGAGCTCGAAATGTTTTTGAGTAATTACTCTAATGTTATTAAATGAATTAAAAGTAATGTATTCAGCAAGTGATTGTTTTTGCATTATGAAAGGATGTTACAGGTTCATTAAATGCTAAGTAAAATAAGGGGTGTAGGGGTATAGGGGGTGGTAAATCAATCTAGTTAGAGTTCACTGAAAAAAAATGTATTATCCCTGTTTTCGGCACTGAAAAACTGCTATACTATTATTTGAAAACATAGGCTAATTAAACTGTCATTTGTAAAGTTGTAATAGCTCAGTGATATAATCAGGCTTTTCGTAAAATTAGAAGAAATTAGTTTGAGGCGAGGTATCTCATTTCCCTTTTTTTTCTTTATTTTCATATTGCATCTTGTTATATCTTTTGGAAAAAATACAGAGCAAAGCTCGGTCAGTTGGATACTTTTCTATAAGGGGTGCAAATTTCAAACTACCCCACTCACTTCTTATTCTATCAAATCTTGTGGCACCACACATCTTAACTTTTCACATCTCATTTGCATGCGCCTTTCTTTCATTTCAAGCAAAAAAAACCCTTTTAATAGAGAAAGTTAACACCATACCTATTACATCGATGAATTTAGTGGCTATCTGAGTGGCGAACGACGGCGCATCAGCTGTGACTTCGCAGCTGAAATTCCCAGAGAGTCCAAGCTCCAGACGCCGTAACAGGACCTGCGTTCCATTTGAACGGTTCATCTGAAAGAATATTATAGAAAATATTAATCTATACGAATAATATGGTTGCGGATGCCTTTTTTAAATTTTTAGTGCGTCTCTGGTGGTAATATTTTGGCACATTCTCGAGAAACACTTATATATACCAAACCCACCTAGGTCAAAAGTGGTGGCTTCCGCGATGGGATAAGTTCATCACCACTCTGCCTAAATCCGAAAGTCTGTCTTTATACTAAGCTGTATACTTTTTATATGTACCGCTTTTACAGCCACTCCTCTACACCAATCATATCCTATTCTACTAATCCTACGGATATTAAAAATGCGTAAGTTTTTGAGTATAGATGTATGTTTGTTACTCTTTCACGGCGAATCCGCTGAACCAATATCAATTTGGTAAAATTATTCCTTATACACCGGAATAGCATTGCTATAGAAATCCTGTTAATTCTAGAGGAATAGGATGACATGGAAACGCCATCTATTATTAACCTATCACGCGACAAGAGTCTACGTGAACGAAGTTGCAGTTAAAAACTGTTATTATAAAATTTTGCACAATTAAGGCTTACACACCGGAGTAACATATAAGATAAAAAAATCCTTTTTTTGTTGTTTAATAGTGACATTGCGGTTCGCAACTGTTTAATTATTGCTTTGAAGAATCATAAGAAGAAATGGATTTTCTTTATTTAACCAATAAGATTTCCTCGACTGCTGCAATGCAGCATCAGCTTTACTCTACTTTCATTAGGAATTAATTTCATTAGGCTGCGACGTCATCAACTTCCGCACGTTTGGAGGCCGCGGAAACAGGAACGCAAACTCAGCAACTACCTCGTATCCAATTTACGTTACAAACTTCACTTTTGTTTGAAATTAGTCTCAATACATCTGTTACATGTCGTATTGTGGTTTGTAGCAATATTTGTTTGACTTAAGCACATTTATCTTGTTTGGTCACTACTGACTTAATAACTTATCTTCTTATTTTAATTCTGAGATCTAAGTTATTTTAAAATGATTGACTAGGTTCTAGATGTTTGAATTAAGTATTATTTTCTACATATTTTACAACTGTCACGCTTTGAAGTAAAAGCAAGATTTAATATAAATAACCACGCAAAACACAGTTCTTGCAAGCGTCTGGTTGTTTTGAAACTACAATACAAGCATGACAAAGGGGAAAATAATAATCTTCAGAGAGGCGCCTCAGCGTTTTCTAGAGCCAATCAGTTTTGCTATCGATTCAATCTGCAGTGTTAGACAATATGCTGCGATATTTGATACACTTGCTCTGCAAGAAATTTATCTTCAAATTTTTTTTTAGTTGCTGTCTATAATTATACGATCTCATATGTAAAAGGTCTGTCATTCGAATATATACTGTTATCGATATATATAGAGCGACGCAGTTAGGGCTTGTACACAAAACTGCGGTGCGACGTCGCATCTTAAAAATCTGCGACCTCGTACGACGCATCGCAAGAACATACGAACTGATTCGCATCACGTATTGCTGCGATGTTACGTCACACTTGTTGACCATGTTTAGTTCGCTCTGAGACTGCCTGTGGGCAAGACATGTAATGTAAAAAAATTACAGAGTTCAAAAGCTGTTCAAAAAAACATAAAATACTCAAAAAAAAAATTTCGACGTCGGTTTTCAAAACTTCATATTTTAGATGGAAATAGTTCGAGATTCATAACAGTAATAAATGGATGAACCCAAAATCTGTTTCTT
Source organism: Morpho helenor (assembly GCA_029227775.1). Taxonomy (NCBI): domain Eukaryota; kingdom Metazoa; phylum Arthropoda; class Insecta; order Lepidoptera; family Nymphalidae; genus Morpho; species Morpho helenor. Next base: position 15,312,864 of record JARGCU010000020.1, on the reverse strand, counting down.
TTTCCTGTATCTACTAACAAAACAAAAGTGTACACTTCTTTTTACAATCCATGTCACGACCTAGTTTTCAATTTAAAATACGTTTATGACGGTCGTCGAAGGTATGGTCACCTGGGAGACGCCTTGCCGCACGAAATCGCATCGCAGCAATTCGTGTCGCAACTTTCTGCGTTGCGAATTCGCATCGCGTCGTATCGCAGTTTTGTGTTCAAGCCCTTATTCAAGATTACACTTAGACAAGCGCTGTATAAAACGCAACTTCTCAATTTTTCTAACCAACTTCTGCATATGGAGTACCATATGCCGAAGAAAAATCGAACTAGGTAGGTTTTATTAAAAAAAAACGGTTGCCTGTAAAGTCGGTTTTACGGGCAAAGATTTTACGTGACAACGTCTTTTTCAATGTGATGGATTGGAGTGGGAGAGAGACGCAAGGCATTCGCCAGTCCGGCGGGCCTCTCTTTCGTTCGGTGACTCATCGTAACAGACGTGAGCGGGCGTTACACTTTTTCATGACACCAAGCCGCAACCTAATTTAAGACGTTGTCACGTCAAAAATCATTTTACCCATGTTTTTGGTCATTAAAGTTTTTTAAAACGCAGAATTGAAAACAAAGGAATTTTTTTACCTGTCAAACGTAATATTGCGATAGCCGATGCGTAACGCGCTAATGTTCATAACCCGGGTTTGAATCCCAAATATCATCGGCGCCTTGTTCTTTTTTAAACTTTTTAATAAAATAAAAAAATTTTAATCCCCGATCTAATCACTGAAATCCCATGTAGATACAGGGGTGGATGAACTCTTTTATATGATAAACAGGTTGACATCAGAATATATTCATGAAAAGGCTTCATTACGCTTCAGAAAACAAACATGTTCTTTCAAAAGTTTATCAGCCGTATTAAGAGATTTGTCAAACTTGTTTACCTCTTGTGATTCCCAAACAGAAGTGTATTCATACAATATTGTTTGAATACATTTATAAGCTGTGATGGCCTAGCGGTGCGACCGCGTGAATCTCTAGAGACGATCATGGGTTCAAACCCGGGCAGACACCAATGAGTTTTTCTATTAAAACTTATGTGTCTAATTGATAATTGCAATTTATCACACGCTTTTCGGTGAAGGAAAACATCGCGAGGAAACCTGCATATCTCTAGAGAATACTGGGGATATGTGTAACCTACCATTCCCCATTGGAAACAGTAGTGGGCCTAAGCTCCAACTTTCTCCAAAAATGAAGAGAGGAGGCCCAACAATGGGATCGTAACAGGCTATTACTTTAATGTACTTCATATATTAATCATCATCCTCATCCTCCTGCCCTTATCCTACTTAGTGGGGTCTGCACAACATGTTATAAACATGTTGTCACATGATTTAGTTACATTTTACGACCGGTCACCTGCCTGACGTTAACTTACCTTAGTCGTCTATTCTACTCAACCGCATACCACACGGTGGGTCAACTTACCTTAGTCGCCTTTTACAACACCTCGGTAAGAAAGACCGTGGCCTATTCTACTCAACTGGATACCACACGGCGGGTCGACTTACCTTAGTCGCCTTCTATGAACTCAGCAAGAAATGAGGGTGGTCTATTCTACTCAACCGGATACCACACGCCGGGTCGACTTACCTTAGTCACCTTCTACGACACCTTGATAAGAAATGAAGGTGGCCTATTCTACTCAGCCGAATACTACACGGCGGTTTACACGTATATTGTTTTTATTATTTAATACTACCTGCAACTTCGTTTGCGTCAACTTTAGTGTCGGTATAGCCTCGAATTGAAAAAAAACAAGTTACTTAATTTATTTTTTAAAACCAAAGAAACACAAATATTACAAAAGATACAAACGAAAAAGCAAAGAGATTTTCCGATATGTAATTGACTAGGATAATGCGACTGCGATTTATTAATAAAAATTGCGTATTTGTAGGTGAATAGCACCGCCAACAAAATGAATACATTAAAAGTGTATTTCGCACACTGCAACATAATAAATAATAATATAAATATATGGGACACTTACACACACGGTCGTCCATCCCCAAAGTAAGTAAATTCAAATTCAAAATATTCTTTATTCAAATAAACTTGTAAACAAGTGCTTTTGAATCGTCAACTCTACTGCTGGTTCGGAAAGCTGTTCCTACCGAGAAGAGCCAGCAAGAAACTCGGCGGTTGCTCTTTTAAAAATATAATTCTTAATACTATTTACATTAAGTCGTTACTGTCTTGTACAGGTTCAAAGAGAGCTATATCCACACATTCTTATCTTCCAAATAATCTTCAAGAGTATAGTAGGCTTTCTGTATCAGCCTCTTTTTAACAGTGTTTTTAAACTGATGAAACTTAATACTTATGTTTTGGTAGACAGACAACTGGTGAATATATACTTATATATTTTTTAAATACATACTTAAATACAAATATACACCCAGGCTCAAAGACCAACAAATTCATTTATAGAAAATGTTGGCCCTCGGCGGTAATCGAACCCGCGACCCGCTGAAGGCACTACCCACTGCTCCAACGGGCCAGTCAGTCAGTCAGTCGGGTCATAATAATCGGTCTTACGTCATTACTGAGTGAAGTCACTTCTTGAAGTGATTACTTACATCAACATATATACCGGGTAGTCCAAAAACTCTTGTATCAGGATCTTCCATCGGAGTATACCTGAAGAACTCGTGGTTTCCACGATACCACTTCACAGAGTATAGAGGTGCGCCCTGCATGTCTCTCGAACAGATCAGAGCGGCTGTTCCTCCCTTGATAACCACGGCCGGTTCCACCAATAACTTCACGTCACGTAAGCTGGTTACACCTGGACATAAAAACTACATTTAAATTACCATGAACCTGTACAAGACAGTAATGACTGAATGTAAATAGTATTAAAAATTATATTTTTAAAAGAGCAGCCGCCGAGTTTCTTGCTGGCTCTTGTCAGTAGGAACGGCTTTCCGAACCAGCAGAGTTGACGATTCAAAAGCACTTGTTTTCAAGTTTATTTGAATAAAGAATATTTTGAATTTGAATTTGAATTCGACTGGCCTGTTTGCGCTGGTAGCGGTAACCCTTCAGCTCTGCGGATCGGGGGTTCAATTAACGCATAAAGCCACCATTTCCTAATTAAGTTCGTTGGTTCTTCGATTTTGGGTGTATTTATGTATTTAAAATATATATGTGTATATATATATATATATATATATATATATATATATATATATATATATATATAAATATGTGTGTGTGTGTATATATATATATAATGTAAATAATTTTTTGATTTTGGTATGATTCTATTTTTCTTTAATTACACACACGGTCAGTGTTGGATTGTGCATGTGTTTTTCCGAATCATGTGAACGAAAAGTCCACTCTATATTTAACATTATATATATTTCAAGCTTTTATTATATTCATATTATTTCTATTTTCTTTATCGTGGATTTTAGGAAAATAATTTTCTTATCACTTTTGTCACTTTACCTCAAATTCAAATTCAGAATATTTTTTATTCAAGTGGACTGTTAACAGTTTTGAATCGTCAAATGTTTTTAAAGAAGCTACCACTGATTATAAAGTTTTCTCCTACCAACACAGAAAGAAACTCTGTGGATAATCCTAATGAAATATATTAATTCCAGAAATTTCACCCATTATGAAAACTTCAGCAACAGATACCACCATTGAATTTACCGTAGTTGTGCCAGTTAAAACAAAAGGGTGTCGCCAAAATCTACATTCCAATACAACTCTGAACAATGGATTTTCGTGCTTAGACTTTGTAAGTTTCACAATATTTAACATAACTTTGTACATATTTGTTAGACTAACGCCGTGTGGTATCCGGCTGAATAGAATAGTACCACCCTCATTTCTTGTCGAGGTGTCGTAAAAGGCGACTAAAGTAATTCGACCAGCCGTGTGGTATCCGGCTGAGTATAATAGACGAACCTCATTTCTTACCGAGGTGTCGTAAAAGGCGACTTAGGTAAGTTGACCCACCGTGTGGTATCCGGAGTAAAATAGACCACCCTCTTTATTACCGAGGAGTCGTAAAATACGACTAAGGTAAGTGGACGCCAGGCAGGCGGCCGGTCGTAAAATATGTAGCCAAATGTTTGTAACATGTTGTGCCGACCCCACTTAGAGTGGGATAAGGGCAGGAGGATGTTGATGATATTTGTTAGACTAATTCATGATTTATTTAAGTTAAAACAACTGATATGATAGTCTTATCCAGGACTTGTAGGTCGTTTTCAGTCCAAAATAATATTATTATTCATGATTCTCCTGCCCTTATCCCACTCGAAGTGGGGTAGGCACAATACGTAACATGTTTTAACATGTTTTGGCTAGTTATTATCTCTCTTAATCTCATTTCTTGTTAGAGACTGCACGGACCGTTCTATGTTTCCCGGAAACATATATGTATAACTAATATATAAATGATTTGAACCGTGTGGATGTCCAACTGAAGAATAGACCACCTTAATTTCTTACCGATGTGTCGTAAAGGTGACTAGAATAGAATAAACCACCCTGTTTATTACCCAAGTACCGTAAAATACGACTAAAGTAAGTCGACGTCAGGCAGGCCGCTGGTTGTAAAATACTTAGCCTAATCATGTGACAACATGTTGTGCCTGATCCACTTAGAGTGGAATAAGGGCCTCCTGCCCATGATGATGTTATGAGTAACAAATGCCATTATAGCCACTACTAAAAGCCTTCTTTCAAAATCTTGGAATCCAAAGAAACCTCCCTCTCTAAAAAGCTCTCACCTGTTTATACTCTTTACCTCCCTTAACAATTGTACTTAAAAGAATTAAATGCAAAAGTAACGAGAATATTATTTTGCTATAATCCGCGATAAAAGAAAATAAATGTAATGCTAAATGTAGAGTGTACTATTTGTTCTCATACCTGATACATGCAGAATTTGTGAGAACTCATGCACTACCCGACACCGGTGACACAACAATACATAAGCACTGCACACAATCACCACATCACCATCAGCTATGAGAACGAATAATACACTCTACATTTAGCATTACATATATTTTCTTTTATCGCGGATTATAGCAAAATAATATTCTCATTACTTTTGTATTATGGACCTCCGCAAAGTAACGCCTAATTCTATAAAGATTTAAATGCCTTTTTTTTTCAAATTTAAAATATTCTTTATTCAAATAAACTTGTAAACAAGTGCTTTTGAATCGTCAACTCTACTGCTGGTTCGGAAAGCTGTTCCTACCGAGAAGAGCCAGCAAGAAACTCGGCGGTTGCTCTTTTAAAATTATAATTCTTAATACTATTTACATTAAGTCGTTACTGTCTTGTACAGGTTCAAAGAGAGCTATATCTACACATTTTAAATTTCAATACTAACAAGCATAAATATACACAATTGCAAGTGTTTTCAAGCAAATTACAATTAAACATTGCTAGCGTGCAAATTCCTGGGAGTTAATAACGATCGCAAATTAAAATAATTGTGTAATTAAAACAAATGCTACGCGATACGGCTAATGAATGGCCGAGAGTCGAATAAATGGATGCGTGTATTTGAGAATCCCCTTTTATTACACTACATTATAAGACTGAGAAGAACGAATTAAACAAAATGAACTCCTAGAAACAGCAGGTAATTTATTTAGTTCTCATTATTTATCTTCGTCCGTACTTATAATAATAATCAATATATTGTACAATTATACACACGGTCGTCCGTCCCCCAACAACTTTATTCTTGTGATTGGCTGAGAGACAACTGGTAATTATACATATATATCATCATCTTCCTGCCCTTATCCCACTCTAAGTCGGGTCGGCACAACATGTTATAAACATGTTATAAACATGTTGTCACATGATTTGGCTACATTTTTTACGACCGGCCGCCTGCCTGACGTCAACTTATCTTAGTCGTGTTTTACGACGCCTCGATAAGAAAGAGGGTGGTCTATTCTACTCAACCGGATATCAAACGGTAAGTCAACTTGCCTTAGTCGTCTTTTACGACACCTCGGTAAGAAATGAGGTTGGTCTATTCTACTCAGCCGGATACCATACGGCGGGTCGACTTACCTTAGTCGCCTTTTACGACACCTCGGTAAGAAAAGAGGGTGATACTATTCTATTCAGTCGGATACCACACGGCGTTAATTATATATATATATATAATTTTAAATAAATACTTATATTTATACCCAGACTCAAAGAATAAAACAAATTTTTAAACAGAACATGTTGGCTCTCGACGGAAATCGAACCCACGACCACTGAAGCTGAAGGCAGAGTCACTGCCAACTACGCCAACAGCCAGTCACAATATGTATATAATGGTTATATACTAATCGGTTTACTCATCGGTTCGTTTTGATACTAATCGGTTATCGATCAGATTAAAAATTTCTAGTTCAAGCTTGTTACACGTGTTCGCAGGCAAAATAAAATAAATGGTGGGGTTGAACCGATTACTATATAACTAAGTTTGGTTGGGTATTACTCCACTTTGTGATTTTCTCATGGAGTCTATTTCCTGATGATGCTTCGGTTGCGGGCCAAAACGATTGTTGAGAATTTGTAATAGTGAACGTATATAGTGCCAGTGTATTGTGGTGGGAGTATTGAAGGTTTGTGCATGTGTTTTACGAATCCTGCATGTATCAGTTATGAAAACGGATTGTTCACTCTACATTTAGCATTATATATATTTTCTATTTTAAAACATTGCGGATTATAGCAAAATAATTTTATTGTTACTTTTGAAATAAATAAAACATATATTGCAATATTATGAACACTTTTGGAACCAGCGGTAATATTCAAAAAAATTGAAATTCGAAAGTGCTTCTAAATGCCAGTTGAATTTGAGCGAACAATCGTAGCCGCGTAGCGTTTTCATTCGTAGTAACTTCGTAGCACTTACTCGTAGAACCTGTGATAGCCGATCAGTCAAAATGTAAGTATGGTTCCAGAAGATCACGGGTTTGAATCCCAGGCAGAAACAAACGCGGATTACAGTAAAGTAACGGCCTGTTACTATCCCACTGCTGGGCATAGGCCTCCTCTCTCCATTTTTAGGAGAGAAGGGTTGGAGCTAAGACCTACCACGCTGCTCCAATGCGGATTGGTAGGTTACACATATCCCTAGGATTCTCTAGAGATATGCAGGTTTCCTCACGATGTTTTCCTTCACCGAAAAGCGTGTGATAAATTGCAATTATCAATTAGACACATAAGTTTTAATAGAAAAACTCATTGGTGTCTGCTCGGGTTTGAACCCATGATTGTCTCTAGAGATTCACACGGTCGCACCGCTAGGCCATCACAGCTCACGGATTACAGTAAAATAATTATATTCTTACTTCCGTGCTATGGAATACCGCAAAGTGACGCCTGTTTCTATAAATCAATTAACTTATACTTACTCGAAGACATTAAAAGTTATACATAGGAAATATTCCTTTTGCCAACAAATATATTCCGATTGCTTGAGTATTGACAAATACTCTCCATTTGTCAAGTATAAGTCATTACTCAAATAAAAACTCAAACGCACTCTACACATAAATAAAAAAGAAACATTTTTCCTCATATGAAAATTGATTGGGAAACTTTGAACTGGCATTTAATCAGAATACATGATACTAGGTATGTCTTTTCTGATGAAATGTCAATTTAAAGTTTCCTATTTCTTACCGAGTTGTCGTAAAAGGCGACTAAGAAGTGCCGTGCGGTATCCGGCTGAGTAGAATAGACCACGCCTATTTCTTACCGAAGTGTCATAAAAGGTGGCTAAGATAAGTTGACTCACCGTGTGGTATCCGGCTGAGTAGAATAAGCCAACCTCATTTCTTACCGAGATGTCATAAAAGACGACTTAGGTAAGTTCACGTCAGGCAGGCGTCCGGTTGTAAAATACGTAGCCAAATCATATGACAACATGTTTGTAGCATGTTTTTTTTATACAGGAAAAAACCCCTTATGGGTATTATTTCTTACCGAGGCGTCTTAAAAGGCGACTAAGGTAAGTTGATGTCAGGCAGGCGGCTGGTAAAATAACTAGCCAAACATGGATAAACACGTTGTGCCGACCCTACTTAAAGTGGGATAAGGCAGAAGAACTTCTTTGCAACTACGATTTCCAATATTTTTGAATTATGCATATATTACTACCATTTAAGTAAGTCCCAATGGTACAGTAAAGCTAAGTAATTGATATTTGAAATCAATATGTTGTAGACTGGATACCATATTTAATAGTTATAAGGGACAGTCCTTATGGCACGACAACACAGTTACGTATATTTAACTAGCTTTTACCCGCAACTTCGCTCGTGGACTGTAGCCTTGTAATTAACAGTAGTTTCTGTCACTCAAGAAACCTGCATATATCTCCATCACAAAAATTAGATTGATACGGGAAGACCGAGAGAGATTAATTATTATTAGAATGTGATATAATATTGTTAGAAATTAAGTCTAAATTTAAAAAGTAAACAAATGCGTTTCGAGAATCACGCAGGACACCTTACTGTGGACCAACACTTTTCACTACAAAATTCAACGACAGAATGAACGATGAGAAGAACTGGCAAGAAACTCAGTGGTCACTCTTATCACGCATAGCGATTATTTGAGGTTAGATTCTAATAACATAAAATACAACAGAGGACACCCAAACACGTCTACCTCCTACGAATGCCGCACGCCAATAGAGAACGAATGTTTTTTTTCGGATACTAACTAATGCTGTTAGCCCTAGAGGCTTTGACAGAGTCACCGAGGGAGTGGGCGAGCGCAGAAGCATCGCTGGAGTGAAAAAACTGGGAGAGAGAGTCTCGAGCGAGACTCGCAGCATACTGGAAGCGTTGCGTTAAGGGCCTCGGACCTCAGCTTAAAACGACGCGTTATGGACGACTGTATCGGACTTGTGAACGTCAGCCGTTGCCTTATATAGGCCATTACACCTTAAAAGATCTGGATTCCTAACAATATACAATAATTTCTGACAAAATTACATAAGTTCCAAAATAACTTCGGACAACAGGCTATAATCAGTTATTAATACAAAAATTTTGGGACTAGTCCCCACTTTTGATTGTAATCTGGTGTTATTAGTTGTGTGTATCAACCTCGGGTTTATCCAGTCACATGAGAATTTATTGAAACTAAGTTAAAACAGTCGATTACAGCGAGTACAGTTGAAGTGAGTTGATATCGATATTTCTATAAAATCAAGCATATGAAAAGTTTATGAGCCTTCGTATGAGGATCTAGGGGTTTTTTTTGGGGTGGGGAGAATAAATCTAGCTAACCTAGCTCATTAAAAAAATGTATTTTTGTTCCTGTTAATGATATTTTATGTTTTTGTAAAATAGTAATAGCTTAGTAGGTAATGGGTGGCCTAAAGAAGTAAAAATACCCGGGAAGCCGTTTTGTGTTATTTTTGCATTTTTTTATATTATTAAAAAAAACCGAGCTAGGCTCAGTACTAAGGCAATCACTTAGGTACTACTTATTATAAAACAAAATCCCCAAAGCTGTATGTCTTGTTCAGACTCGATGCCAGCTTTGCCATTACATCAGTTTAAAAACACTGTTAAAAAGAGGCTGATACAGAAAGCCTACTATACTCTTGAAGATTATTTGGAAGATAAGAATGTGTGGATATAGCTCTCTTTGAACCTGTACAAGTCGTTACTACTTAATGTAAATAGTATTAAGAATTATATTTTTAAAAGAGCAACCGCCGAGTTTCTTGCTGGCTCTTCTCGGTAGGAACAGCTTTCCGAACCAGCAGTAGAGTTGACGATTCAAAAGCACTTGTTTACAAGTTTATTTGAATAAAGAATATTTTGAATTATTTTGAATTTGAATTGATGACAGAATCGCAAAGAGAAGCATTTCCCAAGCAATCTTAGTTATATACTAATCGGTGCAACTCCAATATTACTACTTTTGTTTTAAAAACAGATTTCCACGCGAAACCTTGGGCACAACTAGTTTAGTATATATTATATCCTCCTACCCTTATCCCACTCTAAGCGAGGTCGGCACAACATGTTATAAACATGTTGTAACATGATTTGGCTGCGTTTTTACGACCGGCCGCCTGCCTGACGTCAACTTACCTTAGTCGTATTTTACGACACCTGGGTAAGAAGAAGAGTGGTCTATTCTACTAAAACGGATAACACACGGTGGGTCAACTTACCTTAGTCGTATTTTACGACACCTCGGTAAGAAATGAGGTTGGTCTAATCTACTCAGCCGGATACCACACGGCGGGTTGTCTTACCTTAGTCGCCTTTCACGACACCTCTGTAAGAAATGAGGGTGGTACTATTCTACTTAGCCGGATACCACACGGCTAATCGGTGCAACGCCAATATTACTACTTTTGTTTTAAAAACAGATTTCCACGCGAGCGAAACTTTAGTCACAAGTAGTTTAGTATAGTAGTCAGTATTATTTACGTACCTCGGGAGTCTAACAAAGCACCATATGCCTTCGGACAGTCCCCGAATATAAATTACCTACTCAAATATTTCTATCGAGCTTATATCCATTGAATTTGAATGCTCTGGTTTCATGATCGCCGCATAGTAATATTTTCTGGGTAACAACGTCTCCCAGAGGTACAAAACTCGTTATAGATAACTTTGTGTAGTCTAAAGATCATGTTCGCTTCCCTGGTACCCGAATTTAAGCTTAATTTATGGGTTAACCGTATATAATTCTATTGGGAGGACGGCGAATTAAATTATGTTTCGTTTTAAGTCTATTTATATGTACATTTAGAGGCAAAAATTAATATATATGGGATGATATACCTAGTTAAGGAACGCCGTGTGGTATTCGGCTGAATAGAATAGTATCACCCTCATTTCTTACCGAGGTGTCGTAAAAGGCGACTAAAGTAAGTCGACCCGCCGTATGGTGTGGCCGGCTGAATAGAATAGATCGCCCTCATTTCTTACTGAGGTGTCTTAAAAGGCGACTAAGGTAAGTTGACCCACCGTGTGTTATCTGGTTTAGTAGAATAGACCACTCTCTTTCTTACCGAAGTATCGTAAAATACGACTAAGGTAAGTTGATGTCAGGCAGGCGGCCGGCCGTAAAATACGTAGCCAAATCATGTGACGACAAAGTCAAAGTTAGTCAAATGTAAAGGAGACTGCCTAAATTGGGCCCAACTGAAACTTGACATATATTAAAAAAATGTTATTCCATTTCCGATTAAATATCACTATAAATATTATAAACTTTCAATGGGAATGTACTAGAAAACTTTTTTAATAATAATATTAAAACTTCCTTAAATTCCTTAAGCGGAATGTATCAATTGTCAAGTTGTTACTTTTTTAATTACCTATACAGCGCTGGATTCCAACGTTTTTGGTATGAATACGAAAAAAAGTTAACGTTTCGGTATATTATGTTTTTGTGAACATAATAATTTAAAATGGGTAACCGATCATTCTCAGTAATTTTGAAAAAGAATAAAAAAAGATGAAACTTGAAAAAAAATACTATGTAATTGTATTTTTTTTACAACACACATACATTTGCATTTATATTAAACATTTACCATTTTTTCAGTGCCTGAAAGTAAGGATAAAAGGTATTTTTGTTAAATGAAACCTAGCTAGATCGATTTTCCCTTTCTCCAAACCCCTACATGCTGAAATTCATGAAAATCTTTGGAACCGTTTCCGACATCCGAGAGAGAGAGATAACTACTATACTATGGCACTTTTTTGTTATTTTCAAATTTTTTTTGAAATTCATCATGGTGGTTCATTTGGGAAACGGGCAATCTAGAGAGGTGAATATACCTAGGGTCGAGCCCTGTTATTTTTTAATTTTTCTTAAAAAAATTTTTTTTTACAATATTTTAAAAATTACCGGGGTCACCTACGTATTTATATTAAACCCCTTATATCTATTTAGTTGTAAGCTTTTATGTGTTAGCTTGTAGCATCGTGTATAGCGCACAGATATATATATTTTTAAAAGAGCAACCGCCGAGTTTCTTGCTGGCTCTCGGTAGGAACAGCTTTACGAACCAGCAGTAGAGTTGACGATTCAAAAGCACTTGTTTACAAGTTTATTTGAATAAAGAATATTTTGAATTTGAATTTGAATTTGATGAATAAATGCGTTTCTTTCTTATTTCTATGTATAATTCATAGAATAGTTTCCTATACACTGTCCATTATATTAACCATCTTTTGACAGATTGACGATAGTGATGTCCTAAAGATTCTCGTATGCGATACCATTCCGATTATAGTACCTACTATCATTAATCGAATTACGTACCTAAGTAATTCGATTAATGATAACCTACGTAAACTAGATTACTACTTGAGAAAAGAAATTCCAACTTTGAGAAAACTTATTGTTTCTTTGAAAAGAAGTGGTCTATTTCATGGTGAAAAATCGTCTTTGGTCAAAGTTTTGAACACAATTGGCTTTTCATATAAAAAGTTAAATAAAAGAAAATTATTAATGGAACGCACAGATATAGCTATAGCACGTTGTGATTTTTTAAGAGAGGCAAAGAAAATACAAGATTGGGCAAATATTGTTTTCACGGATGAAACATGGCTCAACGCTAACCACACACTATCTCGTTTCTGGACTTATGATACTGCTGATTCCACTTCCTCAGTACCAATGGGAAAAGGTGAGCGCCTAATCATTTGCCATGCAGGTACAGCAAAAGGATTTGTACAAGACGCACTGTTGGCATTTAAATCGAAGAAATCAAATGACTACCACGAAGAGATGAATGCAAATGTGTATGAAGAGTGGTTCAAAAAAATGCTCATTTCATTGGAAGAACCATCAATAATTTTTATTGATAATGCGCCCTACCACTCCCGTCAAATTGACAAAATGCCAACACAGGCTAATAAAAAGCATGAAATAATTAATTGGCTTCGGGACAATGGAGAAAATGTGGACGACTCAATGTTAAAAGTTGAATTAATAAAAATATTAAAAACCAAAAAGAGAGCAAAACGCTATGTAATCAATGAAATGGCAGCAGAATATGGCCATACTGTTCTTCGGATTCCTCCATACCACTGCCAGTACAACGCAATAGAACTTATATGGGCACAAGTAAAAGGGCATGCTGTGAGATGCAATACAAGCCCCCCATTCACAGCGAATAAAATGTTGCAATTGCTAAAAAATGCTTGCACCCACGTAACGGCCGAGAACTGGGCAAGTGTGGTGGAAAGAACTAAAAGAGAATATTGCGTTTGATAATATATTATCTACACAAGAGCTAATAATAACTGCTACTGAAGACTCCTCATCGGAGGAGTCTAGTGTTGATTATCATTCCGACGACTCGTGCTAATAAAATAAATTAAAATATCCTGATTGTTTTATTTGTATTCATGTATTAACTAAGAAGAAAGTAAAACTTTATATAATGTTATTAAATGTCTTTTAATACTCGTAACATCGATTTCTACCGATTATTTTTAATCTGTGGCATAATCGTAGTAACCCATTATGTGTGACATCACTAAGTGGGCGGTACCCATCCATAAAGTACAAATATTATTTGTATGATATTTGTACGTAAGCAATACAAAACTTAATGAGCGTGAGCTGTCAAAAGACTGATAATATGATGGACGCAGTATATTGTGTCCCATATCCTGCACATTAAATATACGCACGGCTGCACCATAGAAAACGATAAACTCAAATGTATATCCTTGTTATATCGGATTTATGGCACGTATGCCGTATATTCTAGAGCGAGTTAAGTAGTGACATGTTACGGGTTGTGATTTTTGTGCTCTAGTAAGTTCCTAGAATAGAAAATGGGGTAAAATGTCAGTTGTTAGCTGGTAGCTTTTAATTCAAGTCTGAGGAATTGTTATCTGGAATGTTATATTACGTTACATTATTGCTTCTATTTATCAAGTTGAATGCTTTAATGCAAAGACTAACATTGTTCCAAAAAAATGTTTACTGCATGACAATAACATTATATAATAAGCTCTCTGACGATTTAAAGAAACTGCCTTTTACCCAATTTAAAATTAAATTGTTTAATCACCTCTTGGAACAGTGTTATTACGATATCAATGAATTTTTATTTAATTGTAGTATATAATGATTTTGTTTTTGACATTTTTTATTTTAATTTACATAATTTTATAATTTAATACTTGGACTGAACTATTTATATTTTATTATATTTTGACTGATTTTTTAATTTATGTAACTTATAAATTTATATTTTTGACATTTGCACGCCACTTATGGCAGTTTATGGCTATATTTAATTAATTTTAAGACCTTTATATGACCCATAATCTGCAAATAAAGAAGATTTGATTTAAGTTATAAGGATGGCATACTTTGAAATCCTGGCTCATATCCATTTATTAATTTATTTATGTACCATAAAAACGCCGTGTGGTATCCGGCTGAATAGAATAGTACCAACCTCTACAACACGGTGAGTCAACTTACCTTAGTCACCTTTTACGACACCTCGGTAAGAAATGAGGGTGGTCTCTTTTACACAGCCGGATACCACACGGCGGATCGACTTACCTTAGTCGCCTTTTACGACCCTCGGTAAGAAATGAGGGTGGTACTATTCTACGAAGCCGGATACGACACGGCTAAGATATAAAGAGAATGTAGATGAATAAAAATGTGCTATCATATAGAATACGTAATATGACTAGTCATTGATAGCCCAAGCAAAGCTCTACGAAGGCGTACTAGCTCGATTCAGTTGTTCCTGATAATAGGAAACATGTTTAATCTTAATTTCAATTAAATTCAATCAATCACAATTTAATAAGGAATAATTGTGCCAAATTGCATCGATATTGGTTCAGCGGATCGGTATGAAAACATAACAGACATCATCCTCCTGCCCTTATCCCACTCTAAGTGTGGTCGGTACAATATGTTACAAACATTGTCACATGAATTGGATATGTATTTTACGACCGGGCGCCTGCCTGACCTCACCCTTAGTCGTATTTTACGACACCTCTATAAATAAGGGGTTGGTCTATTATACTCAACCGGATACCACACGGCGTAACGTAACAGACAGATTTGCGCATTTATAATGTAAGTAAAGATTATAAAGATAAAGGAATAGGGTAGGAATTTTCATTCGTGTGTTTCCATTAATATCGCGTTATCCTGAATCGCAAGCTCTTTGGGACTCAATAGCCCGTGTATTTAGCGGTCGCTATAGTCTGGATGAGAGGACGAACTGATGACCTGTTTTTGGTTAGGTTGGGTGATTTCTGAACCAATAAACTGTATCTTGACTTAGAGAATATTTGAAAACAAAGTCATTTTATTTATTTATCTTTTTTTAGTACATAAGTAAAAGTAAGTAACGGCCTGTTACTATCCCACTGCTGGGCATAGGCCTCCTCTCCGTTTTTGGAGAGAAGGATTGGAGCTAAGACCTACCACGCTGCTCCAATGCGGATTGGTAGGTTACACATATCTCCAGAATTCTAGAGATATGCAGGTTTCCTCACGATGTTTTCCTTCACCGAAAAGCGTGTGATAAATTGCAATTTTCAATTAGACACATAAGTTTTACTAGAAAAACTCATTGGTGCCTGCCCGGGTTTGAACCCTAGACCTCCTCGAAAGAGGCGCACGGTGTTACCGCTGGGCTACCACAGCGTCTTTACAGCCACAGCTTTTTTTTTACCACAGCGTTTTTTTTTAGTACATACTGTTAGGTAAATTATTGTTAGTCTGTGCCGGATGTCACTTGTAAACGGATATTCAACCCATGTGACATCCGTCAGAGAATTGTAAGACGATTAAACATCAATTTGACGGGGGCTAGCGCCATCTTTTTGGAGTCTGACATCGGGCTTGGTATTATATCATGTAACTGACGTTATGCGAAGAATATACGATAAAATGGTATTCGGAGTTTTATTCGTGGCACATCCTGAACAGTTATCCTTACAATATATATAGAGAAAGAAATTTAAAAAAAAAGAACATTTACAAAGGCGGACATATCCCTAAAAGGGGTCTCTTCCGGTCAACGTTAGAGTAATAGAAGAAGTAAAATATAGAGAAAAAGAAAAGAAATATAACGAAAAACTAAATACAAAAATTAATATTTGCAAACTTGAAACAAAATTAAAAAAAAAAGTTTAGTTGATTTCCTTAATTTTTTTACTTCTTTATTCTTTTTATACTCGCCTTTTTAAGTATAAAGAGATGAAAAGAGCTTAAACTAATCTTAAGGGCTTAAAACTAGTCTTTAAACTAGAATAAGACGTGAATATAGCCGGTTTCTATACATAGACTTTCTTTATCTTAACAATTCATATATTTTCCGTACCTTAGAAATATCCTAGTAGAGGTATAATGTAGGCGTTTTGGTAATGTGGTGTCCGGCTGTGTAAAATAGACCACCCTCATTTTTTACCGAGATGTAAAAGGAGACAAAGATAAGTCAACCCACCGTGTGGTATCCCGTTGACCATCCTCTTTCTTACCGAGGTATCTTGAAATACGACTAAGGTAAGTTAACGTCAGGCAAGCGGCCGGTCGTAAACTATGTAGCCAAAAATGTAAAGCCAGAATGCCAAGAAACCAAAGCCAAATGATAATGATATATCATTAGAAAAATTGTAATTATATCCCATCTTTTAGTTAACATTCTTCTTCTTCCTGCTCTTATACCACTCTGAGTGGGGTCGGCAAAACATGTTATAAACATGTTTTCACATGATTGGCTACGTATTTTACGTCAACTTATCTCAGTCGTATTTTACGACACCTCGATAAGAAAGAGGGTGGTCTGTTCTACTTAACCGCATACCACACGGTGAGTCAACTTACCTTAGTCTATTCTACTCAGCCGGATACCATACGGCGGGTCAACTTACCTTAGTCGCCTTTTACGACACCTCGGTAAGAAAAGAGGGTGGTACTATTCTATTCAGCCGGATACCATACGGCGTATCTTTTAGTTTATATTATTTTTTATAATATTGCAGCGACAATATAATGAGATAATCTCGGCCTTGAGTGCTTTAATTGAAAATAAAACAGGCTTGACCTTTTCTAACGTCTCTAATTAAACGCGCCGGTCTAATTAACGCTTAATTACGGAATAGAAGCTTTACTGGTACTTAAACATTTATAGGTAAGTAAAGTAAGTACCGGCCTGTTACTATCCCACTGCTGGGCATAGGCCTCTCCAATAACGGAGAGAAGGATTGGAGCTAAGACCTACCAAGCTGCTTCAATGCGGATTGGTAGGTTACACATATCTCCAGAACTCTCTAGAGATATGCAGTTTTCCTCACGATGTTTTCCTTCACCGAAAAGCGTGTGATAAATTGCAATTATCAATTAGACACATAAGTTTAAATAAAACCTAGCTAGATCGATTTTTCTTCGAATTTCAGGAAAATCGCTGGAAGTTGTTGGTGAAGTAATTTAAGGTAATTTTAGATATTAATAATGTTTAAGTTTCTTTTTTTTTGTAGCATTTAGCTGTATATTTTGTTTTTTTTATTTTACTTTTTTTTGTCATCTTGTTACTCTTCTCTCTGTGTTGTAATGTGCCACATATATAAAGTTTTTCTTATTCTTATTCTTATTCTAATATATATTATACAGAAGGAAAAGGATTTTGTTTGGCACGTTTGCATTCAACGCATTAAATACACGTTTTTCTAACATTTATGTGAAATCGTTTCCGAAGTAGATGGAAAGGGCCGAGATTTTCCCGGGTAATGTACCAGAAAATGGAATTTCCCTTCGTATGTTCACGATAATATTGAGTATTACCCGAATCGTCGGACCCAATAACGCGTGTATTAAGTAAGGTAAGAACTCGCGGTTCGCTCATGTGACCTTACGATAAAGAACTCTTATGAGGTAAGTAACCATTTCCCAAGGTATATTAAGAAAGAGTTTCTACTAGATTGGAAAAGGGCGCTATATCGATTCATCTTTCGACTGGAAGTACAAAACTTAAGTATCATTTTGTTATGATCCGCCATTGGAGATATACCGTTTCCCGCGTATCCGGCTGAGTAGAATAGACCACCCTCATTTCTTACCGTGATATTATTAAATACGACTATAATGTGTAAGTCTGTCTCTTCATCTATTACGTTTTTTATGGCTAATCTTCTGTTATCATGTTCAATCTATAAAGTTTAATATAATGGGTCTAAAGGTTGTCGTATGGTATCCGTCTTAGTAGAATAGACCACTCTGATTTCTTACCGAGGTGTCGTAAAAGGCGACTAAGGTAAGTTGACCCTCCGTGTGGTATCCGGCTGAGTAGAATAGACAATCCTGATTTCTTACCGAGATGTCGTAAAAGGTGACTAAGGTAAGTTGAACCTCCGCGTGGTATCCGGCTGAGTAGTATAGACCACGAATTCTTACCGAGGTGTCGTAAAAGGCGACTAAAAGGTAAGTTGACCCTCTGTGTGGTATCCGACTGAGTAAAATAGACCATCCTCATTTCTTACCGAGGTGTTGTAAAAGGCGACTACGGTAAGTTGACCCTCCGTGTGATATCCGACTGATAACTTCTCGATGTAGATTGAATTATTAAAGTAGGGTAGGAAGAAACTTTACAATTCTAAAGTGTTAAATATTTTAACAGGAAGTTACTCAGAGCAGATACAGAGTCATGAATCAAATCTTAACGATAAAGTTATGTCAAATATAATTTATTGAATAGTCCACCCTCATTTCTTACCGAGATGTCGTAAAAGGTGACTAAGGTAAGTTGACCCTCCGTGTGGTATCTGGCTGAGTAGAATAGACTACCCTCATTTCTATCCGATGTGTCGTAGGATACTACAAAGGTAAGTTGATGTCAAGAAGACGGCCGGTA
The DNA here is from genome assembly GCA_029227775.1 of Morpho helenor. Taxonomy (NCBI): domain Eukaryota; kingdom Metazoa; phylum Arthropoda; class Insecta; order Lepidoptera; family Nymphalidae; genus Morpho; species Morpho helenor. The sequence goes on along the minus strand of JARGCU010000020.1, from coordinate 15,293,916 downwards.
GTAAAATACGTAGCCAAATCATGTGACAACATGTTTTTAGCATGTTATGCTGACCCCACTTAGAGTGGGATAAGGGCAGGAAGATAATGAATCGCATAAAAAAACCTATCATGGAATGAATGTTGTTAGCAAAGACCATGACGAGAAAAACTTTTATCCACAACACACCAAGGAAAATCATTTTCTTTGTAATTACAATTTCACTAACCGCAAAAAAATGCTTAATCACTTTTAGCAATCAACTCGCAACAAAGCCTGAATTCGCATATAATGTACTAACAGTAATTTGATGTCTATACATTGATTATTAATACACAGACCGACAAAAACATTTATCAATGACTTGCCTATATTCCAAAGGTGAAACGAAATGACTTGACTTTATTCCGAAGGTGAATTCCATTATTGATATTCCTTATAACTTTATAGTATTGGAATAATTTATAGAATTAGGCGTTACTTTGCGGAGATTCATAATACAAAAGTTATAATAAAATTATTTTGCTATAATCCGCGATGAAGTAAAATAGAAAATATATATAATGCTAAATGTAGAGTGGACAATCGGTTATCATACCTGATAAATGCGGGATTCTTAAAAAACACATGCACAAACCTCCACCACGATACACAAGCACTATATACGTTCACTATCACTATCATATCACTATCGTGGAGTCTATCTCCTGATGATGCTTCGGTTGCGGGGCGAAACGATTGTTGTGTTTGTGATAGTGAACGTATATAGTGCTTGTGTATTGTGGTGGCGGTGGTGGAGGTTTATGCATGTGTTTTTTACGAATCCTGCATGTATCAAGTATGATAACCGATTGTCCACTCTACATTTAACATTATATATTTTTTCTATTTTACTTCATCGCGGATTATACCAAAATAATTTTATTATTACTTTTGTATTATATAATTGGCTTGAAAATTCGTTATACTTTTGAAGGCACATGTTTTGAAGCATGTGCCTTTTTACAACATCTAAGCTGTTATAGTCGAACATTTTGTGCGAGCAACGTTCTTACACCTCAAACGATAAACGCTTATTTAAAAAACGTTTATACATGTCGGTAATATAATAAATATAAATATAAATATATATGGGACACTTACACACACGGCCGTCCGTCCCCAAAGTAAGTAACTTAATACTTGTGTTATGGTAAACAGACAACTGATGAAAATATACTTATATAATTTTAAAATACATACTTAAATACAGATATACACCCAGGCTCAAAGACCAACAAATTCATTTATAGAAAATGTTGGCCCTCGGCGGGAATTTTTTTTAGACACGTGTATCAAAAGCAGAACGTGAATTCATCGTAGTTTATTTTGCATGACAAAAAAGCCCATACACGCTGATCTGTTAAAACCTATGTGCCTAAATGTGGGATCGAAATAAGGATTACAATGTGTCTAACTCAATTAAACCTAATTTTGAATTAGGTCACTTTAATACGAAGCGCTCGATATATAGTTTATAACTCAAAAAGGCAATTTTGCGGAAGCAACTTGAATATAAATCATATTTAAACGCGCGGTTACAAAGTCAGATTAAACGCAACAACTGCACTGCGCTTTTTCAAAATTTCGAACAAAATTCGCTTTTAATTTATTTCGCAAAATGGACATAGTTCTTTGTTCATTACGGTGCCGTAAATTTTATGCTGTTTTAATGTTTTATGGTTTTAAATTTTAGCGAGGTGTAAGAGAATCGCTTGCCCCAGTTTATCTCGCGCGATGTTTCACATTCCCATGTTAACTGCTGATAAATTAACGTGCCTTTTACAATGTAACAAGTATTAATATAAACTACCTCTGTGACCGAGCTTTGTTCTGTAATAATCCCGGGTTTTGAACTTCTTCGGTTCACCCGTTACCCATTGGCAATTGACAGCTAAAATATCATTTGGATTGAATTTATATATTTTTGCCTATATACTATATTTATATTTTATATACTACTAGGAGTCCCGTCCCAGCTTCGTACGGGTATAAAGCATATAGCCTATGTCACTCAGTAATAATCACAGTATTTCGCTACTCCATATTGAATTTTATTATACATATAAACCTTCCTCTTCAATCACTCTATATACTTAAAAAAACCGCATCAAAATCTTTTGCGTAGTTTTAAAGATTTAAGTAAACATAGAGATATAAGGACATACAGAGAAAGTGACTTTGTTTTATACTATGTAGTAACGTTTATAGCTACTACTATTTTGATAATTGTCATATTTTTACCATACTTATCCAAAGACTAAATTACGTTTAGCTGTCATTTATGTTTTGTTTTTCCATGTCATAGTAGTTTTTGCTATACCACGTTTTATAGTGACTTGACGGGATAAAATAAATGCGGTCGAACGGGATAAAAAGTATCCTTTGTCCGTCTCCTGGTACTAAGCAACCTCTCCACCAATTTTCAGCTGAATTTGTTCATCTGTTCTTGAGTTATAAATAGTGTAACTAAGACCAACTTTCTTTTATATATATAGATATTATATATACTATATTTTTGCCATTTTTTCAAGACCCGAAAACAGGGATAGAACGACTTTTTTTTTTCAATGAAACCTATACACAAGGTTTATACTTATGTCTAATTGATAATTGCAATTTAGCACACGCTTTTCGTTAAACATCGCGGGGTAAACCTGCAAATCTCCAGAGAATTCTAGGGATATGTTTGATATGAACTTTTGTATTATGGATCTCAAAGTAACGCCTAATTCTATAACTTAACATACAAATATACTAAAAATTGCATTTGATTTCACATTTTCATACTACCTTAGCCTCGCTTTTTATTTTTTCTCAGAGAGAACGGCGTCTCAGCAAGCGTTTGAACGCAAGCAGCTTCCGGGAAATTTAATTAAAAACACAACTAGAATACCGCGAACTTTTTTTTAAACAAAACAGAGTCTTTTATTTGATTAAACTGAATACATAACTAGAAATTGACTAAAGATTTTGAATCATCATCCTACTATCTTTATCCCACTCTAAGTAGGGTCAGTACAACATGTTATAAACATGTTGTCACATGATTTTGCTACGTTTTTTACGACCGACCCCCTGGCTGACGGCTACTTACTTTAGCCGTATTCACGACACCTCGGTAATAAAGAGGGTGGTCTATTCTACTCAACCGGATACCACACGACGGTTTGACTTAACTTAGTCGACACTAATGAAAATATTATTTTGCTATAATTCGCAATAAAAGAAAATATATGCAATGCTAAATGTATACTATTCGTAATATATGCAGAATTTGTAAAAACTCATGCACTACCCGCCACCAATAACACAAACATACACAAGCACTGCACACTTTCACCACTACAAGTTCAATAATTGGGTGGTATATTCTACTCAATCAAATACCATACGGTGGTTTAACTTAACTTAGTCCCTTTTACAACACCTCGTTAAGATATGAGGGTTAGACAACCCTCATATCCATATAGTAGAATAGACATTCTACTCAGCCGGATACCACACGGCGGGTCGACTTACGTCAGCCGCCTTTAACGACACCTCGGTAAGAAATGAAAGTGGTCTATTCTACTCAACCGGATACCACACAGCGCATTCCCTCACCATTCCAATAAATCAAAAATACACAACATTAATATCCAAGTTTTCACTTCTGACTTTTTTTATAGAATGTAAAGATAAAGACAAAATATCCATATTCTTATATGCATTAAGTAAAGACCCAGAAAATTAGCTCCGAACTTAAGATAGCAGTCACGAATGCGATACGGAATCGACTTGCACCGACCGAAATTACTGCAATTACGTATAAAAGTGTTCGTGAGTTTCCTAATATAAGGAATTAAGTTATAAGAGACTAGCGATCGCCAGCCGCTCCGCGCGCGTGAAATGGATAAAACCGTAATATAGTCTTTTGATAACCATAAGAAATGTTTAAAGTGGGTTAACCTTTAAAGCTAGACATATGCTGTCGCGGACTTTTATTTAAAACGTTTAAGAGAGGAACAATTTTGCAGTACATGATTTTTGAATAACTGTCACCGTTTACTCAGCGCACGTAAGGAGAGCATTAAATTTTGCCGTCTTCGTAATATTTTTTATTGCTGTTCATCTCCTAGTCATTTTAGCTTGATGTCATATATGTAGTTTATAGCCTTCCTTGAAAAAATTTTTCAAATTGGTCCAGTAGTTCCTGAGATTAGAGCGTTTAAATAAACTAACAAAGAAAGTCTTCAGCTTTATATTTCTTCCTCGATAAATGGACTATCTTACACTCACAGAATTTTTGTTTGTTTGAATGTTTGAACGCGCTAATCTCAGGAACTACTGGACCGATTTGTGAAATTCTTTAAGTGTAAGATAGTCCATTTATCGAGAAAGACAATAGACTATAATATATAACATCACGCTAAGATGAATAGGACAGGAGCAGTGTGCTGTAGGTGTTTGCTGTGCGGGGACTTCTATTGTGGAGCGATCCAACAAGATCCTTCTAATGCTGACATTCGAAGTAAGCTGACGTCGCGGTACAAGCAGCAATAAAAAATATCGTTAAAACGACAAAATTTAAAGCTTTCCTTGCGTGCACTAAGTAAACGGTGAAGGTTTTTCAAAAATCTCTTATAATTAAGTCATGATAACTACTTTAATGTTCAAAATTTCAATTTTGGAAAAAAAATTGTGACACTGATTTCTAGGAGGTGGTATATTGATATATAAGCACGCTTTGTGATAACGTTAAATAGTCATACCTTATTCTACAAAGATTAACATAACCATTTCTTAATCCAAATAAAGATTTCCGTTAATAATTTATCGACATTGTTTCATTGTTATAAGTAATTTTACAGGCGTAGTAACATTTTACCTTTAGCTAGCGTCAATACCTAACTTAGTTTGAAACTCAATTATCCAAGATACTTTGTTAAGTCGAAATCTGTTTAGTCTCCAATTGGTAACTGATAATGAAATTACGGTGGTACTTTAGAAAATATAGTTAATCAGTAATTTATAGAATTAGGCGTTACTTTGCGGAGATCCATAATACAAAAGTAATAACAAAATTAATTATTTTGCTATAATCCGCGATGAAGTAAAATAGAAAATATATATAATGCTAAATGTAGAGTGGACAATCGGTTATCATACCTGATACATGCAGGCTTTGCGATTTTGGTCGTGGAGTCTTCTATCTCCTGACGATGCTTCGGTTGCGGGGCGAAACGATTGTTGAGTTTGTGATAGTGAACGTATATAGTGCTTGTGTATCGTGGTGGCGGTGGTGGAGGTTTGTGCATGTGTTTTTTACGACTCCTGCATGTATCAGGTATGATAACCGATTGTCCACTCAACATTTAGCATTATATATATTTTCTATTTTACTTCATCGCGGATTATAGCAAAATAATTTTATTATTACTTTTGTAGTTAATCAGACTTACTAGGTTTGAATTAGTTCACCGAAACAATTAATTTAACCATATTGGCCACTCACTGGCCCGTTGACGCAGTGGGTAGTGACCCTGCCTTCGACTCTGTGGGTCTGGGTGTATATTTGTATTTAAGTATGTATTTCAAAATTATACAAGTATATATTCACCAGTTGTCTGTCCACCATAACACAAGTATTAAGTTACTTTCTTTCGGGATGGACAACCGTGTGTTAAAAAAAATGTAAGTGAGTCTATATGCAATGCGTATACTTGTGTTATGTTAGACAAACAACTGGTGAATATATACTTATATATTTTAAATACAACATTCACCCAGACTCGAAGACCAACAAATTCATTTATAGAAAATGTTGGTCCTCAGTAGGAATCGAAACCGAGACCCGTGGAGCTGATGGAGGGATCACTACCCACTGCGCCAACGGGCCAGTCTTTTTATTTGAAATCCATAATTTTATGTTTTCGGTTAAAATCGAATAGTTTAAATGACTAACTATTTTCAAATATATACTATAGCAGTACCAACACTAAATGAGTTTTTGTGGATATTTAATCAAGATATAATTAAATGTAAAAGTTATTGAATTATCAAATTAGGTATAAATCAGAATAAGTTCAAATAATAAACCTCTTTTCCGCTTCACTCACTACTTTCTTCGCCATTTTTTCTTATCTTATATAAATAACCATTTCCTTGATATTTATTCAATAAATTAAAAGCAATTTTCCCAAAGTGAACCCATTTAATCTCTCTCAACAATTCAATGACACTTACAATGTTTTTTTATATGATCGACCAACTATATGAAGGAGGTTGTATTTGAAACATGTTGTAACACTTAATCCAAATGCGTGCCAATCCGCGTATGTTTTGCACCATACAAACAGGAAGTCTCTCGGGCGCAAGAGCGACGTTTAAACCTTTAGTAAGCGCCAACTCTGGTTTAGTTTTCAAAACTTAAATTGGCAAGTTACTTCGAAAACGCGAACTATTTTTAGTCTTCATTTGAAACGTGACGGCTCATTGATGGCTTTTTGAGGAGGGTACATTATGGTTTGCAAAGTTTCAAATCAGATTGTAGGTATCCATACTGGTATTATAAAAGAAAACTAATTTTTGGCCACAAACTGACTGACTGTTGACTTGACGCATCAACTTGACTTCACAGCTGCAACGATTATCTTGTCATCAAATTTCATCAATCAAATTTTTATTTATTTTTTTAAAAGATTATCCACCGATTTTCTTCCTGGTTCTACTCGGTAGGAGCAAACTTCAGAATCAGTGGTATATTTAAAAAACTACCGAGTAAAGTTCGGTCACCCAGGTACTAATTATTATAAAGTAATTTGAAAGATTCCGATTCAAAAATGTCACTGAAAAACTTGTGCTTTAAAAATGATTACCCCACCCAAAGACAATGAAAGTTAACAAAGAATAGTGGAGACAATAAGGCTATTTACAATCCGCATAAACCATTCCGGTCTCTTGTTGTTTTCTGAATTGAAAATTTCTTAGCTGCTACGGGTAAAAGAAAATGTTAGAAGCTGTAAAAAGTGGCAAATTAGTTGCATGAAGTTTCCTTTTTAATGTAACCTTTTATAAGCCGCTTTAGAAATGCACAAAGCGCCTGTTAGTGGCTTTAATGCTGTTTTTTCCTAGAAATAATTAGCTACACGTTTTAAGTGTCCGCTCGAGTACAGTAAGGAGCAAAAGATTATCTTTCAGAGTTACAATATTTCAGTATTTGTACGGAAAATTATTTAGCTTGGACGATATTTAGAAAATTGCTCGTCTTTATAAATTTGTGAACAATGAAGTGCTGAATTACAAATAATATTTAACGCCATTTAATGATAATGATAATCTTTTGCTCTATTAAGACCAATCTACTGACAGACGTGTTTCTGCAACATAATATAAATCTTTAAATAAAAAGAGCGACATTAGTTATAGGCAAATTAGACACTGTCAAAGCCATTAGGGCTAACAGAATAGAATAGAAATATACTTTATTGTACACTATAATCCTAATATACAAAAGAAAAATAGTTTGATCATAAAACATTTTTATATCCATGATTAAGACATACAATAGGCGGCCTTATCGCTAAAGAGCGATTTCTTCCAGGCAACCCAAGATTAAAGGACAAGGTAGAAATCACAATACATTACAGCATTAGTCATATTCGAAAAAAAAACGGTTGCCTGTAAAGTCGGGCAAAGATTTTACGTGACAACGTCTTTTTCTCAGTAGAATATTTATTGATATGAATATTATTAAATTGCACAATAGGAACAAGGAATTGAATGAAAATAAGAATTGCACAAATTTTAACTATAGAAATATATTTTGTTTACTAAAACATTGTACATGTAAACTTAAACTTAACTTAAAATTAACCAAGAACGCTCGATAAAGACAGAGACACAAGCAAGCACCGATTCAACGCGCCTAATTCTCTAGTGCTGCGCGCGCGGCGGACCAATCATGTTTGAGTGGGAGAGAGACGCAAGGCATTCGCCAGTCCGGCGGGCCTCTCTTTCGTTCGGTGACTCATCGTAACAGACGTGAGCGGGCGTTATACTTTTTCATGAGTGACTCCAAGCCGCAACCTAATTTAAGACGTTGTCACGTCAAAAACAAATAATTATAGGCAAACTAAAAAGGCTTCAGAAAGTTAGAGATTCGTTTCAGAATACGTTTTTATAATAAAATTCCACAATTTGGGTTGGCCTTTCCGAGTTATTATGTGTGTGTTATTTATTCATAAATCTTATTATACTATGGTAATTATAACAAAGCTTAGATTTAAATTGCAATCCCCAAGATTATATTGTAATATTTCCTTTGTCTAAAACTTTTATCTAAGTTAATTTTTTTTTTAAAAGAGACCACCGATGTCTTTGCTGGTTCTTCTCGGTAAGAGCACCTATCCGAACCAGTGGTAACTTTATTTTTATTTGACTATTCAAAAGTGCTTATAAAAGCTTGAATAAAGAATAATAAGAATTGAATTAGAATTACATTGCTGCCAATCAAACCTATATAGATATTAGTAAATCGGGCAGCAAACTAGGATATGATGTCCATATGACTACATCACAGGACGGCAAACTTTATTTATACTATATTAATATTTATCTATTTTGATGTTGAAATTTATCGTGTCTGTCTTTTTTTATTAACACATAGCATTAAAATTGTTAGCAAACGCATAGACAAAAACTAAACAGAATTTTCTGCCCTCACCAAAAAAATATTCGAGAGTAATTCTGTAAAAAGTATATGAATCATAACTCTTATTAAAATAGATGAAGTATTTTATTATCTTACTATTCAAAGTTGGGCCCATTATATTCTGTGAACATTCCAAGCCTTATGTGAAGGAATAAAAGGAAATAACGAATGAAGAAATAAACTAAATACATCCGAATCCTCAAAAAAGTAAAACAAACTCACATACAACTCAGCGAAAAGGTTCTCAATTCAACACAAGTCTTTTAATTAAGAATTTCCAACGGAATTCAGAAACTCTTAGCTGTGATCTGAATAAGCAGAAACAAGTTACACGGATAGAAAACGAGTCCGCGAAGTTGTACTCGTTAGGCATACTACGCAAAATTCCGACCTTAAGGTTCGTTTTCATTGGATCGACTTAAATCAAACATTTTAAAGGCCTGTATCACAAGTTACCAATAGAAAATAATCTGTCAGTTAGCTTATTCAGAACATATCTGACACATATCTCGGAATTCTGCGTTTCTCAGGTTTCTGATAGGCTTATTCAGCACTTAAAGTCCCTAATAAGTTAACAGGTAGATCACGTGACTGTTATTTTGTTTATCTGCTGGATAGTAAATACCTATTTCGAAATGTCCGCAATTTTATTTTTGAAAATTTTTCAATTTTTAGAGTCTCTTTTTAGAGACATTTATCTGCTACTTAGTTTATTTGTCGGTTAACTATCCGACACTTTATCAGTTACTTGTGCAACAGGCCCTTATTGTTGGTGATGTTTGAGGTTTCAGATATCTTTATTTCTCTAAGAATAAATAATATTATTCACTTACATGAGATAATAACTTAAAACTAAACTCTACACTTAAAAAATAATATTTTCTGCAATTACCCAATTACCCTTGAAATTTTTACTTATTTATAATATTTTTTAATTGATATTGATTGATATTTTAAGTTCTCTTCAATGCATGTATTTTACTTTATTTTTTGCATGATAAAAATATATGCAAATAAAAGCTATTTGTGTATGTTTGATATGTCTATATACTACGTGTCGGTAGCAAATAAATATGTATCCTTTGTTCCGTTATCATTTTTCACACGATATTATTTATTTATTTAAAACTATCCATGTATATATTTACAAGTTCTGTCATCCATAATACAAGTTCCTTACTTTGCCGTGTGTGTAATTATCCCATAATTGTTAAAAAGAATTGATTTTTTCATAATATTGCTTTAATTATACTAGCAGTAATATAGTAACAGCGTAGTTGTATAAATATAGCTAAAAAGTATCTTGTTCCATTTCCACTTTCCACATAAAAACTGTTTGTGCTTTGTGGGCGATTTTTTAATTTTCCTGCTAATTTATTCCTTTTGCATCCACCTATGTTTAATTTTACTGACGTTTTACCTTATTTTTTTGTCATAAGAATACGAATCTATAGCTAGTTGTATTAAAGATCGATGATAATGTAATATAATAAAACATGTGCAGTGAAAACGTACCTTTATATTCTCTTATCGCTTAAATTCAAAACTTCAAAAGACGTGTTAAAAATAAGTCTTTCTTTATGGCTTACTGAGGACTTATGAAAGGTTTGAGCTTTTAACTGTCTGTATATTTTAGAACATCAAAGAAAAAAATAAGCGTTCATAGTAACAAAGGAAGCTTTGTGTGCATTATAAATAATTCGATTGTCAGGGTATAATGACTTTGGTGTCTATAATAATATCATTTATTATTATAGACATAGTCACATTGTCTATAGGAAATATCATCACCTTTACCTTTTCAATAATGATATTGAAGCGATTTAGAGCGGGATAAGGACAGGAGGATGACCTCCTGTCCTTATCCCGCTCTAAGTGGGGTCGGCACAACATGTTACAAACATGCTGTCATAAAAATATAAAGAATTATAAAACGATAGGTGATGTATACAATAGACAAAGCAGGAACCGACATAAGCTTGCGGCTCCTGCTTTGCGCCTTGCAAAAGTGCGTAACTCGTTTGTGGGTTTTGGTATAAGATTCTATAATAAAATTCCGCAATCAATTTCAGCACTGCCATTACAGCAGTTTAAAAACACTGTTAAAAAGAGGCTGATACAGAAAGCCTACTATACTCTTGAAGATTATTTAGAAGAAAAGAATGTGTGGATATAGCTCTCTTTGAACCTGTACAAGACAGTAACGACTTAATGTAAATAATATTAAGAATTATATTTTTAAAAGAGCAACCGCCGAACTTCTTGCTGGCTCTTCTCGGTAGGAACAGCTTTCCGAACCAGCAGTAGAGTTGACGATTCAAAAGCACTTGTTTACAAGTTTATTTGAATAAAGAATATTTTGAATTTGAAATTTGAATTTGAATTTACGATTTGGCTACGTATTTTACGACCGGCCGCCTGCCTGACGTCAACTTACCTTAGTCGTATTTTACGACTCCTTGATAAGAAATAGGGTGGTCTATTTTACTCAACCGGATACCACACGGTGGGTCAACTTACCTTAGTCGCCTTTTACGACACCTCGGTAAGAAATGAGAGTGGTACTATTCTATTCCGCCGGATACTACACAGCGTTGACCTTTTCAATAATGGATTCAAAACATAGGTATATCTTTATTGAAGAAATAATATATATAAATAGTTTATTTTGTTAATCTTTTATTTATTTATTTTTTTCTAAATTTTACTTTTAATTTTAACTTTCTACATTTATCAACCGTCATCTTACTTTCATATTTATATTTATCACTTAGCTTTATTTATTGTATTCACTTCCTTCACTAATTTGTGGAAACTTTGTTGGCATGCGTATTAATTTTCTGTTATTATTCTTTGTATTAATTAAAGAGCAGTTTGTTTTCAATCATATAAATAAATAATATCTGTACCTGTACTTAGGAAATTTTTTGAAAAGATGAAAAAAAATGCAAAAAAACGCCGTGGCAGCGTTTTTTCATTTTTTTAATGAAACCTAGCTCGATCAATTTTTCTCCCCCAAAACTCCCTACATGTTGAATTTCATGAAAATCGTTGACGCCTTTTCCGAGATTCGGAATTAAACTTTTCAAACTAAAATGATTAAAAGCATTGATAAATCTGTTACCTAAAAAAAGTTCAGTTCTCAATCATGACTAACCATATTTTAAAATCTGCCGTGTGTATGGTATTCGGTTGAGTAGAGAATAGATCACCCTCATTTCTTACTGAGGTGTCGTAAAAGGCGACTAAGGTAAGTTGACCCGCCGTGTGGTATCCGGGCGCGTAGAATAAACCAGCCTCATTTTTTACCGAGGTGTCGTAAAAGGCAAATAAGGTACGTCGACCCGCCGTGTGGTATCCGGCTGAGTAGAATAGACCACCCTCATTTCTTACCGAGGTGTCGTAAAAGGCGACTAAGGTAAGTTGACCCACCGTGTGGTATCCGGCTGAGTAGAATAGACCACCAACATTCCTTACCGAGGTGTCGTAAAAGGCGACTAAGGTAAGTTGACCCACCGTGTGGTACCCGGTTTAGTAGAATAGATCACCCTCTTTCTTACCGAGGTGTCGTAAAATACGACTAAGGTAAGTTGATGTCAGGCAGGCGGCCGGTCGTAAAATACGTAGCCAAATCATGTTTATAACCTGTTGTGCCGACTCCGACCGACCGAAATTATTAAATTTCTCAAAGTTAAAAGAAGTGGGCCATTCCTAATAAATAGTTTTTTTGTACACTAAGAGGAAAAACTTTTTATTTTCCCGTTTTATACATCACTGACTTTTCTCCACATATTTGCATTTGATCGTTCTATTGACTCTTTAGAACCAAATCGCTTTGTGAACTTTTTCCGTCGGCATTGTTGATATTATGGCCTGTGAATATTTTTTTTGCTGAGAAAATCGTCAGTTTTATGTGGGGGTATACCTTAAAACATGGTAAGTCATCATCAGTCCCCTTTTTTTCCTAGGGAGAGGAAATGAGGAGGGCCTCATTTCCTCCCCTTTCTACGCCAAGACTTCTTCTTCTCTTCTTCTTCAACCGATGGACGTCCACTGCTGGACATAGGCCTCTTCATAAAAGAATTTACAACCTGGGAGCAACTCAAAGATTTTTTAAAAACCCAATTCAGTGTTAGGAAACACTATTCTCATTTACTCACTGAATTACAAGAAAGTCGTCAGGCGTATAATGAAAACGTAACTCAATTTTCTCTCCGAGTGGAAACATGTTTATCACAACTTTTAACTGAAATTTCCTTGTCTAACAGTAAAGTAAAAGAATTATCAGGCCGCACTGCGGCAATGGAAGAGCTTGCCCTCCATCATTTTCTAATGGGTCTTCAACCCAGAGTTTCTAACATCATCAGGTGTAAGTCACCCAAAAATCTAAACGAAGCAATTAACTTTTCTATTTCTGAAGAACGTATTCAAGAAACATTATACAGACGTAACTCAGAAAATAAACCACAAAGATCATCCTCTGTTCCAAATCAAAATTCGCGTAATAAACCTTTCGTAACTCAAACGTTTACACAAAAAAAATTCCAACCTAATTACTCTGGGGCGTACAAACCCAGTAGTGATCAATCAAATGTTCAATGTAGATACTGTAAACTCCCAGGTCACATAATCGAAAACTGCAAAAGAAGGGAATATAATAATAACCGGTTTCGAAATTCGTATCAACAAAGACCTTCTACTTCTCGCGTACACTTTATACCCGAACCTGAACCGGAGGGAGAAGATGTTTGTGACAATAACGAGAGTGCAGAGTTAAACCAATAAGGGTCTCGTCTTTGTGTCGCACGAGACCTCATCCAAAAGTCGACACACATTGGCTTACAAATACCACCAGATCTAAGACACCTATTTCGAAAACTTCACTAATCCAATCCAAGCAAAGGGTTATACAGCAGGGTAACCAGTCCCGAATCGGCAACCCGTTTGAATCCAATATCAAGGTCACACAGCAGGGTAACCAGCCCCAAAACGGAGACCTTCGTCCGAGGGTTATACAGCAGGGTAACCAGTCCCAAATCGGCAACCCGTTTGAATCCAATATTAAGGTCATACAACAGGGTAACCAGCCCCAAAACGGAGACCTTCGTCCAAGGGTTATACAGCAGGGTAATCAGTCCCAAATCGGCAGCCCGTTTGAATCAAATACAAAGGTCACACAACAGGGTAACCAGCCCCAAAACGGAGACCTTCATCTAAAGGTCACACAACAGGGTAACCAGCCCCAAAGCGGAGACCTTCATCCAAAGGTCACACAACAGGGTAACCAGCCCCAAAGCGGAGATCTTCATCCAGAGGTCACACAACAGGGTAACCAGCCCCAAAGCGGAGACCTTCGTCCAACAATAAAAAAAAATCAAATAAACTTCCCTAATTTCAATGGACCTGACAAATCCGACTATAATACTAAAAATAAATCCTACGACTCCATGACAAATAAAATCTACGAAATCACCACTGATCCTACAAAAATATTATTACCTCACATCCTAGTAAAATCATCGGTTTCAGATATACCATTATCATTACTCATAGACTCAGGGTCCTCTATTAGCCTAATTAAATCTGAGTCTATTCATAATAATCCCAACCTCGTTAAAGAACGAATTAACTTAAAAGGTATAGATCCGGGCCATGAATCAACAAAAACTTTAGGTCATTTCAATTTAAAATTACAATTATCAGATTCATCCAAGAAAGAAATAAGTTACAAATTTCATGTAGTAAATGAAATAAACCTACCCTATGACGGTATAGTCGGAAACGATATGCTGAATGCTCTTGGATGTAATATAGACTATACTAAAAACATTTTGAAAATTAGCAACATAGATCTAAAATTATTTTTTCATGAACCCATTTACACCATACCTGCTAGATCAGAAGTGGTCATTGAATGTTCTGTCTCGAACCCGGAAATAATAGAAGGAACTGTATTAGATCAAAACCAAATAAAAGGCCTTCTAATAGCAAACTGCCTAGTGAAAGTAAAACAAAATAAAAGAGTTAATTTAACAGTTGTAAATATATCAGAATCCCCTATCACCCTTAATTCAAATCTAAGCCTGACTCTGAGTCCAATAGAATCTACAGACATTCCAGAATCACCAACAGAATTGCATCTCATTCATTCAGTTCAATGCCATGACTCCTACCACCGTACTCAAGAGGTCCTTAATAAACTCAGAACTTCACATCTTAATTCAGAAGAAGAAAACGCGCTCTATAATCTTTGCTCCGAGTACTCTGACATTTTTCATCTCCCTGACGAGAAACTGAGCTTCACGAACACTCTGAAACATTCTATCCAAACAACTTCCCAAACTCCTATTCACGTCAAATCCTATCGTTTCCCGGAAATCCATAAGTCAGAAGTCAAAAAACAAGTTAATCAAATGCTAGACCAAGGGATCATAGAACCTTCAAACTCGCCTTGGTCAGCTCCTATATGGGTTGTCCCAAAAAAATTAGATTCATCAGGACAAAGAAAATGGCGGATAGTAATAGACTACCGCCAACTGAATGACATATCAATTGGAGATACATACCCCATTCCGCAAATCAATGAGATCCTCGACCAGCTTGGTTCAAGTAAATATTTCAGTACTTTAGATCTAGCCTCAGGATTCCACCAGATACTTATACAGGAAGAAGACAAAGCCAAAACAGCATTTTCAGTACCTGAAGGCCATTATCAATTTACGCGTATGCCTTTTGGGCTTAAAAATGCCCCATCTACATTTCAAAGGCTAATGAACACCGCATTAGCTGGACTTCAAGGAACGCGGTGTTTCGTATATCTAGACGACATAGTTCTTTACGGATATGACCTAGATAAAGCTATAAATAACCTACGCTGTATTTTCCAACGATTAAGGGAACATAATCTCAAATTACAGCCCGATAAGTGCGAGTTCCTCAGACGAGAGGTAGCTTATTTAGGACATATTATAACAGAACAGGGCGTAAAACCAAATCCTGATAAAATAAAGGCCGTTATAGATTTCCCAAAACCAAAATCTCCCAAAGACATCAAATCCTTCCTTGGGTTAGTATCATATTACCGTAGATTTATCCCCAATTTTTCCAAAATAGCTAAACCCCTTACTAATCTCCTAAAAAAGGACATTTCATTTGAATGGCTCAATCCACAACAAGTGGCTTTCGACGAATTAAAAACTAAACTAACGACTGCTCCAGTACTAAGCTATCCTGATTTCACCAAAACCTTTATACTAACTTGTGACGCATCAAACCACGCAATTGGTTCTGTACTTTCTCAAGGTCCTGTCGGTAAAGACAGACCAATTGCCTTTGCTTCCAGAACATTGAACAAGAACGAGTGCAATTATAGCACCACGGAAAAAGAACTTCTTGCCATAATCTTCGGTTGCAAAACCTTTAGGCCCTACCTGTATGGTGGAAAATTTCAAATAATTACAGACCATCGACCATTAAAATGGCTGTTTAACCACAAAGACCCTTCTAGTAAACTCCAAAGATGGAGACTCAAACTCGAGGAATATGAGTATGAGATAATATATCGCAAGGGTAAGTATAATTCCGCAGCTGATGCATTATCACGTCACCCACCTAATATCCCAAATCCTGTAAACGCAGTCAACACTGGAGACGTCAATCCAAGCGACTCCTCAACTTTACCTTCAACCAGTGCAGCGCCAGGTCCATCTGACACTGTACCCCAAACCTTGGATAATATGACTCCAGAACACACGATTTTGTGCCGCTTGTATCCAGCGGCTCCCCGCGACCCTTTTGAGGTCGTCTGTCCATCTAGTAGGGGGGCTTCCGACACTGCGCTTTCCGGTGCGGGGTCGCCATTCCAACACTTTGAGACCCCAACGTCCATCGGTTCTCCGCACTATGTGCCCCGCCCATCGCCACTTCAGCTTCGCGACCCGCTGAGCTATGTCGGTGACTCTGGTTCTTCTACGGATCTCCTCATTTCTGATTTGATCACGTAGAGAAACTCCGAGCATAGCTCGCTTCATCGACCGCTGAGCGACTCTGAGCTTTCTTATGAGGCCCATAGTCAGCGACCAAGACTACCTTTCAGCATTGCTTCACCGTAGCTAGTGTCTATTTCTATCATCATTCTCCTGCCCTCAACGATCGGTCGATATATCATGTTATAAACATGTTTCATGATTTTGCTAGATATTTTACGACCGGCCACCTGCCTGATGTCAACTTACTTTAGTCGCCTTTTACGACACCTAAATAAGAAATGAGGGTGGTCTATTCTACTCAGCCGGATACCACACGGCGAGTCAACTTACCTTAGTCGCCTTTTATAACACCTAAATAAGAAATGACGGTGGTCTATTCTACTTAGCCTGATACCATACGGACTTAAATAAACGGACGGAATAAAGTTCTTCTTCTTCCTGCCCTTATCCCACTGTAAGTGGGGTTGGTACAACATGTTACCATACAGCGTAAACTAAACAAAGTTGTATTATTTATTGATATTTATTTATTATCAACCTATCAAAGTTTTGTTAAAAAAGTGCAGGGTTTGAGTGTGACAGAAGCTACTGGTTTATTCCAAGACTGCAGTCCACGCAAACGAAGTTGTGTTTAAAGGCTAGAAGTATATAAATAAAGGTAGCCTAGTATTATAATTAAATGTATTTTAAAATTATAATAGTACTTGTTTTAACAGACGTTAAATTAATTGAGAAATGTGACATCTATATTATAAAGAGGAAAAATTTGTATGTATGTTTGTAATGTTTTCACACAAAAACTACAAGACCGATTTCAAAATTTTTTTCACCATTGGAAAGCTACATTATTGGGCAACATAGGCTATATTGCTTAAAAATTAGGGATCCGTAATAAAAATGTAATAAGATGTAAAAAATTAGTCATAAAAATCTGTCATCGCATGCGCTGCGGAAACTATTGATGATATATTTAACAAAAATAAATCAAAAGTCTGACTTAGTAGACTTTCACTGCCATGAGATCGGTATGTAGGCGGGTGAAACCGCGGGACATTACTAGTCAAAGATAAAATGAAATCACAAACTCAGTGGGCCTTATTTAAAAATTTTAACAAAGTGAAAAACCATCTTTCTGAGTTGATCAAGTAAGAGACAAGTTAAAAATATAATTACAAAGACCCCGATCAAATTTTAAGAAAATAATGAGATGAAGGAAAATGTTGTGTTTGACATCATGTTAGGCTGACTTCAAGTTTTTTTAAGTTAATTAGGATTTTTGGATGAATTAACTTTGGGTCCTTAGGTGAAGTACAGAAAGGGATCTCTGATTATTTCCTAGCCATCTCTTCATCGGTTCGTCTGTATGTATATACAGTTTTTAATGTACCGATAATATTGACCATATAAATGGGAGTTTGAAGACAATTTTATAAAATCTCGAAAAAAAAGTGTTGTGAACATTTTTAGTTAACACGTAATCATCATTCTCCTGCCCTTATCCCACTCTAAGTGGGGTCAACGCAACATGTTATAAACATGTTTTCACATGATTTGTCTTTGTATTTTACGACCTGCCGCCTGTTTGACATCAACTTAACTTAGTCGTATTTTACGAAAGCTCGGCAAGAAAGAGAGTAGTCTATTCTATTAAAACGGATATCACACCTTTAGTAGCGATTTGCGACACTTCGATAAGAAATGAGGGTGGTCTACTCTCCTCAACCGGATACCACACGGTAGGTCTATTTACCATAGTCGCCTTTTACGATACCTTGGTAAATATGAGGGCGGTCTATTTAACTTAGCTGGATACAACACGGCGGGTCAACTTACTTTGTTCGTCTTTTAAGACACCTCGGTTAGAAATGAGGGTGATCAGCCGGATACGACACGGCTAAGTTAAGACGGGTAAAGAAGATTTAAATTATTTTATTCGTATATTAAATAGATTTGATTTTTTTCTTAATTTTTAAGCCCTATTGACATTAAAAAATTAACTTCAAAAATAACGACATTGAAAATTTTTAATAATATACTCAATATTTCCAAAGCTATCAAAAAGCTTAGGCACACTCCGGACGGTTTGATCGACAAATGCTAGTATTTTTCAGAGCTTTCTCTTAGCTTACATTAAAAGCGTTCCCTTAGATTTAATCGCCCTTTCTATATCCATAAGACGCGCGGAGCTTTCAAAAGGGTATTCAAAATATGGCCCTAAGCCTCTCAATACCTCGTTAGACCTCTACTTTACCTAGTGATTTTAGGTCAGAATAACTTTCATTCTTTTATGATAACACTAGCTCTGTCACCAGTTTCACCCGCGTAGAAATCAGTGTAGTAACAGCCTGTTACTAACCCGCTACTGGGCATAGGTCTCCTCTCTCCATTTTTGGAGAGAAGGATTAGAGCTAACACGGCAATGCGGATTAGTAGGTTACACATATCTCCAGAATTCTCTAGAGATATGCAGGTTTCCTCACGATGTTTTCCTTCACCAAAAGCGTGTGATAAATTCAAATCAATGTATTTAATTGAAATTTTGAACATAAAAGTACTTTTTAAATTTAAACTATCGTGAGTAGTATTCATAGTTAATGCATAGAACTGGCTATATTCACGTGTTTATTCTATCGGGTTAGCCCGACTAGTTACGAACCCATCCGGGGCATTATTCATGAGCTCTTTACACGACGTTATCGCGGTGGAAACTGCGTACAGCAGCTAATTTTCTCTCTCTCTCCGGTCGCTTCTTCATTACTGAAGATCGTGATCCTGGCTAGACTCCAATCTCGAGTGGATTAATTTTTTCCATCGCCTTCTATTAGTTAGTTTCGTGTAGTATTAGTAGTATTAGTTTCGTGCTAGACTGGCGCAATTGGTCAGACCACCTCGTCGGCGAGCGGCCTCTTGATCTTTTTCCTTCGGTGTTGCCTGTCACTATGAGCTTCTCAAGGGCATCGTCACCACGCCGCATGATATGTCCGAAGTATTCCAGAAGGCGTTTATAGCATATGGAGGAGAGGCTCGTCTTTATTTTGAGCTGCGAAAGAATAGATGCATTTGTGCGCTTGGCAGTCCACGAGATAACCGCATCATCCGCCTCCAGCACCATATTTCGAAAGCATCTATTCTTTTAAGCAGCTAATTTAAGATAGGGTTATTGGAAGAGACTAGTATCTGAAATACAGGCTCGACCTAGTTTAGAAGCTAGTACTCAAGTATTAATTTGTTGTAAGTTCGATTTAAATTGTATAGTTTAGTGTTGGAATGTTACATTTTGGAGTGAATTAAGACATTATTATTATAATGAGTAGTATAGACCACATTTCTTACCGAGGTGTCGTAAATGGCGACTAAGTTAAGTTGACCCACCGTGTGGTATCCGGTTGAGTAAATAGACAACCCTCTTTCTTACCGAGAATTCGCCAAATCATGTGACAATATGTTTATAACATATTGTGCCGACCCCACTCAGAGTGGGATAGTGGAGGAGGATGAGTATATAAACCTGAACATTATAAGCTTTCTCTATAAAAAAGATTGTGTATTTCACGGCTCTCCTTATTAGTGATCGCACGTAATATTCAAAGATACATCTGAGTGAAAAAACTCTGAATATCTCAGAAGAAATTCAGCTACAATGGTTATTATTCTATGTAACCCGCATTGCAGCTCCTCGGCTGTATGGCGTACTAACGAGCCTCGAACTTAATGGAGCTTGGCATATCTTTTATTTGTGTACAGGAAAATTTATTCCATCTGAGTATTCATCTTATAATGAAATCTATACATATTATAAACTAGCTTTTAGCCGTAACTTCGCGTTGACTGTTGTCGGGTGATAGGTCGATAATTGTTGGCGCCTTTTAAAGTCCTTATTACTAAAGAATTAAGAGGATTTGTATCTAAGAATTAAGAGGATTTCTATTCTATTATTTCAGCAGTTTAAAAACACTGTTAAAAAGAGGCTGATACAGAAAGCCTACTATACTCTTGAGGATTATTTAGAAGATAAGAATGTGTGGATATAGCTCTCTTTGAGCCTTGACAGTAACGACATAATGTAAATAGTATTAAGAATTATATTTTTAAAAGAGCAACCGCCGAGTTTCTTGCTGGCTCTTCTCGGTAGGAACAGCTTTCCGAACCAGCAGTAGAGTTGACGATTCAAAAGCACTTGTTTACAAGTTTATTTGAATAAAGAATATTTTGAATTTGAATTTGAATATAGCTTATAGGTTATTCCGATGTATAAGAAATAATTGTGCCAAATATCATCAATATAGGTTAAGCGGAATCGCCGCGAAAGAGTAACAAACATACATCTTACTCAGAAACTTTCGCATTTATAATATTAGTACTACGGGTACGGTGGGTCAACTTACCTTAGTCGCCTTTTATGACACCTTTAAGCAATGAGGGTGGTCTAGTGTACAATAAAAAGTATTCTATTAATTCTATTCTAAAAGATGTCAAGTTCCCAAAAGTCTTTCTTGTTTTATGTGTTGGTTATATTATTGGTTCAGAGGATTAACTATAAAAACGTAATAGACGGACAAACAAGATAGCCGTTGGCATTTATTATATTATCACGGATGTAAAAATAACGGTCTATTGCTATACCACTGCTGGGCATAGGCCTGAGCTTTCCTTTTTTGGAGAGAAGAATTGGAGCTAAGACCTACCTAACACGCTGCTTCAATGCGGATTGGTAGGTTACACATAACCCCAGAATTCTCTAGAATATGCAGATTTCTTTACGATGTTTCCTTTCACCGAATAGCGTCTGATAAATTGCAATTATCAATTAGACACATGAGTTTTAAGAAAAAACTCATTGATGCTTGCCCTTGGTTTAAACCTCCTGGGTAAAAGTTTTAAATAAGGAAAAGTAACCCCTGGATATTACGACTGGGCTATCACAGTTTATGTATTTAAAAATTACGGATGTATTTAAAAAAAAACATATAGTTCTGTTCTACCTATCTGATTATACTCAATGTAATACTGCTTAGTATTACATCAAAAAAAGATATTGTAATATTTATCCAATCTTATACTGCTCAGCAATACACCTAAAAAAGATATTGTAATAACGATATTTACCTTTAGACTTGTTCAATAAATATGAAGCAATTTTCTCGAAAGTCAACCTATTTATTCTTTTCATATCATTCTACATGTTATTAGCATGTCAACTGCGCGAATAAATGACATCTACGTCAAAGGGCTAACACTCTCCTCTCCTCGCCACAGCTAACTTCACGTCTCTATGAAACAACTTTCCGCTTTTTTTCTTTGCTTTCCGTTACAATATAAGAATTTAGAGTTAGCTAGATTTGAGCAACATTCTTGATTATTTTGTATTCGAATTTGAATATGAAAAACAAACGAATGAAATGTGCATTGTGCAAGAGAACGTGCTTTTTCGTGTTCCAACTAAAGGATTCCAAAGGTCCATGACGCTAATTAGTGCGATACAAAAAGAAACTTACACTGCATTCCATGTAAATGCGCCAACCCCTATATTTCACTCGGGCCACCCCTATTGTTTGCAGTACTTTTAATTAAGAACATCAGATGGCTCGTTCAGGCTTTTCAAATAGAAATGTTTATTTTTTATATAAAAAACTTGATGTAATCTACTTAATGAAACCATTGAATGCTAAAAGACAAAACAAAATTTAAATATAAAATTCAAACGCGTTTCGTTCATAATAGTAAATAAGCACTCAGAAAGTTTCTAAAGAGAATTTGACCAAAGTTTATAGAGTTTTTTTCAAACGAACTATATGCTGTTAGCTATAAAAATGTCGGCATCCGGCTGAGTAGAACAGAACACGCTTATTTCTTACCAAGATGTCGTAAAAGGCGACTAGGCCGTGAGGTATCCGGCTGAGTAGAATAGAACACTCTTATTTCTTACCGAGATGTCGTAAAAGGCGACTAAGGTAAGTCGACCCGCCGTGTGGTATCCGGCTGAGTAGAATAGACCACACTCATTTCTTGCCGAGGTGTCGTAAAAGGCGACTAAGGTAAGTCGACACGCCGTGAGGTATCCGGTTGAAAATAATAGACCGCCCGCAATTTCTTAACGAGGTGTCGCAAAAGCCGACTAAGGTAAGTTCACATCAGGCAGGCGGCCGATCGTAAAATACCTAGCCAAATGTGACAACGTGTTTATAGCATGTTCTGCTGGCCCCACTTAGAATGGGATAATAGTAGGAGAATGATGAATTTATAAATTAATTCTTGTTAAATAGATGAATAAGTTAATCAGTAAAGTAACGGCCTGATACAATCCCACTGCTGGACATAGACCTCCTCCTAAATTAATAAAGATGCTACTAATATATACGTTATAGTAAGTAAGTAAGTAGCGGTCTGTTACTATCCCACTGCTGGGCATAGGCCTCTTCTCTCCGTTATTAGAGAGAAGGATTGGAGCTAAGACCTACCACGCTGCTCCAATGCGGATTGGTAGGTTACACATATCTCCAGAATTCTCTAGAGATATGCAGGTTTCTCACGATGTTTTCCTTCACCGAAAAGCGTGTGATAAATTGAAATTATCAATTAGACACATAAGTTTTAATAGAAAAACTCATTGGTGTCGGCTCGGGTTTGAACCCATGATCGTCTCTAGAGATTCACACGGTCCCACCGCCAGGCCATCACAGATTTTTTATATACGTAAATATACGTATTGTTTAACGTAATAAGGTCGCTTTTTAAATGGACGATGTTTTAGGAGGTTAAAAGAAATGCGTGCGTTCACTTTGAAGTTTTTTCCGAACTGAGTTAACAGATAATTTACAACATAGATTAATATTATACAAAGGTGAAAACCGCATTAAAATTCGTTTGGTAATATTTGAGTTTATTACGGACAGTAATTTTCATTTGAGTAAAAAGACCATATATTTTTAAGTATTTTTCCAACACAGAAAAAGGATATTCAATGATAATATATGCGTATTCAAATTTGGTATTCGGATTTATATTTAAATTGGGACCTTTCATTTGCAAATCCACAACAATATCTAGACCTTTTTATACAGTATTTCAGACAGCAATAAAATAAAAACTTTTCATCCAAGATCTTTAATATTTAAATGAGTTAAACTTACATATATCGGAAACTAGCTGTGGTAACACCGTGCGACTCTTTCGCGGAGGTCACGGGTTCAAACCCGGGCAGACACCAATGAGTTTTTCTGTTAAAACTTATGCATCTAATTGATAACTGCAATTTATCACACGCTTTTTGGTGAAGGAAAACATCGCGAGGAAACTTGCATATCTCTAGAGAATTCTGGAAATATGTGTAACCTACCAATCCGCATTGGAGCAGCGTGGTAGGACGTACCTCCAAACCTTTCCAAAAACGGAGAGAAGTGGCCAATTCTCAGCAGTGGGATAGTAACAGGCCGCTACTTATATCGTAAACGGCTCCAACGATTTTCATGAAATTCTGCATGTATGCGGGTAAAAATCAATCTAACTAAATTTTATTTTTAAAAAAGTTGTTTTCTGGCTATAATTAATGTATAGAAACCGGCTATACTCACGTGTTATTTTATCGGATGAGCCCGACTAGTTTCAAGCCCATACGGGGCTCTTATTCATGAGCTCTTTACGCGGCGTTATCGCGGCGGGAACTGTCTCATCAAACTAGTCGGGCTCATCCGATAAACACGCGAGTATAGCCGGTTTCTATACATTAATTATGAATTCCACTCACGATAGTTTAAATTCAAAAATTGTTTTCTGGCATTGAAAAACTGCTTAAATACAAAAAGAGGTTAATTGTGCTAACATTTGTAAAGTTGTAATAGCTGATTGGGTAACGGGCTGTCTCAAGAAACGTTTAAACGTAAATAGGATGTTTTTCAACTATTTAATTATTTTTTCTTCTTTTTTAAGTTTTTTTTTGTAAAAAATTACTGAGCAAAGCTCGGTCAACCAGGTTCTATCCTTAACATAACATACATAACCTATATCAAAGTTCAGAGTTAATTTACCCTGACTATTCCCTTATTAGCTGCCCTTCCTATAAAGCTAACGCGACGCCTACTCAACTAAGAGTTTCTCATTAGTCTTAATTCTAGACGGTAATGCGGGGAAAATCCTACTTCATTATTTCGGCTATGTTGTACTTAAATGTGTTAAGATAAACTTCTTAGTAATTTGTACGATTCCATGGAACTCTGGTTTACTATCTGTGCCTCTGGCTTCGCCCGCGTGGATATCAGTGTATTTAATTGAAAGGAAGAAAGAAAGAAAAGAAAGAAGTTTCTTTCGTTCTTTCTATTTAATTGAAAGTTTTAACATAAAAGAAGTTATTGTGAGTTAACCATAACCGTGTAGTATTCGGCTGAGTAAAATAAACCACTCTCATTTCTTAACAAGGTGTCGTAAAAGGCGACTAAGGTAAGTTGACCCGCTGTGTGCTATCCGTCTGAGTAGAATATACCATCCCCTTTCTTACCGAGGCGACGCAAAAGGCGACTAAGGTAAGTTGACCCATCGTGTGCTATACGGTTAAGTAGAATAGACCATCCTCTTTCTTACCGAGGTGTCGTAAAATACGATTAAGGTAGTTGACGTCAGGATGGTCGGTCGTTAAATACGTAGCCAAATCATGTGGCAACATGTTTATAACATGTTGTGCCGATCCAACTTAGAGTGGGATAAGGGCAGGAATTTTTTAGCGTTGTGAGTTTTAACTCTAATCCTTCTCCCCATTGGCAAAGTGACCTCGTCCAGGCAATAGAATAATTTGGTACAGCTTTCAAGCTGCAAAAAATTACGTGATTTCCATTCGTATTTCGTAATTTATATTGCAAGAATGGCAGGGTGGCCCGAGGGCCTTTAAAATTCAGGAAATTAAATCCAGAGTATGTAAAGGATCGAAATTTGAATATGGTTTTATTTATGGCGACTTTTGGATATATTAAAAAAATATATACCGCATACATTATTAATATGAAACAAGCCATGATAAAAATTCTGAAAAAATTTGTGCATGTGTTTTACGAATCCTGCATGTATCAGGTATGAAAACGGATTGTCTCTCTATTCTACCCTCTACATTTAGCATTATATATATTTTTCTATTTTTCTTCATCGCAGATTAGAGCAAAATAAATTTTTTATAACTTTTGTATTATAGATATCCGCAATGTAACGCCTAATTCTAAAAATAATTTAAAAAATTACATTATCTGATCCCACTCTAAGTGGGATTGGTATAACATGTTACAAAATGATTTCGCTACGTATTAAAGGAAATGCCTGCCTGACGTCAACTTACCTTAGTCGTATTCTACGATACCTTAGTAAGAAAGAGGGTGGTTTACTCTACTCAACCGGATACCACACGGTTAGGTCAACTTACCTTAGTCCCCTTTTACGACACTTCGGTAAGAAATGAGGGTGGTCTTCTAGTGCCGTACAGTATCCGGCTGAGTAGAATAATACTCAAGGCACGGCATACTTCCAATAAATTATATTTGACATAACTTTATCGTTGAGCTTTGATTCGTGACTCCAAAACTGCTGAGTTACTTTCTGTTAAAACATTTAACACTTTAGAATTGTAAAGTTTCTTCCTACCCTACTTTAATAATTCAATCTACATCGAGACGTTTTGTTTAATGAACTCATGAGCATACTTAAAGGATTAAATTTATGTAAATGTTCAGAATTATTTGATAAAGTTGATGTACGTGCTATCGCCAATGACTTCCGCTGTGTATTTTATAGCAACACAGTCATGAAACAAGAGTACCACGCCTTTTTGATTAAAATGGTGGCATCACTGTGCCGTTGTTGTTTCCGGTAAAGTCTTCCTATTGATAAAACGTTCCAGTGACATTCAGTCTTTGTTCGTCATTCAAGAGAAGTGTATCTCGGAGCGAGAATTGAGGTATTCTATTATATCGTGTTATTGTTGAAAGTGTGCGCTAACATACGTTATTTGCAAAAACCTCCTCTATTTTAAATACGTATATACCATTGATAGAATGAGGGTATACGACTCAAGCAAATTAAAAGTAAAAATAAATTTCTACTTTAAATTCAATTCATTATTGACTGACTGGCCCGTTGGCGCAATGGGTAGTGATCCTGCCTTCAGCTCCGCGGGTCGCGGGTTCGATTGCCGCCGAGGGCCAACATTTTCTATAAATGAATTTGTTGGTCTTTGAGCCTGGGTGTATATTTGTATTTAAGTGTGTATTTAAAATATATAAGTATATATTCACCAGTTGTCTGTCACCCATAACACAAGTATTAAGTTACTTACTTTGGGGACGGACGACCGTGTGTGTAAGTGTCCCATATATTTATTTATTTATTATTCTCCTGCCCTAATTCCACTCTAAAAGGGTTTGGCACAACATGTTGTTACGTGATTTGACTAGGTATTTTACGACCGGCGTCCTGCCTGATGTCAACTTAACTTAGTCGCCTTTTACGACACCTTCGGTAAGAAAGAGGGTAGTCTATTCTACTCAGCCGATAACCATGCGGCACGCGGCTAGTCAAATCCAAACTCAAATTTCTTTATTTGCAGAAACATTTTTTACAATAAGGTGTATTATATTATTTCAATATACATATATAATTATGTCAATATACTTCTCAATAAAATATGTAAATTTTTTGTCTAAAATGGTTATCTAAATCAACTTATGCGCCACACAGCGGGTCGACTTACCTTAGTCGCTTTTTACGACAGCTCTGTAAGAAATGAGGCTGGTCTATTCTACTCAGCCGAATACCACACGGCGCGCTGAGGGTCAACTTACCTTAGTCCCCTTTTACGACACCTCTGTAAGAAATGAGGTTGGTCTATTCTACTCAACCGGATACCACATGCCAAATATATAAGAAAAAGAAAATGTTTTTATACAATAAAATTCATAAGAAAAAGATGTCAGAAAATGTTTTTATGCAAAAAACTCATAAGAAAAAGACGTCACAAAATGTTTTTATACAAAAATTTCATAACCTAACAAACAACCTGCAGTTAAATCTACGATGAATATTCGGGTTAATTCATTTTTAAAACACGACATTAATACCTCACTGAATAAATAAACTGCGACCAAAATAAACAGTTCAGTGCATAATATAAAAGCTTTACTTTTTATACATTCCGAAGCTGAAACGTGTGTGCCGATGCGATATAATCTCGCGAGGAAATTAAATTGTCTACCACATTCCACGTGTGTTCAATTTAATTTTCCTATATTTCCTTTTACCTTTTTTTATTTCAATTTAGCTTATGGCTTACGTTTTATTTGTTTGGGGTATAACGATCAAAATATTGCATTATTTTATATTATGATATAGCAATCAATTTTAGCTTTTTTACAGTATAACATTGCGAAGATCCATAACACAAAAGTTGAGGTTTCATTTTCCTTTGAAAATTGACAATCTAACTATTAGATGCTTCAGCGCCTAGTTCATAATAATAACGATTGATTAGAAAAAATGCTTGATTAGTTACTGGTCTTTGAATAAGTATGTTTTTTTCTAATTATTATTTCTTTATTTATTTATTAGGAAGCCAACGTGATATACAATATGGTTTATTTTAACTTATATAAGTTTCTAAATTACACGCCGTGTGGTATCCGGCTGAATAGAATAGTACCACCCTCTTTTCTTACCGAGGTGTCGTAAAAGGCGACTAAGGTAAGTCGACCCGCCGTTTGGTATCCGGCTGAGTAGAATAGACCAACCTCATTTCTTACCGAGGTGTCGTAAAAGGCGACTAAGGTAAGTTGACCCACTGTGTGGTATCCGGTTTAGTAGAATAGACCACCCTCATTCTTACTGAGGTGTCGTAAAATACGACAGAGGTAAGTTGACGTCAGGCAGGCGGCCGATCGTAAAAACGCAGCCAAATCATGTAACAGCGTGTTTATAACATGTTGTGCCGACC
The DNA here is from genome assembly GCA_029227775.1 of Morpho helenor. Taxonomy (NCBI): domain Eukaryota; kingdom Metazoa; phylum Arthropoda; class Insecta; order Lepidoptera; family Nymphalidae; genus Morpho; species Morpho helenor. Next base: position 15,265,256 of record JARGCU010000020.1, on the reverse strand, counting down.
CCACTTAGAGTGGGATAAAGGCAGGAGGATGATGAAGTTTCTAAATTACCTATAGTTTTCTATTATATGTATATCCCACTTAAAGGCTAACTCAGCATGCATAATTAAATAAAAAGCTAAATAACGTTCTGCTCACACTAAATACAAAAAAAAATAGTAAAAGAAAGAAGAAAAAAAGAGTTATTACAATAAATAAAACAAAAAACAAACTAGTCTACTTTAACAATTAAAATATGGGGGAAATATTAAAAAAATAAAAACAGTAATATTAAAAACATTATTGAACATTAAACATAGAAAAAATATTATTTTATAAATTTATAAAAATTTAGCCGATCCGTATTTAAAATATTATTTTTATAAATAATTATGTGTATGTCTCTATCAGTTTGTTTGCGTGTTTAGTCTTTGTCTCTTTCTACCTGTGTGTTACAGGGATTATGACGAATTATTGCATACAAGTAAGTCTAATCGGCAATAACAAATTTTACCGGGTAAAATCTCATCATCCTGCCCTTATCCCACTCTAAGTGGGGTCGGCACTATATGTTATAAGCATGTTGTCACATGATTTGGGTACGTATTTTACGACCGACCGCCTGCCTGACATCAACTTACCTTAGTCGTATTGACACCTCGGTAAGAAAGAGGGTGGTCAATTCTACTCAGCCGGATACCACAAGGTGTGTCAAATTGTCTTAGTCGCCGTTTACGATGCCTTGGTAAGCAATGAGGTTGGTCTATTCTACTCAGCCGGATACCGGCTTTTGGCACACTGAATCAATAATAAAGGATTTAACTTGAAATTAAACTGCTGGGTGTAGATAGTTATTTCATATTACTACACGCAAAGCTGTGGTAGCCCAGCGGTAACACCGTGCGCCTCTTTCGAGGAGGTCTAGGGTTCAAACCCGGGGCAGGCACCAATGAGTTTTCTAGTAAAACTTATGTATCTAATTGATAATTGCAATTTATCACACGCTTTTCGGTGAAGGAAAACATCGTAAGGAAACCTGCATATCTCTAGAGAATTCTGGAGATGTGTGTAACCTACCAATCCGCATTGGAGCAGCGTGGTAGGTCTTAGCTCCAATCCTTCTCTCCAAAAAAAAACGGAGAGAAGAGGCCTATGCCCAGCAGTGGGATAGTAACAGGCCGTTACTTACTTTTACTTACTTACACGCAATGAAAGATAATATAATTATAGATATCGACTACCAACTTTCAAACGAGCGCCGGTTTATCTGGGAGCCGCCATTTAGTTTCCGGTAAAGTTGGAAAGTTTTATAATATACTAGCTTTTACCCGCAACTTTTGCGTAGACTGTTGTCGCGATATAGATTGATAATAAATGGCGCTTTTCCATGTCATCTTATTATTGTAGAATTAACAGGATTTCTATAGCCTATATGTTACCCCGGTGTAAGTAACCGGCCGTTTGTTATTCGGCTGAGTAGAATAGACCCTCAATTCTTACCGAGGTGTCGTAAACGGCGACTAAGGTAAGTTGACATTACCACCGTTTGGTATCCGTATAAGAAGAATAGACCACCCTCATTTCTTACCGAGGTTTCGTCAAAGGCGACTAAGTTAAGTTGACCCGCAATTTGTTATCCGGCTGCGTAGAATAGACAACGTTCATTTCTAATCGCGGTGTCGTAAAAAGCGACTAAGGTAAAGGCAAGCGGCTAGATAAAATATCTAGCCAAATCAACTAACATCATATTTAAAACATGTTGTCCTGAACTTTTTTTTCGAATTGACTATATGCTGTTAGCCCTAACGGCTTTTACAGCGTTACCGGGTAGGACGGGCGAGCACAGAAGCATAGCAGAAGTTGCGAAATGCGGAGAGTAGAGCGCAGAACGTCGGGAAACGTTGTCCTAAGGGTGCCTCCTGTGATGCTGGACCACAGCTTAGGTCGACGTGTACTGGATTGTCCTGACCCCACTTAGAGTGGTATAAGGACAGAAGAATGATACAAATTGTTGCAATGTTTCTAATACAACCTCCTTCATAGAGTTGGTCATTATGAAAAAGCATTCCTCCTGCCCTTATCCCACTATAAGTGGGGTCGGCACAACATGCTATAAACATGCTGTCACATGATTGGCTGCGTTTTTACGACCGGCCGCCTGCCTGATGTCAACTTACCTTAGTCGTATTTTACGACACCTTGATAAGAAAGAGGGTGGTCTATTTTACTAAACCGGATACCACACGGTGGGTCAACTTACCTTAGTCACCTTTTACGACACCTCGGTAAGAAATGAGGTTGGTCTATTCTACTCAGCCGGATACCACACGGCGGGTCGACTTACCTTAGTCGCCTTTTACGACACCTCGGTAAGAAATGAGGGTGGTACTATTCTATCCGGCCGGATACCACACGGCGTGTGGTCGTCGGTATAAAATTTTTTTTATTACAACACATGTTTTGGAATTTTTTAGCTTATTTCATGTATTCAAACACTTTATTGCAGTGACTTTTGTGTAAAAATATAATGAAAACAACAAAGTTACAATACAAACGTTTCACACAAAGGAAACTCAACACCTCATCATACTGTACAATTAAGGCCATTAAAAGTGTGCACTTCACGTTTTTATTGTCATATTTGAGTTTTAACTAACAAGTATAAATGGAAATAACTTTTATTTTTTTTTACATAGACTTATATTTAGAAATTTTATATATAATTTAAAAAATAAGGAAATAACATGATATCTACACTAATAAGCTTCACAAGCACTATATATGTTCACTACAAAAGTAATGAGAATATTATTTTGCTATAATCCGCGATAAAATTTATCGCAGATTATAGCAGAATAATATTCTCATTACTTTTGTATTATGGACCTCCGCAAAGTAACGCCTAATTCTATAAATTATATATGTTCACTATTACTAAATCAACAATCGTCTCGCTCAGCAACCGAAGCATCATCAGTAGATAGACTCCACGACAAAATCGCAAAGCGTGTATTTAGTGCTTGTGTATTGTGGTGGCGGTGGTGGAGGTTTGTGCATGTGTTTTTACGAATCCTGCATGTGTCAGGTACGAAAACGAGATTGTCCACTCTACATTTAGCATTGTGCATATTTTCTATATTACTTCATCGCGGATTATATCAAAATAATTTTATTATTACTTTTCAAAAATTGTTAAGGTTTTGTATCTGCTAAAACGGGACTGGTATAAACATTCTATAGAATAGTCTCTAAATTAAATAAGGCTTAAAAACAGGTTAATAACAACCTACACTCTCAGAGAAATTCTAAACAATGTAGTGAAGTAATTATTTTTTGAAACAACGCTTCGTCTATTTTATGTACGAAGTTTTATACCGTTTTATTATTATACTTTTAGTGGCATAGACATTTCATTCTGTCTAATAAAGATTTTAAATTTAAAAAACTTGTGGCTAGAGTAATTTAATATCATCCTGCTAGAGCTTTGCGATTTTGTGTGAAGGGAATTCACACAAAGCCGCCATTCAGCGAGTGCAAGTCCGTGACAGCAACTAGTTTTGGATTTCTTTTGACAATACAGGTCTTTGTTAATAAACGTAATGTACATGATTTATAGAAGCAGGCGTTACTTTGCCGAATTCCATAGTACAGAAGATAAAAAAAAACTATTTTTATGTAATTCGCGCTTGTCAAATTAAAATTCAAAATATTCTTTATTCAAGTGCACTGTTTACAGTACTTTTGAATCATCAAATGTTTTAAGGAAGCTACCACTAATTCGGAAGTGTGCTCCTACTGAGAAGAACCATCAAGAAACTCGGCGGATAATCTTTTCAACAAATACCTAAATAGTAACAATTAGATGGTTACAAGTTAATCGTTACAGCTTAGTGCGAAGCTGACTGCAGTTAAGATATGCTATCACTCAAATAATCCTCGATTGTATAGTAAGCTTTATGTAGCAGCATCGTTTAAAGATATTTTCTGAACTTGTATAAAGGCAAGTCAATGTTGAGTAATCTACTATATAAAAATAAGTCGGGTTTTCCTTCCTGACGATATAACTCCAGAACGCACGAACCGATTTCCACGGTTTTGCATTCGTTGGAAAGGTCTCGGGCTCCGTGAGGTTTATAGCAATGAAAATCTAGGAAAAATTTCAATAGAAAAGCGGGAAAATAGGGAAAATCATTTTTTAAATACAGCGCCATATCAAAACTACTGGATCAATTTTAATCATTTTTTTTACACTGACTGACATGGGATACATATTTTATACCCGTGCGAAGCAGGGGCAGGCCGCTAGTTTTGTTATAAAAACGTGTACCGAGACCGACAAATGATTTTCCGACCTTTTGGAGGCGCAACCTAGGCGTCATTAGTTTGTCTGTTTCTAGTATGTCTGTCATACCTATCACTATTTTTACTATACAAGTGAATATTTTTTCGTACAAACAGTATATTACTGGAGATACATTGTGAAGCGACAGTCGTGATGCCTATTTCTTTAAATTTCTCCCTAAGAAAATGCTGTTTCATTTAGGCGGCCCAAAACGCTTGTGCGAATTAGTTTAAATTGTAATAATCCTGAAATGTTAAATAAGTATCCTACTTATATTATAAATGCGAAAACTTGTGTGTTAGGATGTATGTTTGTTACTCTTTTACGGTGAATCCGCTTAACCAATATCGATGAAATTTGGCACAATTATTCTTTATACACCGGGGTAACATTTAGAAATCCTGTTAATTCTACAAGAATAGGATGACATTGAAAAGCGCCTATCACGCGATAACAGTCCACGCAAACGAAGTTGCTGGTAAAAGCTAGTGTGATATAACTTGTCATGTTTGTGTACGATAGCATAATAAATGAATATTGTATTTTACCGCATAAATATAATACTTTATACTGATAGGTTAAGAAATTAGTGCAAAATTATGCCCTAACCACTTCAAAATATCAAAAATGCACAACGTTAATATTCAAGTTTTCATAATTGGTTGTCATACCCTTTATCGTAATATGGAGGGAGAGTAGACCACCGGCGCAGCGTAGGAGAGGAAGTATTCCCCTCCCTTTCTAACGCGCGACGAAACGTATGCATGCGCCTGTTGTTTCATTAAGGCGGCCTAATACGCTTGTGCGAATTAGCCTAAATTGTTCACTTCACTTCAGAATTATTTCTGAAGTGTTAAATTTAAAATCATATTTTTTTTTATTGATTTAATTTTATAATAATTTAATGTTTGCTTGCCTGCAACGCAGAATATGTAAGACACGTTATATTTTCATTTTTAATAACTTTGTACTCTTATTCCTCAAATAAGGAAAAAAAAACAAAATTACCCAACGTCTATATTCAAGTTTTCGTCATCGCTAGTGATACCATTTCTTCAATCCAAAAAAAATGGTTTGGGAAAGGAAGCTTTCGGTTGTTTTTTCCCGTTCCGTTTTCTTCATTTTCAAGAATAAACATTTCACTAATGAAATCGTTTAATATCTAACAGATGGAACTAACAGCCGTGTAATTAAATTATAAAGCTCGAACGGAAAGTAAACAGAAATTGACTGAACCTTAACAATATAATTAAAAAATATCTCAAACGCGCTCAATCTTGGATGGTTATCAATTATTAGAAGATATATTTTTATTATTAGTACCTTTGACCGAGTAAATAAAGTAACAGCCTGTTACTATCCCACTGCTGGGCATAGGCCTCCTCTCTCCATTTTTTGAGAGAAGGGTTGGAGCTAACCTACCAGGCTGCTCCAATGCGGATTGGTAGGTCACACATATCCCTAGGATTCTCTCTTCTTCTCTAGAGATATGCAGGTTTCCTCCTCACGATGTTTTCCTTCACCGAAAAGCGTGTGATAAATTGCAATTATCAATTAGACACATAAGTGTTAATAGAAAAACTCATTTGAACCCATGATCGTCTCTAGAGATTCACACGGTCGCACCGCTAGGCGATCACAGCTTTGACCGAGTATTGCTCGGTATTTTTTTTTTAATAATTGGGTAGAGGAGCTCGTTACTAGGTATTTGCATTTCTCGAGATTTACACCAACCTTGTAGCTTCCTACACTCAGCATTTGTAAAAGAAGAAGAAAACGCGAGGGTCCAATAATAAACACTAGCTCGGATTAACTTCAGGAACAGAACTCCCTCAGACATGTTGTAACATGACTTGGACACGTGGCTGTTTCATCGTACAATGACAACACAATCCAGCAGCGTAACAGTATGATAAACGTTCTAGTTAAACTTTACAGCAAGACTCCCTCGCTATGGCAAGCTCGGCTATTTTATAGACAACTAGCGGCCTGCCTCTGCTTCGCACGGGTATAAAATATGTATCCCATGTCAGTCAGTGTAAAAAAAATGATTAAAATTGATCCAGTAGTTTTGATATGGCGCTGTATTTAAAAAATGATTTTCCCTATTTTCCCGCTTTTCTATTGAAATTTTTCCTAGATTTTCGTTGCTATAAACCTCACGGAGCCCGAGACCTTTCCAACGAATGCAAAACCGTGGAAATCGGTTCGTGCGTTCTGGAGTTATATCGTCAGGAAGGAAAACCCGACTTATTTTTATATAGTAGACAATTATTAAGTCCCTCCTTTGCTTGGTCACGTGATTACCGCATTTTTAGCATTAATTAACTAAAGAGATGACATTTGACTATTTCCATTTCTAACAACTTTAAGATGGCGCCACATTCGCTGGCGCCTAAATAATTGTCTGTATTAATAAAAGATTATCTTATTTAAAGATGCAATAGGTCATATCTATAGCACTTGATATAAATATTGATTCATCATCCTCGTGTCCTTATCCCACTCTAAGTGGGGTCGGCACAACATGTTACAAACATATTGTCATATGATTTGGCTACGTATTTTACGACCGGCCGCCTGCCTGACGTCAACTTACCTTAGCCGTATTTAACGACGCTTCGGTAAGAAAGAGGGTGGTCTATTTAACTCAACCGGATACCACACGGTGGGTCAACTTACCTTAGTCGCACTTTACGACACCTCGGTAAGAAATAAGGTTGGTCTATTCTACTCAGCTGGATATCACACGGCGGGTCGCCCTACCATAGTCGCCTTTTACGACACCTCGGCGAGAGATGAGGATGGTACTTTACTATTCTATTCAGGCGGATATCACACGGAGTCGATATAAATATTGATTATAATTTAATATCACTAGATGCGACGCATTCTTTAGTCTCCTATTAATCGTGCAGTAACACATTACACAGATTTTCTTAACAAACGCGGATAGCAATAATACTTCTATCAAAATTGTGTACTATGCAATTCCGCAAAGTAACGCTTATTCTATAAATCTTTTCCTTTTCCACTCTTCTATGTATTTTATTCACCAACTTCCGAGTAGTAAATCATATTATAAATTCTTATGAGGTTGAATAATTAATCTCGAATTGAACAAACTTCACAAACGTTTCGCGCAAAATTGCCGAGTGAACCATCAAACGCCTTTGTCAAAACAGGCTCCTATTCTCACACAATATTTACGCTGTTTTAGACACAAACACTCTGCGGTAAAGCGCTTTAAAGCGTACATAATACTAAAACTGCGGCGGCGTATTATTAATTCATCTGAGGAAATATTAGAATGGAGCTTTTGTTTCATACAACCGCGACCTTATATTTCTAGTTAGTGGACTTAATCGAGATATAAAAAAGTACTGGGTGGCTTTGCTCGATATTTTTAAGAAGATATAAAAAAGATGAAACGAAAAAAAAAGGAAAAACAATCAAAACAAATCATCTTTATTTGCATATAATCGGTAGGTACAGCTATAAACTGCCATAAAGGGCGTGCAAATGTCAAACAATATAAATTTATATAACTAGTCCGAATAAAATTTTCATGTAAATTAAAATAAAAAATGTAAAAATAAATCATTATATATTACAATTAACTAAAAATTCATTCAAAAATTCAATTGGGCAGGTGGGGCTCGATCCTGGGCATTTTCATTCCTCTAGACCTCCCAATTACCCAATGAGCTATTACGATTTTATAACTAACTGACTAATAGGCTATGTTTTCAAATAATACTATAGCAGTTTTACAGTGCCTGAAAATAGAGACAAAACGACATTTTATTTAATAACTTAGGTAGATCGATTTATCGTCTCCCAAACCCGTAGGGGGTTTGGGACACTGAATTTCATGAAAATCGTTGGAGCCGTTTTTTTGAAGTAAAAAATAATTTTTTACCATGAACAAAGCATTGATTAGTGTAAGCACAATAATGATTAAACAATCAATTAATCTATTTCTGAACAAGAATCAAGTTTAACTTTTGTTAATTTAAAAATGTATATTTATTTATTAAAAAAGGGTGTAAAGAACTGCTCCGTTATGGCCTAAAAGAAGACAAACAAACCCATTTTCGCATTTACAATATTAGCAAGATTTAAGATGTTTGTGTAAGATAACAATGGAGTCGTAATTTCTAAGTAAGGCTCGAGGTTTTCGCTCAAGTAATATGGTACGAAGTTGTCAGCTTACGTAACACTTGAACTGTTATGTTTGCGAATATCTTATGTTTATCAGGGTTTGCTAAAGTATATTTTTTTTAAACAATCTTTATTACTAGCCCGAATTGAAATTTTAAACATAAAAGTAGTTATAGTGAATTAATTATGAGAGATTTTTGAATAATTTTCACAGTTTACTTAGCGCACACAAAGAAAGCTTTCAATTTTGCAATGTTTTTATTGCTGCTCCTCTCGTATTAAACTTAGCGTCACGTTATATAGTCTATAGCCTTCCTCAATAAATGGAGTATCTTACACTCAAAGTTTTTCAAATCTCAGGAACGACTGGGCCTATTTGAAAAATTCTTCGAGTGTAAGATAGTCCTTTTATCGAGGAAGGCTACAAACTATACAACATCACGCTGAGATGTATAGAGGAGCAGCAATAAAAAATATTGCATAAATGGCAAAATTTAAAGCTCTCCTAACGTGCGCTAAGCAAACGGTGAAAATTATTCAAAAATCTCTTGTAATTAACTCACGATAACTCCTTTTATGTTAAAAAAAAGGTAATGAGATTATTATTTTGCTATAATCCGCGATACAAGAAGATAATGTAATGCTAAATGTAGAGTGTACTATTCGTTCTCATACCTGATACATGCAGAATTTGTAAGAATTCATGCAATACCCGACACCGATTACACAACAATACACAAGCACTGCACACATTCACCACCACAATCTCAACTATTGTTTCGCCCCGTAACCGAAGCATCGTCAGGAGATAGACTCCACGACAAAATTGCAAATCCTTTTATTTTCATAATTCCAATTCGGGACAAAATTTGCGACACACTGATTTTCATGCCAGCGGAGCTCCTGTCACAGCTAGTATACCCGGCCTCGTCTTGTTATTACTTATTTTGTTATTTCCAGCTATTGATTGTAATATAAACTTTAATAAAGAACTCAAGAAAGCTCACCTTTAATAATAAATCGGGTCGAGGCCATAAACTTTACGGCGAAAAACTTTTTTAGATATTCTATGGATTGAATCGGCGAAAACGTCAGGACCAGACTTGTTGATTAATGAATTCAGAATGTAGTGGGGTGTGAGGGTGATCTTCGTCCTAGTCTGTCACTACGTTTGTTATCAGTTATGGGCCCCATTGATAAATGAACACTTGAAGTAAATAAGGCACTACCTAAGTACCTAAAAATTAAAATTTGAACTAAGTATGCAATTTGGTTCTAAAAGGCTCTTAAAACCAAATTGCATAAGTAAGTAACGGCCTGTTACTATCCCACTGCTGGGCATAGGCCTCCTCTCTCCATTTTTGGAAAGAAGGATTGGTGCTAAGACCTACCACGCTGCTCCAATGCGGATTGGTAGGTTACAAATACCCCTAGGATTCTCTAGAGATATGCAGGTTTCCTCACGATGTTTTCCTTCCCCGGGACCCGCGGGGCTGAAGGCAAGATCACTACCCACTGCGCCAACGGGCCAGTCGGTTGATCAATATGCATTACGTATTAGGATTTAGTGTGATCAATGAAGATTAAAAAATTAAGATTATATAACTAAATTGTCTAATATATTATACGCTCTGATAAATCAATGATCCAAAATGTACACGAAAATTCGTTTAATATCCTAAATGGTATACTACGATAAATCATCTTTCTTTTTTCCCGCCCTTATCCCACTCTAAGTGGGGATGGCGCAAAATGTTCTAAGCATGTTGTTATTTGATTTGGCTATTTTTTTACGAGCGGCCCCCTGCCTGACGTCAACTTACCTTAGTCGCTTTTTACGACACAACGGTAACAAATGAAGGTAGCCTATTTTACTAGCTGGATACCACACGACGGAACAACTTACCTTAGTCTCCTTTTACGACACCTCGGTAAGAAATGAGGGTTGTCTATTCTACTCAGCCGGATACCACACGGTTGTTCAACTTATCTTAGTCGCCTTTTACGACACCTCGGTAAGAAATGAGGGTGGTACTATTCTATTCAGCCGGATACCACACGGCGTAAAAAAATTTGATATATATGTATTGATATATAAGAAATGAGGATGGTCTATTTTGCTCAGCCGGATACCACAACGCGGGTCAACAACTCACATTAGTCGCCTTTTACGACACCTCGGTAAGAAATGAGGGTTGTCTATTCTACTCAGCCAGATACCACACAGTTGTTCAACTTATCTTAGTCGCCTTTTACGACACCTCGGTAAGAAATGAGGATGGTCTATTTTGCTCAGCCGGATACCACAACGCGGGTCAACAACTCACATTAGTCGCCTTTTACGACACCTCGTTAAGAAATGAGGATGGTCTATTTTACTTAGCTGGATACCACACGGCGGGTCAACTTATTTTAGTCGCCTTTTACGACACCTCGGTAAGAAATGAGTGTGGTCTATTCTACTCAGCCAGATACCACACGGCGGTATTATTTACTAAGTATTGCCACTATACTTGCTCATAGACATTTATCTAAATACAAACCGTCCAATTTAAAAAAAGGTAATTTTTTTGTACAATAACTAGCTAAACTTATTTAACATGAAGTTACATTTTCGCGCAACTGCGTCCTATTGCGAACACGTGAGAAAATACTCAACGAAATGCCACCATGAAATACGACTCGCTTGGCACTAAACTCAATAACATCTGCGAATTTCCACGAACGTTTACTTGGGACAATTTATATCAATAAACTAAACACGGCCCGTTTTTATCACATCCATAAAAGTGTCGTCATCTCCTCACAATTAATTATGCTATCAAAAATAATACAGATATTCTGTTGACATTTTCCTGCTATGGATGTGATGGATCCCTACAAAGGTAGCCCACCTTTAAATTCCAATGTTAATTTAAATTCAAAATATTATTTACTCAATTATCATCCTGCCCTTATCCCACTCTAAGTGGGGTCAATACATGATATCAAATCAAATCTAAATAATCTTTCTTCAAATAAGCTCTTTCAAGCACTTTTGAATCGTCAAGGATCAATATGATTAATGAAGCTACAACTGGTTCGGAATGTTGCTTTTACCGTGAAGAACCAGAAAGAAACACGGCGGTCAATCATTCAAACATTTTCAATTTTACATTATTCAACCGTAGTCCTGTATGGAGCGAAAGGATTTACAAATCCAAGCTTTTTTATCATCCAAATAATCCTCAATTTTGTAATATGCTTTACGTATAAGTACATCTCTTATACTTAACTTAAACCTTTCTGTAAACTGGTCTAGTATAGATTGCGGAATTTTATTGTAGAAGCGAATATCGAATGAGTTGCTAACTCTGCTGAGTCGCGACACAGTTCTCAGAAGCCTTTTGTGATCTCACGTATGTCTATGATATACATAGAATTTGGTCTTGTACATGTGGATACCGTACGAATAGAATATTACTATATAAATATTAATAATAGAATATTACTATATATAATCATGTTGTCACATGATTTTGCTAGGTATTTTTACGAACTGCCGCCTGCCTGATATCAACTTTCCTCTGTCGTATTTTACGACACCTCGGTAAGAAACAGGGTGGTCTATTCTACTAAACCGGACAACACACGGTGGGTCAACTTACCTTAGTCGCCTTTTACGACACCTCGGTAAGAAATGAGGTTGGTCTATTCTACTCAGCCGGATACCACACGGCGGGTTGACTTACTTTAGTCGCCTTTTACGACACCTTGGTAAGAAGAAGAGTGGTCTATTCTACTAAACCGGATACCACACGGCGGGAAACAAATCAGTATATCTTTAATATTTAAATGAGTTAATCTTGTATGTATATATATATATATATATATATATATTTTTAGAATCTCGGAAACGGCTCCAACGATTTTCCTGAAATTCAGCATGTCGGGGAAGTCTTGGGGGAGAAAAATCTATCTAGATAAGTTTATTTAAAAAAATTGTCGTTTTCCTGTTTTCCCCGTTTTCCAATTTTTTTTAAATTTACGTTGAATACAAACACAATTTTTCGCTGTCAAACTTAAAGTCATGGTGGTTCAATTGGGGAACGGGCGGTCTAGAGAGGTGAAAATACCTAGGATCGAGCCCCACCTGCCCTATTAATTTTTCATTTTTCTTTTCAATTTAATTTAATTTTTTTTTTACATCATTTTAAAAATTTACACCCTGGTACTATAAATGAATTGCGTAATGTACCGCGTAATGTATTCTTTCTAAACAGTACCAGTTGTATTCCCTTTATCACTGCCTGTTTCGATTTAGGTTCTGGACAGTTGCCCAATGTGGATGGTCCGTGGGAAACGAGCAAGGAAATTAAGATTCTTTTGGATTCCATTCCAATTGCCTGAATTTCGAGCAACGTTTCTAACTACTTAATTCGGTACGACCGCTAAATTTGGCATCGTGCTCTTTAAATTCTACATTTCCAACCATTTACTACTTCACGTTAAATTTTATTTTTTAAAACGTTCCTCTTTTTTTCTTTTGATGCACTTTAAAGAGATATTTTTTGTACATTTCTATTTGCTTTTGCCTATTTGAATGCCAAATATGAAAATTTTTCATAATTATCATTTTTATGCCCTTATCTCACTCTAAGTGGGGTCGGCACAACATTTTTGCTTTGGATAGGTATTTTACGACCGGCCGCCTGACTGACGTCAACTTACCTTAATCACCTTTTACGATACCTTGGTAAAAAATGGGGCTGGTTTATTCTACTTAGCCAGATACCTCACGGCACCGAATATATAATATTCCGCCTTACTTTGTTAAAAACACGAGTAAATATCTAACGCTGCCATTGAAACTAATATTTGAAAAGTCACTAAGTACAGGTGTTTTCCCATCAAAATGGAAACAGGCCAATGTTGTACCCATTTTCAAGAAAGGGGAGAGTAATAGCGTTAAAAATTATCGTCCGATATCTCTATTGAGTATATTTGCCAAAGCTCTTGAACGCATTGTATATCCCGTGCTATCTTCCCACGTTACACATATAGTAGACACTGCACAGCATGGTTTCATTAAGAACAAGTCAACCATATCTAATCTGCTTACATATGTATCTCATATTTCACAGTCAGTTGATACAGGATTTGAGGTAGACTCAATCTACACTGATTTTAGCAGTGCATTCCACAAGATTGACCATGACATTCTTTTGAAAAAATTAAATTATTATGGTATTTTTGGTTCCTTGCATAAGTGGCTCGGGTCATATCTCAAAAATAGATGCCTTACAGTTATCTCGCATGGCTATAAATCATGCAGTTTCTTTGCACCATCTGGAGTACCACAGGGATCTCACTTAGGCCCTTTGCTCTTCATCTTATTTATTAACGATATTACAAAACACATAAAACATAGCAAGTGCCTACTTTACGCAGATGACCTCAAGTTATATAAAGAGATAAGAAGTTCCGAAGACATGTGTCAACTTCAAGACGACATAAACTCAATAGTTGTTTGGTGTAAAGCTAATAAAATGACTCTGAATACAAATAAATGTATTTACATAAAATTTACTAAAAAGAAAATCACATTCCCTTCTTGTTACCTCCTGGATGAAATTCGTTTGAAAGAGGTCTCACAAGTGAACGACCTTGGGGTTATTTTTGATAAAAAACTAGCTTTCAATTTACATATAGACAACATAGTTAAAAAGGCTTGGAAAATTGTTGGATTCGTGAAGCGTACATGCCAAGATTTTAAAGATCCTAGGACTTATCTTACATTATTCAATTCACTAATACGCAGTAACTTAGAGTATGCCGCAACAATTTGGAATCCAACATACAAGATACATATTAACCGTATAGAACGCATACAACGTAAATTTCTCAAACACCTCGCTTTCCATGATCGTCGTTGTCCATATCGGGCTAGCTATAATAACCGTCTTATCCATTTCAACTTAGAAACCCTTGAAAATCGACGTATAATAATAGACCTCGTTACCCTACATAGGCTCATTAACCACACTTTACAGGGTCCAGAACTTCTGAGCAGTTTAAATATATCTGTACCGCGTACTAGCGCACCCCGTTTTGCCAATACACGTAAAACATTTTCAATCGCACGCTACAGGACTAACTTGGGCAGAAATAAGCCACTGAATAGAATGATGAGTACCTACAATGATTTAAAAGCTAGTGATATAGACATCTTCCATGACCACCTTTCTTTGTATAAAAAACAAATTAGATTAATTATAAATAAGCGCTGATGTGTATACATAATGTTATTATTATTATTTTTATATATATTAATATCTGACCTATATTAACTCATCTGTTTAATATTTAATTTTTCTGTTTTATCTTTAATATTTACATCTATATTTTATTTTTTCATCTCGTTATAATACGATCTAATTACTTCGTATTGTAACGAGGTATTAGGCAAGGATAGTGGTAATTGTTCACTCATGCAAATGTTGTACTAACTTTTAAAGGTGTTTTACATAGATTTAGAGTATATTATCAACAATGTTTTTGTATTTAAGTATTGTAAAATGCTATTAGTTGGTCTTATAATAAAAAAAAAAAATAAATAAAAAAAAAAAATATATATATATATATATATATATATATATATATATATAAAATTCATATTTATTCCTAATCTGATATCATATTTTGAGTATTTAATTGACTTTTTAATTTAATAGGCTTTTTTGTACATTCTATCCCCTGACAAAATAGCAAACCTCCTATTTCATCAGTTGCGGGCTGAAACGATACATGCAGGACAAGTCACCACACGTATCACAAAACACCACCAACAACACACAAAACAAGCACTACATACACTCACTACGACAATCTCTACGATTGTTTTGCCTCGTAACCGAAGCATCATCAGGAGGCTAAATCAAAAATCTAAATTTTATATTGCCTATTCCTTATAAAGGTTTGAACTGTTTTTGGGTTTTTAGTTCGCATTAAACTAAGGGATGAAGTTACAACTTAAATGTGCAGACGTTCAAGTTTAATAAAATAATAATTTATAGAATTAGGCGTTACTTTGCGGAGGTCCATAATACAAAACTAATGAAAATATTAATTTGCGATAAAGTAAAATAGAAAATATATATAATGCTAAATGTAGAGTGGACAATCCGTTTTTATACCTGAAATCGCAAAGTCTTTTGCGATATTGTCGTTGAGTCTATCTCCTGATGATGCTTCGGTTGGGCGAAACGATTGTTGAGTTTGTGATATTGAACGTGTGTAGTGCTTGTGTATTGTGATGGCGGTGGTGGAGGTTTGTGCATGTGTTTTTACGAATCCTGCATGTATCAGGTATGTAAAACGGATTGTCCACTCTACATTTAGCATTATATATATTCTATTATACTTCATCGCGGATTAAAGCAAAATAATTTTATTATTACTTTAGTATTATAGATCTCAGATGAAGATACAATTTAAATGTGCAGACTAGTTCAAGTATGTAAAACATTGAAATATATCACCAAGTGAAATAGTGGGTGAAAGTCACTTTCAGTATCTACCCTTCACGTACCAAAGTAAATGTCTACAGTAATTTGACACCAAGACATGTAGAAAGGGATCTCGTCAGATATTTATTACCTACTCCGTGACACCAGCATCTAAACAGTTTATGTCCCATACAATTTTCTTTTTTACAAAGCGCTGGAAAGATCCCAACGAAATTCAGTAAACCGATATGTCAGACACATACTTTAATAATTTACGTTATTTTATCTTAACAGCATGTTTATAACATGTTGTGCCGACCCCACTTAGAGTAGGATAAGGGCAGGAAAATGATGATATCTTAACAGTACGTGACTCAGCACATCACTAAGTATTCGAGAAATACATGGGTTCAAATCATAAGTTTAATATAGAAACTTATTATCCTCCTGCCCTTATCCCACTCTAAGTGGGGTCGGCACATGTTATAAACATGTTGTCGTGTGATTTGGCAACGTATTTTACTATCGGCCGCCTTCTCACGTCAACTTAGTGTAATCGTTTTTTCGACACCTTGGTAAGAAATGTGGGTGGTTTATTCTACTCAGCCGTATACCACACGGCGGGTCAACTTACCTTAGTCGCCTTTACCACACCTCGGTAAGAAATGAGGGTGAACACTCCACACAAGCACTAGACAGACTGACTACCACAACCTCTAACGTTTCGCCCCGATACCAAAGCATTATCAGGATGATAGGCTCCACGAATAAAATCGTAATGCAAAATTTTATATCTTCTGTGGTATGGAATTCCCCAAAGTAACGCATGCTTCTGTAATTCATTAAGAACATTATTTATTTGTACTTAAAAATACAAAGTCCTACTCACTATATGAGAAATATAGAGAGTAGAACTTTGTGTTTTCAAGCAACATTGATACAATGCATTAAAATCACACTACGGATCGCATTCGTTCTGGATCGAAACGTACAAAAGACAATTGTCTCTTTGTACTACTAGAAAGTATGTCAACGCTTTTAAAAGAGTAGATCACAAAAGTGAAGCTATATACAAGCTATACACGCGACGTCGTTCAAGTTTAATTAAAAAGAATTTATAGAATTAGGCCTTACTTTGCGGAGATCCATAATACAAAAGTAATAATACAAAAATATTATTTTGCTATAATCCGCGACGAAGTATAGTAGAAAATATATATAATGTTAAATGTAGAGTGGACAATCCGTTTTCATACCTGAAATCGCAGTCTTTTGCGATATTGTCGTGGAGTCTATCTTCTGATGATGCTTCGGTTGGGCGAAACGATTGTTGAGTTTGTGATATTGAACGTGTGCAGTGCTTGCGTATTGCGGTGACGGTGGTGGAGGTTTGTGCATGTGTTTTTACGAATCCTGCATGTATCAGGTATGAGAACGGATTGTCCACTCTACATCTAGCATTATATATATATTTTCTGAGCTGTGATAGCCCAGCGGTAGCACAGTGCGACTCTTTCAAGGAGGTCACGGATTCAAACCCGGGCGCCAATTAGTTTTTCTGTTTAAACTTATGTGTCTTATTGACAATTGCAATTTATCACACGCTTTTCGGTGAAGGAAAACATCGTGAGGAAACCTGCATATCTCTAGTGTATAGTAGTAATGTAGTAGTGTAGTAGTGTAGAGTATCAGTTTCACACGGGTGAAGCTGTTAGCACAGCTAGTAAAGAAGTAAAAAATGTATCAGCAAAGAAATACACATAAAAGCGAGGGTAGAATACAAAAATTGAATTAGATTTTCGAAGTGTCCTAAACTTCATTATCTTCCTATCCTTATCCCACTCTAAGTGGGGTCGGCACAACATGTTATAAACACGTTGTCACGTGATTTGGCTACGTATTTTACCTGGACCGGTCGCCTGCCTGAAATCAACTTACCTTAGTCGTATTTTACGATACCTCGGTAAGAAATGAGGGTGGTTTATTCTACTCTGCCGGATACCACACGGCGGGTCGACTTACCTTAGTCGCCTTTTACGACACCTCGGTTAAAAATGAGGGTGGTGCTATTCTATTCAGCCGGATACCACACGGCGTCATAGTTAAATATAATTATTAATGATTAATAAAGAAATAAAAAGTATCAGCAGAGAAATATATAGAAATCGAGGGTAGAATACAAAAAATTAAGTTACATTTTCGAAGTGTCCTAAACTTAAGTGGTCTAAATGTTGCCCGTAATACAAGCAATTGGCCTCTTACAAAAACCTCAATTGCGTGGTCGGACATTAGGCGGCTAAAATGTGTACATAAAGAAAACAACAGCATTTTTATTTCTATTTGTAATTCGTTTTTTACCTAACAACCTAAATATATTTTTATCGATTGACAACAAAATATCGATGTATTTTATTTTACTTTTATAAAAGTAATAGTAAAATTATTTTGCTATAACCCGCGAAGAAGTAAAATAGAAAATATATATAATGCTAAATGTAGAGTGGACAATCGGTTATCATATCTGATACATGCAGGATTCGTAAAAAACACATGCACAAACCTCCACCACCGCCACCACAATACAAAACACTATATACGTTCTAGTGAACGTATATAGATACGTGATAGTTCACAAACTCAACAATCGTTTCGCCCCGCAACCGAAGCATCATCAGGAGATAGACTCCACGACCAAAATCGCAAAGCGATCGCTTTGCGAAACGATTGTTGAGTTTGTGATAGTGAACGTATATAGTGCTTGTGTATTTCGGTGGCGGTGGTGGAGGTTTGTGCATGTGTTTTTTACGAATCCTGCATGTATCAGGTATGATAACCGATTGTCCACTCTACATTTAGCATTATATATATTTTCTATTTTACTTCTTCGCGGATTATAGCAAAATAATTTTACTATTACTTTTGTATTATGAATCTCCGCAAAGTAACGCCTAATTCTATAAATTATTTTACTTTTATATTTCACTAGCAAAAGATTAAAACCGTAATATAGTCTTTTAATAACCACAAAAAGTGGTTAAAGTGGTTTAACCTTAAAAGCTAGACATATGCTGTAGCGGACTTTTATTTAGAACTTTTAGAGGGAACAATTTTGTAATATATGATTTTTGAATAACTATTACCGTTTACCCAGCGCATGCAAGGAAAGATTTAAATTTTGCCGTTTTCATTCTATTTTTTTATTGCCCCTTTCCTAGTAATTTTAGCGTGATGTTATATAGCTTATTGCCTTTCTCGATAAATGGACTACCTTTCACTGAAAGAATTTTTCAAATCCAGTAGTTAATAAAAACAATAAAAACAAACTAACTCTTCAGCTTCATATATTAGTATAGATAATTCAAATTATTATCTCATCATCCTCCTGTCCTTATCCCACTCTAAGTGGGGTCGGCACAATATGTTATAAACATGTTGTCACATGATTTGGCTACGTATCTTACGTTACGTTGAACTT
This sequence comes from Morpho helenor, assembly GCA_029227775.1. NCBI lineage: Eukaryota > Metazoa > Arthropoda > Insecta > Lepidoptera > Nymphalidae > Morpho > Morpho helenor. Next base: position 15,245,811 of record JARGCU010000020.1, on the reverse strand, counting down.
ACCATAGTATTTTACTACACTTTGGTAAGAAAGATCACCCTCTTTCTTACCAAAGTGTAGTAAAATCTATAGTCTTTTGTACTCAACCGGAAACCGGCGGCATTTACCAGACTATTAATTAAATTTCAAATTAAATAGACTCACTATCTGGTATCTTGTACTTGAAGTTTTTTCTTGGTTTTGAAAAGGTGGTTATAGGATGTTTTTTATGTTGATTGGTTAACATGATTTTAAGGCAAAAGCATGCAATGCATTACGATTTTGTTTGTGGCACTTACTCGCATTGCATATTATAATAATCAACGATATTTCTCCTTTGTACTTATTCAATAAATAAAAAGCAGTTTTCCCAGAGTCAAGCCATTTACTCTTTCTCAACAACTCAATGAATGACACATAAAAATATGACAGCCACAATGCTTTTTCATATTAATGACCAACTCTATGAAGGTTGTATTAAAAGCATGTTGTAACAATACATTCTCTTAACAAGCGCGGTTTACAGCAAAATAATTTTATTGTAACTTCTGTATTTAGAATTTGAATTTATCATAACTTTTGTATTATGGAATTCTGCAAAGTATATATTTCTATCTATCCTGCCTATTTCTATAAATTATGACTTAGAATTTAAATTTTACTTCTAACATTTCGTTCAGGAACATTTATTGTTACTGTATTAAATGTATTATTATAATGTATTGAGACTCAAACGAACCGATTCTATGCCGACGGTATATATCCTAGCATCGTTATGAACGTAACGAAATTGTTAACGAAAATAACTAACAACCTTGGCTAGTTAACGATGATCATGCCCGCAAGCGAGGTACAATTCTCAAATTATGTTTTTCTTCTTTTATTTCATAGTTTCTACCATATGCTATCATTTGGCATGTAAGCTGTGGTAGCCCAGCGGTAACACCGTGCGACTCTTTCGAGGAGGTCACGGGTTCGAACTCGGGCAGACACCAATGAGTTTTTCTGTTAAAACTTATGTGTCTAATTGATAATTGCAATTTATCACACGCTTTTCGGTGAAGGAAATCATCGTGAGGAAACCTGCATATCTCTAGAGAATTCTGGAGATATGTGACCTACCAATCCGCATTGGGGCAGCGTGGTAGGTCTTAGCTCCAAACCTTCTCTCCAATAACGGAGAAGAGGCCTATTCTCAGCAGTGGGATAGTAACAGGCTATCATGTATTTTATTGGTACATCAACCTAACTTTAATATTTAAATGAGTTATTCTTGTATATATATATATATATTCGGAATCTCGGAAACAGCTCCAACGATTTTCCTAAAATTCAGCATGTAGAGAGTTTCGGGGGAGAAAAATTGATATAACTGGGTTTTATTTTTAAAAAATCATTTTATCACTGTTTTTGGCCATTAAAAATATGGTATGTAGAATTGAAAGCAAAGGATTTTTTAGCTATCAAACGTAATGTTGCGATAGCCGATGGGTAACGGGTGGACCGAAATTTTCAAAACCCGGGTTCGAATCTCATATCATCGGCGCCCCATTTTTAATATTTTTTTATATCACTAAAAAAGTTAACGAGCATTCCCGGGTACTTATTATTAATTCCAGATCATTCCAAAGCTGAGTAATATTTCCAGTTCCTTATAGATAATTTTTCTAAAAGTAATTGGATTAATGTAAATAAATAAATAAATATACGGCACATTTACACACACGGTCGTCCGTCCCCAAAGTAAGTAACTTAATACTTATGTTATGATTGACAGACAACTGGTGAATATATACTTATATAATTTTTAAATACATACTTAAATACAAATATACACCCAGACTCGAAGACCAACAAATTTATTTATAGAAAATGTTGGCTTTCGGTGGGAATCGAACCCGCGACCCGAGGAGCTGAACCCAGGCCAGTCAATGTATGTTAATGTATTAAATATTATCTGAATTATGAATTAAAAATGTCTGCAGTAACATAATACGATAATGCCGTGTCTCTGCGGAGAATTTACGAGAAAAGCTAGCCTTAAAGATAATAGGTTTCCTTTGTCTTTTTCACGGGCTAAGCTACATGTTCATTTTTCATCTAGACAAGTCAAGTGGAAAATAGTAAACGAGATGAGTCTTGTAATAAGAAAACAATATGTACGATGTATTTTGTTTTGTCTGATATTTATCGAGTGATTAGTTATGGGTAATTGGTCACATCCAAACCAAATATTATATATATCCTCCTGCCTATATCCCACTCTAAGTGGGTTCGGCACGACATGTTATAAACATGCTATAAAATGTTATAAAATATTGTTTTTTTTTTAAATTTATAATCATCACCCTCCTGGCTTTATCCCTCTCTAAATACAATCGGCAAAACATGTTTTAAACATGATTTGGCTAATTGTTTTACGACCGGCCGCCTGCCTGACCTCAACTTACCTAAGTCGTATTTTACGACACCTCGGTAAGGTGGAGGGTGATCTATTCTACTAAACCAGGTACCACACGGCTAAGCGTCTACCAAATATTAATAACGGGTAATTGGTTGACCAAATTATTATTTTTTGAGATACTAACTAACGCTCTCAGCCTTGAAGACTTTTACAGCATCAACGGGAGGATGGGCGAGCGCAGAAGCATCAAATTGAATATATTCTTTATTCGAGTTAACTTGTAAACAAGTGCTTTTGAATCATCAACTCTACTGCTGGTTCGGAAAGCTGTTCCTACCGAGAAGAGCAAGCAATAAACTTGGCGGTCGCTCTTTAAAAAATATAATTATTGTTACTAGTTACATTTAATCATTACTGTCTTGTACATGTTCAAAGAGCAGCTCTTTCCACGCATTTTTATCATCTAAGTAATCCTCAATAGTATAGTAGTAGGCTTTCTATATTAGCTTTTTAATAAAAAAAACTATAAGAATTGCTAAATTGATAGTGGAATTTTATTACACCCATGACAACATAGGTGACAACATGTTTATCACATGTTGTACTGACCCCACTTAGAGTGGGATAAGGGCAGGAAAATGATGATGATGATCAATATTTTATACCTTTTGGGACCTTTATTACAATAATACAAAAATGAATTGAAATGAAATAAAAATCATTAATAGGATTAGTCTTACGGATTTCCATATTACAAAAAAAATGGCGGAAATTATCTTCTAATAGGAAATACTTCTTCACAGTAATTATAGAATCATAAAATCCTCAAGATTTAAGATTTTAAACACATAATCTCATTTCTAAGTTAATCGAAACTAATGAACCTACAGTTTAATAAATTTCGAGAAAAGTCGATCCAAAAGGATTCTGGGACGTGTTTGTTAGCAAATGACCTTATTAAAATTTAACTTACGTCCGCCGTCCAATTACCCAGATACGGGGTTCATTGATTTTGGCGTTTGCAAAATTTTCTTTTGATGCCAACATTTCTTCGGAGTCTAAAAATAGGTTGGTATTATGGAATATTTCAATCCATTATTTTCTTCACCGTATTTGTTGTGACAGTATTAATATAACATTATATTTCACCTTTTTAACCTATCTCGAAGTCCCTGTGATTTTAAGATCTATATTAAAAATGGTAAGTAAGTAACGGCCTGTTACTATCCCACTGCTGGGCATAGGCCTCCTCTCTCCGTTTTTGGAGAGAAGGGTTGGAGCTAAGACCTACCACGCTGCTCCAATGCGGATTGGTAGGTTACACATATCCCTAGAATTCTCTAGAGATATGCAGGTTTCCTCACGATGTTTTCCTTCACCGAAAAGCGTGTGATAAATTGCAATTATCAATTATCAATAAAAAAAAATGGTATCCGGTTGAATAGAATAGTACCACCCTCATTTCTTACCGAGGTGTCGTAAAAGGCGACTAAGGTAAGTCGTACCCGCCGTGTGGTATCCTGCTGAGTAGAATAGACCACCTTCGTGTCTTACCGAGGTGTCGTAAAAGGCGACTAAGGTAAGTTGAACCACCGTGTGGTATCCGGTTAAGTATAATAGACCACCCTCTTTCTTACCGAGGTGTCGTAAAATACGACTAAGGTAAGTTGACGTCAGGCCGGCGGCCGGTCGTAAAAACGTAGCCAAATCATGTGACAACATGTTTATAACATGTTGTGCTGACCCCACTTAGAGTGGGATAAGGGCAGGAAGAAGATAAAAAAAAGAAGTAACTGCCTGTTACTATCCCACTGCTGGGCATAGGCCTCCTCCCTCCCTTTTTTGGAGAGAAGGATTGAAGCCTATATTCCTAGAATCCCTCTATTAATACGCAGGTTTTCACACGATGTTTTTTTTCATGACCGACCTGACATCGAATTACCTTAGTCGCCTTTTGCGACACCTCGCTAAGAAATGAGGGTGGCCTACTCTACGCAGCCGGATAATACACGGCGGCTCAACTTACCTTAGTCACCTCTTACGAAACTTTACTAAGAAATGAATGTGGTCTGTTCTACTCAGCCGGATACTACACTATTAAAAGTCCAAAAAAGGTATCTATAATTATATATAAAGCTGAAGTGAAGTGCAGCAATAAAAATAGTACAAAAACGGCAAAATTTAAATCTATCCTTACTTGCGCTGGGTAAACGGTAATAGTTATTCAAAAATCATGTACTACAAAATTGTTCCCCTTTAAAAGTTCTAAATTAAAGTCCGCGACAGCATATGTCTAGCTTTTAAGGTTAACCCACTTTAACCATTTTTATAGTTATCAATATATCATATTACGGTTACTGGTTCTCTTAATGATACCATCAAAAGAGCTCTTGCCACCATCGACATTCCTGCTCTTCTCGAGCCTTCCGGGATATGTCGCGATGATGGCAAGAGACCAGACGGCTACGCTGGTTCCTTGGGAACGGGGACGGGCCCTAATGTGGGACGCAACATGCGTTGATACGTTAGCCTCGTCCCATATCAGGGAAACAGCGTCAAGACCTGGAGCTGCGGCGGAAATGGCCGAAACCGGCAAACGGCGGAAGTATGCATCTCTCATCGAGAGATATATTTGTGCCGTTTGCAGTCGAGACCCTAGGGCCATGGAGTCAAAGTGCAAAAAATTTTTTATCCGTTTTAACACCTCGGTTGATTGCCTCTTCAGGTGACAAGAGGGCTGGCTCCTTTTTCGCACAAAGAATCAGCTTAGCGATTCAGCGCGGAAACGCTGCCAGCATTCTTGGGACCATTCCACGTGGGCATGATTTGTATAGTCCTAGCGTGTAAGTAATTTAAGATAGATATAAATAACTTGTACATTTTTGCTGTAAATAAATATACCCGTTACTGGTAAAATATAATTTTCATTACTCAAATAATCGTCACATTCAACCGAGTCTATACTCCTGTTATCGTGAATTAAATTTAAATGAACTTCAATTATATTGTTGCGCTGAATTCACGTTCAGATAGTAGTCCGTAAACAAATTTAAAGGTTCAATTATTTTGTTGAATTTCGCGTGAAATTGTGTTTGCAACGAACTTCACAGTCGATAGGTTGCAATAGGCTGTACGAAAATTTATAGCATATTTTTGTTCATTGCATATTAAACTTGTATAAACTTGATACATGATGGATTAATTTTTATTTGTAAATATTCTTTTATACAGAGGTTTTTGTTTAAAATAGTTTTATTTACTTAAACATATATGTGTATATACATATATGACGGAAGAGGCTCGCCGCGATTCTTTTTAAAAAGTGTGACGTCAGTATTGCTGAACGTCACGGGCAGGGTTATCCCCCATAATTGGTGATAAATTAAACTGAATAGATAATTTTTATAAACTTTTATTTGTCAAGAGCTCTGTACGCTACGGCGGTCCGAGACAGAATAATCTCACGAGCTGTTTTTTTTTTTTTTTTTTTTTTTTTTTTTTCGAATATGACTAATGCTGTTAGCCCTAATGGCTTTGACAGCGTCACCGATAAGACGGGCGAGCGCTGAAGCATCGCCGAGAAATGGATGATACATGCGGGTGCATTACAAGCACCCGCGCTACAGGGGGCGTCGCCTTAAGGGTGTCTCCTGCGAGACCGAACCTCGGCTTAAGGCGGCGCGTTTTTGGAGGGCTGCATCTAATAAATGACTTGGAAGAAGTCTGCGTCACGGCGGCCGCGGCAGAGGGCTGCGGCCGCTTGACACAAGCAAGCGGGGACCTCGTCTTCGCCGGCGAAGACGCTGTTTGTGTAAATGTAGTGTGTGTATCTTGTTGGATGCTGTGATAGCATCGTCGGGGTCGTTAAGGACGCTCTTCGGGCGCCTGTGAATCTTATTGGGGTGCCTGAACACCTTATAGTTGGACGCGGCCACTATAAGGGGGTTTGGGTGGATGGACGCTTTCTCGAAGTAAGTCGTCGAGAATCGTCTGAAAAGATCGGCTATCGTGGGTAGGTCGAGATCTCTATGGAGGTTCACGTTGCGCACGAACCACGGACAGCCAGTGGCTGTACGCATGAATCGGTTTTGAAGTGTCTGCAACGGACACAGTCGTGATTTCGGAACGTGCGCGAACGCGACGCTCGCATAGGTCATAATGGGTCTGATGCAAGTTTTGTAAAGTGTCACTTTGTTGCGAAGTGACAGTTTACTTGTCTTACACAGTATCGGATTGAGGCGTCCCATGGCGAACGCTGCCCGGTTACGGACAACGCGGATGTGTCGGATGAAGGATAGGGTAGGTTCGAGGATGACACCTAAGTATTTGACTTCCTTTTGCCAATCGATGTATTTGTTGTAAATAGAGACTCTAGGAGGCGTCCGGATGAAGTCCATGGCTCTCCTAGATCTCGCAAAGAACATTGCTGCGCTTTTATCAGGATTTATTTCGATTCTCCACCGGCGGAACCAGCTTCCGAGCTGGTTGGTTGCTCTTTGGAGCCTATCATTAATAGTTATGCGATCTCTACAGGTGGTATAGATTGCGGTATCGTCCGCGAACATGGCTATGTGGGAGACTACACTAGTTTTAGTGGAGAATCGTGGGATGTCGCTCGTATAGAGCGAGTAGAGGAACGGTGCGAGTACCGAACCTTGGGGGACTCCGGCGCGTAAGGAGCGTCTTGAGGAGAGCGCACCATCAATACGATATCTAAATGAGCGATTAGTAAGATAATCGCGAATGATAAGAACGAGTCTATCGGGGATTCCTAGGTTCGCGAGTTTGTATATTAAACCCGCATGCCATACCTTGTCGAAGGCTTTGGCGACATCGAAGAAGACAGTACCGGTGTACCGTTTTTTGGCGAAGCCATTGAGGACGGCTTCGGTAAGTCGGTGTACTTGTTGTACCGCGGTGTGTTTGGCGCGGAAGCCGAATTGCTCATCCGGTATGAGCTTCATCGACTCCATGAACGTTTTGAGTCTAGCGAGGATTACTCGCTCGTAGACTTTCCCTAAGCTGTTGAGCAGACTGATGGGTCGATAGCTGCTCGGGAGATTACTGGGTTTTCCCGGTTTACGAATACCTATTACTATTGCTTCCTTCCATTCGTCGGGGAAGGAGCAACCTAACAGGAGGGCATTGAAAATCAATACTAATAGGTTTATGAGTTGGTCGGGGAGGCACTTGAGTGCTTTGTTGGATATGGAGTCGGGGCCTGGGGACTTGCGGGTCTTCAGGTTTTGGATAATGGAACGGACTTCCTCTCCGGTGGTGGGAGTGAGCGGATATCCTAGCCGCCGCCATTTCCACTTCCGAGTGGAATTCGGCGTGTTCGGGATGACTGGGATTGTTAGTACATTGTCCCTCAAGACTGTCAGCCAAGCATTCGGCCTTATCGATGTCGTCAAAAGCGACCGGACGGTTTGAACGTATTAATGGAGGTGTAGCTGCACACTGGTCTCCTCTCAGGGATTTCGCCAGTTTCCAGAAAGCCAGGTGACTCGGCGAGATCTCTGAGAGTTTGCTGTCCCAGGCGGACTGACGGTTGAGGCTGAGTTTTTCTCTAACCTCTCTTTGAAGTCGCCGGAGTGTTCTCCGGTTATCGTCTGTCGGGTATGCGTCATGGGCCCTAGTGGCGGCACGTTTACATCTAAGTAGGTCGCGCAGGTCGTCCGGTAGTCTCCCACGACCGCGGTCGTCGGGGACTTCCTTGGAGCAGCGCTCGAGTGAGTCTGTTATATGTTTCGTAAGGTGGGTAACAGCGAACTTGGCACTATCCACGGAGTCTATCTTGTCAGGAATTTGATCTAGGTGGTCTGAGTTTAGGGACTGGAGTTTCCCGCCTAATTTACTCCAGTCGATTATCGTTTTGGTGGGGGGGGTCGTGGATGTAGATTGACCTAATTGAATTAGAACCGGACGGTGGTCCGAGTCTAATTCATGCAGGACTTCTATAGAATGTAACTGGAGAGCTACATTTTTGAAAATGTATATATCTAACACATCTGCTCTGTTTGGATCCCCGTTAGGCGGGTATCTGGTGGGCTCGTTAGGGGCTATCACCTCAAAAGCGAGGTTTGGAAGGCCGTTGAGGCCTTGGAGTATTGTGCCGTTCCGGTTGGTTCGGCGAGAGTTCCATTGGCCATGTTTGGAGTTGAAGTCTCCGGCCAGTATTACAGAGTCGCCTAGTGCGAGAAGGGTGCGGACGTCTCTTTCGAGTACCTGTTTGGTCGGACTGAGGTATACTGATGCTAGTATGATCGACTGATGGCCGGTCATACCCACCTGACAGACTGAAGCCTCCATGTTAGTGAGCTTTGGGGAATCAAGGGGGGAGCATAGGAGGGCTCTTTTGTAGTAAATGAGCGTGCCGCCTTTTTTGGATGACAGACGGTCATTTCTAATCAAACTGTAATTCGCGATATTGGGATTGCGAATTTGGGGTTTTAAGAAGGATTCTTGTATTAGTAGAATATCTATATCGTGTGCAACTACGAAATCGCGGACTTCGTCCATGTGTCTGATAAGCCCGTCTGCGTTGTACGTGACGAGCTTGAGGGAGTGGGGCTTGGCCCTACCCAGTGAGGGTTTAAGCTTAAAGCCTAGAGATGGCCTGCACCAAACTAGAGTGTTCGAGCAAGGCCATTAATCTGTTTTGAGGATTACTCCTCAGCTTGTTTGCCAAAATTGACAGCTCCGTAGTGTCAATTTTGGTCACTATATCGCAAACGAGTTTCATGTCGTCAATGAAGCTCGTTGCTGGAGGGGCGGCTGTCGCTTTAGGAGCGGCAGCTCTTATAGTGGAGCTCACGATGGCGGCAGCGGGTTTCGCTACCGTCTCTTGAGCCGGTTTTGCTGGCACAGCCGGCTCGGACGCCGGTTTCCTGTGCCAGGGGTTTGAAGTGGGGAGAGGCGCGGGGACGAACCTCTCAGCTGGTTTGGGGGCGGTACGGTCCGCCTTTTTACGGGTGGCCCTTCTGCCCCCTCGTTTTGCCCTAAGCGGGACTTTCGGGCAGCCGCGATATCTCGCGGGGTGCCCTTGGGTCCTGCAGAGGACACAGCTGGGAGGTTCCTCGGACGGAACCGCTCTGGGGCAATCGGCAGTGCCATGATCGCCCAGGCACTTAACGCACCTTGGTCGTGCGGTGCAGTTTCGCTGCGAGTGGCCGTAAAGTTGGCAGCGATGGCACTGCCCCATTACCCCACGCGTACGCGGCGTTTCAATACGCAGACCCGACAGTCTGCATATTGTTTGGACGTTGAAGACACGTTTGCCTTCAGGACTGAGATCGAGGACCGCGAGACAAAGTTCATATGGAACTTTGGTTCTGTGGTGGTACATGCGGTGTACCTGTCTTACGGGAAGGCCCTGGCTGAGGAGGTCCTTCTTAATAAGGTCGCAATCTATCTCTACGGGAAGCCCGCGGATGACGACGCGAAGTTCGCGCTCGTCTTCTAGGGCGTATGTGTGGTAGCCGATCTTTTCGGCATCCAGGAGCGTCGTGAGGCGACGGTGGTCCGTTGAAGACGGACATTGCACCATTATGCCCTGGCTTGTGGACCGGGCAGAGGTGAAAGGAATGGACGAGCTGTCCATGCGCGGGATTAAGCGATTCCACGCGTCTTTTTCCCTAACAAATAGGGGCGGCACCTTCTCCTTCCTCTCCGTCATAGGCGAGTCCTGTGAGTCGGGTACGTCTTGTTTGCGGGCGGCCTGTGAGGCAGGCTGGGGTTTGAGGATGGGACGCGGGGCAGGTGCACCTGCGTCGTTAGTGGCCCTTTTGGGCGGGACGGTCTTGGGAGCCTTCAGCTTACGCTTCTGGCTCTTGGAAAGGACGGCGGTGAAGCCGTCGTCCTCGTCTGAGGCGGATGACGCCGAGGGGGACGGGGACTTCGAAGCATCGGATGCTTCGTCCTCACCGGACTCTGAGGGAGTCTCGGATTCCGAATCGGATTGCTCCTCCACTTCCATGTCAGGAGACACGGAGCGGGAGCGTGGTTTGGCCTTTTCCGCAGAGGGGGGAGAAGGTGCTGCCGGGCTGCCACTCTGGCCCTGAGAGGGCGGGAGGGCCTTGGTAAGTTCCACCAAAATGGCGGGGTGGTGCGCCTGAAGGAACGCGAAAATGGCGTCCAGGATCGGTTGCCCCGTGGGGCGCAAAGTAGGGGCCATGTTGGCCCGCTAGTGTGGGGTGGCCTCCCTGCCGAAGGGCAGGGAGGTGTGTACCTAAGAAAAAATCTAGATCTTAGTCTCTCTCCCTTCGGGGGAAAGAGGTGAGTACCTAAATTAAAAATTAGTGTACTTACGCACGGACGGAACCACCTACGGCAAGTGTTATGCGTGAAGCACCACACTACCTAGTCGAATCACAATATCACTATCACAACCACTTGCACGGGAACGAACGAGACACTAACAGTCCAATGTCTTTATTCACTCGGGCACAAGCTAACGCGGCAGGGGCGTGAGTCAGGCGGGGGGAGCGGCAACCGGATTGCGCTCGACCCAGACATCCGCACGCTGCGGCGGCGATCGATGGAATGCCTCTCACGAGCTGGCGCGCGCTCGGCTTTTATAGAAAAACTGGGTGTGTCATTCGATTGAACAAACTACCCAACTTTTCAACTAAAACTATTCTTTACATACAAAGAAATGTTCTTAATTTTAAAATAAAATGTTTAAATTTATTACAATGTAACTTGTAAATATTAATTCTGAAGTCTGAACACGTGGTAAAAATATTAACCACGTGTTTTTATTTTAGTAATGAAGGTATTTATCGACAATTTAAACATCATAGTAACAATCTAAATCAAATGGTGTGATGTTGAATTAAAAAGTACGGCTACCCGCCGACATATATATTCCGAATCTCAGAAACAGCTCCATTTTTTCATGAAATTCACTAGTACAACGTTGAATGTAAACGATATTTTAGCTGTCATTTGTAAAGTTGAGGTAGCTCAGTAAGTAACGGGCAAAGTAAAGAAGCGAAAAACCTGAGAGCTCCCATTATTACCAACCTTTTTTAATAATCTAAATAAGCCTAATTCTACAAATTCCTTGCAATCTGTAATCTTCAATATTTAAATGTCTATCGTGTATGTATATATATTTTCTGAATCTCGGAAACCGCACCTACGATTTTCATGAAATCAGAATGTAGAGGGTTTTGGGGGAGAAAAATCGATTTAGCTAAGTTTTGTTAAAAAAAATCCCGTTTTATCCCTGTTTTTGGTAAAAATAAACAAAAATAGGAATAGATAGCAACTCATAATTTGAGCTATGACAGCCTAATGGTAACGCGTGGAACAAAAAAGGTTCGAAACCTAGGTCCGATACTTTTTCTTTTTAATTTTTTTTATTGCATTTTTCTTTAAAAAAATTACCGAATCAACGATGTACGTATTTAAACGATAATGCAGCGTCTACATTGGGACATCGTTTAACAGAAATGTAAGTTCGGAGTCCATTAACTGTGTCAGTAGGAACGTGAAATTGCTACGATATTCCGCTATTCGCTAAGTAAATACGTGCCTTTATAACGGAGTATGAATTCTAGGGGCATATATGCGTCTTAAAGGAAGCTTGAAATGGGAACAAATTTCCCATTACATTAAATACCTCAAATACGGTACAAAATATTAACTTTAACTCTATAAACTCTGCTGATTTTAAACTAAGAAAAGTTGTAACACGACCTAAACACGTCATGCTCCTTTTTTAATGTCAGGAAAACCCATTATGGGTGGTCATTAAAAACCTGACAGTGCTCTACCACGCTGCTGGCGGCGGGGACAGTGTACCGTTGCACACTTTGCCCTCACTCATCCTCCTGCCCTTATCCCACTCTAAGTGGGGTCAGCACATGTTATAAATATGCAATTTAGGTTAAGAACTACCTGTTTGCAAATTTTACAAATCCGCTAAGACATTACAGCGGTAAGTTAGTAAAAACGCACATACATACAAACAAACTTTTGCCTTTATAGTATTAGTAGGGTACAGTTCCCCTAAATATTTATTATCTACAAAGAACAAGCGAACCGTTTTAATCGTACTTGTTAAAATATGCAAAACTTTCTAATCTCATATTAAAAGGGGTTCACTAAGACTTTCTAACAAAACATAAAGGTCTAAGTTTCAATGGAATATACGAGATTTCTGGAATACGTAACAATTTTGAAACACTTTTAGGGATCTTTCAGTCTTTGAAGTATATGGCAACGAAATCCCCTTGAATATAACCTTGTCAAATAAGTAGGACTTGTTATAAACATGTTGTCACATGATTTAGCTTCGTATTTTAACATCGGCCGCCTTATCGCCACTTATCGCCGCAACTTATCTTAGTCGCCTTTTCGACACCTCGGTAAGAAAGAGGGTGGTCTAGTCTACTCAACCGGATATCATACGGTAAGTAAACTTACCCTCGTCGTATTTTACGACACCTTGCTAAGAAATGAGTGTGGTCTATTCCACTCAGCCGGATACCACACGGTGAGTCAATTTATCTTACTCGCCTTTTACGATACATTGCTAAGAAATGAGAGTGGTCTATTCTACTCAAATGGATACCACATGGCGGGTCGACTTACCTTAGTCACCTTTTACGACACCTCGATAAGAAATGAGGGTGGTCTATTCTACTCAACCGGATACCACATTGTGGGTCAATTTACGTTATTCGCCTTTACGACACTTTGCTAAGAAATGAGGGTGGTCTATTCTACTCAACCAGATACCACACGGTGGGTCAATTAACCTTATTCGCCTTTTACCACACCTTAATAAGAAATGGGAGTCGTCTTTTCCACTCAGCCGGATACCACACGGTGGTTCGACTTACTTTGATCGCCTTTTACGACGCCTTGCTAAGAAATAAGGGTGGTCTATTCCACTCAGCCGGATACCACACGGCATAAAGAAATGCCTTATTCTATAAATAACTATCACTCACACCAAGTGTGACTGTAATCAACCGAAAATCTGTAATCGACAGAGTCCCGTTAAAACTTTCCTCTTTATATTGTTTGCAACTTCTAATGAATCTCATTATAACTTCCCAATTGGATTACGAACTTTTGCATGTATTAATAAAATTTGAACGATGAAAATCCTATATACGTGCTTTGGGTAGGAAGTATTGCTCTATTTTACCAAGTGAACGTATGCGAGAGGTATAAAACGTTCATTTTTGGGTCTGCAGTATCAGCCTATAGTGATGATATGGGTGTTTTCAGGAATAACTATGCAAAATTAACAAAGTCAGCACTGATAGATGTGTGAAGCAAAAGATACACCTAGACACACTATCTTTGAATGCTCAAGGTAGGATGAGCAACGTCAAATGGTAGTTGATAAAACAGAGGCAATATTTTCACAAGAAACTCTCATACCTTTTATGCTCCGCGACAGGGATTGCTGGAGCTTTATGCTAAAGTTTGTGTCGGACATAATGGGTGAGAAAGAAAGAGAGGAACGGGCAAGAAAGGCCAAGGAATAGACACCGGCTACGGTGAAGCAATGCCGAGAGGTGGTCCCGCTGTAGAAGGAGGAGGAAATGAGGAGGGGTTAGTCCGTGGGAGTCGGACACTCCCCTGTGTAAAAGTACGCAGGAAGTCCATAAAGGATTTCCCCTCCTCTAGGAAAAAAAAGTATCAGCCTATTATACTGTCAAATCTGCTGTACAGAAAACGCATTGATGGCTTTGAGATGTGGTGCTGGCGTAAAATGTTGGGCGTATCTTGGACTGAGCACTGGACCAATGCATCGATATCCAAAGCTATAGGAGTAACAACCAGACTAACTACGTGTCTCCGCAGAGTCCTTGAACTTTTCGGACATATCGCTAGGAAGACTGGAGACAACCTGGAAAAGCTAACGATCACTGGTTCGGTGGAAGGAAAAGAACAAGAGGCCGCAGTCCAACTCGATGGTCCGACCAGATCACTCATTCACTCCCCATTCAAGTCCACGAGGCCGTAAGTGATCGCACAACCTAGAGATCAGTCATCCGCAATAAAGTGATCCATGGAAAAGACCCTCATTACTGAGTAAAACGACGCAAGGAGGTATCAGCTTATTGTATCTGTATTATTGTAGCCAGTTAAAAGTATAAGAATTATTATGCTAGAGTAGGGCCGGCCTTCGATTGCTGGTTCGGAAAGCTGTTCCTACCGAGAAGAGCCAGCAAGAAACTCGGCGGTTGCTCTTTTCAAAATAATACTTCTAACTAGTTACATTAAGTCATTACTGTCTTATATAGGAGTGTCGGAGTAGATATATATATCTACGCATTTTTATCCTCAACAGTATAGTAAGCTTTTTGTATCAGTCTTCAGTTTTTTTAAACTGCCGTAATGACAAAGCTAAAATTGATTACGGAATTTTATTACAGAATCTTATATCCGAACCCACAAACGACTTACGTATCTATGCAAATCGCAAAGCACGAGCCGCAAGCTTATGTTGGTCCCTACTTTGTCTATTATATACATTACCTAGTTTCATAATTCTTTGTATTTTTATGTACAAAAATGAAATTGCTTAAATTATACTGATAAGCAAATGTAAGACTACCTATTTTCTCGCAGGGAATCCCGCGGACTTAAATTGCAAATGCCACGTATGGCTGTTTATTGTAATAAAATTTTTTTTCAGTTTCCGCGCATTTACGCCATAGCAATATTCCATAGGACATAATGATATGGAAGTAAGCAAAATATATACAATTCCAGACCCGATGACAATGCATTTTAATGATAAGTATGATCTGATGCTGCCAGGATTGGCTCCAGACGAGGGAACGGTCCTCAACGGTCAGTAGAAACATGGCATTTTGTGAAAAGCTTTTATTTATTACAACCTTATAACATGTTTAAAAAGCTATGTTAGCCCAGCGGTAACAGCGTGTGACTCTTTCGAGGAGGTAACGGGTTCAAACCCGGGCAGACACCAATGAGTTTTTCTGTTAAAACTTATGTGTCTAATTGATAATTGCAATTTATCACACGCTATTCGGTGAAAGAAAACATCGTGAGGAAACCTGCATATCTCTAGAGAATTCTGAGATATGTGTAACCTACCAATCCGCATTGGAGCAGCGTGGAAGGTCTTAGCTCCAAACCTCACCAAAAACGGAGAGAAGAGGCCTATTCAATAACAGGCCGCTACCTACTTACTTACTATAATATGTTTAAATTATGTTATCATTGTAAAATATTCAATTACCAATCGCATATTCAAATACCGACACAAGCTTGCTGGAGTCGTGGAGTCAATCGTTTGCGTTTTGTTAAACGATTCTATGATTAAATTCCCACAATTGTAGCTTTCCCAAATTCAAAATTACTATTTGTCGAATACTGATACAGAATACAGAATACATGAGTGGAAAAGTGCGGTAATTAGGCTGCCTGTCCTGCAGCGAAGTGAGGTTGTAGAGTTGAGAAACATTGATATATTAATCAATAGGTTTGCTCTGAATCTCCGCTCCTCTTCAGTGGACAGGGAGACGAGTGAAAAGTTTAAAATTCATACAAATGTGGGAAGCGGTGTAAAGAAACGAAACGGGTAAACGGAGTAGGAAGCGAGTGGGTGCGGGCTAGAGAAGAAAAAGAGGCCAAAGAACAAAATTGTTCCCCTCTAAAAGTTCTAAATAAAAGTCCGCGACAGCACACGTCTAGCTTTTAAGGTTGACCCACTTTAACCATTTTTATGGCTATCAAAAGTTTATTAATAGCTATTTATAAAATACAAAAGGTAAAGAAATGATATTTGACTATTAACATCGGCCATTTATAGGCCCAGAACCTTTTCTTCCAATTGCAAACGCAATAATAAAGCGCGTGGTAGATAAAAGAATAGAATTTGAATCGAGTAAAATATGGAGGAACACAACGTTAAGGCAATCAGAAGTGTTCCTCAAATCTTTCGACACAAAGAAAACAAAACAGCTAATGTCTCACATCAGGGAGAATGTGGCAATTGTAACAGGCATTACTACTGGGCACTGTTTGTTAAACAGACACCTGTCATAATGAGAATAAAAGAAGACGCAATGTGCCCAGAGTGTGGAGAGGAAGAAACTAGTCTTCACCTTATGGCTGAGTGGCCTTTGTACTCGCTGGTAAGATGGGAGATACTAGGTAAGGATGAAGTTGAAGTTGAGGACCTAACAAATATCCCCTTCAGGGATATTATCTGTAAAAGCAATAGGTAGGTTGAACCAGGTGACACTGTCGGCCGGGAGGCCCGTGTACTGGCGACGGCGGCCACGGCTGACGTCGTGGCCCGGATTCGCCGGTTAGGTCTGAGGGTGGACTTGGAGAAATCCGAGGCCATTTGTTTCCACAGGCCTCGGATGGCACCCCCAGTGGGCTCCCGGTTGGTGGTGGGTGGTTCGTCCATCGTAATCTCAGGTACTCTTCAATACCTGGGATTAACTCTCGACAGTCGATGGACGTTCGAGGCCCACTTCCGGCGGCTCGCCCCAAAACTGAAGGCGACCGCCGGAGCCCTGAGCAGACTCCTCCCGAATGTGGGGGGGCCAAATGCAGGCTGCCGGCGCCTTTACGCTGGGGTGGTCCGCTCTATGGCCCTGTACGGCGCTCCCGTATGGGCGGAGCGGCTAACCGTTAGGTCCCTGCCTCTTTTGCGCGGGGCGCAGAAGATCTTGGCGGTTAGGATGGTGCGGGGCTATCGGACCATTTCCGGCGAGGCGGCCTGCGCCCTGGCTGGGTCCCCTCCGTGGGACCTTGAAGCCAGGGTGCTTGCTCAGGCCTATCACCGTAGAGTTGAATCCCGTTCATCGGGGGGAAATTCTTCGGCGGTAGAGGTGGATTGGCGAAGGAAAGCTCAAGTAGAGCTCCTCCGCCAATGGAAGCGGCGGCTGAGATCGCCCAGTGCAGGGTTCTGGACAATTTCAGCCATCCAGCCTATTCTCCAGGGCTGGGTCGCCAGGAGGCATGGGGTCCTTACCTTCCGCCTGACACAGGTACTCTCGGGACACGGTTGTTTCGGGAGGTATCTGTGGAGGGTGGCCCGGCGCAAGGCGTCCGGTGAGTGCCACGAGTGCGGCGCCGAGTTTGACACGGCGCTGCACACGCTCATGGACTGTCCTGCTTGGGCACTTCAGCGGGCGGAGCTCGTGGCAGAGGAAGGGCACGACTTGTCCCTGCCCTCCGTGGTCCATGCCATGGTGGACAGGGAGAAGTCGTGGGCAGCGATGGCCTCCTTCTGCGAGGATGTTATGTCGCGGAAGGAGGCGGCGGAGCGGATCCGGGAGGTCGAGTCTTTGGATCCGATCCGCCGCAGGCGAGCGGGGCGCAGACGACTCGCCGAAGTCCGTCGCATGCCGCCCTAACGGGGACTTTTGGGCGCTCCGAACGGGGTATCGGACGCCCAATTAGATCAGGTCCCCGAGGCGTTCGATGCATCTGGTGCTCCCGATGCATCGTCCAGCGGAGGGAGGGGCCACTGTTTAGAGAGGCCCCGACCCGGAGGTGGCGCTCTCCGTGGTACAGAGCTGCTGCTGGCGGGGATGGGGGGCAATGTTGTTATAGGTACCCTGTCCCCGCCACCAGCAGCGTGGAGCACTGTCAGGTTTTTAGTCGGTGCGAGTCCGACATACCCGCTGCTCGTCCCCGTCGAGTGGTGATGACCCATAATGGGTTTTCCTGACAAGAAAAAAAAAAAAAAAAAAAAAAAAAGGTGACACTGTCGGGACAGCAGTAAAACCCGTGTCCCAACATGGGGAAATGGGTGGTATAGTCCAGAATAGGAGCTGACCCGTCCTGCAACGACGGGCGTTCCCGCAAATAGATAGATAGATTTCCATCTGCAACAGTTACATCGTTAAAATATTTTCCGAACCAGTAGTTGATGATCCAAAAGCGCTTGTTTAATTTTGAAATTGAATTTGAATTACACAGATCGCAGCTTATTAAGACATTAAATATCAGCACCTTCATTAGAGCTTTCTAACAATGAAGGGCTTAATTCCATTAAGGCGTTAAGATGTCTTTAATGTTACAAATAACTACTTGTTATATAACAACGTAAAAGATACGAAGATCTCTATAAGAACGTTAATTAAGAAACTGTAATGGAAGCTGGGATTTCATTATCTACATCGACAGAAACGTGATTGTAGTAAGGCGTTATTTTTGCCAAACTATACCATCTATCTTTAATTTATTTATCTTTAATATTCTAATGAGTTAATCATTCATGTATATATATATATATATATATATATATATATATATGTATATATATATATATATATATATATATATATATATATATATATATATATATATATATATATAGGGGTGGGGTAGAAAAAACGATCTAGCTAGGCATAAAAAAATTATTAATATTTAAATTAATAAAACACTATTTTTGCCTTAAGTTGTCAAATCAGCGTTCCTTATTCGAGTCTCGAGACATAAAAATACCTAGGTTCGAGCCCCACCTACACAATAATTTTTGACTATAATTTTTTTTTTTTTTTTTTCGTAAAAAATTACTGAAAATTTGTAAAAGTCCCATGTATTTATATTATTATTAATTACAAGTAGATATGAATTATGTAATATTGATACTCAAATTGACTTTTAACGCACACACACACACATTTTAATGCAATTTTTTGCATTAAAAAAAATTATTATTAAAATAATATTATACTGTAGGTTAAACCTGTGTATAAACTTTAATTATGCTAAATATCATCAAAATCGCAAAATTAGCCGCAATCCGTAACAGACAGAAAACAAGATTTCAAATATATGTATGAGTAATGTTCAGTACATTGATTTTGATATATTTGTGATCCAATTCTTCGTAGACCTCAACAATGTGATTATTTTGTTTGCCAATGTTATTAGGGCAGAAGTTTCCCTACTTCTAGGGAAACTTGTGCCGCTCTCGAGAGAGCTCTTAGAGGTCTATTGTCTCGAAAATCAATAGAATTGAAAGCCGCCATTCATGTTTTATTTCTCGCAAACCGTATTTCTTGGTCGAATAAATAAGTGATGTATGTAAATGTTAAATATTTACATACTGGCCCGTTGGCGTAGTGGGTAGTGACCCTGCCTTCAGCTCCACGGGTCGCGGGTTCGATACCCGCCGGGGTCCAACATTTTCTATAAATGAATTTTTTGGATTTTGAATTTTTAAATCTTCGAGTCTGGGTGTATATTTGTATTTAAGTATGTATTTAAAAAATATATAAGTATATATTCACCAGTTGTCTGTCTACCATAACACAAGTGTTAAGTTACTTACTTTGGGGACGGACGACCGAGTGTGTAAGTGTCCCATATATTTATTTATTTATTCATCACTTATTTATTCGTAGGCGAATCTATCATCATCTGCCTGCCCTTATCCCACTCTTAAGTGAGGTCGGCACAACATGTTACAAACATGTTGTCATATGATTTGGCTCAGTAGGCGAATCTATCAAATTCAAAATATTCTTTATTGACGTCAATCATTCTCCTGCCCTTATCGCACTCTAAGTAGTACAAACATGTTGTCATGATTTGGCAAAGTATTTTACGAAAAACCGCCTGGCTGAAGTCAACTTACCTTAGTCGTGTAGTTAGTGCGGCTAGTAGCACTATTATTAGTACCACCCTTATTTCTTACGGAGGTGCCGTAAACAGCGACTAAGGTAAGGCGACCCACTGTGTGGTATCCGGATGAGAAGAATAAACCACCCTCATTTCTTACCGAGGTCCCGTAAAAGGCGACTAAGGTAAGGCGACCCGCTGTGTGGTATCCGGATGAGAAGAATAGACCACCCTCATTTCTTACTGAGTGTCGTAAAATACGAATAAGGTAAAAATACGAAGCCAAATCATTTGACAACATGTTTATAACATGTTGTGCCGACCCCACTTAGAACGGGATAAGGGCTCCTGCCCTTATCCCGTTCTAAGTGGCATCGACATCATCCTCCTGGATGATGTCGAAAAAACATATTACATATAAAAAGGACTGGATTTCTGGAATATATAAACTTTCTGATAACGCGTTTTTGAAAGCTTCATTAATCATATTGATCCTTGACGATTCAAAAGTGCTTGATTTGATCTGAATTTTGATTTGATCTGATTTGATTTGATGTTAAGAGCGCAAAGATTGGTTTTCTACATTATAACTGAAACTTTAATTCGTTCAAAATTTTACTGTAACGACATACGCCAGGTAAGCCAAGCCATGACTGTCACTAAGCCAAAACCGTATAGCCACGCCAGGCAACATGTCAAGCAACATTAGTTAAATCTGCAAACATTTAAACACACTCCAATCTGTCTGAATCATCAAAATGTCTTCGAAGCTAACGCGAGAATTTAGCGTCTCTATTATAGCTCTACACTGAGTAAATACGCATTGCGGAATGATGTATTTTCAGTGCGAATAATGTTGTGTATGGAATCTTTTGAAAGTCTTATATAGGCTGCGTATTACCATGATTGCTAAAATATTATATGTATGTAATATTATTTGTATGTAAAAGCTATAGTAGAAAACAGTAGAGCTTGGGCGGCGATGTCATACTTCTGCGAATATGTAATATCGCAGAAGGAGGCGGCAGAGAGAGTTCGGGAGGCAACCTCTTCCAACCCAATCCGTCGCAGACGAGCGGGAAGAAGACGGCGTGCCCAAGACCGTCGACTACCACCCTGATGAGGACCTCCGGGCGTCGAATAGGGGGATTCGACGCTCTGGCTGGAGTGAGGTTCTTCGAGATGGCCGATGCATTAAGTGTTCCCAATGCGTCGGTTTATAGTGAAAGAGTCAGTCTAGGCTCTACAAGAGTAGAAAGGGTAGGCTGCTGACGAGGGTGTAGACGTGATGCGTCCAGTATTCCTGTGCCCTCGTCACCTAGCAGCAAGGTGGAACACCATGAGGTTTTAGCCGGTAAGAGTCCGGCATAACTGCTTTCGCCCCCCAGCGATTAGTAGTACCCATGAAGGGTTTCCTCATGTTAAAAAAAAAAAAAAGGCTGCGTATTACCATGGGATTTGTATATACATACGTGACAAATTGAATTGGAAAATATGTAACTAGTTATACCTGCGACTTAGTTCACGTCGACTTTAGTGCTAAAATAAATATGTATATGGGACAATAACACACGGAAATCCGTCCCCAAAGTTATTTAATACTTGTGTTATGGTCGACGGACAATTGATAAAAAACCTATATATTTAATATTTAAATGAGTTAATCTTGTATGTATATAAATATATTTTCGGAATCTCGGAAGCGGCTCCAACGATTTTCCTGAAATTTAGCATAAAGGGGGTTTCGGGGGAAAAAGATAGATCTAGCAAGGTTTCATTTAAAAAAATCGTTTTAGCCCTGTTTTTTGGGCATTTAAAAGATACTAAAATTTACATTGAATATAAAACACTATTTTTGCCTTAAAATGTCATGTCACCGTAGCTTATTCGGGGAACGGGCAGTGTCGAAAAATGCAAATACCTAGGATCAGGCCCCACCTACCCAATTATTTATTTCTTTTTTTTTAAGTTTCTTTTTTTGATTTTGTAAAAAATTACCGTACAAGGCTCGGTCAACCAGGCGCTAATTTGAAATACCACACGACGACTCAACTTACCTTAGTCGCTTTCTACGACACCTCGGTAAGAAATGAGGGTAGTCTATTCTACTCAGCCGGATACCACACGGCGTAGTAAAGTAGATAACAGTAAAAATAAGAAAAATGGAGAGAGGAGGGTTATATCCACCAGTAGGATAAACAGGTCGTTACTTTACTTCGGCGGGTCAACTTACCTTATTCGCTTTCTACGACACCTCGGTAAGAAATGACGGTGCTCTATTCTACTTAACTGGATACCACACGTTGTTAACAGTTTTATTAAATTATAGTTCTTGACTGATATAATATATCTCTACACTACTTCAATTGAATCGAATATCTCATAGTTACATAATTTAAACTATTAATAATATTATTCCAAGATCTTCCTTCCGTATTCACCGCCCAAAAACAATACTCGCTTACAATTTCCGTATCTTATGTTACAATACCATATTTGCAATTTTGGATTCCATGATTTCTATCCTTTATGGGAACCAACATCAGTTCTTGAAAAGCCTTATTGTTTTGAATTTATCGTAAATTAACCTCATTCATTAAATAAGTATTTACAAAAACATTTTAAAACATACCCGTAATAATACTGTCGTACATAAACACTGAATATATTATATTATACTGAATATTATCTTAAATATTTATCTTAAATTGCTTAAGATAAATATTTTAACTAATTATATATTAGTAGCATCATTTCATCTATTTATTTTTCCAAAATTAATTAATAGATTAAATAGTTAAATTTATATAAACTTTTTTTTCTCTATATTACCCGTATTCTCTTTCTTCTTCAATTCTTGTCCTTTTCCTTCTGCTATTCAAAGGTTGACTGGAAGAGATCCCTTTTAGGCATAAGTCCGCCTTTATACATGTGCTTTTTTACTTTTTCTTTCTCTTTTCTTACTATATGTATAAAAAGAAATAAATAAATAAGACCTGTACAAAATATTGGGTAGTCTCCGAAAACAGGGATACAATGACATATTTTTTAATGAAACCTACCTAGATCAATTTTTCGCCCCTAAACTCCCTACGTACTAAGTTTCAGGAAAATCGTTTTTGAAATTTTTGATTATAGTACCAATCTGAACGAGCCTTTCTCGGTAATTTTTTAAAAGATATTTAAAATTCAATAAAAAAAAATTAAGAAGAAAGAAAGCACCATTAGGCTATCACAGCTGTCCATTTGACAATTCAAATATCATATGGATTCCATTCTACTTTTTAGCATTTTTTTTAACGCTCGTTGTTCGGGCAATTTTTTTCCACCGAGGGTAATCGGGGCTTGCTGCACCTGAGGTGTGGGTAGGTGACTAATTAATGTCACACACACAATATATATATATATATATATATATATATATATATATATATATATATATATATATATATATATATATATATATATTATATATATATATATATATATATATATATATATATACATATATATATATATATATATATATATATATATATATATATATACAAGATTAGCCCATTTAAAGATTCAAAAATACCTATGTAGGAGTAGAAATTTTTTGAAATTATCAAGTATCAACCTAATTAACTAAATTATGACAACTTAAAAGTTAGACTCAATTATTGATTGGCTTTTGGATTTCTATTATTTACTATATCAATGGTGATTTTATTCACATCAGCTGTTTAGGAATAATAAGTAATATTTGGTTATCCCCTAATTATACTCCACAGCTCAACAAATTCAAAAAGAACACTTAAAATAATGAAATTATTATTTCACGCTCCGAGTATGCGGACATATTTAATCTCAATGTTGTCAAAAAAGAAAATTTCATTCGCAGAAAATAAAATAAGCCGGATAAGATAGAAAATGGAAACTCATTAAATGTGTTACTAGGAACGTGAAATTACTAGAACCCACAATATTCCTCGCATTAAATATATCATAATTATGAAAGTGGATTTAAATTTCATTTCAATTTTTAATTTGGATCTATGCTCGACGAAAATTTATAAAATGCATATAAATTTAGTGAGTGTAGGATATAATTTTATTTCAATACAGTTTTGGGTTTTTACTTGATTGTTATTCCATCTTATTTCAAGTAAGAATACTGTCTTAGATCGGGAGCGCATAAACCTGTAACGAATAAATAGACTTAGTTTCCACTAAATATTGTAGAAAAACAACGACCTGTTATAAAGTAGGTTAGCTAACATATTTATACTAGTATCAAAGAGTTGCTGCCCACGCGATAATAAAATGTGGAAACAGGACGCCTTCTATTGCCCTCTCTGTCACTCCTACGGGTCTAACTTATCTATATCTTATAATAAAACTATATACTTATAATAATATAAAGTCCTGAAAAGCTATCTGTCTGTATATGATCGATTTTTTCAAGACCTACCAAACTGATCTTTGAACGGTTTTTATTAAAACATAATTAGTATATTAGGAGAATTCTGAAAGTTGCGCCCATTACAGAAAAGATGAGAAGTGCGAGACTAAGTTGGAATGGTCATGTAATGAGGAGAGATGAAAATCATGTGACCACAGGAGTTTTAAATATGAATATGGATGAATGTATGGCTAGGGGGAGGCCGAAAAAAGATGGATGTATTGTGTAAAAAATGATATGCATGTTATGGCACCAGAGCTGACGAATGATAGAGGAGAATGGAAGCAGAAGACATGTTCTAAAGAATTGTAGATCTACAAAAATATTACAAAAAAAGTCTGAGATAGCATGTATCTATCACTTTTAACTTTTACGGTTAGCTGAAGATAATTACTTAACTGAACACGGTTAACTGAAGATATCTATTTTGTGTCTTTTGTGATACACTAAATTCCACGTGGGCGAAGCACATGTTCAATAATAAGCAATGTTCAAATCTCATTACTAATAATATGTAGAAGCACATTAAAACATGTATGTATTTAACCTTTTAAATTTATTAATAATTATGAAATAACCCTTGCAAAGTAATCATTAAATTACCGGCACTCTTGAATAGATCAAAATATGTTCAAATTCTCTTCTTTTCAACAAGATAAAGCACGCCAGCATACTATTCTTCATCATTTTAAGAATCGATATATAGTTATCGATAAATGACGCAATGCACGCGCCTCTTCTTAGTGCACAAATGTTATATTATTACTTTATTATTTTATTTACTTAATAAATAAAATAAAATTAAAATTAAAATTATCCCGCGGGCAGCGACTCTTTAATACTAGTATTAATGTTGCTAACAAGAAAAAAGCTGTCAGAAATGTATGCAGAGCCTCGGCTTGTAAAACGAGTTACTAAGAAAGACAAGCACTGCACACATTCACAACAAACGTTTAAAATAAACAAAGCATCATCAAGACTATAAAATAACACAAAGCTTTGCAATTTTGAAAAGCAAATAATTCATCACTGTTAGAATCAGCTTATTGTCATTTCACAAAAGATTCCAATCCCGCTTCTGATATTCATTGTTATGCAACCTTTAAAACTATCCGCGAAGTACTTCCTATAGAGTTTCTGCTCGTATAGCGAGGCATACTAAATGAGTTTATTGTTTATATTTAAAAAGGTACCCGCTTACTTTGTAAGGGTATTACTGAATATTATAAGCTATTAGCTGTGTCAGCGGCTTCGTCCGCGTGGAATTTACAAAATGTTGTCATTAAATGTAAGTAAAGTAAATGTAGTCATTGTGAGTTAACCATAAAAGATAGAGACATTCTATCGCGGACTTTTTCGTAGTATTTTTGTAGATCTAAAATTATCTAATACATCACTTCAGTGTATCCCTGTGAGTTTACGTGGCGCACGCGAAACTTACCAACAAAAGAGTTTTTTTTTACATCTGCGTGACCTCTCAACGCAATTTACATAAAATCGCAATGAACTATTAAAATATACTTTTCGGAAGAATTGCACTACCTTTTAGTAAAAACGGTACAAGAATGAATGGTTATGTCAGATTCTCAAAATCTACTGAACGGATTTTTGGAAGGTTTTTACTAAACGATAGTGGGATTCTTCCAGAAGGTTTAAGTTAGCAATACACAACCGTTTATGTAAATTTTGCTGAAGAGGTCACGCGGTTGTGAAAAAATCGCCTGTTGGGATCTTTACTCGCGTGCACCGCGTAATCAATCAGAGATTCACTAAGGTAATATACTAGTACAAGTACAGTAGATCTACAAAAAAGTCTGCGACAGTATGCGTCTATTTCTTATGGTTAACTCACAATAAATATTTTTACGTTCAAATTTCATTTTAGAGGGATTTATGCGCAGACGAATCCGAGGGCACAGCTAGGTCTGTAATAGATCACGCATTATTCAGAAACCTTTCAGGAAGAACATTTTATATAACTTTCCGAAAGCTGCCTATCACAGCGTAGTTATACAACGTCTTTTTCCGCTATCAAAGAAAAAAGTAAAAGAGTTTCCTCAAATATCTATTGTAGGGAAAAAATGATATATTCTCAAACCGAATCATACGTAGACGCGCTTCATAACTGTCATTCTTGATCACATAGAAATGTAAGCGAAAAGAGGTAAACATACAAAAAAGGTAACATATTTCCTAGCGATGACATATATGTGAATTTGTTTGGAATATCTGAATAAGGAGCAGCTACCTATATGTAATTTAGTGGTTTATTTTATGATTAAAATGTTGTAAATGTGGTTATGTACCTGTAAAATGGCTAAATTTTGAAGCTCTATTTAACATCTAATATCTGGGTGACCGAGCCTTATTCGGTATTGTTTTTCAAAAACAAAAAGAAACGTAAAAAAAAGAAAAAAATAATAGGGTAGGTTCAGGGAACGAACGGTCTCCAGAAAGGAAAATACCTAGGAGAGGAGCCCCAACTACCCAATAATTTTTTTTATTTTTTTTAAGTTTCTTTTTTTTAATTCGTATAATACGTATTATTTAAGATTCAAAAGTGCTTACAAAATTTGAATAAACATTATTTTAATTTGATTCAAAAAACCTACAAACAACTAAATGATTCGAGAATTCCTTATAACTAAACTATAAAACTTACATAAAGAAAAAAGTATTATCGTTACAAATACAGTTAGTCTTTACCGATGCGGTTTA
Source organism: Morpho helenor (assembly GCA_029227775.1). Classification (NCBI taxonomy): domain Eukaryota; kingdom Metazoa; phylum Arthropoda; class Insecta; order Lepidoptera; family Nymphalidae; genus Morpho; species Morpho helenor. The sequence continues at coordinate 15,218,674 of JARGCU010000020.1, read as the reverse complement.
ATTAATGGTTAATCGCAGTTGCATTTTAACCGGCCGCAACGAGGGTTTTCATTGGACTGCATTAAGCTTTATGCTCGACGCGATAATTGGGTCTTCTAATTGCACCCCATTGTGGAGATTTCCATTAAAGGCCCCTGAACGGTAATGCTTGGTGTGTAATTAGTATTTAATGTTTGAGCTTTAGAAAAAATGTGTTTATGACCCATATTACTGCATTGACCAGTTAAAAGGCGTAGAATTTATTCGAATGAAAGCATATTTTCTAGAATGTTCACCGTAATTCGCAACGTCGATTGCGGCTAACAGTACTATATGCAGATCTAAATAAAGGTAAATGTGTTGACCATCATTGTCCTGCCCTTATCCCACTTTTAGTGAAGTCGGCACATCATGTTATAAACATGTCACATGACAATCCTCTTAACCTAACTATAAAACTTACATGAAGAAAAAAGTATTATCGTTACAAATACAGTTAGCCTTTACCGATGCGGTTTAATTAATGGTTAATCGCAGTTGCATTTTAACCAGCCGCAACGAGGGTTTTCATTGCACTGCATTAAGCTTTATGCTCGACGCGATAATTGGGTCTTCTAATTGCACCCCATTGTGGAGATTTCCATTCAAGGCCCCTGAACGGTAATGCTTGGTGTGTAATTAGTATTTAATGTTTGAGCTTTAGAAAAAATGTGTTTATGACCCATATTAATGCATTGACCAGTTTAAAAGGCGTAGAATTTATTCGAATGAAAGCATATTTTCTAGAATGTTCAACCTACTTCGTCACGTCGATTGCGGCTAACAGACCTACATGCAGATCTCAATTAAGGTAAATGTGTTGACCATAATTGTCCTGCCCTTATCCCACTTTTAGTGGGATCGGCACATCATGTTATAAACGTGTCACATGACAATCCTCTTAACCTAACTATAAAACTTACATAAAGAAAAAAGTATTAGCGTTACAAATACAGTTAGCCTTTACCGATGTGGTTTAATTAATGGTTAATCGCAGTTGCATTTTAACCGGCCGCAACGAGGGTTTTCATTGCACTGCATTAAGCTTTATGCTCGACGCGATAATTGGGTCTTCTAATTGCACCCCATTGTGGAGATTTCCATTAAAGGCCCCTGAACGGTAATGCCTGGTGTGTAATTAGTATTTAATGTTTGAGCTTTAGAAAAAATGTGTTTATGACCCATATTACTGCATTGACCAGTTTAAAAGGCGTAGAATTTATTCTAATGAAAGCATATTTTCTAGAATGTTCAACCTACTTCGTCACGACGATTGCGGCTAACAGTCCTATATGCAGATCTAAATAAAGGTAAATGTGTTCACCATCATTGTCCTGCCCTTATCCCACTTTTAGTGGGGTCGGCACATCATGTTATAAACATGTCACATGACAATCCTCTTAACCTAACTATAAAACTTACATGAAGAAAAAGTATTATCGTTACAAATACAGTTAGCGTTTACCGATGCGGTTTAATTAATGGTTAATCGCAGTTGCATTTTAACCGGCCGCAACGAGGGTTTTCATTGCACTGCATTAAGCTTTATGCTCGACGCGATAATTGGGTCTTCTAATTGCACCCCATTGTGGAGATTTCCATTAAAGGCCCCTGAATGGTAATGCCTGGTGTGTAATTAGTATTTAATGTTTGAGCTTTAGAAAAAATGTGTTTATGACCCATATTAATGCATTGACCAGTTTAAAAGGCGTAGAATTTATTCGAATGAAACCATATTTTCTAGAATATTCAACTTATTTCGTCACGTCGATTGCGGCTAACAGTACCTACATGCAGATCTAAATGCAAGTAAACGTTTATAGAAGTAGGCGCTACTTAGTAATAATTAAATTATTTTGCTATAATCCGCGATGAAGACATGTTAAAACATGTTGTTACATGTTGTGCTCTGCTGACCCTACTTAGAGTGGGATAAGGGCAGTAGAATGATGATGACTGTAACTCATTTCTGATGTAAGATTCACTATCTGTTATAGTTACTCCAGACGTACCAGAATCCAAAAAATAAAATCAATTTTTCAAAAATTTTATCGAAACCGGCTCAGTTATATAATACTAGCTGTGCCAGCAGCTTCGCCCGCGTGGAAATCAGTGTCACAATTTTTTTTTTCAAATTAAAATTCGAACATAATAGTAGTTATCGTGAGTTAATATAAGAGATTTTTGAATAACTTTCACCGTTTACTTAGCGCACGCAAGGAAAGGTTTAAATTTTTCCGTTTTTGCAATATTTTTATTGCTGCACCGCTCCTATTCATCTTAGCGTGATGTTATATAGCCTTCCCCAATAAATGGGCTATCTTACACTAATAGATTAGCGCGTTTTAACAAACAAACAAACTCTCCAGCTTTATATATCAGTATAGATATAAATTTTATTGACTCGAACTCAGTAAAAATATATATCAGTTAAGTTACTAACACAAGTGTAAATAAAGGAGAAACTAATTTTCTTGCCAATTCAAACGTTGCAGGTTAAAAAACAAGCTTTGCGACCTTAAATATTTCTTTTGTTCTTCGTTCCATTTATATTTTCAGTTTTCGCGAACATAAAACGACGCTTAAGCTCCCAAAAGTAGAGGGTAGAGAGAGAATTTTGTAATAGCTTTAGTTGTTCCACTATTTCATATAAACGCCAAAGGCATATACGGAACGGATCGTGATCACATCTCACGAATACGATACGATAAAGATTATCATTTTTTTTTTAAATTTATACACGGTCTAAGACACACATCATCCTCCTGCCCTTATCCCACTCTTAAGTGGCGACGGCACAACATGTTTTTACATGTTTGAATATTTATTTGACGATCACCGCCTGCCTGATGTAAACTTACCTTAGTCGCCTTTTACGGCACCTCGGTAAGACCTCGGTAGGCAATTGGGTTGTGTTATTAACATATATGTTGACAACTGTAGTTGTTTTGACTTAAGTGGTAGTTAGGTAAAAATAGCGCTTTGACGCTTGACTTGAATTGAGGAAATCGGCGCTTGAATTGACTTAAATGAAAGTGTATAAAAGTTAAGGTACCGACTAATTTGTCGCTTTAGCTGTCTGTCGCGTGAACGAAGTGAGCGGTCTGTTTGTTTTTAGTTTAACTAAAAAGAACTCTTATATAAGGGTAGTGTATTCTACTCAGCCGGATACCACACGGAGGTTTTTAATATTTCCTTAACTTCCTTTAATAATTCCTTCTTAAGTGGGGTCCGCACAACATGTTATAAACACGTAGTCACATAGTTTGGCTACGTATTTTACGACCGGCCGCCTGCCTGACGTCAACTAACCTTAGTCGTATTTTGCGAGCCATCGATAAGAAAGAGGGTGGTCTATTCTACTCAACCGGATACTACACGGTGGGTCAACTTACCTTAGTCGCCTTTTGCGACACCTCAGTGAGAAATGATCTATTGCACTCAGCCGTATACCACCACACGGCGGATCAACTTACCTTAGTCCCTCTTACGACAACTCGATAAGAAATGCGGGTGGTCTAAGACACACATATTTTAGTAACATAATTAAAATAAACACTATTTTCAATGCTATTAAATTTTGCTGGAGTCGGTAAATAAACCTTGTAAACAAAGAATTTAAGTGTATCGATTAAGAAATGTAGTCGATTTAAAATATAATCCGCCTATCAATTAAAGGTAGTTTAAATATTCATTAATTTTGATAAATGAATATTCAAATCATTTAAAATTGAGTCCATATTGAATTATCGTAATGTATAAAAATTTAAATTCAGAATTCACAAGCCGAAATTACATTTCCCCTCAATACATGCAACTTGCCTGCATAATGTAATTACAATGGATTCAAAATTTATGTTCGAAATATGTACATTTGTATTTTTATGATGAATCCATACTAGACCAGTCTACAGAAAGGTTTTAAATAAGTAGTAGTTAATATTTCTTAACGTAAAGCACCCTACGTATATTATACTAGCGGCCTGCCCCTGCTTCGCACGGTTATAAATTATATAGCCTATGTCACTCAGTGAAAAATATGATTAAAATCGATCCAGTAATTTTGATTTATTCATTACTGCCTGTGGCCCGCACGCGCTAAATTTGGAGAAAAATAATTCTTCTCTCCCTATACCAAGAAGATTTCCTGCTATATATTTTATATACTACATATTTACATTTTACATTTTTCCCTATGTATTTTATTTTAAAAATGAGGAATGTCTTTATATACAACATTCGTAGCTTTCTTATCATTAGACAATACAAACATGTTTTCATTTGAGGTTACACTTGAAAGAGCGACATTTAGTTGCGCGTCCGATCGCTGCTAATTTCGAAGTGCTTATATAATGCTATAGGCTTTGTTTTATGCTATGTAGTGACTAGTAAATGTGAAATAACATAAATGCGAAAGTTGAGTTGAAAAAATGTGAGTATGGATGTATGTTTGGCACAATTATTCCTTATACACCGGAATAACATATATGCTATAGAAATCCTGTTAATTCTACAGACATAGGATTACATTGAAAAGCGCCATCTATTATCATAAGACAACAGTCCACAAAAACGAAGTTGCGTGTAAAAGCTAGTATTACATTATTGAAGATTATTTGGATGATAAAAGCCTGTATTTGAAAACCCATTCACCTTCATACAAAACTGCGGTTTAATAATGTAAATTGAAAATGTTTAAAAGATTGACCGAAGTTTCTTCCTGCTTCTTTTCGGTAAGAGCAACATTCCAATCCAGTTGTAGCTTCATTAATCTTATTGATCCTTGACGATTCAAAAGTGTTTGAAACAGCTTATTTGAATATAGATTATTTTGATTTAAAAAGCTTATTTGAAAATAAATTGGAAAGTTTAAAATTAAGTGTCTTGCGGTAAGCTGATGCATTAAAAAATCAAAAAACAAACGAAGTTGCGGGTAAAAGCTAGTATTACATAATTGAAGGTAGTTTATCTTTTAAATTGACGCGAAAACAGTCGTGGTTTGAGCTTGTAATACACAAAAGTAACAAGGAAATAACGGAGATTTGATCACATTCCCAAATGAGTTGAACGATTCAGGGAAATGTTACAATGATAATTTGATATTGCCATTTCCATTAAGAAATGAAGCTATCTGCTTTCCCTTGCCTCTTGCTGAGCTTAGAGAGAATATACGAATTGTAAAAAAATACCTGATGATTATCTATCTATAAGTAAGTAACGGCCTGTTATTATCCCAATGCTGGGCATAGGCCTCCTCTCTCCGTTTATGGAGAGAAGGATTGGAGCTAACACCTACCACGCTGCTCCAATACGGATTCAAATTATTCTTTATTCAAGTAAACTTGTAAACAAATACGCATCGTCAACTTTACTGCTTGTTCGGAAAGCTGTTCCTAACGAAAATAACCAGCACGAAAGTCCGCGGTTGCTCTATTCAAAATATATTTCTTATTACTAGTTATATTTAGTCATTACTGTCTTGTACAATGTTCGTTAAGTGGTCATTCGTATTTACTCATAATACCATTAAGTATTCGTAGATTCAATATATAATCTTTAACATCTACCAGAATTTAAAATAAAAAATTAACAAAAAAAATGCACTTCTATTTATTTCATTTTTTGCTAACAAGATAATTATTACGCATATTTTCAAATCAATTGGATAATTTATTGGTTAGTAATTGCTGAAATCAATATAAAATGATATATAAATATGAACTTTTATTATGTATGAAGTATAATAGTCATAATAAAACTCAAGGGAAATCAATAAATATTTGTGAAATTTAATAACATAAGTTAAAAATTATAAGAACAAATCATATATTTTACAATCAAAAATAGATATTATTTATTATAATTAATATAAATTAAATAATTAATTCAATATTAAATCGAATCGGCGTGCTATTTATTACAAAAATAAATATTGTCAATATAAAATTTAATAAATATTTAAATTAATGTCATTAGATTTTGCAACGTCTAAACTGTTAATAAAATAAGGGCAATAAAAAAAGTGAGATAGAATAATTATTTATTTTTTATAATTATTTTTCAATAATTAACCTTTTTTATTTTATTATAACAAGTTAACCACTTACCTTGAAACAGTACCAAAAATAGTGAAATAAACTTTATAATTCCGTTCAACACCATGTTGATCACAAACACAACACAACACTAAACAAATCCAGCTATTAAAAAGTGTGGCTATGATTCAAAACATCGCTTTGTGACGAACGCAAGTCGAGTGTTCTCACAACAAGCACGTCCTCACTATATGACAACCGCTTCAGCACTGAAAGCCTCAAAGGATCGCACAGCGTCAGATTTTACCGGGAATCCGGGCATAGTAACAAAAGTTAGAATACTGCAATTCCGATAGTGGTAATGTTAATTTTTATTGTCTGTAACGTTTTGAACGTTTGGAACGGTACGTTTGGTCTGTGGTCGTTTGTGTTAGATTAAACTGGTACTGTTTGGGGAATTAGGAACGTGAAAATACAATACTTAAATACGTTTTGTTGTTTAAACAATGTCTAATGCAGAAAATTCTTTCATGCATGCTTAAATATAATGCTCAATGCTTAATAAGATTCTCTTAGGGCGAAATTTAAGGAAATAGGCGTCAGGACAGTACCCTCACAATATATCATCATCCTCCTGCCCTCATCCCACTCTAAGTGGGGTCAGCACAACATGTTACAAACATGTTGTCACATGATTTGGCTACGTATTTTACGACCAGCCGCCTGCCTGACGTCAACCTACCTTAGTCGTATTTTACGACACCTCGGTAAGAAGAAGGTGGTCTATTTTATTCAACCGGATACCACACGGTGGGTCAACTTACCTTAGTCGCCTTTTACGACACCTCTGTAAGGAATGAGGGTGGTCTATTCTACTCAGCCGGATACCACACGGCGGGTCGACTTACCTTAGTCGCCTTTTACGACACCTCTGTAAGGAATGAGGGTGGTCTATTCTACTCAGCCGGATACCACACGGTGGGTCGACTTACCTTAGTCGCCTTTTACAACACCTCGGTAAGAAAAGAGGGTGGTACTATTCTATTCAGCCGGATACCACACGGCGTAATGCATATAATGCGTATAAGAGCAGAAACTATTTATCTTTATTTATTAACCGATGCACTTCCATTGATAATTATTATACTGCGTCCATCATATTATCAGTCTTTTGACAGCTCACGCTCATTAAGTTTTGTATTGCTTACGTACAAATATCATACAAATAATATTTGTACTTTATGGATGGGTACCGCCCACTTAGTGATGTCACACATAATGGGTTACTACGATTATGCCACAGATTAAAAATAATCGGTAGAAATCGATGTTACGAGTATTAAAAGACATTTAATAACATTATATAAAGTTTAACTTTCTTCTTAGTTAATACATGAATACAAATAAAACAATCAGGATATTTTAATTTATTTTATTAGCACGAGTCGTCGGAATGATAATCAACACTAGACTCCTCCGATGAGGAGTCTTCAGTAGCAGTTATTATTAGCTCTTGTGTAGATAATATATTATCAAACGCAATATCACGTTCCCAATCAGAGAATATTACTCTTTTAGTTCTTTCCACCACACTTGCCCAGTTCTCGGCCGTTACGTGGGTGCAAGCATTTTTTAGCAATTGCAACATTTTATTCGCTGTGAATGGGGGGCTTGTATTGCATCTCGCAGCATGCCCTTTTACTTGTGCCCATATAAGTTCTATTGCGTTGTACCTTTGCTGTACCTGCATGGCAAATGATTAGGCGCTCACCTTTTCCCATTGGTACTGAGGAAGTGGAATCAGCAGTATCATCAGTCCAGAAACGAGATAGTGTGTGGTTAGCGTTGAGCCATGTTTCATCCGTGAAAACAATATTTGCCCAATCTTGTATTTTCTTTGCCTCTCTTAAAAAATCACAACGTGCTATAGCTATATCTGTGCGTTCCATTAATAATTTTCTTTTATTTAACTTTTTATATGAAAAGCCAATTGTGTTCAAAACTTTGACCAAAGAAGATTTTTCACCATGAAATAGACCACTTCTTTTCAAAGAAACAATAAGTTTTCTCAAAGTTGGAATTTCTTTTCTCAAGTAGTAATCATATACATGACGACGAATAGCGTCAGCGTCAAAGTCATCAACAGCTGTCACCTTATGAGCCCGGCGCTTTCTTTTTGGTGTAGATGGTTTGTTTTGCTCCAAGCCGCTCCTGCCGTAGGCATCAGTAGTGATTTTAGTCACAGTTGATAGACTGATCCCCAACGCGGCTGCAACACGGTTTCGGACTTACGTGATAGGTATAAGAGGTCCGCCATTTTGATTTTGCTCTTGCTCAAAATACTCATGAAGTTTTAACACTAACTGTCTCGATTGTGCTTTCAACACACGTCCTTTCGGCATTTTCACGATCAATTAATATAAGTTTCACAAAAGTTTTTCCGAGGAATAAAGCTACTTAACTCAAGGTGTAACAGATGCGAGAGAACACTCAGCGAACGTAAATGCGTGTGACTATCACGGGCGTTTCGTTGAGAGTGACAGATCACGTCAAAATGGCGGCCGAGCGGAAGGTCTGTTGATGTTGCCAGTTGATGTATAATATATTTTTTATGATTATAATAAATACACACGGATTAACATTTATTTTCAAAAAACTAAGGCAATATTAAATCAAAATGTTGATTTCTATATCTGTTATTAGTTTACGTAGGTTATCATTAATCGAATTACTTAGGTACGTAATTCGATTAATGATAGTAGGTACTATAATCGGAATGGTATCGCATACGAGAAACTTTAGGACATCACTAAATATGTAAATCGTCAATCTGTCAAAAGATGGTTAATATAATGGACAGTGTATAGTTTCATGAATGACTCTGAGAACGACTTAAGATTTGCTCAAATCACTTCTAGTGATTTCCACGTCTCACAATCTTATGCTGCTTAAGTACATAGGTTCAGTTTACTTCATCTGGGATTATCGATGCATTTTCTGATTCGCAAATCCACTTTAGTATAATTGACCCAAACGTCCATCGCTTCTTTGAACCATGTGCACTGCCCATTACCACTTCAGCTTCGCAAAACGCTGAACTATACTAGATTTTAGTTCTACGATTCTTTTCTAAAGATTCCTTATTATAAAAAACCGAGTATTTAAACCCTTTTTAACATTATAAACACAGTCTACTGGTGGTGGAAGATTCAAGTTTGAGATACTTCCTCACAATACGTGTCCTTTAACAATCTATTCCATCAATTATATCCTTCGTAGAAAGACCAAGTGAAAGTATAATTCGTGCATTACAGTTTTATTAAGTATTAATTAATCTTTATTTTAATATTGAAATGAGTATATATTTATATATATATATATATATATATATATATATATATATATATATATATATATATATATATATATATGTCGCATCCTGGCAACCAACGTTCCATCATTAAAAATATATTGAAAATACATTGAAAATAGAAGGCGCAGCGGTGACAGAATGCAGACGGCGCATGTGAGAGATGAAGACAGATGCGTGTCATGGCGCAGTTGTGAAAATTGTTAAGAAGAATATAATGTTGAAGATAAGCGTTGTACTTTTCCATATGCACGATACCCTAATTACGCCCACTACTCTCTAAGAATAATGCCCAAGATACTGATGAGTCTACATCAGTCGTGGGATTCAATCGTGCAAATGGATGGATAGTATGAAGGGACTATGATGACTCACAATGGCGGATACTATAAGAGTTACGAAATAAAACAATTCAAACACCAAAAACAAAAAGAAAAAAAAATCCAAGTGAGACGAATAATATCAATCGGCCGAAGTTTAAACCCGATAAGTGATGGATTTTACGTAAAATTGTGGTGTAATACAGCGTTATACTTGGACGGAAAAACAAAAGAAGATACGTTTTCTGGCAATTTCTGCGGCTGCACTTATTAATTTCAACAATGATAGATCAATGGATAATTAAAAATCATTCTGTATATGCCTGTTTTCGTGTTACGTATTTGATGAATTGTTGGAAGAATTTAAATATAGTGCAAATTGCATCATGAACGGTGATTACGCATTTGGTACAAAATTGATATATGACTGCAATGGCTTGCATTCATAACGGAGATATCTTCGCGTCAAAAAATGCATCAGGAACTACAAGTATACTCCTATTTGAAACGAAAGTTATTTATAGAGGATCGCAGATTCAACGCGATCGCAATTCAAGGGTCTTAGTTGCGATCAGCAGTGCACAGAAAAATGGAGTGTCGCAAACGGATTTTGGAACGAAAAGACTATTGTCTGTGGTACTGTGGTAAGCTCTGGACAACGACGACAAGCAGATTACAAATTATTTGTGTGCTACAGGTGTAGCAGGCTGGGTCACGTCGCGAGTCGCTGCATGGCCAATGGACTGCTCTTTGAGGTACCAGTACACCGACGAGTAGACTGTAGACCAAAGTCTGGTCAAACCGCCATCAGGAGCTTTCACATCATTTGGTAGGTGTTATTACTTTGATTTGTTTCTGGGCCTGGATGTTCTCTCATAAAAGAGACTATATATAGCTTATAAATTTAGTTGGGTATTAATTAATAATGTTGTCATTAATAGGGATGGCTAACAAGAATGTTTATAGTACCTTGCAAATGATTGTCAAATAAAGTAAACGGTTTTACAACTGAAATTATAAGAAGGGGGTGAACTGTTAACCTTTTGCAATTCAGCTCTTTTAGTCAAAAACATAATGTGTCTTATTGTCTTACAAAAATACCTGAGAGTCAAGTACCTATTGACAATGACAAGATTTGTGGTAACGTAATTTGTGTTGATGTTTATACAGACGGGTTCTTGGTTCGGTGGGTCGGTGACTGTACCAGAGTATCGTCTATAGCCCAGTAGAAATCGGCATCTGCTCAGGGTGGTCCGTGGGTACGCAGTGAGCGATAGCTCTGGGGGTCGATGACACCAGGGTATCGTCTGTAGCCCGGTAGAAATCGGTATCTGCTCTGAGTAGTCCGTGGGTACGCAGGGAGCGATAGCTCTGGGTGGTATAGTCGGGTCTAGCTGTGTAGCGATGGCCGTGAGTCATGTGGAATCGTTATCCCTGAGGGAAGACCCTTCTGCTGAGACAGAAGCGGTAGACCACGAACAAGATACCTGGGTTGTTTTTGAAGTAAATTCTGATAGGTTTTCTGTTTATTTTTATAATGTCATGGTGAGTGTCAGTCAATGGTACTCTGCCTCAGTACTTTTCGTATGCATTATGGGTTTGGCATGGCCTTACATGTTATTTGTTGGGTTTCATAGTTCAATGATCTTATCACTATCACTTATCACTTATGACGAGATATAATTTTCCTTGTTTTGTTCGTTTATTAAAAAGATCTAGACCCCAATCACCCAGATATTGTAGGATAGGCCGAACGGAATTTCTGGGTTCGTTTATTTGTTACAGATCAACACACGGGGACGTGTGTCTCGCAGGATGGCCGTGTCGCATCCTGGCAACCAACGTTCCATCATTAAAAATATATTGAAAATACATTGAAAATACATTGAAAATAGAAGGCGCAGCGGTGACAGAATGCAGACGGCGCATGTGAGAGATGAAGACAGATGCGTGTCATGGCGCAGTTGTGAAAATTGTTAAGAAGAATATAATGTTGAAGATAAGCGTTGTACTTTTCCATATGCACGATACCCTAATTACGCCCACTACTCTCTAAGAATAATGCCCAAGATACTGATGAGTCTACATATATATATATATATATATATATATATATATTATCTCTCTCTCGGAATCGGCCTTAACGATTTTCCTGAAATTCAGTATTTAGGGGGTTTTGGGGGAGAAAATTTGATCTACCTAGGTCTATTTTTCTGTTGTAAAAGAACCTCTGTTGTGATTGAAAAAAATCATTTATCACTAGATATTTTGTTTTCATCGAGGGCCTAAGATCTGCATTAAGGACTTATCAAGTTGGGCGCGAAATTTTGATGGAAAACAAAGATACTTAAAAGCAAACTGAAATTTACTTTGTTCGAGACCATGAATACAAAATCATGGTTAAATAGTATCACGGATACTGAGTTTCCGCATTTATCAACTGAATTTTTGTGCAAATTTTATTTTTGATATCACGACGGATATTTTAAATTTTTATCATTTTAATGAACAGCTTCGGCCTTGGCGAACCGGTAATGTGTTGATAAAAAAACTTATCTCATCTGTAACTAAATATTTTTTTTATATAAAGAGCTTAATTATTTCAATCACAAACTATTAATTAGTACCTAGGTGACCAAGCTTTGCTCGGTAATTTTTTTATAGATATAAAAAATGCAACAAAAATATGAAAATCGAACCTAGGTTTCGAACTTTTTGGTCCGCGCGTTACCATTAGCCTGTTACAGCCAAAATTTCATTTAATTTCTATTCCTATTTTAGCAGTCTTTTTAATACCAAAAAACAGGCATAAAACGAATTTATTTTACATAAAACCTAGCTAGATCGTTTTTTCTCCCCCAAAACCCCATACATGCTGAATTTCAGGAAAATCATTGGTGTCGGTTCTGAGATTCCGAAAGTATATATATATGTCGCATCCTGGCAAGCAACGTTCCATCATTAAAAATATATTGAAAATACATTGAAAATAGAAGGCGCAGCGGTGACAGAATGCAGACGGCGCATGTGAGAGATGAAGACAGATCCGTGTCATGGCGCAGTTGTCAAAATATATATATATATTAACTCATTTAAATATTAAAGATACTTGCTATAATCCAACAAATACTCGTATATATTAAATCTCTTAGAACTACAAGCTGTATGCGAATAGTACACTCTACATATCTCTTCTTTTATATATATTTATGTATGTATGTAAAGGTGGAATCTTGCAAGTTAAATTTGACCCACTTCCCGGTGTCTGAATGTGCTGAAATTGTACATACTGGTCAAGTCTTGATGATATTACATGTTTATGATAAGCATGACTAGATTGGCTCCAGACGAAAGAACTCCTCAATAGTAAGGACATGAAATTTTGTTAAAAGTTTTTTATCTTGACTTGATTTTAAACGATAATAAAGGTCATACAGCCAAAGTCGCGGGAAAAGCTATATAATTATATTAATAAAGTCACTAAGTAAAGTAAAATAGAACCTGTTACAATCCCACTGCTGGTAATAGGTCTTTTCTCTCGTTTTTGGAAAGAAGGTTTGCAGCTAAGACCTACCACGCTGTTCCAATGCGGATTGGTAGGTTACACATAAATTGCAATTATCAATTAGACTCCTAAGTTTTAACAGAAAAATTCATTGTTGTCTGCCCAGGGTTGAACCCGTGACATCCTCACGAAAGAGTTGCACGGTGTTACCGCTAGCTATCACAGCTTCGAAAATGTTATAAGAAATATTAACGCTAACTTAAGCTAAATTCTAGCTATATTTTTTTTCAAATGTATTTTTATAGACGAACAAACAACTTAGATACCATCGCCATGGCGCTTTTCCAATCGTTATATCTTACCCCCAGTAATAAATTACATTTTATCTTTTTATTGCTCTTAGTTAGTTTTTTTCCCCGTACCTTATAAAATATAAAAGTAATAGCTTGTATATTACACTGATGCGCAGAGACCTTATCATTCGGTATTGGAAGCTACTTTTAAGGTTATATTATTCTCCTGCCCTTATCCTCTCTAAGTGGGGTCGGCACAACATGTTTTAATAACGTTTTTATTTGATTTGGCAATGTATTTTATGATGGGCCGCTGGCCTGACATGAACTAACCTTAGTCGCCTTTTGCGATACCTTGGTAAGAAAAGAGGATGGTCTTTTTTAAACAGACGGATACCATAGGGCGGGTCAACTTACTTTAGTCACCTTCTGCACCTGGGTAAGAAATGAGTGTGGTCTATTCTACTCAGCCGGATACCACACTTACTAAGGCTTATTTACATTATATATTCAAGAAATTCTTATAAATTATATTGGTAGCTCAGGATTTTTTGTCAAAAAACAAAAATGTAGTCGTTACCATCAATATTGAGACGATGTACCACAACATGACCACGTGGGGTCATATAGTCAAAGTGCAAAAGCAAATCCTATCCGTATAGATCATATTTTACTATCCATTGTAACAAACTTATAGTGATCCATTGTTATAACTAAAAAAATTATATAACTCTCATCGAGAATTATATATTTGTGCCGTTTGCGGTTGAGACCCTAGGCTCAAAGTGCAAAAAATTTTTAACCGTTTTAACACCACGGTTAAATGCCTCTTCAGGTGATAAAAGGGCTGGCTCCTTTTTCGCACAAAGAATCAGCTTGGCGATTCAGCGCGGAAACGCTGCCAGCATTCTTGGGACCATTCCACGTGGGCATGATTTATAAAGTCCTAGCGTGTAAGTAATTTAAGATCGATATAACTTGTACTTTTGCTGTAAATAAAAATAGGAGTTAGTGTGTCGCGCGCGCATGTGTGTGTGTGAATGAACAAGACATAAAACTTTCTGTGAAACGAATAACATGACTTTTGGTGAACATAATATCGTTACTGAGTAGAATATTGTTATTCTTATAAAATTTACATATAATAAGTTCGAAACTCTAAATGGGGGATCTCATCAAGGCACGCTCGAATGAAAGTTTCGCGTCGAATAAAACTTGTTCCAACGTTATTCATGAAAGTTCCACGCACGGAACTTTATTATTGACCGTCATTTCTGCCCGCTTTCCAACTGACTATATTTGATATTTTGAATTGGTAGGGCTTCGCTACATTTTCCAATATCGAGATATCATTCGCTAGCAATCGCCAGCGGCTCCGCCCGCATATAATGATTCAAACCGTAATATAGTCTTTTGATAACCATAAAAATTGTTAAAATGGGTTAACCCTAGCGCACGCCAGGATATAGTAGCTTCCCGCATCATCCAACACCTCCAGGATGTGGGGCCCGACCTCAGTCACTTCCAGTGCGGATTCCGTCAAGGCAAGTCCACCCTCGACTGTATCGAGGGTGTGAGACGTCTGGCGGAGGAGGTGACAACCCGGGGTGAAATGGTGTTGGCGGTATCATTAGACATTGCCAACGCATTTAACACCTTGCCCTGGGGAGTGATCAGGGAGGCCCTACGCTTCCACCGTATCCCCTCGTACCTACAGCGCATTGTCGGTGACTATCTTGCCGACCGCGCTGTCAGGTACCCAACAGCTGGGGGTCGATGGAAGGAGCGGAGGATGTCGTGCGGTGTTCCACAGGGGTCGGTCTTAGGCCCCCTTCTGTGGAACATCGGTTACGACTGGGTGCTGCGCGGGCAGATGCTCCCGGGAGTGCGTCTGTTTTGTTATGCAGATGACACTCTCGTGACTGCCCGCGCAAGCTCTTTCCGGGAGGCCCGTATACTGGCGACCGCGGCCACAGCTCACGTCGTGGCCCGAATTCGTCGGTTGGGACTGGGGGTGGCCTTGGAGAAATCCGAGGCCATCTGTTTCCACAAGCCTCGGATGGCACCCCCAGTGGGTTCCCGGTTGGTGGTGGGCGGGACGACCATCGGTATCTCAGGTACTTTAAAGTACCTGGGATTAATTCTCGACACCCGATGGACGTTCGAGGCCCACTTCCGGCGGCTCGCCCCCAGACTAATGGCGACCGCCGGAGCTCTGAGCAGGCTCCTCCCAAATGTGGGGGGGCCGAATGCAGGCTGCCGGCGCCTTTACGCCGGGGTGGTCCGCTCCATGGCCCTGTACGGCGCTCCCGTATGGGCGGAGCGGCTGAACGCCAGATCCCTGCCCCTGTTGCGCGGGGCGCAGAGAATTATGGCGATCAGACTTGTGCGGGGCTACCGGACCATCTCCGGCGAGGCGGCCTGCGCCTTGGCTGGGTCCCCTCCGTGGGACTTAGAAGCCAAGGTGCTTGCTCAGGCCTACCACCGAAAAGCTGAAGCCCGTTCATCGGGGGGAAGCTCTGAGGTGGTAGAGGTTGACTGGCGGAGGGCAGCTCAGGTGGAGCTCCTCCGCCAATGGAGGCGACGGCTGGAATCGCCCAGTGCCGGCCATTGGACGATTTCTGCACTCCAGCCCATTCTCCAGGGCTGGGTCGCCAGGAGGCATGGGGTCCTCACCTTCCGCCTAACACAGGTGCTTTCCGGACACGGTTGTTTCGGGGGGTATCTGTGGAAGGTGGCCCGGTGCGAAGAGTCCGGTGAATGCCACGAATGTGGCGCTGAGTTTGACACGGCGCTGCATACGCTCGCAGACTGCCCAGCTTGGGCGGTTCAGCGAGCGGAGCTCGTGGCAGAGGTGGGGCACGATCTCTCCTTGCCCACCGTGGTTCGTGCCATGGTGGACAGGGAGGGATCGTGGGCAGCGATGGCCTCTTTCTGCGAGGACATAATCTCTCGGAAGGAGGCGGCGGGGCGGATCCGGGAAGTCGAGTCTTTGGATCCGATCCGCCGCAGGCGAGCGGGGCGCAGACGTCTCGCCGAAGCCCGTCGTATGCCGCCCTAACGGGGGCCTATGGGCGTTCCGAACGGGGTTTATCGGACGCCCATCTGAAAAGGTCCCTGAGGTGGTCGATGCATCTGGTGCTCCCGATGCATCGTCTAGCGGAGGAAGGGCCTAGTTTAGAGAGGCCCTGACCCAGAGGTGGCGCACTCTGAGGTTCAGAGTTGCTGCTGGCGGGGATGGGGGCAATGTGTCCAACGTTACCCTGTCCCCGCCACCAGCAGCGTGGTGGAGCACTGTCAGGTTTTTAGTCGGTGAGAGTCCGACATACCCGCCGCTCGTCCCCGTCGGGCGGTGATGACCCATAATGGGTTTTCCTGACAAAAAAAAAAAAAAAAAAAAAAAAAGCGCACGCCAGGAAAGCTTTAAATTTTGCCGTTTTCGTACTATTTTTTATTGCTGCTTCTCTCCTATTCATATAAGAGTGAGATATATATATATATATATATATATATATATATATATATATATATATATATATATATATATATATATATATATAGTCTTCCTTAATAAATAGGCTATGTTACACTTAGAGAATTTTTAAATCGGTCTAGCAGTTCCTGAGGTTAGCGCGTTCAAAAAACAAACAAACTCTTTAGCTTTATATATTAGTATAGTTTACACGAGAACCAATTATGAACGTATTCATAGTTAATGTATGGAAACCGGCTATACTTACATGTTATTCTATCGGGTTAGCCCGACTAGTTTCGAACCCATCCGTGGCACTTATTCATGAGCTCTTTACACGACGTTATCGCGGCGGGAACTAAACGCATTTCAAATATTTTTTTTTGCATAAAACTTATCATGGAAATCTATATATTTGATTGGAAAACCGAAATATTTCTTGATACACTAATATAATATAATATAAATATATAAATATATGGGACACTTACACACACGGTCGTCCATCCCCAAAGTAAGTAACTTAATACTTGTGTTATAGGTGAGAGACAACTGGTGAATATATACTTATATATTTTTTAAATACATACTTAAATACAAATCAAATATGGTATCAATATTTAATATAAAACGAATATGAAAAAAAGAATTAAGAGGCAAGAAATAATATATAACATATCGTATTATCGGCCATCTTAATTATTCAATATGACAGTTAATTAGGAATCGTTATTATAGGCAGGTATTATTACCCTTGGCAGTAATTGGGTATGAATATTTAAGCAATCGAATATTAATATAAGTACTAGTTTGTACCCGTGACTTCGTTCGCGTATATTGTTGAGAACTATGTTGATGATAAGAAAGCTTGGTTTTAAATTGCGACCAGACTAGATTATCTTGTAATTTTTTTTTAATTTGTCCTTAATTAATTAGCCGTGTGGTATCTGGCTGAATAGAATAGTACCACCCTCATGTCTTACCGAGGTGACGTAAAAGGCGACTAAGGTAAGTTGACCTACCGTGTGGTATCCGGCTGAGTAGAATAGACCAACCTCATTTCTTACCGAGGTGTCGTAAAAGGCGACTAAGGTAAGTTGACCCGCCGTGCGGTATGCGGCTGAGTAGAAAAGACCAACCTCATTTCTTACCGAGGTGTCGTAAAAGGCGACTAAGGTAAGTTGACCTACCTTGTGGTATCTGGTTTAGTAGAATAGACCACCCTCTTTCTTACCGAGGTGTCGTAAAGTACGACAGAGGTAAGTTGATGTCAGGCAGGCGGCCGGTCGTAAAAACGCAGCCAAATCATGTGACAGCATGTTTATAACATGTTGTGCCGACCCCACTTAGAGTGGGATAAGAGCAGGAAGATGATGATTGTCCTTAATTAATTAGGCCATTATTGTAAATAATTTTGAAAAGAGTCGCTAGTGGTCTATTTTACTTAGCTGGATACCACACGATTATTTTCTATTCTATTATTCTTTTTAAATCAGTACGAATCTACTAGTACGAAGTAAAGAAGCTGTGGTAGCCCAGCGGTAACACCGTGCGACTCTTTCGAGGAGGTCACGGGTTCAAACCCCGGCAGACACCAATGAGTTTTTCTGTTAAAACTTATGTGTGCCTAATTGATAATTGCAATTTATCACACGCTTTTCGGTGAAGGAAAACATCGTGAGGAAACCTGCATATCTCTAGAGAATTCTGGAGATATGTATGAGATAACCTACCAATCCGCATTGGAGCAGCGTGGTAGGTCTTAGCTCCAATCCTTCTCTCCAAAAACGGAGAGAAGAGGCCTATTCTCAGCAGTGGGATAGTAACAGGCCGCTACTTACTTTTACTTACTACTAGTACGAAATGTTTTTGTCGATATCTCAGACCACTGAATCTAGTCGTTTTAGATTCTATTTTTCCAACGAAATTAAATTTCAAAGCTCAATTTAAACAGTTTCACAAAGTCCTTTAAAATTTAATTAAATTTGGCGTTTCAGTTGAGTGTTAGTTTATAGATTTAACTTCAAGATTTAATTAAGCTGTTTCGCCGTGTCGTATCCGGCTGAATAGAATAGTACCCTCATTTCTTACCGAGGTGTCGTAAAAGACGACTAAGGTATGTTGACCCGCCGTGTGGTATCCGGCTGAGTGGAATAAACTACCCTCTTTTCTTACCGAGGTGTCGTAAAAGGCGACTAAGGTAAGTTGACCCAACGTGTGGTATTCGGTTAAGTAGAATAGACCACCCTCTTTCTTACCGAAGTGTCGTAAAATACGTAACTAAGGTAAGTTGACCCGCCGTGTGGTATCCGGCTGAGTGGTTTAAACCACCCTCTTTTCTTACCGAGGTGTCGTAAAAGGCGACTAAGTTAAGATAACCCACAGTGTGGTATCCGGTTAAGTAGAATAGACCACCCTCTTTCTTACCGAAGTGTCGTAAAATACGTAACTAAGGTAAGTTGACCCGCCGTGTGGTATCCGGCTGAGTGGAATAAACCACCCTCTTTTCTTACCGAGGTGTCGTAAAAGGCGACTAAGGTAAGTTGACTCAACGTTTAGTATCCGGTTAAGTAGAATAGACCACCCTCTTTCTTACCGAAGTGTCGTAAAATACGTAACTAAGGTAAGTTGATGTCAGGCAGGCGGTCGTAAAATCGTAGCCAAATCACGTGACAACATGTTCTGCCGACCCCACTTAGGGTGAGATAAGGGCAGAAAGAATAAGAAGAAGAGTTTTGTATTATGGAGTTCCGCAAAATAACGCCTAATTCTATAAAATCTCTAAAATTAATTTCGTTGGAAATATAGAATCTAAAGTTAAATGTCTAATTGATAATTGCAATTTATCACACGCTTTTCGGTGAAGGAAAACATCGTGAGGAAACCTGCATATCTCTAGAGAATTCTGGAGATATGTGTAACCTACCAATCCGCATTGGAGCAGCGTGGTAGGTCTTAGCTCCAATCCTTCTCTCCAATAACGGAGAGAAGAGGCCTATGCCCAGCAATGGGATAATAACAGGCCGCTACTTACTTATAGAATCTAAAACAACTACATTCAATGAGATATGGACAAAAATATTGTACGTACCTAATTAGATGCGGCAATATTTGAAATAGTAGAATTATATTTTTCAGTGAATATTGAATTTGATTAAAATTATTGTCACTTGAATACTGATTGCCTTTACGCTTCAGATATAAAAGGACAGTGTTAGCTCGCCTTGTATTATTTTTCACTTTATATTTTAACTAGTGACCCGCTCCGGCTTCGCACGGGTATAAAATATATAGCCTATGTCACTCAGTGAAAAAAATGATTAAAATCTATCCAGTAGTTTTGTTTTATTCATTACTACTTGTGGCTCGCGCGCGTTAATTTTCGTGTAAAACAATTCTCCTTTCCCTATACCATGAAGATTCCCTGCTATCTTTGGAATATCTAAATTCAAAAAATATACTTAACCAAAGACAAAATTACGTATAGCTGTCATTTATGTTTTGTTATTTCACTGTCATAGTCGTTTTTGTTATACCACGTTTTATAGTGACTTGACGGGATAAAATAAATGCGGTCGAACGGGATAAAAGGTATCCTATGTCCGTCTTCTGGTTCTGAGCAACCTCTCCACCAATTTTCAGCCGAATTGGTTCATCCGTTCTCGAGTTATAAATAGTGTAACTAAGACCAACTTTCTTTTATATATATAGATAGTGAAAGTAAAGTCTCGTTTTGATAAATTAAGGTCAAACCTGTTAAATTACAGATAGTCGCAGTTGAATTTAAATAGACCGTCAAATTTTCTTTATTGCTTTTGAAAGCCTTAAGCCGTTGTCCGGCCTCACAGGAGGCACCCTTAGGACGACATTCCCCGACGCTAGTAGAGCTTCTTCGCATTTCGCAACTTCGGCGATGCTTCTGCGCTCGCCCGTCCCGCCCGGTGACGCTGTAAATGCCGTTAGGGCTAACAGCATATATTCAATTTAAAAAAAAATAGAAGAAGATTATTTTGATTTGATAAAAGTGACCACAACTTTCATCAATGAAGAAATCAAATAATAACATATTTATAATTCCCCAATACGTAATGAAATATTTGTACTTGGATGTGGGTATAGTCTAAATAAGTCCTTTCGGTGTATTTGCGACGTTGCCTCTCCAATACACATATCATACTTGTGATTTATCTGATAAATTTAGTTCCTCTTTATATAATTGGGACATAGACGAGCGTTTTCTCTCCCTTTTTTTTTCTTTTAGTTAACAGCATCATCATTCTCCTGCCCTTATCCCACTCTAAGTGGAGTCAGCACATCATGTTTTAATGTTAACATAATTTGGCTAGGTATTTTACGACCGGCCGTCAGCTTGACGTCAACTAACCTATATACCGTATTGTACGATACCTAGATAAGAAATAGTTCAGGGATCATAGCGCTACCATGCATCGCCCCAAGTTCATGTAAACGTAAGCCTTCGGCTTGCGATACCAGGCCGCGAGCGCTCCCGGCAACGTCCGCCAGTCACCCACTACCTATGTCAGACTGCCGGCGTGACGTTCGGCGCTAAGTGTGAAAAATTCAAAATGTATGGGAAAATTTTGATAAAAATATTTTAATGAAAAATGTACATATATGTAACGAGTATCAAATACTCATTACGAAAAACCATATTAAATGACAAACAAATATTTTTATTTATATACCTTCCTAAACTTACTACCAATTCAGTACATAACTCTACCAATATATGCATGTGAGGTCGAGATCGTCACAAACTCAACCGTTGTGGATGCAACTCTGCAGAAACGTCGAACCTTATACAAAGGTAACTAGAGGTTATCGCTATGTGACCCGGTTGTTTATATCTTAATACAGTTTTTTTGCATCGTTTCATAAGAATACAGTTTCGTTACATAGAATTGTAGAAATAATAAATCACTTACTCTCAATCTCTCTCTCTCTCTCTATGGGGTCCAAACCCTGGAGATAAATGTTTTTTTTTGTTAAAACTTATGTGCCTAATTAATATTTTGCACACTTAGTATTAGAGTGACCGAATTCAATAAAGTGGTGTGGCAAATTGCAATAGCATAGTGCCTACAAAACTCGTAAGTGCTAAAGAGATAACTTGGAAGAACAAGAGAACACTAGCTTCTTTAATAGCTCGTAGTGTGATAGTGATGACCTATGGCTCTGAATCTTGGTCGCTGACTATGGGCCTCATAAGAAAGCTCAGAGTCGCTCAGCGGGCGATGGAGCGAGCTATGCTCGGAGTTTCTCTACGCGATCAAATCAGAAATGAGGAGATCCGTAGAAGAACCAGAGTCACCGACGTAGCTCAGCGTGTCGCGAGGCTGAAGTGGCGATGGGCGGGGCACATAGTGCGTAGAACCGATGGGCGTTGGGGTCTCAAGGTGCTGGAAAGGCGACTCCGCACCGGAAAACGCAGTGTCGGCAGACCCCCCACGAGATGGACTGACGATCTCAAAAAAGTCGCGGGGAGCCGCTGGGTCCAAGCGGCACAAGATCGTGTATGGTGGAGATCCCATGAAGAGACCTATGTCCAGCAGTGGACGTCCATCGGTTGATGAAGAAGAAGAAGAAGAAGTGTGATAGCACACATGGAATTGAAATAAGGATTGTGAATTCGGTCAGTTTAATACTAAGCATGCGATTTGTTATTACACACATCGGGAGATAGCTCTATGAGAAAATCCCATTTGTGGTGTTGTTTGAACAAATCCTGCATGTAAAAGTTATGAGAACAGTTTTTGCTTCCTATATTAAGAATTACATACCGCCGTGTGGTATTCGGCTGAGTAGAATAGACCACCCTCATTTCTTACCGAGATGTCGTAAAAGGCGACTAAGGTAAGTTGACTCACCGTGTCGTATCCGGTTAATTATAATAGACCACCCTCTTTCTTATCGAGACGTCGCAAAATAAGACTAAGATAAGTTGACGTCAGGCAGGCGGCCGGTCGTAAAATACGTAGCCAAATCATGTGACAACATGTTGTGCTGACTGAAAGTGGGATAAGGGCAGGAAGATGATGATTAAGAATTACATAGATTTTCTTTAAAAATGTGATTTACATAAAAATAATGCTACCAAAACTCTTGTTCTATGGAATTCCGCAAACGCCTTTTTCTATAAATCATTTAAAAAAAACGCCCGTCTGTGGTGGCCTCACGGGTTTATTTACAAACCTAAATAAACAACATCGTTCTTTTCCCGTTTATTTCGTTATTTTGATGGCTCGATCGGAATTGGTCCCTTGTTATAACGATGTTTTCGAACCAATAAATTACTAATTACTTTACGGTTGCGAGTTCGATGGAAACTTTGTTTGGCAACGCCATTGTGTGTATTTATTTGGTATGACTGTTGAAATGTATGTCAAAATAATATGTCGAAGGAAAATACCATCCCAATTCTGATTGTGACGTATTGTAACGTGCGAGAGTGGGGGTATCGCACGGGGGGGGGGACGCCGGTTAGAGGGGGGCTGTGGAGTCAGTCGTAGTGAGTCAGTCGTAGTTAGATCACCGATCGGTACGGACGTGCGTTACTATTAGAAAGGGCATTTGGAAACGATTCCTAGCGGAAAGTGAAGGACACCACACGTGGCGACGAGGTCTCATGTAAGTAAAAAAAAAAGAAAAAAGAATATATATATATATATATATATTTTCTCAGTGTCCTAAAAAAAAAAAAAAAAAATTTGAGAGGAAGATGAAGAACCCACACTTACAATAAGGCTACCTTGAATATTAACAAGCAAACGATTTAGTAGTCGCTAACCTCATTATAATATTTAAAAATTTTCTCTATTTTTAAATGTTTTGTTGAAAATTAAAAAATAATTAAATATATATATATATATATTCTAAAATTGGAATAAAACCTAATGAAGGTTAAATGGTCCCAAGGAGGACAAATGGTCCCAAGGAGGACAAAAGCATTATAGAATGCTGGATTGGTAATCCGTAACCTAATGAAGGTTAAATGGTCCCAAGGAGGACAAATGGTCCCAAGGAGGACAAAAGCATTATAGAATGCTGGATTGGTAATCCGTAACCTAATGAAGGTTTAATGGTCCCAAGGAAGACAAAAGCATTATAAAATGCTGGATTGGTAATCCGTAACCTTATGAAGGTTAAATAGTCCCAAGGAGGACAAAAGTATAATATTTCCGAGGGGAATCAAAGGTGCCAAGGGGCACAAGGGTGTAATATTGCCAAGGCGCAAGTAAAAAGAGATACATATCTATTTTACTTACTATTTTATTTTAATGGAAGAGTATATACAATACAAAAAAAAAAGAAACTCATTGTGTGAAGAATGCAATGTGTATATCTGTGTTGACTCATAGTATAAATAATACTATAAGTAAATCAGAACGTTGAAATACACATCGTGGTGATCTAAGTTTAAAGTAAAAATCATGATCACATATTTAGGTATATTTATAAATAAAATGATTACGTAATAGAATTGATATGTTTGATATATTTATCAAACATATCAATGTTAAGTTATTGACCAGACAGTATCATATTAAGCTATATTTCTTATTATTATATTATATTTATGGCATTATAATAGAAATTGTATCAGAGAATTGAAGTAATCAATCTGCATTTATAATTAATTGTTGTTCTATAGGTTATTTGGTTTGGTTTAGGTTATTTGAGTTTACTCGGCGAAGCTTAAGCAATCCCCGTTCTTCTGGTGCCGATGCCAAAGCCATTAGGGCATACAGCATTAGTCAATTCGAAAAAGAGTGAGTGTTTTACCTGATAATAATATTTAGGAAAAACATAGATAACCGATAACATAATAATATGACGAGGGAAATAATCACACCATGATATATGTATATTAAACCTATTGGCTGACACAAACTATGAACACCCCACCCGAGTGCACCAAGGGTGCAAAATACAAAGGCTGAAATGTGATTCCATTGAATTAAAAAAGAAAACGTTGACACTATGCGACATAGTCACATTAGACAAGGTCATAGTAGAAGATAACAATATAAATAAAATGCTAATACAGAAAGTCTACTGTGTTGATGAGGAATACTTAAATGATAATAATGCATGGACGTAGCTACTCTTCGACCCTGTACAAGACGATAATAACTGCTTAGAACTAGCAATAAGAATCATATTTTTTCAATCAAAGAGCAACCGCCAAGTTTCTTGCCGGCTCTTCTCGGTAGGAACAACTTTCCAAACCAGGAGTAGAGTTGATGATTCAAAAGCACCTTTTTACAAGTTTATTTGAATAAAGAATATTTTGAATTTGAATTTGATGGAACCTTTGACTGTAATGACCAACAAACCCTTCCAGTGATTAAAATTCAGTGATAAAAGACTCGCCCGTTGGCGCAGTAGGTAGTGACCCTACCTTCAGCTCCGCGGGTCGTGGGTTCGATTCCCGCCAACGGTGAACATTTTCTATAAATGAATTTGTTGGTCTTTGAGCCTGGGTATATATATATATATATTTGTATTTAAATTGGAACCGTGAATGTTATGAGAATAAGAGCTGCTCCCGCTGTGGTAGGGGTATACCCAAGGAGGACTAAATAAAGCCTGTCCAGCTAGATATAAGAAATGTTCAAATTATGGCTATGTTCACTTTATGGCAAGATGCAAGACAAGATCTATGAAACGTAAATCTAATTACATGATGGATCTAAGTTACCCATACCTAATTAAACGTGGACCATCTTATTATTCAATTAGATTGTCAAAAACCAATGAATTAGAAGAAAGGTCTAGTACATCGACGTCATCCAATGGGAAATACATATACTACCTGGGAGAGACGAAAAGATACACTGTACTCTGGCTGGAGTCACTGGTCTCTAGTTACTCAGTGAGGAGTGAGTGAATTTTCGGAGTGATTCTAACAAACATGGAATCTTAAAAAAAAAAAAAAGGAAATCTGGCGGAGGTATTCGTCCCTCTATAGATATGAGAGCAACTAACAATAGATACTCCGGGAAAAATACCACCCTCCCATAACGGATAAACTTCTTCAAAAGTTCTGAAAAGCTAAGGTTTTCTCAAAAATAGACATGCATTTCATCAGATGAAGACAGTCCTTAAATTACAACCTTTATTTCCTCTAGAGGTCCTCTTTTCCGCTACAAAAGGGTAACGTCTGGTATCTCTTGTATACTGAAATATATTCCAAAAAAATAGTATGACCCTGTGAATATTAAATGGAAACCCTGTGAATATTAATTAACTTTATTGACAACATGATAGTTTTAGTCATATATAGATAAACCCGAGCATGATAGTCGATTAAATCGCGTGCTTGAAATCAGTTGAAAGACAAAAAAGGTAACATCGGAGGAAACTTATCTTTAATGCCACAGTCGTGCAATTCCTGGGTCATAAGCTCTCAGCGGAGGGAAATCAAACCATTAAGTTCCTATATCCTATAACAATTAAAGAAATCCAGAGTTTCCTATGACTCTTGAATTATGTGAATAAATGGATACCTAATCTATCAACATTAGCAGAACGGATGTTAATCGTGGAAGTTATGAACTCTCAAGGTTGGTCAGAAGGTGGATAGGAGGATCAGGGTATTGGAAACTGGAACAAAAGATAGAATTTGATAACCTTAAAATTAGTCAAGAAAATGTTCTAACACTAGGATAATACGATCCCGAAGCTAAAACGCCTGTTGGCCTAAAGCCAATTCTAGTACAAATTGATAACAGAGGACCCTGAATAATAACGTTGCGAATAGCAGCCCTTTTGACGATGAAAAACGTCATTTGTGCAAACTGTAGAGAACTTTCACATCTACCTTTACGGTAGAATATTGTTTGATCTGGTCACAGACTCCAGGATTGAGCGTTGTTTTTGCGGTTGCTACCTTACTACTTTAAGGTTGTGTATCGGCCTGGAAAAGCCAACATTTTTGATCCATTTTCTTGTACCGACCAACCAAAGTAAAACCCACTGAAGATAAATACCACATAAACCAACATGTGTAATATATTAAACCGGTAATTATGCAGAATTTGATTGAAGCCTCTAAATCAAATGAAAAAATTAGACTAATCAAGAAAGCTTTGAATACAAACTTGAGATTTCCAAACTAACAACTACCGTGTTTTCCGAACAGAACTTTAAGTTCATGATGATATCCTTTTTAGAGGTAATAAGATTGTTAGATTTGAGGAAGCAAGTATTGGATGCAACCACGTAGGTCATCCAGAGATTGTGACGATGAAAGGTCGATTGCGCACAAAATTTTGGTGGCCTTAGATGGATAAAGATAAAGGCCTAAGTTAAGAGTTGCCGAGAATACACGCTTGTCTCGGCAGGCAATTTCCCCTTAACCTTATAAAGACGAATCTTACTGGATCAATCTTAGCAAGATGTGGCAATGGACTTTCAAGGCCCTTTTCTCTCAGAACCTTATCTGTTATTGGTTATTGAAAACTACAATAGATACAAAGAAATAATACCATGAAATCAATAATCACCAATGACGCAATAAAAACCTTGAAAGAAATGTTTCTAGACTTCGCATCCCATTATCGATCACCACGGATAACGGCAACAGTTTACTAGTCTTGATTTCAAAGATTCTTGTCGAGACTAGCCAACAAAATATTTAGCATAACACCATATTGTCCTCGAGAAGACGGTGAAGCTGAGCGACAAAATCGAGACATTCTAAAAAGGCTACGGATAAGTCAGAGTATGAAATGGGACTTTCAGTACAATCTTTTAGACTACCTGGCAATATATCATAGTACTTCATGCAGTATTACGGATGAAACATCGGGTTCTTTTGCAGGAAATTTTGAAAGAAGATGCCATCTATACTTGAAAATAGGAGAAAAAATGGATTGCGAAGCTAATGATAGAGATAAATAAATAAAAAAAGGAGGGAAACATATAGAGATCGAAAACGAGAAGCCACTTATTATGTGAAAGGAGAAAAAGTGTACGTAAAAAAATAAATAAATTGATAATTAGAATACTTAAGTATTAGCAAATTAAATTAAATGTTTATTATTATGTTTATAATGTAAATTAAATTAAATGTTTATGATGTTTGATTATAATTAAGAAGGATTATAATTAGTTTTTAACTTAAGGTAATAAGTATGATTCTAAATATTTTGTAAAGGAAGAGGTGTGACGTATTGTAACGTGCGAGAGTGGGGGTATCGCACGGGGGGGGACGCCGGTTAGAGGGGGGCTGTGGAGTCAGTCGTAGTGAGTCAGTCGTAGTTAGATCACCGATCGGTACGGACGTGCGTTACTATTAGAAAGGGCATTTGGAAACGATTCCTAGCGGAAAGTGAAGGACACCACACTGATATTAAAATAAAACAGCAAGCAAATAACATCGGAGTAGCCTACTGATGATTACTTAGACGATAAGATATACGTGGATATAGCTACTCTTCCTGTACTAGACAATAATGACTAATTAAAATTCAAAATATTCTTTATTCAAATAAACTTGTAAACAAGTGCTTTTGAATCGTCAACTCTACTGCTGGTTCGGAAAGCTGTTCCTACCGAGAAGAACCAGCAAGAAACTCGGCGGTTGCTCTTTTAAAAATATGATTCTTAATACTATTTACATTTAGTCATTACTGTCTTGTACAGGTTCGAAGAGAGCTATATGCACACATTCTTATCATCTAAGTAATCCTCAACAGTACAGGCTTTCTTTATCAGCCACTCTTTAACAGTGGTCTTAAGGTGCTATAATGGCAAAGCTAAAATTGATTGCGGAATTTTATTATAGAATCTTATATCCAAACACTAAAACGACTTACGTAGTTTTGCAAGGCGCAAAGCAGGAGCCGCAAGCTTATGTCGGTTTCTACTTTGTCGATTATATCACTTATCGTTTTTTATTTCTTTATATTTTTAGGTACATAAATTTCTTAAAATATACTCGTGAAGCAAATGTAAAAATAACTGTTTTCTTAAGCTTCTCGCGCAGGGAATCACGAAGACTCAAATTATAAATGCCACGTGCCATACGTGGTATTTTTAATTTATAATTGGTCTTTTTTGTAATACAAAAATATTTTCATTATCCGCGCATTTACCCCATAGCAATATTCCATAAGACAATGCTATGGAAGTAGGCAAAATAAAACAAAGTAGCTTAATTTAAGTAGCTATAAGAATTATTTTTGAAAAGAGCCACCGCAGAGTTTATTGCTGGCTCTTCTCGGTAGGAACAATCTTCCGAACCAGCAATACAGTTGCCGATTCAAAAGCACTTGTTCACAAGTTATTTTGTATTTGAATTTAAAAATTACGGCCAAAGTGATGGTGGACGTCTTGGATACAATATCCCTGTCAACTGTAATATATCGGTCCCAGTAGAGTGGGGCGTGAACATGTTCAAGAAACGACGCTGAACTGAATTGTAATGAGGCACCTCGGTTCACCCAAGATTATAACGTAGGGCAACTTGCTTATAGATTATCATGGCTATAAATATATAAATAATTTATCATAGTATAATCATCATCTTCCTGCTCCCACTCTAAGTGGGGTCGGCACACCATGTTATAAACATGTTGTCACATGATTTGGCTACGTATTTTAATACTAATGGTTTGTTAGAAACGGAAATAGTCAAATGTCGTTTCTTTTGTTTAATACCGAGTAACGAGAAACGGTGCTATCACGTGATCAATAACGAAACTGGGAGCTTGATTGTAAGTATAAATTATCTCGAGTGTGAATTTTTATCTAGGTACACAGTTTTTCGTTATTATTCTTTGTTACTCAAAGGTTGATTGGAAACTATTCCTTTTAGGGATAAGTCTGCCTTTGTACATATTTTTCTTTGCGTTCTTAACAATATGTATGTATAATAAAGAGAATAAATAAGGATTCCTAGTAAATAGTAAAATGTATAAAAATGTCTAAAAAATTATCATCCTCAAAATCCTAGAAATCCTTACAAACAATGTAGACAAAATCCTTAGAAAATTCTTAGAAAAGAAATAGAAATGTATTTATATTTTAGAAATAAATGCTAAAAAAACGAAAGCGCAGGATGGGTTATGTATAAATAATAATAAATAATACATACATATATGGGACACTTACACACACGGTCGCCCGTCCCCAAAGTAAGTAACTTAATACTTGTGTTATGGTACACATAAATTACTTATTAATTAAATACAAATATATACCCAGACTCAAAGACCAACAAATTCATTTATAGAAAATATTGGCACTCGGCGTGAATCGAACCCATGACCCGCGGAGCTGAAGGCAAAGTCACTACCCACTGCGCCAACGGGCCAGTATTTGTTGGCATTTATTACGTTAAGTTTGTATTATAAATTAAAAACGCTTCGCTCACGAAATAAACCTTTACTAGCACTGACAGAGAATAAAATTCAGGCTTAGTAATTTAAAAATAGGAATATTTTAGTGATGTGATTATTAATTATTAGTCGACATTGTTAACTCAGCCATAAGCCGTGTGGTATCCGGCTGAATAGAATAGTACCACCCTCATTTCTTACCGAGGTGTCGTAAAAGGCGACTAAGGTAAGTGGACCCGCCGTGCGGTATCCGGCCGAGTAGAATAGACCAACCTCATTTCTTACCGAGGTGTCGTAAAAGGCGACTAAGGTAAGTTGACCCACCGTGTGGTATCCGGTTTAGTAGAATAGACCACCCTCTTTCTTACCGAGGTGTCGTAAAATACGACAGAGGTAAGTTGACGTCAGGCAGGCGGCCGGTCGTAAAAACGCAGCCAAATCATGTGACAGCATGTTTATAACATGTTGTGCCGACCCCACGTAGAGTGGGATAAGGGCAGGAAGATGAAGACTGTTAACTCAGCCATGTTAACCTTTCAGTCAGTCGTTCAATTATGTAACTATATCAATTGGTATGTATATCTAAGACGTGGATAAAATAGTAGTCTTTTAGTATTATTACCTTCCTCTTACCAAAAAGAAGATTAGTCTTACTTCCTATACTTATGCGTGTTACACGTAATATCTCATAAGCCAAATTCTTTAGATGCCTGTATATATAATATATTCCTATCTGTATATTATTCTAAAGGTCAATAATTAACTCCGACTGTAAGAATTTCAATACAACGGTATAAACAAAGTATGTTGGGCGTGTTTTGCTTTGTTAATGTTAATGATAGCTATAAACAGCTATGTCACCGTTGCGGTGTCGCCGCGTCGCAATCGCTGTTGCGGTTTACAACGCGCCGCAATCGCTATTGATGTTTTACCGCGTTGCGGTTATCATCGCGTTGCAATCGCTGTTGCGGTTTTCACCGTTCCGCAAACGCTGTCGGTGTTTTCACCGCGTAAAAAAATAACAAATATTATTATTATGTATTTAAAAAATATATAAGTATATGTTCACCAGTTGTCTGTCTACCATAACACAAGTATTAGGTTACTTACTTTGGGGACGGACGACCGTGTGTGTAAGTGTCCTATATATTTATAATTTTCTTTGCGATTTCGTCGTGGAGTGTATCTCCTGATGATGGTACGGTTACGGGGTGAAACAATTGATGAGATTGTGATGGTGAATGTGTGCAGTGCTTTTGTATTGTTGTGTTGTCGGTGGCGTGTAGTGCATGAGTTTTATACAAATTCTGCATGTATCAAGTATGAAAACGAATAGTACACTCTACATTAAGAATTACATATACTTTCTTTTCTAGGCTGTGATAGCCCAGCGGTGTGATCGTGTGACTCTTTCGAGAGAGTCACGAGTTCAAACCCCGGCAAGCACCAGTGGTTTTCTAAAACTTATGTGTCAATTGATAATTGCAATTTATCACACGCTTTTCGGTGAAAGAAAACATCGTGAGGAAACCTGCATATCTCTAGAGAAATCTGGGGATATGTGTAACCTACCAATCCGCATTGGAGCCGCGTGGTAGATCTTAGCTCCAATCCTTCTCTCGAGGAACGGAGAGAGGAGGCCTATGCAGCAGTGGGATTGTAGGAGGCCGTTACTTTACTTTTTATATTTTTTTTTTTATCGCCGATTATAGCAATATAATATTTTCATCTCCGCAAAGTAACGCCTAAGTCTATAAATTACTTTCAAATTTATTGTTACTATGGAAACATGGCAAGTACATTATCGATAATAAATGTTATATAACACATCACTAAATATAGCAGTCGGCACTAATGACTGCAAACCTTTAGCGATAAAATCTGCATGACACGTCATTGTCACGGAGAGCAAACGAATGTTTCCCAACTTCTGTATTAACTAAGAATATACATTTTTGAACTTTAAATTCATAAAGGTAAAGTGTATTTTCGTTTGACGTGTGAGACCATTAAATTTCTTAAAACCCCACCGTGGTACCTAACTCTTTGAATGAATAGCAAAATGTTGAAGGGCTTTATGTAAAATACAACGGTATGGAGTTCAGAGCTGGATGGTACTCGAGTGAATCAAATGGCATTTAAAAGGGTTCTCCATAACAAAGTGTTATAGGAGACGCTCTCGGTTTATGATTAGATTATGAGGATCTCTCTAGACAAGTGGTCTGATATTTGGATCAGAAACATGTTTTGAGTTGGATACTGAAATCAATGTTGTAAATAAACTTGACATGAGAATCGGCATATTATAAACTGACAAATTTTCTATCGCCGCCGTGTGACCACCCTCATTTCTTACCGAGGTGTCCTAAAAGGTGACTGAGGTAAATTAACCCACAGTGTGGTATCGGTTGAGTAGAATAGACCTCCTCTTTCTTATCGAGATGTCGTAAAATATGACAAAGGTATGTTGACATCAGGCAGGCGGCCGGTCATAAAATACATAGCTTAATCATGACATGTTGTGCCGACCCCACTTAAAGTGGGTAAAGGGGCGGACTCCGCAAAGTAAAGACTTCTAAAAATAACACTTGCGTTTTGTTCTTTTTGTATTTTTAGGTATAGTCATAAAATTTTGTATTCTGTGTAAAATAATAAATAAATTCTACTCAGCCGAATACCGCCTTTTAAGACACCTCGGTAAGAAATGAGGGTGGTCTATTCTACTCAGCACACACACGTCGGTACTACATTATCATAAAGTGATTTTATTTAAGAATGATATTCTTTTAAAGAAAGCGCTCTATGAATAACAAAGATTTCTTTTAATCGCGGATTATAGCAAAATAATTCATATTTTATTCAAACGTAAGTGTAGTCGAAGCATTATGCATGCCACATCGTGATTACCTACCCAACCACGCCCGGTCGAGATTTATTTTCACATGAAAATCACGTAATACCATTCATAAACGCATATCATGCACGTAAATTACTTTACATTTTAAATCTCTATTATGTTATGGAGTAAGTGATATTAAAATTATTTCCTTGTACGTTTTAATATTGTAATTGAGTTGTAGTAACAAAATGTTATAATACTATTAAATAAAAATAACATTAGTTATTATTCTAACTTTGTTTAAAGTTGCTTATTTTGTACAATATAATAAAATTTCCTTTAAAACCTTCTTATACATCAAATTCAGATTAATATTAAGTGAATATATATAATAAAAACTTATAAAAAATTAAAAACTATAATAAATAATAACATAATATTTTTTTAAATATAATATTAATTAAATATAAATAGATAAGAAATGAAACGAATTAAAGAAATATTTATATAAAATTTTATTTCATATTATTATTTTATATTTATTTTGTTATAATTTAGATGAATTCGGTTATTTTTAAAAACTGTTCAACTTGCCCTGTATACATGTATGTGAAGATGTAATCTTGTTAGTTAAATTTGACCTTCTTTCCGTTATTTATTATAAGAATTTATATTGTTTATTATAAGCATGACCTGATGCTACTGCCAATATTGTCTCCAGACGAGGGAACTCCTCAAAGGTTTAAGGTTTAAGGCCTTAAAGGTTTAATTATGTAAGGACATGAATTTTGTGAAAAGCTTTTATTTATTAAAAGCTTTTACTTTGTTAAACTTAGTATCATTGTTACTTTAGTTTGCATAACGTATTAAATTAACGTACAAACGTTTAAATAGTTATAACAACCGAATATGATCTGATTTATTTTACGATATCCCACTGCTGGGCATAGGCCTCCTCTATTCATTTTTGGAGAGAAGGGTTGGAGCTAAGACCTACCACGCTGCTCCAATGCGGATTGGTAGGTTACACATATCCCCGGAATTCCCTAGAGATATGCAGGTTTCCTCACGATGTTTTCCTTCACCGAAAAGCGTGTGATAAATTGCAATTATCAATTAGACACATAAGTTTTTAATAGAAAAACTCATTGGTGTCTGCCCGGGTTTGAACCCATGATCGTCTCTAGAGATTCACACGGTCGCACCGCTAGGCCATCACAGCTTGTCATTAGTATTTTCATTCATTCAGTCATCAGTATTTTACGATATGTGTTGGAAATTGTTATATTCCATAGCCGATTATTAAATTGTCAACTACTTTTTTAAACAAATATTTTTCTCATATAATAAACAATATCTGGGTCACCGAGTCTTGCTCGGTAATTTTTTACAAATTAAAAAAAAAGAAACTTAAAAATAATAAGTTAGGTGGGGCTCGATCCTAGGTATTTTCGTTTCTCGCGACCACCCGTTCCCCGAATAAGCTACGCTGACTTGACAGTTAATGGCAAAAATTCAATTCAATATAAATTTTAGTATTTTTGAACGCCCAAAAACAGGGAAAAAATGATTTTTTTTTAAATTAAACCTAGCTTGATCGATTTTTTTCCCCCAAAAACATGCTGAATTTCAGGAAAATCGTTGGATCCGTTTCGGAGATTCCGAAAATATATATATACATACAAGATTAACTTATTTAAATATTAAAGATTGGAGATATATAAAGTTCACTTACCCATTATTGAGTCTTCAGTGCGGAACACCAGCCAATACTGTATTTAGTAATGGTCGAATCGAGTAATTAAAGTTTGTATTACGTAATTGAATGTAGCAATACCCAGTAGGTTACGAATAACTTGTTAATACATTTGAGACAGCATGTGTTATTGGACACATATTGCCTTGTGGTAACCGGTTGAGTAGAATAGAACACCGTCTTTTTACCGAGGTGTGAATCTCCTGACGATACTTCGGTTACGAGGCGAAACAATTGTTGAGATTGTAGTGGTGAATGTGTGCAGTGCTTGTATTGTTATGTTATCGGTGGCGTGTAGTGCATGAGTTTTTACAGATTCCGCATGTAACAGGTATGAGAACGAATAATACACTCTATATTTAGCATTATATATATTTTCTTTTATGGCGGATTATAGCAAACTCATCATCATCATCATCTTCCTGCCCTTATCCCACTCTAAGTGGGGTCGGCACAACATGTTGTCACATGATTTGGCTACGTATTTTATGACCGGCCGCCTGCCTAACATCAACTTACTTTAGTCGCTTTTTACAACACCTCAGTAAGAAATGAGGGTGGTCTATTCTACTCAGCCGGATACCACACGACGGTATAGCAAACTAATATTTTTATTACTTTTGTATTATGGACCTCCACAAAATAACGCCTAATTCTATAAATTACAGCGTGTATATAAATTAAGACTCACTCGTGTATATCCTATAGTGGACATCTTCATCATCATCATCTTCC
Source organism: Morpho helenor (assembly GCA_029227775.1). Taxonomy (NCBI): domain Eukaryota; kingdom Metazoa; phylum Arthropoda; class Insecta; order Lepidoptera; family Nymphalidae; genus Morpho; species Morpho helenor. The sequence goes on along the minus strand of JARGCU010000020.1, from coordinate 15,182,964 downwards.
TGCCCTTATCCCACTCTAAGTGGGGTCGGCACAACATGTTATAAACATGCTGTCACATGATTTTTGCTGCGTTTTTACGACCGGCCGCCTGCCTGACGTCAACTTACCTTAGTCGTATTTTACGACACCTCGGCAAAAAAGAGGGTGGTCTATTCTATTAAACCGGATACCACAAGGTGGGTCAACTTACCTTAGTCGCCTTTTATGACACTTCAGTAAGAAATGAGGTTGGTCTATTCTACTCAGCCGGATACCACACGGCGGTATATGCCCTATAGTGGACATCCGTCGATAAAAGAAGAAGCGACAAATAGAAAAAGAAGGAAATAAAAGTTTATCCACTAAAATGTATAATTTGGGGCCACCTGCCCATGAATTTCTATGAAATTGTAAATTTTTTTACAGCAATTCAAGAGCGTTGGCGGTTTTTAATCGAATATTTAAAAAAATCTTGTTCTAATCAATGTTGTTGAATGAAAGATTTTACAATCTATACTAATATATAAAGCTGAAGATTTTGTTTGTTTGTTTGAAAGCGCTAATCTCAGGAACTACTGGACCGATTTGAAATAGTCGTTGAGTGTAAGGTCTATCTACCAAGGAAAGCTATAGCTCATATAACATCACGCTAAGATGAATAAAAGAGACCAATAAAAATGTTACGGAAAACGGCAAAATTAAAAACTTTCTTTACGTGCGCTGAATAAACGGTGAAAGTTATTAATAAATCATGTATTACAAAATTGTTCCCCATTAAAAGTTCTAAATAAAAGTCCGCGACAGCATATATCTACCCTTTAAGCATTTTTATGGTTGTATTACGGTTTTAATTTTCCACGCGAGCGGAGCCGCCGGCGGTTGCTTGTGTATCAATATGATTGGACACAATTGGTAACTCAGTTAGTGGTCTATGCTGTCCGAAAGATAAGACAGTTAACAGTCGTTGACAGCAAACCTTTATTTTGATTACTTCCATTGAATTATGTCTTATGGAATAATGTTATGGGGCAAATGGGCAAATTTGTTAATACAGTTATACGTTGCAAATTAAAGTATTTTTTTCAAGTGTATTTTTTAGCTATAAGTTTATAGTGTGTTTATTTAATAGTGTGGTAGCTCCTTACCTTGCTTGTGTATTGTTGTGTTATTGGTTGTGGTTAATAATAATAATAATTTATTTAAATTAAAAGACATTACATCCATTTTGTTAGTAGAAAAAATATATGAACTATATTAGTATTACAATATAGGCTATATTAGTATTACAATTAAAATAAGAATTAAAATTAAAATTAAATTATGGCATAACGACCATTTGTGAAGCACTGCGAATGCATATGCATTCGAATCCAGTGCTTCATAAATGGGTTATCCAATTTTCCATAAAGTGTTTTCAGAATACCGTTGAAGCTACTACGTAATCTGTTCATCATTGATGCTGCTCTTTTCCTTAAGATTGCATAAAAATCGTCTGTTCGAGCTTCAGCAAACATCAATGACGCACTACAGAAACGCGGCAACCCCAACAGCATTCTGAACCCATTATTATATAGGATACGCAGTTCATTGTAGGCCTTCAGCGTATATGTGACCCACAGGCTGCACGTGTAAAATGTTTGGCAATATGCCTTGAACAATATGAGCTTTACGTCTCTATTACAACGCGCAAACCTACGGGCTAACATATTGCATCGAACCGCCAACGCCCTACGTTTCAACGCCAACGCCCTTTCAATGTCTTTAATATCAGAGAGGTCATCTGTAACGATACGACCGAGGTATTTAAAATAATTCACTCTCTTTAACGTTACACCATTTAAATATACTGGGGGCATGTCCCCTAGAGCACTTCCTTTACTTTTAAAAACTAATAGCTCGCTTTTTTTACATTATATATGAGACCATGTGACGCAGCATATGACTCACATATATTAAGGAACCTTCTGAGTGCGTTGATTGATGGACTCAGCAGAACCATGTCGTCAGCATAACTCAAGTTATTGATTATGGTTCCATCAATCGAACATCCAACCTTAGTTCTGCGGAGTTCATCAATCAGCTCATTAATATATAAGTTAAACAGGGCTGGAGATGTCAGGTTAATGCATGAGTTTTTACAAATTCTGCATGTATTAGGTATGAGAACAAATAGTACACTCAACATTTAACATTACATATGTTTTCTTTTATCATTTTCTTTTTTCATAACTTTTGTATTATGGACCTCCGCAAAGTAACGCCTAATTCTATAAATTATTCACGTTAATTATAACTTTATAATATCGTGATCTCTTATGATTTGGACCTTATTTAAAAAATAATGTTCACGGAAACTGGGTGTGTTTCACATTTAATTCGCCAAATTGTAGGACTTTAATGTATATTACATTTTTATGTTGCGTAGACGGCAATATTAATAATTATGATATAATATCCAAATTTCCTTCAACGGGGGAATTGGTATATAGTAAAATTTTCGACCTTGTTATAGATAAATGCGAATTAGTTTTATTTATTATAGAAGAGTCTAAAGAGAAAGAAGGTCTTAGCTACGCTTTTTCGAATTCGAAAATTAGGTTATACCTTATTTGGGAACAAACAATGGTTCTATTACTAAATAAATATAAATATATCATGCATCAATAAAGTTTCCACTTTAAAAAAATCTCTCTAATAAAATCTATCTCTGGGTTTCCCGCTTTTACCGGAATGTGTTAACTTTGCAGTTTTTAGAAAAAAGCTCAGGTTCCTATTCAGGCTTTTTTTTTAAAGATTTACTACCAATTTGGGTTACAAATTACTAGTAAACTTGTTAACCCCTCCAGCTAAATGCTTGGTTAGGAGTTGGTTCACGTCTGTAGTATAATGTCCGGAATTCGAACCCACGATCTCTCGATCGCAAGTCCGTTACTCTAACAACTCCATTTGATCTAGAGATGTTAAATTAGTAAATAATTTGTAATAATTCGATATGTATAAATCGATTTGTAAAAACATTATTTATTTCTATGTACTACTTTACTGTAGTGTGATAGTGGTAGAGGTGGTTTGTAGTACATGCATAAGGTATGAGAACAGAACACATAGATAGAACAGATTTACCATTGCATAGATTTTCTCTAACTGCGGATTATAGCAAACGAATATCATTATTTTTGTAACAAATAAAAGTTTATAAGACTGTTTCATTTCGTAATATAACACTATAAAAAACGGGTTGCGTATAACCATACATCTATCATAAACTGACAAATGGAATAAGCCAGCCAAAGAACATGACCGATCCGCGCCAATATTTTATAACATCTAGAACATAGTGGCGGTGGCAGCGGTGAGTGTAGCGGAAACTTTTTAAGAACGAAACTTTATTAACTAGTACCAAGTAACTTTTTTAATGTCAACTTAAGTGATAAAATACTTTATAGAATTAGGTGTTACTTTGCGTAGGTCCATAATACAAAAGTAATGTGAATATTATTTTGCTATAATCCGCGTTAATCGCGAATAAATCGCAAAATAATATTCTCATTACTTTTGATAGAATACTCTGAAGTGTGTTTTTCCTAATCCTGAAAGAAACGGTATATAAGCTTCATTTTTTTTTATTAGCCCGATGGCGGTAGTGCCTTCAGCTCCGCGGGTCGCGGGCTCGATTCCCGTTGAGGGCCAATATTTTCTATAAATTAATTTTTTGGTATTCGAGTCTGGATGTATATTTGTATTTAAGTATTTATATAAAATATATAAGTATATATTCACCAGTTGTCTGTATACCTTAACACAAGCATTAAGTTACTTACTTTGTGAACCGATGACCGTGTTTGTAAGTGTCCCATATATTTATATTTTACTAGATTTTAGATTCAGAGGGAAAACTATAGGAGAAAAAATACTGTTTATATTATGAAAATATTGGCAGCCGTTATTGTTTGTATGTATAAACTAAATTGTTATTTTGTAAATAATAGTTTAAGAGCTGTCGATTTTGTAAAAATAAATAAATAAATTTTAATTTCCCCGCTACCTCTCATGAGAATGTGCACCCGAAACCCGAGCAACTGTTCGCTACACTTGTCAAGTATTTGACATTACTCCGGTCGCCAAATAATTCAATCTCCTACATTGCAGACTTGTCAGCTACCCGTAATGTCTTCCACACGAGTGAAATCGTGCAGCGAACGACTATAACCGATCGCCAAATGCCATGTTATACGCTATATGATATTTTGTACAGCTGCTTTGCTTTTTGGAATTCCACTGATATATAATCTTTTTCTGATAATTGGTTACGGGCTTAAGCTACACGATTACCCTAATTAATTGAGTGCATCAATCATCGGAATATGTAGTTCCATTTAGAGTTTCTATATGGCATCTTACCATGACAGGTAGAACACACTGTTTGAATATTTTAGACTTTAAGTTTTTTTTTAGTTAAGTCCTACCTGTCATGACTTATGTTACCGAAACGTGGACACTAACAGTTAAGGCCGTTCAGAAGCTTAAAGTCGCTCCGTATGGAAAGAGCTATGCCCGGGGTTTTTCTAAGGGATCGTATTCGCAACGTAGTAATCCGTGAAAGAACTAGTTTCACCGACATAGCTCAGCGCATAAGAAAGCATAAGCAAGGGCCGGCCATATTTGTCGCAGAACCGATGACCGTTGGGGTAGACGCGTTCTGAAATGCCCTATTACATATAGGACATTTAGGATCCATGGAGCATGAAAAACAAATCGTATTATTGAGGGTCTTCTGATTCGTCCTTCTCAACCGATGGACTTCCACTGCTGGACATAAGTCTCCTTAAATGGTTCTCCACAACCCACGATTTTGTGCCGCTTGGAACCAACGGCTCCCCGCGGCCTTTTTGAGGCCATCAGTCCACCTCGTAGGGGGTCTACCAACGCTGCGTTTTCCGGTACGAGGTCGCTATTCCAGCACCTTAGGAACCAAACCCCCATCAAAAAATTCAAATTCAAATTCAAACTTAATAAACTTGTAAACAAGTGCTCAACAACTCTACTGCTTCGGAAAGCTATTCCTACGGATAAGAGCCAGAAAGAAACTCGGCGGTTGCTCTTTTAAAAATATAATTCTTATTACTAGTTACATTAGTTATTACTGTCTTGTACAGGGTCGAAGAGTAGCTACATCCACGCAATTTCATCATCCAAGTATTCCTCAATAGTAGGCTTTCTGTGTTAGCCTTTTATTAATAGTGTTTTTAAACAGCTGTAATGGCAAAGGTAAAACTGATTGCAGAATTTTATTATAGACTCTTATACCCAAACCCACGAAAAACTTACGTACTTTTGCAAAGCGCAAAGCAGGAGCCGCAAGCTTATGTCGGTTCCTACTTTGTCTATTATAATATATTGTATCCATCGGTTCTACGTACTACGTAAGTTTTTGAGGGTACTTTAACACAAACAAAGTTGCAGGCACCAGTGGTAGTATAAATGCTGTCTTTTGCGAACAGTATTGAAATTCTCGAGACGCTACTAAAAGACTAACAGTGCGAAGGAATGTATATATTTGAAACTCGCTCGTTTCAACTCATGTTTCTAGGATAAACTGAAATGCAGGTATTTGTATTGCACAAAATGTGTAGTGAATTTTGAAATTTCAAATTGTGAGTTACACAAACAAAGTGTAGGTTAAAAGTTATGAAAGAATTATTTTGCTCTAATCCGCGTTTGTAATATAATCGACACTACACAAGCTCTGCACATATTCACTATAACAATCTCCGTTGGTCGCTGGTTTGTGCTATTGGTGGTCCTGTGATACGTGTGAACCTGCATGTGTAAGGTATGAGAACGATATATATATGTGTGTTCGGTAATTTTTAGATATAAAAAATATATTTTAAAAAAATTAAAAAAGAAATGGCGCCGATAACATTCGGGAATCGAACCCGGGTTTTAAACATTTTCGGTCCACCTGTTACACATTGGCAAATCAAACTAATCAATCAATTCTAGGTATCTCATCATTTACATAGATTTTTATACAAAAAAAAGAAAAAAACAAAAAGCCAAAAAGTAAAAACAAACATAAAGGAAAAAGTTGTAAGCTGATATAAAACAAGGTCAAAAATCACTCGATTTCCTTGTACTGAACGTAATAAAATATTTGAGGAAATCAGACAGTATACTTTTTCTTCTAAAAACACCAATGTTCGTTTAAAATAATATCTTTTACCTTTTCCCCACGCTAATTCAAATTCAAATCTCAGAATATATTTTGAATTTGCCTCAACCTAACGATATCAGTACAACTCGTTTAAGTTTGCACATTTGTTCGCGCAACTTTCTACAACACGTGTCGTTTTTATGCACGGACTCTCGAATTCTTGGCAACTTCATTCCCATCGTAGAGAAGTATAACGCGAACTTTATGAGCTTTATATTTCTCTTTCTTTTGTGTTATATTCCTAATATAACTAGCTTCTTTAATAGTTCGTAGCGTGATGTCATATATATATCCTCCTGCCCTTATCCCACTCTAAATTGGGTCGGCACAACATGTTATAAACATGCTGTAACATGATTTGGCTGCGTTTTTACGACCGGCCGCCTGCCTGACGTCAACTTACCTTAGTCGTATTTTACGACACCTCGGTAAGAAGGAGGGTGGTCTATAATACTAAACCGGATACCACACGGTGGGTCAACTTACCTTAGTCGCCTTTTACGACACCTCGGTAAGAAATGAGGGTGGTCTATTCTAATCACCCGGATACCACACGGCGGATCGACTTCCCTTAGTCGCTTTTTACGACACCTCGGTAAGAAATGAGGGTGGTACTATTCTACTTAGCCGGATACCACACGGCTATTGTAGCGTGATATCATAGATGGCATTAAAATAAAGATTGCAATATATCTAACTCAATCCATTCTAATTTGGAATTCAGTCACTTTGATATTAAGCGTGCGATATATTACGAATTATTTTTCACTTTTTTTCGATTTGCTCTAAAAGTGTAATTTTTGTTTTTTGATCTATATAATTCACCCGTGTGGTACCCGGCTGAGTAGAATAGTACCACCCTCATTTCTTACCGAAGTGTCGTAAAAGGCGACTAAGGTAAGTCGATCCGACGTGTCGTATTCGGCTGAGTAGAATAGACCAACCTCTTTGTTACCGAGGTGTCCGTAAAATACGACTAAGGTTTGTTGACGTCAGGCAGGCGGCCAGTCGTAAAAACGCAGCCAAATCATGTGACAGCATGTTTGTAACATGTTGTACTGACCCCACTTAGAGTGGGATAAGGGCAGGAGGATGATGATGAAACTATATTGATTCACATCCTAATCGATTAACGGACCGATGTGAGTTTTAATCCGAATACTGTTTCCCCAATTGAGCTATATAGACAGACTTATAGCCTAGCGGTTAGACCGTCTGACTCTTTCAAAGGAGTGAATAGTTCAAACCCCGGACAGCCACCAATGAGTTTTTCTGTTACAACTTATGTGTCTGATTGATATTTGCGATTACACGCCTGTTATGATATTTATGTTATGTGTCTTATTTTATAAGGGTTTCTTTTATGTTTAGTCACCTTAATGCATAAATGTTGTTGGCTTGTCAAATAAAATAAAAAATAAGATTTATCACAATGATTTTCGTTGAAGGAATGTCTTCCTTCGTGAGGAAAATTGCCTTTCTCTAGAGAATTCTATATATATGTGTAACCTACAAATCCGCATTGGAGCAGCGTGGTTGCTCTTAGCTCCAATCCTTCTCTCCAAAAACGGAAAGTGGAGGCCCAGCAGTGGGATAGTAACAGGCCGTTATTTTACTTATTCACTCCACTAAATAATAAGAAACTTGACTATAACCAATATATACCGTTGCAATTTCCAAATATTTATCTCTTAACTTGAATAGGGACTTCGATGGATAATAAAAAGGCCATTCTTTTACATTTAAAAGGTTTAATTGAATTTTTGTAACATGCGTGCTTCGCTACGTTTAACGTAAATCAAGATAGAAGGGTTTAATGTGACAGGCGGGCCAGTAATAAATTAGGTTTTCTTTATAACGACACGACTACGACTTAAAAATTTTGCACCTTCATACGATATTTTTTATGCGACACACGGTCGTCCGTCCCCAAAGTAACCTAAAGTAATTGCCTGTTACTATCCCACTGCTGGGCATAGGCCTTCTCTATCTATTATTGGAGAGAAGGGGCTAAGACCTACCACGCTGCTCCAATGCGGATTGGCAGGTTACACATATCCCTAGAATTCTTAATATATGCAGTTTTTCTCATGATGTTTTCCTTCACCGAAAAGCTTATGATAAATTGCAAATATCAATTAAACACATAGGTTTTAACAAAAACAACAGTTTTCCCCATACATTTTGTATTTTTCATACTAAATTTCCATCAGCGCCGAACGTCACGACAGGCGTCAGACATAGATGAAATGACAATGATAAAAATAAGCTGCAAATCGTCTCGTTTAGGCCTCGCCGTGTGTTAATGTACTTAAACGTGAAAAATCCGTCGACCCCGACTAACCTAATTCAGTCGGTTGACAGCTGTTAGGATGGGCCGGGTAATCTAATTCCTTACTTTACTTGTAGCATGCGCTTCGTAATTCATAATATTATATAATTTGTTTATAATTTGAGTGCTGCCGTATTGCGGACTACTGCAGAGATATTCGAAGGCGTGTTGTTAAATTAACTTCTTAATAGAGAGTGCTTTAGTGAAAATTTTATATATCACTGCGGTTATTTTAGATCTAGAGACTTTAATATTAAACTCCAACTCCGTATATCTTTAATATTTAAATGAGTTAATCTTGTATACATGCATTTTTTTTTCGGAATTTTGGACACGGCTCCAACGATTTTCCTAAAATTCAGCATTCGATCTAGCTAGGTTTTATTATTTAAAAAAAATCGTTTTATCCCTGTTTTTGGGCATAAAAAATTATTGACACTTAAGTTGTATTGTTTATTGACACTTAAGTTGTATTTTAAAAAAGCTGTGATGGCCTAGCGGTGCGACCGTGTGAATCTCTAGAGACGATCATGGGTTCAAACCCGGGCAGACACCAATGAGTTTTTCTATTAAAACTTATGTGTCTAATTGATAATTGCAATTTATCACACGCTTTTCGGTGAAGGAAAACATCGTAAGGAAACCTGCATATCTCTAGAGAATTCCGGGGATATGTGTAACCTACCAATCCGCATTGGAGCAGCGTGGTAGGTCTTAGCTCCAACCCTTCTCTCCAAAAATGGAGAGAGGAGGCCTATGCCCAGCAGTGGGATAGTAACAGGCCGTTACTTAAGTTGTATTGTTATTTTATTGTATTGACACTTAAGTTGTATAACACTATTTTTGCCGTAAATTGTGAAGTCAACGTAGCTTATTCGGGAAAGGGCGGTCTCGAGAAATGTAAATACCTAGGATCGAGCCCCTCCTACCCAATAGTTTATTTCTTTTTTAAGTTTCTTTTTTGATTTTTTTACCAAGCAAAAAAAAAAGAGTATAAAAAAAGTAAGTAACGGCCTGTTACTATCCCACTGCTGGGCATAGGCCTCCTCTCTCCATTTTTGGAAAGAAGGGTTGGAGCTAAGACCTACCACGCTGCTCCAATGAGGATTGGTAGGTTACACATATCTCCAGAATTCTCCAGAGATATGCAGGTTTCCTCACGATGTTTTCCTTCACCGAAAAGCGTGTGATAAATTGCAATTATCAATTAGACACATAAGTTTTAATAGAAAAACTCATTGGTGTCTGCCCGGGTTTGAACCCATGATCGTCTCTAGAGATTCACACGGTCGCACCGCTAGGCCATCACAGCTTGTTACACAAAAATCCCCAAAATAGTGATAGAAAAGTGATAACGACTGAATCCAATTCTCAGCTCTGTATACTTTACATACTTAGGCGTAAATATACTTCATGACTATCATAAATATGTTCTTTGGTGTTATACGCAGGACCAAACCAAGTGAACTCACATGAATATATCCGACGTGATATACAAGGGCGGGTTAATGTAGTATTCTACTATATTATTCATGGAGTGAAAACTTCGTGCATTATTTCTGGCTGCGTATATAAATTGTGATAGGGTAGCGAAAATTTACTCAGTAACTTAGCTTAGCTCGATCACCCCATTACAAGAGATTTTCGAATACTTTTATAATAAACGACGATATTTCTCCTTTATTCTTATTCAATAAATAAAAAGCAGTTTTCCCGAAGTCAACCCATTTACTCTTTCGCTACAACTCAATGAATGACACATAAAAATATGACAGCCACAATGCTTTTTCATATTAATCGCCAACTCTATGAAGGAGGTTGTATTAAAAACATGTCGTAACACTTTTATTTATATACAATTTTACATTTTATGTTTAATATATTCTTTATGGAATAAATAAAAAAAAAACATTAAAAATTGTTAAAAAAAATTGCTGACCACAGGGAACGGAGAAAGTACTCAAACTCTCGATAATTACGCATCCTGTCTGAGGAATTTCCTCACAAGCAATACTGTCTTTTGTATCCTATGCTTCGATCCAACAACTAATTGAGAGCCTCTTGAGATGTTGGTCAAGGGTCTTTGCTATTATACAATTAACCGACACAACAATTGAAACAATTATTGTTCAATCAATATTCCAACTGGTGGTTATATCATGAGCTAGGTCTAGATATTTAGCTAATTTTTCTTTTTCAGCTCATATGAGATTATCGTAATGTGGGACAGCGATATCAACAATAATTGCCCGACGCGCTGACCGATCCACTAAAACCATATCAGGTTTAAAGTAACGACCTTTTACTAACCCACTGCTGGGCATAGGCCTTCTCTCTCCGTTTTTTTGGACAAAGGGATTGGAGTTAAGACCTACGACACTGCTCCAATGCGGATTGGTAGGTTACACATATTATCCCTAGATATCTCTAGACATATGCAGGTTTCCTCACGATGATTTCGTTCACCGAAAAGCTTCTGATAAATTGCAATTATCAATTAGTCACATAAGTTTAAATAGAAAAACTCATTAGTGTCTGCCCGGGGTTTGACCTCATGACCTCCTTCAAAAGACGCACGGTGTCACCGCTAGGCTATCATAGCGTTAGCGTTATCATATCAGGTTTATTAGCAACAATATACCTATCAGTAATAATGGATCGGTCCCAGTAGAGCAAGGTACAATCTTTTTCAAAAACTGGTGCTGGCCTGTATTTGTAATAGCGCAGTTCTGAATTTACTAGGCTATATTGAAGAGCAAGCTGCTGATAAACAATCCTGGCTACTTGACTGTCGGTGCAAATACTCACAATTAGCAAGAGAAAAACAACCGCAAAGATAAGCAGAGAGCCACCAGAGCGGTAACACACTCAACAATGTCAAGCCTATTTCATATAGCCATTCGATTACAACTAGTACACAATACAGGCCTTTGCCGGTTCTGTTTGCCTAAGGAAAGAGGCATAGCCCCTTATCTGCTGTCACAATATCCCTGTCTTTTCAACCATTTGCCTTGAGAAAATATTCTTTGAGAATGCACACCTCCCGGTTGTACCTCCACTCTTGGCTGGATAAGATAAATTAATAAGTAGTTCCCCGAATAAGCTATGCTGACTTGACAACTTAAGGCAAAACAAGGATAAAACGTTTCTTTTTTTCAAATAATACCTAGCTAGATTTCACCCCCAAAACCCCCTCCATGCTGAATTTCAGGAAAATCGTTGCCGTTTCCGAAATTCAGAATATATATTTAAGTTGTATGTATACATACAAAGTTAAGTCATTTAAATTTAAAAAAATTGTTAAATATTAAAGAACCTGATACGGAAGTTTACTCTGACAAGACGTAGTATTGTTTGTATTATGAAAACTCAAAATTGAGTTAGAAATTGTTATTAAAGCTATAATAAGGAGATCCACAGATAACATTATTAATGGTGCGGATTGTATTTCACTATAACAATGGACCCATATCATTTTAAAGACATACGCGCACACCATATATTATCCATTACGAATCAAAGTCCATCAAAGGCTAGTAATATTGAATGATAACGATCAAATTACCAGGAATATGCTCTTGGGTTGGCTAAGGTTTGCGATCATTATCGTTACTGAATAGAACAATGAAATGAAAGATATATCGATGGAGGCTGTATTCATTATTAATTTAATCAAAATCAGTTCTATTCAAATTCAAAAGATCTATACTAATATAGAAAGGTGAAGAGTTGGTTTGTTTGATTGAACGCGCTAATATGAGGAACTACTGGAAAGATTTGAAAATTTCTTTGAGTGTAAGATAGTCCATTTATCCGAGGAAGGCTATAGACTGTATAATATACGCTAAGATGAAAAGAAGAGAAGCAACAATAAAAATATTGTGAAAACGGCCAAATGTTAACCTTTCCTGGTGAAAGGAAATTAATTAGCTCACAATAACTTTACATAAAAGCTGTGGTAGCCCATCGGTAACACCGTGCGCCTCTTTCGAGGAGGTCTAGGATTCAAACCCCGGGCAGGCACCAATGAGTTTTCTAGTAAAACTTATGTGTCTAATTGATAATTGCAATTTATGACACGCTTTTCGGTGAAGGAAAACATCGTGAGGAAACCTGCATATCTCTAGAGAATTCTGGGGAAATGTGTAACCTACCAATCCGCATTGGAGCAGCGTGGTAGGTTTTAGCTCCAATCCTTCTCTCCAAAATGGAGAGAGGAGGCCTATGCCCAGCAGTGGGATAGTAACAGGCCGTTACTTATTATTTATTACTTTACATAATAACTTTTTTTAATTAACTTTTGTGTTCAAAATTTCAATTCGGGAAAAGAATCTCCCCGAATTGAAATTGGGACATCTAGTTAGTTATAAATAACATTTATTTGGAAAACAACTTTTTGTACCATAAACTCTCCTGCTGATTCGGAAATATGCTCCAACCATAAAAAAAGTCGGCAAAAAATTCGGCGGTCGCTATTTCTTAATATATTATAACTAGTTATATTTTGTCATTGCTATCATATTTATGTTTTAATTGTGTCAGTACTATATAAAATACGAGCTTAAATTTCATTTTATTGTAATCAGTAAAAAAATATTACTCTAATATGAGAGCGTTAACCATATGTATACATTTATAAAATTTGGTTTTCTTTGTATTGATTTATCATCTTAATTTTTTAAACCCAAGATTTTTTGAGAATTATTCATATTAATAAAAATATTACGATATCTTTATACCTAGTTCCTATTTAAATGTTCTGTACCTGCATTATTTTTTAAATTCTTATAATAATAGTCCTTTTATATTATTTGATTAATGATTAATGAATTTTATATAATTTAATAGATTTATTGTTTTTGAATACTTAAAAATTAATTATATTAATTGTTTTCTCTCACTTACTTAAAATAATATTAATTATTTATTATTCTTTGAACAAATGTTAAGAATTTGTTATATTAATAACCGTTTAGTCGGAAAATTTAACTAAATATTCCCTAAAACTCAATGTCTTCCGTATAATCCATTGTTTTACATACTTCCACAGATCACGTATCGTTTTTATGTTCACCAACTTGTGGGGCTTTGGGAAAGTTTTCAGCCCCTATCTGTAATATATTATCATTTTTATATGCACCCTTAGCTTTCACATAATTATACTAACTGAATTAATAAATAAATATATGGGACACTTACACACACGGTCATCCGTCCCCAAAGTAAGTAACTTAATACTTGTGTTATGGTAGACAGACAACTGGTGAATATATACTTATATATTTTTAAATACATACTTAAATACAAATATACACCCAGGCTCAAAGACCGACAAATTCATTTTAAAGAAAATGTTGGTCCTCGGCGGGAATCGAACCCGCGACCCGTGGAGCCGAAGGCAGGGTCACTACCCACTGCTCCAGTCGAATTAAACGCAAAACTTCTTTATACATTTTATTTTCTTAACACCTTAAATCTTTCATGCTTTCAAGCTGTGAAATTTACCAGTATCAATTCGCAAATCTATTTCCCTTTCAGTATTTAAGTTATAGTACCGGCCTGTTACAATACCATTGCTGGGCATAGGCCTCCTCTCTCCGTTCCTGGAGAGAAAGGTTGGAGCTAAAACCTACCACGCGGCTCCAATGCGGATTGGTACGTTACACATATCCCCAGATTTCTCTAGAGATATGCAGGTTTCCTCACCATGTTTTACTTAACTGAAAAGCGTGTGATAAATTGCAATTATCAATAAGACACATAAGTTTTAATAGAAATACTCATTGGTGCCTGCCTCGACGTATGATATTCGGCTGAATAGAATAGTACCACCCTCTTATCTTACCGAGGTGTCGTAAACGGCGACTAAGGTAAGTTGAACCACCGTGTGGTATCCGGTTAAGTAGAATAGACCACCCTCTTTCTTACCGAGGTATCGTAAACGGCGACTAAGGTAAGTCGACCCGCCGTGTGGTATCCGGTTGAGTAGAATAGACCATCCTCATTCCTTATCGACGTGTCGTAAAAGGCGACTAAGGTAAGTTGAACCACCGTGTGGTATCCGGTTAAGTAGAATAGACCACTCTCTTTCTTACCGAGGTGTCGTAAAATACGACTAAGGTAAGTTGATGTCAGGCAGGCGGCCGGTCGTAAAATACGTAGCCAAATCATGTGACAACATTTTTATGACATGTTGTGCCGATCCCTCTTATAGTGGAAAAGGGCATGGGCGGCTGACCGTTGACTGTTTTATTAACTCAAATAACCAAATTACCTTCATACAATATTATAATACCCAACACCAATTCAATTCAATACCCAATTCAATGATATGTCAAAATAAAGTCAAATATGTAATTAATTACAAAAGGTCCTATATCACGTACCTTGGATTGTCGCAAGAGTTGTTTATAAAAGTTTTTATATACTGTTCTGTTTACTGAAACTGACAGTTCATACTTCGGTAGGCAGTTATTCTTCAGAATAACGACGACGACTCCTGACTCCTGAATATCCTGACGACGTGGTGACCTATCACAATCATAACACCAGTCTTCCACTTCCAATTTAAAATGTTAACTGGCACTAAAGTAACTCTTAGGACGACGTGCTCTGACGCGATTAAAGCTTCTGCGATCACCTTCAGATGACTTCGCAATAGACATCAGCTCTTACAGCATATAAAAGTTTGAATTAAATTCTTCCTTGATTACACATTCTTCGCAGGAGAGTAGAATAAATATTCTACGGTATGTTCCTTCACAGAATTAGAACGACCTTATCACAGAGAAAGTCCTCAAATCGTATAAACTTAATTCCCAACGCTGTCAGAACTTACAATGGATAACTCCATCTAATTGTATAACTTGCGTCGTCTTAACACGTATTTTCTAATTTCCCCTAATGAATCTGTAGTAACTAGCTGTACTATAATTGTCAAAATACCCTCAACTGTTGTTTTTTCACTTCCCGGACAAAAACGAATTTTAAAAAATCTTTCATCGAGGCCCAGCACATATAAGTTTCAATTGTACCAAATTTCATAAATATTTCTGTTAGATAATCCATTTATCGAGGAAGGCTATAGGGTATAAATAATCGGGCATCACGCTAAAATAAATAGGAGACGAGCAATAATAAAAATATTGCAAAAAAAAAGAAAATTTTAAGCTTTTCTTGCGCGACAGCATAAGGTTAACTTTAACCATTTTTATGGTTATCAAGTTATCAACGGTTTTAATCTTTCCACGCGGACGGAGCCGCTGGCGATTGCTAGTTATTAATATATCCCAGCATACAATACTGCATTGATATAATGAGAAAAGTGAATTATAGAAATAGAAATTAAACTGTCTTTTACACATATATAAATAAAGTATATATTAGGTAAAAAACTACTAATTAGTGCAATAAATAAATAGCAGGTCAATGTCATAAAATAGTAGATATATACAGATAACAGATATAATTGAAAAGATAAAATATATATAAACAAACAGTATATGAGCGGAAATTATTAGTATTATAAATATTAATAGTTAAAAACAAGAAATTTCTAGATAAAAACAAATAAAATATATGTAAAAAGCGAAAATACCACTTTAAGAACAGTTAACCTATAACCCTGACCCACAACATAAACTAAATACAAAATGTAGCAAAGTAAATATAAGCTCAATTGTTAATAGTTAAGTCAAATGTAAAATTGTAAATAGTTATAAGCGAAAAGTGTTAATTTATAGGGTACAATGTAAATATAGCTAATTGTTAAATTGTTAATCAAAGTCTCTGACCTTACATATCAGAGGAATCAGAGGAACAAGAATTTAAAAAAATATATATATATATATATATATATATATATATATATATATATATCCCAGCGCATTAATAGCAACTGTTAACATACTACATTAATGCAGTGGTATTAACGTAGTATGAAAATCAATACAAGTTTTGTTTCTGTCGACAATTTAAATTTAATTTTATCCCCAATAATACTGTTTGCATCGAATATCGCATCCACACATCCCTAGCCGAACACATTACAGACATAATAAACTTTGATTGGATACACGTTATCTGGGTTTGTACGGAATTTCACATTGCATCTGGCGCAACATTGTATGTAACTGTCACAATAAGGTTTGTTAACTAAGAAACGAAAATGGGACTTTAGAACCCAATTGAAATAGGTTGACGTATGGCTTGAAAAAGACGTATATTTTTGTGTATCAAAATATAAAAAAATAAGCGTAATTTGAAATGTAAAAATTAAAAAAATCTTGAATCGTGTTTGGCTAAAACAAAATAAATTCTCGATTACAATAATCGGTTAAAGAAATGCAATAGATAAAAATATATATAACAAAGACGGCGTTAACTACATGACTTTTGTATTCAGGCACTGAGGTATGCTTATCTGTGCTGTTTTAACTCATCATACTCTTGCCCTTATCCCATTCTAAGTGGGGTCGGTACAACATGTTATAAATATGTAGTAACATGTTTTGGCTACGTATCTTACGACCCTGTCAGACACCACACGGTGGGTCAACTTACCTTAGTCGCCTTTTACGACACCTCGGTAAGAAATGAGGCTGGTCTATTCTACGCAGCCGTATACCACACGGCGATGTACAAATCATTTAAGAAATAAGATTCTATTTACTCTCATAAGTGCCTTCTTATGGGTTAAGCTAGTTTTTGCCACTTTAAAATAAAGCGGTATCACCATATAACTATAACAAATCTAAAAGTACCGCTAACGAATTTATTTTCCTCAAAAAATTTATCATTTCCAACTACTTACCATTACGCATCCAAGGTTCCGATATCCAAATACAAACGAAGATATAAACAATAGTTTGCAAATCAATCCGCGTCGAAATGTTTACTACCCCTGTCACCAGTGCTATATATCAATTAGTGGTACTGTACCTGCGTTTTCAATGTTTCGAACTCCTGATATATACGACATTGCTGAAGCGATAATATTGGAATCGATTTTCCCCGATATCTATTGTACTTTTCTCGTTCTATTTGCAAAGATAAAATAATGACATCTTATTTCCTTTGTTTCTGTTTCTCTTATATACATGTATACATTTAATGAATGAATAAAAGATTATTACTTTTGTTTTAGATTTACGCCGTGTAGTATCCGGCTGAATAGAATAGTACCACCCTCATTTCTTACCGAGATGTCGTAAAAGGCGACTAAGGTAAGTCGACCCGCCGTGTGGTATCCGGCTGAGTAGAATAGACCAACCTCATTTCTTACCGAGGTGTCGTAAAAGGCGACTAAGGTAAGTTGACCCACCGTGTGTTATCCGGTTGAGTAAAATACCGATAACTCGAAAATACGATACTCTTTCTTACCGAGAAGTCGTAAAATACGACTAAGGCAAGTTGACGTCAGGCAGGCGGCCGGTCGTAAAATACGTAGCCAAATCATATGACAACATGTTTGTAACATGTTGTGCCGACCCCACTTAGAGTGGGATAAGGGCAGGAGGATGATGATACTTTTGTTTTAGATTTATTTAAGCTGAAAGGATTTTCAAATCCAGGCTATTTTATTATACAAATAATCTTCAATTTTGTAATATGCTTTACGTATATCTCTTATACTTAATTTAAACCTAGCAAGCAAAAGCCTCGGGTGCTATAAAATATATTGACTTTGTGAAGATTTCTGAAAGAAAAAACTCGTTTTTGTTCCCCAATAACATTTGTTAAGATCAAAATTGGTAAACACCCTGGAAACCATAAAATATATCATATCCACATATATGTTTAATCATAAATTGTGATGAGATTTAAGATCTAATAAATCTTTATATAAAAAATATCTTTGCCGGTTTATGTTATGTCATAAAAATGCAATATCCCTCGATAGCAGAAAAAACATGATTATAAAATCCTTTTTAAATTTACGTTTTAAATTACCCGAGTTCTACTTGTGTTCTTATTTTTACGCGAAGCAAATTAAATTATCAGTTTCTGAAAAATATACCATAAGTTATTAATAATAATAGAACTTTTGCTTTATTTGACTATGGTGAAAAAACGCGCGTTTTTGAACGTGTAGCGCTTGCTTTATGCAACAAGCTACGGTTAAATTCGCTGTATCGAAAATTCGCGAAATTCGATGTATGTCATGGACATACGAGAGGTCACAAAAAGCTTGTGATGCCTCTGTCGCGACTCAGCAGAGTTAGCAACTGATTCGATGGTCTCGGTATTCGCTTCTACAATAAAATTCCGCAATTCATACTAGACCAGTCTACAGAAAGGTTTAAATTAAGTATAAGAAATATTCTTATACATAAAGCATATTAAAAAAATGAAGATTAATTGGATAATAAAGCCTGGATTTGAAAATCCTTTCAGCTTCATACAAGACTGCGGTATAATAATGGAAAATTGAAAATGTTTAAAAGATTGACCGCCGAGTTTCTTTCTGGTTCTTCACGGTAAAAGCAACATTCCGAACCAGTTGTAGCTTCATTATTCATATTGATACTTGACGATTCAAAAGTACTTGAAAGAGCTTATTTGAGTAAAGATTATTTTGATTTGATGACCTGACGGCACGGCCAGGATTGTCTCCAGACGATTTTGGTTAAAGCTTTTTTAACTTGACTTATATATTTTAGATTCCTTTAGACAAATCATAGCTACCATTTCTACGGTTAGATTAAGATGTTTGGATGTTCTCGCTGTGAAACTATAAATCACTCTGTCTTTCGACGTATATAGCAAGTCAACTCCCACCTCCGCAGAACGATCTCCCCTTAGAACATATCTCAGGGATATTGTACCATAGACAACGTAGTAAGTGGGTGTGTAGTGGGAATTAATGCAGACGTGGCAGCCTATCCGACGTGTAACGTTACTACTTGCTCCAGTTAACATGTTCGGCCATTACAGTAGCGTATCAAAATATATATATTTCGCAATAAGTTTCATCATTAAAAAAAAATCAAAAAATCGGCTCCCCAGAGACGATCATGGTTTCAAACCCCAGGCAGGCACCAATGAGTTTTTCTGTAAAAACTTATCTCTAATTTATAATCGCAGTTTATCACATGATTTTTGATGAAAGGAAACATCGTGAGAAAACCTGTATATCTCTAGAGCATTCTAGGGATGTGTGTAACCTGTCAATCCACATTAGATAAGTTCTATGCCCAGCAGTGGGATAGTAAAAGGCCGTTACTTTCAACAACGACAGAAAACCTTAATAATGCTAAATACAGTATTCTATTAATTTCTCTAATCGCTGATTAAAGAAAATAATTTGGAACTCCGTAAAGTATCGCTTAATTCTATACATTAAATTTTATACCTACTAAAAATTAATTAACTTCTTGAATTTACAAATATTAACGGAATACTGACAATAAATTTAGTAAGAAATGACTTAAAAGTATCTACTCTAGATTATTTTGGGTATTAGCTCCAGTACGCTACTAAATGTTAACTAACCTAATTCTACTAATGTGATTAGTAGCGATGAACTGGAGTATTGTCATAACCTAACTAAATTATATTAGTAGAAAAAATCAGTGCCTTAGGTAACTGGCAACCTCGATCAACTTATAAATTTGGACATACAAAGAGTGGCAATAGGCACCTTACCACATTTCCGTGGATTGGGTGGTTATTATTACATTAAAAAAGGCAACTAAGGTAAGTTGACGTTGACCAGTCATAATATACCTAGCCAAATCACATCACAACATATTTAAAACACGTTGTGGGATAAAGGCAAAAGAATGATGAGAAACATAAAAAAAAATTAAAACTAACTAAAAAGTAAAGTAAATATTTTAATTTTTAATAGCCCCACATTATTCAGGATAGGAAAACTGATATTTTACCGAAAATTTATACACGAGGGCGCTATATTATCTTCTGACAATAAAACTGAATAGTTACCTCGTCCTTTTTAGCTATGTAACAAAATTTAATACACCGTAAAATATTTTTATCCTGCACGTGAAATTTTATGCTCATAGGCTCTAGGCTAAATTTTTGACAATTTAGCTTCAAAGTGGTTTGCAGAATGATTTGTGTATCCAATATATTGCACAAAATTCAAAATATTGTTTATCCAAGTACTCCAATATAATAAGCATTTTTGAATTTTCAAATGTTGTTAGAAAAGGCACTGGTTTGGCTGGAAAGCTACTCTTACCAAGAAGAACCAGCTCCGGTATCTTGCCAGCCAACTCCACCAATATCCAGCTGAGTAGAATAGACCACCCTCATTTTACTGAGGTGTCGTAAAAGCGACAAAGGTAAGTCGACTCGCTTGGTGGGATCCGGTTGAGTAGAATAACACCCTCTTTCTTACCGAGACGTCGTAAATGACGTCTAATGTAAATTTACGTCAGGGAGGTGGCCGAACGTAAAATACATAGCCAAATCATGTGACAACATGTTTATAAAATATGATGTCGACCCTACTTAGAGTGGGATAAGGGCTAGAGGGGAATGTTGATTGCCACAATAAAATATACCACATTTATATTTCCATCTAGTTCTTAGATATCTACAATTAATGATATTGATTCTTCTTCGAATCTCTTTAATCCTTATTTGATTACTCATCATTCATTACCATGGATAAATTATATGCTCTGGATCTAATCCACCATAAAGTTAAGTATTCCCAAAACTGCTCATACTGGTGAAAAAAGGTACACTTGCCAGAATATAGTGCTCCAAAATCAAGGCCACGGTGGGCCTGTACCCTAAGCAAAAGTAATTTTGAAACATTTCCCAATGTACGGTTTAGAATTACGTATTTTAGTATAGTATTTCGTTGTATTGTTCACTGTTCGTTCCCTCGTCAATATTTGTATTAGAATCAATCTTGTGTTATCTTTGTTTATATTAATTTTAATACAAGATTAGTTTGATCAGTCCAAACATCGAGTTCACTTAATTGGAACGAACCTTCGTATTTCTAAAATATCTATCTTATGTAAGGAAACTCTAAATCAACATTTGCTTGGTATTAATATGATATCGGTTAATTATTAAAAACGTTATCTAAAATATGTAATTCCAAATTGCCCTGAGATGTGAAGGTTGAAGACTAAAGTTTGAACAATGCGTGTTGCCAGTGATGACATACGGATCCAAAATGTGGTCACTAACTATGGGCCTTATAAGAAAGCTCAGAGTCATTTAGCAAGCGATGGAGTGATGCTCGGATTATCTGTACATAAAAATCAGAAATGAGGAGATCCGTAGAAGAGCGAAAGTCACCGACATAGCTCAGCGTGTCACAGACCAGGAATGGCGATGGGCAGCGCACATAGTGCGGAAAACAGATGGGCGTTGGGGTCTTAAGGTGTTGAAATGGGGAGTGTCAGTAGATCTCCTACGAAGTGGACTAACGACCACAAAAAGGTCGCGGGGAGCCGCTGAATACAAGCGGAGATCCCGTGAAGAGATCCATTTCCAGCAGTGGACGACCAGCGGTTGACGAAGAAGAAAAAGTGAATTCCATTTACTGTGAAAGCGGGAATCGTAATATAAAATAAGTAGAAAGAAGAACATAGTTAATTAATAAGCATAAAGCAATAATTAGGAATCTGCATTAGACGCTCGACCTAAAATCAGACGGAAGTACCCAAATTTGTCCTCATGTCAATATATCTGAACTTATGAAATCAAGGCAAGCGCAAATCTACAACCAATAACAAAATCCAACCTCTGTGTCGGATTATTGATTCTGTTCAATACAAAGAGGATAATATTGACACGGGAATAATATTTCACTGGTCGATAACAGATAAAGTAATAATCACGGAATTCGACGCTTTTACACCAAATGCTACTCGTAAATCTGTTGCGGTTGAATAACTAGCGCCAGAAAATATAACTTGCATCGACCTCGGAAACTTTGCCAACTGCCAGAACCGGGTTTATATGAAACGCTGCCCGGGGCCACGTTTATGGCCAATATCAAACATTGGCTGTTCAACAAACATCAAATGCAGCTCTGAAATTTATATTCTGCATAATATTCCGCATGATAATGGATTTTGTGGAGGATTAAGTATACTTACCTTCAAGCTATTGAAACCTAGTTCTGAAAGACTAACCTTACTGTTATTTTATCGACGTTAGACATTACAGGGTTTGACGAGTGTTTAATCCAGAAGTTTTAAATTATTACATGTAATATTGGCAAATATTAGATCATATCCGTAATGCCAAGTATCAAATAAAGAAAATAAAGGCTAAAGAAGGACTTTAGAATTGGCAACGCATGCAACTTTTTGGTAAAATTAACCTTCGGTTGGAATATCGGTTTTGCGCCTATTTTTCAATATCTGAAACTTTTTGGACAAAATATAAATATAGACAATACCTAGATGAATAGAAGGACACATTCATTCGCAGGTTCTGTAAGCACGAGAAAATTTAAATACACTCATAATTCTCCTGCCCTTATCCAATTCTAAGCGGGGTCGGCACGATATGTTATAAACATGTTGTAACATTTTACTAGGTGTTTTACAACCGGCCGCCTACCTGACGTCAACTTACCTTAGTCGCCTTTTGCGACTCCTCGGTAAGAAATGAGAGTGGTCTATTCTCGGCCGGATATCACAGGTCTACTCACTTTAGTCCCCTTTTACGATATCTCAGTAAGAAATGAGGGTGGTCTATTCTACTGAGCCACAGAACCACACGGCAGGTCGACTTACCTTAGTCGCCTTTTACGACACCTCGGTAAGAAATGAGGGTGGTCTATTCTACTCAGCCGGATACCACACGGCTTAAATGTAAATACATTACCGCTACTAAACAGCTAATGTACACACAAATGACGCATGACTTTTGGTCGGTTTCGAAATGTTTAACAGTTTCCAATAACAAGACGATATTTCGTTACAATACTGATTTACATACATATTGCGGTTCAATATAGAGCTTTATAAAACATGTTGCATATCGATGGACCTACTAAGTCTGCCAAAACCATACATGAAATAACGCCCACGGCGATATATTGACTACAACAAACATTCACTTGGATCATAATGAAATGTTAATTTATTTTAACTTGCAAATTTTGAGAATTTTAACGTTTATTAATTATACAAAAGAAATAATAAAATTATTGTGCTATAATCTACTGCATGTTTCAGTCAACTTCCTATTCAGCATTATATATCGCGGATAATGCCTAAATAGTTTTATTATTCATTTTGTATTATGGATCTCTTCACATTATTTAATACTTATATCAATTGTCATTTATCCTATTTAATTTATGTGCCAAAGCAGGCGTAAAAGTGAATTACTATTATATTTGCGTATATTATGTCAAGTAGGAACCGACATAAACTTGCGACTCCTGCTTTGCGCCTTGAAAAAGTACGTAAATCGTTTGTAGGTTTGGGTATAAGATTATATAATAAAATTCCGCAATCAATTTTAGCTTTGCCATTACATCAGTTTTAAATCACTGTTAAAAAGAAGCTGATACAGAAAGTCTATACTGCTGAGAATTACTTAGAAGATAAGAATATGTGGATATAGCTACCTACTTGCATTACCTAATGCTGCAAAAACAGCAAATAGACTCTCTTTAAATAATGTACCACTAAAAACAGAAAATTCAACTGTATTTTTGGGAGTATCTTTGGATACAAAACTCCAATGGAGCACACACGTAACAACTCTTGCAGGGAAACTGAGTTCAGCGGCCTACGCTGTTCGAAAGATAAGACAATTCACAGACGTCGAAACAGCAAAACTCGTTTATTTTGCCTACTTCCATAGCATTATGTCTTATGGAATATTGCTGTGGGGTAAATGCGCGAATAGTGAAAAAAATTTTGTTTTACAAAAAAGAGCTATACGTGGCATTTATAATTTAAGACCGCGTGATTCCCTGCGAGAGAAGTTTAAGGAAACAGGTATTCTTACAATCTAATTTTTTAAGCAATCTAATTTATGTACATAAAAATATAAAGAATTATAAAACGATAGGTGATGTATACAATAGACAAAGCAGGAACCGACATAAGCTTGCGGCTCCTGCTTTGCGCCTTGCAAAAGTACGTAATTCGTTTGTGGGTTTTGGTATAAGATTCTATAATAAAATTCCGCAATCAATTTCAGCTTTGCCATTACATCAGTTTAAAAACACTGTTAAAAAGAGGCTGATACAGAAAGCCTACTATACTCTTGAGGATTATTTGGAAGATAAGACTGTGTGGATATAGCTCTCTTTGAACCTGTACAAGACAGTAACGACTTAATGTAAATAGTATTAAGAATTATATTTTTAAAAGAGCAACCGCCGAGTTTCTTGCTGGCTCTTCTCGGTAGGAACAGCTTTCCGAACCAGCAGTAGAGTTGACGATTCAAAAGCACTTGTTTACAAGTTTATTTGAATAAAGAATATTTTGAATTTGAATTTACTCTTCGACCCCGTAAAAGACAGTAATGAGTAAATGTGACTAGTAATAAGAATTATACGTTCCCGGTAGGCACAGCTTTCCGAACCAGCAGAGAGACAGTAGAGTTGAGGATTCAAAGGCACTTGTTTATAAGTTTAGAGTATAGTCTTTATTCCAAATAAAGAATATTTTGAATTTGAATTCATACTAATACTGTAAAAGGAAAACTCCGTCTGTATGTTGAGCTTTGTCACTTTATACACTTAAGCAATATTGATAAAATTGTAAACAATTGAACCAGGCTGTCAAATAGAATATAAAAATTCTCGTTTTTACTCCGTAAGAGTAAAAAGTAAATGTTGCAAATTTAAGCAAACGATTTATCGATATCATTCAGCACGTGTAAGACGTCGCTCTGCAATACAAATTGACTGTGAAACTTCAAGATTGCTGAGACATAGTCAAAGCAATTTAGATACTAGGCTTTGATGTGTTAATTGACAAAGCGATTGTCTAACGATAGAATATCAATGCTAAACAACGTGTATGACTTACAAACCTTAATATGCCAGTTAACATATCGCTACGGGACAGGATTTGGTATCTTCCAGAATAATCGCATAATGCTCAAAGCGACCAAAATTTGACCGCGGCCTTGGAGCACACTCGCTGACTTTAACCTATATAATTCATTACCCTCCTGCCAGATAAACTCTATAGGATAAACTCTAGGTGGGGTCGGTGCCACATGTTATAAACATGTTGTTGATTCAGCTGGGTATGTTACGACCGGCCGCCTGCCTAGCGCCAACTTACCTTAGTCGTCTTTTACGACCTCCTGCCCTTATCCCACTCTAAATGGGGTCGGCACAACATGTTATAAACATGCTGTCACATGATTTGGCTGCGTTTTTACGACCGGCCACCTGCCTGACGTCAACTTATCTTAGTCGCATTTTACGACACCTCGGTAAGAAAGAGGGTGGTCTATACCAGTCTATACAACCTATACCATACCTAACCAGGTCTATACAACCGGATACGACACGGTGGGTCAACTTACCTTAAGCGCCTTTTACGACACCTCGGTAAGAAATGAGGGTGGTCTATTCTACTTATCCCGATACCACACGTCTGTTCGACATACCTTACTCGCCTTTTACGATACTTCGGTAAATAATGGGGGTGGTCTAATCTACTTAACTGGATACCACAAAATAGCAAAAGGAAGAATGTGTTGTTAAAATCCCTAATACTAAAAACTATTAACTTTATATTAACATTTATTAAGTTAATATATATTAATATATTAACTTTTGGAGTTCCATAATACTAAGAATAAATCATTATTTGTTGGAATTTGCATCATTTTAAAATTGTATTCTCGAAATTTCCAACAATTTAGCTTCAAGCGTCTTCAACTTAGAAAGCTGGCTATTAAACCTTTTCCACGATCAAAGTACCTAGAACCGAAAGGTGCTCCATTCACAATTTATATTTATTCAATAATAATGAAACACTTAGAACTAGGGCCAAGTTGGGAGTCTCCTAATGGCATTATGGTGTAAGTAACAACTTTCTTTCTAACTTTGAGTTCAAAGCTATAAAGAGCCGTTCCTGTTTTGTATTGAATGTAATAGAGGCAATTCTTTGAGACATTTGCTGTATACATTCGCTGTAAAATCTTTATTTTTTAAATATTAAGTACCTGGTTGCCGAGCCTTGCTCGGTAATTTTTTACAAAATAAAAAAAGAAACAAAAAAAAATTTAATTTAGTTGGAGATCGATCCTAGATATTTACATTTTTCGCGACCACCCGTTTCCTGAATAAACTACGTTGACTTGACATTTAATGGCAAAAATTCAATTCAATATAAATTATAGTATTTTTTAATGCCCAAAAACAGGGATAAAACTTATTTTCTTTTACATAAAACCTAGCTAGATTTTTCTCTCCCAAAACTCCCAACAAACAAGCTGAATTTCAGGAAAATCGATGGAGCCGTTTCCGAGATTCCGAAAATATATATATACATACAAGATTAACTCATTTAAATATTAAAGATATTATTGCATGCGTTATTGTGATTTTTGTACAATGTATATTTTTGCAGCACAAGACGAATTAAGTTTCTATAATGTGTTCGTAGGTGAAGTTTTTGTTAAATAAATAAATAATACTCATTCTATCATCTTTCAAAACCAGATATACCTAGAGATATATACATTTTGGAATATGCAATATTCCAAAATGGCGTGGAAGCAAAGTGGAAAGAAAATTCCATTTGCATCGTTACCAATCAGTTCGTACGCTTTCAATCCAAAGTTGCCCCGTAATGCCACCTGTCTTCGCCTAAACAGAGTTTAATGGCTGACAGCGTGTTACGACCCAAATTCCGTATTACAAAACTTAAAGCTCTGTTTGTCTGTGAAAACACACGGTCTGATAAAACTGTGTTAAATGTATATAATCTGATAGTAAAAAAGTAAACTAAGGTTTCGAACAGAGCTGTCGTAAAAGGCGAATAAGGTACGTTGACCTGCCGTGTGGTATCCGGCTGAGTAGAATAGACCAACCTTATTTCTTACCGAGGTGTCGTACGAGGCGATTAAGGTGAGTATAACAGCCATGTGGTATCCGGCTGAGTAAAATACACCACCCTCATTTCTTACACAGGTGTCGTAAATGGCGTCTAAGGCAAGTTGACGTCATGTAGGTGGCTGGTCATAAATATCTGGCTGAATCATGTAACAAGATGTTTAAATATATTGTGCCGACCCACTTAAGGGCAGAAGAATGATGTTGATGAAACAGGGAAACAGTGTCAAGACCTGGAGCTGCGGCGGAAATGACCGAATCCGGAAAACGGTGGAAGTATGCATCTCTCATCGAGAGTTATATATTTATACCGTTTGCAGTTGAGACCCTAGGGTCATGGAGTCAAAGTACAAGAAAAATATTCGTTTTATCACCACGGTTAATTGCCTCTTCAGGTGACAAGAGGGCTTGCTCCTTTTTTGCACAAAGAATCAGCTTAGCGATTCAGCGCGGAAACGCTGCCAGCATTCTTGGGACCATTCCACGTGGGCATGATTTGTATAGTCCTAGCGTGTAAGTAATTTAAGATAGATATAACTTGTACATTTTTGCTGTAAATAAAAAAAAATGTTGATGATATATTAAATATTTCTGCTCCGTGCGACGAGATTTGTCTCCGTAATTCACAATATTAGAGACATTACCAAGCTAAGATTTTAAAATTAATTTGAACAGTAAAATACCTTTGTTCTTTTTCTTTTGAAGAATCGCTTTTTGATAGCAGTTTTCTTGTCTGATCTCAGATCCTTGAATACTTTGTGAAAATTCCACCGCGATTTGTTTTTATTGTTAGAGGATCTACGAGGAAATTAAATTTAAAACTTTGTTTATCCAAAAAACTAAAAGGTAACAGTAAAATAATTTAAACGTCTGTATTCTAAAAATGTATGCCACCTAGTGATATCCGGCTGAGTAGAAAATACTACCTTCATTTCTTACCGAGGTATCTTAAAGGGCAACTAAGTTAAATTGACGTCAGGCAGGCGGCCGGTCGTAAATTACCTTGCCAAATCATGGCATGTTTAAAACATGTTGTGCCGACCCCACTTAGAATCATGGCAGGATAATGACGATTCAATCTATGAAATTGCTTGATGTAGGAAGCAGAAACCGTTCTCATACCTTATACATGCAGGATTAGTTACTGCACGTATTACAAAACAGCACGAGCAAGAGCACAACACTACACACATCGATACACAAACACTACACATATTGACTACGACAATCTCAACGATCATTTCGCCCGTTAACCGAAGCATCGTGAGGAAATAGCCTCCACGACAGCCTTTCTTCGACAATCGTAGAGATTGTGCTGGTGAGTGCTTGTGTGGAGTGTTAATGATGGCGGCGTTTTTGTGATACGTATGGTGTCTCATCCTGCATGTATAAGGTATGTGAATGTTGCCTGCTTCCTACGTAGCATTACATAGATTTTCTTAACAAACGCGGATTCTATCAAAATAATTCTGTCATAACTTTTGTAGTATGGAATTCAGCAAAGTAACTTGGAAGATAAGAATGCATGGATATAGCTCGCTTAGACCCTGTACAAGACATTAATGACCAAATGTAACTAGTCATAAGAATTATATTTTAAAAAGAGCAACCGCCGAGTTTCTTGCTGGCTCTTCTCGGTAGGAACAGCTTTCCGAACCAGCAGTTGAGTTGACGATTCAAAAGCATTTGTTTACAAGTTTATTTAGATAAAGAATATTTTGAATTTGAACAACGCCTACTTCTACAATTTATCTACACGCGATAGTTTAAATTCAAAAAGTTATTACATAGTTAAGTCGAATCGTAAAAGTTGATTCATACAATCTTATCTTTTTCCTGTTCCGCTACATTTTATACGCACCAGTTTTGCACGAAAGTTATCTTATCGCTGAACGTTGCAAAGTTTTAATTGATATTAGCTTCACCCTCTTTGAATGATCTCGAAAAAGATTTACCGCCTCAATTTTTTATTTATTATATTTAAATGAGTTAATCTTGCTATAATATATAAATGTTGCTAAAAATATTTTAAAAAGGCAAATAAATTTAAATTTTTTAATTTATTTATTATATATTATAAATGTTGTCCGTCGTGTGGTATCCGGCTGAATAGAATAGTACCACCCTCATTTCTTACCGAGGTGTCGTAAAAGGCGACTAATGTAAGTCGACCCGCCGTGTGGTATCCGGCTGAGTAGAATAGACTAACCTTATTTCTTACCGAGGTGTTTAGTAGAATAGACCACCCTCTTTCTTACCGAGTTGTCGTTAAAGGCGACTAAGGTAAGTTGACCCACCGTGTGGTATCCGGTTTAGTAGAATAGACCACCCTCTTTCTTACCGAGGTGTCGTACAATACGACTAAGGTAAGTTGACGTCAGGCAGGCGGCCGGTCGTAAAAACGCACCCAAATCACGTGACAGCATGTTTATAACTTGTTGTGCCGACCCCACTTGGAGTGGGATGATATTATAAATGTTGTATTTATGTTTTTAGACTTACATAAAAGTTTCTAAACAATATATTTTTTTAAATTAAATTTCTTATATATTCGAGTAGTGTAACACAACGTACTAGAAACACCTGATTCCGCACTCAAAACTAGATGGCGCCACTCGTCGTTTGCTCCGCGCTATCGAAGTGCTTTCATAGATATATAAGAAGTCTCCATACAAAATGATATTTAATCAACATCGCCTATCAGTTCCTAAACTTACACAGTGCATCCTACTGGAACACTACGCCTAGCGCAACTGTAAACGGTGCATCTTCCGGTACATCCAATTAAGGAATGCTGCGAAGGACCCGTCCGCGATACTATATGTATAAGTGACGATTAAACCCTTGTACCTGTCACCTGCGCGTATTCTTTTCCCCATCCGTCGGGTCAGCGTATTATAAATTGGCGCCCAACTAGTGGCCGAAAAGCGACCTTGAGTACAGTCTGACGATAAACTCGCAGCCGAAAAGCGCCCATGAGTACAGTCTGACGACAAACTCGCAGCCGAAATTCGAAAAGCGATTCTGAGTACAATCTGACGACAAACTCGCAGCTGAAGAGAGGCCCTGACTACATCATACAATCTGACGCACAACTCGACGTCGAAGAGAGACCCTGAATGCAATTCTTGTCCAGGGGGAGGGAGAAGAGAAACATCCGCTGGAGTTAGCTATCGATCCCAAGCATCGCAGTTATAGTGCATCCAAACTGGAACACAACAGTTCAGCGAACTACAAACAGAGCATCTTCTAATACATCCTTACCAGGAATATTGTGACGGATTCATCCGGGACACTGGGGACACATTAGAAACAATAATAATACTACATCTGTACGTAAGTGTTTCGCACTTCGTCGTCTTACAAACTAGCGACCAACGTGCAATCGAAGAGTGGCTCAAAGAAAATTTTATGAACCGAAGAAATGCCGAGTATTGTGAAGAAACCTAAATCAATAGAACACATTGGCAAACATATCAACTTCAGCGATATACTGTTACGAAAGACAATACATACGCCTATATCTGTTCCACTGCATCGCTTAACGAAATGGTTGAGAGGCATCATTCAACCTTATGTCACCATGGCGGCTTCTGCAGTTTTGTACAGAAGAAGGGACAGAATGAATATCCAACGGCGTTCACTGACAGACCAGGCCAGAACGAAACTACTCAAAACCATCGATATGAAGTGGCCGAGGCATCCGAGGAAACAATTTTTATCCTGTCCTACTCGTCGGGACGCCTTCGTGGACAGAGGGGGAGTTTGTAACACAACGTACTAGAAACACCTGATTCCGCACTCAAAACTAGATGGCGCCACTCGTCGTTTGCTCCGCGCTATCGAAGTGCTTTCATAGATATATAAGAAGTCTCCATACAAAATGATATTTTATCAACATCGCCTATCAGTTCCTAAGCTTACACAGTGCATCCTACTGGAACACTACGCCTAGCGCAACTGTAAACGGTGCATCTTCCGGTACATCCAATTCGGGAATATCGTGAAGGACCCCGTCCGCGATACTCTATGTAAAAGTGACGATTAAACTCTTGTACCTGTCACCTGTACGTATTCTTTCCTCCCATCCGTCGGGTCGGCGTATTATAGTAGTATAATTTTTAGTATTATAAATATGATATTTATGTTTAAAACTTACATAAATGATTTTTAGAACATTTTATAAATTTTCTAAACTTATAAATTAATATAAATTTTCTAATAAATTTTCACTTCTTAATTTATTTTTTTCCATTTTTAATCTCACTTATAACAATTAGTGATTATCCAATACATAAATTACCATTAATTTAATTTGTGTTCATTATTTAATTATATGCAGACTGAACTTTATGGTGCATGTGTCCTGTAATTAAAACTGTAATCAGCTTTTATATTAGGCAAATAATTTTATATGCGGCGTAATTATTGACTGAATGAACCTTTAACACTTGTTTCTTTCGTACGCCCTTATTTATTTATTTATTTAAATATTTTGGAAACATAAAGTATATGTAAGCTTTTATAAGTAAAATACAATAAAAAGTAACTTAAACCATTAACCGTTTCCTATGATTAAAATGCCATGTCTAATGCTATGTTTTCTACCCAAGGGTTGCCTGGAAGAGATCACTGCGTAGCGATAAGGTCGCCCAATGTACAGCTAAGTTATATATTGTATTTTGTTATTTTAAAATTTTGGTGTACAATAAAATATTTTTCATTCATATTTCATTCATTCATTCATTCTTACATTCATTCACTTGAGTTAAAAAAGCTGGTCACTAAAGTATTTTTCGAGTAGAATAGAAGTGGCCTGTTGTCATTCCACTGCTGGCCAAGACTAAGTGAAGTGCAAGTCTCACACATCCACATTAATATAAAAATGCGAAAGTCTGTCTGTCTGTCTTTTTATCTGTTGCGGCCATAATCATCTGTGGCCATACAAATGATATGGGCCAATTATTGACGTGTGGTCGAAATGTCTGCTGCACCCATACGTCAAATTCGATCGTTATAAATTCAATTGTCATATTGTCATTATACATTCAAATTTTGTAACGCTATCATTGTACTCCTTTTAACTTGTTATCTATTATAAATAGTTTTTTACACAGTATTGTCCAGTGTTTTATTAACCAAACGAAGCCTATAAAGGCAAGCGCAAACACATTCTGGACCTTCAGAGCCAAATTTGGATATAATCGCTAAAATTCCACGCCTTGTTACATTTGTACGGCTAAACCAAATAAATACTAGAAGCCTGTGTACCTAAACAATATATAGAATCATTCTAATATTACATATATATCATCAATTAGACACATGTTTTAATAGAAAAACTTATTGTTGCCTGCCAATGGTTTGAACTCGACCTCCTCAAATGAGTCGCACGATCTCATTGGGCTATCACAGCTCATAATAATGCCCAGTATCATAATGTTATTAATATCACAAGTAATACCTACCTCCCTTCACTATAAGTACATGATCCCCCATAATACGACGCCTGATACTGCCCCTACATAGAGTAGCACGAAACTTTAACTTGTGGTTTAAGCTAAAAGAAATAATGATAGTATTTATTTTATTTATTTAGTTATTGAAGGGACTCTCATTGAAGGGACTCCAACAAAGGCACACACAAAAGTTCCGTAATAACTATTTTAACAAATTGGCTTAAACGTACCAATTACAAGAGAACACAACATGCTTAATTAATAGTGCCTGGGTGACCGAACCTTGCTCAGTAATTTTGAAAATGATGTAAAAAAAAAATAAGAAAAATGAAAAAATAATAGGGCAGGTGGGGCTCGATCCTAAGTATTTTCACGTCTCTAGACCGCCCGTTCCCCAAATGAACTACCATGACTTTACGTTTGACATCGAAAAATTGTGATTGTATTTAACGTAAATTTCAAAAAAACTTAGAGCCCGAAAACAGGGATAAAATGACATTTTTTTTAAATAAAACTTATCTAGATCGATTTTTCTCCCCCAAAACCCCTACGTGCTGAATTTCAGGAAAATCGTTGGAGCCGTTTCCGAGATTCTGAATGATATATACATACATACAAGATTAACTCATTTAAATATTACAGATAGTAATAGTCATATTACTCTATAACAAACTAGACTCAACAACAAAATAAGATAGGACAACTAAAAATCCATATATTTTTGGTGGTCCCAACTTATTTTGTTGAAAAGAATTTTCCTACGTAATTCCTACTATAACCTACCTATAAAATACCTACTCCTACGTATAAATTACTTTGTCGCTAAAGTTCAAAACTCAGGCCACGCGACAAGGGTAGGTGAAAGCTGCATTCTCCACTGCTCTTCCAACTTATAGTATCGGCAATATTAGCTCCCGGTTGCACCGGAACATTGACGCTG
Organism: Morpho helenor; assembly: GCA_029227775.1. Taxonomy (NCBI): domain Eukaryota; kingdom Metazoa; phylum Arthropoda; class Insecta; order Lepidoptera; family Nymphalidae; genus Morpho; species Morpho helenor. The sequence continues at coordinate 15,148,998 of JARGCU010000020.1, read as the reverse complement.
TGAACATCCTAACAGTGGCTTGTTAGAGATTGCATTGTTCTACAACAAAGTTTTTGTACTGGTGTGATAATGAGAGAAGTTTAAGATGCGCTATATAAAGCGAAAATTGTCTTGCAAAGTTTATTAAAGTTACACGTACTTTTTGTAATACAAATAAAATAATGGTCGTATTATACCCATTGTTAATCTCTCTATAGATGGTTTTGAAACTAGTGTTGAAAAGGACAAAGGTTTCGAGTTCTTATTTTTAATTCTCCATACAATCAAAATGAAATATAGTGACAATTTCCCTGAAAGTTTATTTGAGTTAAAGTCATAGTTTCGTTATTTTAAATTCTGGACACAACTGAAATTAATATCAAATATAACAAAAACTCTCTGACAAGGTTTATTTAAGTTACACTTATTTTTTGTAATACAAATAAAATACAATAGAATGATGACCTTATTGAAAGATTCATTGTTAGTTGTTGAAACTAGTGTTGCAATGTATAAAAATAATTAAGTCGTTATTTTGAATTCTAGACACAATCGAAATCAATATCAAATATAACGAAAATTTTCTTATAAATATTATTTAAGTTACACGTATTTTTTGTAACACAAAATAAAGTGATGATCATATTTGCCCACTCGTTGATCTCTTTATAGATATTTTGAAACTAGTTGTGAAAAGTATAAAGTTTTCGTGTCGTTATTTTGATTTCTGGACACAATCGAAATCAATAGCAAATATAACGAAAATTATCTTACAAAGTTTATTTAAGTTACACGTACTTTTTGTAATTCGAATAAAACACAATGATTACGGTATTGAAAGATTCATTGTTCATCTCTCTATTGACTGTTGAAACTAGTGTTGCAATGTATAAAAGATTTTGAGTTGTTATTTTGAATTCTAGACACAATTGAAATCAATATCGCAAAGTTTTTTTATCGCTTCATTAACATCGCTTCAAGTAACGATAAGTTGAAAATAGAAGTTATCTTTGAACGATAGAATCAATAACCTAAGGTTGTTTTGATTCAGCGCATGGCCATTACTCATTTCAACAGATATCAGGGTCAGTTCCTATCAGGTTTTCCATTTGCTAATGCATTTGGTTATTTAATTCCTGAGAAGAAGTATTCGGAATGGATGTTTACTTTCCTTTAACCTCGGCTAATCAATTAGATGTAGTTTTTTACCTTTCCCACCTATTTTACGTAATCTTACTTCGCACCTTTGAGATATTTTTGCCAACGCCGTCGATTAATGATCAAGCGTTTTAATCTATTCTTCCATAATCTAAACATATTATAAAACCCCCAAAAGCAGAATGTCTGTATGATTTTCACATAATCTACTATAAGTATTTTTGTAGGTTTTTTTTAAATAATTTATAGAATTAGGCGTTATCTTGCGGAGTTCCATAATACAAAACTCATAAGAATATTATTTTGCTATAATTTTATTTTGCTACAAATAATATTTTGCTATAAATAATAAATTTTTATCGTAGATTATAGAAAAAAAATCCCATTACTTTTTGTACGCTTTTTAATTAAAATATATGTTTAAGTTAATTATGTTTTTAGTTGAAATGTTAATTGTGCTGAAGAAGGTAAGCTTATTAATTACCTAATGACACATAAGTATTTGAAATTAGAAATTAGTATATAATAGGTGTCATATTTAAAACAAAAAATAAGGGAGTTAATTTGTTACTAATTAGTTTGTTTATTTTAAGAATAGCGCACGCATTGATGATAAAAAAATATATCCTTTAAATAATTTATAGTGTTGGGCGTTACTTTGCGGAGATCCATATTACAAAAGTAATAATAAAATTACTTTGCTATAATCCGCGATGAAGTAAAAAAGAAAATATATATATTTCTAAATGTAGAGTGGAGAAGTGGCCTCCACGACAAAATCGCAAAATAAATCGCATTGCGATTTTATCGTCGAGTCTATCTCCTAATGATGCTTTGGTTGCGGGGCGAAACGATTGTTGAGTTTGTGATAGTGATCGTATGTAGTGCTTTTGTATTGTGCTGGCGGTGGTGGAGGTTTGTGAATTTACGAATCCTGCATGTATCAGGAATGAAAAAGGATAGTCCACTCTACATTTAGCATAATATATATTTTCTATTTTACTTCATCGCGGGTTATAGCAAAATAATTTTATTATTACTTTTGTTTATCCTTTGTCTTAAACTAGAAATAAACTTATAACAGATTTCTATAGAAACTTTTATCCCCTTTTCCCCTTTAAATCTACTTTAGTATAACTCTGGTAATAAAGCGACTTTGAATATACCCCTTCATAATTCGGGAAATAAAGCGATCACAATATAAAAATCAATCGCGGCAGTTAGTTCAATGAACCGTAAAATCGTTTAAAAGTACGATAACACTATTTAACTGTCACTGACTATCGAGTTAAATAGAACTCAACTTAAACACACTTGGGAAATCATAATCATATTCCTGCCCGTATCCCACTCAAGTGGGGTCGGCATACCATGTTACAACATGTTGTCATATGATTGGCTACGTATTTTACGACCGGCCGCCTGCCTGACGTCAGCTTACCTTTGTCACGTTTTTTTCGACACCTCAGTAAGAGGGTGGTCTATTCTACTTAACCGGATACAACACGGCGGGTCAACTTACCTTAGTGACCTTTTACGACACCTCGGTAAGAAAGAGTGTGGTCTATTCTACTTAACCGGATACCACACGGTGGGTCAACTTACCTTAGTCACCTTTTACGACGTCTAGGTAAAAATGAGGGTGGTATATTCTACTCAGCCGAATACCACACGGCGGGTCAACTTACGTTAGTCATCTTTTACGACGTCTAGGTAAGAAATCAGGGTGGTATATTCTACTCAGCCGGATACCACACGACGGTTGTAGAAACATATTCAAGGACTGAAAATATTTTACCGAATTTACTTTTAACTGATTGCCACAGCTTTCCGAGAGCATTAAAGCATTATAATTATAAATAGAATCTCATACCACAGTTATTTGAGATATTTATCAAAACGTACAAAACAGATCTTAGTAGGGTAACCATTCAATGCTACGCACTAAGATTAGAATATCAAATTCAATTTATTCTTTACTAGGTGTACAAACGACTTCGCGACAAATTTAATGTTTAAATACATAAATAATGTACTAGGTGTTTCCAGACCCTAAAAAAAATGGGAACTTATCTCTAATGTTAATCTGGGAAATAAACTTTAGGTGTAATTAAATTTTATTAATATTGGTCTAATGGTTAAAACTTGAAAGTGTAACAGAGTGACAGACTTTTGTATTTATAATATTAGTAACAACTTTTAATCGAATGTTATTGTTGATTCTAACGCTGATTTTGAAGGTTGCTCTTTCGGTGAAAGTGTTCCAGAAAGAAACAGCAATTATTAAAAAAAAAGTTATTATTTTGCAATAAATTAATACTAATTATTATATAAACATATGGGTCACATCGCGTTATAATCGAATTACCTTGTATAAGGTTGCAACAAGTAAAGTTTGTTGCAGGTGTGCAACAAACTTTACATGGATTGTGCGGTTCAAGTGAGGGTAGATGAACAAAATAATGACTGTAGTACTCGGGAACGAAGACGCCGCGGCGCTCCAGTCAGTTCGTGACCACGGTGGATGCAACTCTGCCCTTATCTCTCTTATACAAAGGTAATTCGATTATAACTCGATGTGACCCGTATGTTTATATAATAATCAGTATGAATCACGAAAGTTTAAAAAAAAATTAATACTACACCAACCTTTCATAGGATTCACAACGCTCATGCGTAAATGTCAACTTCTTCTTTCTTCAGGCAATGCCTGGGTGACGCGTCACTTTGCGACTTTGTTGTGGAGTCGGTCTCCTGACGATAGTTCAATTACGAAGCAAATAGTTGAGATTATCGTAGTGAATGTGTGTAGTGTTAGTATTGGTAGTATTTTGTGGTACACGTATACCGTGGCAATAGCAAAATAATTTTATTATAATGATTTGACTAATCGGACTGTAAATTTTGGCTATTCAATATTTAATTGTGTAAAATTAGTGAATGAATATTGCGTATAAAGAGCTATGAATTCGGAACACAATATCCAAATGTTCTTTTTTTTCTATACTAGTCGGCTTACTGTATGCTTGCGTTTTTCGTGTATGCATACAGCAGGCCACTAAATGCTGAAAAAACATGTTTTATTTTTGATTTATTTAATCTTTTTTGCTTATTTTTAAACTAGTTTACTGCTGATATCACTGAAGTATCCGAAGAAATATGACTGCATAGTCGCACGCGTTTGTAAGATTCTTGTGGCTTCTCGTCGCACAGAAATTTGCTTAGTACACCGAACCATTTGTATCTTTGACTTGCTGAAATGAATAATGTAAGCTATCAAGTAAACCCATTTAATCAGTGGCATTTGTCGTCTTCTACTGAGACTTGGGTATGATAATTTGTATCAACACAATAGCTGATACTAGAGTTATCTTGTATGTTTTACAATGAAATCTTATTCCTGCTATTTTTCTGAGACTATTAACTTTTTATATACTAAAAGTAAAGTAACAGCCTGTTACTATCGCACTGCTGAGTACAGGCCTCCCCTATCCGTTTTGGAGAGAAGGGTTGGAGCTAAAATCTACGCCGCTCCAATGCGGTTTGGTAGGTTACATATATCCCCAGAATTCATTAAAGATGTGCAGATTTTGTAACATACCTATAGACTTTAAGTAACAATTCTCTTGGGATATATATTTCATCACTATGGTCATCTTTATTGCCTATTATAGAAAAGACGAGAAGTTCAATGTGACCAAAAGAGTGTTAAATTTGAATGGATAAGTGCCTAGAGGGAGGCCTAAAAAGAGAGGGTTGGATTGTGTGAAGTATGACATGCATATAAAAGGAGCAGCGTCAGAGTTGATAAATTATAGGAGAGAATCGAAGAAAAGGACATGCTGTGCTGACCACACTTAGAGTGGGGTAAGGGCAGAAGAATGATGATGGTCATCCTTACAGGAAAATTTATGATAGACTATAGATAGATAGCTGTGGCAACAGCTTTGCCCGCATGGAAATCAGTCTCACAAATTTCTCCCTAATTGAAATTTCAAACATAAAAGTAGTTATCGACAGTTAATTATAAGAGATTTTTGAATAACCTTCACCGTTTACTTAGCACACTCAAGGAAAGGTTTAAATTTTGCCGTTTTCGCAATTGTTTTTTATTGCTACGCTTCTCCTATTCATCGTGTTATATAGCCTATATATAGCATTTCTCAATAAATGGACTGTCTTACACTCAAAGAATTTTTCAAATCGGTCCATTAGTTCTTTAGATTAGCGCGTTCAAACAAACTCTTCAGCTTATTAGTATAGATTGTGAATAATTCTCTAAATACATTTTATCGCGTTGTTTTTTAATTTTACTCACATTAGAGTTTAAAGTAATTTAAACTGAATAATGAAATCTAAATATGACTTAAGTTAATCAGATCTTTACGGATTTTGATTTGATTCAGATATGTTATTTGAATCTGCGTTTACTCACATTAGAGTTTAAAGTAATTTAAACTGAATAATGAAATCGAAATATGACTTAAGTTAATCAGATCTTTACGGATTTTGATTTGATTCAGATATCTGCGAGTACTTTATGAGAATCCCATTCTAACTGTACTGCGTCGCAAACAAGAACTGTAATACCTAAAGCGCTCTCGCTAAAATGATTCAACATTTAGTATTTCACAGAACTACTCTATTTAGCATTTGCGAGGACACCTCTCGCTGTCGGAGCCGTAATGAGATGGTCGCGTACATCGCTGCGCCCGACACGTGTCGGTTTAGTCCACTCTCCGAAATAAATTAACGGGAAATCACTCTACATGGCGTGAAATACTAACTGGTACATAAAATAATTTATAGAATTAGGCGTTACTTTGCGGACGCCATGTGGTATCCGGCTGAATAGAATTGTACACCCTCATTTCCTAACTTACTTGTTCGTGGACATTTTACGAGGTTACGTTGCTGTGATTTTTATTTAACAAACGCACCGAATGTCCGGGAAGTTTTATAACTAAATACATATATGAAAAATTCGGCCGTATTGGTATCGGGCTGAGTAGAATAGGCCACCTTCTTTCTTACCGAGATGTTGTAAAAGGCGTAAGGTAAATTGACCCACAGTGTGGTATCCGGTTGAGTAAAAAACACCACCCTCTTTCTTACCGAGGTGTCGTAAAATACGACTAAGGTAAGTTAACCCACCATGTGTGATCCGTTTGAGTAGAATAGACCACCCTCTTTTTTACTGAGTTGTCGTAAAATACGACTAAAGTAAGTTGACGTCAGGCAAGCGACTGGTCGTAAAATATCCAAATCATGTGTCAACATGTTTGTAACATTTTGTGCCGAACCCACTTAAAGTGGTATAAAGGCAGGAGGAGGCGGTACTACGGCCTAAAAAGAGATGGTTGGATTGTGTGAAGTATGACGTGCATATAAAAGTTGTGGCGCCAGAGTTGACGAATTATAGCACAGAATGGAAGAGAAAAACATGTTGTGCCGATCCCACTTAGAGTGGGATAAGGACAGGAAGATACATATATTTGTATTATGGACCTCCGCAAAGCAACCCCTAATTCTATAAATTATGAAAAAACTTTCTCAAAGACAGACATACTTTCACATTCATAATATTAGTATAGATTATTTTAATACATTTCTGTTTTATTACACAATAAAGCATTGTAAGTAAAAGTACGAAAAACATTTCATGAAAACAATTTCATCGAATCAAATGTGAAAAACAATGGCAAATAATTTTTCCCGTCCAAAATTTCGCATCGAAAGCGCAACTTTATAACCTTTTGGCAGAACCGTATACTTGTTCGTGGACATTTTACGAGGTTTTTTTGCTGTGATTTTTATTTAACAAACGCACCAAATGTCCGCGTAGTTTTATAAGTAAATAATATATATGGAAAATATATATGGAAGTAATACATATGGAAAATTCTGCCGTATTGGTATCGAGCTGAGTAGAATAGACCACCCTCATTTCTTACCAAGTTTTTTTTGTTCACATAAATAATTATGTTCAATCAATAAGTACACACATTTTATTGGCATATATACTCTTATATTCATCCTCATTAATCATTATATTTAAATAACCGAAGCATTATGGTATATGTCAACTTACATCTAACACATTCTCAAAAAATGAGAGGTACAATAGCTATTACGTTTGATTTAATACAAATATTATTAGAACCAAACGTATATTATAGTAGATTATGATACTGTTGCATAAGGGTTCCTATAAAACGAGTGTGTTTTAAAAAAACGAGCCGCAGGCGTGTTTTTTTATAGTATCACACGAGTGTTAAAAGACCAAGTTATGTACAGTGTCATAAACTACTTTATCTACTCTCATACTATAAACTCTCATATACGTAAAACAATAATAATAATAAACAAACTTTGTTTAAATATTGAAAAGATTTTTTAAATGTCAAATGTAGCGCCAAGGCGAAAACATCGATTGCGCATGCGTGTTGCGTCGCCGCGGACTCGTTCATTGAAACCTTTTTTTTAAGGTAGAGATTCAATCTCCTTGGTCCAGCTGGAGGTTGTATAGGTGTATTGTTATGATTAAAAAGTTATATTATGATACAGTTGTCCATACAAGACCTGTATAGTAATAAAACTTGTTAATTTTTTATTGTTGGCCTGTACGTAATGTTTGTCATAAGAATTTTGGTTTCAGTTTTATAATCTTTGTATTATAGTATCAGAGTAGGTAAAACCATATACTAAAAGTAGTCGCATGTTAACATATTACCTATCTTACATAAAAATTGATCTTGTCATGTAACCTTATTCTTCGATGGAAATGACATAATTCATCACATGCGAGCTTATGCAACTCTGTGTTTTAGTCAAGGAGATTCTGTGCGTGCTGGGTTGATAGTTTCCGCTATTGGATACGTCCACTATCGCCTAGACCGCCAAAAAAATAGTCTGCTGTTGACATTCGACCTTATGCATCACACGTCAAGAGATATCTGTGGTGTTTTATAAGTCATGGTAGGGCTACTCCGCTCCGGTGGAGCGGTTCCGGGAACTTTTGTTCTGGATCCAATCTGCTGCTGGCGAGTCCAGGTGGTAGCGGCTTGCCTAAGCACATGGTCTGCCGCCCTGCCAGGGGACTTTCGGACTTTCCAAAAGGGTATATCGGCCGTCTGGCTTACAGGTCCCAGAGAGGGTCGGTGCATCTGGCGCTCCCAATGCACCGGTTAGCAGAGGGGGGCTTCTCTTTCGAGGGGTCCCTACCCGGAGGAGGTGTTCTCTGTGATCAGAGCTGTCGGCGGGGATGGGGGCAATGTGTATAACGATACCCTGTCCTTGCCATCGGCAGCGTGGTGGAGCACACAAGTCGTTTTAGTCGGTGCGAGTCCGACATAACCGCCGCCTGTCCCCGTCGGGCGGCGGTACCCATTAGGGGTTTTTCCTGCATAAAATAGGGTTACTCCGCCTTTTTTCACATTGAGTGATGAATGATTAAAATACAGAATGTATAAGTTACTTTGTATTAAATAGTTGTTGTAACAGTGAAACGTAACTTATGAACGTGTGATGTAACAATCGCAAGATCACCACAACTTAGTGTAGCATTCCCAAGTGTAGGACTATCTGGAGCGTCAAGTTTTAATTGATCAATTTAACTTCAAGTCTCATCTGCAGACAACCTCACCGCAGTGGTTGTGAAGCTTGAGTATGCTGTTTATCTTTAACTAAAATAACATTGTTGTGTAGTATATATCATTTTAAAAAGCTGTGATGGCCCAGCGGTGCGACCGTGTGAATCTCTAAAGATGATCATGGGTTCAAACCCGGGCAGACACCAATGAGTTTTTCTATTAAAACTTATGTGTCTGATTGATAATTGCTATTTATACACGCTTTTCGGTAAAGGAAAACATCGTAAGGAAACCTGCATATTTCTGGAGAATCCTAGGGATATGTGAAACCTACCAATTCGCATTGGAGCAGCGTGGTAGGTCTTAGCTCCAATCCTTCTCTCCAAAAATGGAGAGAGGAGGCCTATGCCCAGCAGTGGGTTAGTAACAGACCGTTACTTACTATATATAATTTAATCGATAGCTTTTCGATCACATAAAAGTAAACGCCTTTTACTATTCCATTGTTGTCGTTAGACGTGTTTTCCTTTATAAAGAAGGGGTTGAGTTTAGTCCCACCACGATGCTCCAATACGGATTGGTAGGTAGGTTGTGGTAGGGCACGCTATATACAATAACACGATATAATGGAATACCACAGTTCCCGTTCCGAGATGCACTTCTCTTGAATGACGAACGAAGACTGACTGTCACTGAAACGTTTTATCAATAGGAAGACTAAACCGGAAACAACAACGGCACAGTGTTACCACCATTTTAAACAAAAAGGGCGCGATACTCTCGTTTCATGACTTTGTTGCTATAAAATACAAAGCGGAAGTCAGTGGCGACAACAGTTGATAGGTTTGCTACACATATCACCAAAATTGTACAAAGATATGCAGGTTATCTTACGATGTTTTTCTTCGGCGATAAGTGTGATGATTTTTTTATATAAATTAGACAGTTTTAACTCAAACTCATTGGTGCCTGCCCGGGATTTGAATCCTTGTCCCTGTATAAAGAGTTACTCTCACCATTCGGTTATCATAGTTTCAGGTGTTTGAGGTGACATAGCACGTGATCAAATATATTATATTGTATCCATTCTTATTTCCTCTTCAGGTGACAAGAGGGCATTTTTTGCACAAAAGAATCAGCTTAGCGATTTAACGCGGATGTGCTACCAGTCTATTGCACGTGGGTATGAATTGTATTGTACTGGCGTTATTAATTTAAGATTATATTTTTATATATTTCATTATATAAAATTAATAATTTGTATATATTTTTCGTAAATCAATACTAGATATTTCTGAAAAAAGATACATACAACTTGTTCACCAATTGTTATTGTGGAAATTTTTGAAGGTGATTTAAAAAAAAGTGAATATAATAAAGGATAAAAAATCTGAAGCGATGTTAAATTTGTTAAAAATTCGTACACTTATCTCTATAATATAACTCCTGCCCTTATCCCGCTCTAAATGGGGTCGGCACTACATGTTATAAACATGCTATCAGATGATTTACTTTGATAGTGTATTACGGTTTTTTACGTATTTATGTAAATTGACAGAAATACATATTTGAGGCACAGTGATTTTCACGCAGACGAATCCGTGACCGCTGCAGTATTAAATATATCACCTAAATATCCAAATCAAATACACTGAAGGAATCGCACCTTCCCTTATTTCCTTTAAATTCCCTTCTTAAGTATCCGATACTCATAAAACATTTTGAAAGTATCTTTATTACGAAAGACGCTATCAACTTACTCTCTGATGCAAAATTATTCACCGCGTAGTTCACAATCAATAACTTAGGATAATGGATTTATTCCTAGACATGCTTCATCCGCGCTTAAAGTCTTTGATATTATAAATAGGAGATTATTATTACCCGTAAAGTTTATATTCGCTAACAATGGCTGCTTCTAGCATAGAGTTATTAGTATTTGAGTGACTGAGCCTTGCTCGGTAATTTTATTAAAAGACTAGCAATCGCCAGCGGCTCCACCCGCGTAGAAAGATTTAAACCGTAATATAGTCTTTTGATAACCATAAAAATGGTTATAGTGGGTTAACCTTAAAAGTTAGATATATGCTGTCGCGGACTTTTATTTAGAACTTTTAGAGAGGACCAATTTTACGCCGTGTGGTATCCGGCTGAATAGAATAGTACCACCCTCATTTCTTATCTTGCTTCACAGTATTTTTGCTTCACAGTATATTTTAAGTAATTTAATTTTTGTATATAAAAATATAAAAAATTATAAAACAATAGGCGATGTATATAATAGACAAAGTAGGAACCGACATAAGCTTGCGGCTCCTGCTTTGCGCCTTGAAAAAGTACGTAAGTCGTTTGTGGGTTTGGGTATAAGATTCTATAATAAAATTCCACAATCAATTTTAACTTTGCCGTTACAGCAGTTTAAAAACACTATTAAGGAGAGGCTAATACAGAAAGCCTACTATACTGTTGAGGATTATTTGGACGATAAAAATGCGTGGATATAAATATTGTTCGACCCTGTACAAGATAGAAACATTAAATGTAACTAGTATTAAGAATTGTATTTTTTAAAAAGAGCAACCGCCGAGTTTCTTGCTGGCTCTTTTCGGTAGGAACAGCTTTCCGAACCAGCAGTATAGTTGACGATTCAAAAGCACTTGTTTACAAGTTTATTTGAATAAAGAATATTTTGAATTTGAATTTGAATTTACCGAGGTGTCGTAAAAGGCGACTAAGGTAAGTCGACCCGCCGTGTGGTATCCGGCTGAGTAGAATAGACCAACCTCATTATTTACCGAGGTGTCGTAAAAGGCGACTAAGGTAAGTTGACCCACCGTGTGGTTTCCGGTTTAGTAGAATAGACCACCCTCGTTCTTACCGAGGTGTCGTAAAATACGACTAAGGCAAGTTGACGTCAGGCAGGCGGCCGGTCGTAAAAACGTTGCCAAATTGTGTTACAGCATGTTTATAACATATTGTGCCGACCCCACTTAGAGTGGGATAAGGGCAGGAGGATATACATATATATATAGAGGAACAATTTTGTAAATATGATTTTTGAATAACTTTCACCGTTTACTCAGCGCACGCAAGTAAAGCTTTAAATTTTGCCGTTTTCTTACTATTTTTTAATACTGCTGTCTCTTATTCATCTTAGCGTGATGCTGTATAGCCTATAGCCTTTCTCAATAAACGGTATATCTTATAGTTAAAGAATTTTTAAATTGGTCTAGTAGTTTCTGAGATTAGCGCATTCAAACAATCGAACAAACAAACAAACAAACTCTTCAGCTTTATATATTAGTATACTCGTAGATATAAAAAAATCAATTACAAAAATAAAATAAGGAAAGAAAACGCTGGTGATATCTGGGACTCAATCCCGGATACACTTCTTTAATCCGCCCGTTCCCCATTTAGCTATAACAACTTGACAGCACAATTAAACTTTGTATTCTAATTCTATTTTGGCGATTTCTTACCGAGATGTCGCAAAAGATGACTAAAGTAAGTCGACTCGCCTTGTTGTATCCGGCTGAGTAGAATAGACCACACTCATTTCTTACCGAGGTGTCGTAAAAGGCGACTAAGATTAGTAGACGTCAGGTAGGCGGCTACTCGTAAAATAATAAGCCAAATTACGTTACATGTTTATAACAAGCTGTGATGGCCCAGCGGTAACACCGTTCGACTCTTTCGAGGAGGTCGCGGGTTCAAATCCGGGCAGACACCAATGAGTTTTTCTGTTAAAACTTATGTGTCTAATTGACAATTTCAATTTATCACACGCTTTTCGGTGAAGGAAACCTGCATATCTCTAGAGATTTCTCGAGATATGTGTAACCTACCAATCCGCATTGGAGCAGCGTGGTAGGTCTTAGCTCCAAACCCTTCTATTCAAAAACGGAGAGAAGAGGCCTATTCTCAGCAGTGGGATAGTAACAGGACGCTACTTACTTACTTACTTTATGCTTATAACATGTTGTGCCAACCCCACTTATTGTGGGATAAGGGCAGGAAGAAGAAACTCTCTATATGAAGTAGCGCTAGATTATTGTATGAAACAAGACTTCCACCTTGACTTGTTGTTACTAACTGATTAAGCAATACAATTGTATTTTTATGTTTTTCGTGCATATTTTAAATTTGCTTTAGTTAGTAAATACTAAATCATTATACTTAGACAAGCTCTATAATTAAATACATTAAAACCATAGCTACATTTGAATAGCGCTCACCAAAAAAAAACCATTATCTATGCTTGGCTTACTTTTGCCAACAATGGCGGGCCGTTTAACAAAATATTGTTTGCACATTTACATGCGATGCCATTAGTTGCCGATAAAATTATTTATCAATATATTAACAACCACAATTTCAATATTTCACGTCATAATAGATATTGCGGTTTTGCGATGCAACTAAAACCAAAATTTAATTTAAACAAATTTTACAATGAATATATATTCGCCGTTTGGTATCCGCCTCAGTAGAATACCCAAGGTGCTGTAAAAGGCGACTAAGTTAAGTTGCCCTCTGTATAATATCCGGCTGAGGAGAATAAACCAGAAACATTTCTTGCCAAGGTGTCGTAACAAGCGACTAAGGTGGTCTATTCTACTCTCAGGCAGGCAGGTCAACTGACCTTAGTCGCCTTTACGAAAGCTCGGTAAAAAATGAGGAGGGCCTATTCTACTCTACGGCTAAAATTTCCTATTTAGATTTATCCCTAAAATATGAAACTACGCTTTACGTATACACAATGTTCAATATAGCTAAAATTTATAGTTCTAGTCAGATCAGTACGCAGTAAACAAAGTGCCGCTCAAAGCGTGTTCATAGCAATACATACGAGCAATTAACTCCTTCGTGCACATGACAATGGTTCATGCATATGCAAGATGCGTGATAACTGGCTCGCTGCATGCAACTTTAGCTACAGGCGTTAATTGTGACCGATATCGAACTTGTATTTGACATGAAACGCTTATAACGTAAATTTATTCCAACAATACTATCGTTATAACGTAAATTTATTCCAACAATACTATCGTTATAACGTTCATTTACATATCTACCTCTGTGATAAGGAACGAACTAGCCACTAGTCTTTTGCGACACATAATGGAATCGCCCCACGCACTCTGCGCCACGCGACAGACTTAACGTGCGCCCTCTGCGGTACGTGACAGACTCGCTGCTTGCCCTTAGCGACACAAAACTGAACCGACGGTTGCCCTCTGCGATACGTGGCAGACACGCCACTCGCATTTGGCGACACATCACAGACTCGCCACCATTCTCCCTCTGCGATATGTGACCAATTTGCTGTGCACCCTCGCGACACGTGACGGGCTTGCCGCTCGCCCTGTGCGACACATAACAGACTCGCCATTCGCCCTCTACGATATGTGACCAATTTATCGTACTCCCTCGCGACACGTGACAGACACGCTTTACAGCCTAAGCGACACGTGACTAACTCGCCGCTCGTCCTCTGTAATACGAGACGGAGTCGTCGCACGCCCTCTGCGATACGCAATGGACTCGCTGCTCGCTCTTAACGACACGTGACTGACTTGCTACTCGCCCTCTGCGGACACATGACGGACTCTCCATTCGCCCTTTGCGATATGTAATCAATTTGCCGATACGCAATGGACTCGCCGCTAGACCTCTGCAGTACATGACAGATTCATTACTTGCCCTTAGCGACGGACTCGTCACACGCGTTCTGCGATACGCAATGGACTCGCCGCTCGCTCTCTGCAATACTTCAAATGTTCGCCACTCCTCCTTAGCGACACGTGACAAAATCGACGCGCGCCGTCTGCGCCACGTGACGGACACATTATTTATGTTTTAAATATGGATTCTTAGCCGAATGTTGTGTTTAATATGTCCCTTCTCTTACTTTTTTTAAATAGTAAAAGTACTGACCGATGAATTATTGAATTAAATAATTAAATCAATATTAACGATCAACCAATTAAATGTCAATTGTGTAAAGAAGTATAGGTCAGTAATTATGAATAAATTAAAAAACTAAAATTCACCTTTATATTATTAGCAGGATATCTTCCATATAAAATCATCTAATACCCCTTAAAGATGCTTCGTTAAAGTAAAGCGACCGTGAATATTGCTTGTCGCAGTCAAACGGCCGGTTTACAATACAGATTGGCTATTATCCATTGAGGACAGGAGGCTCTTCATTCTCATGCAAGCCTTTGACGTGTCGATTGATACAAGATATCCGACAAGATTGGAAATCACTGCAACACTATATCCAGTACAGTTAACGTTTGCAAATACAAATTGAATTTCAAGATTACCTCAATTTGATTTTACTGTTACAAGTTGTTTTTAAATCGTAAGCTTTACGAATCTGTGATAAGTAAGCGAGTGGTAAGACTATGCGATTCTTTCAAAGAAATTATGGGTTTAAACTCCGGGCAAGCTATTATGAGTTTCCCAGAACCTGTGACTAAGCCTTTATTAAGAAATGAAAAAAGGAGAAAAGGGCTGGCGATATCTGGACTTGATCCCAGATATTTTGACTTATTTAATCCGCCCGTTCTCCACAGAGCTCTTACAACTTTACAAATGACAGCAAAAAAAGCCTTCTATTCTATTTAGGTATATTCTAAGTTATTCAATGCCTGAAAACAGAGATAAAACGAAATAACGAATTCTTTTTAATAAAACCTAGCTAGATCGATTTATCAGCCCCGGAAACCCTCTACTCAATTTTTATAAAATTCGTTGTAGCCGTTTCCGAAATTCAGATAATATATATGTATATTAGGCCATAGACCATTATAGCTATAAGTTAAACACTCGTTTCTTCCTCTCCACACTAGGTATACTGCATCTTCTTTTATTCTTATATATGTAACCTACCAACCGTTTTCTGACGGAGAGAGGAAACCTACGCCCAACAGTGGGATAGTAACAGTACAGTAACAGTTACTATATTAAGAGTTTGGCTGTTGCTTTTACCCAAATATCTCATATAGCAATCGCCAGCGGCTCCGCCCGCGTGTAAAGATTAGAATCGTAATAAAGTATTTTGATTACCATAAAAATAATTAAAATGGGTTATCCTTAAAAGCTAGACATATGCTGTCGCGGACTATTATACAGATCAGTACGCTGTAAACAAAAGCGGACTTTTATACAGAACTTTTAGAGGGGAACAATTTTGTAATACATGATTTTTGAATAACTTTCGCCGTTTACTTAGCGCACGCAAGGAAAACTTTAAATATTGTCGTTTTCGCAATATATTTTTTGCTGCTCCTCTCCTATCTAAGCGTGATGTTATATAGCCGCCTTTCTTGATAAATGGACTATCTTACACTCAAATAATCTTTCAAATCGGTCCAGTAGTTCCTGAGATTAGCGCGTTCGAACAATCAAATAAACAGAAAAAGCTTTTCAGCGTTATATATTAGTATAGATTAAATTCCAATCTATGTAATACTATATTATCTGTGCAAGCACTATTTACTTAAGCATAGTTTGCGTCAACACATTTACTAATTTCATTAGTTAATGTTAGTTAAGTGCCAGTTAAGTACTACGTAAGTAAGCTCGATGGTCTGAGAGTTTCTTGAGATATACTTGCATAACATTTCAAATTATTAAATTAAGTATATGTAATAACCCCAGTTTGGTATCCGGCTGAGTAGAGTAGAACACCCTCGTTTCTTATCTAGGTGTCGTAAAAGGTGATTAAAGCAAGTTGATCTGCCGTATGATATCCGGCTCAGTAGAATAGACCACCCTCATTTCCCACCAAGGAATCGTAAAAAGCGACTTAGGTAAGTTTAGCAGCCGTGTGATATCTGGCTGAGTAGAATAGACCACCCTCTTTCTTACCGAGGTGTCGTAAAATATGACTAAGCTAAGTTGATGTAAGGCAGGCGGCCGGACGTAAAACACGTAGCCAAGTCATATAACAACATGTTTCAAACATGTTGTGCCGACCCCATTCAGAGTGGGAAAATGGCAGGAAAATGATAAAAGTATTACATATACTTTTATCATTTTATCATAAATTTAAATCAAACTGCAATGAACAAACTTTGTTCAAATATACGAAATGCAGTTACGAAATCTATACTAATAAATGTGTAAATTTGACTATTTATCTGTCTGTCTGTCTGACTGTTACGCTTTCACGGCTCATCAACTGTATGCTTAGTGCCAGTTTTTAATCTACTCGATTACGTTAGCGTAACGCCAATTTGTATGATTCTGCAAGAGCGACATCTAGTGGCCACTGTTCCAACGCCATACAATTTAGCGTTACGCTAAGATCATCATCTCATAATCTTCCTGCCCTTATCCCACTCTAAGTGGGGTCGGCACAACATGTCACATGATTCGGCTGCGTTTTTACGACCGGCCATCTGCCTGACGTTACCTCAGTCGTATTTTACGACACCTCGGTAAGAAAGAGTTCTACTTACCCGGATACCACACGGTGGGTCAATTCAAGGTTACGCTAACGCGGTCGAAAAAACCGATGGCTAAACGTAGGTTAAAAAACTCGCATAAAAACACTAAACCAATTTTATATACTGCTTATATACTGAGCTAAGATATATAATAAAACCCATTTTATCTTCGGGAACCGGATAAAACATTGAGAGTAATTAAAAACTGAAGTCTTGAAAAAATATAAAGTTAATATATACTAGAAATCTAATTTTAAACGCGAACAAGCTTGCGAAAGCGCTCTTATTACTTTAAACAACCTCCTCAAGAAAATCTTAGGAAAGATTGAGCAATTATCGTGTAATGCTACTTTACCATATTATAAAATAACTAGCCAACGGGTCCGTCCGTATGAAAAGATTTAAACCGTAATATAGTATTATGGTAACCAAAAAAATGGTTAAAGTGGGTTTACCTTAAAAGCTAGACACATGCTATCGCGGACTTTTATTTAGAACTTTCACAGAGAAACTTTTTTGTAATACATGATTTTTGAATAACTACCCCGTGTGGTATCCGGCGGAACAGAATAGTACCACCCTCATTTCTTACCGAGGTGCCGTAAAAGGCGACTAAGGTAAGTCGACCTGTCGTGTGGTGTCCGGCTGTGTAGAATAGACCAGCCTCGTTTCTGAACGAGGTGTCGTAAAAGGCGACTAAGGGAATTTGACCCACCGTGTGGTTTCCGGTTAAGTAGAATAGACCACCCTCATTTCTTACCGAGGTGTAGTAAAAGGCGACTAGGGTAAGTCGGCCCGCCGTGTGGTATCCGGCTGAGTAGAATATACCTCACTCATTTCTTACCGAGGTATTGTAAAAGGCGACTATGGTTTTGACGTCAGGCAGGCGGCCGGTCGTAAAATACGTAGCCAAATCATATAACAACATGTTTGTAACATGCTGTACCGACCCTACTTAGAGTGGGATAAGAACAGGAGTATATAACTATTATTACCACTCACAATAGTTTCGATTCTATTATATATATTTTTTGAGAAATAAAAAATGGATTATGTATCACGTTTAATTAATTTTTAATCATACCAGAATATTTAAATAATTTACGCTCACTCATAAAACCGTCGGAAAAAGTGTTTGCAAAACCACAAGGCTGTATTGTGGTACAATATTTAACAATTAACCGGTCCATTATATTTTTACGGCGCCATTATGTACAGCTAATGCTTTAAGCTACGTGAAAACTGCCTATTCAACCCTTGTATTACAGTTTTTTAATTTAACTACATTTAAATCTTTACCGGTAAGTGGAATATATATTCATACAATGTATGTGTATATATAAGCAATCGCCAGCGGTTCCACGCGCGTCAAATGATACTATTTATATTACGGTTTTACCGTTTTTATTTTGATAACCATAAAAATGGTTATAGTAGGTTAACCTTATAAGCCAGATATATGCTGTCGCGGACTTTTAGAGGGGAACAATTTTGTAATACATGATTTTTGAATAACTTTCAACGTTTACTTAGCGCACGCAAGGACAGCTTTAAATTGCCGTATTCGTAATATTTTTTATTGCTGCTCCTCTCTTAGTCATCTTAGCTTGTTATAGTTACTAGTTACATTTAGTAATCACTATATTGTGTAGGGTATGCTACTAATCTATAATATATAAAGCTGAAGAGTTTGTTTGTTTAAAGGCGCTAATCTCAGGAATTACTGGACCGATTTGAAAATTCTTTCAGTGTTAGATAGTCCATTTATCGAGGAAGGCTATACACTTTATAACATCACGCTAAATTGAATAGGAGAGGAGCAGCAATAAAAAATATCGGCGACAAAATTTAAAGCTTTCCTTGCGTGCGCTAAGTAAACGGTGAAAGTTAATCAAAAATCACTTATAATTAACTCAGGATAACTACTGTTAATGAAGGTGCAGAAGTGAGTATTAATTAAACCCTGAACTATAATTCAACTCCGCACTCGTAATTAATACATCTCCCAAAGCAAACGTCACATCACATAAGATGGTCATATATTCCGTTGCCATCGAAACCTCTATTCGTTAATTCGCAGTACGCCGAGCACGCCATCGGCTGTGTTCGTAGGACGCTCGATGACAAGAGCCACGGCGATTTCGTTATTCATTAGCTACACTGGTAATACGAACGATTGCAGCGACCTCTTGCAATATCCGTTTACACTACTTTTAAGTTCAAAATTTCAATTCGGGAAGAAATTAGTGACACATGCGGGCGAAGCTGCTAGTATAGTTAAATCAGTTTACAACACAAAGAGACGGTGTTGACTTGTAGCTCTAAAGCGCCCAGCTTGTTTAACATTAAAGGGTTTGGTCGCTTTGAACTAAAAAAAAAACAGTTAAGCGTGATGTCTATTGGTAATAAACTAACTAGACATTTTAATTAATGAGTTCTTTAAAAGTTCATGGAGCATTCTTAAAGCATTTCATAAGAAGGTCGTTCGTCTTAAAACTTGTTCAGTTCATACAAAAACCTTTACATTTAGAAAATTAACTTTCAAGTAATTTCTAAGAGCATAATGATATCACTGACTGTGAAAGTTTATTAAGCTTCAACTTTTCTAATAAGCTTAAGAAAAGTTATATGCAAAAGGCAAAGACATTTATTGCAAAAATACATAGATTCCCAAAGTGTTGTAGTAAAACCACATTAAATGCATTTTAGCTTTGCCATTATAGCAGTTTAAAAACACTGCTAAAAGGTGGCTGATACAGAAAGCCTACTATACTATTGAAGATTACTTAGAAGATAAGAATATGTGGATATAGCTACTCTTCGAGCCTGTATAAGACAGTAATGACTTGAGAAGAAGTATTAATAAGAATTATATTTTTAAAAGAGCAACCGCCGAGTTTCTTGCTGGCTCTTCTCGGTAGGAACAGCTTTCTGAACCAGCAGTAGAGTTGACGATTCAAAAGCACTTCTACTGTGTAAATATTTATTTGAATAAAGAATATTTTGAATTTGAATTTGAAAGTTGGTAGACCACCTACTGGGGTACAATGGGCTACCTGCGGGGTACAAGGGCGTGGAGATGGGACGAGCTGGATACCACACGGCGGGTCGACTTATCTTAGTCGCCTTTTACGACACCTCGGTAAGAAATGAGGGTGGTACTATTCTATTCAGCCGGATATCACACACAAGCACTACACACATTCACTAGTTAGCCTATAAATGAAATAAACGATGTGTGGGCCATACATTTATTTGAATAAATATTTGGATTTGTATAGATCAATACCCAAATCGGAAATACAATATTTTATCTTGAAACGAGAATTAAAATAATCCCAAGAACCAATTGCGTTTAAAAATAAATACAAAAAAACAAATAGCTCTTAAGCGGTCAGAAATGCGAAAACATTTTGTGCAATAATATATTCTCGACAGAGAAATTATCGACAGCTTTTATTCGAGTTCCATACATTATTCAGTGAATGTCGAAGATAATGGTCATAGGTTACAACGATACATAAAAAATACACTATCGCAGCCCCACTTTGGGCGCCATTTTGCTACTCAATTCAAGAATGTAACTACAAATGTAAGGAACCTTTCTTTTATTTATGAATGCGTTCTTATGCCATTGTTTGAGATAACATATGAACTGGCTGACTCGTTGGCGCAGTTCGTAGTGACCCTGCCTTCAGCTCTGCGAGTCGTGGGTTTGAATTCCACCGAGGACCAACATTTTCTAACAAAAATTTGTTGGTTCTTCGAGCCTGGGTATATATGTATTTAAACATGTATTTAAAATTAAATAAATATATATTTACCAGTTGTCTGTCTACCATAACACAAGTATTAACAGCCTTACTTATAAACGTTAATTAAATTTAAGTAATTAGTTACTGGTTAGTTAAGAAACTTTTATACTTATAAACGATAATTAACTTTAAACACTATTTTAATCGCTGTTCAATTAGTAGTCAAAATAAACACCGCTAGGACGTTGTTTAACGATTGTTTAAGCAATGGCGTCGATGTAACAGCTTAGTATCGCTCTGCCCGTTACACGAATCTCGATATTTCCTCATCAACATTAACCAATAACAAAATTAATCGATTATGTATTCAACAACAATCTGTGTCGCTGCAGACTAAAAATAAATAATATCACTATTTCATTCGGTCTTTAGTACAGTGTTGCAGTTCTTAAATATTTTGTACGTTGATTAGTCAGTGATTAAAGAATTTTTATAAGTAAGGCCTAAGTAACTAAGTCACTTACTTTGGGGACGGACGACCGTGTCTGTAAGTGTCCCATATATTTATTATTTATGTTATTTATTTATCAACTAAGACAAAAAATGAAACGAAAAGTTTGAAGTCTTCTAGTTTTAAGTTTATTTTGTATATCCTGTATGATTTTGTTGTGCAATAAACTATATTATAGTATACACAGTTTATTTTTTAGCAATTTAATTTTTTTACTTTTAATAAAAATATAAAGAATTATGAAAGAAAAATGAGATGTATATAATAGACGCAGTAGGAATCGACGTAAGCTTGCGGCTTGCCTTGCAAAGGTAAGTTATTTGTGGGTTTGGGTATATAGGATTATGTAATAAAATTCTGCAATCAATCTTAGCTTTGCCATTACATCAATTTCAAATAATTTAAAGAATTAAGCAATACTTTGCGGAGATCCATATTACAAAAGTAATATTAAAATTATTTTGCTATATTATTACTACTTTTGATTATTATTACTTTTGATTTTTTTACATTAATTTCAAAAAACTATTCAAGGGAAAAAGACTACTATACCGTTGAGGATTATATAGATGATAAGAATACGTGGATATGGCTACTCCTCTACCCTGTACAAGATAGCAATGACTACAGTAAGAAATTGTAAGAATAATACTTACAAATTTTAAAAAGTGCAACCACCGAGTTTCTTGCTTGCTCTTCTTGGTAGGAACAGCTTTCCTAACCAGCAGCAGAGTTGACGATTAAAATCACTTGATTACAAGTTTACCTGAATAAAGAATATTTTGAATTTGTATTAAATAAACTTTCAAAAGAATATGCCTTAAACATCCAAATATAATAATCATAATATATATTATGGATGAAATAGAATGTAAACTCATTGTTGACGACGATTTATTAGTTATAATTATTAATATGTTAACGATAGGATAAGTTTAGTTTCAAATAAAATATACAATCCGTAGTCTTTTACTAACCTTTAGATTTAAGTTATTTTAAGTAATTAACAAAATAAGCGATATTTTGTAAAGTCTTTTAGTAACTAAAGCGCCTATTATTATTACGTATAAGCAAGTAATATAGTTGTAAGAACAATAATTGTTATTGTTAAGTAACGCAATAAAGGTTGTAAGGGTGCCAGCGCTAGGCCTGCATAAAACCGCCTCCCCCGGGCCCGATCGGTCACTTCGTCCGCCGGCACGATAGCGCGCGCACGGCTACACATCAAGATCAATCCGCAAGTTTTATTTCTCCGCTGTACCCAAAATATCCGCTACAGTGTATGGTCCTTCGATACGGATTAACAAGAAACCGGCGTTGAACAAGCAAGCTATTGAAGATAAGAAGAGGAATCTCACAAGTGCGACGGGAAGCCCTGAGAAGCATTGATCGACGAATCGTTCACGCAGCAGGGCGCCGACGAATCGGACCGTGAAGGCACTACCGAAGATCGCTTCAAGAACCTGCCGGCAACGGAGTCGCACCGTGCCCGAAGGCACACCAACTCACTCGCTCCACCACCTAACGGTGTCAAACGGTGGACAGTGAGTAAACGCCCTCCTGCGGCGGAAGTAGTGTATCGGACGACACTACCAGCTAGCCTTTTTCGAGGCTATTAGTCTGTACCAGTCCGACTCACTCGCTCCACCACCTAACGGTGTCAAACGGTGGACAGTGATTAAACGCCCTCCTTGCGGCGGAAGTAGTGTATCGGACGACACTACCAGCTAGCCTTTTTCGAGGCTGTTAGTCTGTACCAGTCCGACTCACTCGCTCCACCACCTAACGGTGCCAAACGGTGGACAGTGATTAAACGTCCTCTTGTGGCGGAAGTGGTGTAACGGACGACACTGCCAGCTAGCCTTTTTCGAGGCTGTTAGTCTGTATCAGTCCGGTCGCGCCGATAAGGCTCGTGTGAATTAGTGGCCTCCTGGTAGGCAAGCCGAAGGTGTCGAGCGTTCCTCTCGATACCCGAGCACGCTAATTTCACTCGGCGTCCTCTGGCGGGCGACTCCCACCTTCCTTATCCCAACCATATCCATCCTCGGGAGAGCGTGTCTCTCGGGACCCTCGAGCGAGATTGTTAGGGACGTTAGGGTAAGAAGAAAAGGAAGCCTCAAGATGATGACCACGAGATCAAGCAAGAGGTTGCACGCAAATGAAGATAACGCAGGCATGTGTCCAGAAAACACCACGTGTCCAGAAAACACCACGTGTCCAGAAAACACCACGTGTCCAGAAAACACCACGTGTATAGAAAGCACGCCGTGTATAGAAAATACCACGTGCCCCGAAGACACGGCGAGCACCGAACCGTCTGCAAGTACGAAAATATCAAAAGGGAGGAAGCCTGGGGGGTCACGTTCTTCGAAGAGCCGGCGCGCAGAATTGCTGGCGCGTTTGGAATCCCAACGTTTAGAAAAGGAAAGAATAGCCGCCGCCGCCGCCTTTGCGCAAACAAAAATCGAATTACTGCGCCTAGAATCGGACCATTCGGACTCGAGCGACGAAGACAACGACACGGTATCCGAATGGGTCGACAAATCAACGCCACCACAGACGCAAAGCAACGGGTCGCAACAAGACAGTGAACTGGGCAAACTTACGTCAGCCTTGATAGCCGCCATTAATGGTTCAAGAGAGAACACGCCTAAACCTCCTCCGAGATTCATAAGCGAGTTGCCGTATTTCGACGGTAATCCAAGAGAATGGATCGCGTTTACCGCAACGTACAAGGACACTAAGGCTTATTTCAGCGAAAACGAGAATGTGGCTCGTTTGAGAAGATCTCTGCAGGGACAAGCTAGAGAAGCCGTCAAGTCGTTGCTATACACAAACACTAATACCGACGAGATACTGGAAACACTGGGAAGAAGATTTGGAAGACCCACCCACTTAGTGAAAAGTGAGGTGGCCTTGTTAGAACAAATACCACCTATGTCACACGATATAAAGGGCATAGGTGCCTTCGCAACGACCGTTAGCAACAGCGTGAACGCTATTCGGCACATGAATAGAGTTGATTACCTGTACTCTAACGACATAGCTGAGAAGATCATCGACAAAATGAACATGCTTGTGAAATTTAGATGGTACGAGTACCGAGCCACACGAGAAGAGGAGCCCGTGCTGATTGCCCTCTCCAAGTTTTTAAACATGATCGCGGATCAGTTTGGGGCATACGACGCACAACCCTCAACACGTGCAAAGACAGAAGCATTCAGAAGGTCGTCGCGAAACGCGAAAGTACACGCTGCTAAACACAAAAATAGCAGCGCCGAATCGGGTTCAGAAGATAGTGACAACGACGAATTCGAAACGGAAAGGAATATCGTGCTCAACATCATACGAAAAGAAAGAAAAAAGTGTCCATTGTGCCAAAGTGACCACGAACTAGATAGTTGTGCGCAGTTTACGAAAGAATCTGTGGAACAGAGGTGGACGACAGTGAAAAAGTTAAAAGTGTGTTTTAAGTGCCTCAAGGCGAATCACCGCAACCAAGTATGTAAATCTAAACGTTGCGGTAAAGACGGCTGTTCCAGAAATCACCACGCCTTACTCCACGCAACCACCGAAGAGAAAACCGAACAAAATAAAATAGTGTCGGTGAACCACGTAGGCACGACGAGAGCCTACCTGAAGATCGTACCCGTTGAAGTACGCGGCCCGAACGGCACAACAACCGTTTCGGCCTTGTTGGACGAGGGCTCGACTGTCACGCTACTACTAGAAGAAGTAGCCGATCAACTGGGCGCCACAGGATCACGACACAATCTTTCGATAGAGGGTGTTAGCGGCCACAAAATAAAAACTGAGCAATCAAGATTCTTGAAGTTGCAAATTAGAGGTATGTTTGAAAGGGAATACGCCCACATGAAAGCGTACACTATCCAGAATTTAAATTTGGCGTCGCAATCGATCAAGATGGAAGACATCGAAAACTGCCCTCACCTTGACGACATTCAAGATCAGATTCTATATGAGGAGACACGACCCTCCCTCCTCATAGGTCAAGATAATTGGCATCTGATTGTCTCGAGAGAACTGAAAATCGGGGAACCCGAGCGACCAGTGGCCTCATTTACCCAGCTTGGCTGGATACTGCACGGTTACAAGAGTGAAGCAACTAAACCCGTGTTGTTTATAAACCACTTAGTTCAAAGCAAAGAAAGTGAAATAGAAAACCTGATTAAATCACATTTTGAACTAGACTCATTGGGAATAGCACCGAAAAAACCGTTGAACGACCCCGAACAGAGAGCGCTGACGTTGTTGGAGAGCACCACAAGAAGACTCCCCGAAGGGAAATTCGAATGCGGCCTATTGTGGCGAAACGACGCAGAAACTCTCCCACCAAACAGAAACAGTGCAATTCGTCGCCTAAACGGAATTTTTAAAAAATTTACGAAGGATGAAAGTCTTAAAGCAAAGTACACTGAACAAATAGAAAATTTATTGAAGAGCGGCTATGCTGAATTGGCAAACACCCATCCAACCTCTTCTAGAACATGGTACCTGCCGCATTTTGCCGTCGTACACCCCCAAAAACTAAAAATGAGGTTGGTGTTTGACGCAGCCGAGCGCACGAATGGGAAAAGTTTGAACGATGCCTTGTTACCCGGACCCGATCTACTGCAATCGCTTTTCGGCGTATTAATAAGATTCCGACAGGGCCCCATAGCCGTAGCGGCAGATATTAAGGAAATGTTTTTACGCGTTCATATACGCGAAGAAGACAGAGACAGTCTCCGTTTTTTATGGAAAAACGACTTAAATGCAGAACCACAAGAATATAGAATGAAGACCTTAATATTTGGAGCGACTTCATCACCATGCTCAGCGATTTATGTGAAAAATAGAAACGCCAAGGACTTCGAAAAGAAATACCCGGAAGCAGTACATGCCATCGAACGCTGTCATTACATGGACGACTATTTGCAAAGTTTCACCAGCGAAGAAGACGCAGAACGAATATCGAGGGAGGTCGATCTCATCCACAAAAATGGTGGGTTCGAACTGAGGGCATGGGCATCCAACAATCCGTCCATTCTGAGAGATTTCCAACATATTGAAAACGAAAACGTGCAACTGGTCAAGCATGATAAATTAGAGAAGACTTTGGGAATGCTCTGGCACACTCAAAGCGACTCTCTGAAATACACGCTAACTTTACGTAATACACCAGCTGAAGTATTACAAGAAAACCGACCGCCATCAAAAAGAGAAGTGATGAGCGCCGTCATGTCCGTATTCGACCCCTTAGGATTGGCCACTCCAATCCTGATACAAGGGAAAGCGCTGATACAACAACTGTGGCGAACGGGAATAGATTGGGACGACCACATACCTGAAGCGCTGTCGAAACTATGGTCCGAATGGCTAAATAGCTTGAATTACTTACAAGACCTAGGAATACCACGTTGCACACATTCATACGGCGACGGTGAACTACATACATTCGTAGACGCCAGCGAATCTATATATGCAGCTGCTACTTATTGGAGAACGCACCAAAATGGTCACACAACAGTAACATTGCTAGCAGCCAAGGCCAAAGTAGCCCCTTTGAAGCCAATTTCAATACCACGATTAGAGCTACAAGCCGCCCTGCTAGGCAGTCGACTTGCCGCTAACGTACAAAAGGAATTAGAAGCAACTGTGATTCAGCGATTCTTCTGGTCAGATTCAAGAACAGTACTGGCATGGATAAAATCAAAACCTCGTTCCTTCAAAACCTTTGTCGCCCACCGACTAGCTGAGATAGAAGATTCTACAAAGGTTACCGAATGGAGGTATATACCTACCGCTTTAAACGTCGCAGATGACGCTACCAGAAACCCACCAAAGAACTTCAACACGAAACACCGCTGGTTCAATGGACCCGCATTTTTGATCCACGAACCAAGCCAGTGGCCTCCCGACAGCAGCGACTCGCCGCCACCACCACCCACTGGCGAAGAAAGATGCCTGACAACCCACAAAACATTCCACGACCCAGTTGAAACACCTGACGCGAACAGGTTCTCGTCATGGATACGACTTCTACGTGTAACTGGACGTGTCATACAGTGCGTGGACGTATTCAAATCGCTTCTCACCAAACGAGGCAACGTCAACGCCATAAAAAGAACGGTCAGAGAAGAGACATGGAGAAAGCACGCACGCAGGAAGCAAAATCAACTGCCAAACGACATCGCCACTATCCGAGTTAGTCTCGTCATACCTTTAACCGACGACTATCTACTTAGAGCCGAACGCCTACTTGTAAGACGTATCCAAACTGATAGTTTTGGCAAAGAATTATCACGCCTGCGCAGCAACAAACCAATAACGAAACAATCACGTTTGAAGAGATTCACCGTAGTGCTTGAGGACAACATTTTGTGCCTAGAAACACGTCTCTCGGCGGCTCGATGTGTTGAAAAGTCTTACAAGAGACCCATTGTGCTCGATGGACGACACAAAATTACGCGACTGCTCATTGAGCAATATCACCGCGACCACAACCATGGCAACAACAACACCACTATGAATGAAATTCGGCAAAAATACTATGTGACGTCACTACGAAGCACATTAAAAAAGATTTCCAGGTCCTGCCAATGGTGCAGAATCCGAAAAGCCATGCCTAACACAGCCCCGCTAGGCGACTTGCCCGCAGAACGCCTGCAGCAAGGAAAATTTCCATTCACATGCGCGGCTGTAGATTACTTCGGACCTTTGAGTGTAACGATTGGCCGAAGAACTGAAAAACGCTGGGTCGCCCTCTACACATGCTTGACGACCAGAGCCGTACACCTCGAAATGGCCACGTCACTATCAGCGGACAGCATGTTACTTACGCTAAGACGCATGATAGCCCGCCGAGGCACACCCAAAACAATATACAGTGATAACGGCACCAACTTCGTAGGTGCAAATAAAGAACTCAGAAAGGAATTTGAAAAGATGACCGAGAAAGCGACGCAACGAGGCATTAAGTGGAAATTCATTCCTCCGGGAGCACCAAACATGGGAGGAGCGTGGGAACGGTTGGTGCGATCTGTCAAAGTCGCCCTCTCCGCCACTCTTACGGCGAGACACCCACGCGAAGAAATACTTCACACTTTGTTGTTGGAAGCGGAACATTTAATCAATTCTCGTCCACTCACAGACGTTTCAATGGAACCAGAAGATGAAGAAAGCCTTACGCCGAACCATTTCCTAATCGGACGATCGAGCGGTACGCAACGCTTCGGTGAATTCAGCGATGACGAGTTAATTGGATCGGCCACCTGGAAGACTGTACAGCGCTTGACAGATCATTTTTGGAAAAGATGGCTTGTAGAGTACCTACCTACTATCGCTCCAAGGTACGGCAATGGACATGGCCACTATGCAAATCCATCCATCGGTGACGTAGTACTAATCGTGGATTCAACCCTGCCTCGAGGAATGTGGCCCAGAGGTGAAATAATCGAAGCGCATCCAGGACCCGACAGCAAAATCAGAGTCGTCGAAGTTCGCACGGCTGCTGGAATCCTCAAAAGACCTACTTCAAAACTGGTAGTGATAACCAAGTCGCCGTCAGCAGAATCGAGTCAGTGCTCGTGAATACTCTCGCACGGAGGGGGGAATGTTGACGACGATTTATTAGTTATAATTATTAATATGTTAACGATAGGATAAGTTTAGTTTCAAATAAAATATACAATCCGTAGTCTTTTACTAACCTTTAGATTTAAGTTATTTTAAGTAATTAACAAAATAAGCGATATTTTGTAAAGTCTTTTAGTAACTAAAGCGCCTATTATTATTACGTATAAGCAAGTAATATAGTTGTAAGAACAATAATTGTTATTGTTAAGTAACGCAATAAAGGTTGTAAGGGTGCCAGCGCTAGGCCTGCATAAAACCGCCTCCCCCGGGCCCGATCGGTCACTTCGTCCGCCGGCACGATAGCGCGCGCACGCCTACACTTCAAGAATAATCCGCAAGTTTTATTTCTCGAACCATTCCATCGATCGCCGCCGTAGCGTGCGGATGTCTGGGTCGAGCGCAATCCGGTTGCCGCTCCCCCCGCCTGACTCACGCCCCTGCCGCGTTAGCTTGTGCCCGAGTGAATAAAGACATTGGACTGTTAGTGTCTCGTTCGTTCCCGTGCAAGTGGTTGTGATAGTGATATTGTGATTCGACTAGGTAGTGTGGTGCTTCACGCATAACACTTGCCGTAGGTGGTTCCGTCCGTGCGTAAGTACACTAATTTTTAATTTAGGTACTCACCTCTTTCCCCCGAAGGGAGAGAGACTAAGAACTAGATTTTTTCTTAGGTACTCACCTCCCTGCCCTCCGGCAGGGAGGCCACCCCCACACTAGCGGGCCAATATGGCCCCCACCCTGCGCCCCACGGGGCAACCGATACTGGACGCGATTTTCGCGTTCCTTCAGGCGCACCACCCAGCCATTTTGGTGGAGCTCACCAAGGCCCTCCCGCCCCCTCAGGGCCAGAGTGGCAGCCCGGCAGCACCTTCTCCCCCCTCTGCGGAAAAGGCCAAACCACGCTCCCGCTCCGTGTCTCCTGACATGGAAGTGGAGGAGCAATCCGACTCTGAATCCGAGACTCCCTCAGAGTCCGGTGAGGACGAAGCATCCGATGCTTCGAAGTCCCCGTCCCCCTCGGCGTCATCCGCCTCAGACGAGGACGACGGCTTCACCGCCGTCCTATCCAAGAGCCAGAAGCGTAAGCTGAAGGCTCCCAAGACCGTCCCGCCCAAAAGGGCCACTAACGACGCAGGTGCACCTGCCCCGCGTCCCATCCTCAAACCCCAGCCTGCCTCACAGGCCGCCCGCAAACAAAACGTACCCGACTCACAGGACTCGCCTATGACGGAGAGGAAGGAGAAGGTGCCGCCCCTATTTGTTAGGGAAAAAGACGCGTGGAACCGATTAATCCCGCGCATGGACAGTTCGTCCATCCCGTTCACCTCTGCCCGGTCCACAAGCCAGGGCATAATGGTACAATGTCCATCCTCAACGGACCACCGTCGCCTCACGACGCTCTTGGATGCCGAAAAGATCGGCTATCACACATACGCCCTAGAAGACGAGCGCGAACTTCGCGTCGTCATCCGTGGACTCCCGGTAGAGCTCGATATCGAGCATATTAAAAACGACCTCCTCAGCCAGGGTCTCCCGATCAGACAGGTACACCGTATGTACCACCACAGAACCAAAGTTCCTTATGAACTTTGTCTCGCGGTCCTCGACCTCAGTCCTGAAGGCAAACGTGTCTTCAACGTAACAACGATATGCAGACTGTCGGGTCTGCGTATAGAAACGCCGCGTACGCGTGGGGTAATGGGGCAGTGCCATCGCTGCCAACTCTACGGCCACTCGCAGCGCAACTGCACTGCACGACCAAGGTGCGTCAAGTGCCTGGGCGACCATGGCACTGCCGATTGCCCCAGAACGGTTCCGTCCGAGGAACCTCCCAGCTGTGTCCTCTGCAGGACCCAAGGGCACCCCGCGAGCTATCGCGGCTGCCCGAAAGTCCCGCTTAGGGCAAAACGAGGGGGCAGAAGGGCCATCCGTAAAAAGGCGGACCGTACCGCCCCCAAACCAGCTGAGAGGTTCGTCCCCGCGCCTCTCCCCACTTCAAACCCCTGGCACAGGAAACCGGCGTCCGAGCCGGCTGTGCCAGCAAAACCGGCTCAAGAGACGGTAGCGAAACCCGCTGCCGCCATCGTGAGCTCCACTATAAGAGCTGCCGCTCCTAAAGCGACAGCCGCCCCTCCAGCAACGAGTTTCATTGACGACATGAAACTCGTTTGCGATATAGTGACCAAAATTGACACTACGGAGCTGTCAATTTTGGCAAACAAGCTGAGGAGTAATCCTCAAAACAGATTAATGGCCTTGCTCGAACACTCTAGTTTGGTGCAGGCCATCTCTAGGCTTTAAGCTTAAACCCTCACTGGGTAAGGCCAAGCCCCACTCCCTCAAGCTCGTCACGTACAACGCAGACGGGCTTATCAGACACATGGACGAAGTCCGCGATTTCGTAGTTGCACACGATATAGATATTCTACTAATACAAGAATCCTTCTTAAAACCCCAAATTCGCAATCCCAATATTGCGAATTACAGTTTGATTAGAAATGACCGTCTGTCATCCAAAAAAGGCGGCACGCTCATTTACTACAAAAGAGCCCTCCTATGCTCCCCCCTTGATTCCCCAAAGCTCACTAACATGGAGGCTTCAGTCTGTCAGGTGGGTATGACCGGCCATCAGTCGATCATACTAGCATCAGTATACCTCAGTCCGACCAAACGGGTACTCGAAAGAGACGTCCGCACCCTTCTCGCACTAGGCGACTCTGTAATACTGGCCGGAGACTTCAACTCCAAACATGGCCAATGGAACTCTCGCCGAACCAACCGGAACGGCACAATACTCCAAGGCCTCAACGGCCTTCCAAACCTCGCTTTTGAGGTGATAGCCCCTAACGAGCCCACCAGATACCCGCCTAACGGGGATCCAAACAGAGCAGATGTTTTAGATATATACATTTTCAAAAATGTAGCTCTCCAGTTACATTCTATAGAAGTCCTGCATGAATTAGACTCGGACCACCGTCCGGTTCTAATTCAGGTAGGGCAATCTACCTCCACGACCCCTCCCACGAAAACGATAATCGACTGGAGTAAATTAGGCGGGAAACTCCAGTCCCTAAACTCAGACCACCTAGATCAAATTCCTGACAAGATAGACTCCGTGGATAGTGCCAAGTTCGCTGTCACCCACCTTACGAAACATATAACAGACTCACTCGAGCGTTGCTCCAAGGTAGTCCCCGACGACCGCGGTCGTGGGAGACTATCGGACGACCTGCGCGACCTACTCAGACGTAAACGTGCCGCCACTAGGGCCCATGACGCATACCCGACAGACGACAACCGGAGAACTCTCCGGCGACTTCAAAGAGAGGTTAGAGAAAAACTCAGCCTCAACCGTCAGTCCGCCTGGGACAACAAACTCTCAGAGATCTCGCCGAGTCACCTGGCTTTCTGGAAACTGGCGAAATCCCTAAGAGGAGACCAGTGTGCAGCTACACCTCCATTGATACGATTAAACCGTCCGGTCGCTTTTGACGACATCGATAAGGCCGAATGCTTGGCTGACAGTCTTGAGGGACAATGTACAAACAATCCCAGTCATCCCGAACACGCCGAATTCCACTCGGAAGTGGAAATGGCGGCGGCTAGGATATCCGCGAAGGCTCCCGAAAGCGAGCCGCTCACTCCCACCACCGGAGAGGAAGTCCGTTCCATTATCCAAAACCTAAAGACCCGCAAGTCCCCAGGTCCCGACTCCATATCCAACAAAGCACTCAAGTGCCTCCCCGACCAACTGATAAACCTATTAGTATTGATTTTCAATGCCCTCCTGTTAGGTTGCTCCTTCCCCGACGAATGGAAGGAAGCAATAGTAATAGGTATTCGTAAACCGGGAAAACCCAGTAATCTCCCGAGCAGCTATCGACCCATCAGTCTGCTCAACAGCTTAGGGAAAGTCTACGAGCGAGTAATCCTCGCTAGACTCAAAACGTTCATGGAGTCGATGAAGCTCATACCGGATGAGCAATTCGGCTTCCGCGCCAAACACACCGCGGTACAACAAGTACACCGACTTACCGAAGCCATCCTAAATGGCTTCGCCAAAAAACGGTACACCGGTACTGTCTTCTTCGATGTCGCCAAAGCCTTCGATAAGGTATGGCATGCGGGTTTAATATACAAACTCGCGAACCTAGGAATCCCCGATAGACTCGTTCTTATCATTCGCGATTATCTTACTAATCGCTCATTTAGATATCGTATTGATGGTGCGCTCTCTTCAAGACGCACCTTACGCGCCGGAGTCCCCCAAGGTTCGGTACTCGCACCGTTCCTCTACTCGCTCTATACGAGCGACATCCCACGATTCTCCACTAAAACTAGTGTAGTCTCCCACATAGCCATGTTCGCGGACGATACCGCAATCTATACCACCTGTAGAGATCCCATAACTATTAATGATAGGCTCCAAAGAGCAACCAACCAGCTCGGAAGCTGGTTCCGCCGGTGGAGAATCGAAATAAATCCCGATAAAAGCGCAGCAATGTTCTTTGCGAGATCTAGGAGAGCCATGGACTTCATCCGGACGCCTCCTAGAGTCTCTATTTACAACAAATACATAGATTGGCAAAAGGAAGTCAAATACTTAGGTGTCATCCTCGAACCTACCCTATCCTTCATCCGACACATCCGCGTTGTCCGTAACCGGGCAGCGTTCGCCATGGGACGCCTCAATCCGATACTGTGCAAGACAAGTAAACTGTCACTTCGCAACAAAGTGACACTTTACAAGACTTGCATCAGACCCATCATGACCTATGCGAGCGTCGCGTTCGCGCACGTCCCGAAATCACGACTGTGTCCGTTGCAGACACTTCAAAATCGATTCATGCGTACAGCCACTGGCTGTCCGTGGTTCGTGCGCAACGTGAACCTCCATAGAGATCTCGACCTACCCACGATAGCCGATCTTTTCAAACGATTCTCGACGACTTACTTCGAGAAAGCGTCCATCCACCCAAACCCCCTTATAGTGGCCGCGTCCAACTATAAGGTGTTCAGGCACCCCAATAAGATTCACAGGCGCCCGAAGAGCGTCCTTAACGACCCCGACGATGTTATCACAGCATCCAACAAGATACACACACTACATTTACACAAACAGCGTCTTCGCCGGCGAAGACGAGGTCCCCGCTTGCTTGTGTCAAGCGGCCGCAGCCCTCTGCCGCGGCCGCCGTGACGCAGACTTCTTCCAAGTCATTTATTAGATGCAGCCCTCCAAAAACGCGCCGCCTTAAGCCGAGGTTCGGTCTCGCAGGAGACACCCTTAAGGCGACGCCCCCCTGTAGCGCGGGTGCTTGTAATGCACCCGCATGTATCATTTCTTCTCGGCGATGCTTCAGCGCTCGCCCGTCTTATCGGTGACGCTGTCAAAGCCATTAGGGCTAACAGCATTAGTCATATTCGAAAAAAAAAAAAAAAAAAAAAAAAAAAGTTTTATTTCTCCGCTGTACCCAAAATATCCGCTACACTCATGTTATTTGAAAACTCGTTCAAAGTACGGATATGCGAAAAGTTTTGTAAATTTGTTACCATTTTGTATTCTGTAATACAAACTTCCGACTAGGGACTGCAAAAACTAAAACTTATATTTAATACTTTATCGTCAAACGTTAAGATTATTCTTGTTTCAAAAGTTTTTTACATGATGAGACATGTTAATAATAGGAATAGGGTATATTTATACTTTGATCGGTCTTTCGGCGTAGGGGGTACGGACCCCGATTTAAGCTCTAAGTGGGGTCGGCACAACATGTTACAAACATGTTGTCACATGATTCGGCTACGTATTGTACGACCGGCCGCCTGCCTCACGTCAACTTACCTGAGTCGCCTTTTACGACATCTCGGTAATAAAGAGGGTGGTCTATTCTACTCAGCCGGATACCACACGGCGAGTCAACTTACCTTAGTCGCCTTTAACGACACCCCCGTACTTCCTACGTGCTGAATTTCGTGAAAATCGTTGGAGCCGTTTACGAAATTCAGAAAAAATATATATAATTAACTCATTAACTCATATGCGACCGTGTGAATCTCTAGAGACGATCATGGGTTCAAACCCGGGCAGACACCAATGAGTTTTTCTAATAAAACTTATGTGTCTAATTGATAATTGCAATTTATCACACGCTTTTCGGTGAAGGAAAACATCGTGAGGAAACCTGCATATCTCTAGAGAATCCTAGGGATATGTGTAACCTACCAATCCGCATTGGAGCAGCGTGGTAGGTCTTAGCTCCAACCCTTCTCACCAAAAGTGGAGAGAGGAGGCCTATGCCCAGCAGTGGGATAGTAACAGGCCGTTACTTACTTACCTATTATGTCCTCTAATAAAAGAAATGCTTGCTCAACGCGATGTTAATAAAATTGTATTATTTAGTACAACTGCAATCAACGCTTTAGTTTCTTGCACCAGAAAATACTTTGTACGGACAATCAACGCGATATATTGCCAGTGTTCCGGCTCTCTCCATTTCTCGCTCAATTGCTTTCGGTTCTTTTGCCAGTTTTCCGATATCTGCTATTTGTTTTAGCTGAACTAATACTTTTACCAATGGATCAGCACGTTGGAGGATTTCTTTAAAATTGACACAAGATTTCAAATCAAATCAAATTAAATCTAAATCAAATCTTCTTTATTTGCAGATGATGGGTCATATAAAGGTCTTAAAATTAATTAAATACAGCCATAAACTGCCATAAGTGGCGTGCAAATATCAAATATAAATTTATAAGTTACATAAATTAAAAAATCAGTCAAAATATAATAAAATATAAATAGTTCGGTCCAAGTATTAAATTATAAAATTATGTAAATTAAAATAAAAAATGTCAAAAACAAAATCATTATATACTACAATTAACTAAAAATTCATTGATATCGTAATAACACTGTTCCAAGAGGTAATTAAACAATTTAATTTTAAATTGGGTAAAAGGCAGTTTCTTTAAATCGTCAGAGAGCTTATTATATAATGTTATACGTTACGATCGATATTTGTTATGCTCTATTAATTTTGATTAATGTGTCGCCGTGTAGTATCGGGCTGAGTAGAATAGACTACCCTCATCTTACCGAGGTGTCGTAAAAGGCGACTTAGGTAAGTTAAGGTAAGATACCACACGGTGATATCGGCTGAGAGTTCACAGTCTCCTGCCCTTATCCCACTCTAAGTGGGGTCGACAGAATATGTTTTAAACATGTTGTTAGATGATTTGGCTAGTTATTTTACGACCGGCCGCCCGTCGCCTTCAACTTCAACGTAAAAAGCGACTAAGATATAGCTTTTTACTACACCTTGTTAAGAAATGAGAGTGGTCTATTCTACTCAACCGGATGTCACACGGCGGGCTAACTTACTTTTGTCACCAAACATAAAATCAGCAAAATATGTTTAAAACATGTTTTGCCGACCCCACTTAGATACCAAGAGACCACCCTCGGTCTGTTCTACTCAGCCGGATAGCACACGGCAAAAAAGTTCTAAATCTAACATATTTACAAAATTTGACAGCACTTTACTTTAAGCGTTCCTAGTCAATACATTTACTCTATACGCGATGATTTCTTTGCTATGAAGCTACTTTTCTCATATCCGCTGTTTGCTGTTTGTCCATTGCGAAATTGGATCGTGGAATATTTAAAGCGATTTGACAAACTTTCTGAACTAGTTAGCTTTACTTGGAACAAATATTAATATATAATAATTTATAGAAGTAGACGTTACTTTGCGGAAATCCATAATTCAAAAGTAATAATAAAATTATTTTGCTATAATCCGCGATGAAGTCAAATAGAAAATATATATAATGCTATATGTAGAGTGGACAATCCGGTTTCATACCTGATATATGCAGGATTCGTAAAAAACACATGCAAAGCCTATAATAGCCTTCCTTTAAAGAATTTTTCAAATCGGTCCAGTAGTTCCTGAGATTAGCGCTTTCAAATAAACAAACAAACAAACAAAAAAAAAACAAACAAACTCTTTAGCTTTATATATTAGTGTAGATAAATAAATAAAGTATATTATCATTTTATGCTATTATCGTTTCTAATTAACATTTTTTATTTATTTTTGCTCTGCGTTGAATATATTGATAACGCCGTGTGGTATCCGGTTGAATAGAATAGACCACCCTCATTTCTTACCGAGATGTCGTAAAAGGCGACTAAAGTAAGTTGACTCACAGTGTTGTATCCGGTTGACTAGAATAGACCACCCTCTGTCTTACCGAGTTTTCTTAAAATACGAGTAAGGTAAGTTGTTGTCAGGCAGGCGGCCGGTCGTAAAATATGTAGCCAAATTATGTGACAACATGTTGTACCGACCCCAGTTATAGTGGGATAAAGGCCCTACAAGGATAATAGGGCGGCAAAAATGTTCACGTCAAACCGCTAGTTTCTCACCCCTGCTTGTAGTGCACAATCAAGCTTTTCATTTTATATACCAAGCACTTCTAAATTTCAACCCACCTTACCTCACATCGTTACAAACAAACTTTCATACTCAATTGCTAGTTACATCGAACTTTCAACTTTCGATCATTAAATACCAATTCATTACAGTTTTCATTTCCAACATTCGTGCATAGTTTCTCTTTAGCCTAAACAGAGTTTATCGGCTTGCTACAGCTCAAATTCCCAATTTTAACTGTTTAAAGCTAAGTCTCTGAAAAATACGAGTCAATAAAACATCAAGCGATAAACAAGCATCAAAAATGGGTACGCTAAAATTAAGAGATAGAGAGAACGTATGATAAAATTGCAGATATTTTATAACTTAAGTACTCGTAGGCTCCACATGACCCATTGCCCCCATTCCCGCCGACAGAGAACACCTCCTTCGGGTAGGGACCCCTCGAAAAAGAAGTCCCCCTCCTCTAGCGGGTGCATCGGGAGCACCAGATTCATCGACCGCCTCGGGGACCTATAAGCCAGACGTCCGATACACCCCGTTCGGAACGTCCGAAGGATCCCTGACAGGGCGGCAGACGATGGGCTTAGGCAAGCCGCTACCAACTGGACTCGCCAGCATCAGATTGAGTCCAGAACAAAAGTTCCCGGAACCGCTCCACCGGGTAGTGCATGAGTTCTTACAAATTCTGCATGTATCAGATATGAGAACGAATAGAACACTCTACATTTAGCATTACATAAATTTTCTTTTATCGGGGATTATAGCAAAATAATATTCTTATTAGTTTTGTATTATGGACTTCAGCAAAGAAACGCCTAATTCTATAAATTATTTGTTATGTTTGACCTTGTTTCTTCAATTACTTGGTTTTTAGAGTGGCTAAATTTTAAGTTAGGATACTTCCTACTAATTTACTAATTGGCTTAAAAAACACACTTTTTTGCTGTACCAATGTAAAATAGAAGTATCTGAATTAACAATGGAGTATAAACTATAAGTTTAACTTTATTTTATTTTACTTTATAAAACTATAACTTTAACTTGTGACAAAATATTAAACTATTCAAGGGTCAAAAATAAATATGATAGTTCGACACAATATCCGCCATTATGTTGTCACTAACGACCATGACACTCTTTAAAGGAATTAGATTTTTCATTTAGACGAAATAATTTATTCGGTAAAATATCCGCCTCCTTACTTCTTTGAAAATTTACCTTAAAGTATCGCTTTTTGAAGGCGCATTCCTTAATTATCTTTAAACTTTTTTTATAATTTAACTTAAGGAGCAAAGGCGCTAATCACGAGATCTTTGAAATAAATATCAGATAAAAAAAATTTACTCATTTTTCAAAATTAATGAAAATATTATTTTGCTATTATCCGCGATAAAGGAAAATATATGTTATGCTAAATGTAGTTTGTACTATACGTATATGATACATGCAGAAATCATAAACACTGATATTCATTAAATATGTACATTCTATCCTATTAATATTATATATAGTGTGTATGTATGTTTGTTACTCCTTCACGACGAATCCGCTGAACCAATATCACTGAAGTTTGGCATTTATGGTCTATATTTTACCCCGGTGTTAAGGAATAGTTTTGCCAAATTTCATCGATATCGGTTCAGCGGATTGTTATTGAAAACGTAACAGATAAACAGACTTTCGCATCTATACTAATATATAAAGCTGAAGAGTTTGTTTAATTGTTTGATTGTTCGAAAGCGCTTATCTCAGGAACTTCTAGACCGATTGGAAACAAATCTTTCAGTTTAAGATAGTCAATTTATTAAGGCTATAGGCTATATAGCATGACGCTAAGATGAATACGAGAGGAACAGCAATAAAAAATGTACGAAAACGGCAAAATTAAAGCTTTGCGTGCGCTGAGTAAACGGTGAAAATTATTCAAAAATCATGTATTACAAAATTGATCCCCTCTAAAAGTTCTAAATAAAAGTCCGCGACAGCATATGTCTAACCCACTTTATCCATTTTTATTGTTATCAATGTTGGGCGAAGCCGATTGCTAGTAAGGAATTATTGTGAAAACGTAACAGACAAATAGACCTTCGCATTTATAATATTAGTAAGGATATATTAGAAGAAAGAACTTTTTTAATATAACAAATATTTCTCCTTTTGCTATTGTTGTCAAGTACCCGAAATCAAAGTGTCTATTTTCGTCTCCTTGAAGTAACTTGAAACATCAACTTGAAAAAGGTCAAATAAACGTAATTCCAATAGTTTTTGTTGTCGTCTGGAAAGTTTTATACTAAAAGTCAGACATTTGTGTGAAACATTAGTTTGTTTGCGCTAAGCAAATGAGCTAAACAATTATGTCCACTATTTTTACATGTTTAACCACCGTGTGGTATCCGGCTGAGTAGAATAGACCACCCTCTTTCTTACAGAGGTATCGTGAAAGGCAACTAAGGTAAATCGACCCGCCGTGTTGTACCCGCCTGAATATAATAGACCACTGTCTATCTAACCGAAATGTAGTAAAAGGCGACTATGATAAGTTGACCCGCTGTGTGGAATCCGGCTGAGTAGAATAGACCACCCTCATTTCTTACAAAGTGTCGTAAAAAGCGAATAAGGTAAGTTGACCCGCTGTGTGGTATCAGGTTGAGAAAAATAGACCACTCTCTTTCTTACCGAGGTGTCGTAAAATACGACTA
The DNA here is from genome assembly GCA_029227775.1 of Morpho helenor. NCBI lineage: Eukaryota > Metazoa > Arthropoda > Insecta > Lepidoptera > Nymphalidae > Morpho > Morpho helenor. The sequence continues at coordinate 15,108,760 of JARGCU010000020.1, read as the reverse complement.
AGGAAAAGTTACGTCAGGCAGGCGGCCGGAGGCGAATACGTAGCTAAATCATGTGACAACATGTTTGTAACATGTTGTGCCGACCCCATTTAAAGTGGGATAAGGGCAGGAGGATATTGTTGCACCGAAAATTACAAAGTGAATTTATACAGCAACAATTTATAGAATTAGGCGTTACTTTGCGGAGGTCCATAATACAAAAGTAATGAGAATATTATTTTGCTATAATCCGCGATAAAAGAAAATATATGTAATGCTAAATGTAGAGTGTACTATTCGTTCTCATGCCTGATACATGCAGAATTTGTAAGAACTCATGCACTACCCGACACCGATGGCACAACAATACACAAGCACTGCAAAATCGCAAAGCTTTGCGATTTTGTCGTGGAGTCTATCTCCTGAAGATGCTTCGGTTACGGGGCGAAACAATTGTTGAGATTGTGGTGGTGAATGTGTGCAGTGCTTGTGTATTGTTGTGCCATTGGTGTTGGGTAGTGCATGAGTTCTTACAAATTCTGCATGTATCAGGTATGAGAACGAATAGTACACTCTACATTTAGCATTACATATATTTTCTTTTATCGCGGATTATAGCAAAATAATATTCTCATTACTTTTGTATTATACAGCAACAATAAACACTAAAATGGCAAAGCTTAACCTAGATATCTAGAAACAATTTGAACATACAAGGTGATTACAGCTCGTGAATATTACACGGTGATAGCGCGCATTAATAACAATTACACGAGTCAATTAGTACCGGTATATTACAGCTGTAATTCCTATGAATATTGGATTAAGAGAATATAGTTGTGCCATACGAACTTTGATTACCTTTAACCCCGCAAAAGGGCGGATTATAAAGTAATTTCATGATGTAAAGCCGGCAATAATCCTAGCTACTATAAAATGCAGGTTGAGATAAACTATACTTGAGTCGCACGATCATATCAAAATCAATAGAATCATTATTGAAATAAGCTTTTAACAAACACTTTGACTCGTCAAAGATCAATTAGATTTAATGAAGCAAATGAACAAATGGTTCGGAATGTTGCTCTTACCGAAAAGAACCAGCAAGAAACTCGGCGGTCAATCTTTTAAACATTATTAAACCGCAGTCTTGTTTAATGCTTAAAGGATTATCAAATTTTTGTATTATTGTATTCAAAAGCATTTGTTTACAAGTTCATTTGAATAAATAATATTTTGAATTTGAATAAAGAATTTTTTTTTATGTAACCCGTGACAGATAACTGGTAAATATATATATATATATATATATATATATATATATATATATATATATATATATATATATATGTAGACTCATCAGTATCTTGGGCATTATTCTTAGACATTAGTGGGCGTAATAAGGGTATCGTGCATATGGAAAAGTACAACGCTTATCTTCAACTTTATATTCTTCTTAACAATTTTCACAACTGCGCCATGACAAGCATCTGTCTTCATCTCTCACATGCACCGTCTGCATTCTGTCACCGCTGCGCCTTCTATTTTCAATGTATTTTCAATATATTTTTAATGATGGAATGATGGTTGCCAGGATGCGACACGGCCATCCTGCGAGACACACGTCCCCGTGTGTTGATCAGTAACAAACAAACGAACCCAGAAATTCCGTTCGGCCTATCCTACAATATCTGGGTGATTGGAGTCTAGATCTTTTTAATAAACGAACAAAACAAGGAAAATTATATCTCGTCATAAGTGATAAGTGATAGTGATAAGATCATTGAACTATGAAACCCAACAAATAACATGTAAGGCAAACCCATAATGCATACGAAAAGTACTGAGGCATAGTACCATTGACTGACACTCACCATGACATTATAAAAATAAACAGAAAACCTATCAGAATTTACTTCAAAAACAACCCAGGTATCTTGTTCGTGGTCTACCGCTTCTGTCTCAGCAGAAGGGTCTTCCCTCAGGGATAACGAGTCCACATGACTCACGGCCATCGCTACACAGCTAGACCCGACTATACCACCCAGAGCTATCGCTCCCTGCGTACCCACAGACTACTCAGAGAAGATACCGATTTCTACCGGGCTACAGACGATACCCTGGTGTCATCGACCCCCAGAGCTATCGCTCACTGCGTACCCACGGACCACCCTGAGCAGATGCCGATTTCTACTGGGCTACAGACGATACTCTGGTACAGTCACCGACCCACCGAACCAAGAACCCGTCTGTATAAACATCAACACAAATTACGTTACCACAAATCTTGTCATTGTCAATAGGTACTTGACTCTCAGGTATTTTGTAAGACAATAAGACACATTATGTTTTTGACTAAAAGAGCTGAATTGGCAAAAGGTTAACAGTTCACCCCCTTCTTATAATTTCAGTTGTAAAACCGTTTACTTTATTTGACAATCATTTGCAAGGTACTATAAACATTCTTGTTAGCCATCCCTATTAATGACAACATTATTAATTATTACCCAACTAAATTTATAAGCTATATATAGTCTCTTTTATGAGAGAACATCCAGGCCCAGAAACAAATCACAGTAATAACACCTACCAAATGATGTGAAAGCTCCTGATGGCGGTTTGACCAGACTTTGGTCTACAGTCTACTCGTCGGTGTACTGGTACCTCAAAGAGCAGTCCATTGGCCATGCAGCGACTCGCGACGTGACCCAGCCTGCTACACCTGTAGCACACAAATAATTTGTAATCTGCTTGTCATCGTTGTCCAGAGCTTACCACAGTACCACAGACAATAGTCTTTTGGTTCCAAAATCCGTTTGCGACACTCCATTTTTCTGTGCACTGCTGATCGCAACTAAGACCCTTGAATTGGGATCGCGTTGAATCTGCGATCCTCTATAAATAACTTTCGTTTCAAATAGGAGTATACTTGTAGTTCCTGGTGCAGCTTTTGACGCGAAGATATCTCCGGTGTGAATGCAAGCCATTGCAGTCATATATCAATTTTGTACCAAATGCGTAATCACCGTTCATGCTGCTATTTGCACTATATTTAAATTCTTCCAAAAATTCAACAAATACGTAACACGAAAATAGGCATATACAGAATGAATTTTAATCATCCATTGATCTATCATTGCTTAAGTTAATAAGTGCAACCGCAGAAATTTCCAGAAAATGTATCTTCTTTTGTTTTTCCGTCCAAGTATAAGTCAGCAGTAGTACACCAGAATTTTACGTAAAATCATCATTTATCGGGTTTAAACTTCGGCCGATTGATATTATTCGTCTCACTTGGATTTTTTTTTTCTTTTTGTTTTTGGTGTTTGTATTGTTTTATTTCGTAATCTCTTATAGTATCCGCCATTGTGAGTCATCATAGTCCCTTCATACTATCCATCCATTTGCACGATTGAATCCCACGACTGATGTAGACTCATCAGTATCTTGGGCATTATTCTTAGACATTAGTGGGCGTAATAAGGGTATCGTGCATATGGAAAAGTACAACGCTTATCTTCAACTTTATATTCTTCTTAACAATTTTCACAACTGCGCCATGACAAGCATCTGTCTTCATCTCTCACATGCACCGTCTGCATTCTGTCACCGCTGCGCCTTCTATTTTCAATGTATTTTCAATATATTTTTAATGATGGAATGATGGTTGCCAGGATGCGACATATATATATATATATATGTCGCATCCTGGCAACCATCATGCGACATATATATATATATATATGTCGCATCCTGGCAACCATCATTCCATCATTAAAAATATATTGAAAATACATTGAAAATAGAAGGCGCAGCGGTGACAGAATGCAGACGGTGCATGTGAGAGATGAAGACAGATGCTTGTCATGGCGCAGTTGTGAAAATTGTTAAGAAGAATATAAAGTTGAAGATAAGCGTTGTACTTTTCCATATGCACGATACCCTTATTACGCCCACTAATCTCTAAGAATAATTCCCAAGATACTGATAAGTCTACATCAGTCGTGGGATTCAATCGTGCAAATGGATGGATAGTATGAAGGGACTATGATGACTCACAATGGCGGATACTATAAGAGTTACGAAATAAAACAATTCAAACACCAAAAAAGAAAAGAAAAAAAAAATTCCAAGCGAGACGAATAATATCAATTTGCCGGAGTATAATCCTGATAAAAATGATAATGTGCTGTAATACAGCGGACTTATACTTGGACGGAAAAACAAAAGAAGATACATTTTCTGGAAATATCTGCGGCTGCACTTAATAATTTTAGCAATGATAGATCAATGGATACTTAAAAATCATTCTATTTATGCCTGTTTTCGTGTTACGTATTTGATGAATTGTTGGAAGAATTTAAACATAGAGCATCAACGGAGATATCTTCGCGTCAACAGCTGCACCAGGAACTACAAATATACTCTTATTTGAAACGAAAGTTACTTATAGAGAATCGCAGATTCAACGCGATCCCAATTTAAGTATCTTATTTGCGATCAGCAGGGCGCAGGAAAATGGAGTGTCGCAAACGGATTTTGGAACCAAAAGACTATTGTCTGTGGTACTGTGGTAAGCTCTGGACGACGACGACAAGCAGATTACAAATTATTTGTATGCTACAGGTATAGCAAGCCGGGCCACGTCGCGAGTTGCTGCATGGCCAATGGACCTGCTCTTTGAGGTACCAGTACAGCAACGTGTAGGCTGTACACCAATGTTTGGTCCAACCGCCATCAGGAGCTTTCACACAATTTGGTATGTGTTATTACTTTGATTTGTTTCTGGGCCTGGATGTTCTCTTATAAGAGAGACTATAGCTAAAAAATTTAGTTCGGAAATAATTGATAATGTTGTCATTAATAGGGATGGCTAACAAGAATGTTTATAGTATCTTTCAAATAATTGTCAAGTAAAAGTAATCGGTTTTGCAACTGAAATTATAAGAAGAGGGTGAACTGTTCACCTTTTGCCAATCCAGCTCTTTTAGTCAAAAACATAATGTGTCTTATTGTTTTACAAAAATACCTGAGAGTCAAGTACCTATTGATAATGACAAGATTTGTGTTAACGTAATTTGTGTTGATGTTTATACAGACGGGTTCTTGGTTCGGTGGGTCGGTGACTGTACCAGAGTATCGTCTGTAGCCCAGTAGAAATCGGCATCTGCTCAGGGTGGTCCGTGGGTACGCAGTGAGCGATAGCTCTGGGGGTCGATGACACCAGGGTATCGTCTGTAGCCTGATAGAAATCGGTATCTGCTCTGAGTAGTCCGTGGGTACGCAGGGAGCGATAGCTCTGGGTGGTATAGTCGGGTCTAGCTGTGTAGCGATGGCCGTGAGTCATGTGGACTCGTTATCCCTGAGGGAAGACCCTTCTGCTGAGACAGAAGCGGTAGACCACGAACAAGATACCTGGGTTGTTTTTGAAGTAAATTCTGATAGGTTTTCTGTTTATTTTTGTAATGTCATGGTGAGTGTCAGTCAATGGTACTCTGCCTCAGTACTTTTCGTATGCATTATGGGTTTGGCATGCCCTTACATTTTATTTGTTGGGTTTCATAATTCAATGATCAACTTATGACGAGATATAATTTTCCTTGTTTTGTTCGTTTATTAAAGAGATCTAGACCTCAATGACCCAGATGTTGTAGGATAGGCCGAACGGAATTTCTGGGTTCGTTTGTTTGTTACAGATCAACACACAGGGACGTGTGTCTCGCAGGATGGCCGTGTCGCATCCTGGCAACCATCATTCCATCATTAAAAATATATTGAAAATACATTGAAAATAGAAGGCGCAGCGGTGACAGAATGCAGACGGCGCATGTGTGAGATGAAGACAGATACGTGTCATAGCGCAGTTGTGAATATTGTTAAGAAGAATATAAAGTTGAAGATAAGCGTTGTACTTTTCCATATGCACGATACCCTAATTACGCCCACTAATCTCTAAGAATAATTCCCAAGATACTGATAAGTCTACATATATATATATATATATATATATGTACATGTCATCATCATCTTCCTGCCCTTATACCACTCTAAGTGGGGTCGGCACAACATGTTATAAACATGCTGTCACATGATTTAGCTGCGTTTTTACGACCGGCCGCCTGCCTGACATCAACTTACCTCAGTGGTATTTTATGACACCTTGGTAAGAAAGAGGGTGGTCTATTCTACTAAACCGGATACCACACGGTGGGTCAACTTACCATAGTCGCCTTTTACGACACCTCGGTAAGAAATGAGGGTGGTACTATTCTATTCATCCGGATACCACACGGCTAATTTCCAAGTATTGTTATCATTTAAATAATCTTCAATTGTGTAATGTGCTTTACATATAAGCATAGTTCTTACGCTTAATTTAAACTTTTCTGTATATAAATGCAAAATGCATTGCGAATCTTATTGTAGAAGCGAGTACTGAGACCTACGAATGAGTTGCTAACTCTGCTAAGTCGAGACCCAGGAAACACAAGCTTTTTATAACCTCTGGTATATTTGTGACTAGCTTTTACTTGTAACTTCGTTCGTGCTGACTGTTGTCTCGTGATAGGTTAATAATAGATGGCGTTTTGCAATGACATCCTATTCCTGTAGAATCAACAGGATTTCTATAGCCTATAGGTTACCCCGGTGTATAAGGAATAAAAATGCCAAATTTTATCGATATTGGTTCAACGGATTTGCCGTAAAAAGGTAAAGTCGTAGAACTATTCCATCTTCGAGTTACACGGCTTTTTACCAATTTTTATAAAAAAGACAAAATAATAATTATTTATCATATATTTATTAATATTATTAAGCTATCTGCAAAATCCTTTTGCTCCTGCTCCAGAAAAATTAAATTATATAAGACAACCTTAAATTCGTTTGTTAAAATTCGGTACATAGTTTTTTTCTTGGGCAAAGATACTTTCATTGAAATACCGGATATAAAACATAGATTGGAAGGTAACTAACCCAAAAAATACTAGATAACAATAGACAAAAAATATTTGATAATGAAAACATAATGCCAACGGAAAATAAAATAAATTTAAATTTATGCTGTGGCTTTAGATAGATTCGTTTCAGTTTCATTCCTTAGTTGGATTTTCTTGTTAAATCCAATAATAAAATTCGAACTGTTACTTTTACCGTCCGCTTTATGTGAAATGGATTTCTAGTTAAATGAATTTCCCTTGAATTCTTTCTTTTCATTTAATGGTCAGCCGTTAGGATTACAGATATTTAAGCTTTCCTATGTATACTTTGTTTTAATTTAATTTTGATATATTAACTGTTGGTACATAAATAAATTAAAAAAAAATATTTCTTTTACTGAAATTTAAATATTCCTTATTCGAATTAGTAAGGTTAGATTAGTTGAAAAGAAATAAATAATAAATGCTACTACACGGAGGAACGTAAGTTACTTAATTCTTGTGTTATGGATGACAGAACTGATAAATGTATAATTTCAAAAAATAATCTTTAATACATACCATACCCAGACTAGAAGAACCAACAAATTGTTTATAGAATTAGTTATTTGCGAAACATCGAATCCGCGACATGTAAGTTCACTTACTAAACTTATAGAATAAGTGAAAAAGCATTGTCGGATCGTCAGTAATTCGATCTTCTCCCAAAAGCTTCACGCCTCGACTTACAAACTTCCAAACAAGGCTTTTAAAAGTTCGCCGTAAAATTCATGTTACATTTAGTCTATCGATAGCTGATTAGTGTACAACGGTATCTATAATAATAATAAAGCTTTACTTAGTCCATACATATATACAAATGTTGTCGCCACTGACTTCCGCTTTGTATTTTATAGCAACACAGTCATGAAACAAGAGTATCGCGCCCTTTTTGATTAAAATGGTACCAACACTGTGACGTGTTGTTTCCGGTTGAGTCTTCCTATTGATGAAACGTTTCAGTGACAGTCAGTCTTTGTTCGTCATTCAAGAGAAGTGCACCTCGGAACGGAATTGTGGTATTCCTATTATATCGTGTTATTGTATATAGTGTGCGTTAACACAAAAACAATCGATTAGGTGACAATAAAAAGACGATATATTTTTTTTAATTATCTAATTTAATTACATCGCGATTCTAATCTAAATTATATTTATATTATGTCAAAGTAATAAGTATATGTCAAAATCTATATCATTTTAAAGTCAACATTTAATATATCTTCCTGTCCTTATCCCACTCTAAGTGGGGTCGGCACAACATATTTTTCTCTTCCATTCTGGTCATCTTTCGTCATCTCTGGCGCCACTCCTTTTATATGCATATCATACAATCCAACCATCTCTTTTAGGCGTCCTCTAGGCACATATCCATCCACATTCAAATTTAACATACGTTTGGTCACATGATTTAAAGTCAACATTTAAAAAAGTCAAAATTAAAATAGTAAAATATTATAAAAAAATAAAATAATAGGAAATATTTAAAAGTATTTTCATTCTTATGGGTGAGTTTTATGTATGGGCCCCTTTCGAATAAAAGTCAACGGTAGCAACGATCTCTTTACTAATATATAAAACTAAAGAGTTTGTTTGTTTGATTGTTGCTAATCTCAGGAACTACGGGACCGATTTGAAAAATTCTTTGAGTGTAATATAGTCGATTTATCGAGGAAGGCTATAGGCTATATCAAGCTAAGATGGAGCAATACGACATATTACGAAAAACAACAAAATTTAAAGCTTTCCTTGCGTGCGCTATGTGAACGGTGAAATAATTCACGATAACTATTTTTATGTATTAAATTTTAATTGAGGAAACCCTTTACTGACTCGTTGGCAAAGGTGGTCCCTGACCCTGTGTGAACCTATCTTCAGCTCCGCGGGTCACGGGTTTGATTTCCATGAAAAGTCAGCTTTTCTTAAAAAAAAAAATTGTGACTGTGTGTATTAAATTGTGTGGGTGTATTATTTAATAAAGTATTTATTTAAAATGATGTGCATATATAATATTTACCAGATAAGTCAGAACAATGTTAATTGTTAAGGAAAGCGTGAGGTTAACGAAAAAAAATGAAGAAATTTCGCTTAACTAAATAATGCCTTCCACGAAAAACATTTTTGTTAAATTTCGAGTTGTTTTTTTTTCGTCTTTAACTTATAACAAAAAACGAACGTCCAGTCTGTTCATGCTTTATTGACATTTCATTTGTATTCAAGTTATGTCATGACGAGAAGAACGGGCCTTGGCGAAATTCATCTTCAGTTTTGTATTTACTTATATTTTTTTTCAAATAACTTCTGTTTCTAATTTAATTAAGCTTTTGTTGAGTTTGAGAAAAATCTTCGAAAGAAATATAGCAGCCTTAACTTAAAAAAACAAAAGATAATTTGAATCTTTTCCACCTCTCTGCAGTCATAGACATAGTTGACTAGCTGTTGGCGCAGTTGGCAGTGTCGCTGTCTTCAGCTCCAGGGGTCTCGGGTTCGATTCCCGCCGAGAGCCAACATTTTCTATTTAGCGTAGCGTAGCGCAAACTCATGAATGTTAAAGAGACCCTTGGAAGAGCAAAAGTCACTAGTTTTTTTAATAGTTCGTAGCGTGATGTCGTAAATGTCATTCAAATTACTTTTGAATCGTCAACTCTTCTGCTGGTTCGGAAAGCTGTTCCTACCGAGAAAAGCCAGCAAATAATTCGGCGGTTTTTCTTTTTAAAAATTTTCTTAAAACTATTTATATTTAGCCATTATTTTGTACGGGGTTGAGCAGTAGCTATATCCACGCATTCTTATCATCTTAAAAAAAATAAGAATAATAAAGTTTTTAACTTAATTAAGTCGAAATGGCCGAATTAATGGCCGAATCCGGCAAACGACGGAAGTTCTCAGTCTTTCATCGAGAGTTATATATTTGTGCCGTTTGCAGTTGAGACCCTAGGGCCATGGAGTCAAAGTGCAAAAAAAATATCCTTAACATCTCGGTTAATTGCCTCTTTAGGTGACAAAAGGGCTCCTTTTTCGCACAAAGAATCAGCTTAGAGATCCAGCGCGGAAACCCTGCACCATTCTTGGGACCATTCCTCCTGAGGCATGATTTGTATAGTCCTAGCGTGTAAGTAATTTAAGATAGATATAACTTGTACATTTTAGCTGTAAATAAAAAAAATTAAGCCTAATTTAGGCTTCGTTCACTTAAATATAAGCGTGCAACATATCTACCATTCTGTTATCTATTATCATCAATATCACGAAATGTTATGACGAAAATCCTGCAATGCTATCCAAAATATGACCACCAATCTGTATTGTTTAAAAGATCTAAAGCGAAATTGAATTTCTCTTTGATAACTATCGAGCTCACTGGATTATTAGTTCCAACGTAAATTGTTACTCGAGACTGGAATGTTTAATTTATATCCGTTTTGTGCAACGTGACTTCAGACTATATAAGTTTCAGGTTCAATTGAGTTTATTAGGAACTTTTTCATCCAGTGGAGACTGAAAATTTCGAACAACATGTGCCACGTAAGGCAATTTTATTCTTGCTATTTAAATAACAGCATATTTAAATAACTTTATGGTGGATGTAGGTTTCTGAACGCACCCATAACATAAAAAATTAATAACTGTTTTTAACCACTAATATAATTATTGTTTTAATTATAAGTCTATGACAAATTCAATATGTTATGGCAAATTGTACACTATACTTGAAAACCTGTTTAAGGCTTAAATATAAAGGGAACTAAACAAAGAACACTTTCATTGATCCTGAGGGCTCTCTCCACTTTAACTATCAAAAGGCGACTTATTATTACATTAGCTTTTTTTATTAGGAAACCCCTCTCTATCTAATTTCGAGGACGCCTGTCGGTGCAGGGCAGGTGGTCAACTCCTATTCCGGACTATTATACCCATATACCCATGTTGGGACAAGGGTTTCACTGCTGTCCTGATAGTGTCACCTGCTCTAATCTACCCGTAGCTCTTACGAACCTGATAATATCCCAGAAGAGGATATTTGTCAGATTCTCAACTTATATTTCATCCTTACCTAGTATCTCCCATCTTACTTAGGAAACCCCTAATAAGTACTGGAATTTGCGGGCGGCTGTAATGCAGCCACTTTACTGCCTGGAGACTAAGGGCACAGGAATATTTTACGCATCACGTCTGCGCCAACAGACAGCAGTAACCGCTCTATGCAGCTGCCCCATATGAGGCGTATAAACATGTTCGCGACGGGTCGTACCATCGGTGGCACATACTTATCTATCTCTTGGGACGGAATGAGCCACTGGTGGTACATGCAGATTGTCCCATCAAAACATCGCCGTCAGATGGGAGAAGATGCAAATAACAGCATTAACAAAACCTTACGGTTGAATACCATTAACTACAGGCCTATTACAAACATGTCAATAGCTATAATGCAGGGTGGTTCAGGTATCAGATGGGATTGAGCAACTTGAAACAGCTCCAAACCACAGTGCGGCTGGTACAAGTCCCTTCGCAAACGTGTTAAACAAGGCCCGTTACGATCACAACTGACGCATTTAAAAACCTAATGCATCGGTCTCCTCGAGGGACCTTTTTCCAGCTAAAGCACCGAATCCCCCAATTCGGCGCTCGGAGGTCCCATTTGGGGTTGCAGCCTACGGTTTTGAGCGAGCCTTCTCCGTCCCCCTTGCTTACGACAATTTGAGTTGGTGGACGTGGTATCCCTCTGCACCGGCATCTATTGCGAAATTACCTCTTTACAGACAGTTACCATCGCAGTCCATGCCCTTTCACTACCCACCATGAACTCTACCACCATAGGGGAAGAGCATAGCAATTTACCAGCCAGCAGTAGAGTTAACGATTTAAAAGCTTGTTTACAAGTTAACTTGAATAAAAAATATTTTTAGTTTGTAATAAAATGTGTATTTCATAAAACTTTAATATAAAACATTAAGTATCGGCGTCCGTTTGTAAAGTTATTGAAAGAAAAACAATAGTTACGGTTAAAAGAGCTAAGAAAAACTTTTGAAGTTCTAATAAATTGTTTGTACGAAGTTGGATTTTCTTTAACTTCACATCGTAAACGGTAAAAATTCAAATTAATTTACATTTATATCTCTTATAAAAGAAAAATTATGATTCATCATTATCAGTTCACTTTAGTCCAATTTAGTCCACTTTAGTCCACTGTTGGACAAGGGCCTCTCCAGTTAAACGCCACTTAGCATCGATCCTGGACTTTTTGCTTTCTGGGCTTTTTGCTTTCAGGGTGTCCTATACTACGTTTTCCCAATCGGGGTCTCCACTCCAGAATACGTATACCCTAACGGTCATCGGTTCTGTTACAAATATGGCCGGCCCATTGCCACTTCAGCTTGCTTATGGACTGTTCTATGTCGATGATCCTAGTTCTCTGACTGATTATTTTGTTATGAATACGATCCCTTAGAGAAACCCTGAACATAGCTCTTTACAAAACAAGCTGGTGGGCCGCCTTAAGTATTAGTGACCACGTTTTGGGACCGTAAGTCATGACGCGCAGGACAGAATATTTTAGTCTTTGTACTCTGTGGGAAATTAAGAAAACTCTGTGCATAAATAGTTAAGACAGGACGTCTGTCGGGTCAGCTAGTTAAGTATATAAAAAAACCTTTTAACGCAACATAACTTTGCATTATTTATTTTTTTATCTGTCCTTGCCATAACTTAAGTAGAAACTCGTTTTATTTGTTATCTGTCTTCGCTATTATTACTCTGTGCCCGAACAATACAGTATTAAGGCAGGATCCCTTTATCGGTGCGCACAGAGTCCACTCACATGTAGGATTTGGACTCAATATGAGTATAAATCTACGTCGAAATGCACACTTGTATAATCAATATCCATACAGAAAATTAGAATATTTATAAAAAATGCGTCGATTTAGCTACTTGCACAAAAATGCTCAAGGAATACCTATTATTCTTACATATCGCCCCATCCGAAGAATAAATTACATGTCCCATGTATAATAAATGCAAAGGAAATGTGACTTTATTCTTCGGATGGGGCGATTTGCTTCACAATGTGTTTTGGCGATGCGCAGTGATAGCCCAGCGGTGAGACCGTGCGCCCTTTTGGTTGGGTTCACACACTGGGCAGGCACTAATGAGTTTTTCTGTTTAAACTTATGTGTCTAATTGATAATTGCAATTAATCACACGATTTTCGGTGAAGGAAAAACTCGTGAGTAAACCTGCATATCTCTAGATAATTCGAGGAATATGTGTAACCTACCAATCAAATCAGCGTGGCAGGTCTTAGATCCAATCCTTCTCTCCAAAAACGGAGAGAGCAGGCCTATGCCCAGCAGTGGGAGTAACAGGCCGTAGTCGCAATCTTAGACCACAAATTTATTTTTTAGCAATTTTTTGTTGTTGTATAAGAATGTAAATAATAATTTAAAAAATGGCGATGTATATAATAAACAAAGTACGAACCGACATAAGCTTGCGGCTCCTGCTTTCCGCCTTGCAAAGTTCTAAAGTCTTTAGTGGGTTATTTTACCAGTTGTCTGTCTACCATAACACAAGTATTAAGTTACTTTCTTTGGGGATGGACAACCGTCTACGGTAATATCCCGAAAAAATTCATCATCTTGCTGCCCATACTCTATATAGGTACGGCACACAATATGTTATAAACGTATTTTTTCGAACGGCCGCCTGCCTGACGTCAACTTATCTTACTAGGTAAGAAAGAGAGTGGTCTATTCTACTCAACCGGATACCACACGGCGGGTCAACTTACATTAATCGCCCTTTACGACAACTCTGTAAAAAATAACGGTGATCTATTCTACAAAACCGAATACCACACAGCGTTTATTAAAAATTAAAAGAGAGTTAAGTTGAAAATGCCCTTTAAAATGTAGATGAAAGCCTGATAGAGTTTTAAACGACGTTTTGCCATAAAGCATTATCATGCACCATTTAGTTAGGACGAAATACTTCGCTAGGTTACAAAAAATGTACTACAGAGATTAAAGATAAAATCACCCGAAAAAGGCGTGACAGTGAAAGAGACAGGCGCTGGCATCGATATAGGCACAAAAAGGAAACTTGGCTCACTTCCAAGTAGAGGTCAAAGTTGGAGCCGTGCAAAAACTTGGCACGCATAATGGCGTCCGGCGGCGTTTCGCTTTTGTTAGAAAAATATAAAATTATTTGGCCGAAACAAAAGAAATTCACGGTAATCTTAACTATACGATTGACTTAATGGCGCAGTTGGTAGTGACCCTGGCTTCACCTTCGCGGGTTGCGGGTTCGCTTCCCGCCGAGGGCCAACATTTTCTATAAACAATTTGTTGGTTCTTCGACCCTGACTCGAGCGTCGAGCATCGAGTTCTTCTAAGTTTATATATGTATTTAAGTATGTATTTAAAATTATTCATATACATATTTACCAGTTTTTTATCACCCATAAGAGTCACCCGACAGTAAGAATATTTATAATCTATACTTTTTGTTTATTTTATTTGCAACAAAAATGTTCAAGTTATATCTATCTTAAATTACTTACACGCTAGGACTTTATAAATCATGCCCACGTGGAATGGTCCCAAGAATGCTGGCAGCGTTTCCACGCTGAATCGCTTAGGTGATTCTTCGTGCAGAATCGGCACGACACAACATGTTACAAACATGTTGTCACATAATTTGGCTACGTATTTTATGATCAGCCGCCTGCCTGACGTCAACTTACCTTAATCGTATTTTACGACACCTCGGTAAGAAATTAGGATGGTACTATTCTATTCAGCTGGACACCACACGGCGTAATTTTAGAAAGGTGGGGCAGTGCACAAAAAAGATAGGAAACATAGGTGCAAAGATTGTAAAATCGAGTTTCAATCAACAAGTTTGATCGAGAGTATATCAATTACCATAATTCCTACAAATTCACGATAGAATCTTAACGATGGATGCTTCGAAACAGTCTGGAAGGCTACTTACAGTTTAATATCAAACTTTCCACAAAGGGCCTTGTGGTTTTGCCGCGGACATTGTTTAGTTATTGTTAACTATTGTTTTCCTTCAATTTATAGGGTTATATGTCTTTGCTTTGCAAATGGCAATTAACTAGCATTATGCCTTAGACGTATTCAAATTTAAAATATTCTTTATTCAAATAAGTAAGCTCTGTATATTCAACTCTATTACCAGTTCTTTAAATTCCTAACGAGAAGAGCCGGCAAGAAACTCGCCTGTTGTCATTTCAAAATATATTTTTTATAATAAGTTTACCTATCACAATATTATAAAGAATGAAAATATGTATGTATGTTTGTAATTTCACACAAAAACTATTAGAACGATTTTAAAAATTCTTTTACCATTGGAAAGCTGCGTCTTTTCTGAGCAACATAGGCTACATTATTACATTTTCAAAAAAATAGGGATCCGTTATAAAAGTTTAAAAAAATAAAAATTACTCTCGTGAAATCGCGGGATACCTATATATATAAAAGAAAGTTGGTATTAGTTACACTATTTATAACTCAAGAACGGATGAACCAATTCAGCTGAAAATTGGTGGAGAGGTTGCTTAGAACCAGGAGACGGACATAGGATACTTTTTATCCCGTTTGACCGCATTTATTTTATCCTGTCAAGTCACTATAAAACGTGGTATAACAAAAACGACTATGACATGGAATAACAAAACATAAATGACAGCTATACGTAATTTTGTCTTTGGTTAAGTATGGTAAAAAAAAATGACAATTATCAAAATAATAGCTAAACTTCATTAAATTTTAAAGAATGTCTTTATGTACAACATTCAACTCTCTCTTTTCTTTCTGTAATTAATTGTAAAAATAAAATACATAGGGAAAATGTAAAAGTAAATAAATAAAAATGTAGTATATGAGTTTAGATATCCCAAAGATAGCAGGGAATTCATGGTATAGGGTAAGGGGAATTGTTTAACTCCAATTTAACGCGTGCGGGCCACGGGCAATAATGAATAAAACAAAACTATTGGATATATTTTAATTATTTTTTTTCACTGAGCTATATATTTCATACCCGTGCGAAGCCGGAGCGGGCCACTAGTTACTAATAAATGAATTAATAAATAAATGAACGGATTTTTGTCTTAAAAGGTAGTGCAATTCTTCTGAAAGGTTTAGGTTAATTACATTACGGTTTTATGTAAATTCTGTTGAAGAGGTCGCGCAGATGTAAAAAAAACTCGCCTGCTGGAAGCTTTAGTCGCGTGCCACGTAAACTAACAAAGATAATTAATAATTAATGTATCAAAGAATTGTAGATCTACAAAATGCTATGAAAAAGTCCGTGACAGCATATCTCTATCTCTTATGGTTAACTCGAAATAACTACTTTTACGTTCGAAAATTCAATTACATTTCCAATAATTTACAACCGGTTGTAGCAAGCACAGCTAGTCCTCAATTACAAGGAGCATAGACTAGGACTACTGGATTTCTACGTCACTTCCTGATGCCTGATGTCACATCCTGATCTTGATGTCGTAGCTTCATTGTAATTTGACGATTCGAATGTGCTTGTAAAAGCCAATTTCAATAAAGAATTATTTTAATTTGATAATAAAAGGGTTTGAACTCGCATACCCTTAAAGGTGAAGGTAAAGGTCTCGTTAGGTTGGGACTATTCTCCCAAATAGATTAAGTTAGGTAAGCCCTTACTGTATATATATATATATATATATATATATATATATATATATATATATATATATATATATATTTTACAATTATATTTACAATAATATTATATTATAAATATATTTATAATTGTAATATTGTTTTTTAAAAGATTAGCCGCCGAGTTTCTTGCTGGTTCTTCTCGGTAGGAGCAAATTTCCGAATCAGTGGTAGCATCTTTAAAACATCTGACGATTCAAAAGTACTGTAAACAGTCCACTTGAATAAAGAATATATTGAATTTGAATTTCAATTTGGATATAGTCTAAGCCTCAAGTGGGGGGGGGGAGCGGTAGACGTATAAATAGCGGAAACCGACACACCAACCTGAGTGAAGTTTGGCCACATAGTTGGCATTTCTCCCCAGTAAAAAAGTAAGTAGCGGCCTGTTACTTTCCCACTGCTGGGAATAGGCCTCTTCTCTCCGTTTTTGGAGAGAAGGATAGGAGCTAAGACCTACCACGCTGCTCCAATGCGGATTGGTAGGTTACACATATCTCCAGAATTCTCTAGACATATGCAGGTTTCCTCACGATGTTTTCCTTCACCGAAAAGCGTGTGATAAAATGCAATTATCAATTAGACACATAAGTTTTAACAGAAAAACTCATTGGTGTCTGCCCGGGTTTGAACCCCTGACCTCCTCGTAAGAGTCGCACGGTGTAACCGCTGGGCTACCACAGCTTGATCATCTCAAAACAATAGTGAATGACTAAAAAGTGGAAAACAAAGTTCTCGTTAGTTACCTTTTTACCATCACGATTGCCTAAATCCAAAGTATCACCTTAACTTCCATTTAATGAGATACAGAGTAAGTAACACAGTTACGAAAGTCTACAATACGCTTATTGTTACTAAGAAACTTTACCTTTGGTGATAAAGTTTCGTTGATGAAAATCTTCGTAGTCTAATATGTTTTGTCTTTTATGTGCGTCAAAGTAATGTAGATTGTTACAGTATTGCTTGGTTAACTTAACGTCGTGTGATATCCGGCTGAATAGAATAGACCACCCTCATTTCTTACCAAAGTGTCACAAAAGGTGACTAAGATAAGTCGACCCGCTGTATGGTATCCGGTTAAGTAGAATTGACCATCCTCTTTCCTACCGATGTGTTGTAAAATATGATTAAGGTAAGTTAATGTCAGGCGGCCAGTCGTGAAATACGTAGCCAAATCTTGTGACAACATGTTTGTAACATGTTGTGCCGACCCCACTTAAAGTGGGATAAGAGCAGGAGGATGATGACTAGTTGTGCCTACAACATCGAACGCGTGAAATCAGTTTTTCCTGCGTAAATGCCAACCTCGTGCGAAGTTTAGTATTTAAAGTAGCCACAACCTCTATTTAAGCTGTGATGGCCTAGCGGTGCGACCGTGTGAATCTCTAGAGACGATCATGGGTTCAAACCCGGGCAGACACCAATGAGTTTTTCTAATAAAACTTATGTGTCTAATTGATAATTGCAATTTATCGCACGCTTTTCGGTGAAGGAAAACATCGTGAGGAAACCTGCATATCTCTAGAGAATCCTAGGGATATGTGTAACCTACCAATCCGTATTGGAGCAGCGTGGTAGGTCTTAGCTCCAACCCTTCTCTCCAAAAATGAAGAGAGGAGGCCTATGCCTAGCAGTGGGATAGTAACAGGCCGTTTCTTACTTACT
This sequence comes from Morpho helenor, assembly GCA_029227775.1. Classification (NCBI taxonomy): domain Eukaryota; kingdom Metazoa; phylum Arthropoda; class Insecta; order Lepidoptera; family Nymphalidae; genus Morpho; species Morpho helenor. Next base: position 15,090,405 of record JARGCU010000020.1, on the reverse strand, counting down.
TTTTTTACAACCTCTATCTTCAAGTGAACGTCCCATTAAAATTAGTTTAGGCGTTCTAGAGAATGTACTAGTTAATAGTGCATCCTCCGTAACGCCTTAACTTTCCTCAACAACCACACAGCGTGTAGGCCCAACTAGTAAATGATATAATTATTTCTGTTGACTAAACACTTTTAGTAGGAGTATGGAAATTTCTAGTTCTTTTAATATTTCGTCGTTCATACTAACCGTGACAGCTCCATTACGTTCTGACAGCGGAGTGATGTGCCGCTATTCCTTAAAACATCCCATCTCGCCGCAATATTTTATCTCTTTGTCTGCCCAAACGTTATTGCTGCTCCATTTTTCATCCCCCTATGTGTGTCGCATTGCTGAGGCGAAAAGTCAAAACTCGATGAATTTTAAAAGATCATCATCCTCCTGTCCTTATCCCACTCTAAGTGGGGTCGGCACAACATGTTATAAACATGCTGTCACATGATTTGGCTGCGTTTTTACGACCGGCCGCCTGCCTGACGTCAACTTACCTCTGTCGTATTTTACGACACCTCGGTAAGAAAGAGGGTGGTCTATTCTACTCAGCCGGATACCACACGGCGGGTCGACTTACCTTAGTCGCCTTTTACGACACCTCGGTAAGAAATGAGGTTGGTCTATTCTACTCAGCCTGATACCACACGGCGGGTCGACTTACCTTAGTCGCCTTTTACGACACCTCGGTAAGAAATGAGGGTGGTACTATTCTATTCAGCCGGATACCACACGGTCTTATAATTTAGTCTATTTATTCGCTTTTTTAAGGTTACTAGCAATTTGGGTTACAAATTACCGAAATTGTACACTTTATATATATTTATACCTAAACCCTATTTTATTTATATTTAATACCCTTTTAATATTTTATATTTTATACCCTTTATATATGTATATTTAATGCACTTTATATAGCCAAATTGTAAACTTGTTAACCCCTCCAGCTAAGCTAAATGCTTGTTATAGTAGTGTGTTCGCGTCGGTAGTATAATAGCCGGGATCGAACCCACGACCCGTCGAATTATTTGCAATAAAATTTCGCAATCCATATTAAACTTGCCTACACAAAGGTTTAAGTCAAGTGTAAGAAATATGTTTTTACGTAAAGCATAATAAACAATTGAAGATTATTTTATGATAAAAATACTTGGATTCAAAAATCCTTTTAACTTTATACAGGACTGCGGTCGGCACAACGTGTTATAAACATGTTGCATGATTTGGCTATGTATTTTACGACAGCTCGATAAGAAAGATTGTTTATTCTACTCAACCGGATACCACACGGCGTGTCAACTTAACTTAATCGCCTTTTACGACACCTCGGTAAGAAAGGAGGGTGTTCTATTCTACTAGCCACCACTATAATGCCACACGGCAAGGAGTATAGGAAAATTATTCTATCATAATTTTTATATTATGGGATTCCGCAAATTAAAGCAAACTTCCATCTTTAATATTTAAATGAGTTAATCTTGCATATATTTTTTCTGAAAATTTATGTCCACTGAAAAAATGGTAAAATGTAAAATAGAATGTAAATTATATTCGTAAAGTTGTGATAGCTCAGTGGGTAATGGGCGGACTAAAGAAATAAATATCTGCTTTTTGCTTCTAACTGGCTCGTTGGCGCAGTGGTGACCCTGCCTTCAGCTCCGCGGGTCTCGGGTTCGATTCCCGCCGAGGGTCAACATTTTCTATAAAAGAATTTGTTAGTCTTCGAGTCTGGGTGTATTTATATTAAAGTATGTATTTAAAGTATGTATGTAAGCTGCGATGGCCTAGCGGTGCTACTGTGTGAATCTCTAGAGACGATCATGGGCTCAAACCCGGGCAGACACCAATGAGTTTTTCTATTAAAACTTATGTGTCTTAATTGATAATTGCAATTTATCACACGCTTTTCGCTGTTACTATCCCACTGCTGGGCATAGGCCTCCTCTCTCCATTTTTGGAGAGAAGGGTTGGAGCTAAGACCTACCACGCTGCTCCAATGCGGATTGGTAGGTTACACATATCCCCGGAATTCTCTAGAGATATGCAGGTTTCCTCACGATGTTTTCCTTCACCGAAAAGCGTGTGATAAATTGCAATTATCAATTAGACACATAAGTTTTTAATAGAAAAACTCATTGGTGCCTGCCCGGGTTTGCACCCATGATCGTCTCTAGAGATTCACACGGTCGCACCGCTAGGCCATCACAGCTTTTTTTAAGTAATTATTTAAGTACCTTAAGTCAATATCTAAGATTAACATAAAAGCTATTCACATATTCCATAGACATTAGAATGTACGCTGCATGTGAAACTATTACATTTTCGAGTTTAGTAGACAATTTTTCGCCTTACGTGTAACATCAGGTTTGCATAATGGTCTCATAAAAGAATAATGTGTTTGTAAAACGTGAAACGCGCTGCAGCAAGTTTAAAGTTGGATAAAAACATTGCTATGTCATCAGAAATGGTTGCTAACACTTTTTTCGTTCAAAAAATGTATACTTATATATAAATATATATAAATATATGGGATACTTACACACGCGGTCGTAAGTCCCCAAAGTAAGTAACTTAATACTTGTGTTATGGGTGACATACAACTGGTGAATATATACTTATATATATTTTTAAATACATACTTAAATACAAATATACACCCAGGCTCAAAGGCCAACAAATTCATTTATAGAAAATGTTGGCCCTCGGCGGGAATCGAACCCGCGACCCGCGGAGCTGAAGGCAGGGTCACTACCCACTGCGCCAACGGGCCAGTCATCTAAAATATAAAGTATATAAAGCAAAGGCCATATAAAGCAGAAGAGTTTGTTTGATTGTTTGAACGCGCTAGTCTCAGGAACTACTGGACCGATTACGAAAAATTATTTCAGTGTAAGATAGTCCATGTGTATATAACATCACGCTAAGATGAATAGAAGAGGAGCAGCAATAAAAAAATGTAAGGAAAATTTAAAGCTTTCCTTACGTGCGCTGAGTAAACGGTAATAGTAATTCAAAAATCATGTATCACAAAATTGTTCCCCTCTAAAAGTTCTAAATAAAAGTCCGCGACAGCATATGTCTATTTTAAGGTTAACCAACTTTAAACATATTTATGGTTATCAAAATATTATTATTATATTACGGTTTTAATCTTTCCAAGCGGGCGGAACCGCTGGCGATTGCTAGTAATGATATATATTATAGAATGTATATTGCATAATTGTCATAGAGCTATTATTATCTTTCAGTCAAAACTGTACATATATCCGTTCAGTAAATTTTGAGAAAATCGATCAAATATCAAACGAACAGCTTTTGGGGACTTTGTATTATAATATGTATGGATTAAAATAGTCGTTTATCTTACCGACATCACCTCCTCTAATAGTTGAAATTTTGAAATATCCGGTTCCGGCAACATTTAAAACAAAAACCACAAACACCGCATTTCATGTTTAACATAGGCCGACCCGCAGTTTCAGACCAACTTTGTTATAAGTTATGTTTTGCGGTATGCATATTTTTACCCCATGTTAAACTGTAATGTTTCTCAAGTCTAAAATATTTTTATAATCCTATTAATATTATAAATGCGAAAGTTTGTGAGTATGGATGCATGTTTGTTACTCTTTCACTGTCCGCTGAACCATCATCGACGAAATTTGGCACAATTATTCCTTATACACCGGGGTAACATATAGCTTATAGAAATCCTGTTAATTTTACAGGACTAGGATGACACTAAAAAGCGCCATCTATTATCAACCTATCACGCGACAACAGTTAACGCGAGCGAAGTTGCGGGTGGAATGCTATAATATTTAATAGGCGAGCGTTATTACGCAATTATTACCTTTTGTATATTATTTATCTGCAATATTCTATATATTTTTTTATATTTTTCATAATTTATGACAAGCTTTTCGGTGAAGGAAAGGATCGTGAGGAAACCTGCCTATTTCTTTTCTTCTAATTTTGGAGATCTGTCTGTCCAATCCACATTGAAACAGCGTGGCGGGCCCAAGTCCCAACCCATTTCTAAAACAAGGGATGATACTAGTAGGAAAATATCAATTTACTTTACTTTTTACTTTTATGTAAATTCTCTATATAAATATTCAACTGTTTACTGTATATTTAGAAATGTTATTGAAAAACCTAATAAAATATAATAAAAACACCCGAAATCGACAAGTGCTCAAGCACTTCAAAGCAGGGGTGTGAAACTCGCGCTCCAATAAACATTTTAAGGCCAAGGCAATATATCCAACCCGAGTAAAATAAAAATAGAAAAGTGAATTCGAAACGATACCACCATTTAAAAAAGTAAACTGACGTTCTGTTACTATTCCACTTCTGGGAATAGGCCTCCTCTCTCCATTTTTTGGAGAGTAGGGTTGGATAATATATAGAATAAGGCGTTACATTGCGGAAATCCATAATACAAAAGTAATAATAAAATTATTTTGCTATAATTCGCGATGAAGTAAAATAGAAAATATATATAATGCTAAATGTTGAGTGAACAATCCGTTTTCATATCTGATACATGCAGGATTCGTAACACATGCACAAACCTCCACCACAGCCACCACAATTCACAAGCACTACATACGTTGTATTGGAGTCTATCTCCTAATAATGCTTCGGTTGCGGGGCAAAAAGATTGTTGAGTTTGTGATAGTGAACATATCATCTTTAATTAAATTATAGAATTTATTTTCAGTTTATTGTATCATGTATGATCTTAACACCTATTTAAAGTATAATATTAATAATAAATTTATTTGCAAAAATTGTGGGTATATAAAGATATAACTTATTACTAAATTCCCTAACACAATCTACTATCACTGCAAATATTGCAGTGCGCAAATATTTAAAACTAAAAATGCCTAACATTTCTAGTATAGTAAACTAATTACATTTATTTTCATATTAAAATACAGTTGAAATTACAATTATGTCAGTATAAAATTTAATTAAAATTAGAAAATAAATAAAATAAAATATATATTACAGTATAAAATATATAGAATAGTATATATTGTTGATGGCCTAATAAAAAAATTAAAAATAAAGTGAGTAAAACATGTTGTACCACGCTTAGAGTGGGATAAGAGCAAAAGAATGATGACTCAAAATTAGGCATTGTTTATTTGACCCAATTTAGCTTTTGAGTTTGGCACCCCTGCTTTATAGCATCGTAATTCGGGTCCCTTCAAAGGCGAGTAATTTCATAAAAATTACGTCATTCCGAAGTAATATTTTGCCTATACACTTTAGTCGCGTAATTACGAGACTCCCGGGTGAATAATTTCGTTTGAGTGCTTCTAACGGCGACGTGCCTTCACCGGGTTGATACATTAGCATTATAAAAAATACATCGACATATTCGATACAATATTTTTAAGTATCGGGACCTTTATGAATATTATTTTTATTATCTACTAACTGTGCTTACGGCTTCCCCCGCGCGGAAATCAGTATATTTAATTGAAATTTTAAACATAAAAGTAGATATTATGAGTTAACCATAAAAGATAGAGAGATCCTGTCATCAACTTTTTTGTAGTATTTTTGTAGATCTACAATTCTCTAGTACATTACTTTAGTTTATTTCTGTTGGTTAACGCGGCGTACGCGAATAAAGCACTGAACAGACGAGTTTTTTTTTACAACTGCGCGACCTCTTCAACATAATTTACAAAGAACCCTCATGTACTAATAACTTAACCATCCGGAAGATAGTACAATAGCACAATCTTTTAGCATTATAATATCTTCATTACTTTTTGTATTATACTTTAACAATATATCACAGCAAAAAATATTGTTAACAACCCTGAAATCCAATCTTTAATATTTAAATGGGTTAATCTTGTATATATATATATATATATATATATATATATATATATATATATATATATATATATATATATATATATATATATATATAAGTATACAATATTTTCTGAATCTCGAAAACGACTCCAACGATTTTCAAGAAATTCAGCATGTAGAGGGTTATGTTTTGTGGGAAAAATCGATGTTGCAGGTACTCACAAATGATGAAATGTTGAATAACATGCAAATTATATTTTAGCTGTCAATTACACTAGTAAAATAAAATAATAAAGCATCTAATGCGCGGACTAATGAAGAAATAATACCCCGGATCGAACCCCACCTGCCCGATTATTATTTTCATTTCTTTTACACCTTTGAAAAAAAATAACCACGTAAGTCTCGCTCACCCAAGTAACGTACATTTATATCATAATCAAAAAAATTGGGAACTCACGTGTCACCAAACTTTTAATTATCCTTTGTAGAAAATAGAACAAATGGACTACCTGAAAAACAAACAACCATTACATACAAAGAAAATGTCACATGAACAATTTTACAATTACCAACGTCACGTCTCAATGAATGCAACTCAAAAATTCCGTGAATTCGGAAGCTATGTTAAACGCGACAACGGCAATTAAATTAAAATAACATTAAAGAAATAGTAAAACAAAATGCTTCGGGTGCCATATAGGCTAAGAGGTGACGAGCAATATTAAGCTAGAAGTTTTACTACCCCTCTACGTGAAAATCTGTTCAATTCATAGGATTGGAGCTTGGAATCGCGACACTGGTTCAACGCCGATTTCCATGTGATAAAAATGGTAAATTATAAATGTTAATCCAGCCTATTAGTTTTTTTTAATGTAACAGATTAAAATCTGCGACGTCTCGATAAGTTAATTTTTAAAACCGGGTTGACAAATTGCTATCACGCTGGCTAGAACATCTAGTCAAGGTCACAAATAATGATAGCAATTATATTATTCAATAAAGTTTATTTAAAGTAAGTATTCTTTCGTTTCATTCTAAAAATAGACAAATTTTCGGTAAACATAATATAAATATGCACATAAGTCGGATACATATTGCGGTATTTGGCTGGGTAGATTAGAACATCCTCATTTCTTACCGACGTGTCGTATAAGGCAACTAAGGTAAGTTGACCCGCCGTGTGGTATCCGGTTAAGTATAATAGATCACTTGATTTCTTACCGAGGTGTCGTAAAATAGGTAAGTTGATGTCAGGCAGGCGGTCGAAAATATGTAGCCAAATCATGTAACAAGATGTTGTGCCAACCCCATTTAGAGTGGGATGATGATGATGTAGCGGTATAGACTTTAAGTTAACTGTAAGCTCTTATACTATAAGGGTTGAAGAGCTGCGCTTTAAAACGTGAAATGTCAACGAGGACAATTACTCGCTCATGATGTCCCTGTTTTTATTTTTCATTTTAACTTCAGTCGAATGTTATGTTACGCCTGATGTATTAGACAAGAGGTCTAATTACTCTGGTGCTCTGACGCCTATGAACGTCGGAACCCGACCTGAATATTGGGACTGGAGGGAATATAATATGGTGTCACGGATAAAGGATCAGCACGACTGCGACGCTTGTTGGGCTTTTAGCGCTGTCGGTAATATTTTTTTTAAACTTTCCTTGCTGTACCCGCTGTGATAGCCTAGCGGAAATACCGTGCGACTCTTTCGAGGAGGTCACGGGTTCAAACCCCGGCCAGGCACCAATGAGTTTTCTATTAAATGTGTCTAACTGATAATTAAAATTTTAAATAAATATATGGGACACTTACACACACGGTCGTCCGTCCCCAAAGCAAGTAACTTAATACTTGTATTATGGTAGACAGACAACTGGTGAATATATACTTATATACTTTTAAACACATATCTACTTAAATACAAATATACACCCAGGCTGAAAGACCAAAAAAGGTTTGTAAAGTAGAGGAGTACAGTAGAGCAATTTGAATAACATATAATTCATGTTATGTTCAGTTAATGTGTGCGTGTATTTGCTTATATAAGTGTGCGCGCAAACACGTACACTTATACATGCATTTGTGTGCGTGCTCGTGAGAGATTATGTATGTATTTGATATGAATTTTGTGGTTTTACAAACTAAGCATATTGCGTTGATAAGCATATTAATTGATAGCCAACATCGAGAGCCAATTAAAGATTCACCTGAAGAAAGAAGTATTGTTATCAGAGCAATTCCTCATAGACTGTGACAGCAGTGGCGCGGGGTGTGGAGCCCGGAGCGTTTTGAAAAGTTTCGCGTAAGTAATCACTATTATACATATAAAAAGTCACTGTATGCGTATGTTTGATCGCGATAAAGTCAAAAACTACTTGACTGATTTTTATGCGGTTTTCACAGATAGACAGGGTAGTTCAATAGAAAGGTTTAAATGTTTAATTTTAACAGTAGTTGTGAAACTTGGTTTGTAGTGAATGTTGGAAGTCAAGCCGCCTGGGAACGATATATTAACAAAACAAGTTATGGTAGATTTATTACTTTTTTATAGGTCTATAGAAAAGTCCGTACTGGCATAACCCTATCTTTAATATTTAAATGAGTTAATCTTGTATATATGTTATCGGAATCTCGGAAACGGCCCCAACTATTTTCCTGAAATTCAGCATGCAGGAGGCTTTGAGGAAAAAAATCGATCTAGCTAGGTTTTATTTTAAAACAAATTTATCCCTGTTTTTGGGCATTAAAAAAATACTAAAATTTACTTTTAATTTATTGAATATATAAAACACTGTTGCCGTTAAATGCCAATCAACGCAGCTTATTCGGGGAACGGGAGGTCGCGAGAAATGAGAAACCCTAGGATCGAGCCCTACCTACCCTATTATTTTTCCTTTATTTTAAATTTCTTTTTTTTATTTTGTAAAAAATTACCGAGCAAGGCTCGGTCAACCAGGTCAACTCTATCTTTAAAAATATAGCGCCTTTGTGTTTTTTTAAATAATAGTCACGTACAAAATGGTAATTAGAACGCTGTTTAGACAAATATATTAACTATCAACTTAAACAAGCTAGTCACTTAACTATGATCTCCCATATCAGATTTTTAAATTACTATAATATAAACGAATGAATGCAAAAATACATCTTACCGTGGGTCTCACAACAAGCTACCCATCTTGTTGCAAGCATCTCACGTTACGCCCTTTACTGTCGCCAACCTACCCATGCGTTGCGAGTCTGGTCGCTATTCTTGTTATACAACGATTTAAATCTAATCAATATATCCTCAGAGAAATAGTGAGCAATCTCGGAGGCGTCCTGAGATACGAAGACTACAAGCCGTATGCAAATAAGAAGTTGAACTGCACCTGGAGGGGAAGGCCGAAGCCAGTACCTGTGACGGGGTACAAACGTGTGCCTCGAGACGAGGATATCATGGCTGATTATATTTATCACTACGGACCGCTTTCTGCTGGTAAAAATGTCAGGAATGTGTTTAAATGGCATGCAGCGCTCTCAAGCGCACCCAGCACGTGAGAATGCTGCAATGAATGGGCGTGCGAGCAAAAGTACTGCGGACGTACGAGCGAGAGTGCTGTGGACGTACGAGTGAGAATGCTGCAGACGTGCAAGCGAGAGGATACAGTTGAGAATGCTGCAGTCGTGCGAGCAAAACTGCTGCGGGCGTGCAAGCGTGTATGCGTATGTGTAAAGATTTGCGGGTATGCGGTTTAGAGTGGTGCGGACGTGCAAGCGATAGTTCTGCGGGTATGCAGTTGAGAGTGCTGCAGTCGTGCGAGCAAGAGTGCTGCTACGTGCAAGCGATAGTTCTGCGGGTATGCGGTTGAGAGTGCTGCGGTCGTGCGTGCGAGAATGCTGCTGATGTACTTGCGATAGTGTTGTGAGTGTGCGTTCTAGGGTGCCGATAGTGCGAAGATAATGCAAACCTGAGTGTAGATGTAAGCGTGCGCGCATCGTTGCATAGCGAGGTGTATATGCGACATGCGGCAAAAGTGAGTGCTACTGGCATACTGGCTAAGTTCTGCCTTTATACCTTAATATGATCATATTAAGATAAAAAATTATTAGAATAAATTATAAGATGGTAACTATTCAGGTTGATTATAATTCACGAATTGTAGCGACATTTTTTTAGTTTTATCCGCATGTTTAATTTAAGAATAAATATTTTAAAGTTTTATTCGAAGAAAGATGTTTGATTTTTATATGTGGATGGTAAAACAATAATTAAAAGATTATAAATGTGTAGAAAGTGATTTAAAACTACAAAATGAGTAATCAATAGAGTTTTTTACCTCTTTGCAGGAATCAACTCGGCGTCAATGAAATCATATGAAAACGGCATAGATGAGCCATCAAACGACAAATGTTCGCAAGATGAATTAGATCACGTAGTTCTTATAGTTGGCTTCAACGTATACGGTATAATCTTTACTAATATTATAAATGCGAAAGTATGTCTATTACGTTTTCACGGCGAATGCGCTAAACCAATATCTATGAAACTTGGCACGACGGGTCATATATATGCTATTCCTGTTTTTTTACGCCAAAACAGGAAACTGAGAAACACCGCCTGTTATCAATATATCAAGGTTTTTTAATAACCTTGTATCAAGGTAAAGTATGTAAATTAAAAGAAAGAAAAAGGTTCTAAATTACGCTGTTTGCCTTATGTCGAAAAAGTTACTTTACGAAAGTTTTTATATATATATCTGTTTTTGTTTATTGGATACATTTAACTGACCTATTCTAATTAATAATTCATGTAAGTCATACGGGTTATTTACTACAATAACTATGCTATGCTCTCCAGAAAACAACAAATCTCTGTTGGCGGATCGATCTCATTTTTGTGATGGACATATTTGCAAGGTTGGCGAGTGACAGACGCTACTGTTTATACAAATACTACAATCCACGCGAACGAAATTGCGGGTAAAAATATAGCCAAAGCAAAGCCATAATATTTTAGTACCATAACTGTCAACGAAGCCATAGCCATAGGAAGTGACGTCGGCCACGCCACCATATTGTCGCTCACCAACCACCAATAAGGATGCTTCAATAAAAGTTATATTACCATTACAATTGCTTAACTTAGTATAGGGGATGATTGCTTAACTTAAAATATGTATTGCTTTTCAGTTGACGAAATTACTAAAGAACGTGTCCCGTACTGGATAATCAAGAACTCGTGGGGCAAACAGTGGGGTGATTCTGGTTTCTACTATTTGGTACGTGGAAGGAACGCTTGTGGGATAGCAAAGGACGTTTCTTTCGCCATTGTTACCTAACCTACCGTTAACTTACGTTAACCTACCTACCTTTTAGTTTGGAAAGCGACAAAACTCATAATCTATAATAATATATGAAGCTGAAGAGTTTGTTTGTTTAATTGTTGGAACGCGCTAATCTTGGACCTATTTGAAAAAATTCTGTCAGTGTAATATAGTCCATTTATTGAGGAAGGCTATAGGCTATATAACATCATGCTAAGATGACTAGGAGAGGAGCAGCAATAAAAAATAGTACGAAAACAACAAAATTTAAAGCTTTCCTTGCGTGCCCTGAGTAAACGGTAATAGTTATTATCATCATGATCATATGATGATAATTACTATTACCGTTTATTTTTTAACTTTATTATTACATTTATTACAGATTTTTACATTTATTACAGATTTTTACATTTATTACAGATGATAAAATCGTGTATTACAAAATTATTACATCCCCTCAAAAAATTCTAAAGACCGCGTCAGCATGTGTCTAGTTATCAAAAGACTAAATTACGGTTTAAATCTTTCCACGCGAGCGGAGCCGCTGACGATTGCTAGTCATACATAATCTCTCACGAGCACGCACACAAATGCATGTATAAGTGTACGTGCTTGTGCGCACACTTATATAGCCAAATACACGCACACATTAACTGAGTATAACATGAATTATATGTTATTCAAATTGCTCTACTGTACTCCTCTACTTTATAAAGATTGATAAATACGAAACCTTATCGTGTAGTTCTCAAATGTATCGTCAGTTTATGACTACACAGTATTTATAAGAAATTCGTTACGCTATTAAAATAAATGTCGGATGTCTAGCGCAGACATGGGGAGGCCTATGTCCAGCAGTGGACTGCGATAGGCTGATGAATGGATGGATGGATTAAAATAAATAAAACGTTAAATTGTTAAAATACCAATATTATTTTATTTTGTCAGTTTCAATAGGCGTCCAAAGTTAATTACTGGCTATTAAACAAAATTACAATTGTATATAATTATTGCGTAAAATTCATTTTTTTTCGTATCGACTATATGCTGTTAGCACTAACGGCTTTTACAGCGTCACCGGGCGGGACGGGCGAGCGTAGTAGCATCGCCGAAGTTGCGAAATGCAGAGAGTAGAGCGCAGAAGCTCTACTAGCGTCGGAGAACGTCCTAATGGTGTCTCCTATGCGACGTGGCGACGTGGCGACGCGTTGTGGAAGGCTAATAGTATGACGATTAGTCATCATGGCGTCGGGAGTACGGCGAGAAGCCACGGCCGACCGACATCAGAAAAGTAGGACCTCGTCTTCGCCGGCGAAGACGCTGTTTGCGTGTATTATATGTGTGTGTGCTTGCGATCGTTATTTGATCGTCAGGGTCATACAGGACGCTTTTTGGACGCCTATATTTTCGGTGAGTCGACCTAACAGGGATGTAAGTGGAAGCCACTGTTATAAGTGGGTTAAAAATAGCATGCATGGTGGGTGTAAAATACAAAACCAATTCAATATTGCATCAACTAGGCAACAAATTAAAGCTAGTCTTGTACTAAATACTATTAGCATATTCCAGAGACAAGGTGGTAGACAGAAACTATACAGCTGTATGGCATCCATTGTGAATAAGCGGGATAACCTTAATTGTGAATAAAATATGCTAATTCTGACGAGTTGCGTCCCGTAGATGACATTACGAATTATGGGACTATCCAGAGGAACGATAAATTATACCAGGATTACGGACATCGTTGAGGAATATACGTAGAAGGATGTCGCTTTATTTTATTTTAAATATCTTTCTTTGGTGGGTTAAATTATTTCATCGTTCTCCCTCATAAGATAGCTTCGTCCCAAGCAAGGTTTTAATCTTGCAAGTGTTGCTTTAGCAAAGCAACACTTTGCTTCATTTATTTATTTTAAGTCAGTATTTGAAATTTGCACTATAGGATTACTCATTACAAAATCACTGCATGACAAATAATTAAAAAAAATATTGTTTAATTTATTATAAAATCTTGTAGAACTTGATATAAAGGATAAGTAGATAAAAAATTACAACTTCCTTCACACTTCTACACCGCAAAAATACAGAGATGCTTCAAAATCTTACTATACAGTTCCTCTTGATGAAGCTTTGAGAAATATTGAAGTCTGAGAATATTTAACTACAGTAGCTATAAGGAAAGCATTATACGAGCTTTATAGTAGTAAGGTACAAAATTCATAGTGCCCAAGGTAATGTAAAATTTGTTTCGCAAAGCTTAACAAATCTTCTACGAACAAAATAGTTACTATGCCAATACCACATACAAAAAAAAACTTGTACTCTAAAAAATATTATATATTTTCTACAATACAAGTTTTTACGGTATATTATATTATGACTAATACCTGATTACTGGATTAGAATTTGGTCGAGTTTTTCCAGTAATTTTCATGAAGTAACTAATGTGAAAAACTTTTATAAAATTATAATATTGTTACTACATTTAAATAGTTACTAAAGTTAAACATGTAACTCGAACGAAGCGCTCGTTTTTTTTCTAAATTCAGATAAAAGTTTTATCGAAACTAAAAACGTTTTTAATATCGTACCTCAGAATAAAACAACACAATTACACGGGATTAGCCCGAAGTGGGGAGCAGGTAGCCCCGAGATTACTCCGCCGACGACAAACTTACAAAGTGCGGAATAAATGAGCGAATTAGTGGCGAGTCCGAGATGTAAATCACAATTCTTTGCGTTATTAACATTGGAATGGGGCAAGTTATTTTATGAGACTAAGAAACTTGTGAATTATAGTGATCCAGTGAGGATTCCAAGACTTTATTCATACAGGATCAGTTTTATTACGAATTAAAAAGCTGGCAATTTTATTAAGCACAAATGTACATGCTACTTCCTTCAAGTCAAGTTATATGTAACAAGGTAAGTTCAAAAATATTTTCACAAAATTTTATGTATTTACTATCAACCAATGAAGAGTTCTCTCGTCTTGAGCCAATCCTGGAAACAGTATCAGGTCATGCTTTTTATAAACGTGCATTGTCATTGGGAGTGGATCAGTATGTAAAATTTCAGCTCAATCGGACACCGGGAAGTGGGTCAAATTTAAATTGCAAGATTCCACAAGAACAGCGGTCACTAGATATCGCTGTTGCAGTGCCATATAAATTGGCGTTACGCTAACGCGATCGAATAAGTTAAAAAAATTCTTGCACTAAGCGAACTGCATCAATATGCAATATGTATGCATCAATATACAACATGCATGCATCAATATGCAATATGTATGCATCAACATGTAATAGCAATATGTTCGTTCTGAAGACGCTAATATGTAAGATGGACTCGCTTTAATTTAATAAATAATAATAAATGGTTTTTATTATTATTTTTCTAATTATCTGTATACCTAATAATAGGTCTAAGTTCGTCAATCTTAATATTTAAATGAGTTAATCTTGTATATATATTATATATTTTCCGAATCTCGAAAACGGCTCCAACGATTTTCCTGAAATTCAGCATGTAGGGAGTTTTAGGGGAGAAAAATTGATCTAGCTAGGTTTTATGTAAAAAAAATATTGTTTTATCCCTATTTTTGGGCATTAAAAAACACTAACATTTATATTGAATTGAATTTTCGCCATTAACTGTCAAGTCAACGTAGCTTATTCGGTTAGCGGGCAGCCTCGAGAAATGTGAGTGCCAAGGATCGATCCCAACTAAATAATTGTTTTTTTTTTTTAAGTTTTTTTTTGGAAAAAATTACCGAGCGAAGCTCGGTCACCCAGATATTTTAATTTAAATGAGTTAATCTTGTATATATATTTTTTTCTGAATTTCGGAAACGGTTCCAACGGTTTTCATTAAATTCACCATCTAGGGGGTTTTTGGGGGGAAAAATCGATCTAGCTGTTTCATTTCAAAAAATGCTAAAATGTTGAATAGGATACAAATGATATTTTAGATGTCATTTGTAAAGTTGTGCATAGCTTAGTGGGTACCAACTTTTTCTTTGCCTTTTTTATAATTAAAAAAATTACCGATCATGCCGCGGTCACCCAATTACTTTATTTAGGCAATTGAAGTTTTGTTTCGCGGAACGCCATTTTGTTCTTGCTTATACCAAGTATCATGAAATCGTAAATCTAAACATGGGACGACGATGGGTTTTATCGTTTATATAAAATTGCGTCCCTTGCCGGGTCTAATAGTTCGTGATATTGGAAAGGTTTCTGTTTACTCGATAATATTTTATGGCAGAAACTATATGCTGACTCAAAAGGGGTTTTACTGTCAAGACAAATTTAATGTCGATTTATATTTCACTGTATTTTATCCTGTAACTATCAACCTTATAAAAAGCATAAGGGAAAAGAATTGAGGGAATTAATGATCATCATCATCTTCCTACCTTTATCCCACTCTAAGTGGGGTCGCCACAACATGTTACAAACATGTTGTCACATTTGGCTACATATTTTACGACCGGCCGCCTACCTGACGTCAACTTACGATAGTCGTATTTTACGACACCTCAGTTAGAAATGAGGGTGGCCTATTCTACTTAACCGGATACCACACGGTGGGTCAACTTACCAAAGTCACCTTTTACGACACCATGAAACCTGCATATCTCTAACGAATTCTGGAGATATGTGTAACATACAAATCCGCATTGGAGCAGCGTGGTAGGTCTTAGCTCCAAGCCTTCTCTACAAAAACGGAGAAAAGAGGCCTATTCTCAGCAGTGGGATAGTAACAGGCCGCTACTTACTGTTACTTTTTTAGAGAAAGAAAATGAGGAAACTCTATGAATTTCTATTTACCTTTGGACGACCGAACGATAAAAATGTTAAAAAAAAACATCCATTTTAACATTCCATTCCGCAAATCCTATCACAGAGTAACCACAGAGCACAGTTCGATTCCAATCTACTTTGAATGTGTTATTCCCTGAAATGTCTCCGCATTTGCTACACTATGGCGAAAGTTTAATTAGAAACAGCGTTCTGTAATTACTATGAAAACTAATTTAAACAACTTCACATTGTGCATTGTGTGTTTTAACTTACGAGTAATATGTTATTTTTGATTTATTTCACACATTATAAAGGAAAGTTTTATTAATCGACTATTATCCAAATCGATTTATACTTTCAGCCGATAGTAGGAATTACCCAAATCGAGTCTATAGATGCCCTAACAGCGTCCAAAATAATTCCGACGTGTCAATATTAATCGGATATCACACGGTGGGTCAACTTACCTTAGTCGTCTTTTACGACACCTCGGTAAGAAATGAGGGTGTTCTATTCTATTCAGCCGGATACCACACGGCGGGTCGACTTACCTTAGTCGCCTTTTACGACACCTCGGTAAGAAATGAGGGTGTTCTATTCTACTCAGCCGGATACCATACGGTGCGTTGAATTACCTTAGTCGCCTTTTACGACACCTCGGTAAGAAATGAGGGTGGCACTATTCTACTCAGCCGGATACCACACGGCGGGTCGACTTACCTTAGTCGCCTTTTACGACACCTCGGTAAGAAATGAGGGTGGTACTATTCTACTCAGCCGGATACCACACGGCGGGTCGACTTACCTTAGTCGCCTTTTACGACACCTCGGTAAGAAATGAGGGTGGTACTATTCTACTCAGCCGGATACCACACGGCGTGTCGACTTACCTTAGTCGCCTTTTACGACACCTCGGTAAGAAATGAGGGTGGTACTATTCTACTCAGCCGGATACCACACGGCGTGTCGACTTACCTTAGTCGCCTTTTACAACACCTCGGTAAGGAATGAGGGTGGTACGATTCTATTCAGCCGGATACCACATACACGGATACATTTAAAATATTTTTGCAAATAAACAAATGCTTTTGAATCGAACTGAAATCTATGTGTTTTTGTTATTTATTATATATAAGCTTTAATAATATAAAAAGCCTCCTATATCAGCCTCCGTTTAAAAGTTATTTTAAACTCACTTCATACAAACACCTGACACATCACATTAATACTTCACACGTTCACGACCACAAATTAAAAAAAATATTTATCCTCCTATGTTTGTAGTGACTCGTTTACTTACTTCAAATTGATTCGAACCCGCAAACTTTAATATCCAGTAAACCAAAATTTCCCTAAAACAAACTGTAGTACGGTATAATTATAATATCAGAAATACTCTTCAATAATTCCTTGATATAATATCCGAAATATCGTGTATAGAATAGAATATCGACACAGAGGCTAAGGGGGATATAGTTTGCTAGATAATTGCTTCCGATATTTCGACGTAGCAATAATTATTTGTTATTGTGTACCAAGAACACAATTAATCGTGTTACAGAGTAATGAAATACAATAGACAATTATTTCTAAAACAGGGACCTTTCTAAGCTGTGTGTTACAGAACCAGATAATAAATACAGATAAAATAAGAATAAACCAGATATACGTATTTTTATTATTCCGGTTTGATTTATATCCTAGTTCTTTATAATTTTTTTTTACAATTCCTGCACTTATTTCATTCTAGGTGGGGTCAGCACAACATGCCATAAACATGCTGTCACATAATTTGGCTAGGTATTTTACGACTGGTCGCCTGCCTGACGTCAACTTACATCAGTCACTTTTACAACAGTAAGAAATAAGGGTGGTCTATTCTACTCAGCCGGATAACACACGACGAGTCGACTTACCTTAGTCGCCTTTTACGACACCTTGGTAAAAAATGAGGGTGGTATATTTTACTTAACCTTCCTTATCTTCTTACATAACAGTCCTTGAAATTTTTTGTATAATTCATCGTATGCTTTAGAGCGAAGTCTATGTATAATTATGAAACCTGTATATCTTTTTTTTTTAATCATATTGATCCTAGAATCAAAAGTGCTTGATAGAACTTATTTAAATAAAGATTATTTTGATTTGCTTTGATTTGGTGTTCCTTGCATTAATTGGATACAAAAAAATATTAAATCAGCATTTATTTTTATACATTTAACAACAGATTATTACAGTATCAAATTCCCTAACAATATCTCGAATACGAAATCGGATTTTCAGATTCAATCATGACTATTTTTAACGCGGAACGGATCTGTGGCGTCAGGAATCTGCAAGAATCCCACAGTGTCCTAAACAAACGAAAAAACGTTACACTGCAAAAAAGACCCTTAAAGTACCCGATAGATAAATAAAATGGTAAAAACCCTTCCATAAATATAAAAATTTCCCTCTACTGGGTAATGTGGAAATTACTGGCATATTGTGCTACAAGTTTTTCTTTTAAAACTTTTCTTCGACTGTTGCTCGTTACCACCCCAAAGACAACAACCTATTTACATTTTCTATAAATATATTATATATATTACATTTTCTATAAATGAATTTGTTGGGCTTAGAGCCTGGGTGTATATTTGTGTAAGTGTGTATTTAAAAAATATATAAGTATATATTCACCAGTTGTCTGTCAGCCATAACACAAGTATTAAGTTACTTACTTTGAGGACGGGCGACCGTGTGTGTAAATGTCCCATATATTTATTTATTGTGCAGTGTAGTGTGGTGATGGTGCTTGGCAGAGCTTGCATAAACGAATTCTGCATAATTAAGATATAATAACGAATAGTACACTTAGCACTACATAGAATTGCTTTAATCGCGGATTAAAGATGAATAGGAGAGGAGCAGCAATAAAAAAATAGTACGAAAACTGCAAAATTTAAAGTTTTCCTTGCATGCGCTGAGTAAACGGTGATAGTTATTCAAAAATCATGCATTACAAAATTGTTCCCCTCTATAAGTTCTTAATAAAAGACCGCGACAACATATGTCTAGCTTTTAAGGTCAACCCTTTTTAACCATTTTAATGGTTATCAAAAGACTTAGGTACCGCCGTGTGGTATCCTGCTGAGTAGATTGTCTAATCTACTCTACGCTTAGTTAAGGTCAGACAGGCAGCCGGCCGTAAAATAACTAGCCGAAACATATTTAAAACATGCTGTGTCGTTTAAGAGTGGGATAAGTGTAGGAGAATTATAAATATTGTGAATAGGTACTTTTGTATTAGGTTATTTTGTAGAACTCCGGAAAGTAATGACTTATACTAGCAGTCGCCAACACGTTAATCACCATAACCATTTCATTCTTTACTACATAGCAAAAAAACAAGTCGCTTTCTGTGTCTGTCCCCATGACCCTATATCCCTATGTATGCTTCAATCTTTATATTGTTGATTTAATATAGATCAATATGACCGTTTAAAACATATAATTTAAATGAACATTTTCGAAGATATTACAGATTTAAAATGCCGCGAGGAGGACGGACTTCGCCGCACTTTCGCACTTCGAATTTAGCAGCGATCGGACGCGTTTGTTTTTAACATGGTCGCTCTTTCAAGAGTAACCTCTATAGAAAACATGTTTGTATTGTCTAATGACAAGAAAGCTGTGTATGTTGTATATAACGACATTTTGTAATTAATTGTCAAAATAAAATAAATAGGGGAAAATGTAAAAAGTAAATAAGTAAAAATGTAGTATATGAATTTTGATATTCCAAAGATAGCAGGAAATCTTCATGGTATAGGGAAAGGGGAATTGTTTTACTCCAAACGGTAAGAAAGAAAGGTTGGGAGTATGGATGTATGTTTGTTACTTTCACGGCGAGTCCGCTGAACCACTATCGATCGATTTAGCACAATTATACCTTACACACCGGAATAACATATAAGATATAGAAATCCTGTGAATTCTACACGAATAGGATGACATTGAAAAGCGCCATCTATTATCGACAACAGTCCACGCGAACTAAGTCGCGGGTAAAAGCTAGTAGAATATAAATACGATTTCAATATATTCATTAATTCAAAACTTCCTTCTTTCACGGACATGAATCATTAAACTGAAAAGGCTCTTTCTTGCCAAGCAACTTCCAACGAGATTCATTGTATCGTTTCAAAAGAAAGATAAAGATATGCTCGCAAATTAGAGCTACCATGAATTCTGATTTTTTTGTACACGTCTTTAAATTCTAATTCTAATTCAAAATATTCTTTATTCAAATAAACTTGTAAACAAGTGCTAAATATTAGGATACATTATGGTAAAAAGGTTATGTGAAAAGTAAGACAAATTTTTTTTCTAATTATTGAAGAAATGGTTTTTTGTCTACTTATATATACTTCGCTTATGGTGCAAAGGCATACATGACATACATACATTCCTAATTGTAGAAAAAATGGTGTTTCTTTCTTGTTTTCACGAAAAAACAAATAAGCTAACGACGAAGATTGCTAAAAGAATCTAATTTCAAGTTTCATTGGGTTAACTTTCTATTATAAAGTTTATTAGTGTGTGTGTAAATTCTAGATTTATACAATTCTAAATTCTTCTTTAATAGGAATAATATTAAGTTTAAGCCTGTGTGCTTGTTGGAATGTGTGTGTGCATTTTGTGTGAGCAACGTACTTTTCATTCTAGTAAAAAGCGCGGGACGTAGGAGAGAGTTATGCCTGTACATATCATACATGTCTTCTCTTCTTCCTCCTACCCTTATCCCACTCTAAGTGGGGCTGGCACATGTTATAAACATGTCGTCACATGATTTGGCTACGTATTATACGACCGACCGCCTGCCTGACGTCAACTTACCTTAGTCGTATTTTACGACACCTCGGTAACAAAGAAGCTAGTCTATTTTACTCAATCGTATTAATATACGATTGAGTAAAATAGACGCCGTGTAATCACGGCGGGTCAACTTACCTTAGTCGTATTTTACGACTCCTCGGTAAAAAATGAGGGTTGTTTATTCTACTCAACCGGATACCACACGCTGTTCTGTACATATCATACATGACAATGTAATACATTGTATTTCATGTCAAGTAATATTGGCATTTGCAAAAAGCCTATTTTCAACTTTTCGTGTGGTCACCGTATAAATAATTGAACCCAACTTGGTAATTAAAACTTTGACTCGCCGTGGCCCAGCAACTTTCCATTTTATTCGGTTTATCAGATATTTGCTATTCTAGTCTCGATTTTATGTTAATACGATATTAATTAAATTGTATATGTATATATATATAAATTTAAAGAATACATATTTAAATTTATATTATTATAATGTAAGTAAGAAAGTAAGTAGCGGCCTGTTACAACCCACTGCTGAGAATAGGCCTCCTCTCTCCGTTTTTGAAGGGAAGGTTTGGAGCTAAGACCTACCTTCTTCTTCTTCTTCAACCGATGGACGTCCACTGCTGCACTGTCGAAATTGTCAACAAAAAAAATTTTTTTTTTGGACACACGGTCGCCCGTCCCCAAAGTAATTTAATACTTGTGTTATGGGTGACAGACTAATAAATATATACTTATATATTTTTTAAATAAATACTTAAATACAAATATACACCCACACTCGAAGACCAACTAATTCATTTAAATAAAATGGCCCTTGGCCGGAATCGAAACCGCGACCCGCGGTGCTGAAGGCAGGGGTACTACCCATTGCGCCAACGGGCTAGTCAACATTTAACCACAGAGTGGGCTGACTTATGAAATATGAATATAATACTTTACCACAGATAAGAATTTTTTATATCCAACACAACAATGGAGTAATTAAAATACCACGAGCACGCAAACAGCACTAACCTAATTATTTTGAATAGGTCACTGGACTAGGAGCAAAATACGGGTAGGGTTGGCAACACCGACTAATATCATAAAAGTATAATTTAGTCTGTGTGCTTATACTAGAGATGTTACAAAGAAGAAGGAAACAAAGTCGTAAGCGGTTATTTTAATTTTAAATTATCGTTCACGACAACCTCTCTCTTTAATTAAATTAAAATTTTAAATGTAAATATCAAGATTAACTACAAACTTTTAAATATGTGTGTGTTTATGTTATCACAGCTGTGATAGCCCAGTGGTAACACCGTGCGACTCTTTCGAGGAGGTCACGGGTACAAGCCCCGGGCAGACACCGATGTTTCTGTTAAAAACTTATGTGTTTAATGCAATGCAATTTATCACACTACTTTCGGAGAAGGATAACATCGTGAAGAAACCTGTGTATCTCTAGAGAATTCTGGAGATATATGTAACCTACCAATCCGCATTGGAGCAGCGTGGTAGGTCTTAGCTCCAAACCTTCTCTTTATAAATGAAGAGAAGAGGCCTATTCCCAACAGTGGGATAGTAACAGGCCGTTAACACTTCAGTTTTTAAATATGTAATAGTCACGATTAGTAATTTAAACTATAAGTTTATTAATTATTATGTACACAGAAGTTATGGCAGAATAATTTTACTTAAATCCGCGTTTGTTAAGAGAATCTACGTAATGATAAGTCTAGGAGGCAACGTTTACATACCTTATACGTGCAGGACCAGTTAACACACGTATCACAAAACGCCGTCACCAAGAACACATCACACAAGCAAGCATTACAGACACTACGATAATCTCTACGATCGTTTCGCCCCGTTACCGAAGCATCATCAGGAGGATAGACTCCACGACAAAATCTTAATGCCTAATGCGTAAAATAATTACGACAAAACCGTAAAGCCTAATGAGTAATGTTATCATTATAAATAATATTTATATGATAATTATATATTTTTAAATATACAAAAACAATGCTATAAAAAAAGCAAAAGCGCCGGTTGCCATGTGGGAATCGAACCTAGGTTTCGAATCTTTTTTGGTTACCATTAGGCTGTCGCAGCTTTGCATTTGACTGCTCAAATTATGAGTTGCTATCTAATCCTATTTTCGTAGTGTCAAAAAACAGGGATTTTTTAAAAATATAACCTATTTAGATCGATTTGTCTCCCCCAAAACCCCTACGTGCCGAATTACATGAAAATCGTTGAAGCCGTTTCCGAAATTCCGAAAATATATTTATTTATATATATACATACAAGATTAACTCTAACTATAATTTATAATTTTTCGTTTTTGTTCTACTCTTGTTATTGTTTATTAGTGAAAACTTTACTGGTTTGTGCGTTAGTTTAAGTTATATCAATGTTATTTGCATAAGTATAATGTTTGTTTTCCAAATAATAAAAATAAAAAATAAATAAAAACTTATTTAAATAATAAAGATAATAAATTTACCCCCAAAGAAATATCTACAGTGGCAACCCTAAGAAAATCGCTTAAACTGCTAAGGCATAAAGCTGTTTATAGATCAAAAATTACCTCCCGCAGGACACGTAGGGGCGATTTGTACATGACAGTAAACAATTTCCACTTTTTGGAGGGAAAAGTAGCATAAAACAGGAGAGCGTTTTGGGTTTGGCTCAGCGAATCACGACACGTCGCTATAATTAAAATGCTAATAAGTCAACGTTCCCTTTACATCATACGACATAAGACTTGTATTTGAGTATATAAATTCATACTAATATAGTAAATTCGATAGTCTTAGCCGTGTGGTATCCGGCTGAATAGAATAGACCACCCTCATTTCTACCAAGGTGTCGTGAGGCGACTAAGGTTATTTTACCTACCGAGTGGTATCCGGCTGAGTACAATAGACATACTTCATTTCTTACCGAGGTGCCGTAAAAGGCGACTAAGGTAAGTTGAGTCGCCGTGCGGTATCCGGCTGAGTAGAATAGACCACCCTCATTTCTTACCGAGGTGTTCTAATATACGACTGAGTTAAGTTGACGTACAGGTAGGTGGCTGGTCGTAAAAATGCAGCCAAATCATGGGGCAACATTTTTATAACATGTTGTGCCGACCCCACTTAAAGTGGGATAAGGGCAGGATAATAGTAAATTTGATAAACTGTCCGTCTGTCTGTCTGTCTGTTATACTTTCTCGTCTAAGAATAAAACCAATATTAATGAAAATTGGTACAATTTAAACTTATGTAGCCGCGTGCTATCCGGCTGAATAGAATAGACCACCCTCATTTCTACCAAGGTATCTTAAAAGGCGACTAAGGTAATTTGACACACCATGTGAAATCCGGCTGAGTAGAATAGACTATCCTCTTTCTTACATAGGCACGCCGTTAAGTGAGATTTGCAACAAAATATGAGAGGCAAGATGAAAATCGTTTACTTGTTTTTGTTTAATCATATATAAAAAAGAGAGACACATAATAAGTTTTTTATCAGACACTAACTAGGGCTGTTTGTTAGCCTTGAAGACTTTGACAGCGTCGCCGGGGGGATGGGCGAGCGCCGAAGCATCGCCTGGAGTGAAAATACTGAGAGAGCGAGACTCGCAGCATCCTGGGAGCGTCGCCTTAAGGGTGCCTCCTGTGAGACCGGACCTCGGCTTAAAGCGACGCGCTGTGGAGGACTGTATCGGATTGTAGATAATAAGTATTATTTACTTCCTCTTTATAGTCGTTGGAGACATTTTAAGATGACTCTCCTAAAATATATATCTCATTTGACAGCTGTCGTATTGATCTCAAGATGGCCGGTACTTTTTCTCTTTGACTCGGCATTGTGTTGCCATTATTGAATTATTTTTCCCAATATTTTTTACTTTTTTAAATATATTGTAGTTAATTATAAATGTAAAGGAACGACCACGACAGGATAAATGCCGTAGGACAAATTATTTATTTGGCTGCCCGTTGCGTGAACAATCAGGTAGCGGTACGGCATTAATTAAATTTATATCTCGCAGACATGTTACGGTAAAATAAATCCTTGCTATTACGTAGCTTATTTTATTTGTGGCTTAATACACTCTTTTCTTTTTTTCACTTTGCTTGATATAAAATGGTTTCTGAAGTATATTTGTTTTTAGAAGGGGTCTATGCTTATATAGAACTATTTTTATATCCTTACTAGCGGCCTGCCCCTGCTTCGCACGGGTATAAAATATATATCCCATGTCAGTCAGTGTAAAAAAATGATTAAAATCGATCGAGTAGTTTTGATTTATTCATTACTGCCCGTGGCCCGCACGCGTTAAATTTGGAGAAAAACAATTTCCCTTTCCCTATTCCAAGAAGATTTCCTGCTATCTTTGAATATCTAAATTCATATAGTACATATTTGCGTATTTATTTTAACATTTTTCCCTATGTATTTTATTTTTACAATTAATTACAGAATGTCTTTAAACAAACTCTTGAAAGAGCGACATAGCTGCTAAAGTCGAAGTGTTATAGGGCGAAGCGCGGCGTCCTCACGGCATTTTAAATCTGTAATATCTCCGAAAATGTTCACTTAAATTACATGCTGTAAACGGCCATATTGATCTATATTAAATCAACTATTTATTTAAGGTACTTAATTGGATAAGGATTAATGCTGTATTGTATAAAAATTGCTTCAAAAATATGGCATTATTTTTCGTAAAAAGTAAATGACAAAAAATGCTATAGTGGGTTATCCATAAGAGATAGACATATACCATCGTGGACTTTTCTGTAGACCTTTTCAAGGTGTACAAATACTTAGTACATCATTTTGATAAATCTCGTAGGGTTTAGCCTGCGTTTGCAATGTAAGCGGAAAAAAATGTAATTATTTACAGAAACCTCAAAAATTACAGTATTTTTCTACTCCGCATTGAATGTTATTATACGTACAAACCTTCCTCTAGAATCACTCTATCTATTAAAAAAAACCGCATCAAAATCTGTTACGTAGTTTTAAAGTTTTATGCGGACATAGGGATATAGGGACTTTGTTTTATAATATGTAGTGATAAGAAATTAATTGAATGTAACAAATTGAAAAATGCTGGATTCTGATTTGAGAATTATCATTAGTAGTTTAATTATATAATATGTATTGAAAATAGTTATAAATGGAAATTATCAAATATTCTCTACCCGCGATTTAAAGTGATTTATAATCCGTTTGCAAATATCACAACATAACAATAATTCATAAACAATAATTGTTTATACAAAACATGTATGTTAAAACTCGCGCCGTGATTTATTCGGGATTCATTAAATGGCTGAATATTGGACAAAATTTAGTATCGAAATGTAGGAATTAATATTGTATATCGACCTATAGATTTTATAGTTTAAAAAAACCCGATTTTTATCGGGTTTTTTTAAACTATAAAATCGTCAACTCAATAAACAAGGGTTCATCATTCTCCTGCCATTATCCCACTCAAAGTGGGGTCGGCACAACATATTTGAACATATTGTTATAAGATTCGGCTAGGTATTTTACGACCGGCCGCCTGACTGATGTCAACTTACCTAAGTCGTATTTTACGACACCTTGGTAGGAAAGGGGGTGGTTTATTCTACTCAACTCAACGTCAACTTACCTTAATCACCTTTTGCAACACCTCGGTAAGAAATAAAATTGGTCTATTCTACTCAGCCGGATACCACACGGCGGCTCAACTTATCTTAGTCGCTTTTTGCAACACCTCGGTAAGAAATAAAGTTGGTCTATTCTACTTACCCGGATAAACTGCTAAGTAATATAATAATATTTCTGTAAATCTATACTAATATATAAAGCTGAAGAGTTTGTTTGTTTGATTGTTTGGACGCGCTTGTCTCAGGAACTACAGGACCGAATTGAAAAAATCTTTCAGTGTAAGATTTCATTTATCGAGGAAGGCTATAAATAAATAAATAAATAAATATATGGGACACTTACACACACGGTCGTCCGTCCCCAAAGTAAGTAACTTAATACTTGTGTTATGGTAGACAGACAACTGGTGAATATATACTTATATATTTTTTAAATACATACTTAAATACAAATATACACCCAGGCTCAAAGACCAACAAATTCATTTATAGAAAATGTTGGCCCTCGGCGGGAATCGAACCCGCGACCCGCGGAGCTGAAGGCAGGGTTACTACCCACTGCTCCAACGGGCCAGTCAATAATATAGTCTATAGGCTATAACATCACGCTAAGATTAATAGGAGAGGAGTAGCAATAAAAAATAGTACGAAAACGGCAAAATTTAAAGCTTTCCTTGCGTGCGGTAAGTAAACGGTGAAAGTTATTAAAAAATCATGTATTACAAAATGGTTCCCCTCTAAAAACTCTAAATAAAAGTCCGCGATAGCATATGTGTAGCTTTTAAGGTTAACCCACTTTAACCATTTTTATGATTATCAAAATACTATATTACGGTTTTAATATTTCCACGCGGGCGGAGCCACTGGCGATTGCTAGTTAATTATATGAATAAATGTAGTCTTACAATTTATTTCATTTAAGTAAGTAAGTAACGGCCTGTTACTATCCCACTGCTGGGCATAGGCCTCTTCTCTCCGTTTTTTTTTTTTTGGAGAGAAGGATTGGAGCTAAGACCTACCACGCTGCTCCAATGCGGATTGGTAGCTTACACATATCCCCAGAATTCTCTAGAGATATGCAGGTTTCCTCACGATGTTTTCCTTCACCGAAAAGCGTGTGATAAATTGCAATTATCAATTAGACACATAAGTTTTACTAGAAAACTCATTGGTGCCTGCCCGGCGTTTGAACCTTAGACCTTCTCGATATTTCATTTACAGGATGAAATAGAGGAGAGTGACCAAATATGGAATACCATTTTGTTTTTTACGCACAATTTCTACATACGTTATAAATAAAAAACTTTTTGTAGTAATTATTAACAATCATATATCTGCACTTTATTTTATAACTCGTTTTGGCAACATTGATTACTTTTTAGTAACAATTTTAAACAAAAAGTAAAAAATAATAAAGGTACCTAAATATAGAATAGGTACCCCAAGTATGGAATACTATATATTCCAGCAAAAATCAACTTTAACTTAAATCAGATTCTTTGAAAATTTTGGTGTGTCATAAAGAGGATCACAAATTATTTGCAGATTACAAGTCCAGATGTCAAACTCTGATCCAGTGCAATCATTGTGTGTCTTTTTTTCTATGAGATTATTCTTATAAGGTGAAGATGTTTATGATTGTTGCAACAGATGCCTTTCTTCCTCAATCAGAAGGTCTCATTTTCGTGTTTGATACCTGATTTATGTTATATGGAGATACTAATCCGAAACTACTAAAAAGTTACTTTCTATTTATAATTAACAAAAATTATCAAGTCAGCTAATAGACAAAAAGACCAAATATGGAATAGTCCATAATTGGATACAATGATCAGTCTATATTTGGATTTTCCAACAACTTCAAACTGACATTCGTATTGGTATATTTAAAAAATAAATACAATCAAATACCGCTAAAAACTTTTAAAGAACATCTAACCTATCTCTAGAAGGTATAAAAACATTAGTGTGTGCAATTTTTTAACGACAACATGGAAAGTTTTGAGGCAGCGGCTGAACAATAAATTGCAACAACGACGAAAGGGCTCGTTCGACTGGCGTGGTATAACTTTCACCCACGGATCAGAGTAGAAAGAAAGAAATAAACAATATTTTTTGTTTGTGTGAGTTTCCGTTTGGAAGAAATGCTAGTATTCCATATTAGGGATACTATCCCATATTTAGTCACTCTCCTCTATTATTTATGGTTAAAACAATTGAACAATCAAATAAGTTATTGTATGCACAAATTTTCAGCATCCAGGTGTATTTACACGAATATCGACTGGTCTTTATATGGATTAACTATTAAATACGACGCACAATAAAACCCATCAATAAAAATGAACACAATATTTAAAAAAACGAATATTTTCTGACTATAAATCCAAGGATCGTGTGCATAACAACAACGTTGAAATCATTTACAATGAAACCCAATGGCCGTGACTGTTTCGACATATTTCATGTGAATTTTATCAAAAATATTAACATTTTTGTGTAAAAAAAAGCGTTGGATCCTCGCTATAAATACATAAAATAGATCGCAAAGTGCGCCATTCTTATTCACAACAACACATATGTTTCTTTCATCTTTAATATTTAAATGACTTAATCTTATATATCTATAGTAATATATAAAGCTGAAGAGTTTGTTTGATTGTTCGAGCACGCTAATCTCAGAAGCTACTGGACCGATTTGAAAAATTCTTTCAGTGTAAGATAGTCCATTTATCGAGAAGGCTATAGGCTATAAAACATCACACTAAGATGAATAGGAGAGAAGCAGCAATAAAATATTTCGAAAACGGCAAAATTTAAAGCATTCCTTTCGTGTGCTGAGTAAACGGTGATAGTTATTAAAAAATCATGCATTACAAATTGCTCCCCTGTAAAAGTTCTAAATAAAAGTCCGCGACAACATATGTCTAGCTTTTAAGGTTAACCCTTTTTAACTTTTATGGTTATCAAAAGTCTATATTACGGTTCTAGTCTTAGGTTTAGGTACCGCTGTGCGGTATCCAGCTGAGTAGAATAGACCACTGTCTTATGGGGGTGTCGTAAAAGGCGACTAAGGTAAGTTGAGGTCAGACAGGCGGCCGCTCGTAAAATACCTAGCCGAATCTTGTAACAATATGTTTAAAACATGTTGTGCCGACCCCACTTAGAGTGGAATAAGGGTAGGAGAATGATGATGAACATAGTACCTGTATTCCTCTCATTCCTTCTTCAATTCAAACTGCGTATACTGCTGAATATAAAATCACAATTTTAAATTTCGAATTCCGGCCTCGCGAAGTGCATCAAGTACACTCGGGGATGCCCCGCACTTTTAAAAAACTCCCGTCAAGGTGAATAATAATATTTGCGATTTACATTTAGCTTTCTGCTTTTAACTTTATTTGTAAGTCATATAAAAAACAAGAGAGCACGAGACTAAAAAATAATCATTTTTTCGGCTTGCAATCTAACACTTAAATAGTTTAAGTTTAATGTATGGAATTATTCCTTAATTGAAAGGAACCTGGTCCCTGGACTCTATATCGCTGGTTAATTTAAGTGGACTGTATAGGGAGGTTCAGACGCCGTGTGGTATCCGGCTGAATAGAATAGTACCACCCTCATTTCCTACCGAGGTGTCGTAAAAGGCGACTAAAGTAAGTCGACCCGCCGTGTGGTATACGGCTGAGTAGAAAAAACCAACCTAATTTCTTACCGAGGTGTCGTAAAACGACTAAGGTAAGTTGACACACCGTGTGGTATCCGGTTTAGTAGAATAGACCACCCTCTTTCTTACCGAGGTGTCGTAAAAATAAGACTAAGGTAAGTTGACGTCAGGCAGAACCGATGGGCGAGTGGCGTTTTCATTGCTACCAATTTTACTCAGAAGATTAGCACACGGCACTTATCTTAGTCGGCTTTTAATACCCCTCGATACAAAATTAATTAGAAAGGTTTCCAATAATTATCAAAACAATTCTCAAAACACTTTATTACTTATTATTTTACGTCACACCAGAATGCCGCCAAAATAAGTATTATAAGAGTAATACGGAGGCTAATGTCAAAAAATGTAATGGCTAAACTCTATACAAATGTTAAAATTGTTAACAATATCAAATAAGATCCACTGATTCATTAAACTTATTATAACATACCTTTAAATGTAAACATTTGGATACGTATTTCAAGTTCTTTTAGATGAAAAAAAATGATAAACTATTTTCAATGCCCATTTATTTAGGATCTCGATAAATATAAATTCACGCCACATATCAATATTGCCATCATAAAGATATCACAAAAAAAGAACATTATTTCCTAGTATAATTCAAATGTTGTGTTTATATTATTTCTGGTATTATATTCGAGTTACATGAAGTATTGTACTGTTTTACAGAGTTCGTTTCATCTACGTGAAATTCAAAATTTGTTAGCAGATGCGTTTGACATTTTAAATGACCGATAAAATAAGTATTGTCCCTATCCTATATAGTGTATTATCTATGATTGTCCCACCCGGCACCCAGAAAAATTCAAAACAAATTAATATCGTTTTTTAAACTTTGATTAATACGCCATCTAGTTTAGTACGACAAAACTACTTAGTATCTTTAACTAAAGCAGAGCTGCTATATTATAACAACTATCACGTGCAGGTAAAATGATTAAAAAATATATTTGTACATACTTTTTATCCCTCTCAAGAAAAGATAATTATTAATGCAAATAAATTAAAAAAATATATTAATAACCTATTTTAAAGTCCAATCTTTACACACGATATTTTTAGCTATTGTAAAGCTGAATGATACTTTGAATATTCTATTTTAATCAGCAGGTTCTCATTGTTTGTAGATAAATGGTATACTCTTTTATTATCAGTGTTAAAATTTTAATCACTTAAAGTTCGTAAAAGTTATTTTAGTCATACATACTTCATAGAATGATAAAACTTAAAGTGCATTTTTCAAGCAGATGGCAATACTGTCAAAGTGAGCCATCGCCCTGTTAACGGTGTCATGGCGGTTTGACTTGTTGAAGGTTTTTTTTTGCAATAACTTACATACTAGTTAATGTGCTTTTTAGCAGTGTGATCTTTAATTTCAGTGTATAAAATTACATAATTCAAAATAGTTAATAATGCGCGAATACAAAATAGTCGTACTAGGAAGCGGAGGCGTGGGAAAATCCGCCCTGACAGTACAATTCGTACAAGGCATCTTTGTGGAGAAATACGACCCCACCATAGAAGACAGCTATCGGAAACAAGTGGAAGTTGACGGACAACAATGCATGCTCGAGATCCTCGACACGGCTGGCACCGAGCAGTTCACCGCGATGAGAGACTTGTACATGAAGAACGGCCAGGGTTTCGTTTTAGTGTATTCTATCACAGCACAGTCTACGTTCAACGATTTGCAGGACCTAAGGGAACAAATCCTGCGAGTGAAAGATAAAAACGACGTGCCGATGGTGTTGGTGGGCAACAAGTGCGACCTGGAGGCGGAGCGCGTGGTGGGCAAGCAACAGGGCGCCAACCTCGCGAACCACTTCGACTGCGTGTTCATGGAGACCTCCGCGAAGGCTAAAATCAGTGTAAACGAAGTGTTCTACGATCTAGTGCGACAAATCAACAAAAAGTCTCCCAAGGAGGAGAAAATAAGGAAGAACAAAAGGCCCACATGTCAACTGTTTTAAGAATCGCGGCGCTTCCGACGCATCTAGGTATTAAATATTTAATAATTTGGAAGACTTATCGTACCCGGATTTGGCTCTTGACAGTTCCAAAAGTTAACTAGGTCGGGTGAGCGTGGGTTATTGAATACCTTGGGCATTTTGCAAATGTGCATTTGTTGAGTTAACGTGGTCCAGTGCTATATTGATGAGTGGAAAATGCATCACAGATCTTCACACGTCGGTGTCCCCATCTCGCCTGTGTACAAAGTAGTCTACTACTGCTGGCCTGTGTATTTATTAGTGTTTTATTTGAGGATACATAAGATTCTGTGTGTGTTTTGCCCTTGTTATTCCATTTTGTATAGTGTATGATGCCATGTCCAGAAGTTTAAAACTTTATTGTCCTATCTTCTTTGTGATTTCAATTTACATAGACGGCTATAATAATATAATAGTGTATAAATTTATCGCCTAATATCCTTTGCTCTGCGATTTTTTACTAAGTAAAAACTGGTTTTGCAAAGGTAACATTGTATAATATAATTATTGTTGGAATTCTCGCTTAGTTCAGACAATGAGTGATTATAATGAACAAGGATAATAATAAAATTTAACTATTAGTTCTGTAGTGTTGAATGATAGCAACTATTGTGGGGTACAGAGCTTTAAAAGTGCACAATTCTGTTTAAGTTAAAACTTAGTTTGTTAAAGTTGTAACATGATAAATTTCACTTTATTTATACATAAGTATGTTGTACTGTCAACATATTGATGTTCAGTTATTTTGGGTTATCATAAGTGTAGGAATGTATCAATATTTTGTCATAAAATTTGATATCAGTGATAGTGTATGTTCCAATGTGCAAGCTTGTTTATCTATTGTTCTGTCTGAACTAAGTAGACACTTTTAAATAGCATTTATTACTGTATTATTTCAAAAACTTCTGTGAGGGCAGAATGTGAGTTATTGCAGGCTCCGTGGAGTCCTGGAGAATGTGCCAGCGGGCCTTAACCAGTGTATAATGTTTATTAATTAAGAATACATTAAATTTTTTCAGATATATTATTGTCTTGTTATATAATACAAATGTATCGGAGGGAAGTTAATGATGCGACACTATATGACTCTTATGAGGTACAATTTTTAACAAATCTTCGTAAGCCTTAGGTGTATGCATCCACCCCTGTAGTGTCCAGTATCTATTGGCAAGTCGCCAACCCTCGTCACAGACTATTTCTTAATATGAAACGTGAAAAAAAAAACTAAAAAATTATCGTTATTGTAAATGGGATAAAGTTTTATGATTACTGGCTCATTTGTATGTGAATTTACCAGCATATGTTGCTATGAAAAACTTTGTTAAAGTAATAATTATAAATAGGTGTTCAAATATTGTTACAGTTTAGATGTTTCATCCATTTGTCATTTCTGTTATATGTAAGATTAACTGCACAAGGATATTGGTAATGACTTGATCTGAGTTCAATTATATTTTTATATATATAATTCAAATTGAGAACTTGTATATTTTTCTCTTTTCAATCAATAATCGACATGTACAATTAATTTCTCTTTTTTTTTGCAAATTTATCAATAAAACCAATTTTAAATATTGACATATTGGGTTGTGTATTTTTTGCTAACTATCGAATATCTCAGTATGATAATAATTTTTATGAGTCATATGTACCATATATGAGGTACATATCAGAGTTACAACGTCCAAATAAACTTTGTATACTTGTTAGGTATTTACAGGATATTTTATACAGTGTGTCACTATGGGAAATCCCATAGTACAAAAGTTATAATAGAATTATTTTGCTATAATCCGTGTTTGTTAAGAAAATCTATGTAATGTTAAGTGTAGGAAGTAAACATCGACGACAAAATTGAGGAGCATATCTCCTAATGATGCTTTAGTTACAGGGCAATAATTGTTGAAATTGATGTAGCGAATATGTGTAGTGCATTGTTGATGGTGGTGTTTTGTGATATGTGTGGTACCTAATTCTGCATGTATAAGGTATGAGAACGGTTTTGCTTCCTATAATATGTATTACATAGATTTTCTTAAGAAAAGAATTATAGCAAAATATTTCTATCACAACTTTTGTATGTACAGAAGTCATCAGTTATGTTGCATAATGAATCAATAAATAAATATATGGTACATACAGGGTTGTCCGTCCCCGAAGTAAGTAACTTAATACTTGTGTTATGGGTGACAGACAACTGGTGAATATATATACTAGAATATATATATTTTTTAAATACAAATATACACCCAGACTCGAAGACCAACAAATTTATTTATAGGAAATGTTGGCCCTCGGTGGGAATCGAACCCGCGACCCGCGGAGCTGAAAGGGTCATTACCCACTGCTCCAACAGGCAAGTCAATGAAGTAATGAATCTATGAATTTTCTGTTTATCTGTTTGTACATCATCTATTAATACAGTTCACATATTTTTTCTTAATTTGGACTATCGTGAGATTATTAGTATTTTATGTCTAAAACATAAAATACTAATATTATTATGTTTCAAACCCAAACAGGGTCGGGCCTAGTTGAGATTACCGAATATTAGCGACTTATCTTTAATATTTAAATGAGTTAATCTTGTATATATATATATTCGGAATCTCGGAAACGGCTCCAACGATATTCCTGAAATTCAGGGGGTTTTGGGGAAGAAAAATCGATCTAGATAAGTTTTATTAAAAAAAAAACGTCGTTTTATCCCTGTTTTCGGGCTCTAATTTTTTTAAATTTATGTTGAATACAATCAAAATTTTTCGCTGTCAAATGGAAAGTTATGGTAGTTCATTTGGGGAACGGGCGGTCTAGAGAGGTGAAAATACCTAGGATCGAGCCCCACCTGCCCAATTTATAAAAGAACAACGATATTTCTCCTTTATACTTATTCTATAAATAAAAAGCAATTTTCATTTTTCTTATCAATTTTTTTTTATTTTTTTTTTACATTATTTTAAAAATTACCGAGCAAGGTTCGGTCACCCAGATACTAATATATAATATAACCAGTTTCTATGATGATTATTTTTAACTTTTTGCATAAACAGTCTTTATCATTTTCAAATATTCATCAGACAGAGTTATTATGCTAGAGTACTAGTACAATAAATCTATAACTTACACAGATATGTAACTTCTTTATAAAGAGCATAAAATTGGTTGAATGTATTACATTGATGGGTTTTACTGGCCCGTTGGCGCAGTGGGTAGTGACCGTCAGCTCCGCGGGTCGCGGGTTGATTCCCGCCGAAAGCCAAAATTTTCTTTAAAAAATTTGTTGGCTCCTCAAGCCTGGTTGAGTATTTGTATTTCGGTATGTATTTAAAATGATATATGTATATATTCACCAGTTGTCTGTCACCTATAATACAAGTATATAGTTACTTGCTTTGTTTGTTTGTCCCCACAGTAAGTAACTTAATATTATGTTATGGTAGACAGACAACTGGTGAATATATACTTATATATTTTCTAAATACATACTTAAATACAAATAAATACCCAGGCTCAGAGACCAACAAATTCATTTTTTATAGAAAATGTTGGCCCTCGACGGGAATCGAACCCACGAACCGCGCAGCTGAAGGCAGGGTCACTACTCACTGTGCCAACGGGCCAATTATATTAATGTTATAAAAACGATATTTTTCCTTCATATTTATTTAATAAATAAGAAGCAATTTCCTCAAAAGTCAACCAATTTGTTCATTCGACTTCTGCTCTCCTTTTTCTTCCGTTACAGTGTATTATAAAATATCTAAAGATGCTCAAAACTAAATATGAAATAAGCATGACTCAGAACTGTTACATTACATCTAATTAGATGCATCTTTAATATGCAAAAAACAATTAACATATGTAATACAGCTTTCACCCATTAAAACTGGATTTTTGAGGTAAAATTTTATTTGTTTGTTTGCTTTATGTAGCCGAGTATTTAAAATATTGCATAGTTAAAAAAAGGAAAAGGTTTTCTAAGAAATTCGATTTAATTTTATAGATAAGTTGATTTGACGGTATTGCCAGTAACCGCGCCTTCAGCTCCAAGGGTCGCGGGTTCGATTTCAGCCGAGTGCCAGTATTGTCTAACTACAATTGTTGGTACTTGAGTTGGTGTATATATATGTATTTTAAACTATGTGTGTCTACCAGTTGTCTGTCGGCCATAGCAAAAGTATTGAGTTAGGTGATAGGTGGCAATGACCTTGCCTTCAGTCGTGGGTCGCGGGTTTGATTCCTATCCAAGGCCAACATTTTGTATAAAATACTCCATATAAGCACTACACACACTCTACACATCATCAAGAGGATAGGATCCACCAACAAAATCGGTTTACATCAAAAGTGGAGCCTCTCCTGATGATGCTTAGAGGTTGTTGTAGTGAGTGTGTGTAATGCTTGTGTGGAGTGTTAATGTTGGCGGCGTCTTGTGATACGTGTGGCTACTTGTCCTGCATGTATGGGCTATGTGATTGTTGCTTCATACACTTAGCATTACATATATTCTCTTAACAAACATAGATTATAGCAAAATAATTTTATTCTAACTTCTGTACTATGGAATTCCGCCTGCTTACATCCGCAACATTACATTTGAGAGCTAAAAAAATCCTTTGCTGCCAATTCTACAGTTTTAAATTTTTTGTAATACCCAAAAACAGGGATTGGGGGAAGAAAATCGATCTAGCTAGGTTTTATTTAAAAAAAATAGTTTTGTTCCTTTTTTGGGCACTAAAAAAATTTACGTTAAATACAAAAACAGTTTTTCGCTGTCAAATGTAGTCATGGTAGCTCATTTGGGAAACAGGCGGTCTAGAGAACTGAAAGTATCTAGGTTCGAGCCCCACCTGCCCAATTTATAAAAGAACAACGATATTTCTCTTTTATACTTATTCAATAAATAAAAAGCAATTTTCCCAAAGTCAATCCATTTACTCTATCAACAACTCAATGACACAATGATTGCTACAATTTGACTGGCTCGTTGGCGCAGTGGGTAACGGAGCTGAAGGCAGGGTGCCTTCAGCTCCGTGGGTCGCGGGTTCGATTCCCGCCGAGGGCCAACATTTTCTATAAATGAATTTGGTGGTCTTCGAGCCTGGGTGTATTTAAGTATGTATTTTTTCAAAAAATATATAAGTATATATTCACCAGTTGTCTGTCTACCATAACACAAGTATTAAGTTACTTACTTTGAGGACGTACGACCGTGTAAGTGTCCCATATATTTATTGATTTATAATGTTTTATACATAATAATGACCAACTCTATGAAGGAGGTTGCATTAAAAACATGTTGTAACATATTTTTTTTCTTCTTTTAAATCTTTTAAAATATTACCGAGCAAGGCACGGTCACAATACTATAGTTTTATACGCGATGAGTCACATACTAGCGATGCCCGCACGACGCGCAGTGCCCTACCGACAAACGACAATTGACTCGGAATTTTAATGGAATTTAATTAAATGAAACAACCATACACAATCCACTACTTTATTAACTCGACGTGTGTAAAAAAGTCATAAAACGTGTTTCACATTACCATTACAGCTAAACATTTATCTATGACAGGTTCTTGACATTGTTTTTTTTTATATCTACCTTATCTGATGGTAAATATTAAACTTGAACTAGACAGTTTTAACCATAGTAGTTATTATACTAGAATAGGAGAGGCTTAAAATGTATCCATAGAAAACAAAGAGCAAATGAGATTTGATATCTCTTTTTTGTGATTTGATAAAGATAAGTATATGAGTTTCGTCTTTCCTCTCTCTTTTGTTGCCCCTTTTCCACAGGTCTGCTTATATTCAAGTTAACGTTCAAGTAAACTTGTAAACAAGTGCTTTTGAATCGTCAACTCTACTGCTGGTTCGGAAAGCTGTTCCTACCGAGAAGGGCCAGCAATAAACTAGGCGGTTGCCCTTTTAAAATATAATTCTTATTACTAGTTACATTTAGTCATATCTTGTACAGGCTCTAAACGAGCTATGTCCAAACATTCTTACCATCTATGTAATCCTCAACAGTATAGTATGCTTTCTGTAACAGTCTCTTTTGACAGTGTTTTTAAACTGCTGTAATGTTAAAGCTAATATCTCTGCTGATCTGCTATAATAACGCTATGGTTTCAAAATAGCATCGTCAAAAAAAACAGTTTTTATTACCCTTCTCCGCTCTAGAACTTCGCTATTGCAACCTCCACCAATCATGGGATAATATGGGAATTGAGAAGCCATGATGGCATAAATGTATTAAAAGCGCCTTAACCATACCAAGGAGTGAACTATGAGATATCTATATAATTAAAAACATTGTCACATTGTAAAAAACCTTGAATATCTAAATATCTAAAAGGATTTGGTTATGTATAACCTGACAATCCCTATTGGAGAAGCACGCTAGGTCTAATTTTCAATTATTCTCTTCAAATAGGGTCATTTCTCAGAAGTGGGATAAAAACAATTACTATAACAAATATAAATTTAAATATCGTCGTCGTCGTCGTCGTTACGGCCTGCTATTATCCCACTACTGGGAATAGGACTCTTCTCTCCGTTATAAGAGAAGGATTGGAGCTAAGACCTACCACGCTGCTCCAATGCGGATTGGTAGGTTACACATATCTCCAGAATTCTCTAGAGATATGCAGGTTTCCTCACGATGTTTTCCTTCACCGAAAAGCGTGTGATAAATTGCAATTATCAATTAGACACATAAGTTTTTTTTTTAATAGAAAAACTCATTGGCGTCTGCCCGGGTTTGAACCCATGATCTTCTCTAGAGATTCACACGGTCGCACCGCTAGGCCATCACAGCTTTTTAATTTAAGTATATGTTACTATTATAACCGTAAGTGACAGTTTACTTTCGAAAACACTAAGAGACTAATGAAAACCTGTAATAGATAAAAAATTTACTTAAGATATAGACTAGACTTCTAGGTATTCATATTGTATAAAGAAACCGGCTATTATAGACTTTCATTCATTCAAATTTTGTAATAAAATTCATAACAAAACAGCCGGTTTCCATATATGACAAATCGTTTACAATATCATCCGAACATTATAAACTACACAAATACAACTATAAAATTAATGGCAGTGACGTGGCGGGCGTATGTCCATATTCTAGTAACATAAGAATCGACACAGTCCAATGGAAACGTACAAAGTGTCGTTCGACTTAGTTCTACAAACCAAGCTCTATATATAAATAGGTGTCCGGTTACTGTCCGTGCGCGATAAGTTGACACCAAGCGTTGAAACTAAATGTTTTAAACCAGTTAAATTTCATCTTCGTCAAATTTCATTAAACTTATGTATTTTTCGTTTTATTATTTAAAGAGCCTAACCGAAATAAATTGGTACTGATCTCAAAATAAATAAAAAACTTCAAAATTAAAATCAATTTTTTTTTTCTGCGCATGCACGCTCGCTGCCTATGTCATTCGGGAAGTTTTAATTTAGAAGTCTTTTTTGAAGACTATAAAAATACTAACTCGGTTAAAATAGTTATGAAATCATATAGATTTCGATATATTTTACAAAAATGACCAACTAAAAAAATAAAATAAAAAAATATATTTTGATTACTTGAAACCTCGTAACAAATTTGGCGCGTACTATGCGTTGTACAGTGGGCGTCATTATTTCATTTATCATTTATACTACCCACGTTACATAACTACGCAACGATTTCATTGATTTTTCTTATAATTGTGTGTCAATTTCTATGAATAGATAGTAAACATATTTGAAATTATGGTTACTGTTATTTTGAAGAAAATGAAGGAACATACTCTGCATAATAGTTAGGTAATACGGTACCAGATTTATTTTTTTTACACCTACCCGTATGTAGTATGTTTTGAGAAATGAAACAAACAGTTTGCTGCCTTCTTGCCTACTGTTTGCGTACGATACATACCGAAGATTGAAAAATAATTTAATGAGTCTTTATTTATTGTCATTGCTTGTAAAGTGTTCATTGATTCAGTGTTTATGAATATATTATTTTTTCTGACTGTACATACTTGTGACGTCACGCACATAGTTCTCAACTTATCGCGCACGGATAATAAACATATCCAGACGCGTCCCGTACGTGAGACAGGGTCTCCTGCGTAGATCGTGTTCACCACGGGACCGGTATCATAAAAAAAACTAACGGCCGTATTCATAAACAAACTATTTCAGCCTCGTACGCACTAATTACCACATTCCGAACTAACCATAGAATCTTTTTTCAATAAGTCAATATTTCGTTATCATTAAGTTAAGTTATAAAGCCATTAAGGTATAAGGCATAAGCCATTAAGCCATAAGGCATAGTAATTTACCATGCACTAGTTGACCGTTTTGTATAGTAATAAAAAATAATTAATTAATAATATTAAATTTTAAATATTAAACAATGGGCTACAGTTCCTGGTAATAACAAACTTAAGTAAGGTAAAGGCACTAGTAATTGATCATGTAAAAGTAAAACTACTACTAGTAAAAGTAGCGGCCTGTTATTATCCCACTGCTGGGAATAGGCATCTTCTCTCCGTTATAAGAGAGAAGGATTGGAGCTAAGACCTACCACGCTGCTCCAATGCGGATTGGTAGGTTACACATATCTCCAGAATTCTCTAGAGATATGCAGGTTTCCTCACGATGTTTTCCTTCACCGAAAAGCGTGTGATAAATTGCAATTATCAATTAGACACATAAGTTTTAATAGAAAAACTCATTGGTGTCTGCCCGGATTTGAACCCATGATCGTCTCTAGAGATTCACACGGTCGCACCGCTAGGCCATCACAGTTCTTGTACTAGTGTTTAACTGTATTTATATGAAATTTTAAATAATAAGCGTTTTTTGTTGTTGTAGCTAATAAAAAATATTAATTAATAATATTAAATTTTAAATATTAAACGATGGGCTACAGTTCTAAGCAGTTGTTAATAGATGGCAACAGGTTATTACATATTCATTTTTTATTAGCTACAACAAACAAAACGCTTATTATTTAAAATCTCATACAAAACGGTCAACTACTAGTGCATGGTCAATTACTAGTGAACTTACTTTAATGGCTTTATAACTTAACTGAGCGGGATAAAGTGTCTGATGGGATATTCAAAGACTAGAGCAAATATATAATATAAAAAAATCATTTTTTTAATTTTTGTAATACCGTGTGGTATCCACTGAGTAGAATAGACCACCCTCATTTCTTACAGAAGTGTCGTAAAAGGCGACTTAGGTAAGTTAACCCACCGTGTGGTATCCGGTTGAGTATAGACCAGTGTTTCCCGACCTTTTTTGGTCCATGCCCCACGTTAAAAATTAATTTGCCCCCCTAAGTAACATACAAAAATTTTAATATTAAAAATTGAATTGTCCACTTAAAGAACATAAATATTAGGTTTTAGGAAGAAAAATTGCTTTTTTTTGTTTAATTTGGCAGTGAAATCTAGCATTGCACTTAAATGGCCCAGAGCGAAAGGCTAAAGGCTAAAGGGAAACACTTGTCGAGTTGCCCCCCCTTGAACATCAAATTGCCCCCCTGTGGGTCGTGGGCCCCACGTTGGGAAACACTGGTATAGACCATCCTCTTTACCTAGAAAACTTATTTAATAATATAAAATAGTATTAAAGTAGCTGATGCTTTAAACGGAACGTATCAAATGTCAAATTACAATATCTTTTATCAATATGTCCGTAAAATACGTATAAAAGACGAAAATAAGTTCGTTATGTTGTTATCACTTGACTGGGCGTTTGGTTTAGCTTATCAATAACAAATGGTTTGGTTGTAAAAATTATTATCTGTTTACGTAAATAAATATTTTTAGATATTTTTTTATCAGTAGGTATTGTCTAAATATTAAAAAAACATAATTTCTTACCGAGCTGTCGTGAAAGGCGATTAAGGTAAGTTAACCTGGCGTGTTGTATCCGGCTTAGTATAATAGATCGAGAGGTGTCGTAAAAGGCGACTAAAGTTAGTTGACCGCCGTGTGGTATCCAGAATATACCACCCTCATTTCTTACTAAAGTGACGCAAAGGGCAACTAAGTTAAGTTGACGGCAGGCACTTGACCATGTACTAG
Source organism: Morpho helenor (assembly GCA_029227775.1). Classification (NCBI taxonomy): domain Eukaryota; kingdom Metazoa; phylum Arthropoda; class Insecta; order Lepidoptera; family Nymphalidae; genus Morpho; species Morpho helenor. The sequence goes on along the minus strand of JARGCU010000020.1, from coordinate 15,048,067 downwards.
TGGTTGACCGATTTGTATGAAATTTTAAATAATAAGCGTTTTGTTTGTTGTAACTAATAAAAATAATATTAAATATTAAACAATGGGCTACAGTTCTGAGCTTTTGGGCAGTTAATAGATGGCAACAGGTAATTACAAATTTATTTTTTATTAGCTACAACAAACAAAGCGCTTATTTAAAATTCCATACAAAACGGTCAACTGGCTTGACTGGCCCGTTGGTACAGTGGGTAGTGACCCTGCCTTCAGCTCTGCGAGTCGATTCCCGCCGAGGGCCAACATTTTCTATAGATGAATATGTTGGTATTCGAGTCTGGGTGTATATTTGTATTTGAGTATGTATTTAAAAATTATATAAGTATAAGTATATTCAAGGGCTGTGATGGCCCAGCGGTGCGACCGTGTGAATCTCTAGAGACGATCACGGGTTCAAACCCGGGCAGACACCAATGACTTTTTTTCTTAAAAACTTATGTGTCTAATTGATAATTGCAATTTATCACACGCTTTTCGGTGAAGGAAAACATCGTGAAGAAACCTGCATATCTGTAGAGAATTCTGGAGGTATGTGTAACCTACCAATCCGCATTGGAGCAGCGTGGTAGGTCTTAGCTCCAATCCTTCTCTCCAAAAATGGAGAGAAGAGGCCTATTCTCAGCAGTGGGATAGTAACAGGCCGTTACTTAAGTATATTCACCAGTTGTCTATCTACCATAACACAAGTATTAAGTTACTTTGGGGACGGACGACCGTGTGTGTAATTGTCCCATATATTTATTTATCTATTATTTATAACCACTAGTACATGGTCAATAACTAGTGCCTTTAACTTACTTTAGTTTAAAATTGGGAGTTTCCCGTTAACTAACGGCCTCTAATTATCATTAAGTACATACGCAGATATTGGTCGGATCGAGTCACGTACCGCGTATAGAACGAGGATAATTAAATTTAATGATGACAATTAATGCGTTAATGTTGCTGGAATTACTTGAATAACGTAGTATTACGTGGTGAGTTGGTGATTATGTATTTTAAATTATATAATTGCGCGTCATTTTGCGGAAACTCATAGTATAAAGTTCATGTACTGAGTGGCCCGTTAGCGCTGGTAGTGACTTATCCTTTGCTGGATCGCGGATTCGATTCCCGTCGAGAGCAAAAACGAAAGCGAGAGCAACAAAAGACACACCCAGGCTCGAAGAAATGCCTGGGTGTGTATCTTTAATATTTAAATGAGTTTAATCTTGTATGCATATATATATTCGGAATGTCGGCAACGGCTCAACGATTTACATGAAAATTGGGGGAGAAAAGTTTTATCTCTGTTTTCAACCACAAAAAAACTGCTATAATTTTATAAGAAATCAAAGCATAATTACGCTGCCAATTGTAAAGTAATGATAGCTCATTTGGGTAATGGGCGGTCTCAAATTCGGAACACTAGGATCGATTTCAGATCTATTTTTAGATACTTTTGAATATATAGAGATATTTTTTGAAAAAGTAATAAAAAAATTATTTGCTATAATCCATATTATTATTAATTAGATGAATTATGAATTATATGTAAGTAAGTAACGGCCTGTTACTATCCCACAGCTGGGCATAGGCCTCCTCTCTCCATTTTTTGGAGAGAAGGGTTGGAGCTAAGACCTACCACGCTGCTCCAATGCGGATTGGTATCCCCAGAATTCTCTAGAGATATGCAGGTTCCCTCACGATGTTTTCCTTCACCGAAAAGCGTGTGATAAATTGCAATTATCAATTAGACACATAAGTTTTAATAGAAAAACTCATTGATGTCTGCCCGGGTTTGAACCCATGATCGTCTCTAGAGATTCACACGGTCGCACCGCTAGGCCATCACAGCTTCCGCTAGGCCATCACAGCTTCAATTATATGTATTAACACATAATTCATCTAATTAATCGCGTATATCATCATCATAATATATGTCATCGCGGATTATAGCAAAATAATTTTATTATTACTTTTGTATTATGGATATCCGCAAAGTAACGCCTACTTCTATAAATTATACATATTTTTTTATATAACTTTTAAAAAAAATTAGCTAGGCTCGGTCACCCAACTACTGTTAGTATATAATAATTTTAGTTCTTCCGTCCGCTTTCGTATAGCACAAAGTTTTTTATTCGCGCGTTAATATGCAGATTGTGATTATATATTAACACCTCCCACACTCAATTTGCCTTATTAGTGTTTATTGGAGAGGGGTGACTCCGTCGAGGGTCATCGAGGGCCGCCAGCACGAGTGGGGGCCAAGTGGGTCGCTCCAAAAATGGCGACAAGAGCGCAACATTTTTTGTACTCACTAAAAATATTTCAATCGAGATTGCTCCAATTTCCAAATTAAATTTCACCTTTGATCATTTAAATTTATAGATACATGTAACATACAATATATATATATTACATAATATGCATCCTTTATTTCGTAAAAAGCTGTGATGGCCCAGCGGTAACACCGTTCGAATCTTTCGAGGAGGTCGTGGGTTCAAATCCGGGCAGACACCAATGAGTTTTTCTGTTAAAAACTTGTGTCTAATTGATAATTTCAATTTATCACACGCTTTTCGGTGAAAACGGAGAGAAGAGGCCTATTCTCAGCAGTGGGATAGTAACAGGCCGCTACTTACTTGTTTCGTAATAAGACATAGTATGTATAGTAGTGGGTGTATATTTGTATTTAAGTATATATTTAAAAATTATATAAGTATATATTCACCAGTTGTCTGTCTACCATAACACAAGTATTAGGTTACTTATATTGGGGACGGACGACCGTGTATGTAAGTGTTCTATATATTGGAATATAAGATTCTAAAATACATTTCCGCAATCAATTTTAGCTTTACAATTATTTTAAATTAAAAAAACTATTTCAAAGAGGCTGATACAGCAAGGTGACTGTAATATTGTGGATAACAGATATAGTTACGGGTTAGACCCTGTACAAGACAGTATAACTAAACTAAAACTAGTTATAAAAATATTTTAATAGAGCAACTGCCTAGTTTCATGCTGGGTTTTTCTCGGTAGGAACAGCTTTCCGGATCAGAAGTAGAGTTGACGATTCAAAAGCACTTGTTTACAAGTTTACTTGAATAAAGAATATTTTGAAGTAAATAAATAGGAACACATTGAAGACTATTGTCAAGGATAAGATGATTAATGTATAGAAACCGGCTATACTCACGTGTTATTTTATCGGATGAGCCCGACTAGTTTCAAGCCCATACGGGGCTCTTATTCATGAGCTCTTTACGAGCTTTGTATGGGCTTGAAACTAGTCGGGCTCATCCGATAAAATAACACGTGAGTATAGCCGGTTTCTATACATTAATTATGAATTCCACTCACGATAGTTTAAATTCAAAAAGGATAAGATGCTTTTATGAAAAGGCCACGACTCCCAGTATTGAGGAAACGATGCAAGGTGGAGAAATTTGTTGAGAATTTATATTTTGAAAGGTATATAAGTATCTATTTGGGAATCATGTTTTAAGAATATTATTTTATTTAGAGATCCTTTAAAGTGAATTTTCTTTAAATAGAAGTAGGACAAACAATAGACTACTATCGTTACAATAAAAATATAATAATAAAAGAAATCCTTGCATATTCGTACAAGGCTGCAACTTAATTAAGTTTTAATTGTACATAATTATGTTAATTATTATTTTTACAATTTTTGAAAGACCGACTAGTTTCTTGCTTCTTCATATCGGTAAGACCAACATTCCGAACCAGCTGTTGCTTCATTAATCATATTAATTGATTCATAGTAATCAAGGGATGACTCAAAAGTGCTTGAAAGAACTTATTTGAATATAGATTTTGTATATACAAACAAATCTAATTAAGATTTGTTTGTATATACAAAATGTTTGCTTAAACTATTAATGCATTTGAATTACTTAGAACAAATCATATCATATCACGCGTCAAATTTCGATGGGACAGCTTACAGAAATCTCTATACACTTCGTCTGTTTATTGCTTAACGTCATACGAGATTTCGTGTCGAATGTCGATCCGTTCATCGCGTACGGTCATACGAGATAGTGCAAAACTATAATAAAGACAAGCTTATGTAATAGATAAGTCGCGTTAAGTCATTTTTTATTTATTTAATATACTTTATTGCACACCAAAATTTCAGAGTACAAAATAAACTTAAATCTAGAAGACATGTACAAAGAGGCGGTCTTATCGCTTAGCAGCGATTTCTACCAGACAATCTCGGAGAAAGAAATTATATTATAATGAGTCGGGTAACATTCGGGTAACAGTCGGGTAACTGGGTCATCATTATCTTCTGCCCTTATCCCACTCTAAGTGGGGTCAGCACAACATGTTATAAAAATGCTGTAACATGATTTGGCTACGTATTTTACGACCGGCCGCCTGCCTGACGTCAACTTATTTTAGTCGTATTTTACGACACCTCGATAAGAAAGAGGGTGGTCTATTCTACTTAACCGGATACCACACGGCACCTGAGGACATCAGCAGACGGGGACCCGCAACGCGTGACCGTTCTGGATGCTGCTAAGTGTTCACTTAATTACTCCCCTGAGAGATCGAAGGAACTAAATGTTCACAACAAAGAGGGTGGTTTATTCTACTAAACCGGATACCACACGGTGAGTCAACATACCTTAGTCGCCTTTTACGACACCTCGGTAAGAAAAGAGGGTGGTACTATTCTATTCAGCCGGATACCTAAGTCGCGTTGAGTCATTTGATAATAAAAAATCCACTTCCGCTAAACTTCCGTTTACCGTGACCTCAAAGCGGACCCGTGACTCATGCGTCTGAGATTGAATCATAACAACTTGAACGAACCATCGGAATATTTAGGATATATGTAAAACTAGTATATATTCGAAAAAGTATATAAAATCATTTAGCTTTTCGATAAAAACTCTCCTTCCTTTCAAGTATCCATAATTAAAATTTCGAGAATTTAGTAGACGATAATTTATATAATTAAGCGTTATTTTGCGGAGATCCATAATACAAATGTAATAATTAAATTATTTTGCTATAATCCGCGATGAAGTCAAATAGAAAATATATATAATACTAAATATAGAGTGGACAATCCGTTTTTCATTCAATAAAAAAAAGAAACTTTAAAAAAAAAAATAGGGTAGGTGGGGCTCGATTCTAGGTATTTTCATTTCTCGCGACCACCCGTTCCTCGAATTAGCTACGCTGTCTTGACAGTCAATGGCAAAAATTCAATTCAATAGTTTTTTTTAATGCCCAAAAATTGGGATAAAAAATTTTTTTTAATTAAAACCTAGCTAGATCGATTTTTTTCCCCAAAACCCCTACATGCTGAATTTCAGGAAAATCGTTGGAGCCATTTTCGAGATTTCGAAAATATATATATACAAGATTAATTCATTTAAATATTAAAGATATAATTACAATACTTACATAATTTAGCAAAGTTTGCAAAGCAAACAAAATCATCGATTTTTATTTTGAAATACCGATATTACGACAATTTTTTGATAATAACCATGTATAAACTCTCTTAAAAAGAGCTCAGCTAAACTAAAATAAAGACTTCTTAAAAGCTCATCATGTAATAAAAAATATTATTATTTGAAAAAGGTCCTTGGTCAATTATTATTGAAAAATCTTAATCGTTTCTTCCGTCTTAAGGGACAAATACTTATCACACACAACTCAACAGGGCATGATGCCATTGTTTTTGTATTATATAAAACGATATACCTTACATCTAATTCCTACCTAATGTGATATCCTAAAATCTCTACAAATGACTAGTGCAAAAGTGGTCCTTTAGTTTTAGATACCTACCATCATTCATCCAATAGAATGCGTCAATTTCTATTTTATAACTGTATTTTTGATCCTTCGATTTCGTTACACGTAATACAAAGCAACATTGACAATTATTATGCTACAATTTTACTATCACTAAAACTGTCGATTTTAGTATCTAGGTACATATATCTGATTTATTTGTTTTTTTTTATGGAATAGGATGGCAAAGGAGCATGAGGTTTACCTCAAATAATCACCCCCGCCTACGATCTCTCACAGAGCGAGTGCGTTGCTGTCCTTTAAAAAGGTGCAAAATACGTTTTTTAAAGGTACTTATGTCGTACCGATCCGGAAACACTGCCAAAGGGAGATCGTTCCATAAAATGGTGGTGCGCGGAATGAAATTATTTGCAAACCGCACTGTAGTGGATCGCCAAGCATCCAGATGGTGAGAATGATATTTTAACCTGTGACGTACAGTGTGTTTGTGGAATTTAGAAGCAGGAATCAGGTCATCTAATTCAATGGGACACTCTCCGTGAAAGATGCGGTAGAAAACGCACAGTGATGATACATCTCTACGCATCGCGAAGGAGACCAGCTGTTTGCTAATCACCATCTCCTCAATAATTCGAGCTGTTCTGCGTTGTATGCGATGGAATGGCTTAAGTTGGTAATGGGCACCAGCCCAGAGATGGAAATAGTACTCCATGTGAGGTCAGACTTGTGCCTTATACAGCGCAAGTCTATGGGCCGGTTTGGCGTACTGTCTCGCTCTATTGAGAACACCCAATTTTTTGGAGGCAAACTTAGCTTTCCTCTCCAAATGACCGCGATACTTGCAGGTATTGGAGATGTCGAGACCCAGTATTTCAATACTACTCGAGCCACTTAAGAGTTACTATCAAAAGACGGTGACGAAATTTTTTAGATATTTTGGGAGTGTATAGATCAAACTGACGGATTCAATGGGTCGAAATACATACCCATAGGTCGGTCGGTTTTTTTTTCTTGTTCCTCTGATAAGGGGGTCAGAGATTTATGATCTTTTTATATTGTGTATGTATTTTTTACACTAATTATCAATTTACATTTTTATACTTAAGTGCTAAATAACTTTTTTTTTTGCGTTTCTCTAAGGAGGGGTATAATGGAATGTAGGTTTAAGTCAGTCTAATGCACTTTCCACTTTCATGTGCCAGTGTTATTGTTCCAATCCACCAAATTAGGGCATATATATTAAAACGCTTTGGTTTGAAAGCGTTTATCTAGTCTTGACACAAAATCACAGCTCAAGAACAAGACTTTGCTTACAAGATTTTGCTTCGATTGCCAAAAACTATCAGACATCAAATTTCTATAGCACAAGTAATATGCCAGATAAATCGTTGCTCAGTATATATGACGAATTCTTTTGGATGAATACTCACTAAAGAATTATATAGTAATACAAACCCTTATTTAATTACCAATAATTATTTATACTAGACAACACCTAATACTTGTATAGTGTAAACATTTTCACAATAATAATAAGATAGTTAAGGTTTTTAAATACGTTCTAACTTTAACACACTGATTGGCAAAGGTTTGTATGTAAAATTTTTACTTCAGTTCCATACGAAAAAAAAATTAAAAACCATTTCAAAAAATCACAGTATCAATGACGTAATAATGCTGGATTATGTTTGGTGATAAAATTAATATGTATATTTTATAGAAATAAACCGTGTGGTATCCGGCTGAGTAAAATAGACCACCCTCATTTCTTATCGAGGTGTGGTAAAATGCGACTAAGGTAAGTCTACCCGCCGTGTGGTGTCCGGCTGAGTAGAATAGTCCATCCTCATTACTTACAGAGGTGTCGTAAAAGGCGACTAAGGGAAGTTGACCCGCCGTGTGGTATCCGGTTTAGTAGTATAGACCACCCTTTTTCTAACCGAGGTGTCATAAAATACGACTCAGGTAAGTTAGCGTCAAGCTGGCGGCCGATTGTGAAAACGTAGCCAAATCACGTGACAACATGTTTATAACATGTTATGCCGTCACCACTTAGAGTTGGATAATAGCAGGAGGATAATGATGATTTTAGTTTAGTATATAGAACCATATTTTATAATAATATATTAATGAGAGAAAGTCTATAATACGTTAAATTTTAGAAATTCTTGGCAGGTCACATACAAATGTTTAAAAGGGCCGAAAGTTGTTCATCTGTGAAATATACGACTGAACATAATACCCGAGATATTTGAGTTAAAAAAAATTCTATGATATTTAAAACTTTTCCAATTGCTTATAATACTAATAATAAGAAAATTGCTCATATATTTTCACGGTATTTCATTGAAATTTGTTAATCGATCCATAAAAATAATCCCAATTAGATTATTTTTAAAAATACTGAGCATATTTTTTAACTGACTTCACTATATGTTTTGTTTCTATTTAGAAGATTCATAGCTATCGTTCAGAGGCGGCAAACTTTGTGTGAGTGTGCTGTCCAATTTTCTTGCTTCATGTTCCAAAGTATAAGAATCCAGTGCTGGATCCTAGAACAACAAAAATACACCAATGAGTATTTATTATTTAAGGCTAATATTTATAACTATTAAATATTACAAATGTAATATTTAATAGATTTCCGCCGTGTGGTATCCGGCTGAATAGAATAGTACAACCCTCATTTCTTACCGAGGTGTCATAAAAGACGACTAAGGTAAGTCGAACCGTCGTGTGGTATCCGGCTGAGTAGAATAGACCAACCTCGTTTCTTACCGAGGTGTCGTAAAAGGTGACTAAGGTAAGTCGACCCGCCGTATGGTATCCGGCTGAGTAGAATAGACCAACCTCATTTCTTACTGAGGTGTTGTAAAAAGCGAAGTAAGTTGACCAACCGTGTGGTATCCGGTTTAGTAGAATAAACCACCCTCTTTCTTACCGAGGTGTCGTAAAATACAACCGAGGTAAGTTGACGTCAGGCAGGCGGCCGGTCGTAAAAACGCAGCCAAATCATGTGACAGCATGTTTATAACATGTTGTGCCGACCCCACTTAGAGTGGAATAAGGGCAGGAGGATGATGATTTATTTCTACAAATGTTATATTTAATAGTTTTATTCATAAGAAAAAAAAATGTGTAATATGAAAATATATCACTTGTTGGAGCTTGGCGATGTTTATTTTATTATAACGCACATATAACCGTTAATTATTCAAATTAAAAAAAATTGTAAACAAATGCTTTTGAATCGTCAACTCTACTACTGGTTCGGAAAGCTGTTCCTACCGAGAAGAGCCAGCAAGAAACTCAAAATATAATTCTTATCACTAGTTACATTTAGTCAGTACTCTACAGTACAGGATCGACGAGTAGGTATGTCCACGCATTTATATCATCTAAGTGATTCTCAATAGTTATAGTAGGCTTTTTGTATTAGCCTTCATTATGAGTTCAAACCCCGGGCAATCTTCTTTGTGTTACGTGGTAAATTGATATTTGCAGTTTTTCAGTATGAAATGTGCGTATCACCTTAGACTTTTAGGAATACATATTAGGTTAGACCAGTGATTCTCAACCTTTTTTTTGTTGCGGCACATATTTAACGATTTCAAAATTTGGCGGCACACAAAGAAACAGATAAAAATTATTTACTTACTACAACACACTGCACAAATAGTTTATGACAAAAATTTTAAATATACGAAATAAACTAATATATACTACAATAATAACTAAATATTTATTAAAGGATTAATTACAAGCTAATAATAAAAATATATTTATTTTTAAATGATATAATTTAATAATATTAACATTATTATTAATATTTGTAAAATTTGGCGGCACACAAAAGTGCCGCGGCACAGTGGTTGAGAATCACGCGTGGTGGTTCTAAGGCTCCAACCCTTTCCAACTCCAAAAAGTACAGAGCAAGCTTATCCATCGCAGTGGGACTTGTTCTGAAACAATATCTGTGTATATATAATTACCTGCGACACGGTCCGCAGCGAGTCGCCCAGTGCGGACCGCAGCCGCTGCACGTCGCGCGCGGCGCGCCCGCTGCGGGCGATGTACGTCTGGCGGCGGCGGATCTCTGCGGACAGCTGCGACCGGAGCTGCGACAGCTGGCATAGACAATATAAAATATATATACATTGGTATACCCATCATCTTCCTGCCCTTATCCCGCTCTAAGTGGGGTCGGCACAACATGTTATAAACATGATGTCACATGATTTGGCCGCCTGCCTGACGTCAACTTTTTTTTTTTTTTTTTTTTAATACAGGAAAAAACCCCTTATGGGTACCGCCGCCCGACGGGGACAGGCGACGGTTATGTCGGACTCGCACCGACTAAAATAACCTGTGTGCTCCACTACGCTGCTGGTGGCGGGGATAGGGTACCCATGAAGACATTGCCCCCCATCCCCGCCAGCAGCAACTCTGTAGCCCAGAGTGCGCCACCTCTGGGTCGGGGCCTCTCTGAAAGTGGCCCCTCCCTCCGCTGGACGATGCATCGGGAGCACCAGATGCATCGAACGCCTCGGGGACCTAACTCCAGCGAGCGTCCGATAAAGCCCCGTTCGGATCGCTCGGAGGTCCCCGTTAGGGCGGCATGCGACGGACTCCGGCGAGTCGCCTGCGCCCCGCTCGCCTGCGGCGGATTGGATCCAAGGACTCGACTTCCCGGATCCGCCCCGCCGCCTCCTTCCGCGAGATAACTTCCTCGCAGAAGGAGGCCATCGCTGCCCACGATCGCTCCCTGTCCACCATGGCGCGAACCACAGTGGGCAGGGAGAGATCGTGCCCCACCTGTGCCACGAGTTCCGCCCGCTGAACCGCCCAAGCTGGACAGTCTGCGAGCGTGTGCAGCGCCGTGTCAAAATCGGCGCCGCACTCGTGGCACTCACCAGTCGCTTCGCGCTGGGCCACCCTCCACAGATACCATCCGAAACAACCATGTCCGGAAAGCACCTGTGTCAGGCGGAAGGTGAGGACCCCATGCCTCCTGGCGACCCAGCCCTGGAGAATGGGCTGGATGGCCGAAATCGTCCAGGCTCCTGCACTGGGCGATTCCAGCCGCCGCCTCCATTGGCGGAGGAGCTCTTCCTGAGCTGCCCTCCGCCAATCCACCTCTACCGCGACGTCAACTTACCTCAGTCGTATTTTACGACACCTCGGTAAGAAATGAGCGTGGTACTATTCTATTCAGCCGGATACCACACAGCGTAATGAAAAAGAACACTTGTTAACCGTTACTTTGAGCACCGTAAATTCGTATCATATATATACTTGACTTCAATTTCAATAACCAAGGAATTCTAAAATTATTAAAATTTACTGCCTGTATTAATCATTGTATCCAGAGATCATCGCCATCTTTAATCTTTAAATATATTTTATAGAAAAAAAAAAACAAACAAAACTACAAAAATTAATTCTTAATACGTTCTAACTTGTACTTCGACATTTTTTAATTAGATTTTTATTAGCGCAATAAGTGAAGGTAGTCATATCATTGCTAAAGTAAGTAACGGCCTGTTACTATCCCACTGCTGGGCATAGGCCTCCTCTCTCCATTTTTGGAGAGAAAGGTTGGAGCTAAGACCTACCACGCTGCTCCAATGCGGATTGGTAGGTTACACATATCCCTACAATTCTCTAGAGATATGCAGGTTTCCTCACGATGTTTTCCTTCACTGAAAAACGTGTGATAAATTGCAATTATCAATTAGACACATAAGTTTTAATAGAAAAACTCATTGGTGTCTGCCCGGGTTTGAACCCATGATCGTCTCTAGAGATTCACACGGTCGCACCGCTAGGCCATCACAGCTATCATTGCTAAGCAACAATGAATTTTTGGGAGATCAAATAAAATTATAATTATTGAATACCGAATCGAATCAAAAAATATTTAAAATGCAATATAACTATACCTCATGCCTAATAAGCCGACGTGCTAAATATAAAAGTAAATTTTAAAAAAATCTATAAAATAAAAATAAATAAGAAGTTGTTAATTTCCATTTTATATATAGTCTTTGAAAAGTATTTTAGAGATATTCTGGAAAATAAGTAAATACTTAAGTTAGAAGATTTTATCTCACTTGATTCTCAAGACGTATGATTTGTTGTCTATGGCTCGCCTCTCTCGCCTCTAACAACCGCTCTGCTTGCAGCGCTGCCTGCCTGTACTGATCTATATCTTGTCTATTGCCGCCCGATGTGGATAGGTCAGTGTAATAGCGGCTCCGAGCTACTGACAGTTCGGAGTCCTAGAAAATACCAAAAAAGAGAATCAATGACAAAGCACAGAATATAAAATTATCCCAGATGCCTGGAGATGGTATAAAGATTGTTAAATTTAAGTCTATCAATCTTTTTCTTTTATCCCTCTTTATTTTAAGACAAAGCAAAAATAAAATTATTCGGGATTCTTAGTAGAGATAATATAAAAAAGGTACGAGTAGTTACACTCAAAAACATTAACAAAAATTATCCGAGATTCCTGGAGAACATATAAAAAAGAAAGGTACACTCAAAAACAAAACAAAAAAACTGTAGACTCAATGACAAACCAAAAACAAATATAGATTTATCCTTTTCATATAAAAACCTATGACCTTAAAAAACTTGGCTGTTAAGTGACAGCTAGAAATAACGAAAACCTCACGTTGAATTCAGAAGAAGGTTAAGTTCTCAAGTTTTTGAGATGCAACTTGACTACTTTTTAATCAAAATATTAAATTTAACATCTAACTATACACACTTTTAAACTTTTAATAACTTTAACTCACTTTATCAGCGAGCTCCTTTTCCAATCGTCGTATTTTCATCTTGAGCTCTCTGTTTTCTAGTTCTAGCAAATTGAAATCGACGCTGTATGGCTTGTTCTTACATGGAACTTCTTTATATGGCCGGGAGTCTTTCGTTGAATCTGCTCCTGTTTTAAAAATAACACTTTATACAGGATAATGGGAAGAAGGGCTTAATATTAATGTTGTTAGATGTTACGTACACCTTTTTGTGGGGCCGTAGTTTATCCAAGGCAAAGAAAATATTCCAGAATCTGAGTCAGAATCCCTAATCTCATTCCGCTGGAACAGGACTCAGTATATGGCGTTAATTAACCCCAAATAAATTAATGAAATGTTTTATAGGATACAAAACTGCAATATTTTTACCGGTACGTTAAAAGGGAATGTTAGTCGCAATGCCAAAGGCAAATTGTTCAGTCACCTGATTTTTATTTCTCCTCATTATATGTCCCTACCATATATATATTCCCTCATCTGGAGCAAATTCTGGCAGCAGAACCAAGTAATGTTTATCATAAACATGCATTGTCATCCGGACTGGACCGGTATATACAATTTCAGCTCAATCGGACACCGGGAAGTGAGACAAATTGATCTATTCAAATTCAAATTCAAAATATTCTTTATTCAAATAAACTTGTAAACAAGTGCTTTTGAATCGTCAACTCTACTGCTGGTTCGGAGAGCTGTTCCTACCGAGAAGAGCCAGTAAGAAACTCAGCGGTTGCTCTTTTAAAAATATAATTCTTAATACTATTTACATTATGTCGTTACTGTCTTGTACAGGTTCAAAGAGAGCTATATCCACACATTCTTATCTTCTAAATAATCTTCAAGAGTATAGTAGGCTTTCTGTATCAGCCTCTTTTTAACAGTGTTTTTAAACTGATGTAATGGCAAAGCTGAAATTGATTGCGGAATTTTATTATAGAATCTTATACCAAAACCCACAAACGAAATACGTACTTTAGCAAGGCGCAAAGCAGGAGCCGCAAGCTTATGTCGGTTCCTGCTTTGTCTATTGTATACATCACCTATCGTTTTATAATTCTTTATATTTTTATGTACACAAAATAAATTGCTTAAAATATACTGTGAAGCAAATGTAAGAATACCTGTTTCCTTAAACTTCTCTCGCAGGGAATCACGCGGTCTTAAATTATAAATGCCACGTATAGCTCTTTTTTGTAAAAGTAAAACAAAATTTTTTTCACTATCCGCGCATTTACCCCATAGCAATATTCCATAAGACACCCAAATTCCATATTCCATATTCCACCTTCCACCCAATATTCCATATTCCATCTTCACATACATACACGGCAAGTTAAATAAAAGCAGTAACACGACGCATGAACTCGAATACTTTCTCTGTCGCACACAAGACACAATTAATTAGCTAAGCAGCGCACCTGAGCGATAGACCCCATCAGTCCACTCGTAGGCTAGTTTATGTATAGAAGCAAGCTAGGTATATAAATGCTACAATCTTGTATGTAAATGTTCAAAGTTTAAGTTTTTAATTAACTTAGATTATAATGGAAAACTCACCAGAATCCAAATCTGAAGAGTAGTAAACGTTTTTCTCGTTCCGATCGTGACTTTTGCTGCGCAGCACGGAGGGTCGCGTCATGCGCCGCTCCGCCTCCAACTTCCGCACGGTGTCTTGCAACGCGTCGTTCTTCGCCTTCAGCTCGGAGCGATCGCGTTGTAGCTCGTGCAGTTCGCGCTCAAGCTCGCTGCTATCGTTACTCTCTTTACCGTCCCACGTTGTCATTCGTAATTGGGACTCGAGGTCAGCCCTGGATATTAAAAGGTCGTCATTGTAATAATCTCAATTTATTATAAAACATAATCCCTAGAAGACGTCTGCCTATATATGATCGATTTTCTCAGAACCTACTCAACGGATTTTTATACAGTTTTTACTAAAAGGTAGTACAATTCTTCAGAAAGGTTTAGATTAATTACATTACGGTTTTACGTAAATCGTGTTGTAGAGGTCACGCAGTTGTTCGTATGTCGCGTAAACCAACAGTACCCTTAGGTAATGTATTAGAAAATTGTAGATCCAGAAAAATTACACAAAAACTTTGCGACAGTACGTCTCTATCCCTTCTCTTCCACGCAGGCGCAGGCACAGTTAGTAAATAATAATAAAACTGAATCATAACTCTCAACCATATTGCTGCCAATAAATCTAATATAGTGTTAGTAGATCGGTCAAAAATTATATCTCTGTCCCACGTGCCGATCAAAGTCGAAAAAAAAATTAACTAAATATTTAGACTTAGCTCATGAGATAATCAACATTTGGAATATTGATCAACAATTATTGTTCCTGTTGTTGGTCTACTAGAGAAGAGCCTCGACAAACATCTCAAGAAACTTTCGCTTAGTTGTTGGATCAAGGATAAACAAGTCAGTATTGCTTGAGCACGTATTGTGAAAACGTTCCTTACTCTACCATATAATTTAAAAATAAATCAAATATATTTTTAAACGATTATTATAAAAAGGTTCTTCTTCTAGCTTCTAGGTTTGATAAGCTATTACTGGCTTTACAAAATCAAATATCCAGAAATACAATTAACATATCAAAAATGCTTGCACTTGTAACAAACCTCTGTGCTTCTATATTAGCCAGTTGGTTGGTGAGACGATGCACTTGATCTTCTAGGGAGCAGTTAAGCCGTTTCAGCTCTCCAAGCGCCGCTTTAGCACTTTCCAGCTTCTCGGATAGGACACGACGCTCATTTTCGCAATTCGCTAAAATGATTAAAACAATAAATATAAAATAAGTTTCATACTTAATACATATTAGGTACGAAAACGGATTGTCTACTCTACATTTAGCAATATATATATTTTCTATTTTACTTCATCGCGTATTATAGCAAAATAATTTTATTATTACTTTTGTATCATGGATCTCCGCAAAGTAACGCCTCATTCTATAAATTAGTCGTTATTTCCATATAAACTACTTCTAAGGAATTTCTAGTGCACATTATAAGAAACAAAAATGTTAGGGGTGGACAACTCTTATCACTTAGGGTATGAAAAATAAATAGTAGCCGATTCTCAGACCTACTATATAGAATATGCATATAAAATTTCATAAAAATCTGTCAAGCCGTTTTGGAGGAGTATGGTAACTAACATTGTGATACGGGAATTTTATATATAAGACTAGATTTTACCCGACACTTCATTCGCGTGGACTGTTATCGTGTAATAGGTCGAAAATAGATGGCGCTTTCAATGTCATCCGATTCCTGTAGATTTAACAGGATTTCTATAGCCAACATTTTATTCCATAAGGAATAATTGTGCCAAATTTCACCAACATTGGTTCAGCGAATTCACCGTGAAAGAGTAACAAAGATACATCCATACTCACATACTTTCGCATTTATAATATTAGTAGGAATGGCAGGTGCCATATTGGGATAGTAAACTTACCGATGTTCTTCTGCATCTGCCTCAACTTGTCCATAGCGTTGGACTCGTTGTTCTTCGCCTCGTTAAGTAACCTTTGGGTCTTGCTTAATTCGGCACGCAACTCGCTCTCGGCGGAGGCTGCCTTTTGAAGAGACGTGGAGAGCTGTTCCACAGTCCCCTTGAGAGAAGTACACCGATCCTCCAGGGAAGCGATAGTGCGCGTGTGACCTTCGCAGCGCTCTTGGAGTTTCTATTAAAGATTTTTTTTATTTGCGTATATACTATTAAAAAGCGTGCAAATTTTAATACATTTCTTAAATAAAAAATTATTAAATATTATACAAAAAAAATAATTGTTTATAGTTATAAATTATTAGATACGGGTACATACCACGGTAATTTGTTTTAATTTGCCGATATTTCGACCCAGTTGCATGGATCGTGGTCACGACGGAACTGCAGGTAGGCGGTACATCAAGCTGAGATGTTAGGGGCAGTATCTAACTACCCTCCGTCTCGTTCTTTTTATCGGCGCGTCACGGATTGTTCGGCATACTACACTCACAACGTCACTTTTAAATTTTGAACTTTGGCGCCGTTTCTGAGTTTTACACAGTTCTACTACTGGATTCCACGTGTTCGCTAATCTAAAACCGTCTTCGCGATTGAAATTTTTTTTTATATTTCTTAATTTCAAAACAAATTACCGTGGTATGTACCCGTATCTAATAATTTATAATTATGTCTTCAAACCACGAATATTCAAGTATAAAATCATTGTTTATAGTTGTTCATTTACAGCTCAAATACTCAGACATTTTTACTTACTTAAGAAGTTATCAACAAAACAAAAACATATGTCAAATTAAGTATTATTATGTATGAAAAATGTAATATATCTTTATATTTCACTAACTTGTAATACATAATTATAATTTACATTATGCATACTAATAATAAGAAAAATAAAAATTATAACAAAAAACATCTTAATTAATACAAAAGAAACTTCACTATAACACAATACTATTTTATAAAGCGGTAACTAAACCCGTCGAATATTGGACAATAAAAGGATGAATGAAAAAAAGTTACAAATCTTGTAACACCCAAATCCACTTTAAAATTCTAGAATAATAAATATTAATTAAGTCTATAAAGTTTCCATGTAATAAGGAAAGATGGAAATCAAATGCCAATGTTTTTAAATATGAATATAGATTGATATATAACTAGTTGGGTCTCCATTCTGACTTATTTATTCCCTTTTTTCCAAGTTTTTTGTGAGAAAAACCTTTATGATGTCGCGTTGTACAGAAAAACTTGTTTTAAGTTTATGCTATGCCGTGTCGAATTTTGTATTATCATTTAAGATTTTATGTAATAGATAAAACAAAAACCTTAAATGCCTGGTCGCGGTCCCTTGCTGCGACTGCAGCTCGCTGCACGTCACCCTCTAGCTGGGCGCGACGCACGTCAAGTCGCGCTGCACGACCTGACCCGTCAATTATTTATCACTACATATTATAAAACAAAGTCGCATATATCCCTATGTATGCATAAAACTTTAAAACTACGCAACAGATTTTGATGCGGTTTCTTTTAATAGATAGAGTGATTCCAGAGGAAGATTTGTTCGTATAATAACATTCAATACGGAGTAGAGAAATACTGTAATTTTTGAGGTTTCTGTAAATAATTACATTTTTTCCGCTTACATTGCAAACGCAGGCTAAACCCTACGAGATTTATCAAAATAATGTACTAAGTATTTGTACATCTTGAAAAGGTGCAGAAAAGTCCCCGATGGTATATGTCTATCTCTTATGGATAACCCACTATAGCATTTTTTGTCATTTACTTTTTACGAAAAATAATGCCATATTTTTGAAGCAATTTTTATACAATACAGCATTAATCCTTATCAAATTAAGTACCTTAAATAAATTGTTGATTTAATATAGATCAATATGGCCGTTTACAGCATGTAATTTAAGTAAACATTTTCGGAGATATTACAGATTTAAAATGCCACTGGTTCAGAATGTTGCTCTCGAGATAAAATATCAAATAACTTGTTAGCCATCTCTATGGCTTTAAATTTCTAAGTATTAAATTTGCGAAAGTATTAAATTTGCCCGCCGAGGGACCATCAACATGGATAGTATGGCCCTATAATTACATTTTGACACAAAATTATTTTTTTTCTATAATTCTGGCCGTATAGAACTTCTTAAACTTTGTGGTCCCCCATTAATAAAGTTTGGCCACCACTAAATTAGAACATAATCATCACAATTAATAACATAATACCTTCGGCAGCAGCAAGAGCTTCCCGTAACTGTCCAACTTCTTGCACGCGTTCTGCTAACTGCACTCGAAGACTATCTGATTTATTCTACAATAAAAAGCGCATTTATGAGATCTATAAATATTGTAATATCGGTGTAGTTGAACTTCTAAAGTTTAATTTTTAATCAAATCACATCAAAATAATCTTTATCCAAGTTCTTTCAAGCTCTTTTGAATCGTCAAGGATCAATATGATTGAATGAAGTTACAACTGGTTCGGAATGTTGCTCTTACCGAGAATAACCAGCAAGAAACTCGGCTGTCAATCTTTTAAACATTTTCAGTTTTACATTATTTACCAGCAGTTTTGTAGGAAGCTGAAAGGATCTTAAATGCATTTTATCATCCAATTCACTTTCATAATATGCCTTACGTATAAGCATATTAATTGCACTTAATTCAAACCTTTCTGTAGACTGGTCTAATAATAATTGCAAAATTTTATTGTTCGGATTGTTTATCTAATTGGAGTTGTATCAGTCCAATTATATAAATAGAATTAAATTTTGCGAATAAGAGTATTTCCAAAGTAGCGAAATATCTGAAGTTTCTTAAAAGACATCCAGAGCGTTGAATATAGTTTTTCGTATAATTACGTGCTCATTTGATGTAAATAATTGATAACATCTAGTCGAATATTGACACCATAAAATAATGAAATAGTAAACATACAATAACAACGAAATTACCTCATTTTGAACTTTTTCTTCAGTGATAGAACTCAAGGTTGCCTCCAGACTTGTGATTTTGTCCCTTAGATTACTGATCTCTACAGTCTTTGTCTGCACAGACTCGTTCTGAAATTAGTCTTAGTATACAGAAGTGTTTAAATGTACAAATTTGTAAAGAACAGCTTTTCTGCTAACAGAAAGACTATCTCTCCGAAGATACTCTCTCTGACTCCAGCAGTCTAAAGCCTAAGCCTGAAAAACAACGGTGGAGTATATTTTGCAAATATGTATGTTTAAATGACACATCTTGGTTGAAACACCACAATTATACTATAGATAATAAATTAAATGTAAAACAAAAGTAATAACAAAATTATTTTGCTATAATCCGCGATGAAGTAAAATAGAAAATATAACAATATAACCGAAGCATCATCAGGAAATAGACTCCACGATTTTGTATGCGATTTTGTTTGTTGCGGTTGCGGGGCAAAACTATTGTTCAGTTTGTGATAGTGATCGTGTGTAGTGCTTGTGTATTGTGGTGGCGATGGTGGTATCAGGTATGATAACCGATGTATAGCATGTATCAGGTATGATAACTGATTGTCCACTTACATTTAGCATTATATATATTTTCTATTTTACTTCATCGAGGATTATAGCAAAATAATTTTATTATTACTTTTGTACGATACTATATAATATAGTACGGGTGGCAACCCTATAGCATGAAATCATTAACAAACCACCACTTACAAGTGCATTCAACTGGGCCTCCTTCTGCCCTACGGAGGCTTGCAAACGCGACTTCTCCTCTTGGACACTGCGCAAGTTAGTGTTAAGTGACTGCAATCGCCCTTCACCTTTGCCTTGTTGGTCCGTAGCATCTTTTAACTGTTTCTTGAGAACAGTCACTTGGGACTTGTAATCATCCTGAAATAGCAGGCTATATTTTAATAAGGTCCACTATAAACAAGTTACTATACAAATTGACTGGCTCGTTCACGCAGTTGTCAGTGACCCTGCCTTAGCTCCGTGGGTCGCGGATTTGTGCCCCGCCGAGAGCCAACATTTTACAATAATAATTTGTTAGTTCTTCGAGTCTGAATGTACATGTACTTCAAATGATATAACTTGTATATTTACCAGTTGTCCGTCACCCATAACACAAGTACTTATAGCAGTTACTTACTTTGGGGACTAACGACTGTGTGTTTAAGTGTCCCATATATGTATATATATAAATTGACTATTTGCAATGCAATAAATGAGAATAAGTTTTCTTTGAAAACGTACGTACTTAATAGATATTTAAATTTCATCATCCGCTTTTCTGTAATCATCTTGAGGAAATCTGCATATCCTTGCTGAATACCTGGGATATTATTCGCCTTATCCGAAGAATATATTAACATCTCCCATCTATAAGCGTAGGAAATGTGACTTCATTCTTAATGATAGTACGAAATATAACCCAATATGTAACCCAGAAGCTGAGCTGTTATTAATTAGTTTTTTTAAGTTAAGCTTAGATTTTCTTCCAGCATGGTAGACCTAAGTCCAAAGAGAGGCGTTTGCCGTTTACTATAACACTAATAACAGTGACTATGTTTTTTCTTTGTTATTACTACAGTGGCGTCGTAACATTTTACAACAATTTTGACACAAATAACCTTTCTTTTTCACATTTTTGATCATCATTTTTTTAGTAAAGGAAAGGGACTAAAATCTTTAAATATTTTTATTAAAAAACAAAAGTAACCGACTGCGTTAACGTAAACTTAATCATTGAAATATCCTCATATACTTTAACTATAGAGGTTTCTAATTTAAGTGTGAATTATATAACCCAATAAATCACTTCAGTATGATAGCTTAAATTGCTCCAAATTCCATCAATATCTAGTACATTAGCCAAAAAATAGTAATAAAGATAAATAATAAATAAAGATAGACAGAAAATACATTCATATTTTGATTAGTTTGGGTACCAAATAGGAACATTACCTTCTCTCTCTCAATCTGGCACACTTCATGCATCAAGTTCCTGACGCCCTTCTTTATCAGTTCCGGATCAACGTCTATGATCTCGTTGCGATCTTCTGAGTGGTCACGACCTAAGAGCATAAGGTAAAATTTGCAATTCGCAATTCGGCATTGAAAAAATGCTATAATGTAGAATTTAATGCAAATTATATTTTAGCTGTTAAACGTAATACTGTGATAGCCCAATGGCAAAAAAAGTTCAAAACCAGGGATCGAATACCACATGTCCGGTGCTTTCTTTCTTTTTTTTTGTTTGTTGATCGCATTTTTTCATATCTTTATAAAAATTACCGAGCATAGGTAGGTTACCCGGTTACTTATACCTCTATGCGGGCTATATCTTCTAGAAGGACTAGCGATACGTCTTCTAGCCGCCTGGTGGACGCTACCATCGGGCTGTATCCCACACACCCTTCGAAGCGAATGTGCTACCGAAGACAGTCTCGCTTCTGCTTCGCGCCGGCCAGCTTCGGTTTGGGCTAACGCTGCTTCTATTGCTCTGGAACGGCTTTCGCTTGCACCGAGACGTGTCTGGGACCAGATGAGAAATTACTGATAATTTTGACTAAAAATATGTTTTAAATAATAAAATAGAACCTTAGGCTTAGCTTAGCTTCCTTCTTGTTCTGAGAAATAATTTCCTTTGTACACGTTTTTCTATTTAAATAATTAACTTGTGGTACATAAATAAGCTGTGGTAGCCCAGCGGTATCACCGTGCGCCTCTTTCGTGGAGGTCTAGGGTTCAAACCCCGGGCAGTTATGAGTTTTCTAGTAATACTTATGTGTCTATTTGATAATTGCAATTTATCACACGCTTTTCGGTGAAGGAAAACATCGTGAGGAAACCTACATATCTCTAGAGAATTCTTGAGATATGTGTAAACTACCCAGCCGCATTGTAGCAGCGTGGTAGGTCTTAGCTCCAATCCTTCTCTCTTATAACGGAGAGAAGAGGCCTATTCCCAGCAGTGGGATAGTAACGCTACTTACTTACATAAATAGATACATAAATAAAAATAAATAAATAAACTATAGTGTAATTCTTGGTGAAGGTTTAAGTTAATAGTTACAGGACATTATGGTTTATAAGTTAACTGGAATATAAAGGTATTCGTGACACACTGATTTCTGCGCAGGCGCAGGCACCACTTGTTAAGATATATTAGAAAAGACTGACAACAAAGTTGCCTGATATTTTTTATCTGTTCTTTTCACTTTTAGTTTTAAAATTATCCTAAGACAATTTTCTTGTTCCCAAAATAAAAACGATTTTTTTTTAACCTTTAATAACACCTACTAGTACTTTGTAAAATCTTAGTCTAGTAAGGTGATCTAATTTTAACAATTTTCAAGAATGTAAAATGCTTGTTAATGAAATAAAACATTTTTGTTTTTTTTCTCTATATTTTATCCAGTATATAATCTTAACTTGTAACATATTCAATATTCCTCCAGTGGATTAGTCGTGAAAGCGTCAAGCGCGAGAGCGTCGTGAAACAAACAGACGGATAGACTTTCTCTATATTACTATACTTTACCTTCAGCTCCTGTATCTGCTGTGTCGCGTCTGCAAGACATACTTCCAAATTATGCTTTAGCTCTTCCAAGCGACGCTCCTTGGATCTGCAATCTTCTAAACGCAGCACTAATTCCTGCAGATGAGATATAAGTATTATAATAGGTCGTCATAATCATTCTCCTGCCCTTATCCTACCCTAAGTTATAAACATGTGATAACACGATTTGGTATTTTACGACCAGCAGCCGCCGGCCCTTACCTTAGTCGTCTTTTACGACTTCTCGGTAAGAACTGAACGTGGTCTATTCACACGGCGAGTCAACTTACCTTAGTCGCCTTTTACAACACCTCGGTAAGAACTGAACGTGGTCTATTCACACGGCGAGTCAACTTACCTTAGTCGCCTTTTACAACACCTCGGTAAGAAATGAGCGTGGTCCATTCTACTTAGCCGAATACAACGCGACGCGTCAACTTACGTTAGTCGCTTTTTACAACATCTCGGTAGAAATGAGGGTGGTACTATTCCATTCAGCCGGATACCACACGGCGCGTCAACTTACCTTAGTCGCCTTTTACGACACCTCGGTAAGAAATGAAGGTGGTATTATTCTATTCAGCCGGATACCACACGGCGGGCCGACTTACCTTAGTCGCCTTTTACGACAACTCAGTAAGAAATGAGGGTGGTAGGTACTATTCTATTCAGCCGGATACCACACGGCGTATTAAGAATACTTATATATAATTTAATATTTTTTCAGTATAAGTTTGTTAGTTTATTTAAGTATGTATTCAGATTATTTGTTTAAGAGGAATATGCAATATCCAGAGAAGTCGTCAAGGCTTAAGGATACGAAGAAACAAATTGTAAAAACTATTAAGGTATTTAAATAAATATATAAAATAAAACATAGAAGAAATAAATAATATCACCTGATCCCTGGCCCTGCAAGCCTCCTCCAGCTCGGCTCCCCTCTGGCGAGCCGCAGCCAGGTCTGACCTGGCCGCTACCAGCATGGCCTCTAGCTCAGCACTGTGCCGCTTAGCCGTAGCCGCGTCGCCGGCAGTACGCTCGCGTTCTTCGCTTTCGTTTTGCAATCTAAGATTATTGTTTAGTTTCTGTAATCTAGTCATTTTTTAACCAAAAATGATTATTTTTTTTTTATCTCCATTAAGCCCGTTCTTTAAAATGAAAAAAGAACTCTGCAACCGCAGTCTTAAGCTTGATTTGTGCATTCAGATCTTGATTTGATTTGAATATCTGTTAATACCCATTATTCTTAACGGTTGGAAAGCCCGGATTATCAAAGAAGACCTCAGATAACGATGAGAAGCATTCGAGATGTGGGCGCATGGATACAGATGCATGTTGGCTATAAGGACCCAGAAAATCTCGAACGTGGAAGTTCTATAACGCGTCCATCAAAACCGGAAACGTTTGCAGATTGTTAAGATGAGAAAAGTTGTATCTTTAGGGCATGTGGTTAGGCACGACAGATATTCACTTCTGCTACTCATCTTTATGGGAAAGGTTTCCGAAAAAAGAGGTGTGGAACGCAGAAAAAATATATATATATATATATATGTCGGATCAGGGGGCCGATTGAGATTAAAATCTTCTACGTCAGACATATCGTGTGGGCAAAATAAGGCGTGTGGTAATAAACGGGCAGTATAGTATCACAATTAACGATTTAATAATTAATTAAACTTAATACAATCAGAGCAACGAGTCGTAAAACAATTCCCGGACGTGTTACTCGCTCGGCGGCTGGCAGCGAAGTGAAGTGTGTTGCCAGCGGTCTGCTCGAACATGTCCAGACTTTGTCAAAACGTTATATTGCACAGATAACGCTTGCGGCTCGTTGTTACAATAATGCATTATCTATTACTGGCTACCGACATATATATATATATATATATATATATATATATATATATATATATATATATATATATATGATTCGCCATATATGCCGCTAGGTGTGCAAGTACAAATATATAGGTTTTTTAAATATTCATTTCTCTCTAGTACATAATATATTTTCTTTTTGTTGTACAATAAAGAATATTTTGCATATATATTAGATTAACTGATTTAAATATTAAAAACAACTCTACAACGCGACGTACCAGCCAGTGGGCCAAGTAACGTGTGAACTATCACACAATTGTCACCATTATGCAAAAATGAATGACTTTATACGAAGTTTTAAGTATTAAAACAGTAGAATTACCTAGATTGCAACTCCTTGATGTCATGTTGGGCTTGCTCTAAGGCGGCGCGCTCTCTCTTCAGCTGGGCCTCCGTAGCGCGCAGAGAGCGCTCCGTGTGCTCTCCGCCACTCTCAGACTCCTTGAGCATTGTTTGTACGCGAGACAACTCTAACTCTAGAGTAGTGCGATTCTCTTCTAGACCTATTTATTTATTTTATTCGATTTAATAAAAATTCAAGCTTAACCATCATGTTCATCATATTCCTGCCCTTATCCCACTCTTAGTGGGGTCGGCACATGTTGTAAACATGTCACATGATTTGGCTACGTATTTTACGACCGGCCGTCTACCTGACATCAACTTACCTTACTCGTATTTTACGACACCTCGGTAAGTCAGAGGGTGGTCTATTAATTAATTAATATTACTTAACCAGATACCACACGGTGGGTCAACTTATCTTAGTCACCTTTTACGACACCTCGGTAAAGAATGAGGCTGGTCTATTCTACTCAGCCGGATACCACACGGCGGGTCGACTACCTTAGTCGCCTTTTACGACACCTCGGTAAGAAATGAGGGTGATACTATTCTATTCAGCCGGATACCACATGGTGGGTCGACTTACCTTAGTCGCCTTTTACGAGACCTCGGTAAGAAATGAGGGTGATACATCTATTCAGTCGGATACCACACGGCGTATACAACAAACTTAACCAAGACACCATAATTATGCGAGGTTGGAATCGCAATAGTATAATATGAAAAGCATTTGTATTTGTATATTCATATTTAACGACGATTTTATCTGAATTAAAAAACACAAAATTCTTTTATTACGCAACAATTAATTCAAGTAAGTAAGTTTCACTGAGAATTGTGTACAATGTTTAAATTAAATCTCTACGCTCAAAGTGGGTTATTGTTGAGTTAAAAGGAGTTAGTTGGTTGCAAACTCGTAAAGGTTCAAATAGTATAAAGCATGTAAAATAAGTTCCAACTAGGCATCAGTACCTGCGATCTTGTGGTAGGCCTCGTCTCGCGCTCTCGCAGCATCCCTCCTCTCGTGCTCGGCTCGCTTCACATGATCTCGCAGCTCTCGACACGCGCTATTGTACTTGTCGCGCTCGGCCGAGCAGTTGCTGAGCTGCCGCCGAGTGTCCGATAGCTCTTTGCGTAAACCCTCCGACTCGTTCTCGACTGGGAATTCAAGAACGTTATTTTGTATATTCAGTACTAGATGGCGGTAGGCGGTTTCTATACATTATATTATTCATTTAAAAAGGCCATCAACAATCTAAACATCTTACACAGCCACAAATTACTCCCCGGATGGGGGATAGACGGGGTGCGGGCCTTGAGGCAACCTCCTTGCCCCAGCTGGTCCTCACAGGCGTCAATGCCTAAGACATTTTCGGGCCGTGGGCCCAGGTCACCCAGGTGACCTAAGGGGGTCTCGATAATCGGGCCGTGAGCCCAGGCCACCTAGGTGACCGTAGAGGTGTCGAGTTCGATTTTGTGGTTTGCGAATGATAGTTCCCAGATCTCGGGGTCATCGTCGGGTAGTGTCAATCTGGATTTAACTTTATGGATTTGACGTGGTGTCAAGATCGGGGTAAAGTCAAATCCGGTGGTATCGCCCTCATAGACATTATATAACGATTATTAAATTAAGTGCTATATTAGTTATAGATGGCAAAAGCGTGCGCAAATTGACAAGTTTCAAGAACTATATTGAAATTAAAAATGACAATGAACATAAACAACAAACAATAAATTTGAGAAAAAGAACGCTTAAAGTAAATACAAATAAGATGGAAAAATAAGAACTATGAGTAAAATTTTGCAATTATCAATATAAGAGCTATGACTATAGTTTTAAAACAGTAATTTTAGAATTATTCTCGTTGTTTAAGAGAAAATTCTGTATAAGGTTGTTTCTAAAATTAGACGCTTAATCCCCTATAATCCCCTGGACAAATATTTATACAATTGGACACAATTAAAGCTAATTACCCACCGGGATAAAATATAGGATAAAAAATTTACATTTTCTTTAGAGCACAGGAAAAATAAACAAGGCAGTATTGAGGGTACTTAAAAGTTTAAGCTGTCAAAGCTATCACTAGTGTTGAATGAAAATTATGAAGAAAAAAGGTCTTACGATCTTTCAATTTCCTCAGCGTGTCTTGCAATTGCGCGTACGCAGCGTCGTATTTATCTTCAGCCAATGACAATTGCGCACGTGTTTCCTGGCACTCTCGATTCACAGCCTCTTTCTCCAGATGAAGCTCCTTGATGCGATTTTCGAAACGAGCACATTCGTCTTCAGCGGACGCCCTTTGGATTTCATTTTATATACTAAACATTGTAGACTGAGCCAAACTATATATGATAAACTAAATAAACTCAGGGTTGGGTTCGGGTAACACAAACTCAATTGTTTCACTGTGATGCTTCGAATGTGGGGTTAAAATAGACTCACATAATAGTTATACAGTAGTTGATTCAACTCCCACTATTTATTTAGCCGAATCACGTGTATAAAGCTTGAAATAGAAAAATTTATCTAATCATTAATTAGGGCCATTGTTATGTTTTATGGTTTCAATTTGCTTAAAAACGTTAATGCGGAGGCTTTTATATTCAGATATGAATGGATTATGGTAAACAACTTTTAACATAAGTCGATGACACAAGATGTGCAGTGAGAAACGGTTATTATTGTCAACATTACATTGCTTAGGTACTTCATGTGCTAACAGATATAACACTTGCTTGTATTAGTTTTTTTTACTACAGAACATCTGTATAAAGTACCTACAAATATAACAAGTAACGTCATACTTAGCCTCCTCCAGCCTTGTCTTCAAAGCGGCCAAGTCATCTTTGAGCTGGTTAATATGCGTTCTGTCTTGGTCCGATCTAGCTTGTGCGTCTCTGCGAATGCGCTCCAGTTTATTCTGTTCACAGCACAGGATCCTTTTAGCTTCTTCCAATCGTTCTAGAAGTGCTTGATGTTCTTGATGGGCTGACCCAAAAAATAGCTAATTAATTCATTCGTCTTCCGAAAACAAAATAAGAAACTGACAAAATAAGCTTGTGATTCCTGTACTGCGACTTAATAGAATAAGCAAATGATTCGCAAGTCTGGGTATTTGCTTCTACAATAAAATTCCACAAAACTACTTAGGCTTGCCAACAGGCTTGCCAAAAGTAGCAAAATAATTTTATTATTATTTTTGTAACTGGAACCGAGGAACCAACAAATTTTATTTTAGAAACTGTTCTCCCGGTGGAATGGAAGCAACGACCAACAGATATATTGTATAGCATAATAAACTGTTGTTTCAATAAGTACCCATAAGCAAAGCCTGTTGTTTGTCATTTTCCGCTCTCAACATAGCCTCGTCATGTTGCAGTATTAACTGATCTCTCGCCGCCAGTAGCTTCTTCTCTTTCTCTCTCGCGCCGGCTTCGAATGCTTCCCTCTCGCTCGTCAGTGCCGCTATCGTCTGGCTCAGTTTTTGTTCAAGAGATTGACGTAATTGCTCCTGCCATAGTAAACACCCATTTTTAACAAAAATGAGGTGACAATATAAACGCTGTGTGGTATCCGGCTGAATAGAATAGTACCACCCTTATTTCTTACCGAGGTGTCGTAAAAGGCGACTGAGGTAAGTTGATGTCAGGCAGGCGGCCAGTCGTAAAAACGCAGCCAAATCATGTGACAGCATATTTATAACATGTTGTGCCGACCCCACTTAGAGTGGGATAAGGGCAGGAAGATGATTATGAGGTATTCTTACATTTGCTTCGCAGTATATTTTAAGTAATTCAATTTTTGTACATAAAAATATAAAGAATTATAAAACTATAGGTGATGTATATAATAGACATAGTAGGCAGTTCAAAAAAACTTTTAAAGAGAGGCTGATACAAAAAGCCTACTATACTGTTGAGGATTATTTAGACGTTAAGAATGCGTGGATATAGAGACTGTCCGACCCTGTACAAAATAGTAATGACTTAATGTAACTAATCATAAGTATTATTTGAAAAGAGCAACCTCCGAGTTTCTTTCTAGCTCTTCTCGGTAGGAACAGTTTTTGAAAGCACTTGTCTACAAGTTTATTTGAATAAACTTATATCACTAGCGCCATCTCTAATAAACTACTAAATGAATAAGGCGTGCGCATTATTGCTAGTATTTTTTTCGCAACTGTAAAAATTTTCAAAAATTTTAAGTCTACAACAATTCCAATTCAATTACAAAAATTTTCAATCTAAATTTTTCCATCCACAAAATTGTACTGATATAAAAATAGATTTTGTTAGTTCGCTATTGAAATTATTTTTTTCAACCCAAAGTTGTTTTTTTGTTTAACGAATTTCAAATTTACCAACACATGTATAAACAAGGATATTTTTTCATTATACTTATTCAATTAATAAGGAGCAATTTCCTAAAAAGTTAACCCATTTAATCTTGCTCAACAATACAATGTGACATTGACGGCTACAATTCTTTTTTATATTATTAACCAACTATATGAAGGAGATTTTATTTGAAACATGTTGTAACACACATGTTTATTAGCGTATATATTTATTAGCGTAAAAATTACAAAGGTTCGCAATGTTGCTTGGAAGTGAACGTTGTTTCTTTGATGGTATGGATGAATATAGCCGTTGTGTGACGTTCTGGCGGTTGATCGGTTGACTGACGAATTGATTGATTGGTGACTTAGTGACCGGTGACACAAACGCACAAAACAACATATTTACCTAGACAGTGTAAACGTCTACTATTGCAGCTTTAAATAAATAGAATATACCTTTTCCTCTTTCAGCTTGGTTATATTCTCGGTTGTGGTCCGGTTGAGGTTCGATATCACCTGTTGATACTCCGCTTCCTTCTTGCCCGACTGCTGGGACATACTATTTCTGGTCTCGCGTAGTTTCTTTTCAGTATTTTCGAGGTCTTTTGAAAGCCTCGCGATTTGACCTGAAAAAACAATTAATATAAGAATCTGTATTTAGCTGTAGTTAACTGACTAAATATAATAAAGAATAATAATAAATATATGGGACACTAAATAAAGACTGTATCATATTTAATTGCTTTACAACAGGGCTCCTTAAACTGTGGGTCGCGACCCCCAGAGGGGTCGCGAGACTACTGACAACAAAAGGCGTCGCAAAGATCTGATACTTTTCAATCATTATTGATACAACTACATGGCTGCAGCTGTCCTTTAAAGAACTTTTCTAACAAAGATTTATTGATATTTCTCCTCCTAAGTTCCTTCATTACCCCTTTTCATTAAATTTAATTAAATAGATTTTATTAAATTTATAATCGGTTAGTTTACAACAATTATAAATAAAATTTTAAAATGAGTATACACACTTACGTACAAATATAAATATAAATAAAAATCATACAAAATACTATTGTAGTTTTATTATTACTATATTTTGAAAAAAGTGGCAATGCAAAACTGTTATTTACATTGTAAAATAGTGCGGTATTACATCTACATCTACGGTTAATATATATTTCATTATATGGAGGAGGGGGTCGTTTAAAATTTCCTAAGCTTGAAGGGGGTCGCTATATAAAAAAGTTTACGAAGCCCTGCTTTACAGGAAGGGAGGTGGTGGATGTATCCAATATATGGATGTATGGATGAGTTCGGCCGAGTGGGGCGTTTCTCACTAGT
This sequence comes from Morpho helenor, assembly GCA_029227775.1. Taxonomy (NCBI): domain Eukaryota; kingdom Metazoa; phylum Arthropoda; class Insecta; order Lepidoptera; family Nymphalidae; genus Morpho; species Morpho helenor. The sequence continues at coordinate 15,017,427 of JARGCU010000020.1, read as the reverse complement.
GAGCCACTTAAAAAAGACTCACTTAAAACTGGAAAAAAAAACAATCTGAAAAAACATATCTTAAGACCCAATGAAGTCATATTCGATTCATCATTCTCCAGTCCTTATCTCACTCTTAGTGTCTTCGGCAAAACATATTTTTTTCTCTTCCATTCTCTCTGGCGTTAATTTTTTTATATGCATGTCATATTTCACACAATCTAATAATCTCTTATACGGACTCCCTCTAGTCCCTTAACCATTTTTCACACCTTTTTGGTCACGTGATTGAAATCCCTATATGACTAGAAGACCAAAAAAAGATGAATTGTGTGACGAATTAAATGCATATAAAAGCAAAAAGCTTCTGAGTTGACGAATGATAGTAGAGAATGGAAGATGAAAACAGATTGCTGACCCCACTTAAAGTGGGATAATGTTTAGGATCTTCATACTACCCAGATAAATCACCTTTATGGTTTTCCTGCTGCACAAGTGTTTCCTGTAAATCGTGTTCCAACTTGCTTCTCTTATTCTCGGCGTCTTCCAACATGTTCGCTGTATCGAAAAGTACAGCTTCCAACGCGTCTTTTTCTGAACGAACGCCAGCCAGTTGCTCTTGTAAATGTTGCTTGTCCTTCTCCAAACTGTCTATCATCAACTATAACAAATAACACATTATCATCCCCTCATGCCCTTATCCCACTCTAAGCGGGGTCGGCACAACATATTACAAACATGTCATATGGTTTGTAATAACAAATGGAAGACTATTGTAAAGGACATACTGTTTTTATGTAAAGATCACATCTAATATTGGGGTAACAACGCAAGAAGGAGGATGATTTAGTATTACATCGCTAGCGCCATCTTTTATAAATTACCAAATAATGAGGGCATACACATTATAATCGTCTTATTAAATTTTGTCTGATAATGTATTTTCTGTTTATTTTGTGTTTATTTTTAGTAGATAATAAGTTACTAACATAGTTATGAGTCTGTACTAACAAAATGAGCCCTTGTTGCTTTTAAATAAATACATTTCATTATTACTACTATTTTTTCTTATCTGTAAAAATTTTTAGTTCCAATATTTAGTTTTTAAATTTTCCAGTGGGGTCGGCACGACATGTTACAAACATGTTGTACGTCAACTTACCTTAGACGTATTTTACGACACATCGGTAAGAAAGAGGATGGTGTATTCTACTTAACCTAAAATAAACTTGCCTGTTTCTCCTCAGAGTCCTTGACGTGGTCGTCCAGCGCCCTGTTGAGGCGGCCGAGGGTCTCGTTGGCCTGCTCCAGCCGCTGCTGCAGCCGGATTATCTCCTCGTTCAAGGTTTCCTTCTTGCGGCCCATCGCCGTCAGCTGAGAGCTAAGCTCACCGCGCTCTCTACAAAATATTGTTCTTTAATTGATTGTATATTAGAGATGGGTAGTACGTAAGCTAAAGACAAGAAAGATATAAGTTAAGGGCACTAGTAACCACCACATACTAGTAGTTGACCGTTTTGTATGAAATTTAATAAGCGTGTGTTGTATTATAGGTAATAAAAATTATTAATTAATAATATTAAACAATGGCCTACAGTTCTGAGGTTTTATGCAGTTGTTAGTAGATGGCAACAGATTTATTTTTTATTATCTACATAAAAAAACGCTTATTATTTAAAATTTTATACAAAACGATCAACTACTAGTACAAAATAAGCATTAAACAACTTGTAAATAATTTTTGGACTTTCCGGCTAGATCTAGCCTTTTGGCTTTTGGGTTAGAAAATCAAGTACAGAACACAAAGGCGAGGCAAGAGGCACAAACAACATTTATAAGTAACTCCCTTCTTGATTTCTCATTCCTGACACACTCCAACAAGACACGGGAGTCAGCTCTAATTGTACCGCACACGGTGCAATTGGGTTTCGGAACTTCCTTCTAATATTATAAATGTGAAAGTTCGTGAGTAGGAATATATGTTTGTTACTCTTTCACGGCGAATTCGCTGAACCAATATAGATGAAATTTGGCACAATTATGCCTTATACACCGGAATAACATATAGACTATAGAAATATTGTTAATTCTACAGAAATAGGATTTATATATATCACTCATACAAGACGCATGTTACCTCATCACTTGACGGAGCTCCATCTCCACTTTCTCCCTTTCTCCCTCCAGGAACTTGATCTTCTCGTTCAACGAGGCCTTATCTGCCTCTAACTCCATTCTGTTCTGCTCTGCAGCCAATAACTCTTTACGGAGCGAGTTTAGATCGCCCTGGAGATCCGATGATTGATTTGACAGCGATGACCTTTCATCTTCGACCTATAAATTCAATTGAAAGTTATTATTATTGGCCTACCATGCTTGTTTATATTAACTGGAAAATTTCACAATACTTAGAGCCTGTTTCACAAGTTACTGATAAAGTGTCGGATAGTTAACCGATGAATAAACTAAGTAGCAGATAAATTTCTCTAAAAAGAAAAAAGTTAAAATTTTAAAAAGCAATCGCAGACATTTTGAAATAGGTATTTGCAATCCAGCAGCGAAACAAAATAACAGCCGCATGATCTACCTGTTAACTTTTTAGGGAATCAGAAACCTGAGAAAAGCTAAATTCCGAGATATGTGTCAGATATGTTCCGAATAGGCTAACTGACAGTTTAAACAAGTTCTTACTATTTTACCAACTTAATATTTTAGACCAAAGCGAGATGATAAAATATATCAAAGGGCATCTAATTAAATAAAAAGTAAACGTGTCCAATTCAGTTTGCTAGACGTGTTTGGAGGCAAAGTCAATGATGGGGGTTGAACTATTTGTATACAACTCTGCTTTTCACCACCCGGTGGTGATACATTATGAAAATTGTCGTGGCGCTTATCCTCCTTATGATCCTTCGATTACGGGGCGAAACGATCGTAGAGATTGTAGTAGTGAATGTGTGTTGTGCTTGTGTAGGGGCGTTTTGTGATACCTATGGTGACTGGTATTGCATGTATAAAGTATGAAAATTAGCTGCTACCTACACTTAACAATACATAGATTTTTTTGTAAAAAATGCGGATTATAGTACAATATTTCTATCATAACATCTGTACATTATATTAAATTAAGATAAATAAAAGCATAACAATCGTGGAATTGATATGTAATAGAATAATAGAATAATAGAAATAATTTTTATTTGACCAAAATATAAATAAAAGAAATACAAAAATAAAAAATAACAAATAGAATGATGGTCAAATATAGGTCCGCCCTCAGCGCAAAGATTGCAGCGAAGCTGCAAAGCTGGTTTTCAGGGTGAACCTAATGTGACGTAACGGACCTGCTACGAATTCTTAATATTTAACAACTAGAAAACTATTCAACATATTCTTAAATACTATTACATAACATTAAACGAGCAGCTTAAATGAAAAGTATAAAAAATAATAAAATACAATAAAAAAGAAACAAATAATCACAAACAATAAATACAATAAATACACTGCATAAGATACACATATTTCGTACTGCACATACACATCAGTGGAAAAAAGAACGCATTTATGAAACATGTTTACACGCGAAATACAGTCCGCTCCCGAGACTCAATCTGCCGAAGAATTCTAAAGTGTTGGAAATAAATAATAAAAAAATTAAAAAAAAATAAAAAATATTAAAAAAAAATTTGGTAAAAGCAAACATGTGAAAATGACAGTTATAATTTTTGTTTGGTTAGCAAATAGCTTTTCAGTTTTATTTTAAACAACCCAAGTGATTTTATATCCTGTAAAGGTGGTGGTATATCATTCCAACACTTAGTGGCCGAAAATTTAAAACTCCCGCGGAAGGCGGCAGTTTTATGTCTCGGTGTAGACAACCGAACGAAGGAGTGGCGTGTTCTACCTGTAAAATGATCTCCCATCCAAGTTAATTTCTCACGTAAATAATATGGAACCCCATTTTTTATTACACCAAACAGTAACGTGGCTAAATGAAGCTTCCGACGCGACTCCATGTTTAACATGTTAGCATCGTTAATGTAAGGAGAAACGTGGCTGCGTGGTGGAATTTTGTAACAAAACCTAGTGCACGCATTTTGCACGCGTTGAATTAGTTTTTTAGTTCTGCTTAACAAAAGGGGTCCGTATACGATATCTCCATAATTAAGCTTAGATAGTACTAATGCCTCACATAACCTATTCCTGATATTTAGACTGATATACGGCCTTATTTGGTACAGTAACTTAAGCCTATAAAAGCAACCACGTACAGCTGTTAACACGTGTGTTTCAAAATTCATGGAGGAGTCGAAAGTAAGACCCAAGTTTCTAGCCTCATTAACTCTTTGTAAGTAATTATTCTCAATTTTAATCTTAAACGTCAAAGTATTTATTTTACCAATGCAATGTTTAGTACCCAAGATCATAAACTTTGATTTATCAGGATTTAGAACTAGGCAATTTTTCTTTGCCCATGAGTTAATTCGCTCCAAATCATTATTAACTTTAGTGATAGCCTCAATATAGTTCTGTGGTTGAAAAGAGAGATAGAGCTGCACATCATCAGCGTATAAGTGATACTGGCAACATTGAATACAATTTACTATATCTGATGAATACAGAGCAAAGAGCAAGGGCCCTAGTATTGAGCCCTGTGGGACTCCTCTATCAACAGAGTTCATTGTGGATGTGCTGATCGAGTTGGCATCTCTTAGTTCGACAAACTGTTTTCTTTCAGAGAGATAACTGTTGAACCATTGTACTGTTTTGATGTCAAAACCGTAATACGATAATTTAGACAGTAAGAGAGTTATGTTGATGGCATCAAAAGCTCTAGAGAAATCAAGCAGTACAAGGATAGTGCACTTTCCCTGATCTTGTGCTGTCAAAATATCATCTACCACGTGAGAGAGTGCCGTTGTAGTGCTATGCGCTTTTCTAAAACCTGACTGAAAAGTAGGAAGAATTTTGTTTGTTTCGATAAATTCGGTCATCTGTATTGAAACTACTTTTTCTAAAATTTTAGACATGCAAGGCAGGATGCTAATTGGGCGAAGATCTTTAAATGAAACAGGATTATTCGATTTCGGTAGCGGTTTAACTTTGGCTATTTTCCATAGTTCCGGAAATGTAGATGTTGATATCGACTTATTTACAATATAGGTAATAAGCTGTAAACATTGAGGTAAAATTAGTAGAAGCATCTGCAGTGAGATACCGTCAACGCCCATTGCATTGGATTTCAGATTTTGAATAATTTTTGCGATTATTGTATCATTGACTGTCTGCAACGTAAATAATTTATCACCATATCTATGGTATTCATAGTATGTAAGGTGAGATAAGGAGACTACATTTATACCAGGCACATCAAGAAAGTGCTTATTAATTAAGAGTGGATTTTTAAGTGTAATTGGAATTTCATTCTGTTTTCTTTTATCTGTCAATAAACCTGACTTTTTTAGGTTCTTCCATAAAACGCTAGGATTTTTAATAAAAGCATTAATATAGGTCTCGTGATAAGCTTTCTTTTCTGATTCCAAAGCATTGATTACTACATATTTCATTGATTTATAAAACTCTTTGTGTGCCTTACAACCAGTTTTCTTTGACCTCACGTGACTATCATTTCTTATTTTAATCATATCCTTAATAGTATTAGTTATCCAGGGATGTTGCTCCCTTAAACGTACATTATGTAATGGAGCATGGTTGTTGAATAAATTAATTATCATACTGTTAAATTTTGAGACACTATCATTTACGTCAATACTGCAGTATATCGAATCATAGTTTAAGTTGTTTAAGTCCATTTCAAGTTTTGCTATGCTTATATTTTTCAGAGATCTGACAGCCATCCATCGCGAAATAACTTTAACCTTCTTTACATTTATTTCAGCTACTACCACTGCATGCTTACCTAATTCTGGTATATGATGATTGGTAACGTTTCTTACAGGTGCATCAGTACACAGAACATCTATAAGTGTCTCACTATGTTCTGTAAAGTGTGTAGGCTCGGTAACTATTTGAGTTAGATCAGTATAATGTAAAAATTCAAACAGCATCTTTGCTTTACTATCATTGCACTTTAATAGATCAATGTTAAAATCGCCCATCAATAATATATAATCGGCATTTGAAAATGAAGAGACTGATTGGGTTATTGCATCAATAAAATCACTAACATTATACCATGGAGGCCGGTATGCAGTTCCAATAATAAATCGCAGTTTATTAATTGTAAGACCTATCCACATTTGTTCTACACAGAGTGATTGAGACTGTGGGTGCTTAAATATTCGCGCGTTCAAACTTTGCTTAATATAAAAGCCTATTCCTCCACCTCTTCCTCCGCATACATGTACAGGTCGTGGTATGTGCTTAAGTCTATAACCGGGTATCTTAGGCGCTCGTTCGTCCTCATTATGTCGTAACCAAGTTTCATTTATTGCAAGAATATCTACGGAAAGAATATCTACAGCAGCTATAATTTCCTCGTGTTTTGTGCCCAATGACCCTGCGTTATATAGTCCAACTTTAAGAAATTTTGTATTATTCATGTGTACTGTTTATAAAACATTATAAAAGAAAAGATTGGATTTATGGTAAGACTTTTATATTCATTATTTCTTGCTTTTTGGTTATTTTTACCGAGGCTGCCATAGATAAAACACACCGATGTATAACAATGCTTTAGGCTATAAGCTATACGATTATATGCAAATAATTGTTTTGTAGTATCCTTATAAACGTTAATTGAGTCAAACGAGTATATATATTTGTAGCAAATATGAAAAATAAGACATTGAAAAAAAATAAAAAATATATAAATTAAACCTCTTATCTTATCTATACAATGAAGAGTAATGTATGTATACACAACAAGTTGATTTCTTACAATTAAACTTACGCTCATTATAAATAAATCCAAATACTCGCATACAATTCGTCGTCCAATAGCAACTATTGGATTAAAAACAAAATATATGTGAAGCAATATGTAATCAAATAATTTTTGACACTGTGCTATATGTATATATGTGCGTCCGGTTAGCCTAACCAACGATAACATTACCAAAAACACGAATTATGTCTTGCTCAGATCTTATGCAGTAGGCCTGCGAACCATCTTTCTGTCGCGTATAAATTCTACCGCGTCTCGTCCACGTATACTTCCATTGAAGACGTCTTGCATTTTCTCGTACCATATAAAATAATCGCTTATTTGTCTGAGTGAGTCTTTCATTTAAGTAAAAACGTGTTGGAGGTGCATCTTTATTTAGATCGGTACAGGTAACATTACGTCGTACGCGCGCATTCTGGAGGAGCTCATCGCGTAAGTGGCGACGTGAAAGGCGTACTACTAGTCTTCGATACCTCTTATTTTCAATTACTTTGCCAACCCGCTCAGCAAACACGATATCTTCTTGTTGGAGGGAAACGCCTAGTTTCGCTGCCAAAACAGTGGTAGTATGTATTGGGTTTTCACCTTTAGTTTCGGGAACATTTGTTATTTCAATATCGGCGTGCAAAAGTTCCTGATCTCTGTCATTAAGCTCTGATTTCAGTTGCTCTATATTTTTCTCCAATTCGCTTATTTTTGGAACATTATTATTATCTGATTTAGATTCCATCGCAATCATTTTATTTTCCAACTGATCTATGCGGTTACTACAGCTGGATAGCATAGTCCGCAAACTTACAATTTCCTGACAGAATTCTCTAAACTCTTGCCTGACTTTGCTAAGCTCATCCCTGAAAAGTCGTATCTCAAGCCCCAAATCCACATTGAGTGATTCAGTACTACCACGAACGGCAGTATTGCTGTTAATGTTCTCCGTAATTACATTGCTAGCGGCATTGCTTTCGGTAACCGATGTCGAAACGGACTCGCTTGGGTTAGTTATTATCATTAGATCGGCGTTGGCTGTACTGTCTTGTGTTGAAATTGAGTGTTGGTGGTAGCTACTTGGTAGGCCCTTTACAGGAGTAGCTGAATTGTTGCCTTTTGGCACTTTACTTTTGCATTCAGGACAGGTCCAATTTGGTTTAAGGTTCACACCCTCTGGGATGGAGACACATGCGCCATGATATAATGCGCAGCATTGGACGCACGAAATTGCATTTGTGCTCGACAAAAATTTGCCACAAGCTCTACACTTTGCCATAATTACGTATTAACGATTTGGGTATAATGAATTGAAATCGTCAAATTTATGACAACACATGTATATTTTCAACCGATAGATAGATGGCGCACTCAAATATTAGTTGTTGCTCAATCGACGCCAGGAAATCGATTTATTTATCTCCTCACTGATAGATGGCGCACTAGAGATTTGTTTTTATGCCATCAATTCATCACTAGCACAAATTTATCATCTCACCACTAGATGGCGCAGTCTAGTATTTTTTGTTAGCACGTTAACTCAGCACATTTATTTGTTGTCGGCAAAGTGGTATCTTCTCACCGACAGATGGCGCACCCGAGTATTTATATGTTAACCAGAGATGCTGTCACACATAGCTATTGACAAAGTAATATTTACTTTTTGCGGGTATGTTTTGCACAAAACAACAGTTAATGTTTTTCAATCCACTAGAAATTGGCAAATATAAGATCGAGAGCCAACTGATATAACACTGTGACTACTTCATTTCACCAGTCTCTATTAACTTAGTAACACTACATAATGTAAAACGCGAGATATGAATATATGTTGAATAAAAAACGTGAACTGTACGACAGTCGCAATCACATCATATGTAAAAAATACTAACATGTTTTAGATCCTCTTGCAACTTCTTCTTGTCCCCCTCCAAATTCCGTGCCAGGGACTGCAATTTCTCTACCAGATCTTGTAGATCGCCACGCTCCATTAATGCTCTTTCCAACTCTATTTCTAACTCACCTGGACAACAAAAATCATTAAAAAGAAGCCACTTAATTTCTTTACCTTTTTGGACTAAAAAATAAAATTTACCTAAATCATTAAAAAGAAGTCACTTAATTTCTTTACCTTTTTGGACTAAAAAATAAAATTTACCTAAATCATTAAAAAGAAGTCACTTAATTTCTTTACCTTTTTGGACTAAAAAATAAAATTTACCTAAACTAAACTTCACTATATGATTCTTGTACTAATCGTACATATACGAAAAAATGACATAAAAGGTTCATGATTTTTCAAAATAATATTATTTTTGGTCATTTTTCACTTTCCAATTCGAAAACTTGTTTATAGTTTTTTTAACTATTTATTTGTCATCGCACTTTATAGTGCGATTGATTGTTAATTTTTGTTCGAAATTTATTTTATTCTATTATCTGCGTCATCTAGTTTGAATTTAAATTCAAGGTGGATCAAAATTAGATTCAAAAAAGCCAGTTACATAAAGGAAAATTGGTTTTCTAAAGTGTGTAAAAAGCGTTTACTTCGATTCTTCTCCATCTGCGACAGGATGGCGTCAGCTTCCAGCTTCTGCTGGTCCAGCAGATCTCTGGCCAACGCTACCTTATTCAGCTCATCTCTCACCGTCACGAGCTCCGAGCGCATTCGAGAGGACCGCTCCTCTTCGGCTCTACGAATTATTGTTACATTGTAACGCTTAACTCAACTATATTTAAAGTACAAAAGTAATGAGAATATTATTTTGCTATAATCCGCGATAAAAGATCATATATGTAATGCTAAGTGTAGAGTGTACGATTCGTTCTCATACCTCGGGTCCATAATACAAAAGTAATGAGAATATTATTTTGCTATAATCCGCGATAAAAGAACATATATGTAATGCTAAGTGTAGAGTGTACGATTCGTTCTCATACCTCGGGTCCATAATACAAAAGTAATGAGAATATTATTTAGCTATAATCCGCGATAAAAGAACATATATGTAATGCTAAATGTAGGGTGTACTATTCGTTCTCATACCCGATATATGCAGAATTTGTAAGAACTCATGCACTACCCGACACAGATAACACAACAATACACAAGCACTGCACACATTCACCACCACAATCTCAACAATTGTTTCGCCCGTAACCGAAGCATCGTCAGAAGATAAAATTCACGACAAAATCGCAAAGCTTTGCGATGCATGAGTTCTTACAAATTATGCATGTATCAGGTATGAGAACGAATAGTACACTCTACATTTAGCATTACATATATTATCTTTTATCGCGGATTGTAGCAAAATAATATTCTCATTAGTTTTGTATTATGGACCTCCGCAAAGTAACGTCTAATTCTATAAATTATATTTAAAGTACTTATGTGCCTAATTTATAGAATTAGGCATTACTTTAAGGAGTTACATTATACAAAAAATTACCATACCATTTTTTGTACTTTCCTCAACCTAATAGACCAGATTTAACCCGTCAGATTTTACCAACCCATATTTAATAAGGATTTTACTGGGTTACCGACGTGGTGTAAGACAGTCGAAGAATCGCTTTTTAACTATATATGATACGATTAACAGTATAGTATACTTTAAATGATCAGATAAATAGTGGTTTATAAGATTTAAACCTTTCACATTCATATTTAAAACTCTTTTGGTCACATGATTTTCATCCCACCTCATTTTTTTCTGTAATGGGCGCAACTTTCAGACTTCCCTTGTTATATAGTGGAATTATTCATCATCATCCTCCTGCCCTTATCCCACTCTAAGTGGGTTCGGCACAACATGTTATAAGCATGCTGTCACATGATTTGGCTGCGTTTTTACGACCTGCCGCCTGCCTGACGTTAACTTACCTTAATCGTATTTTATGACCCCTCTATAAGAAAGAGGGTGGTCTATTATACTAAACCGGATACCACACGGTGGGTCAACTTACCTTAGTCGCCTTTTACGACACCTCGGTAAGAAATGAGGTTGGTCAATTCTACACAACCGGATACCACACGGCGGGTCGACTTACCCTAGTCGCCTTTTACAACACCTCGGTAAGAAATGAGGTTGGTCAATTCTACACAGCCGGATACCACACGGCGGGTCGACTTACCTTAGTTGCCTTTTACGACAGCTCGGTAATAAATGAGGTTGGTCAATTCTAGACAGCCGGATACCACACGGCGGGTCGACTTACCTTAGTCGCCTTTTACGATACCTCGGTAAGAAATGAGGTTGGTCAATTCTACACAGCCGGATACCACACGGCGGGTCGACTTACCCTAGTCGCCTTTTACGACACCTCGGTAAGAAATGAGGTTGGTCAATTCTACACAGCCGGATACCACACGGCGGGTCGACTTACCTTAGTCGCCTTTTACGATACCTCGGTAAGAAAAGAGGATGGTACTATTCTATTCAGCCGGATACCACACGGCGTTGGAATTATTCATATGCAATATAAATATAAAAAATTTCAATGCAATATAAAAAAATTGATTTTGCTGTGATGGCCTAGCGGTGCGACCGTGTGAATCTCTAGAGACGATCATGGGTTCGAACCCGGGCAGACACCAATGAGTTTTTCTATTAAAACTTATGTGTCTAATTGATAATTGCAATTTATCACACGCTTTTCGGTGAAGGAAAACATCGTGAGGAAACCTGCATATCTCTAGATAATCCTAGGGATATGTGTAACCTACCAATCCGCATTGGAGCAGCGTGGTAGGTCTTAGCTCCAATCCTTCTCTCCAAAAACGGAGAGAAGAGGCCTATGCCCAGCAGTGGGATAGTAACAGGCCGCTACTTACTTTTACTTATAAAAAAATACCTCAATACTGATTCTCTGTTAGAAGCTTCTCGATGTAGGCGGTCCACCTCAGAGTTCAAAGCGCGTTTTTCGCCTTCCAACGACTCAATGTTCTTTTCTAAACGAATGTTGATCTTCTGGAGCTTCTCATAGTCCGATGTCAACGACTCCACCTTTAGGAAAATTTTGAGATGAAATATAATCGATTGAGCGACGCTCCAATAGCATTAAGGACTACATATAGCCATTTCAAACAAAATAATTGTGATAAAGACTGATGATCGTGTCTATACAAGTTTTATCTACCAGAGTTTTCATAAATGATATTAACACAAAGTTTTACTTTGCAATATACAAAGCCATAAGAGTACAGAGGCTTCTATAAAAGTGTCATAGAAAGTTTAATACTGCAAAAATATGTAAATGTTTGTAAAATTATAATAAATATATGCGACAAGTACACACTCGGTCATCCCTCTCCAAAGTTTAACTTAATCCATGAATTATGGGCCACAGACAACCTCTAAATATATATATATAATTTTAAATAAATACGTAGATACATCCAGATTGGGAGATTCAACAAATCGTTTTGTTTTAATACTTGAAACACCCTTTTCATAAGATTGCAATTTCTATTAAAAATCTATTACCTAAGAAAACAAATACTAAAACTTACCATCGCATTAATCTCAACGCGATTCCTTTCTAGATTGTTCTTATCTATCCTCAACGCTTCCAATGTCTTTTGCATAGACTCCTTTTCTTGCATGAGCTGGTTCAAATCTGTATTAGCTTGATCTAATTTACCTGAACCAAAGAAATGTTCTGTTATACATAATACTGTGCAGCGCGAACTGAGTGGGGAGTTTCCACTGCGATAACGACGTATAACGTACTTATGAAAATAGACTGGATGGACTCGAAACTAGTCGGGATATACCCGATAGAATATCTAATATCTGACACTTAAGCGCGTCTACTATTATATTATATTTACGCATCCCATGGACGGCGCATAGGACCAATCAGTCAGTGCTTGAAGAACTTAAAATAGACAAGAAACCGAGGCTTTCCAGCATATGCCTATGGAGGATTTTTGAGTTCTTTGGGCACATTGCTCGCAAGCCGGGAGACGACCTCCAGAAACTTATTGTCACAGGCAAGGTCGATGGCAAGAGATCCAGAATAGCCCTATGCGCTGGTCAGACCAGATCCGCACCACACTCAATACGACAGTCTCCGAGGCCATCCACGTGGCTGAAAGCAGGAAAAGCTGGAAGACCATCGTTAATACGAAGGCTTGAATGGTGGAGTCACGACCCCCATTATTGGGGAAACGATGCAAGGAGGGAGGAAGCGCGTCTACAGAGAAGTAGGTTCAATAACGCAATAACGCCATAGACGCAGCTGTCGTAGACAAAACAGAATCTTTGCATTGGAAACTGTTAAAAATAACCTCATATTACAATCCTATTATAAAAATGTGTCAGCTGTACAATGAAATCATTCAAGATATGGCATATAAGGTAGACTTTTTGATTCACGACCCGCTACATTTGCGAGTTCCATTAAAATCGTAAAATTCAACGAATAGTAACAATTTAAAAAAATCATTTTTAGTTTTTAGTTTTAATTACTACATTTGTATTAAAAAAAACTAAATTAAATGCTGTGCTTACACCTTAGGGGTTGCAATTAGATATTAAGTGTTAAATTGTGTATAAATCATTATATTGTTTAATTGTAACCTGTTGTGTATGACTAATAAATAAAAAAATAAAATAAAATAACAAATATACTAAACAGTAAAAATCATACTAATTAGGTCAAAAAGGGGTTAAAAGAGGCAAATCTGTGCAGATAAATAAAGTGAACTTTCACTAAGGGAATTTTTAGTTATTTTTCGCTGCAACTACGTTCAAATCAACTTAAGTCCCTTTGCCACACTTTGCCATATCATGTATTGTTTTTGTTATATACCAAAGGAAAAAAACAATTATTCGTTATTAATGAATCCAAATCTCTAGTAATACATATTTGTTCTTACCTTGCAGATCCTGCACTTTCCCTTCCAGAGACGCTATACTGTTATCCGCTGTCTCGCAGTGCTTCCTACTAGTCACGAGTTGTTCCCTAGAGTTTTGCAATTTTACCTGAAAACAAGTCAAAAAGCTCTTAACAACATTTTATGTTCCTGCCAACCTTTAAGTTTATTTTGATATTGGCCAACCTTAATTTTTTTTCCTGAAAGTCCAGAACACATTCATTAATTTTTCAATTCAATACTGAATTAATATAACAAGTCAAGACAAAAAGGCTATTAAAAAAAGCTTTTAGCAACATTTCATGCCCCTGTTGTTAACCGTTGAAGAGTTCCCTTGTTTGGAGCAAATCATGGCAGCAGCATTAGGTTATTGTAAACATGCATTGTCACCGCGACTGGACCTATGTAAAATTTCATCTCAATCAGACATCGGGAAGTGGGTCAAATTTAACTTGGAAGATTCCACCTTCACGTATATATATTACAAGTTGAATAAAAGCTTTTAAAAAATATAATGATAGTAAAAAAATCATAAAGAAATCACATAAAAATCATAAAGATATCAAAAAGACAAGACAAGAAGAGAGACGTCCTTTTAATCAATGATTTCCGAATAGCAGATATAATTTTCATACGTCTTTATTTTGTGTAAGTGTAAAAAAATATAGCAGTTTTTGTCAGTGCCCAAAAACATGAATAAAACAACATTTTTTTAAATATATCTAGCCCAACTATTTTTACCCATGCAAAATCTATTTTTTTATATCTATTCTTCCCCATTTCTATTTTTACCCATACATGCAAAATTTCATGAATATATTATGTATATATAAGATTAACTCATTTAAATATTAAATATATGGACAGCAGAATGATGAATCATATTACCTGTAGTTCGTGTATTTGTATCTGATACTTGTGCAAGGCCGCTTGTACCGCTGAAATAGTACTCTCGGCAAAGGCTGTCGCGTTGCCCGAAGACGAAACGCCACATTTCGGCGTCCTATGGGAAGCATAGGACTCAATAAAGTAATAACAATAATAAATATATGGGACACTTACGGTCGTCCGTCTCCAAAGTAACTTAATACTTATGTTATGGTAGACAAATGGTGAATATATACTTATATAAGTTTTTAAATACATACAAAAGTATTAAAACCTTGCATTCTGATCCGACCAAGGTAACCTTGATTAGGAAATTCATCCTTCCCGTGTGAAACAGCCATTATTTTATTTTTGTATGTAGTTAAGTGTGAAAATAGTAAATATAATTTGGTATAATAAAGATATTATTTTTTTTCTTTATTCAAATAAGCTCTTTCAAGCACTTTTGAATCGTCAATGATCAATATGATTAATGAAACTACAACTGGTTCGGAATGTTGCTCTTACCGAGAAGAACCAGAAAGAGGTCAATCTTTTAAACATTTTCAATTTTACATTATTAAACCGCAGTCTTGTATGAGGCTGAAAGAATTTTTAAAATTCAGGCTTTTTTATCATCTAAACAATATTGAATTTTGTTATATGCTTTATGTATAAGTATATGTATTATATGTAAAAACTTAGTCTAGGATGAGGGAGATCTCCTAACACAAGCATTTTTTTGCTCAAAAGGAGATCTCATTTATAACAATTTGCAACAATGTACTATGCTTGTTAATGAAATAACACATTTTTGTTTTTTTTTTATATCTTTTCATCATCATCATCATCTTCCTGCCCTTATCCCACTCTAAGTGGGGTCGGCACAACATGTTATAAACATGTTATAACATGATTTGGCTACTTATTTTACGACCGGCCGCCTGCCTGACGTCAACTTATCTTAGTCGTATTTTACGACACCTCGATAAGAAAGAGGGTGGCCTATTCTACTTAACCGGATACCACACGATGAGTCAACTTACCTTAGTCGCCTTTAACGACACCTCGGTAAGACATGAGGGTGGTCTATTCTATTCAGCCGGATACCACACGGCACATTTTTTTTATATCTCTTATACTTAATTTAAACCTTTCCATAGACTGGTCTAGTATGGATTGCGGAATTTTATTATAGAATACCGAGGTAATCGAATGAGTTGCAAACTCTGCTGAGTCGCGACAGGGATCACAAACTTTTTTTGTTTGATGATTTGATTTGTAATAACTCACCGTTCAGATATATGTAAATGCTGTGGCGCCGTATCTGCCTCTGAATCCTGTATCAGAGCACGTGCAACCTCTTCCAAAGCCGATCTCATCACTCCAGCATCCGCGCACAGTGTCTCCGCACACTCGCAACGTTCCTCCTATACATTACATAATAATTGGGATCTACTGAAAATGTTGATTTTTGGGGTCATTTAAAATTTAATATAAGTTTAACCCTGAAAAAGGTTACTGAGATATCTGAATAATACTAGATTCATAGTAGCAGAGGATTGAAAATTTCGTTGCTCCAAAATTGGTCAATGGTCGAAATTGGTCCAGCCGTTGCGAAGTCTATAAAGGACACAGACTTTTATACTATAATAGTTATGCCGCGTGGAAATCAGTGTTTCATAGAATTATTATTGTGACTTAACTATAGGAGATAGAGACATGCTATGGCGGACTTTTTCGTAGTTTTTTTGTAGATCTACAATTCTCTAATACATTAATTTAGTCTATCTCTGCTAGTTTATGCGAAACACGCGACTTAGCTCCCAGCAGGCGAGTGTTTTAACGACCGCGCGAACTTTTCAACACAATTTAAATAAAGCCATAATATACTATGAACCCAAACCTTCCGGAAGACTTGCACCACCATTTAGTAAAAACCATACAAAAATCTGTACAGTAGATTTTGAGAAAATCGATCATATAAAGACAAACAGCTTTTGAGGACTTTGTTTTATAATATTTCAAATTCAAATTAAAAATATTCTTTATTCAAATTAAATTGTAAACAAGTGCTTTTTAATCGTCAACTCTACTGTTGGTTCGGAACGCTGTTCCTACCGAGAAGAGCCAGCAAGAAACTCGGCAGTTGCTCTCTTAAAAATATAATTCTTAATACTAGTTACATTTTGTCATTCCTGTCTAGTACAGGTTCGAAGAGAGCTATATCCATACTTTCTTATTATCCAAATAATCCTCAACAGTATAGTAGGCTTTTTGTAGCAGGCTCTTTTTAACAGTGTTTTTAAACTGATGTAATGGCAAAGCTAAAGAGTAATTAAAGATATTCATATTTTTTTTTTTAATTATATTTTCATATTCCTCACTTTACCAACATCCCTAAATGTGGACACGTAACGTCAAAAATCCTAAAAATAGAATATAACACTCACTAAGCCTTGCAGCTCTCCCAAAAGCCGTTGTATGCGCGTGTCTCGTTCACGGAGCTCTGCTAAAGCTGAATCGCGTTGGGAAGTGATGCTATGCAATTCAACGCGAAGAGTCTCCACTGCAGGACTCGGGGTAGACTGAACGGTCGATTGCTGAGGTTCTTGCTGGAAATCAATAGATAATTAGAGATGAACTACGATAAATGACGCGCCATCCAAATTACTATTTGTAGCAACCCAACGTATTACGGGGAAGTTCGCACGTTATTTAGATTAGTACAGAGTTGTTTAATCGTTCCCGCCCCACGGATACATCTTCGAATTCGAGTCAGACTACGCCTGCGCGGAGGCGTTGATACAAGTCTTTAGTCTCATTTTGTATAACGTCTCAGTTAAGTTTCGGTATTGTTGTTTAAAGTTAGTTATAGTCACTGTTATATGTTTGTCGTGTAATAGTTTTGTTTTAGTCCTCACATAGTACACGAAGTTCTGCTCAAACTATTTTATTTCGGGAAACCGAACCCAATTATTTTGTCACCCACCTTAACTTGTGTTGTGGAAAATACCCCAACGTGTTATTAGAGCCCAAACCGATTGATATTAGTGTTCGAACGTGATATATTTCAATAAGTGTAGTCACAGTCAGGCTAAACAAATATCGATAGAATTTGGCAAAATTATTCCTTATACACCGGTGTAACATATAGGCTGTAGAAATCCTGTTAACTCTACAGAAATAGGATGACATTGAAAAGCGTCATCTATTCTATATATCACGCGACAACAGTTGCGGGTACATGCTAGTCATACATAACTTAATACCTTAGTGCCTTGAGGAGCGTAAGCATTTATAGCATAACCGCTCAATGTTCCCACAAGATCTCTGGTCGATGTCACTCTATCACGGCGAATCCACTGAACCAATATCGATGAAAATTGGCACAGCAATTCTTTATACACCGGTGAAACATAAACTAAAGATATCCTGTTAATTCTACAGGAATAGGATGAAATTGAAAAACGCCATCTATTATCAAGCCATCACGCGACAACAGTCCACGCAAACGCTAGTAAAAAAAAAGCTAATCATACATAACTTCATACCTTGGTGCCTTGAGCAGCGTAAGCATTTATAGCATAGCCGCTCAATGTTCCCACAAGATCCCTGGCTGCCGAGTCGATGTCGTTCTTCACTTTGTACAGATCACGTTCAGTATTAGTTTGCAGCTCGGAGAAGAAACGCTTGACGGAGACTACCTCGCGCCAGAGGTTCAGGAGACGGTTGTGTTCGCTTGAGTAATAGTCATTGAAAGCCTAAAATAAATAATACTGTTAAGATATTTACAAGGTAAGGTTGCCTCTGGGGTGCCAAAGTGGTCGGCCTCCTCGTGGCGCACTCTGGGCAAGCTTAGTCTTGGCGAACGGACCACTGTGGAGTGGCCAATCGAGTTGTCTCTCTGTTTAGCAGAGGGCAATCTGGACGGGCCGGGGACTACGAGGAGGTTAAGGGCGGAGTCTCTGATGAGCGACGGGTTCAGTTGGGCTCTTTTTAAGTCTCACCGTCGGTCGAGCCCCGAAGCCCAGCATAGGGAACGGGGTCCTTCGGGTTGCAAGGAAGAAAACCTCTATAAAAAATTACCCGGTGGGGACGGAAACGACCACCACGGCGTAGGGGTCCCTACTTAGGGCGCGGTCTCTCCCTGTCGACCGTGATATATCAGACACGGTGGGCAGGGAGCGATCGCGGGCAGCGGTGGCCTCCTTCTGTTCTGCGGAGGGGGGCAGAGGGGGCGGTGGAGCGTTTCCGGGAACTTTTGTTCTAAAACCAATCTGCTGCTGGCGAGTGGCGAGGTGATAGCAAAATTTGAATGGAATGAAATACCAAAGTAATAAATAAATTATGATAGGTTTCTTGTCTGAAGTCAACAAACCTGTTAAAATACCTCGGAAAGAAATGAGGGTGGTCTATTCTACTCAGTCGGATACCACAGCATCCATATTATTATTATTATTAATATAAATTCAAAAGACTACAGTACAGACTCTGCTTTCAATTTTAATGATTCAGTCAAAATTTGTAATTTTTAGATTTGGTTCTGATGAACCCATCTTTTTAACATCTCCAGTAGATACCTATACTGGGACTATGTCACATACCTGTTCTTCGTCCTTCCATTCATCCTCTTTAATAGTCATCTCATCCCTTAAAGCTTCCCAGTCATTGGTCAGCTTCTGTAGATCATTAGTGAGAGCTTCGTTCAACTGGTGCGATTCCTCAAGCTGCTCACGCAAAAGATTGTTTTGGGATACCAGCTTTTCACACCTGTATCAAAAGAACTGGAGTTAACTAATAGATATTATATTAAATAACATTTAATATTTAATTAAAAAATAGTTTTTTTAACAATCCCACAACTACACTCATCTTTATGAATTTAAACTATCGTGAGTAGTATTCATAGTTAATGTATAGAACCGGCTATACTCACGTCTTATTCTATCAGGTTAGCCCGACTAGTTTCGAACCCATCCGGGGCTCTTATTCATGAGCTCTTTACACGACAGTTCCCGCCGCGATAACGTCGATAGAATAAGACGTGAGTATAGCCGGTTCTATACATTAACTACACTCATCTATGAAAACTATATCAGTACATTTGTACTACACATTCTTTTCACGCACAAATGTTTATTTATTTATTTATTTATTTATTACGCCAACAACTTACATACAAGTTTGTCCAACAATCATTAAAAACTAAAGTTCGTATCTAAGTCTATTACAGGCATAAATATGAATAACAGACAATTATCTAACTAACTTAATTTAAACATATATATATATATATAACTTAATTTAAACATATATATATATATATATATATATATATAGTTTCAATAATATTAACCCATTCATAAGGTATATAAGTATATTAATTATTAACTATTATTACATACCTAAAAATAAGATAAACTAAATATAAAAATATACTATTTTACAACTATAGACAATTTTTATATTTAGATTGTGTATATGCAATTCTCACTTCCAACACCAAGTGAATGACCAAACTTGGACATCCACTGGGTTTGGATTTTCAAATCACAAGAGTAACTTCACATACTACAAGCTTGTGCAGCATTGTTCCTTTGACTCCCTGTAATCTTTTAGATATTGCTTACAATATCGCAGGGGAAATATATAAAACTCAGAGCTTTTTCACTTCAGCTCCTTGCAGTCAGTCATGTATATCTAAAGTATACAGGTATGTTAAATATAAACCTACTTCCTTTTTTCCTCTTCGAGTCTTCGTAGAGCTGTGTCCAGGTCCCCGATCCGTTCATCCCGGCGCTCTGACGTCGACGGTGAGACAGTGGACAGAGCTGCTGGTGCAGGAAGGGCGATCTTGCTTGCAGGCTGTCGATAACCGGGCTCGCTCCGTGGTGTTGTCTCTAGCATTTGGTTCTCTAGCTCGGCACATCGTTGCTTGTATTGTAGCACCTCAAAGTGCGCAAAATTTCAATACAAAATTAAATTACAAAGCTTTTTATTTGTTATCTTTTCATTTAAAACTGCTTTCAATTTAAAATTAATTCTACTTGTTCTAAAGATTCAATTTAATTAAATTCTTGAATTTATGGCTAAATTAAATTTCAATTTGTTTATTTTTTCCTATTCAAATTTCTAAACAATCTTAACTGTCAAGTGTCAATGCAAACATCATAGTCTATGACCAACATCATAGTATATAACTTATACAGTACCTATACACTGTCCATTATATTAACCATCTTTTGACAGATTGACGATAGTGATGTCCTAAAGATTCTCGTATGCGATACCATTCCGATTATAGTACCTACTATCATTAATCGAATTACGTACCTAAGTAATTCGATTAATGATAACCTACGTAAACTAGATTACTACTTGAGAAAAGAAATTCCAACTTTGAGAAAACTTATTGTTTCTTTGAAAAGAAGTGGTCTATTTCATGGTGAAAAATCTTCTTTGGTCAAAGTTTTGAACACAATTGGCTTTTCATATAAAAAGTTAAATAAAAGAAAATTATTAATGGAACGCACAGATATAGCTATAGCACGTTGTGATTTTTTAAGAGAGGCAAAGAAAATACAAGATTGGGCAAATATTGTTTTCACGGATGAAACATGGCTCAACGCTAACCACACGTTTCTGGACTGATGATACTGCTGATTCCACTTCCTCAGTACCAATGGGAAAAGGTGAGCGCCTAATCATTTGCCATGCAGGTACAGCAAAAGGATTTGTACAAGACGCACTGTTGGCATTTAAATCGAAGAAATCAAATGACTACCACGAAGAGATGAATGCAAATGTGTATGAAGAGTGGTTCAAAAAAATGCTCATTTCATTGGAAGAACCATCAATAATTTTTATTGATAATGCGCCCTACCACTCCCGTCAAATTGACAAAATGCCAACACAGGCTAATAAAAAGCATGAAATAATTAATTGGCTTCGGGACAATGGAGAAAATGTGGACGACTCAATGTTAAAAGTTGAATTAATAAAAATATTAAAAACCAAAAAGAGAGCAAAACGCTATGTAATCAATGAAATGGCAGCAGAATATGGCCATACTGTTCTTCGGATTCCTCCATACCACTGCCAGTACAACGCAATAGAACTTATATGGGCACAAGTAAAAGGGCATGCTGCGAGATGCAATACAAGCCCCCCATTCACAGCGAATAAAATGTTGCAATTGCTAAAAAATGCTTGCACCCACGTAACGGCCGAGAACTGGGCAAGTGTGGTGGAAAGAACTAAAAGAGTAATATTCTCTGATTGAGAACGTGATATTGCGTTTGATAATATATTATCTACACAAGAGCTAATAATAACTGCTACTGAAGACTCCTCATCGGAGGAGTCTAGTGTTGATTATCATTCCGACGACTCGTGCTAATAAAATAAATTAAAATATCCTGATTGTTTTATTTGTATTCATGTATTAACTAAGAAGAAAGTAAAACTTTATATAATGTTATTAAATGTCTTTTAATACTCGTAACATCGATTTCTACCGATTATTTTTAATCTGTGGCATAATCGTAGTAACCCATTATGTGTGACATCACTAAGTGGGCGGTACCCATCCATAAAGTACAAATATTATTTGTATGATATTTGTACGTAAGCAATACAAAACTTAATGAGCGTGAGCTGTCAAAAGACTGATAATATGATGGACGCAGTATAGATATTGAAATGGAATAAATTTCTGTTAACTTTTGTGATGTTGCGTTTGCGTTTAAACAAATATAATAAATTTATATATTAACTGTTAAACGCTGAAAGTTTTTAATAAATCAACTTCATTAAAATAAGGCATGTAGCCAGCAAGTAAACATAAATAATTCTTATTACTTGACTATGCATATAATTACTAGATGGCGTTGAATGACAATAAATTGTCACGGTAAATTTAATTACCCTCCTTTTATTTTACGTTTTTATCTTTTTAACATTGTACTTTCGACTCAGAGTAAACAATTTTTATTTCGATAATTACTTGTTCGAAATTACTTAACTATGATTCAGACCAATTCGTTTAGCTGTATAAGATCAACCATTTATTAGGTACCTAGTTGATTATACTATAACCGCATTGAGACTTCCTTGTTGATTGGATCTTAAAATTTTAACTTATCTATTATTAAAATATAAAAAATAGTAATAATAGCATTCTGTATTAGTGTAAATATTTCACGATTAATAACTTAAGACATACCTTTGCTTGAAGTCTCGATACTAATGCGGCCTGACCTTGTTGGGCACGGCGATAAGCGTCAAGCCTTCGTCTGTGATCAGCACTCTCGCCAGCAAGGCGCGCACGTAGTTCCTCGTTCTGACGCCGTAGATCGCTGCTTACGCTGCCTACCGGAGAGTCCATTTCCGGTGGACTTTCCGGAACTTTCTTTAAAAAGAAGAACTCTCTTCGATAATTATATATTGACGTTATTCCATATGTTTTAAATCAACTTAAAGATGTAGGTGGCAAAAACCTATGCCTAGCCTAAAACTTCTTGCGTTGTACACTTTTGTGACAAAAGTGTACAACGCAAGAATGACAGTTTTCTCAATCGGTATGCATTACTGCGTTTAAACAAACTTTTTAAAGTTTTACTTATATAATATATTACGAAGTATTCTCTTATCTATGAAATACTCTATTTAAAAAATAAGTAATTCATAAGTAAGACGATTTACTTTTGGCTTATACTTATATTGCTTCAATTAGTGGGATCAAAGATGGTACGAAACTAGAACAAACAAATGAGTACTTGAACGTATAGAAGTAGGAAAATTTAAAAGCTCTTAAAATGAAGTTATGGGTTGGTAACATTTCGATAGCGCAATAGCTGTTATATAAGAGAAAACAGAATTTATATAATAAATACCTCTTTAACTTCCTTCTTATTTCGCTGATGAG
Organism: Morpho helenor; assembly: GCA_029227775.1. Lineage (NCBI taxonomy): Eukaryota > Metazoa > Arthropoda > Insecta > Lepidoptera > Nymphalidae > Morpho > Morpho helenor. Next base: position 14,993,874 of record JARGCU010000020.1, on the reverse strand, counting down.
GTAGCGTGCCCGTAGGTCTTCTTCCGGTAGGAGCACGAGCAGTCCTCGGCGTAGTTAAACCTTCCCTCGTAGGCAACTAAAACAAGAATATTTAAAACGTAAACAAGTCAACTTAAAAAGCTTTTAACAACATTTTATGTTCTTACTATTAACCGTTAAGAAATACCCTCTGGAGAATCCTGGCAGCAGCATCAGGTAATGCTTATCATAAATATGCATTATCATCGGAACAGGACCAGTATTTAAAATTTCAGCTTAATCGGACACCGGGAAGTAGGTCAAATTTAATTTGCAAGATTCCACCTTCACATACATACATTGCTGTTTATAGTTGAATAAAAGCCTGAAGTGGATTGGAGCCCTCGGGATTAATAAAAGTCTTCTTTGTTCCACTTTCTGTATTTGTGCATTATGGTTTAAATGTGCGTACAGTACAATGATTATATTAATACACCTTATGAACTATTATACATTATACAACAGTCAATTTCCCAAAGCATGGACGTGGTATATATCCGTGTATTATTTATCCAAGTCACAAAGCGTCCTCTCGCTTGTCAACAAACCGGGAATGGCACAGATTATTTACCTCCGTGTGACGGGTGCGTTCAGAAAACCATACCCGCCACAGGACCCCCCTACGGAGTAAAGAAAAGCAAAAAAAAAACATTAAATTATTGTAACCTAAAGTTAGTGTACTGTACTTAATTTTGTATTTTAACATAAAATAATCAACATGTTATAATTAGACGTGTTACAATTAGACATTACTAACTAAGAAATAAAACCTATTTACTTAATTAATTGCCTAAACCTATTTACCTAAACCTATTTACCTAAACAATACATACTAACTACATATCAAAGGGCAGTTTAAATTTTACATGTCTGCCAGAACGGGTTGTGTAGGGCTTAGCTTGTGAAGTTGTCCCATCTTCTGGCAGGACAGTTGCTTTCTCTTCTGAGGGCGTACCACCCTCAGAGTCAGGCATAATATAGGCTGGTTTAAGGCGGTCTATACTGACAGTGATCTTTCTGTCACCTATTAGGATGATGAAATTCTTTTCACCTCTCCCGATCACTTTATATGGACCACTGTAGGGAGGCTTGAGAGATGGTCGAACTGTGTCATCCCGCAACCAGATATGGCTCGAATGGGAAAGGTCCTTAAATACAAAACAAGACTTCTGACCATGTCTGGATATTGGTACTGGTCGTAATTGTGCCATATGCTGTCTCAGTCGGGTTATAAATCTGGAAGGGTCTTCATTTGGAACATCAGGCGCTGGTGTTATAAATTCACCTGGTAGGCATAGCGGTTCCCCATACACCAATTCAGCAGCAGAAACATTGATATCTTCTTTTAAAGCTGAGCGCATTCCTAGCAAGGCAATTGGTAACGCCTGCACCCAAGACTCATTATGGCACATTATAGCACCCTTAAGAGTACGGTGCATGCGTTCCACTAAGCCATTCGCACATGGGTGGTAACTGGTGGTGTGAATGCGTTTGATGGAGCAGAGCTGCATTAGTGATTTGAATAGGCAAGACTCAAACTGGCGTCCCTGGTCTGTAGTCACAATTTGCGGGACACCAAAACGGGCAATCCATTCGCGGAAAAATGTTTCCGCGACCTCCTCAGCAGTGATACCACTCATTGGCCAGGCCTCTGGCCACCTTGTAAATCTATCCACAGCAGTAAGGCAATATTGGTAGCCTTTGCAGGGCGGTAGAGGGCCAATGATGTCAATGTGGACATGGCGAAAACGCTTCGTCGACTTGGCGAAATCTCCTACCGGAGATGAAGTATGCCGACTTACCTTGCTACGCTGGCAAGGAATACACGTCCGAGCCCACTTGCGGCAATCTTTCTGCATGCCGGGCCAAACAAAACGATCAGCCACCAATCGCACGGTTCCCCGCGCACCAGGATGGCTTAGATTGTGCAACTTATTGAAATGAGCTCGTCGAAATGAAGGGGTCAAATAAGGACGCGGTTTTCCCGTTGCTACGTCGCAAAAGATCTTCAATCCTGTACCAGGGATGATTACTTTTTCAAGTTTTAAAGAAGAATTTGTTAGCGCTTTATGAAGCTCACTATCAGTTTCCTGCTCTTTTGCAAGGGCAGCGAAATCTTCTTCAAGGTGTACAGCTTCAATACGTGACATTGTATCGGCGACTATATTGTCTTTCCCACTGACATGAACAATGTCTGTAGTAAATTGTGAGATAAACGTCAATTGGTTTAATTGTGGAGAAGGTAGCTTCTCACGGCGTTGTTTGAACGCATATATTAACGGTTTGTGGTCCGTATAAATTGTAACATGCTGAGCCTCCAAGACGTGGCGAAAATGTTGAACTGCCTCATATACTGCCAGTAACTCACGGTAATAGGCAGGCCATTCCGCCTTCCGATCTGTGAGCTTTTTGCTGAAAAAGGCAAGAGGTTGCCAATCAATCCCCACCCGCTGTTGGAGACATGCTCCTACATGGGTACTTGAGGCATCAGTAAACAGGCCAAGTTGGGCATTGTTGTCTGGATGAGCTAGAAGTGTAATATTTACTAAGTGCTCTTTGCATTTGCTGAAAGCCTCTTCAGTCTCCCTTGTCCAGGGGACGGGTTTTGCGCCTTTTAATTGACTATCGGCCAATATTTTTACTAGAGGTGCTTGATACTCAGCTGCTCTGGGAAGGAAACGGCGATAAAAATTTACCATGCCAAGGAATCTACGGAGGCCCTCAATCGTTTTTGGTAGCGGGTACTCCTGCAAGGCTTCAATTCTTTCCGGTGGAGGCCGCGTGCCGTTCTTGGAAATCTTATGCCCTAAAAACGTTACCTCGTCAGCGCCAAAGACACATTTAGACGGGTTAATAATTACCCCAAATGTGGATAAACGCTTAAACAAGCTATTAAGGTGATCAGCGTGCTCGTCATGATTACGAGAGAACACCAAAATATCGTCTACGTAGGGGAAACAGAATGGGAGGCCATGTACAACCTCATCAATGAATCTTTGAAAAGTTTGGCCAGCATTACGGAGCCCGAACGTCATGAAGGGGAATTCAAATAACCCGAAGGGTGTGATGATTGCAGTTTTTGGTATGTCCTCCTGGTTTACCGGAATCTGTTGATATGCTTTAACAAGGTCCACAGTGCTGAAGATTGTAGATCCAGCCAGGTTCTGACTGAAATCCCCAATATGACGCACGGGATACCGGTCAGGGATAGTGCGGGAATTTAATGCCCGGTAATCCCCACAAGGCCGCCATCCATCTTGACCTTTTTTGGCCAAATGAAGGGGTGACGACCAGGGACTGCAGGAGGGGCGCGCTGTTCCACAGCTGACCATCTGTTCAAATTCTTTCTTTGCGATTTGCAACTGTGTGGCTGCGAGTCTGCGAGGACGACATGCCACGGGAGGTCCTTCAGATGTCACAATATGGTGAACAGTTTGATGTTTTATTTCCCTGTTGCAGCCTGGTGGACGGGTTATTTCTGGAAATTTTTTTAGAGTTCTTAGAAATAGTGAATCACCCTCGATGATTGACTTCACACTTGGCTGAGTGTTATCAGCTAATATAGCATTAATGGCGAGTTTTGTTTTACCATCTACTAGTCTACCTTTGTGGCAGTCTGGTAGTAGCTGGTAATGAGCCAAAAAATCAGCACCTATAATAGCTGTGCTGACATCTGCAACCACAAAATTCCATTTGAACTCCCTGCGCAGGCCCAAACTTAATAACAAGCATATGGTGCCAAAAGTTTTAATGGGGGTGCCATTTGCTGCCCGGATATCAAAATTTGTCTGTTGAGCTGGAGTTTTTAATAACGTGTAAGGAAAGCAACAGATATCTGACCCTGTGTCAATGAGAAATTTTGTGTGTGTCTTTGGGTCAGTTATGAATAACCGGCGGGAAGTGTGGTCGCAGTCAGCAGCTGCCACTACTGACTGCTCAGTGCATTTCCCTGCTCAGGTTTCCAAGTGCAGGGGCTTACACATTTCGAAGCTTTAGTGCCAAATCGCTTGTGATACCAACACATTTGAGTGTTTGAACTTGAGGATGAACGAGATTTGGAGCGTTGTTGGGATCTTTGTCGTGAAGCTGGCCTTGCACCAGAGCGCATGAATTCAGTCATCATCTGACGTAACTCATCCATCTGTTTCCTAAGGAGATGGATCTCTGTGTTTGCAGTAGCCGCGCTAACCGAGGATGGTAAACTGGAGGTAGCAGGTGATTCCATAATAGTGTCAGCTATTTCTGACAATTTGTCTAAGGGTGAATCTGTAAGCGCCATTAAGATTCTCTGCACCTCCTGGGGAAGTCTTCGCATCCATAACTCTCTAATTATACCTTCATCTGAAGTAGAAGAGCCTGCGAGTGACTTCAAATGTCGTAGAAAAGCTGATGGTTTACGGTCCCCCAATTGCACTTCACTAAGAAGCTTTCTGATGCGTTGCTCTTTAGATGCTGAGAAACGTGCAATAAGCTCCTTTTTTAAATTTTCATATTTGTTTTCGGAGGGAGGATTGGCTATTATATCCTCTACCTCCTCTGCACTTTGGGCATCTAATGTTGACATAATATATCCATATTTGGTACTGTCTTGTTTTATACCTGCAATTTCAAACTGTGCCTCTGCCTGTGCAAACCAAATTACTACTTTGTCCCGCCAAAAGCTAGGCAACTTCACAGCTATACTGTTAATGGTACCTGTATGTGGCTTATTTTGCAAGTCGGATAATTGTTTTTGCAATTGTTGTATTTGGTCATGAATTTTCTCCGCCATTATGGAAAGGAAATAGGAAATTATGTTACCTGAGATATAAAGTAATAAACTTATTTACTATTATTATACTCTTTTACAAACTTTTTTCTCTCTTTTTTTTAAGTAGGTAATGCACACACAAAAAAAACTAAAAAAAAAAAAAACTTACAATATACAACAAGATAGTAATAATATACAAAAACAGTACATAACAGTAAGTAGTAATATAAAAGTTTTGCAAATAGACAACAGGCTTATTATAGTTTTAGCAACTTAGAATAATGTACTTACATAAGTGTATTTATATTAATTGTAAAGAAAACAATGGATAAAACAAATATTTTAAGGTCCATGGTTATTAATAGCTGATACCACCGGGTCTGTTTGTCTCACTTGTTTATGATAATTTTTATGGGTTTATATGAAACGACTTAAAGCTACTTTCGTTGCACTGATGTTTTTATAATTTTCAACTTGTTTGAACACACACATAATACACTTTTATTTTACTTTATTAAATTAACTCACTGCCGATGAAGCACCATCATGGCCGCGACAATTTGTTGTTACCCAAGCCCAACATTGGACTCGAAGGTTTCTATTTCAAAATCGGAGTCACCATTGAAGTGGATTGGAGCCCTCGGGATTAATAAAAGTCTTCTTTGTTCCACTTTCTGTATTTGTGCATTATGGTTTAAATGTGCGTACAGTACAATGATTATATTAATACACCTTATGAACTATTATACATTATACAACAGTCAATTTCCCAAAGCATGGACGTGGTATATATCCGTGTATTATTTATCCAAGTCACAAAGCGTCCTCTCGCTTGTCAACAAACCGGGAATGGCACAGATTATTTACCTCCGTGTGACGGGTGCGTTCAGAAAACCATACCCGCCACAAGCCTTTAATTAAAAATATAACAATAAATATACCCTATCTTAAATCACCTGGAAAGTAACTTTCTTTTTTACACTCTTTTGTTTTCCATTTAAAAGATAACGGCGATAGTATTTAAACTCGTAAGACATTGTAAACTTAACTTTAATTGCAACACTATCTTAATTATAATCTGTGCACAAAAAATGCTAAAACAAAGGAAGTCGTGACGGAAAGAGGTTGTTTATTTTTTGCAAGACGATGTAAAATGTGCCGAGTTAAACCACAAACTAACGGTGTAGACATCCGACTGTGGTGGTAGGGCATTCTGTATATCAGACTTGGGAATCTAATTACCACCCTAAATCGCAATAAATGCAATTTTGTAAGGCGAACAAACTAGCATGTTCGTAATTTTCAGATTTAAAATATTTGGCACGTTAATTAACAAATTTAGAGTAAATTATATACTTATCTATCAAATTAGGCTTTATTAGGTACTAGATAGACTTAGGTAGGTTAGGTAGGAGGTACTACAGAAAAAAACAATAATGATAATGTTAAAAATTCTTGAGTTTATCTTGTGATGATGATTCGGTTATGGGGCGAAACGATTCTTGACGCTGTGGTAGTGAATTTGTATAGTACGTAGTAGTAGATTTTCTCTAAATCATAGAATATAGAAAAATAAATTATTTTATATCGTTTTTGTTTTAATTAGATAAGATAAATTATACGTGGACAAGATTATTCGTAAAAGCTTAAAAAAGACATGATAATGGACGATATTAAATCCAAGATTAACTAATTCGTAGATTAGTTGTATGTTTCGTAGCTTTATTTCATCATCTTCCTGCCCTTATCCCACTCTAAGTGGGGTCGGCTGGGTGCAATAGTCCAGAATAGGAGCTGACCACCCGCCCTGCACCGACAGGCGTCCCCGAAATTAGATTAGAAGTGAGATCGGCACAACATGTTATAAAAACACATGATTTGACTTTTGATTATAGAATTAGTCATTAGTCATCATTCTCCTGCTCTGATCCCACTCTAAGTGGGGCCGGCACAACAGTTTAGTTAGGGCTAGTTATTTTACCACTGGCCGCCTGCCTGACGTCAATTTACATTAGTCCCCTTTTACGACACCTCGGTAAGAAATGAGGGCGATCTATTTCTTCCAGTCAACCTTTGAGTAACAGAATAAAAGGACATGAAGTCAAATACTGTTAATAGAGAAGCAAAAAGAAAAATAACGAAAAGTATGTATCTATATGAATATTTGCACTCAAAAGAGTGAAATACTGGTAATAGAGAAAGAAAGGAAAAAGAATGGAAAACTATGTACCTATATGAATATTTGCACTCTGGATAACACAAAAGATAAAAAAAATATTGAAATATTGATAATAGTAAATTGAATTCAATTGACTATTTAATTTAAAAAAAGTAATGAGAATATTATTTTGCTATAATCCGCGATAAAACGATAATAAAATTTTTGCGATAAATAAAATTTTATCGCGGATTATAGCAAAATAATATTCTCATTACTTTTGTATTATGGACCTCCGCAAAGTAACGCCTAATTCTATAAATTATTTAATTTAAAATTTATTTTTCTTAAATAAGTAGATGAATAAAGATGCTACTAATATAAAATTAGAAGAGACAAATTGAGAAAATTGAGACAAATGTTTTCTAGTCTGAATTTACTGAGGATTTTACGAATTGATACTCGTAAATCATTTCAATTCCACAGCACTCTAATCTAAGTAAGTTAAGTGAGGAGCACTCAGTCTTAATTGTTTAGCAATTTTTGGACAAGTTGCCAGTTCTTATTTCTTATTCTATTTTTTATGATTTATAAAAACACGTAAGACAATATAAAGAAATTAGTCAGCAAATGCTTCTTGTTGCTACGTTGCGGAAATTAAAGTACTCGTAGATTGAAAAATTAAATATTTTTACTTGCACATCCTGATTGACTTCTATTATAAGCTTTTAGAATAAGGTTAGGCTAAGTTTATTAACATTAGTTTGTGTGTATTACTAATAAAATATGACCGGAAAAAGTGGTTGAAATAAATGTATTTTATTTTTTATTAATTTTATTATATAATAAGAGCAAATTGATTAATATTATCAAAATAAGTGCGAAATAAAACCGAATTAAAAATTTAAAAAAAATATTATTATACCTGCGATTATGAAAGATTTTAAAAGTGCTTCATTGCATTTACACCTCACACGACTTTATTGCACACTAAAATTTTCACACTCAAGCCCTCCCTTTTTTTATTAGCAACATTTAATTTAATCGATGCTTCTTTTTACTCATAATGTAATCATAGATTAAAGATTTCTGGCTCACCTTTATGGTGTGAAACGCAAGAGCGTGGTGGCTATACTGTTTAATGATTTATTTTGTATCCCCTTTTTACGATAGGGTTCCGCCTGAGTGGTCACCCCATATTGTACACCTTGCAATTACATTGATAAGATATGTGTCATAGGTTTAATGCAATCGATGCACGACCGCTCCGGTTCTCGAAAGGGCGGTACCGTAATCTATTACAAAAGATCACTCCATGTTTCACCAATAGATCCCCCTCAGTTAGAAAACATGGAAACTTCAGTCTGCCAGATTGGTATGACGGGTCATCCATCCGTCGTTCTGGCGTCAGTATATCTAAGTCCCAAAAAAGAAGTGCTAAGGAACGACATCGTCGCGCTCCTGGCACTCGGAAACTCAGTTATTCTGGCCGGAGACTTCAATTCGAAGCACGGTCATTGGAACTCAATAAGTCAAAATAAAAATGGGCGCATCCTCCACAGTCTCAGTGGACTCGCTCATCTTAACTTCGATGTCGTAGCTCCAAACGAACCGACGCACTATCCTCACAATAGTGCGCAGTCCCCGGACGTTCTGGACATTGTAGCGCTCAAGAACGTAGCCCTCCAGCTACGCTCAATAGAAGTTATTCATGATCTCAGCTCGGACCACAGACCGGTCCTGTTTCAACTGGGACGACCCGCTTCCGCGGAGCCCAGTACAAAAACCATCATTGACTGGAAGAAGCTCAACGAGCACCTCCGGTCAACAGATTCTGTCCACTTGGACCAAATCCCAGATAAAATAGATTCAGAGGATGTCGCCAAGTCGGCATCCGCACACCTCACCGCTCATCTGAAAGAGTCTATCGAAGCATGCTCAAGGGAAATACCTGACGATCAAGGTCGTCTGCGTCTCCCTGATGACATCAGAGCGCTTCTTACTAGAAAACGCGCAGCCACTAGGGCGTATGCAGCGTATCCCATCCCCGAAAACCGGATCCGACTCCGGAAATTACAAAGAGAGGTGAAAGAAAAAATTGCCCTCTTTAGCAGCGATTCCTGGGATGCTAAACTCTCGGAGATTTCGCCCAGCCACCAGGCCTTCTGGCAGCTGTCGAAGTCATTGAGAGGGGAGCAATACGTGTCCACACCGCCACTGTTGCGAGCTAATCTTCCGCCCGCGTTTGAAGATACTGACAAGGCCGAGTGCTTGGCGGACAGCTTTGAAGCCCAATGCACCCCAAATCCCAGCTCACCCGAGCACGCCAAATTCCACGACAGGGTGGAATCACTGGTGAATAGGCCAACCGAGGTGGTTCCCGATAGGGTTCCGCTCCCCCCCACCTCCGGAGATGAGATCAGAGCTATCCTTGATAAGCTCAAACCTAGGAAATCTCCAGGTCCCGATGGCATAACAAACAAGGCTCTTAAGCGTCTTCCCGACCGCCTTGTTTGCCTCTTGGTTTTGATCTTTAATGCCCTCCTGTCATGTTGCTGCTTCCCCGACGAGTGGAAGGAAGCAATAATTATAGGCATTCACAAACCGGGTAAACCCCGTAACCGCCCAGATAGTTATCGCCCTATAAGTCTGCTTAACAGCTTGGGTAAAGTCTACGAGAGAGTGATCCTCTCGAGGCTTAAAACGGAAATAGACTCCAATAAACTCCTACCGGACGAACAGTTCGGGTTTAGATCAAATCATACGGCCGTCCACCAGGTGCACCGCCTGGTGGAACATGTCATCCAAAACCGCTTATCACGCGGAGCGGATACTGGTGCCGTCTTTTTCGATGTAGCCAAAGCCTTTGATAAGGTCTGGCACGCAGGCTTGATATACAAGCTTAAAATCTTAAAATTACCGGATAGTCTCGTAAGGCTCTTACGGGACTATCTAACAAATCGCACCTTCAGATACCGATTAGACGGTACTCTATCATCCAGTCGACCGATTCGTGCTGGAGTTCCCCAAGGTTCGGTGCTCGCACCATACCTCTACTCGCTCTACACGAGTGACATCCCTCACAACAAAATGGTTTCGTCGTTAGCCCTATACGCTGACGACACTGCCCTCTTCACGTCTTCGATTAAAAAAGACCTAATAGTCAGGCGTCTCCAAGCAGAAGTAGACAACCTCGAGCGGTGGTTTGCTCAATGGAGAATAGCCATCAATCCAGATAAGAGCGCGGCCATGTTCTTTAACAAGCCAGGCGCTCGGTCCCCCCAGCCCCAGAAGTGTATAACAATACACAACAGGGAAATACAGTGGCAGGAAGAGATCAAATACCTCGGGGTAATCCTCCAACCTACTCTCTCTTTCGCCAAACACATACGCGTAGTCCGTAACAGGGCAGCGTATGCGTTGGGTCGTCTCTATCCGATATTATGCAAGAAGAGTAAAATGTCACTTCGTAACAAAGTGACGCTTTACAAAGCTTGCATAAGACCAATAATGTCCTATGGGTGCGTCACGTTCGCGCATGTACGTCCTTATCGATTAAATGTCTTGCAGCGTTTGCAAAATAAATTCACGCGTATAGCCTCCGGCTGTCCATGGTACATGCGAAACGTGGACCTACATAGAGATCTAGGTCTCCCCTCAATAGCCAACCTATTCAAATGTTTCTCGAAGAAATATTTTGAAAAGGCAGAGGCACACCCGAACCCTCTCATTTCTAAAATGGTCCAATATAAATGCTATGAAAATAAGTTCAGAGCTAAAAACTATAGGCGCCCTAGGAGCGTTCTATACGACCCTGACGATCATCTAACGATCGCCAACGCCAAACACTTCACACACATACACACACAGCGCCTTCGCCGGCGAAGGCGTGGTCCCCGATTTCTCACGTCTAGCGGAAGGGGCGTCCAACCCCGACCGTTATGACAATAGGACTCTTCCACAGTCCGACTATAATCCTCCACAGCGCGTCGCTTTAAGCCGAGGTTCGGCCTCACGGGAGGCACCCTTAAGGCGACGCTCCCAGGATGCTGCGGGCCTCTTTCGAGACCCGCTCTCCTAGCACTTCACCCCCGGCGATGCTTCTGCGCTCGCCCACTCTCCCGGTGACGCTGTCAAAGCCTTCATGGCTAACAGCCTTAGTTAGTGTCCGAAAAAAAAAAAAAAAAAAAAAAAAAAAAGCAATCGATGGGAATAAAATTCCACAAACCGATACTACTACTAATATTATATAATTTATAGAAGTAGGCGTTACTTTGCGGAGATCCATAATATCGCGGATTATAGCGAAATAATTTTATTATTACTTTTATACTAATATTATAAATGCGAAAATGTCTGCCTAGCACGCTAATCCGCTGGACCGATATTGATGAAATTTGGCACTATTTCTACGAGTTTTTAACATTAAAGTCGATGCGAACTGAACTGCAGATACTAGCAGAGATATATAAATTTAGATATAGGTAACATATATAAATGTAATTGTTTTATTTTATTTATAACAATACTGTACAAGTTATGTCTATTTTAAATTACTTACACGGACTATACAATTTAAAATAGTTAACATTAATCAATTTTATATAATATATAGAAGACATGAACACCATGTGAACATAATTAATGTAAAGAAACCGGCTATAATCACGAATTATTTTTTAAAAATACACCATGTGACCAAACGATAAATGATGATGGAATGTGACTAGAGGTAGGCCGAAAAGAGATGGTTGGGTTGTGTGAAGTATGACATGCATATAAAAGGAATAGCGACAGAGTTGATAAATTATAGGAGAGAATGGGAGAAAAACATGTCGTGCCGACCCCACTTAGAGTGGGATAAGGTGGTAAGGACTATGATGATGAAATAAATTAAAAATAAAACCGATAAAAAAATATCTTAATACAGGTAATAAACCATTAGGGAATCTGAGATAATGAGGCGCTTACATATCGATATTAGAGTTCTTAAAAAATTAACATATCTCATGTTTGTCGGCATGTTAATAATGCTGCTTACGTCAATACTACGTACTCACGATGGGGTCGTTGACCGATAAGCGATCCGCGAAATTGATAGCGCCGCACGACGCCTATTTAATAGCCTAATAAAGTATAACTTATACTTTGTAAGAAGTATATAAGGTTGTACATAATATATTAGAAGAAATACTTCGCGCCGAGTAAGCTCAGAGTCAATAAGCGGGCGATGGAGCAAGCTATGCTTGGAGTTTCTCTACGCGATCAAATCAGGAACGAGGTGATCCGTAGTAGAACCAAAGTTACCGACATATCCCAGCGTGTCGCGAAGCTGAGATGGGTGAAGCACAACGCGTAGAATCGATGGGCGTTGGGGTCTTAATGCGTTGGAATGGCGACCTCGCACCGAAAAACGCATCGTCGGTAGACCCCCCTACAAGGTGGACTGACCAATCTAATCTACAAATCTAATCTAACCAGTTTACACATATCTATCTATACAAGAGTTATCGTAGAAATCTGTTAAACTGTTTGAAAAGTATAGTAATACAAACTGACACACTTACAAACTATCGTCGTTATAATATTAATATAATTATCAAGCAGAACACGAGATTGCTAAAAAAAAATAATTCCGATCATTGACATCGCCTAATCTTATCACCGTTATTAGTTTTAAATATTTAATGTTTTGCATCAAGTGTGTGTTTTTTATCGAGAAAGATTTCGAACATCGGTGAAATTTTTGTCACTATTATTTTTTTTACAACAAAAAGTACAAGTTATATCTATCTTAAATTACTTACATGCTAGGACTATACAAATCATGCCCACGTGGAATGGTCCCAAGAATGCTGGCAGCGTTTCCACGCTGAAGCGCTAAGCTGATTCTTTGTGCGAAAAAGGAGCCAGCCCTCTTGTCACTTCAAGAGGCAATTAATCAAGCTGTTAAAACGGTTTTTTTTTACACTTTGAGTCCATGGCCCTAGGGTCTCAACTGCAAACAGCACAAATATATAACTCTCGATTAGAGATGCATAGTTCCGCCGTTTGCCGGATTCGGCCATTTTCGCCGATTAACGTTATATTAAGAACTGATTTCTTAAAGATTGATAGAATGAGGAGATCCGTAGAAAGAACCAGAGTAAAGTCGTTACTTTAATGTCGCGAATCTGAAGTGGCAATGGGCGGGGCACGTGGTGCGTAGAACTATGGGCGTTGGGGTCCTAAAGTGTTGTAATGGCGACCTCGCACCGGAAAGAACAGCGTCGGTAGACCCCCAACGATGTGGACTGACGACCTGAAAAAGGTCGCGGGGAGCCGCTGGATACAAACATCACACGACCTTGGGTTGTGGAGATCGCTTAAGGAGACCTTTGTCCAGCTGTGGACGTCCATCGGTTGGGAAAGAAGAAGATATGTAGATTAAAAAGTGTCTAAAATAATCAAAAATGTCTATTTTCCTATTTTTTAATCGGGACATATTATTGTCATTCATATACAAGACTATACCAAACATAGACCACCCTCTTTCATACCGAGGTCTTGTAAAAGGCGACTAAGGTAAGTTAGCCCTCCGTGTGACATAATATACAAGCATTGCACACATTCACCACCAAAACCTCAACAATCGTTTCGCCCCGTAACCGAAGCATCGTCAGATAGACTCCACAACAAAATCGCAAAGACTTGATAAACAATAAATAAATAAATATATGGGACACTTACACACACGGTCGTCCGTCCCCAAAGTAAGTAACTTAATACTCGTATTATGGTAGACAGACAACTGGTGAATATATACTTATATATTTTTTAAATACATACTTAAATACAAATATACACCCAGGCTCAAAGACCAATAAATTCATTTATAGAAAACCCGCGACCCGCGGAGCCGAAGGCAGGGTCACTACCCATTGCGCCAACGAGACAGTCAAACCAAAACAATTAAAACAAACCATAGAACCTTCATTGGTAGCCAGCGATTGCATAGATAAACCAAGATTCATAATAAAATCCGCATTACAAGCCGAACTTTGAATTACTTCGGCCAAATTTGCACTAATACTCGTATCCCAGTTGCGTGACGATTTACGGGAAACAAACAAACTGGGTCGCAGTAAACAGTTTATCATTTACGATTAAATGATAAAACGAATTATGAAAATGATGAACGTTTACGGAAAAGAAATTAGGGAACGCATTGCCGTATACCGTAATGGCCCAATTTCAGAATGCTTTCGGAAAATATGCGGAATGAATGAAATTTGAAATTCGAAGGAATCTTTTCCCTTTTATTATGGCCGTAATAACAGTAATAAATTTAAAAAAATCCAGATTATCTGTACCATGGCTTTGTGCAAGTGATAATTACCTATTTTTATAGAATTAAACGTTAGTTTGGGATAGATAATTAATAAAAAAGTCTTGAACTCGTCTCAGCTAATTAAAACGTGCCTTAGCTTGGTGTTTTTTTAGAAGATATAAATAAAGATGCAATATGAAAAAAATAGGGATATGAGGTACCTGGAATTGAAATGGGGTATTATAATTTTTCGGACCATCCGATTACCACTGAGCTATTACAACTTTACAAATGACAGCAAAATTAACCTTGCTATTCAATTTATTTCACAATTTGTGTTGCACAAAATTTTTTCATTTCTATATACCTATTTTTATACTAATGTATCTTTACGACATTTGTCAAATGTTCCTTTTTATTTGTATTGGTGGCTTGATTTTTTTTGTTTTTAATTTTTTACTGTTATTGTGTCAAGATGTGTTAAAGGATAAAGATTTATAAATAAACTAGCGGCCTGCCCCTGCTTCGCACGGGTATAAAATATATATCCCATGTCAGTCAGTGTAAAAAAAATGATTAAAATCGATCCAGTAGTTTTGATTTATTCATTACTGCCCGTGGCCCGCAAGCGTTAAATTTGGAGAAAAACAATTTCCTTTCCCTATACCAAGAAGATTTCCTGCTATCTTTGGAATATCTAAATTCACATAGTAATTTTTACTTAGGGAAAATATAAAGGTAAATCCTTTACATTTTCCAAACTACAAACTTTTAAAAAAGCGACATAGCTGCTAAAGTCGAAGTGTTATAAACTTAAATTACATGCTGTACACGGCCATATTGATCTATATTAAATCAACAATTTATTTAAGGTACTTAATTGGATAAGGATTAATGCTGTATTGTATAAAAATTGCTTCAAAAATAAGGCATTATTTTTCGTAAAAAGTAAATGACAAAAAATGCTATAGTGGGTTATCCATAAGAGATAGACATTCATGCCGGCTGCCATGTGGACGGAATATGCGTCAACAATATCAGTTACGCCGACGACATGGTCCTGTTGAGCGCTTCGATATGTGGACTGCGTTTCCTTATTAGTCGTTGTGAGTCTTACGCAGCTAGTCACGGCTTAATATATAATGCCAATAAAAGCGAAGTCATGGTCTTTGAGGCCAGTGGTAAGGACGTACCTACTATACCATCAATTAAAATCTGTGAGATTCCGTTGAAAAGAGTTACCCAATTCAAATATCTAGGCCACGTCGTTACCAGTGACCTCAAGGACAATGAGGATTTGGAAAGAGAGAGAAGGGCGTTGTCAGTTAGAACTAACATGATCGCCCGTAGGTTTGCTCGTTGTTCAAAAGAAGTTAAGATTACGCTCTTTAGAGCATACTGCACTTCATTATACACGAGCGGCCTATGGGAAAATTTTTCCAAATGGTCATACAACGCCCTTCGTATACAATATAATAATGCATTCAGGATGCTGCTGGGGCTGCCACGTTTCTGCAGTGCGTCTGGGATGTTCGCGGAAGCACGTGTAGATTGTTTTTACACAACTATACGTAAGCGTTGCACGTCCCTGATACGCAGACTGAGGGCGAGCAGCAACAGCATCCTGAATATGATATCGGAGAGGCTAGACTGCCCATATGTGAACCGCTGCTGTAGGATTCACATCGATTACATTTATAATAAATAGTATAGGTTACTAACATTAGTTTTTTAGTAGAATTGTATTACTAACATAATTATTATTTATATATGAGTCATGTAACTTGATTTTTAAATAAATAAAATAAAATAAAATAAAATAAAATAAATATACCATCACGGACTTTTCTGCAGACCTTTTCAATGTATAGAAATACTTAGTATATTATTTTGATAAATCTCATAGGGTTTAGCCTGCGTTTGCAATGTAAGCGGAAAAAAATGTAATTATTTACAGAAACATCAAAAATTACAGTATTTCTCTACTCCGTATTGAATGTTATTATACGTACAAACCTTCCTCTGGAATCACTCTATCTATTAAAAAAAACCGCATCAAAATCTGTTGCGTAGTTTTAAAGTTTTATGCATACATAGGGAAATATGGACAAAGAATGCGACTTTGTTTTATAATATGTAGTGATAAATAAATTTAAAACCAAAGGCGACTAAGGTAAATTAACATCAGGCAGGCATCCGTTCGCAAAATACCTAGCCAAATCATATGACAACATGTTTATAACATGTTGGGCCGACACCACCCAGAGTGGGATAGGGGCAGGAAAATGAATGAACTTATTTAACTTTCATAACATTTCGTAAGAAATATAAAAATGAGCGATAGTACAAGATTTGGCAAATTCATGAAAAGTCAGTGTTGACGGGTCACCGAATGATGACCTAAGCCAAATGATAAACCAGCAGCGATTATTCGTGTTAGTGTGTATAATAATTATTATCTTCTTTCACTTTTATCGTAATTGTCATATTTACAATAACAAATTTAAAATAAAAGCAAAACATGCCTGCCATAACTAAAGTCGACGATAGCGCAAAATAATAATAATTAGGTACCTAGTAAGTAGCGGCCTGTTACTATCCCACTGCTGGGCATAGGCCTCTTCTCTCCGTTATTGGAGAGAAGGATTGGAGCTAAGACCTACCACGCTGCTCCAATGCGGATTGGTAGGTTACACATATCTCCAGAATTCTCTAGAGATATGCAGGTTTCCTCACGATGTTTTCCTTCACCGAAAAGCGTGTGATAAATTGCAATTATCAATTAGACACATAAGTTTTAATAGAAAAACTCATTGGTGTCTGCCCGGGTTTGAACCCATGATCGTCTCTAGAGATTCACACGGTCGCACCGCTAGGCCATCACAGCTTATATATAGGTACCTAGGTGACTAGTAATTTATTTTTTAAATATATAAAAAATGCAAGAAAAAAGTACTGTGATATCTGAGACATAAGCCCGAGTATTTCGATTTCTACAGTCCGCTGAG
This sequence comes from Morpho helenor, assembly GCA_029227775.1. NCBI lineage: Eukaryota > Metazoa > Arthropoda > Insecta > Lepidoptera > Nymphalidae > Morpho > Morpho helenor. The sequence goes on along the minus strand of JARGCU010000020.1, from coordinate 14,976,631 downwards.
CTATTAAAACTACAAGTGATACTATTATAGTGATATTATTATACTATTCTATATTATAGCATTTTTCAGTGCCCGAAAACAGAGATAAAACGACATTTTTTTACATGAAACCTAGCTAGATCGATTTTTCGTCCCTGAAATACGATATTCTTAATACTTAAATGAGTTAATCTTGTATGTATATATATATTTTCCTGAAATACAGCATCTAGGGGGTTTTGAGGGAGAAAAATCTCGATCGATCTAGATAAGTTTTATTTTTAAAAAAATGTCGTTTTCTCCCTGTTTTCTGGCTCTAAAATTTTTTTGAAATTTACATTGAATACAATTACAATTTTTCGCTGTCTAACGTAAAGTCATGGTGGTTCATTTGGGGGACGGGCGGTCTAGAGGGGTGAAAATACCTAGGATCGAGCCCCACCTGCACTATTAATTACTACCTAATTTTTTTTTAATTTTTTCTTATTTTTTTTATCATTCATTTTAAAAATTACCGAACAAGGCTCGGTCACCCAGGTACTATATATATACACACCCAAGATACAAATAAAAACAAAGAACAAATAAAAGGGTCATTATTTAAAATTTCATACACAACGGTCAACTACTTGTACATGGTCAATTACTAATGCCCTTACCTTAAATATTAATGATAATACATATCTCTTTATTGCAGATCAAAAACATAGTAAATACAAAATAAAAAACAGGAACAGTAAATACAAAATAAAAAACAGGAACACATACAGAAGTAAAAATTGCGTTATCACTAAAAGTGATGATGCAATTTTAAAAAAGTCGGCGAATTAGATGTAACGAACCCCTAAGGTAAAGCTGAAACACTAAACAATCATGAATAGAAATTATTCGTTAAACATTCATGTCGCTCTCGCATGTCCCATCCCTGATCGCAAACTTCCCGCCCATAAACAAGGTTTTATGTCACGTGAGACGCGCCCGTACACTTCTGCGCCCGACCAAAGTTTAGCCTCAATTTGTGACATCCATGGATATCTATGCACCCTTAACTTAGAGTCCAAAGTTCCCTAATTTTTTTTTTGTTTAGCAAAATTCACGCGGTAAACCCGTAAAAAATAGATTCGCCTTTATCGATTGTGCCAACCGGTGCTTACCGCCGATCCTGATTCTTCAATCGGTGTGTAATCAAGCTCTCGATTATTGGAATTGTAACGTCTACTATAAAGTTACGCGGAGCTTTTGTTGTTTTAGTAAATACTACCTGGGAAATTGGTGCTTTAGTAGATTACAGTGGTTCAATGAAATTCCTAGCGTATTTCATTATCGTGATGTCGAATTACTAGTTTAGTTATTTCAAGTACTCAATGTTATGAAATATTTTCAACTTGGAATGCAATATTAAATTTTTCAACAGATTAAGGTCTACTTTTTTGTAGTCATTATTCTCCTGCCCTTATTCCACTCCAAGTGGGATCAGCACAACATGATTTAAACACGTTGTTAGATGATTTGGCGAGTTATTTGACGACCTGCCTGACGTAAACTTGCCTTAGGCACCTTTTACGACATCTCTGTTAGAAATGACATTTGTCTATTCTACTCAGCCGGATACCACACGGCGAGTCGACTTACCGTAGTCGCCTTTTACGACACTTCGGTAAGAAATGAGTGTGGTCTATTTTACTCATCCGGATACCACAACGCGGTTCAATTTACCTTAGTCGCCTTTTAAGACACCGCGGTAAGAAATGAGTGTGGTCTATTTTACTCATCCGGATACCACACCGCAGGTCGATTTACCTTAGTCGCCTCTTGCGACACCTCGGTAAGAATTGGGGGCGGTCTATTTTACTCATCCGGATACCACTCCGCGGGTCGATTTACCTTAGTCGCCTCTTGCGACACCTCGGTAAGAATTGGGGGCGGTCTATTCTACTCAGCCGGATACCACACGGCTTAAAATATAAATTTACAGGCTTAAAATCTTGTGCAGGAAATCGAACCGGAAACCTCCATTATTAAGACACAGACAATAAAGAGCGTACAGAAATTACCTTTGGTAATAAACAATGTCTTCTTTCGCAATCCTACTTCCCATGCTATCCTTCTAATATTATAAATGCGAAAGTTTGTGAGTATGAATGTATGTTTGTTACTCTTTCACGGCTAATCCGATGTACCAATATCGATGAAAATAAGCACAATGATTCCTTTTACACCAGGGTAACATATAGGCTATAGAAATCCTGTTAATTGTAGTAGTAGGATGTAATTGAAACGCCATTTATTATCGATCTATCAGACGACAACAGTCCACGCGAACGAAGTCGTGGGTAAAAGATAGTTGTCATTAAAAGCAAATCGATTTTAGCAAGCCTTTAAAATCGATTTATCATGACTTAACTTTAACAGGGGATTTCCATAAAGTCCAAATTCCGAGTATTTAATATTTCCAAGTATTAAAAAAGCTGTGGTAGCCCAGCGATAACACCGTGCGACTCTTTCGAGGAGGTCACGGGTTCAAACCCGGGCAGACACTGAGTTTTTCTGTTAAAACTTATGTGTCTAATTGATAATTGCAATTTATTACACGCTTTTCGGTGAAGGAAAACATCGTGAGGAAACCTGCATATCTATAGAGAATTCTGGAGATATGTGTAACCTACCAATCCTCATTGGAACTGCGTGGTAGGTCTTAGCTCCAATCCTTCTCTCCAAAAAGCGAGAGAAGAGGCCTATTCTCAGCAGTGGGATAGTAACAGGCCGCTACTTACTTTACTTACTTTATTATAATTTTGGTAATGTAAACGTAGGTAGGTACAATTATTTACAATTGAATTATAATACACGCGTCACAGTATTATTTTTGTGTCCACTTCGCTTTATATGTGCATCTGAAATTTTCCATACATGAATATATTTACTGTAACAAATTATACAGCTCGATTCCACTGTAAAAATACCTCTGTGTATTTATTTAACAAGCAAAAATACATCAGAACTAACAAACACGTTACACTAACCTCATCGTCCTCTTGCTCTTATCCCACTCTAAGTGGGGTCGGCACAACATGTTATAAACATGCTGTTACACGATTTGGCTGCGTTTTTACGACCGGCCGCCTGACGTCAATCTACTTTAGTCGGTTTTTGACATATCGGGAAGAAATGAAGGTAGTCTATTCTACTGAGCCGGATACCACACGGCGGGTCGACTTGCTTTAGTCGCCTTTTACGACAGCTCGATAAGAAATGAGGGCGGTGTATTCTACTCAGCCGAATACCACACGGCGGGTCGACTTGCTTTAGTCGCCTTTTACGACAGCTTGATAAGAAATGGGGGGTGGTCTATTCTACTAAGCTGGATACCACACGGCTTAAACACGTTACACTAACCTAACGCTAGTAAAAAGTTTAATAAGATTCGGTTTAAATGACTGGCCCGTTGGCGCAATGGGTAGTACCTGCCTTCAGCTCCGTGGATAGCGGGTTCGATTCCCGCCGGGCCAACATTTTCTATAAATGAATTTGTTGGGCTTCGAGTCTGGGTGTATATTTGAGTATGTATTTAAAAAATATATACGTATATATTCACCAGTTGTCTGTATCCCATAACACAAGTATTAAGTTACTTACTTTGGGGATGGACGACCGTAAGTGTAAGTGTCCCATATATTTATTTATTTATTGTTTATCAAGTCTTTGCGATTTTGTTGTGGAGTCTATCTGACGATGCTTCGGTTACGGGGCGAAACGATTGTTGTGGTTTTGGTGGTGAATGTGTGCAATGCTTGTATATTATGTCACACGGCGGGCTAACTTACCTTAGTCGCCTTTTACAAGACCTCGGTATGAAAGAGGGTGGTCTATGTTTGGTATAGTCTTGTATATGAATGACAATAATATGTCCCGATTAAAAAGTAGGAAAATAGACATTTTTGATTACTTTAGACAATTTTTAATCTACATATCTTCTTCTTTCCCAACCGATGGACGTCCACTGCTGGACATAGGTCTCCTTACATTGGGGACGGACGACCATATTTTTTTTTTGTTCAAATTTTAATTGTTTAGATTGTAGCCCATTCCACTTTCCTGTAATCACGCTTGCATCGCGTGGACTTGTATATAAGTATTTGCGGCATCTCTCTAATTAGCCAGATAATAATAAACAATATTAACTGTTATCATTTGGTGATTACGGTTGTTTACTGGCTCTTGCGGTGTTAGTGTGTAAATTAGACACATCTAGTTTAGTAATATAGGTATAATTATCAATATAAAAGTAATGATGAATATTTTTTTTGCTATTATCCGCGATGAAGTTAAATAGAAAATATACATAATGCAGAGAAAATAATGTAGAGTGGACAATCCGTTTTCATACCCGATGCAGGTTCGTAAAAACACATACACAAACCTCCACCGGCGCCAGCACTGCACACGTTCACTATCACAAACTCAACAATCATTTCGCCCCGCAACCGAAGCATCGTCAGTTAGAGTGGGATGACCTCACTTAGAGTAGGATAATAGTAGAAGACTGATGTCTTATTAAAATACTAGTAATATCCAGCGGTTTCACTCGGGTAAATTTTATAACGGTTTCCTTTTTTTTTGAAAATGTAAGATAGCCTATGTTTTTTTTCTGATTTTTTTTTTTTATTCTGCAATTAAAGGGCTTTTACACAACATGTGTATGTCAGCCCTATTATACCCTAAAACTAAACTAATCACACTATTGTAAGGAGCTTATCAAAAAGAGCTTGAACAAATTGCATGCTTCCTCCGAATCAGGTTTTGACAATATACTATGGAAGGCACCAACTTGCAACTTGAGAGCCTATGTTGCTCAGTAAAAATGCAGCTTTCCAATGGTGAACGAAATTTGTTTGAAACATTACAAACATACATAGAAATTTTTCCTATTTATAATGTCATTTTTTTCCGCTTACATTGCAAACGTAGGCGACGAGATTTATCAAAATGATGTACTAAGTATTTTTACACCTTGAAAGGTCTACAGAAAAGTCCGCAATGGTATATGTCTATCTTTTATGGATAGCCCATAATAGCATTTTTTTGCATTTACTTTTTACGAAAAATGATGCCCTATGTTCAAAGCAATCTTTATACAATACAGCATTAATCCTTATCCAATTAAGTACCTTAAATAAATTGTTGATTTTATATAGATCGAAGATATTATAGATTTAAAATGCTGTGAGGACGCCGTGCTTCACCCAAGCACTTCGCATTTAGCAGCTATATGTCGTTCTTTCAAGAGTTTGTTTAATGACAAGTAACCTGTGAATGTTTTATATAAAGACATTCTGTAATTAATTGTAAAAATAAAATACATAGGGAAAAATGTAAGAATAAATAAGCCAATATGTACTATATGAATTTAGATATTCGGAATCAGGAAGGAATCTTGGAAAATCAGGAAATCTTGGTATAGGGAGAGGGAAATTGTTTTTATCCAAAATTAACGCTACCGCGGCACGGGCCACGGGCAGTAATGAGTAAATCAAAACTACTGGATCGATTTTAATAATTTTTTCACCAAGTGAAATTGGTTATGTATTCTATACCCGTGCGAAGCAGGGGCAGGCCGCTTGTATTAGTATATATAAAACATTTTGCAACCTTTACTGTGTAGGAAACATCTTGAGGAAACATGCGTGTTTACAGAGAATTTCTGTATCGATTGATTTACCTACCAATCCGCAATAAAGTTCCAAGCTCCAGTCCTTCTCTCCAGTAGTGAACAAGCCTTTGCCGTAGGACATTATAACGATTTATAGAATTAGGCGTTACTTTGCGGAGGTTCATAATACAAAACTAATAAAAATATTATTTTGTTATAATCCGCGATTCAAGAAAATATATGTAATGCTAAATGTACAGTACGTTCGTTCTTATACCTGATACCTACATGCAGTATTTGTAAAAACTCATGTACTTCCCGCCACCGACAACACAACAATACACAAGCATTGCACACATTCACCACCACAATCTCAACAATTATTTCCTCCCGTAACCGAAGCATCGTCAGGAGATAGACTCCACGACTGATGCTTTGCGACTTTGTCATGGAGTCTATCTCCTACATTTAACATTACATATATTTTCTTTTATCGAGGATTATATCAAAATAATATTTTCATTAGTTTTGTTACAGTAGAACAAAGTAAAAAACCGCTACTTTACTTTTCTGCATTTATTATCACAAATTTTAGTTACACGCCTCTGAATGGATTGTTTCTAACGGCCTTCAACACTTAGTACGTAGCGTTTCAAACATTGTATACAATCATAGATCATTGCCCCAAAAATTATCAATGGAATATTTCTAACACTCACGTTATCGAACCACTCGTGCGTACTAATCCTACGTCATTAATGAGCTTAAACGAAAAATAGCTAAGGACTATTTGTACGTAGTTGATTAGTAATGTAAACTTATAAATAAACAGGTCTACCGGACAGCGAACAGTTAAATATTGATTGGTAATTCTCTACTAATATGTAGGTGTCATAACAACGTACGTTGCTAACACTTAATTAACTTAAATTGAGATCAGTCACAATATCCGTATAAATACAAAGGTCAAAAGGTACTAAAGGTCGCTTCTACAATAAAATTCCGCAATCCATACTAGACCACAATCCTCACAATATATGTCTAGTAATTCTATTCGTACGGAAAAATATCCATATGTATAAGAAATTTTATTATTATCTTTATTTCAGACATTGTGTCCATAGTGTTAGTTACAAAATTACTTAGCCTAGGTTAGTAATTAAAATAGAAATTTACAATGTTACGAAATGTTAAGAAATAGGCATACTTACTGAAGCATCACAATACATATATAGTAATATTCTATTCGTACGGAAAAATATCCATATATATTAGACGAAAATCGATGTATATCATAGACATACTAGAGGTCACAAAAAGCTTGTGATACCTGTGTCGCGACTCAGCAGAGTTAGCAACTCATTCGATGGTCTCGGTATTCGCTTCTACAATAAAATTTCGCAATCCATACTAAACCAGTCTACAGATAGCTTTAAATTAAGTATAAGAGATATGCTTATACGTAAAGCATTTTACAAAACTGAATAAATCATGTGACAACATGTTTATAACATGTTGTGCCGACCTCATTTAGAGGATTAAGATAAGGATTAGGATAAGGGCAGGAAGATGATGATGAAACTAAGTCCAAAAAAACTCTGTGGTCGCTTTTCTCTAAATCTGGTGTACGGATTTTAGTATAATTTTTTACAAAACGATAGTGTAATTCGTGTAGTGTACTATTTTTACATACAATTAGTGAAATACATATTAGTGACAGCTAGTATGTCATATTTAAATTGACTTAAGACTTGTCGATTACGTAATTAATTCTTAGATTATGTTTTACATAATCCTTTGTTATTTGTTGTTTCAGTATCTGCAAATAAATTAAAATAACATTATAAATGAGGGCTGTACTAAATTATGAGTTTAAAACGTATGTTTAATGCGATTAATCTTATTGTTTACATGAAAATGACAAATGCATATATAAATAGAATCAACCTTGCACTACGTACTACACTAGGAAGTAGGTAATTTTCTTATTTATATAACATTATCATAATATTTCTTATTATAGATTGTTTAATGTTAGTGGATTTATCTTGAACTTTTATTTATTACTAGAAACCGAGAGCGGCTCCGCCCATGTGGATTGAATAAAACCGTAATATATAATAGTATTTTGATAACCATAAAAATGGTTAAAGTGGGTTAACCTTAAAAGCTAGACATATGTCGTCGCGGACTTTTATTTAGAACTTTTAGAGGGGAACAATTTTGTAGTACATGATTTTTGAATAACTATCACTAAACTAAAAAATTTTGCCATTTTCATACTATTTTTTATTGCTGCTCCTCTCCTATTCATCTTAGCGGGTTAGCTCAACAAATTGACTATCTTACAATGAAAGAATTTTTCAAACGGGTCCAGTAGTTCCTGAGATTAGCGCGTTCAAACAATCAAAGAAACAAACAAACAAACTCTTCAGCTTTATATATTAGTATAGATTGAAAGATCACGTTTTTCCTTAAACAAGTAATTCTTGACGAGGTAAACTTTCAATCTGTTATAATTTCAGCAATATCAAGGTGATTTTTAAATTTAAACTACCGTGAGTAGTATTCATAGTTAATGTATAGAACCGGCTATACTCACGTGTTATTCTATCTGGTTAGCCCGACAAGTTTCGAACCCATCCGGGGCACTTATTCATGAGCTCTTTACACGACGTTATCGCGGCGGGAACTGCTTATTCCGAACTTCGCCTTGCTTCGCCCGAAACTAGTCAGGCTAACCCGATAAAATAAGACGTGAGTATAGCCGATTCTATACATTACCTATGAATATCATGGTGGTGAAAAGCGATAGACAGGAAGACTTTCGCATTTATTATATTAGTATGGATAACTACAGACAACATACACTATCTTCAATACATTACTAACAGTTTCAATAAGGGAAAAATGTCAATATCGTCACAATCAATAACATAATAATAGATTTATCTACGACCGTGAACGTGTTTGTGGTCGTCTACGTGACTATGGTCGTGGAGGGCTAGAGTTTGACCCGGATTCTGTCCACATTAGGGCTAATAAAAAAACAAAGAATCAGTAAAATTTTTAAATCCTATCCTATCTTATTACTACTAATATTATTAATGTGAAAGTTTGTGACTATGGATGTACGTTTGTTACTCTTTCACGGCGAATCCGCTGAACCAATATCGATAAAATTTGCCACAATTATTCCTTATACGCCGGGGATAACACATGGGCTATAGAAATCCTGATAATTCTACAGGAGTAGGATGACATTGGAAAGTCCCATTTATCATCAACCGATGGAGATACGAGTATTTGCAGGGTTGAAGAATGTCAGAAGCTACTGATTTATACAAGTATATAGTATATTATATTTATATAAGTATATATCCAAGACATACAGACCACGCAAACGAAGTTGCGGGTAAAAACTACTATTAGTATGAAGTAGGATGACTCGCATGGGAAACAATATAATTATACCCCCCTCATTTGCGTCTATTTTATCCCGACGCATGAGCTTAAATCGTGCCAAATTTCATCAGTCAAGTCCAGCGAATTAGCCATAAAAGCGTAACAGACAGAGAGACTATCCCATTTACAATAATAAGCTTTTAAAGCATCTGATTTATTAAACTCTTTATATGCATTACCTTAATTTTAATAAAACTAATTTGAAAAAATTTAAATACTCTATGGTAATATTATATCTAAGTTATGTAAGATTTTTTCAGTGACACTTCCGCCTTTTTCCTGTATAAAAATATCTTGAATTTGAATTGTCTCTGATATTTTTGTTTAACTTCGGACAAACGATCCCAAAGGGCACTGATATTTTTCTAAATAAAACCGTGTTCCAGCAGAATCTACATAAAATGTAAATTGTACGTAAATTTAAGAACAGAAACATAAATTATTTATCTGCTACAAAACAAGCAAATGATTATTTTGTTCTCTAGACAATTCTTTTTAGGTATAGTGTTTAAACATTTGGTAAACTGATTTGAATTTAACATGTGTTCAAAACGGTTCAAAAATTTCAATATATCTTTTTAATATTTTAACGTAATAAAAGAATTTCTGGGGTTTGCATTTGGGCATATATAACTTTGCCAATTCAATCTTTTTCTGTTTTATTCCTTTATAGAGGCACTGGCAATCATCTCGCATTACATTTTGACTCGTTAGATTGTTGATTTCGAAAAAGCACAGTTTATAAGCACAACTTTTTATAAATTTATATATTTATATACTAAACATTTAAAAATGTTTATATGTTAAACTTTAGTTACAAATTAGAAAATTAATGTTATTAGCCTGAAATAGCATTCTCATTTATTTGTCTGTTATAATAATTTTTAGACCACCCTCTTTATTATCGAAGTGTCGTAAAATACGACTAAGATAAGTTGACGTTAGGCAGGCGGCCGGTGGTAAAAACGCAGCCAAATCATGTCACAGCATGTTTATAACATGTTGTGCCGATCCCACTTAGAGTGGGATAAGGGCAGGACGATGATGAGTCCTTGACGTGTGATAAAAAAAACTTTATATTTAATTATAAAAAGATATTAGGCATAATAAAAAGCTATTATAAATTATTATATGCGTATAATTATAATTATTTTTTAATAACATTTTAATACAAAGTTGTTAGTCTATAATATGGCAATGAAATTCCTCTGTAAATCCTAACAGGATGATACGAGTATTTAGGTAGGTACCTATATATTGGACTTGGATCTCATTTGAAACATTTAAAGTATTTCATCATATAGCAAAAATAGATAGGATTGCTAATCGAGACGGTTGCGGACTTCGTACCGAGATTGTCTCACTGTACATCGTTATAAGTTTTATTTGTTTATAACAGCATAGATAAGATTAAATAATTATTTTTTTAAATATACATTTCATTTAATGTTAACGATTTTAAATGATTTATCGAATTAGGCGTTACCAGAGATCCATAATACAAAATTAATGATTGAATTATTTTACTATAATCGATATTAAATGCAATATATGTAATACTAAATATAGATTTGTATGCTACGATAAAATCGCAATGACCTTGCGATTTTTGAAATTGTTGTAGTATGTAAAGTGCTAGCTAGCATAGTGTGGTTGTAGTGCATGCGTTTTTACGAATTCTGCATGTATTAGGTATGAAAACTCATCATCATATATTTATTTCTGTTTGTGTAATTCACAAAATGCCGCGAGGTATCCGGCTAAGTAGTATAAACCACCCTCATTTCTTACCGAGGTGTCGTAAAAGGTGGCTAACAAAAGTTGACCCACCGTGTGGTATCCGGTTGAGTAGAAAAGATCACCCTCATTCTTACCGTGGTATCGTAAAATACTGCTAAGGTAAGTTGATGTCAGGCAAGCGGCCGGTCGTAAAATACCTTTCCAAATCATGTGACAGTATGTTTATAATATGTTGTGCCGACCCCACTTAGAGTGGAATAAGCACAGAAGAAAGTTGACAAGTAGTAACTGTTTTATTTTTTTATTATTCCCTAATTGATATTTAATAACATATTATTATGCTGGTACGGTAAGTGATACATCGTTATCATTAATACTTGATAAATGATAACGTTATATTATCACTTTCGAATCGAAAGTTCTGTCTGCAGACCGGAAATTGATAATACAATTTATAGATGCACGATAGATGCACGTGTTTCTCAGTAAGCTTAAATTCAAATTCTAAATTTTCTTTATTCAAGTAAACTTGTAAACAAGTACTTTTATTATTCACCAATTCTACTGCTTGTTCGGAAAGCTGGTCCTACCGAGATGAGCCAGCAAGAAACTCGGCGGTTGCTCTTTTAAAAATATAATTCTTAATACTATTTGCATTAAGTCATTACTGTCTTGTACAGGTCAGATAACAAAGAGAGCTGTATCCACACATCTTCTAAGTAATCTTCAAGAGTATAGTAGGCTTTCAGTAGGCTTTCCCATATATTTATTTAGTCATTATTGTACAGGGTCGAAGAGTAGCTATATCCACATATTCTTATCTTCTAATTAATACTCAACAGTATTATTGTATCAGCCTCTTTTTAACAGTGTTTTTAAACTGGTGTAATGGCAAAGCTGAAATTGATTGCGGAATTTGATAGAATCTTATACCAAAATTTTCTTTATTCTAGTAAACTTGTAAACAAGTGCTTTTATAATTCGTCAATTCTACTGCTAGTTCTGAAAGCTGTTACTACCGAGAAGAGCCTGCAAGAAACTCGGCGGTTGCTCTTTTCATAATAATACTTATAACTAGTCACATTAAGTCATTACTATCTTGTATAGGGTCGGACAGTAGCTATATCCACGCATTCTTATCGTCTAAATAATCCTCAACAGTATAGTAGGCTTTTTGTATCAGCCTCACTTAAACAGTTTTTTTAATTGCTTATGCATGGTAGCTGCTGATGTAATTAAGGATTGTTTAGGTTGTTAATCCCTTAAGACTAAGACAAGGAGAAACAGTGAGTGCACGGAATATTTTCTTAATACATATTTAATACAAATTGTACGGATCTTCTCTTTGCGGATATATAATTTACAGACAATACACACTGATGTTATTTAGTATATAACAGTAATAATAAAATTATTTTGCTATAATCCGCGATTAAGTTTTTACGCGCGTTTTAAAACTATGGCGGATTATAGAAAAATAATAATAAAATTACTTCTGTATTAGGAATGTAAAGTAACGCAAAGTAACGCCTAATTCTATAAATTAATTTCGTATAATTAAAGGCTTATAAATATAAGCTCTTCAAGCTTACAAGCTTAATAAATACAAGCTCCTTCATAGAGTTGGTCATTAATATGAAAAAACATTGTGACCGTCGATATGTGTCATTGATTTGTTGAGAAAGAGTAAATGGGATGACTTTGGGAACATTGATTTTTATTATTGCATGAGTATAAAGGAGAAATATCGTTGTTTTTATAATGTATTTTTGTTCGTGTGTTTAAATTCCTCGTTTTGACAGGCGTTTCTATTCGTTTCAGAAGTCCATAAAACCCTTTCCGCGTCGAAAGTAGCGGAAGTTTTGACAACCTAATAACTTCCTAACTTTATGACACGATTAGGCGCGGTTTCGCCGTCTGCTGCAAGGCTCCAAAAGTAGACAGCAAGCATATATATGTACAAATATTAATGCTAGTCTGTGTGAGGGTTGCCACCTTAGTTAAAAAGAAGTAATGTATATTTAGGTCATAGAAGAATATTAAACGGCATTTTTGAAAAATGAACATTATTTTATTTATTTAAATACATTTTTTTATAGAGCCATTAGGACAATTTATTAATTTAGAGTGTTCTTTAAGAACTTACACCTAACCATAATAATTATAGGTCGATTAAGTCTTATGTGTGTATTGTGTGTTTACACAACACGCCCTGCAAGTAAGATAAAAGAAAATTGTTATCTAATGCTTATAGTATTTTTTTATGCAAAAAATAATATTTTTATACTGTATTTGTGCTTCACATTAAAAAGTACAATGTTATGATAAAAGTATAATACTGTTTTAACAGTATAGCTGGCAACCCTTGACTGTCTGTCATGATTTTATGGCTAAACTGCTGAACTCATGTTGTTGAAATTCCGTTCAATAGAAAGCATATATACCGGGCTAATATATAAGACTAGCTTTTACTCGCAACTTCTTTCGCGTGTACTGTTGTTGTATGATAGGTTCATAATAGATGGCGCTTTTCAATGTAATCTTATTCCTGTAGAATTAACAGGATGTCTGTAACCTATATGTTGCCCCGGTTTCTAAGCAATAATTGTGCCAAATTTCATCAGTATTGGTTCAGCGGATTCGCCGTGATAGAGTAACAAACAAACATCCATTATAACAAACTTTCGCATTTATAATATTAGTAGGGCTTTGAAAGATTTTCTTTTACTCAGCATTTTTTCGAGGCGTCAATTTCACACGGAATGTAATTAAGGTAGCATTATTAAATGAATTAGGCAGCGAAGGATTTTTTTTATGTGTGTAAGTTAATTATTGGCATCGCAATTTAAAAATATTTCTTATAACTAGTTTGTTTATTATTTTATATCTAACTATAGTTAAATATATCAGAATATGTACCTGTAAGGTAAACGTTAAAATATTCTTATAAGAAACTTATTACAGAACAATATTGAAAAATACCTTACCTTGTATTAAGGCTTTGCTGTTATTTTATTTATTATTATTATTTCTCACTTGAAGACATGCTAATTCTCGAAATTTATAATTTTTGATCGATAGTTTTTTATATTTGGATAATTAAGTGAAAAAAAATCCAATTTTTTGTGTAAAAGTTATCAAAATTGCTTTTTTTTTAATTTTTCGAGCCAAACAGGAAAACCTTGCTTAAAACCAACTAACGATTGCTGTCACATTTAATATAACCTAAAGTTTGTAAGCTTATTTACGGAGTGACGCGTTAACGCGCCAACACGTGGTCTTTTTTAAACAAAACAATAGTGCTCAAAGTACTGCACTAATTTAGGTAATTTATTAATTTCGGATCAATGATTTTGATTTTCAAGTGTGGTAACGTTAAATATTTCAGAAAAATGTAACTTACCGGCATTTCGCCTCTAAATATCCCGCGTAGTCCGCCCGCCGCGCCCTCCGCCTTACTGCCGTGAGCAGTGAGCCTCCACTGTGCCAGCTCACCACCTAGCCCCATCTGAAACCTGCTCGCGTGACTACAGTCCTCCCTCATTGAACAACTAACTTCAGCCCTACTAAGTTCCGTAAGAAAGGCCAAATCTGTTTGACAGGCAATCTCACGATTTACATTCGAATTTGATGTGTCTTCGACGTCCGCATTGGTTACTATGATCATTGGAACATCTCCTTCATTACCGTCTTTATGACAAACATCGTAAGACTCTGTTTTCAAATCAGCGGCGTCTCCGAATTTATCCTTTATCGAATTAATAATAGCTTTCCTTGCCAATTCATATTTAGCTTTCGACTGCCTTTCCCTCCACTTCCTGAGTACGATATCCTTTGGATATTTATTGTCTTTTATTTTACGACTATTCGTTGTCAATTTAACTACATCGCTTCTAGTGCTTGTCGATTTGTCTTTTGTTTTCAGTTCAACTGCACACATTTCCTGGGAGTTTCCTACATTTATGTTCGCGTGATGACGTCGATTCCACATACGTTGTTGGGGCTGCATTGCAATGTTGCCCTCTTCAATATATAGATCCCATAAACGTATACCGTCCTCATCTATCGGTGCTCTAGATCTCGGAGAATTTATGGCGATCAATTCATCAGACATTTTGAAATATTAAAAGCTTTTATTTAACTTGCCCTGTATGATGAAGGTGGAATCTTACAAGTTTATTTGACCTACTTCCCGGTGTCCGAATGAGCTGAAATTTTACATAATAGTCCAGTCCTTATGAAAATGCATGTTTATAATAATCATGACCTAATGTTGCTTCCAGGATTGGCTCCTGGTTTCAGACGAGGGAACTCTTCAACGGTAAACAGCAGGGACATGAAATGTTTTCAAAAGCTTTTTTAACTTGATTTGTTTTACTCAATTTATAAAATAAATGTTTTATATTGTTTATTTAATTTAAATTTCATTTAAAACCATAATTTGCTGTAAGTTATAGGTGTGAAATCCTCAAGTTCTCTAACAAAACTAAAGCCAGTATAACTAAAGTGCAAGTCAGTAACACAATTTGCTACAACATGTTATAAATTGTTTTTTTAACAATACCTATCGTTCGTGTATAGGCCACTACAATACCCTTTGTACATTGGATTAAAGATAATCTAATTTATATAAGTAGGTCAGTGTGTTGATAAGGAAATAAGCATGCGTTTTTTAGATTTCAGAAATTGACAATTCAAAAATACTTGTATACAAGTTTACTTGAATAACAATTATTTTGAATTAGAATTGGACTAGCTTTTACCCGCAACTTCGTTTGCGTGGACTGTTGTCGCGTTATAGTTTGATAATAGATGACGCTTTTCAATGTCATCATATTCCTGTAGAATTAACAGGATTTCTATAGTCTATATATATATATATATATGTTACCCCAGTGTATAAGGAATAATTGTGCCAAATTTCATCGATATTGGTACAGTGTATTCGACGTGAAAGAGTAACTAACTTACATCCCTAGTCACAAACTTTCACATTTATAACATTAGTAGGATAGGATAGAATTATTGAATAATGATAATTTGACAATTATTGAAAAAGAAAACTAGATCTGCTGAGTTCAACGAATTCATTTAGCACCGTCTAGACATCTGAGGGCATCTGTACACCGTTAATTGTCGGTTATCGGAGCACTTTACTCTGATACAGCGGGTACAGTGCGGTTGCAACGAGTACTTATACAAAATCAAATAAAATGTCTCGTCGTATGTAGCAATTATATAATAAATAATAAATTATAAAGAAAAACCCCCCTCCATCAACCGATGCTTCGGGAGCACCAGATGCGCAGATTGTCTTTGGAAACTGAAAGCCAGGCATCCTATATACACCCTTTGGAACGCCCAAAGGTCCCTTGTCATTGTGACAGACGGGCTTGGGTAATTCGCTTATACCTGGACTTGCCAGCAGCAGATTGGATCCAAAACAAGAGTTCCCGCTCCACCGCCTCCCTTTGCAGAGCAGAAAGAGGCCATCGCTGCCTGATGATGATGATCGCTGATGAAACATCAGTGGCCAAGGGTTTCATATTATGGTGGACAAGACGAGACCGCGCTCCACCTGTGCTACTCAGGACAGTCCGTCATCAAGCAGAGAAAAGATTTTTAAAACGGCATCGCATTCATAGCACTCACTGAATGCGGCCGCAATCACCCTCACATCCCCCCCATAACCCCCAAACCACAACACATCCGAAAGGGACCTATGTTAGTCGGAAGGTAGGAATCCCAATACGCGTTTCCAGCTCCGCCTCCCTTCGGGTAATTTTTTATAGAGATTTTCTTCCTTGCAATCCGAATGACCCCGTTCCCACTGCTGGGCTACCGAGCTTTGCCGACGGTGGCTAAAAACCATGTCCAGCCAGTCTTAACGCAAGTTATTATAGTAAAAAAGAAGAGCCAGCATAAGATGTGTCCATCGTAAATAAAGAAAAATCAAATGAGGCTACCTCTCTGTATCTCTATTTGCACCTTATCTGAAGATTGGATTTAATTAGATTGAATTTGATGTTTGAAAAGTTTGATATAATTTTCCTTAAAAAAAAAACCACAATAATCACTTTAAAGGTGTGCTGTTCAAAGTATTTAAATTAAGAACGCATCATGAATATTTTTTTGCGCATGTTTGATTAGACTAAGATACGAATCTAATCTTCCCTCTCATTTATTATGACACTCACACTTACAGGTCTGCCTATTACTCCCCTACCGTAATTGAATAACTCTATGGTATTTTACGCATGAAAACATGACATTTGAACCAAAAGCCTAGACTTTGAATCTTATTTACTCTTTAAGCTATTGTGTGCTACAGCGTAGTAGCTTGCAAATATCTCGTAGCAGCGTCGTAGCAAGTGCTACAAATTAACGTTAAAAACTTTATAATTTGGCGTCAATAGAGGAACATTACATAAAGTGGCGTGTATTAAATTAATGACAATTAATATTGTTTAGTAACAAAGGTCTTTAATTAATCAACGTTTATCGGAATGTGCTGAATTTTGACTTCAAATACGGAAAGACTTTGAAATGTGATAGTCCCGCAGTGAAACCATGAGACACGGAGAGTCATGGTTTCAAATCCCGGCTAGGCATCAATGAGTTTTTGTGTTAAAAACTTTTGCATTTTATCAGACACTTTTCGGTAAACGAAAATATCATGGGGAAACTTGCATATCACAAGTGAATTGTGGGGATATGTCTAATTTAGAATACAATCCGCATTGGAGCAGCGTGATAGGTCTTAGCGTTTTATTTCATGATTTTTCTTGCTCTGATTTTATTTCTAGTGAAATAAAAATCTTTTCTAATGAAATTTTTTTAATAAATCAAGGTAATCCTTACTACTTACGTAACTAGGCGTCATACGTAATTAGCCGTGTGGTATCCAACTGAGTAGAGTAGACCACCCTCATTTCTTACGGAGGTGTAAAAGGTTGAAGGTTGATTAAGGTAAGTTGACCCACCGTATATCGGACGCCTGGCTTACAGGTCCCCGAGGCGATCGGTGCATCTGGTGCTCCCGATGCACCGGTTAGCGGAGAGGGGCTTCTCTTTCGAGAGGACCCTACCCGGAGGTGTTTATTCTCTGGGATCAGAGCTGTCGGCGGGGTTGGGGGAAATATGTACAATGATACCCTGTCCTTGCCATCGGCAGCGTGGAGCACACAGGTCGTTTTAGTCGGTGCGAGTCCGACATAATACCCATAAGAGGTTTTTTCCTGTATAAAAAAAAAAGTTGACCCACCGTGTGTTATCTGGTTCAGTAGAATAGACCACCCTATTTCTCATCGAGGCGTAAAATACGACTAAAATAAGTTGACGTCAGGCAGGCGGCCGGTCTTAAAATACGATATATATTAAGCCGCGAAGTATTCCTTCGCGGCTTAATATATATCCAAGCATACATACTTGTTACAAAGTATAAGTTATACTTTATTAGGCTATTAAATAGGCGTCGTGCGACATAGAGTATAATTAGGGCTTAATTAATTAATTAATACTTCCTCATCATTTGCTCTATTTTGATAACTGAAGAAGCTATCTAATCCCTTGCTAAGCCACTAACTTACTTTAATACCTTAAATACATTTTTATTTTAACAATAACAACGTGTTTAATATAACAAATTATAATATTAGTAAATTATACAATAATATTTTTAAGGAAGCTAATGTTGATATATTTAGAGACTCTGGTAATAAATACAGGATAAAAAAATATTTTCAAGTTCATTAGAAAGGTTAAATTAAAAAAAAATCTAGAATTGTATTATATGAAATTCTAGAATTGTATTGACTGGCCCGTTGGCGCAGTGGGTAGTGACCCTGCCTTCAGCTCCGCTTTCGATTCGGGTTCGATTCCCACCGAGGGTCAACATTTTCTATAAATGTATTTGTTGGCCTTTGAGCCTGGGTGTATATTTCTATTTAAGTATGTGTTTAAAATATTCACCAGTTGTCTGTCACCCATAACACAAGTATTAAGTTACTTACTTTGGGGACGGACGACCGTGTGTGTAAGTGTCCCATATATATTTATTTTATTTATTTATATAAATATTCTTTTTTTATAGTTAGTAGTATATTTATTATATATGTTTAGTTTAGAAAGAATAACATTATTTTAAGCACTGTTTGTTATTTTTTTATATCATGTTAAATTAGCCTATAAGTGAGATGTACGGGGAAGTAATAATAATAATAATAAATATATGGGACACTTACACACACGGTCGTCCGTCCCCAAAGTAAGTAACTTAATACTTGTGTTATGGGTGACAGACAACTGGTGAATATATACTTATATATTTTTTAAATACATACTTAAATACAAATATACACCCAGGCTCAAAGACCAACAAATTCATTTACAAAGTAATAAAAAAAAGATTATATTTATATTGTATACTCTGTACTCTATTTCTATTTAATAAATAAATATATTTAGGAAATAATAACATTATTATCGTCGATAAACTGAATAGACTCTGTATCTATCCAACGTCCAAGGCTCTTCAGTTGTAGGTCAGACGAGCTGTAGACTTACGTTTAATCTTATCTTTACAAATAGCAGTTTTGCGTTGCCACTAATGCGGTCAACTGAAAGATAATCTTATTTCATTAGTTATTCATTTTTATTTTTTATTATAATACTTCTTTTGAGAATGACGTATTTACATATCCAAATCCCACAAAATAAAATTAATATCAGGTGGGTATAAAAATAATGAATTATTTTGCTATGAATATTGTCTGTGGTTTCTTTTTGTTGCGCGCGCTTGTTCTTGTTTTTGTTCGCGTTATATTTATTATTCTGAATTGACGTCCGTATATAGTTTAAATATCTGGATGACCGAGCATTGCTCGGTAATTTTTTACAAAAAAAAATAGAAATTAAAAAAATAATAATAATAATAGGGTAGGTGGGACTCAATCCTAGGTATTTTCATTTCTCGCAACCAACCGTTCCCCGAATAAGCTACGCTGACTGAATGGCAAAAATTCAATGTAATATAAATTTTAGTATTTTTAATGTCTAAAAACAGGGATAAAATAATGTTTTTTTTTAAGTAAAAAACAGCTAGATCGATTTTTCTTTCCCAAAACCCCTACATGCTGAAATATAAAGCGGAAAATAAATATATATACATACAAGATTAACTCATTTAAATATTATAGATAATCGGCTAACTCAAAAAATTATGCATTGAGATACTCGTAAATGCGTTTAAACATTCATTGTTAAGGAAAACAAATAAAAAAAATGCTTTAGTTTACTGAAACGAACGGTTTAATTTTGAATTGAAAGTTCAGGTATTGTGTATTTTAACATTCATACTATTCCCAGTACAAAATACGTCTTTTTTGTGCCACTACTGTGTTTGTTTGTTTGTAATCGTTTTATTGCAAAAAATTAAATTAATATAAAAATGATTTTAAAAAAATCAATATGTAATGGCGGACTTATTCCGAAATCGGAACCTCTTCCAGGTAACCAGTTTTAAATTTAAAAAGAAAAGTAAGTATGGTGTTGTCGCTTGACCATATTTTTGGTATATGTGATGCAGGCTACAGGCCCACATAAATTGATACAGAGATGTGGGTCGGATCGTCTGGTCGTTTGGACTTTGCCCGTCTGGCGGCACTCACTGCGATGCATTGACCTAAGAACTTTCCACGCGATTTTACATCAGGACAGACAAAATAGGAATATGAGGAAACTATTGTTATTGTACTAATAAAAGTAAGTAACGGCCTGTTACTATCCCAGTGCTGAGAATAGGCCTCTTCTCTCCGTTTTTGGAGAGAAGGATTGGAGCTAAGACCTACCACGCTGCTCCAATGCGGATTGGTAGGTTACGCATATCTCCAGAATTCTCTAGAGATATCCAGGTTTCCTCATAATGTTTTCCTTCACCGAAAAGCGTGTGATAATTGCAATTATCAATTAGACACATAAGTTTTAACAGTAAAAACTCATTGGTGTCTGTCTGGGTTTGAACCCGTGACCTCCTTGAAAGAGTCGCACGGTGCTACCGCTGGGCTACCACAGCTTAATGTAGTAATACTACTGTTAAATTTAGACTGCATTTTCAACTATCCACTAATGTAAGTTATTCATCATTCCCCTGCCCTTATCCTACTCTAAGTGGGGTCGGCACAACATATTATAAGCATGTTGTCACATGAATTGGCTAGATATTTTACGCAGGCCGCCTGCCTGTCGTGAACTTACCTTAGTCGCCTTTTGCCACACGTCAGTAAGAAATAAGGATGGTGTATTCTACTCAGCTGGATACCACACGGCGAGTCAACTTACTTCGCCTTTTACGACACCTATTTAAGGAATGAGAGTGGTCTATTCCACTCAGCCGGATACCATACGGCCATACTCTATGTTGAGAAAACGCGTGACTAAAGCATAGCTTTCGCAACGCGCAAGGCGCAGTTGTTCACTTAAAGTCCTTACTTTTAGTAAATCAGTTATGCCGTGTGGTATCCGGCTGAATAGAATAGTACCACCCTCATTTCTTACCAAGGTGTCGTAAAAGGCGACTAAGGTATTATGACTCACCGTGTGGTATCTGGTTAAGTAGAATAGACTACCCTCATTACTTATCGAGGTGTCGTAAAAGGCGACTAAGGTATTATGACCCACCGTGTGGTATCCGGTTAAGTAGAATAGACGACCCTCTTTCTTACCGAGGTGTCGTAAAATACGATTAAGGTTAGCTGACGTCAGGCAGGCGGCCGGTCGTAAAATACGTAGCCAAATCACATGACAACATGTTTGTAACATGTTGTGCCGAAGAGTGGGATATGGGCAGTCAGATGACGACTTTTAGTAAATCAGTTGAAAGCTAGTATCTCGTTACACGTACAACAAAGGGCTGGCTTATCAATATAACCGGAATTGAATCAATATGAAGTCTGACTCGTGAACAAACAAATGTAGACTTTGGTAGACACGCGCGAGACGGATGACCGACGCTGCGTTCAAATTTACTAACTGATAAGTTGGAAACTTTATTTTGGGTATTTATTGTTTACACAACACGTATCCTGTTTATTTATAGACCGGACACGTCAGAAGTGGGACGTCATGTCGATCGAGAATAAATTATTGGAATACTTTAATTTGCTTAACACAATATGTTTTCCTGTTGATTAAAGGTTTTAATTAAGTATAAGAGATATTCTTATACGTAAAGCATATTACAAAATTGAAGATTATTTGGATGATAAAAGCCTCTCAGCTTCATACAAGACTGTGTTTTAATAATTGATAATGTTTAAAAGATTGACCGCCGAGTTTCTTTCTGGTTCTTCTCGGTAAGAGCAACATTACGAACCAGTTGTAGGTAGCTTCTTAATCTGTGCTTAAATAAAAGTGCTTGAAAAAGCTTATTTGAATAAAGATTATTTTAAAGTGATTTGATTTGATTAAAAACACTACGCACCTTCTGTTACTTCTGTTACGTAGATGATTGACGGAAATCTGTTTTTTTTTAATTCTCTTATGTTCCGCTAAAGTTACTTAATTTATTTCATTCATAACAACCTTCTGGCAATAATTATTACAAAAAAAAAGAATTAGCGAAATTGTTCCATCCGTTCACTCATGATTTGACGACCAAAGGAAATAGTAATGAGTTTTTATATATGTATATAGATTACAATAATTACAAGTCAAAATTTTTTTTTTTTTTTTTTTAAATCTTTATTGCACTATTAAGAAAAAAAGTACAAAAGGCGGACTTAACACTAAACTAAGCGTTCTCTACCAGTCAACCTTAGGGTCAAACGGAAAATTAAAATAGGTGCAGCAAGCAAACAAACAGAAGAAGAAAAGATGTAATAGGCATAAATAATTAAGAGATGAAAATTAATAAACTATAGCGATATGCCTAGGCAAATAAGAAATAAATAAATGGATAACGATAAACATAATATAATAAAATAAAATAGATGGTATAACAAAATATTTAGCGGATAAAGAAAAAAAAAAATATGTCATTAATTGTTACAGATTAGGTATTTTTTTAACATTTGCTTTAAAAGTAAGACGACTGGAAGATTTTTTGACACAATCAGGGAGATCATTCCACAGACGTACGGCTTGCGAAGTGAAAGATTCTGACAAAAAAGTGGTGCGATGATGAGGCGTGGAAAGCTTAAGGAGATAAAATGAGCGGAGATCACGATTACTTTTGGATGAAAGAAATTGGAAATCTGATTTAAGGTAATTAGGACAATCATTGTTGTGTAAAATCGAATACAGACAACAGAGAGCTCTAAGTTTTCTACGCTTGCATATACTAAGCCATTGCAGCTGAGAGCGGAAGTGAGAGATGTGATCGTACTTGCGAAGATCAAAAATAAACCTAATACAATCATTGAGGAGGCGTTCTAGTTTGTTTAAAAGATCAACGTTGAGGTCCAGATAGCAAACATCGCCATAATCCAAAATTGGAATTATTAATTTTTGGACTAAGATAATCTTGACTTTTCTTGGTAAGAAGTTTTTAAGTCGATAGAAAGATCGCAGAGTGCCGCGCGCCTTACGGCAGACTTCATTGACTTGAGTGCTCCATCGCAAAGTGCTGTCAATATGTAATCCTAGGTTTTTAACGCTAGAACTGAAGGGAATAAGGGCTCCGTCATAGGTAATTGGAGCGGCATTATTCAGGTTGACTTTAGAAATAAGCCGGGAGCTACCAATTGCGATAGCTTGACACTTACTAGGATTAACACTGATGCCGAATTGTTCAGACCACTTACGGATGTTTTCTAGGTCTTGATTTAGTAGTGAAATAGCTAAATCTAGGTCTGCTGTACTAGTATGCGTGTAAATTTGTAGATCATCGGCGTATAGATGATAGAAACACTGGAGACGCTCCGTTAGATGGTTAATAAAAATAGAAAACAGTAAGGGGGAAAGAATAGCACCTTGTGGGACGCCGGAGGATAAATTACGCCAATCAGAAGAAGTCCCTGCTTGGCGCACCATCTGCTGCCTACCTTGAAGATAAGCCGAAAACCAACTTAGAGTAATAGGAGACAGTTTCATATGAGAAAGCATGGAAAGGAGGATGTCATGGTCAACCGCGTTAAAGGCATTAGAAAAATCAATTAATACCAGTACAGTAATTTTTGAATTCTCCATTCCCTTTTTGATGTCATTTATGACTTTCAAGAGTGCAGTTGTTGTGCTATGTCCTGGCCTAAATCCTGATTGAAAAGGGCTTAACAGATTTTGATGTAACAGAAACTTTGAGAGCTGTCTATGTGCGCAGGCTTCTAATATTTTTGATAGGAACGGCAAAACAGAGATAGGACGATAATGAGAGGGGAGAAGAGGATTGGAGATTTTCGGGAGAGGATAGACATAAGCCTTTCGCCACAATGAAGGGAATTGACCGGTAGAAAACGAAAAATTGATAATGTGCAGTATGGGTGTAAGGATATGGTCAAGTAAGGTAATAATCATGGATCGGTTAATTCCATCACATCCAGTGGATTTTGAGGTGGTTGAACTAATTATGGATTTGACATCGGCGTTATTCATTGTAGAAAATTCAAATGAACTATTGATGAGTGAGGGGAGGTTTTTAATTTTAGTGATTGTGGCGGCTTTAGTCGGAGGGTGGATAGGGAATGAAGCAGAAAAGTGATCACTAATGCTATGTATGTCTACGAGAAGATGATCCTGTAAAGAGGAGACGCCAATGCCGTTTTGTTTTAAAAATCTTAATATATCGGGAGAGTTGGCGGCGGATAAATTTTGTTCGAAGTAGTTGCGTTTCGCCATCCTTACAGCCCTATTGCATCGATTCCTAGCTACTCTATATACCTCCCAATTTTGTTCGGACCGATTCCGTTTGTATTTTCTAAAGGCTTTGTCTCGTTTAGACATCGTTAGCCGAATATTGCGTGTAATCCAAGGTGCTGGTGGTCGTTTAATTTTTATTTTGCGAACAGGTGCATGTTTGTCAAAAATCGTTAAAATTTCTTTATTAAGTGCCTCAATTTTGTCATCGATATGGGTAGCCTCGTACAATGGATTCCAGTTAATCTTGGAAGCGTCAGCAATCACATTCTGCGTATTAAATTTACCGAAACATCGAGACTCGATTGTTAAAGGAGATTGTTTGACAGTGCGTATCTTATATGACATGTAGACAAGGTCATGACGTGAAAACCCTGGGACGGGATATTGTCCATGTTGAGAAACGTAGCTGGGTGCAGCTGTAATTATAACATCTAGCCAGGAGTCTTTAGTATCTAAGTTGTGATGGGTCGCCGAAAGTGGTAAAATGTGGAGGTTAGCCGAGTCAAGCATAAGTTTTAAGTTTGAGGATTTGTTGTTTATAATGGACATGTCAGTATTTAAATCACCCATGATTGTAAGATGTGAATACCTAGACCCAAATGATTCAAGGATGGGCTCCAACTCAGAGAGGTAGTGAATTGAGGGCGGGCAGTATATTACACCAAGGACCGACTTTATATTTCCTATAACAACCTCTAGAAATATGAATTCCGGTCCAGCTGAGTAAGGTGAAGGTGACATGCACAATACCGAGAATTTAATGTGACTGCGTAAATATATTGCTACCCCCCCACCACCCTTTTCTGTGCGGTCATTGCGTATCAGCACGAATCCTGGCAAAGCATATGTGGTGGAGGGAAGATTAGGCTTAAGCCAACTTTCAGACACCAGTATGGCGTGGACATTAGGTGTTGTAAAACCTTCTAGTAACTCATTATAGTGACTCGGTATGCTCTGTGCATTTATATGACATATGTTGAAATTTTTAGAGACCTGTTGAAATGTATTAGAGATAAAATGTCCAAGAGTACAGTGAGAACTGCTATCATCATCGCAGGACAAGAAAGAGTCAGAATCATCAAATACTGAATGAAAAGAATCTGAATCTGACATATAAGAAAAGTCAATCAGCTATGTATTTACACAAGAATAATTAATAAAGTATTGTATTAAAATTGGGAATGTATACCTATATAAATAAATACTTAATTTTTTGTAGTTAAAAATGTTTTTTTTAATTTTCCGCATCACCCACCAGTTAAATAAACATAACAGAAATGATATTTATATCTTAATGAAACATAAAACTCAATACCAATATAGCAATAAAGTTTAAACAGTACAATAGTACTGATTAATCAGTTATAATTGCTGACTTCAGTTGTTAATAAATTTTAAGTTGAAAAATTTGTTTATTTTTCAACTTAAAATTTATTTATTTCAAACGATTATGAATATATCATACCATTATAAAACAAAGTAGTCCCACCGTATCTAACTGTCTTTTGGTGATGATCACTTAGAGCCTGTTTCACAAGTTACCAATAAACTGTCAGTTAGCTTATTCGGAACATATCTGACACATATCTCGGGATTTTACGTTTCTCAGGTTTCTGATAGGCTTATTCAGCACTTAAAGTCCGTAATAAGTTAACAGGTAGGTCATGTGGCTGTTATTTTGTTTATCTGCGGGATAGCAAATACCTATTTAAATAGGCCGAGTCTTTTTTAATTTTTCATTTTTTTCACATTTATCTGCTACTTAGTTTATTTGTTTGTTTTTTCGGTTAACTATCCGACACTTAATCAATAATTTGTGAAACAGGCCCTAAAACTACTAGATGGATTTTTCTACAATAGATAAAATGAAAAACGACGGGAAAACCCCAATGTTCCCTGTTCCTGATGAGAGATCGGGAACGATTTTTTAATTTTAAATTAAAGAATATTAGAATTGTTATTTTTTTATTTATTATATAGATATTTTATTTTATTACAGACTTTATTATTATAAAGTTTATCTGAATTTAGTTCTCCATACCTTATAAGAAAATAAGGTTGTAAAATTGTAAAATTGTAAATTGTGTATTGATAATTGCAATTTATCACACGCTTTTCCGTGAAGGAAACATCGTGAGGAAACCTGCATATTTCTAGAGAATCTTAAGGATATGTGTAACCTACCAATCCGCATTGGAGCAGCGTGGTAGATCTTAGCTCCAACCCTTCTCTCTAAAAACGGAGAGAGGAGGCCTATGCCCAGCTATGGGATAGTAACAAGCCGTTACTTATAGTTACATTCTGTAAACGGATTATATATAATCAAGATTGATTGATTAATTGATTGAAGAATGACAATCGTTTATTGACCCATAAACGTGGCCTGAGATTTATGAAAGATTTGGTAAAATATAATTTATTGTACGTGTACATACGTTGTTCTATTCATTATCAGTTTTATTAATATTCTAATAATCACCATAACTTCTGCATCTCATTAATTGATGCTAATTAGCCATCCATAATGATGTTAACGCAATACGATCACGAATTAAGCTCATTAATTTTATCTGTGGTTACGATTCGACTTATCAATTCTTCTTAATTATTTAACAATTAACAGTGTATTGATAAATAGGTTTATTTTTGTTATGTAATGATTTTTGTATAGTAACGAAATCGGTCCGTCGAGCCGGATATTGTAACTTGTGCATAGGAATTCTTCAAGTCCAGATCATTTAATAAATAAGTAACTGGTTGACCGGTAATTTTTTTTTAAATAAAAAAATTATTGGGTAAGTGGCGATCCTAGGTATTTTAATTTCTCGGGACCGCCCGTTCCCGGAATAAGCTACGCTAACTTGACAATTTACGACAAAAATAGTGTTTTATATTAAATTTAAATGTTAATAATTTTTTAATGCCCAAAAGCAGGGATAAAACTTTTATTTTAAATAAAACCTAGCTAGATCGATTTTTCTCCCCCAAAACCCCCTACATGCTGAATTTCAGGAAAATCGTTGGAGCCGTTTCCGAGATTCCGAATATATATAGGTACGTACAAAATTAACTCATTTGAAGATTTAAAGATATTAATATATGGAAAAATTCACACTCAATCGCCCGTCATAAAATAAGTAAATTAATACTTGTTATGTGTGACAGCTGTTAAATATATATTTATTTAATTTTAAATATATATTCAAATACACCCAGAGTTGTAGAACCAACAAATTGAACTTTAAGAAAATTTTAGCCCTCGACGGGATTCGAACGCACCCTCCCGAGCTGAAGGCAGGATCACTGTTACCTGCGACCTAGAGTCATGGAGTGAAAAGTGCAAAATAATTTTTATCTGTTTATTGCCTCTCCAGATGAAAAGAGGGCTAGTTCGATTTTCACACAAAGAATCAGCTTAGTGATTCAGCGCGGAAACGCTGCCAGCATTCTTTGGACCATTCCACGTGGGCATGATTTGTATAGTCCTAGCGTGTAAGTAATTTAATATAGAAATAACTTGTACATTTTTGCTGTAAATAAAATAAAGTAAAAAAAATATTTAGAATAAAACCATAATCAACACCACGGTATCGAGTTTGAGTGATATTTACAACGTATAACAAAACCGGTTTACATACATAAAAAAGAAGGTAGAACATGTTTTTGGGTGTCACCCATGAAAGGGAAAAACTAGGCCACTGTTCGAATAACAACGTTTCGTCGTCATGCAAAATATTCCAATGCAAATCATTCACAAACTATACAGTATACCGCAACGTAGACCTAGGATAACCACATAGGTTGTGTATTCGGTATTTTCCTATTTTGGTGAGGTATTGGTTACGAATAAGGTAAGTTGACCTCAGGCTGGCGGCCGATCGTAAAATACGAAGTTAAATCATGTGACAACATGTTTATAACATGTTGTGCCGACTTAGAGTGGGATAAGGGCAGTAGAATGACGATGTTGACGTTATTACTTTCGTAAAAAGTTCATATAGTAGCGGCCTGTTACTATCCCACTGCTGGGCATAGGCCTCTTCTCTCCGTTATTGGAGAGAAGGGTTGGAGCTAAGACCTACCACGCTGCTCCAATGCGGATTGGTAGGTTACACATATCCCTAGAATTTTCTAGAGATATGCAGGTTTCCTCACGATGTTTTCCTTGACCGAAAAGCGTGTGATAAATTGCAATTATCAATTAGACACATAAGTTTTAATAGAAAAACTCATTGGTGTCTGCCCGGATTTGAACCCATGATCGTCTCTAGAGATTCACACGGTCGCACCGCTAGGCCATCACAGCCATAAAAAAAAAAGAAAAGAAAAAAAGTTCATATGCAATACTAAATGTAGAGAATCCAATACTAAACGACGAATCAAGCTTTTTGCGATTTAGAAGATTTAAAAGTAAAGAAAAATCATCATCATCCTCCTGCCCTTATCCCACTCTAAGTGGGGTCAGAACAACATATTATAAACATGTTATCACATTATTCGTATTTTACGACCGGCCGCAAGCCTCACATTAACTTACCTTAGTCGAGGGTGGTCTATTCTACTCAACCAGATACCACACGGCGGGTTAACATACCTTAGTCACCTTTTACGATACCTCGGTAAAAAATGAGAGTGGTCTATTCTACACAGCCGGATGCCACAAGGCGGTTAAAAGAAAAGGAAAATATTTATTTAAATATTTTCATAGAATATTTCTAATTTTTAAAATTTGATATCGATTACGGCATTTATTATATTATGGTAACCGTACTCCCTCCCTTATCACAGAAACGCGTCTCGCCCACCTCCCACGTATCACGCACGCACGGGCTTTATGACAATAGATCACGACAATATTTACGGTATTTTTTTTTATTTATTTATTATACACTAACGATACATTATAGATACATTGACATCATCATCTTCCTGCCCTTATCCCACTCTAACTGGGGTCGGCACAACATGTTATAAACATGTTGTCACATGATTTGACTACGTATTTTACGACCGGCCGCCCGCCTGACGTCAACTTATCTTAGTCGTATTTTACGACGCCTCGATAAGAAAGAGGGTGGTCTATTCTACTTAACCGGGTACCACACGGTGAGTCAACTTACCTTAGTCGCCTTTTACGACACCTCGGTAAGAAATGAGGTTGGTCTATTCTACTCAGCCGGATACCACACGGCGGGTCGACTTACCTTAGTCGCCTTTTACGACACCTCGGTAAGAAAAGAGGGTGGTACTATTCTATTCAGCCGGATACCACACGGCGTTATAGATACATTGACAATAAATCCTTATATTAATTCTAGTTCCATTATAATTATCATTTACAGGCGTATTCAGCATTGTTTTTATTTTTGTTAGTTCTTAACTATTCTATTTTAAATTATATCAATAATTAAATCTAAGATTTCCATAAATCAAGCCTTTCTGAAAATAAATATGACAAAAATTTTAAAACTTTAAATACGGTATACATAGTTAAAGCCTTGGTAATTATGTAATATATAAAATATAAGTATCTGGGTGACCTAGTCTTGCTCGGTAATTTTTTTAAATATATAAAAAAGAAACTTAAAAAAACATAATTAGGCTCGATCTTAGCTAGTTTCATTTCTCCACACCGCCCGTTCCCCGAATGACCGACTTTTCAACTCACAGCATAAGTAGTGTCTTATATTCAATGTAAATTCTAGCATTTTTTCAGTGACCTAAAACAGGAATAAAACGAATTTCTTAAAAATAAAACCAACTATATCCATTTTTCTCCCCTAAAACCCCTACATACTGAATTTCAGGAAAATGGTTGGAGCCGTTTCCGAGATTCCGAATATATATAAATAAATATTTACATACATGATTAACTCATTTCAATATTAAAAATAGAAATACTAAAGATGTATTTCTATTATCATGGAAGTAACTAAGGCGCCATGTAGCGCCTCACTCTTCCACTGAACCTTGTAGCCAAGCATCCAATTTGTTACTGATAGCTAATTTTTCCACGAGTGACCAAGAAAGGTGCGATCTTTGGCCGTTCGACTCCTCTGACCCGGACGGCGATAAACACTATCGCGGCAAGTGCAGTGGAATTCATAACATGTTTCAGGCCTTATCAGCGTCAATGCACAAATATCAGTTTGTTTCTCGTTTAGAGAATGAATCTTGATATATGTTGGAAAAGGACAGGAAAGACACTCCTTTAAAAATGGTCTACAGAAAAGTCCGCGATGGTATATGTCTATCTCTTATAGATAACCCACAATAGCATTTTTTGTCATTTACTTTTTACGAAAAATAATGCCTTATTTTTAAAGCAATTTTTATACAATACAGCATTAATCCTTATCAAATTAAGTACCTTAAATAAATTGTTGTTTTAATATAGATCAGTACGGCCGTTTACAGCATGTAATTTAAGTGAATATTTTCGGAGATATTACAGATTTAAAATGCCGTGAGGAGGCCGCGCTTCACCCTATAGAGTGCTATAGGGTGAAGCACTTCGCATTAAGCAGCTATAATAATGTCTAAGCTATATATGTCGTTCTTTCAAGAGTTTGTTTAATGACAAGAAAGCTGTTAATATTGTATATAAAGACATTCTGTAATTAATTGTAAAAATATAATACATAGGGCAAAATGTAAAAATAAATTTGATATTCCAAAGACAGCGGGAACTCTTGGTATAGGGAGAGGGAAATTGTACGGGTGGCCATACTGTTGTACTAGAGTCGCTAAGCCAGCCTTAAATGTACCCTATTACAATATTGAAAATAAAGAGAAACGAAATGAGGGTGTATCTATTTAATAGTATCTATTTAAGTAATTTTGTAAATAACTTTCTTTGTTTTTCTATTGCCTTTTAGGGTTCGTCACCCAGGTACTGTCTGAATTAAAGTATATAGGTACATAGGTATTTTTGTCTAATTACACTTGCACAAAGAAATATTCATAGCGTGTTCTTATTTACAAAAATACTAAGATAATTTATAGAATTAGGCGTTACTTTGCGGAGATCCATAATACAAAAGTAATAATAAAATTATTATGTTATAATCCGCGATGAAGTAAAATAGAAAATATATATAATGCTAAATGTAGAGTGGACAATTCGTTCTCATACCTGATACATGCAGGATCCGTAAAAACACATGCACAAACCTCCACCACCGCCACCACAATACACAAGCACTACATACGTTCACTATCACAAACTCAAAAATCGTTTCGCCCCGCAACTGAAGCATCATCAGAAGATAGACTCCACGACCAAAATCGCAAAGATTTGCGATTTTGGGGTTTGCGATTTTGGTCGTCAGAAAAAAAATACTTAGTTTCTTTTTAGTACACCTTCAAAATGACGTTTGCTCATTACGCAAGAGAAGACAAAAAGAGACAGACGATAAACCTCAATTGCTTTCTCTTTATTATAATATCGCACACTTCTGTCTGGCTTCTCTACTTTTAGTATAATAAGTCTATGAGATTTCTACGCAAAATCATAGACACCAAAACCTCTTCACGATTCTGAACATTCTTCTAGCGGCCCTAAACGTTAATATCCAAAAAAAATCGCGAATCAACAAATTAATTAATTGGCGGATAATGTTTTTAATCCAGTGTTCGAAACTAGTCTGGCAACTATACTATATGACGTATATAACCGGTTTAATATAAATGGAAATATTATTATCACAGTCCTATGTTATTTCGTATGACCTATCACGTCGCAATAAAATGACAGTGTAAGAATTACCTAAGATGTGTTATGGACTCAAGTTTTCTTGGCACCTTTTTCTACAAAACGAAATACAATAAAATACACCAGGATTTTATCCTTCAATCGCTACATTAAATGTTGTTCAAATAAAACATTAACTTCCACAGTGATCACTACATTCCACAATTTAAAATGGTCTAAAGAGATATACGGTATCATCCTCCTGCCCTTATCCCACTCTAAGTGGGTCGGCACGACATGTTATGAACACGATGTTACATGATTTGGCTGCGTTTTTACGACCGGCCGCCTGCCTGACGTCAACTTACCCTACGCCGTATTTTACGGTAAGAAAGAGAGTGGTATATTCTACTAAACCGGATACCACACGGTGGGTCAACTTACCTAAGTCGCCTTTTATGATTTCTTTAAGGGATTTACGATCGATATTTCAGCGTTGTTCGTATAATAAACTATCCTAAAAAGATAGATATAATATGTGATCGCAGATTTTATAACACACCTATAAAAGACGGATAGTCAAATAATTAAATGGAACAATTGACTAATTTTTAGGAAATGAGGTTGGTCTATTCTACTCAATCGGATATCACGCGGCGGGTCGACTTACCTTAGTCGCCTTTAAGACACCTCGGTAAGAAATAAGGTTGGTCTATTTTACGCAGAGGGATACCACACGGCTAGAAATACAATAAAATACACCAGGTATTTTATCCTTTAATGGCTACATTAAATATTATTCACATCAACAACAAACCATTAATTCCCACAGTGATAATTATATCCCACAATTAAAAAAGGTCTAAAGAGGTTGTGAAATTTACCCCTCAAGATCCGAACATGTTGTATTAGCAGTTTATTCTTCGACTAGCAATCGCCAGCGGCTCCGCCCGCATGGATAGATTAAAACCTGAATATTATAGTCTTTTGATGACCATAAAAATGGTTAAAGTGGGTTAACCTTAAAAGCTAGACATATGCTGTCGCGAACTTTTATTTGAAACTTTTAGAGGGGAAGAATTTTGTACTACATGATTTTTGAATAACTATCACCGTTTATGCTGCCCTCGCAAAATTTTGCCGTTTCCGTACTATTTTTCATTGTTGCTCCTCTGCTATTCATATTAGCGTGATGTTATATAATCTATAGTCTTTACTAATATTATTATTCTTATTCTATACTCTAATTTTTAAAATCGGTCCAGTAGTTCCTGAGATAAGCGCTGAACGCGAACAAACAAAGAAACTCTTCAGCTTTATATATTAGTATAGATATTCAGTATGCAATTTATATTTTCCATATTATAGAAGGAGAAAAATTATTCGAATAATTTTGGAAATATCAATCGAAAATACCTGAAAGAAACCTATGTAAAAATATGTAAAATATAAGACAGCACATAAAACTTGATCAATATGTTATAATATAGCAATATATTAAAAAAATGTCTATTAAAAAATTCTATTTTATATTCATATTTACAAGGTTTTTTTGTATGAATAAATTTAAATGTTGCAAATGTTTTAGACATTTTGGAATTTCGCAATCAATATTTATGCTAAATAATATTCGATTTATTTAAATTATGTATACATTAAGTGGGATGCAATCTAAATGCTAAAATTTACCTTATAAAATACGAAACACTTGCATTGACAAGTGGACGAGAACAGAGTCTCGCTGTCTTGTTTTATGTTCGTACATACAAACAGATTGATAGGATATTTGGTATGAAGATTACCGAATGACCGGTCTAGACTTTTAATCGTGGTATTAGATTCGTAATATATATGAACAGGGTATAACTGAGTAAAAGCAAGACGCATTTCTTCAAGATAATGAGTTGCAGAACTCGTGGCGTATTGTTTTGAACTCTTGACATTCCTTACGAGTTAATTGATAATTATGCAAATAACTCACTGCATGATACATATCGCAATAAATTAAACACGAGGAAAGTTTTTCTGGAAACTGCTCTACATTGAAATGTTACTTTATGTGAAGTGCACAAATGATACCATATATTGCGTACGGAATAAATTATTTATTACCACATTTTATCTTAAACATAAAATAGACACTTAATATTAATCAATAAAATTAATAAAGAGTCTAAAAATCAATCATGTCGATGTACTCATAGAATATCTACTTAGTAGTTACTTTACATCATCCTCCGACCCCACAACTTTCGCTATATCTGTCCGAATCGGAGGACAACGGAGAGAGAGAGCGTGACTCCGAAGACAGCATCAGAAAACGTCCACGCACGCACTCTTCAGGTACTCGAGCGTCTTAATAAGTAAACATCTCAGCCACTATATGCCGACTGCATATGAGTGCCGAGATCCTCTCAGAGCGGCACATTGGGAGGTGTTTTACAGGGCTCAGGTGGCGGTGGCCTCCTGTCTTCTGGCAATCGTGACTGGTAGTAGGCACAGTAAGGCAGCGGGTCCCAGTAAGCGAATAGTGCTTCCCGCGTGTCCAGCACGGTGTTCAATAACTTCCCAACGGTCGCTGTGTGGCCGCACCGTTTCGACCCTTGACATAAATAAGGCAAGGATACTCCGACGCGCGCTCCGATCGCAACCATTTGACCTACATGCCCATTCGTGCTCTCTTCGCGCACTAGCCTAAACGATACGTGTCCAGTCATAGGCCGCGATGGCGACAGGCAAGCGATAAATCTCTGCACCCAAACATCAGCTTGTTCGTCCCTTTGCGGCACAAGTCCTTTCTTCGATTGATCGACGCGGCAGGTAACGTTATTAACCGCGCGTGATTCTTTCAAAGTCGTACACGTTACAATCTTCTCACCCTTAGGCTCCCTCACAATAACCCAAGGTTTCTCAGAGCTTATCTGTCGCGGGAACCTAAAGTGCGTTCTGTCTTCTGGCATCACGAAGCGTAGGCGATCTCTAGCACCGCGAGCGCCCGCACTGGCGATGAAATGACGATAGCCCTCTTTAGACGCTCCGCTTTCGTACCACGCCCGGACATCCTCCTCGTTGGTCACGACCCAGAATTGAGGTGTAGGTAAACCTGCCATGCCGCACACGCGCATCAGCTCCAAGGGGTCGTCTAAAGTGATCACGTCGCGAGCGCACGGCACGAAACATTGACAACCGAGCACCTCCAAATGAGGTTTCGCTAAAGCGTCGTAATACGCCGGCGTCGTTGAGCTGACGGGAATATAAAACACAACAGATTCCCTTTCTACAACTTCTTTCAAAGCGCGCGTGTACGCTAAAGGATCGGCCGGATTCGGTCGCGGCACCGTATAGAACTTGTCGACTGCCGCAGAATATTTCAGCAAGGCGAACTGTCCTTCAATTTCGAAAGCGATCACTCTGGCGCCGGCAGAGTGAAAGTTTCTAGCTAAATGCAACGACTGGACGGAGCTACCTCCACTTATTAGAACCGTGCGCCTTTTGTCCGTGCTCCTCGAGATCGCGCTTCCGATCATCTTCAAGAATCCAATCGGACACTGCACGCACTTCCAGAAAATGAAAAGGGACGCCGCGATCCATAGCGTAGGTAGGACGACCAAAATTTGTTTCCAAGCTGGGTGAGCGATGAGGTTGAAGAGGGCGAACGCTGGCCGCAGGAACTGTCTGGGAGCCCAGGTGACGATCTGTATGAGCCTCTGCAGGGGCGGTGCTTGCTCGGGTGGGACGGCGCGTTCCTCGGGTATCAGCGAGAACGTTGATGAGAAGGAGCGCCGTAGGGCCGTGAAAGTCGGCTGGTGCGTGCATCGTTTGACTCGCGGCGGGAAAGCGAGCTCTGTCGTCGAGCGCAGCAAGCGATACTCGGGCGCACAGGCCGGCATGGCGGACGACGTACGGTGTACTGGCGCGCGCGCCGCTCGCCTTCGAATATAAACCGCCCTCTTATCTTTGTTGCCCGCGTATTCTCTTCAAATCATCTTTGCACTCAATTAACTGTTACCTAGTTAAAAAAAACATAGAGGTTTAATAATGGGAAGTAATTAAAAAACTTTAATAAGGAAAAATAAAGTAATAACTGTATTATTACTTTATTTTTTTCGTATGCAGATTATGAATCCATTAGTTAATATAATAACTTCAACAAATATTTTTTATATCAAGACACTTTCGAATCGACAAAATGTAAATACGATAACTGGTTTGGACTGTTATTCTTATCGTCAAAGCCTATAAAAATCGAGCGGCTAGAAATATAATATTGACAATTTTTATAGATAAATTTACATATTGATGTATAAGAATTGTATCGTAAGAATTTATTTATTTATGTACCATAAAAAATGTTGGAAAAAAAACATTATTGGTAAAAAAAAAGTGTACAAAGGTCAACTTATCCCTATGACAGAGATCTCTGC
This sequence comes from Morpho helenor, assembly GCA_029227775.1. NCBI lineage: Eukaryota > Metazoa > Arthropoda > Insecta > Lepidoptera > Nymphalidae > Morpho > Morpho helenor. Next base: position 14,939,829 of record JARGCU010000020.1, on the reverse strand, counting down.
CAGCTAACCTACGAGGTGAGACAATTTATATTAAAGAAAAAGGAATAATAAGAATATTATAATATTAAACTTATTATCCTGTCGAATGGTACATTTTTTATAATCTAAATCTTCTGGAAGAGTTGCACTACCTTTTAGTAAAAACCGTATAAAAATCCGTTCAGTTAATTTTGTGAAAATCGATCACGTACAGACTGACAGGTTTTGGGGACATTGCTATATATATTTTAGGTATTTAGGATTTTTATTTCTCTCGACGTGAAGACTAATATAACTAAGGCGTAATGATATCGTAATTTGATTATTTATTTCGTTACAAATACTGTACCCGCGACGTCGCGTCAATTTAAATGTTACACTACCCTCAATTCTAGTTTGGCCCTTTGGCGCAGTTGGCAGTGAACCTTCCTCCAGTTCCATGGGTCGCGGGTTCTATCATAGATAATACTGGGTTCTATTCCCGCCGATAATCAAGATGTTGGTTTTTTGAGTCTGGGTGTATTTATTTATGTCAAATTATAAACGTATATATTTAACAGTTGTGTGTCACTTTTCTACTTCTATGTATGTGGTCTATTCTACTAATCCGGATACCACTCGATGGGTCAACTTACCTTAGTCGCCTTTTACGAGATCTCGGTAAGGTATGAGGGTGGTCTATTCTACTCAGCGGGATACCACACGGCAAATAAATTTTAGTCATACCAAATTTTAGTCATACAAATTAAAAAGAAAAACAGTATAAGATGTGGGTAGTGTTTAAAATAGGAATATATACGCGATGTTCCATTTTTAAATACAGAAATAATACAAATTATAATTCAAACTACTTACTTTTATTTGTAACATAATAATGATTTACATGTTATACAATAACAATTATTATATTTAATAATACCATAATCATAATAACACAACTTATACGAATAATAATAGCCCCTAGGCGTGACTAGGCGGAAGCCATCAAGACTCCCTTAGGGAACTTTCTAGCAACCAAATAATGTGATTTACAATATATTTCTTTAACCATTTACCACATATTATAAAAGCGAATAATATCCTCACAAAACCTTAGGAACTATGAAGCAAACTTAAAATTTAACAGGTCATATAGACTTCTCGAACATTCATAAACTTTGACTAACAGAGTTTTGAATATAGAATAATTATAGAGTTATTATACTAGAGTAAGGACACTAGCCTAATATGTGCAATATTCCAAAAAAAAGCAAAGGTTTATAGTAAATCTTTTTTGCGCGCGCGTAGTAACCAAACGTCATTTTCAACGTGTACTATGTTTTTTTGTGTACTATAAATGTTTTATTTTTTAAATTAAGAACGTGCAATAAATATTTCTCTGTGCGTGTGTAAATAGACAAACATTAGTATACAAATTAAAACTTTCCTCTCATTAGTTATTGTGAAACTCATTTACAGGTCTGTCTGACTCCGCTACTCTAGTAACAGAACAAGAAAAACAAATGAAAATAAATTGACCAACTAGAAAAGCAAAATTCTAAAGTAATTACTTTTAAATGTGTGCGTGATCACATATGATGATGATCGGCTAAGTATATAGATTTTTTCCATATTAAATATATATAGTAAGCCGAATTATTTTTTATCTGCAATTGAATTTTCGTCTAAGTTATTAGATATACCTACTTGTCTTTGTATTGTCACACATACCCAGAGAAATATGGCGCGTTCCTAATTCAAAATATACTTAAAACATTTTTGAGCTTCCCCACTCTAGTTGATCTCTATGATATTCAAACGAGACTGAAAAAAATATATTAAGCTATCTTTATACAGAAAATACGTTATGGATTGTGAACTACCATCTTATAGTTTAAAAATTAATTATTTACTACATAACAACAAGTCTTAACTATTTAGTATTACGTTTTGGCGTCTTTTATATTGGCATATTTATTTTACAAATGTGGCCAATTTTATATTTTAATATAGAATAATTTGAGAAAATTAAAATACATAGTTAATACATGCATCATATTAATTTATTTACGCTGTACTATTCAAGTTTTTTTCGCGACTTCATTTGCGTCGCTATAAAAATTTAAAAATCTTAATATCATAAATTACATAGATCAGTTGGTCACTGATCTATGTAATTTATGATATTAAGATTTTTAAATTTTTATATTACATAGATTACATAGAATATTACATAGATCAGTGACCAACTGATCTATGTAATTTATGATATTGTTGATGTCAATACTTTACCAGGGTGTACAACATTAAAATGAAGAGTACACCTATGCTCACATAATATATTTAAAAAAATATGGCAATGTCTATAGATAAAAAATTTACAAGACCAATGAGTTTTAACCAGGACTTAATGGATGATATATTTAACAAATTAGGACAATGTATCTTAAATACAATCAATAAGACCAAAAAACTCAAACCATGGGCAAACTAAAGGGCTCAAAAACACATTCTGCACTAGGAGAAAGGGAAGAAAATCCCAAAGTATGCATGGTATGGCAAATAAAAGTAAAGTTTAAATTTATAGAAGCAATAGGAATTCTATAATCACATTATGATATTGTTATGGAGACTATCCTTCTGATAATGTTTCAGTCACTGGGCAAGACAATGATTGTCGTAGTGAATGTGTGTAGTGCTAGTATGGTGTGTTGTTGGTGGCTGCGTTTTATGATATATGTGTTGACTGGTTTTGCATGTCTTAGGTATGTGAATGTCTGCTACCTACTCTTAGAATTACATAAATTTTCATAAACTTCTGAATTTCAGTTTAAGATATAATACATTTTAAATGCCAAAATAAATGTAACTTATATCTAACTTCACCCATTAAAAATGCTTACATTATAATTATTATTAAAATTTAAGCAGACAGGGTCTTTTTCTATCACAAATAAATGCTGTTACTATTAAATCCTTTCTCATGATAGAAAAATTATATAATCATCAGTGTTCAATACAATTAAGTTAAAATTACTTATGCTAATAAAGTTTCCAGATAAACATTTCGAAGGTAAACAACCTATTATCTCCAGAGACGACAATGGTATAATGAAATTTTAAAATTTGGATAGGACAATATCCTATCCAAAGAACAAAATCAAATTTCCTTTGCTTATATATAGGAGATGTGACTTTGTTCTTTCAATAGAGCAATATAGTTAAAATTATTGCAACAATACAAATATATAAATGCTTACATATTTCGACTACACAATAAATGGTAAATCTGTCTCTTTTATTTCAATCGAACCATTCTTACAGACTATATGCAATTCATTTTGAGGGTCCTTTTCATATCGGAACCTCTTTGAAATGGAATCATCCATAAACCTGCCAAGTTTCAATATAACTTCCTCCACTTTGATCTTTTCCGCAATGAGATTAGTTGTTGGCAGATTTTTAACTATATCAGGCATTAATAGTTCTACTTTACCTTTTTCATGAATAAAAATACTGCTTTTATCATTTAATTGAGACACATGCATATAAACATCTCCGCTTTTGAGAGAGGCTTCTAAATTGCCCGAAAATCCTGTCATATGGAGGTTGCCTTTTTGTATGACATCAATTTTTACACACCCATGCATATGATCCAGTTTAATATTTCCCATTAATGTAGTGATATGTGATTTCTCACTGTAACATGATTTCACTGAAATATGACCACCATGGGAGACAACATTAAATGAATTCGCCATTATATTGTTGCACTTAATAGCTCCATTTATTCCAGTTTTAAGTTCTATGTTACTCGCCTGCAACCTACCCTCAGTTTGGACATCACCTGAAACAGTTTCCACTTTGATATTATCCGCCTTCAAATCAGCAACATTCACTGCCCCTTTTTGAGTTTTAACTACAAATTCTTCAGCTTCCAACTTAGCTAAGTGTATCGATGCTTCCTCAGTAGTAGTAACCTGTACTTTCAGTTTGTATGGAACTTGAATTATGCATACGTCGTTACGGTCCGGCGTTGTGTTCTTATTGAGTAACTCGAGCCGCTTTGACGTTTGTTTTAATTGAAAATCATTTGTATCTTTCCCTTGACTGTATAATGTCATAGTTAATTTGTTATGAGCTTTTATATCGTTCACATCAATGGGCTGCACTTTCACATGAATAGGACTTTCGATAAAGATACTTGTGTTATTATCTATAGTCTTCTCTACGGTCCTGACGAGGTTCAACTTCTTTATATCAGGGAGGCTGCTAAAATCTACGATAGCTAACCTCAAAATTTTGAGGCACTTATGTAAGACCCGCTGCCCCCCTAGTGAAAACATTTTGATGCTTTAAATGAACAAAACTATTTTACAAAAGCATTGCTTGTTTCTAGTTTATTTAATTACTAAATATATCTTCGATATTTACCACAATTTCCAATGACATATTAAATTGACATAACGGCAGCTGACTTTGACGTTCACAGATTGTACTATTTATTCGATTTTTAAAGATATCCAAGAAGTTTTTATGTCTCCGATACATAATGCTATACTTTATATTAATTAATGCATATGTAACATAATGGCTCGACTTAGCAACGATATAAATCAATAATAGAAGTAATTAGAGATAGTAACCATGAATAATGATTTGCATGTACACATACATACAAATATTAATATTATATATCTAAATTGCAATAATTGTTTTGTACAAATATATGAACTTTTTACGAAAGTAATAACGCCAACATCATCATTCTACTGCCCTTATCCCATTCTAAGTGGAGTTGGCACAATGTGCTAGAAACATGTTGTCAAAATGATTTAGCTACGTATATAACGATCGGCCGCCTGGCTGACGTCAACTTACCTTAGTCGCCTTTTGCGACACCTCGGTAAGAAAGAGGGTAGTCTACTCTACTCAGCTGGATACCACACGGTGGGTAAACTTACTATAGTCGCCTTTTATGACACCTCGGTTAGAAATGAGGGTAGTCTATTCTACTGAGCCGTATACCACACGGCTTGAAAGTAATAAAGTAATAATGTTATCGTTATCATTCGATTATTAGAAGGACAATATCACTACATAGTATAAAACAAAGTCACATTCTTTGTTTGTCCATATATCCCTATGAATGCTTATTTCTTTAAAACTACGCAACAGATTTTGATGCGGTTTTAATAGATAGTGATTCAAGAAGAAGGTTTATATGTAAAATACCATTCAATATGGAGTAGAGAAATACTGTAATTTTCTAATAAATATCGTAAATAATTACATTTTTTCCGCTTACATTGCAAACGCAGGCCAAACCCTACGAGATTTATCAAAATGATGTACTAAGTATTTGTACACCTTGAAAATATAGCAGGAAATCTTTTTGGTATAGGGAGAGGGAAATTGTTTTTCTCCAAATTTAACGCGTGCGGGCCACGGGCAGAAATGAATAAATCAAAACTATTGGATCGATTTTAATCATTTTTTTCACTGGGTGACAAACTATATATTTTATATAGCCCATGCGAAGCAGGGGCAGGCCGCTAGTTAACTATAATATAATAACTTGATATATGTACTGACCATAGACAAAGGCTCATACACAAAATGAATCAATACTCAATTTTCATAGAGAAATAAGTAAATCTAGAATATTTCAAAATGACGACTCGCGAAGGCGACTGGTGTTATTTGTTGGGATTATTCTCATATTTACTTAAATACACTAAAGAGAAGTAAACTAAAAACTTTCGTTAATTAATGGCAAAAGAGCGAAGATATTATCAAAAGTGCTAAAAAATAAGAAAAAATGAACGGTCATATAAAGGATACTTTCCTTCGTATTAAACCAATATGTGATTTGGTCATGGCAGATCCTACTCCTGAACATTTAACAGTGTACGCTTCGCTAATTCTAGACATGAAAAAGGACGAAATGCAGGAATTGCAGCAGTACTTGCTGTTCCCTTTTACAAGCCATTTGCAAGCTACGCAAAACAAGTATGTATCGGTATTGATTTTTCACCATTTAGTCAAATCAACTTCTCGAACCTATTAATTACTTGGAAATATATTTATATATATGTTTTATATGACAGCATTATATTATAGCTATTATGACTTAAAATCATCATCATATAAAATATTTTGTAAGAAAACCCTTTTATAAAGAAAAGAAAAGTCTTTTATATATCAATGCAAAGTAATGCCAGTATAGCCAATTAAATTCTGTATAGTATATAGTAGCGGCCTGTTACTATTCCACTGCTGAGAATAGGCCTCTTTTCTCTCCATTTTTGGAGAGAAGGATTGGAGCTAAGACCTACAAGGCTGCTCCAATGCGGATTGGTAGGTTACACATATCTACAGAATTCTTTAGAGATATGCAGGTTTCCTCACAAGGTATTCCTTCACCGAAAAGCATGTGATAAATTGCAATTATCAATTAGACACATAAGTTTTAACAGAAAAACTTATTGGTGTCTGTTTGGGTTTGAACCAATGACCTCCTCGAAAGAGTCGCACGGTCTTACCGCTGGGCTACCAAGTTTTTAAATTCTTTACAGCTTTAAACAACTTTTAATTCTTTAATTTCATTTAGTGTGAAATTATAGTATATACTACTGACTTTTCTGTAGATGTTTGTTAATTATAATAGACTAAGAATTTAAAATTATAGATATATTGCCCATCCAAAGAATAAAATTACATGTTCTATGTTTATATAATATTGGAACATGTAACTTTATTCTTTGGAAATGTTGATATAGTTATAATAAAGAAAAGTATATGATCATTTCCATAGTGTAGCATTTTATAGATTGATCGAAGTATGTGATGTCTGCAGAAGTCTTAGGATATTAAGAAGTTACCTTAAGAAGGCAGTTCCATAAAAAATATAAAGCTGAGACACTTTTTGCTGCTGTATTTAATTAGTATCTTGAATTGATGTTTCAATTAATAAAGTGAAGTAAAGAAATTCTGTAGTACTCTGTTTTGTTGTTGGTACTTTGAGGGTGTATTTAAGTATATATTTAAAATAATGATAAACTGTGGTAGCCCAGCGGTAACACAGTGCGACTCTTTCAAGGAGGTCACGGGTTCAAACCCGGACAGACACCAATGAGTTTTTCTGTTAAAACTTATGTGTCTAATTGATAATTTCAATTTATCGCACGCTTTTCGGTGAAGGAAAACATCGTGAGGAAACCTGCATATCTCTAGAGAATTCTAAATAAGTAACCTACCAATCAGCATTAGAGCAGCGTGGTAGGTCTTAGCTCCAAACCTTCTCTCAAAAAACGGAGAGCAGAGGTCTATTCTCAGCAGTGGGATAGTAACAGACTGCTATTTATGACGTACAGATATCAGGGTATCATACAATATTCAGTCAACTAATGATATGACTGATGAATTATTCAAACGCACAACAGAAGCGGGCACAAGACATACAGAATCATATTTCATGTTTGACATTGGCTGTATTAACATAAACAATGTTAAATTTGCTATGCACATTTAAATTTAAATCATTCATATATTCCTTATACAAATAAACTCCTTAGCAACTGAACCGAAAAGAGCTCCTTGCTTGTTCTTTTGAAAATATAGTACTTATTACTAGCTAACATTTTCTCATTAATATCTGTTACAAGATGTTTCAAGGACAACCTCCGTCATATTGTTGACCAATAATTCATCTTCCTGCCCTTAACCCACTCTAAGTGGGGTCGGCACAACATGCTATAAACATACTGTCACATGATTTGGCTGCGTTTTTACGACCGGCCGCCTGCCTGACGTCAACTTACCTCAGTCGTATTTTACGACACCTCGGTAAGAAAGAGGGTGGTCTATTCCACTAAACCGTATACCACATGGTGGGTCAACTTACCTTAGTCGCCCTTTACGACAACTCGGTAAGAAATGAGGTTAGTCTATTCTAGTCAGCCGGATACTAAACGGCGGGTCGACTTAGTCGCCTTTTACGATACCTCGGTAAGAAATGAGGGTGGTACTAGTACTAGTACTGCTAATAATAATATAGAAAAATATTGTCACTGTCATAATGTGATAAATTGTTGAGAAAGATTAAATAGGTTTACTTTTGAGTTGTTTTGGGAGAGAAAAATCGATCTAGCTGGGTTATATGTAAAAAAAAATTCGTTTTATACCCTTTTTGGGCATTAAAAAATATTAAAATTTATATAATACACTATTTTAGCCATATAATGTCAAGTCAGCGTAGTTCGAGGAAAGGGCAGTCTCGAGAAGTGTAAATACTAGGATCGATCCCCAACTACCATGTTATTATTTTTTTTTTTAAGTTTTTTTTATTTTCATTTTGTAAAAAATTCAACAGGTCAACCAGGTACTTAATATATATTTATCAAATTCAAATTTCAAATTCAAAATATTCTTTATTCAAATAAACTTGTAAACAAGTGCTTTTGAATCGTCAACTCTACCGCTGGTTCGGAAATCTCCTACCGAGAAGAGCCAGCAAGAAACTCGGCGGTTGCTCTTTTAAAAATATAATTCTTATGACATTTAGTCATTAGATTTAGTCATTACTGTCTTGTACAGGGTCTAAGCGAGCTATATCCACACATTCTTATCTTCCAAGTAATCCTCAACAGTATAGTAGGCTTTCTGGATCAGCCTCTTTTTAACAGTGTTTTTAAACTGATGTAATGGCAAAGCTAAAATTGATTGTGGAATTTTATTATAGAATCTTATACCCAGACCCACAAACGATTTACGTACTTTTGCAAGGCGCAAAGCAGGAGCCGCAAGCTTATGTCGGTTCCTACTTTGCCTCTTATACACATCACCATAGTTTTATAATTCTTAAATCATTTACAGAACTAAATTTCAAATGCAAAGGCGTATCGTGGAGCTTATGAAAGAAGTGCTGCAGAGGGTCAAAGTAACCAGCTATGAGATGTGTTTGAAGGTTGAAATGTCGCTGCTTTATTTGATTTTTGACAAGACGCAACAAGGAATGAGTATGTTTTCTCTGTTTATATATTCATAGTTTTAATCCCGCCGTGTGGTATCCGGCTGAATAGAATAGTGCGACCCTCATTTCTTACCGAGGTGTCGTAAAAAGCGACTAAGGTAAGTCGATCCGCCGTGTGGTATCCGACTGAGTAGAATAGACCAACCTCATTTCTTACTGAGGTGTCGTAAAAGGCTCTACATTTAGCATTATACAGGGTGAACGATATGAAGTGTTACCTTTTCAAAAGACTACAACTTTTTGGTTGTAACAAATCTTTTCTTAATCCAAGGAAAAACATGCGAGAAAATAAGCAAAATTTTAAAATCAATTCACTTTAACTCGATATGACCACCTTTTGCCTCGACTATAGCCTTCAGCCGGTCAAAAATTAGTTGCACGCTGCACGAAAGTGATCCTGAAGTATCTTGTGCCATTCACGTTCGACTGCTTTCTTTAGCGCATCCATACTGGCATATTTTTTAGTTCTCACTATGCTCTCCAAAATGGACCATATGAAAAAGTCTATCGGATTTGCGTCTGGGGAATCCGAAAGCCATTGCGTGGACGAAATGAAATGTGCAACATGATTTTTCAGCCATTCTTGGTTCACGCGAGCTTTTTGGGCCGGGTCTGAGTCTTATTGAAATGTCCACGGCCAAATATTGAAGTTTTTGCATGCCCACGGGTCTACTACAGCTTCCAAAAGATTTTCTCGATAAGAGGCACCATTTAATTTGACACCAGGCCGAATGAAAACAACTGGAGAGCGTCCATTAGCGGTCACTGAAGCCCACACCATCACTTGTGATGGGAAGTTACTTTAGGTGGCCATTGGAAGGCGTAAATTCTCGTTTGTACATTTGGTCAAGTAAACACGATCGTTTTGAGTGTTGATAAATCGCTCAATTGGAAAAAATTCTCATCAGAGAACACAATGTTTGGAAATTGACCATCCTCGTGCAAGCGCAGCAACTGTTTTGCTCTTTCAAGGCGAACTTTTTTTTGCTTCTGTGTAAGATCTTGTGCTTTCTGGAACTTGTAAGGCTTGAATTTTAGCTTATTTTTTAGTATGCAGCGAATGCTATCTTAGGGTATTTTTAATTCTTTAGCCATTTGCCGTCCACTTCGACGCGGATTCCGCTCGAACCGCATCTTCACTTTCCGAACCATTGCAAGTGACGTTGCTGTCTTTTTCGGTCCACCACCATAGCATTTGGTAATGCTGCCAGTATCATTATAACATTTTATGGTGCGATATACAAACATTTTATTCATTTTGAGGTGACTGAAGTCACGCACGATAGCTGGTTGTTATTTTCCTAACAAATTTAACGCAATCACACTATTACGTTTCAATTCCATTTCGGATATTTATCGTTCTACTCACAAGGGATTCAAATGCTTTTGGCAGCTTGTTAACAAGACAACGAATTATCAAAAAAGCAAGTGTGACGTTGCCGCGATCAAAAGTTTAACAGATATGACCAGTATAAAGTTAGTAACACTTCATATCGTTCACCCTGTATATATTTTCTATTTTACTTCTTCGCGGATTATAGCAAAATAATTTTAATATTACTTTTTTATTATGTATCTCCGCAAAGTAACGCCTAATTCTGTAAATTATTGTCAGATACCTTATAAATATTTATTTATATATTAGGACATCCAGTAGTTGCTACATATAAAACTTACGTATAATAAAAACAGACACAAAAAAGAAATGAATATGTACAACTTATGAAGGTGTCGTTGCATGCACCAAAAATTTTTTAAACAATTTAAATAAGAACATTATATAAAGATATAAGCAAACAGTTTAAAGTTAATAGGTAAAAAAAAACAATTACATTTTCTGTAAACGAAACACATAAAGATATTATATTATTATCGATTGCATCAAATTAACCGCCTCTTAACAATCTTACTGTCTTTTTTTTAAATTTAATATTTATTTTTTAGTAGCCAATGTACCAGAGGAACTAAAACTCAGCGTGGTGCAGTGTCTAACAATGTTGATGCTTAACATCGACCAAGTTACAAGGATCAAAATGGTGGAGAGCCAAGTGCCATTGATAGCTCAGATAATATTTGTGTCAGTCAATATGGCAAAGATGGAGAAGTTACGAGCATTGAGGTAATATTTACCTTTTTAATTCTTAGACCATATTTCTGTAACATGTATACATATACAGGGTGGACAGATCATACCACATTAGTCTTAATTTTAGGTACTTACACAACTCAGCACAGCAAAAAATTCTATATTCTAAGCAATAAAAATAGTACGAAAACGGCAAAATTTAAAGCTTTCCTTGCGTGCGCTAAGTAAACGGTAATAGTTATTAAAAAATCATGTATTACAAATTTGTTCCCATCTCAAAGTTCTAAATAAAAGTCCGCGACAGCATATGTCTAGCTTTTAAGGTTAACCCACTTTAACCATTTTTATGATTATCAAGATTATATTATGGTTTTAATCTTTCCACGCGGACGGAGCCGTTGGCGATTGCTTGTGTAACATAAGATTTGATCTAGGTTTAATTATTTTTTCTCACTTCGACTAATTTGTTGGACATAAAGTTGGACATAATTAAATTATCCAACTTCTGGGCATAGGCCTTTTTTTGAATGGACGGGTTGGAACTAAGCTTTACTACTACAAAAAATTGTCGACTTTTAACAAAAAGTCGACAATTTTTTGTAGTGGTTTTACAGTTTACAGCAAATTTAAAGTTTATGAAATTTATTATGTACAAAATTTGTAATAAATTTAACATGTATAATTATAATTTATAGAATTAGGGGATACTTTGGAAAGATCCCTAATACAAAAGTAATAATAAAATTATTTTGCTATAATCCGCGAAGAAGTAAAATAGAAAATATATATAATGCTAAATGTAGAGTGGACAATCGGTTATCATACCTGATACATGCAGGATTCGTAAAACACATGCACAAACCTCCACCACCGCCACCACAATACACAAGCACTATATACGTTCACTATCACAAACTCAACAATCGTTTCGCCCCGCAACCGAAGCATCATCAGGAGATAGACTCCACGACCAAAATCGCAAAGCGAAGCAATACCCAAATAAGCTTAGTTATATACTAATCGGTTCAACCCCACTATTTATTTTATTTTGCCTGCGAACAAGTGTAACAAGCTTGAACTAGAAACATTTATCTGATCGTTAATGAGGGTGCCATTGTTATGTTTAATAATCTCAAGTTGTTCCAGTAGACTCAGCTTAAGTCCTTTATTAGAACACGTGCGCAAAACTTCGAAACTATGGTCATTAGGAACTTTATGACTGCTTTCTATCAAATGTTTGGCGAAATGTGAATTTTGTGGTTTATTATTCCTGAAAGCGGCCATATGTTCTTTAAAACGGGTTTCAAAATTACGACCAGTCTGACCCACATATGTATCATTGCGCATGTATTTTCGCGCTTGGTAATTTATATTTATTATTGCACAGAATCTTTTTTAAAGAGTTATTACTTTTAAAAGTACTCTACATTTAGCATTATATATATTTTCTATTTTACTTCATCGCGGATTATAGCAAAATAATTTTATTATTACTTTTGTATTATGGATCTCCGCAAAGTAACGCCTAATTCTATAATAATTAAATAAATAAATATTATTGATTTGATTTGATAGATTGGCAGCGTTGAACTGCTTGTGCGCCCACGCGGTGGCGCATCCTCAGCTGACAGACAAGAACTGTCACATCGCCGACCCCCTGCTCGAGATAGCCGTGGTCAACATGATGGCCTCCATCCTACCCGGGGTGCTCGCCGCGCTGCTGGACGTGGCGGCGTGCAGGAACAATCCGGGACATGCCATCGTTGTGGTGGGTTTATGTACACCTATTACTAGTTATGTAAAAAAAATCGATTTTTTTTTACATAATCGATTTTTTTGTAATCGATTTTTTTTATAATCGATTTTTTAATAATCGATTTTTAATAATCGATTTTTAAATAATCGATTTTTAATAATCGTTTTTTTATAATCGATTTTTTTTAATAATCGGTTTTTAAATAATCGATTTTTAATAATCGATTATTTTAAGTATCCACTTTTTTCTTTTTTTATAAGATTAGATATGCATTAGAGATGTGAAAAAGAATTGATTTTTATAATAATCGATTATTATTTTATAATAATCGATTTTTAACAAATCGATTATTTTAATCATCTCCTTTCTCTTTTTTAACTCATTTCTTGTTTTTTAAGATTACATATGCATTGTTGGATGAAACCAATGTAGCCATAGGTACTACAAGTTTTATTCGAATTTCAGAAACAGCGCGTCTGTTACTATTTATTAATAGTTGTACACTTTAGTTAGCCTTTAATCTAATCAATTATTAATATTAAAAAAGAAAACTTGACAAAGAGTCAGAAAAAAATGGATTTTTAAAAATCGATTTTATTTTAAAGGGAAAATATCGATTATTTATTAATCATTTTTTTTCTATACCATGTCACATCTCTACCTATTACCTTTCCATCTGTAGGTTACTCTATTAACAGAAGATATTTTGGCGTTCAAATGAGCATAAGAATGTTAAACCATACTTTTTACTATCTTTAATATTTAAATGAGTTAATCTTATATGCATATATATATATATATATATATATATATATATATATATATATATATATATATATATATATATATATATATATATATATATATATATATATATATATGTATATATGTGTGTGTGTGTATAATGAATGAATCTCTGAAACGGCTCCAACGATTTTCATGAAATTCAACATGAAGGGAGTTTTGGGGGAGAAAAATCGATATTACTAGGTTTTATGATAAAAAATATTGTTTTATCCCTATTTTTGGGCATTAAAAAACACTAACATTTATATTAAATGGAATTTTTGCCATTAACTGTCAAGTCACCGTAGCTTATTCGGAGAACGGGCAGCCTCCAAAAACGTAAATACCTAGATCGATCATCAACTAAATTATTATTTTTTCTTTTTTTTTTTTTGAAAAAAATAATGAAGCAAGGCTCTGTTACCAAGATATTATATTATTGACTAGTTAACGCTTTGCCGTGCTTAAAGATGAATTACAAATAACAAAAATGCTCCGATCGCCACGAAATTACAGCATACAAGTACCAGTATTGTAATATAGGACCTTTCAAATTAAAATTATCATAACTTTTTTATTTGCTGACCGATTGTAATATAACATACGCTATATGTTAAGTGAGGCTTTCTGCTACATATCAGTCAAAACAGCGACCAAATCAGATTAGCGGTTTTTGAGATTAGCGGGAACAAACTCAGAGAGATTTGACATCTCAACGATTTTATTATATGTATAGATATAGATTACTATATATATATACTAGCGGCCTGCCCCTGCTTCGCACGGGTATAAAATATATAGCCCATGTCACTGAGTGAAAAAAAATGATTAAAATCGATCCAGTAGTTTTGATTTATTCATTACTGCCCGTGGCCCGAAAGCATTAAATTTGGAGAAAAACAATATCCCTCTTCCTATACCACGATTTCTCGCTATCTTTGGAATATCTAAATTCATATAGGTAGTACATATTTGCTTATGTATTGTTACATTTTTCCCTATGTATTACATTTTTACAATTAATTACAGAATGTCTTTATATACAACATTCACAGCTTCCTTGTTATTAAACAAACTCTTGAAAGCGCGACATATTATAGCTGCTAAATTCGAAGTGCTTATAGGTCGAAGCGCGGCCTCCTCGCGGGATTTTAAATCTGTAATATCTCCGAAAATGTTCACTTCAATTGCATGCTGTAAAGGATCATATTGATCTATATTAAATCAACAATTTATTTAAGGTACTTAATTGGATAAGGATTAATGCTGTGTTGTGTAAAAATTACGTTAAACATGAGGCATTATTTTTCATAAAAGTAAATGACAAAAAATGCTATTGTGGGTTATCCATAAGAGATAGACATATACCATCGCGGACTTTTCTGTAGAACTTTTCAAGGTGTACAAATAATTACTACATCATTTTGATAAATCTCGTAGGGTTTAGCCTGCGTTTGCAATGTAAGCGGAAAAAAATGTAATTATTTACAGAAACCTCAAAAATTACTGTATTTCTCTACTTCGTATTGAATGTTATTATACGTACAAACCTTCCTTTTGAATCACTCTATCTATTAAAAAAAACCGCATCAAAATCGGTTGCGTAGTTTTAAAGTTTTATGCGTACATACGGAAATATGGACTTTGTTTTATAATATGTAGTGATATACATTACACAATTATTACATGAGTAATTTTCATTATTCCAGGCAGCCATTAGCTCCATTCACCGAATCCTCTGCCAGACGATGCACAACAAGCATTTCTATAAGAAGGAGACGGTATCAGCTGTGGACTTCCTTCAATTGTTGTCGGAAAAGGTCAAAGCTGCCAAAGATGTAAGCAAAAAGGGTAAATGATTTTTAGTAAATTTTCTTGTAGAACATAGTCGGTGTTGTACTTTTATATTTATATCATTGTTAAAAAATGAATTATACAGGTTATAGGAATTATTAGGCTTTTTAATTATTTTATTCCGCTTCCTACACTCAGCAGTGCATAGATTCTCTTAACAAACGCGGAATATAGACAAATAATTCTATCATAAATTATGTACTATGAAATTCTGAAAAGTAGCATCTATAAATTATCTTTAATATGAATTAATGTTGTATGTATATATATAAATATATATGTGTATATATATTTTTTATTTTTTTATTTATTTATTTCCAACTTACTACTATCATTACAGGAAACCCTAATACAATAGTGTAGCAAAACTTAATTACTAATACTACTAATTACTAATACTATAACTTATAATATATAATGCTATCTTAGTAAGTTCACACAGAACTGAAAAAAACATCTCCATCTCCGCCATACATACCTGTCTGGGACATGCAGCCTGATATATTGTAGTATATGTATTTTCGGAATCTCCGAAACGGCTCCAACGATTTTCCTAAAATTCAGCATGTAGGGGGTTTTGGGGGAGAAAAATCGAACTAGCTAGGTTAAATTAAAAAATTGTTTTATCCCTGTTTTTGGGCATAAAAAAAAATTACATTGAATATAAAACATTATTTTTGCCGTAAATTTTCAAGTCAGCGTACTTATCCAATAATTTTTTTCTAATTTCTTTTTAGGTTTTTTTTTTATAAAAAATTACCAAGTAACGCTCAAAAGGCGGTCAACCAGGTATTGCTAATAATAAATAAATATAAATAAATATATGGGACACTTACACACACGGTCGTCTGTCCCCAAAGTAAGTAACTTAATACTTGTGTTATGGTACACAGACAACTGGTGAATATATACTTATATATTTTTTAAATACATACTTAAATACTAATATACACCCAGGCTCAAAGACCAACAAATTCATTTATAGAAAATGTTGGCCCTCGGCGGGAATCGAACCCGCGACCCACGGAGCTGCAGGCAGGGTCACTACCCACTGCTCCAACGGGCCAGTCATAATATGTGGTTAATACCAATTTTTGAATTGAAGCTGTGGTAGCCCAGCGGTAATACCGTCCGCCTCTTTCGAGGATGTCTAGGGTTCAAACCCCGGGCAGACACCAATGAGTTTTCTTGTAAAATTTATGTGTCTTATTGATAATTGCAATTTATCACACGCTTTTCGGTAAAGGAAAATATCTTGAGGAAACCTGCATGTCTCTAGAGAATTCTGGGGATATGTGTAACCTACCAATCCGCATTGGAGCAGCGTGGTAGGTTTTAGCTCCAATCCTTCTCTCCAGAAACGGAGAGAGGAGGCCTATGCCCAGCAGTGGGATAGTAACAGGCCGATACTTACTTTACTTTTACCAATTTTTGTGACTTTCAGGCGTGACTATATACCCAAAACAGCGCACGCCCGAGTGGTACTCTTTGGCGAGTGAGAAACTGGCGCAGGTAGTGAAAAATTTAGGGGCTTTAGTGCCACACGAACACTATAAAGTGCGGAAGGAGCTCGCCGTACTTTGCTATAGGATTATCTCAGAATGTAGCGCGTAAGTAACATTATTCTTACAGGCTTTATATTGTTTTAGATTTCTTCTGTCCAGTATCATTCAGTATCATTCCAGTATCATCCAGTATCATCAGTCCAGTATCTTTGATAAACATAATAATCGTTAAATAAATAACTAAAATGAACTTTATTCAACAACATACATTTTAATAAAATCAACAGATTATAATTTATAATTAGGCGTTACTTTGCGGAGGTCCTTTATTTACAAGTATTTTTTTAGTAAACATCGTAAGTTCCTGAGCGTGTTTAAACAAACAAACAAACTCTTCAGATTTATATATTAGAATAGACAATTTTAAATACATACTTAAATTTTTTTTGTGTATTTTTTTTTTCTTTTATGGACACTTACACAGTCGTCCGTCCCCAAAATAAGTTAAACTTAAACTTGTGTTATGGGTGACAGACAACTGGTGAATATATATACTTATATAATTTTTAAATACATTCTTAAATACAAATATACACCCAGGCTCAAAGACCAACAAATTCATTTATAGAATATGTATGCCCTTGGCGGGAATCGGACGCTGAAGGCAGGGTCACTACCCACTACGCCAACGGGCCACTTAAATACATATATACACTCTCGAAGTACCGACAAATTGATTATAGAAAATGTGTTTCTTCTATGAGAATTGAATTCACGACCCGCGGAGCTGTAAGTAAGTAACGGCCTGTTACTATCCCACTGCTGGGCATAGGCCTCCTCTCTCCATTTTTGGAAAGAAGGATTGGAGCTAAGACCTACCACGCTGCTCCAATGCGGATTGGTAGGTTACACATATCCCTAGGATTCTCTAGAGATATGCAGGTTTCCTCACGATGTTTTCCTTCACCGAAAAGCGTGTGATAAATTGCAATTATCAATATACGCGGAGCTGTATGCAGGGTCTAAATATATAAATGTCTCTTTAGAACCATGCAGCCGTCGATGGCCATGTCCCTGGACGTGCTGATGTCCCTCTCCAACGACCCTTACAAGGAGGTGTCGGAGTACTGCATCAAGTGCGTCCACAATCACTTCAACTCCTCCTCCAAGGAGAGGAAGGCGGAGGCCGTCGACGGCGTGTGCGAGAACTTCTTCACGACTCTCAACTGCCTGCCGCGGATAATGAACAACATTGGTATGTAATTAAAAGCTTCTTCACTCACCTTGTGGTGCGCGCGTACGGCGCTCGGTGTAGATATGACGATCGCCGCGAAGATCAAACGGAGCGGTGAAATATAAAGGTCGCGGCGCGGTGACCGCAAGGCCAATTCCAAGGCCATTTTTACATTTTTGATACAGAGGAGTATAATATTGTCTATAGGGTTTATTTTTGTATGGCATGCTGCCATCGGTCATTGATCCATACACATCATGAAGTTTAATTACAAAATGAAAAATAATATCCTGTGGCTAAAGTGCTTCCTTCGAAGCTGTGGTAGCCCAGCGGTATCACCATGCGACTATTTCGAGGAGGGCACAGGTTCGAACCCGAGCAGACACCAATGAGTTTTTCTGATAAAACTTATGTGTCTAATTGATAATTGCAATGTATCACACGCTTTTTGGTGAAGGAAAACATCGTGAGGAAACCTGCATATCTCTAGAGAATTCTGGAGATATGTGTAATCTACCAATCCGCATTGGAGCCGCGTGGTAGGTATTAGCTCCAAACACGGAGAGAACAGGCCTATTCTCAGCAGTGGGATAGTAACAGGCCGCTACTTAAAGTGCTTCATTGAATTAACTGAATTTTTTTAGGATTAAAATTAATGTCCTATCGTCGACCACACCCCTCACAATATATACACTCTGTATATATTGTGAGGGGTGTGGTCTAGTATGGATTGCGGAATTTTATTGTACAAGCGAGCTCACTTAATGATGTCCAAGATATCTTAAAGAGCGATTCAACTTCTTGTCGGATGTAGGATGTGGCCGGCTAAGATCTATAAATACCTTAGATCTTGCTTTCCCTAAATGCTCCTCACTGACTTACTCGAGATCATTTAGCTTTCAAGACGTTAAGCTATGGAATGATTTACCAGTATCAATCCGCAAATCTCTTTCCCTTTCAGTATTTAAGTTACAGATTAGAAAATATTTATCTTAAGTAATTATATATTAGCAGCATCCTTTTATCTATTTATTTTAACAAAATTATTTAATAGATTAAATAGTTCAATTTATATAAACCTTTTTTTTTCTGTATATGACCCGCACTCTCTTTCTTCTTCCATTCTTGTCCTTTTCCTTCTATTACTCAAAGGTTGACTGAAAGAGATCCCTTTTAAGGATAAGTCCGCCCTTATACATGTGATTTTTAATAAATTTTTTTTTCTTTCTCTTTTCTAAATATATGTGTAAAAAGAAAATAAATAAATAAAAACTTCCCCCAGACTCCGATCGCAAGCTGTCGAACCTGAACCTGCTGCACGGGCAGCTGCAGGTGCTGTGCGACGCGGGCCGGCCGCAGCGGCTGAGCGGCGCGCTGAGCGCCAGCGACGGCTTCGACCGGCTGTGCGACGCGCTGCTGGCCGCCGCCGACCTGCACGCCGACCTCAGGCTGCTCGACAGGCACGCGGGCAGAGGTATATATATCATCCTGTCCTTACCCCACTCTAAGTGGGGTCGGCACAACATGTTTTTCTCTTCCATTCCATCTTTCGTCAACTCTGGCGCCACTCGTTTTATATGCATATCATACTTCACACAATCCAACCATCTCTTTTTAGGCCTCCCTCTAGGCACATATCCATCCACATTCAAATTTAACACACGTTTGGTCACATGATTTTCATCCCTCCTCATTACAGTCCATACCATCTCAATCTTGGACTTCTCGTCTTTTCTATAATGGGCGCAACTTTTAGACTTCCCCTTATATAGGGCAGAGGTATAGAATAATAAATAAATAAATAAATATATGGGACACTTACACACACTGTCCGTCCCCAAAGTAAGTAACTTAATACTTGTGTTATGGTACACAGACAACTGGTGAATATATACTTATATATTTTTAAATACATACTTAAATACAAATATACACCCAGGCTCAAAGACCAACAAATTCATTTATAGAAAATGTTGGCCCTCGGCGGGAATCGAACCCGCGACCCACGGAGGTGAAGGCAGGGTCACTACCCACTGCTCCAACGGGCCAGTCTAGTCCCAAGAACATAACTTTATATAGAAATCGCCAGCGTGGAATTGTAAAACCGTAATTGACTGGCTCGTTGGCGAAGTTGGTAGTGTACCCTGCCTTCAGCTCCGCGGGTCGTGGGTTCGATTCCCACTGAGCGTTATATATATTTTCTATTTTACTTCATCGCGGATTGCACCAAAATAATTTAATTATTACTTTTGTATTATGGATCTCCACGAAGTAACGCTTACTTCTATAAATTATTTAAATATATATAATGCTGAATGTAGATTTAGCTATATATATATATTTTCTATTTTACTTCATCGCGAATCATAGCAAAATAATTTTATTATTACTTTTGTATTATGGATGGATGGTGTAGTGTAATGGCTGAAATTTCCTATTCCCAATAGATGTATCAGCAGCACCCTCGACCGACACCCCCTGGTGCCGCCTGCGCCACCTGGACAACAAGGAGCTGGAGAAGCGTCTGCAGGACATTTGCCAGATGCTGGGCACGGCGGAGTGCGCCGAGCTGCTCCTCGACAGGCTCTTGGAGCTGTTCCACGAGAGGCGGAGTTCTGAGCTGGTGTACATTATCAACTGGGTCGGTTCAGGTATTGTCTATTTGTACTTGAATATTATATGGGTAATACGCCGTGTGGTATCCGGCTAAATAGAATAGTACCACCCTAATTTTTTTCCGAGGTGTCGTAAAAGGCGACTAAGGTAAGTCGACCCGCCGTGTGGTATCCGACTGAGCAGAATAGTACCACCCTCATTTCTTACCGAGGTGTCGTAAAATGCGACTAACGTAAGTTGAGCCACCGTGTGGTATCCGACTGAGCAGAATAGTACCACCCTCATTTCTTACCGAGGTGTCGTAAAAGGCGACTAACGTAAGTTGAGCCACCGTGTGGTATCCGACTGAGCAGAATAGTACCACCCTCATTTCTTACCGAGGTGTCGTAAAAAGCGACTAACGTAAGTTGAGCCACCGTGTGGTATCCCGTTTAGTACAATAGACCACCCTTTCTTACCGAAGGGTCGTAAAATACGACCGAGGTAAGTTGACGTCAGGCAGGCGGCCGTTCGTAAATACGCAGCCAAATCATGTGACAGCATGTTTATAACATGTTGTGCCGACCCCGCTTACGAGCGGGATAAAGGCAGGAGGATGATGAATCTAATGCCTTTAAATCTGAATTTCAGAAACGGCTCTAACGATTTTCATGAAATTTATTATGTAAGAGATTTCGGGGGCGATAAATCGATATTGCTAAATTTCATTTAAAAAAAAATCGTTTTACCCCTGTTATTAAGCACTGAAATACTGCTAGAATATTTATTTTATTTTATTTTATTTTAAAGTAAAATTTACAGGTGTTACATAAGAATAGATATTAAAATAGATTACAAAATAAGGCCTATTACATGTTTTCACAAATTCAAATTCAAATAATTCTTTATTCAAATTGGCTTTTACAAATCGAATCGTCAAATTACAATGAAGCTACGACTGGTTTGAAAAGGTGGTCTAATTCTCTTAGGTGCACAGATAGAAGATATCAAAAATTACTATAAAACAAAGGTTAATTACGTTATCATTTATAAAGTAGCTAAGTTTAGAACGGGTGGTATCAAAATCAATTCCCGGATAAAAGCCCGATATTAGGAGCATTTTTTAATAATTTTTTTCAAATTGCATCTTTTTGATATATTCTATTAATGGTTAAATAACCACGGGTTGATGATCGCAGTGCTGACCATTTCGCAACGACAACGCTACCCGCTGTCGGTCTGTTATATTTATACTTGGGAATGTGAATACCGTCATTGGTCGGTCGCCAGAGCCTCTTCGGTTTATTTGCATATCTAAAAATATCCTTGTCTTTCAGCGCCAAATTCAACCCCGAACCTAGCGAAGAGGATAATAAGTGCGTATATAGAGGAAGACGTGTGGTACTTACCGTTGGAGGTGGGCAGCGGGGAGGCTCCCATCACCGCGGCCGAAACCCTGGACATAACCGTGTATAATCCCCGAGCCTGGACCAAGGAGAGCGTACCAGGTAACTTGTTTATATAAGCCTTTAGTTGCGGAATTCCGTAGTACAAAAATTGTGATAGAATTATTTTGTTATAATCCGCGTTTCTTAAGGCAATCTATGTAATAATAAATGTAGGAAGCGAAATCGTTTTCATACCATATACATGCAGGATTAGTTGCCGTATATACACCCTCAGTAGTACCACCCTCATTTCTTAGCGAAGTGTCGTAAGAGGCGACTAAGGTAAGTTGACCCACCGTGTGGTATCCGGCTAAGTAAAATAGTACCACACTCATTTCTGACCGAGGTGTCGTAAAAGGCGACTAAGGTAATAAGGTAAGGTAAAAAGCTAAAGTGGTTATAGGCGGGGCGTAGCACGTAGACCCGATGGTGGTGCTGGAATGGCGAACTCGCACCAGAAAGCGCAGAGTCGGTAGACCTCAATAATGTGGACTGACGACCTTAAAAAAGGTCGCGGGGAGCCGCTGGTTCTAAACGGCACAAACTCGTGGGTTGTGGAGAGCCCTTAAGGAGACAAGGACGTCCAGCAGTGGACGTCCATTGGTTAAAAGAAGGAGTAAATAAATCACACTATTATCTCCACTATTACACCCAATTCATCTTCGCAGGAATACTCATATACTTCACCTTCTTTACTGCATATTGTTTAATCCTACCACACCCAAATACCTAAAAGAACAATTTGTTTTTTTGGGTGACACCCATACCCGTCCCTAACGTTCTGACCATATTATTCTAAGTCTTTTGCTGTTCAAGCTGTTCTTCTTTGGAATTCCCTTCCTCAATATATTAAACAATCGAAATCCCTTGGGATATTTAAAAAAAACATAAAAATACCTTTTCTTAGCACATCTCGATCCCATCCCCTCCTTTGTCCTCTCTGCTCTCTTCTCTATTTGTCATTATATTATACCATTTTCAATAAACATATTCACAATATATTGTGTTATTATATATGTATATTTTATTTTATTTATTGTATTTGTATATATATGTCTTATTTCGTACACACCTACCGCCTGTTTTACTGTATTCCTTTATTGTTGGTTGCCTGGAAGAGATCGCTGTTCTAGCGATAAGGCCGCCTCTTGTACATGGACTCATTTACCATGCTTTTTTTTGTATAACGTGTACGTCATTTACATTTTATTTACTATGCTTCTTCTTCTTTTTCTTTTTGTATTTCGTTTTAGATTTTTCTGTGTACAATAAAGTGTATTTATTTATTTATTTATTGTTTTAATAGGTCTCTACGAAGGGGCAACTGAGACCCGTTACACGGATGTCAGCTACGCGCGTCCCCGCGTGCGCCACGTGGACCCCACCACGTGCCGGTCGCTGGCCGAGGCGCAGCGCAACATGGCCTTCAGCTGCCTCGTCACGGAGGGCCTGGGCGCGATGGCGAGGCGGCTCAAGCACGACTACCAGCCGTACCTGCTGAAGACACTGTGCCTGCTGCTGGAACGAGTTGGTGAGTGTTAGTCACGGGGATTTCGATCTTCCTATTTTCAATGTAAGTAAGTAACGGCCTGTTACTATCCCACTGCTGGGCATAGGCCTCCTCTCTCCATTTTCGGAAAGAAGGGTTGGAGCTAAGACCTACCACGCTGCTCCAATGCGGATTGGTAGGTTACACATATCCCCGGAATTCTTTAGAGATATGCAGGTTTCCTCACGATGTTTTCCTTCACCGAAAAGCGTGTGATAAATTGCAATTATCAATTAGACACATAAGTTTTAATAGAAAAACTCATTGGTGTCTGCCCGGGTTTGAACCCATGATCGTCTCTAGAGATTCACACGGTCGCACCGCTAGGCCATCACAGCTTGTTTTTTCAATCAATGTAAAAAACTGTTTTAATATGCGTAACTCCGTTTATTACAATTGCTTTTAAATTAATACAAAGGACAAGACGATTAACGCCACGATGTCCGAACGCCAATAGGTGGCGTTAGTCGCAATCGATCGTACAGTGATGGATAGATGGCGTAAGTTGCTGCGCCAACAGTGAGTTACACTAGAAAGTAAAGTAACATTAAGCTGTGATAGCCCAGCGGTGTGACCGTGCGACTCTTTCGAGATCGTCACGAGTTCAAACCCCGGCATGCACCAATGAGTTTTTTATTATAACTTATGTGTCATCCTCCTGCCCTTATCCCACTCTTAAGTGGAGTCAGCACAACATGTTATAAAAATGCTGTTACATGATTTGGCTGCGTTTTACGACCGGCCGCCTGTCTGACGTCAACTTACCCTAGTCGTATTTTAGACAACTTGGTGAGAAAGAGGGTGATCTATTCTATCAAACTGGATACCATACGGTGGTTCGACTTACCTTAGTCGCCTTTTACGACACCTCGGTAAGGCATGAGGATGGTCTATTCTACTCAGCCGGATACCACACGGCCGGTCAACTTACCTTAGTCGCCTTTTACGACACCCCAGTAAGAAAGAGAGTGGTCTATTCTACTCAGCCGGATACCACAATGCTTATTATAACTTATGTATCTAATTGATAACTGCAATTTATACAACGATTTTCGGTGAAGTAAACATCGTGAGGAAACCTGCATATCTGTAGAGATTTCTGGAGATATGTGTAACCTACTCCACATTGGAACAGCGTGGTAGGTCTTAGCTCCAATCCTTCTCTCTAGGAATGGAGAATGGAGGCCTATGCCCAGCAGTGGGTTGGTAACAGGCCGTTATTTTATTTTACTTTATTAACGGTCAATTATACAGCTATGCATAGGCCCCTTGTCTCTTGTGATAGAAGGTAAATAGAACATTTTTTTTATTAAACACACGGTCCTCCGTTCCCAAGTGATTTAATGCTTCTTTTATGGGTGACAGACAACTGGTAAATATCTTAGCACAAAAAAAACGTTAAAAAAATTATTAAAAAATAATGTACAAAGGTCAACATATCCCTTTGACAGAGATCTCTGCTAGCTAACCTACGAACTGAGATTATAAAGATTTAGAAAACTAGATGTAATATAAATTTTGGTTTGGAAATATCAAAAAATGACAAAAAAAAAGAAAGAGAGAACTGATATCTGTGGCTTGATCCCGAGTATTTTCACTTCTTAAGTTCTCCCGTCCACCACCGTTCACAACTTTACAAATGAAAGCAAAAATAGTATTTTGTATTCTATTTATATTCTAAGTAAATTTTAGTACGGTTAGTAGTTGATTTGTTACGTTCGTTACAGGCAGTAAATACGAGAATCTCCATCTAACTGGGCTCAAAGCCATAAACGACGTTGCCTTCGCATTCGACCACGCGAACGTCACAGACCTGATCGCTGTGAACGCGGACTACTTCACCAGTCAGATAACATCAAGATTGAAGAAGGTAAGGTATAAAAACATCACATTAAAAACCTCAAAAATTATAGTATTTCTCTACTCCGTATTGAATGTTATTATACATATAAACCTTCCTCTTGAATATCTATTAAAAAACCGCATCAAAATCTGTTGCGTAGTTATAAAGATTTAAGCATATAAAGGAATATAGGGACAGACAGCGAATGCGACTTTGTTTTTATACTATGTAGTGATTAGCTACAACAGACAAAACGCTTATTATTGTTAAAATTTAATACAAAACGGTCAACTACTAGTACATGGTCAATTACTAGTGCCTTTACCTTACTTAGTTAATTATACCCCCTTTTTCTTTAGGCATGGAACACACAATCGGCGCTGCAAATATTATCTGTGGTGATGGAGTACAGCGATTCAACTATATTGGACTATCTGTATGGGATTGTTGAGGACGTAAGATAATCTTTTTTTAATTAATGTTAAGTAAGATGTAATGAGAATACAAATATTTTCCTATAATCAGCTTAAGTAAGTAGCGGCCTGTTACTATCCCACTAGAATAGGCCTTTTCTCTCCGTTTTTGGATTGGAGCTAAGACTACGCTGTTCCAATGCGGATTGGTAGGTTACACATATCTCCAGAATTCTCTAGAGATATGCAGGTTTCCTCACAATGTTTTCCTTCACCGAAAAGCGTATGATAAATTGCAATTATCAATTAGACACATAAGTTACAGAAAAACTCATTGGTGTCTGCCCGGGTTCGAACCCGTGACCTCTTTGAAAGAGTCGCACGGTGTTACCGCTGGGCTACCACAACTTCATAATCAGCTTACAAACAGTTATCTAACAGTTTTTCTAAGAAAATATAAAAAATAAAATACGCGTAAATTAAAAATACCATTATAAAATACCTAAAGCTACTAAAATATATTTAAAAAATATTCATAATTGTACATTCATAATTGACTGGTCCGTTGGCGCAGTGGGTAGTGACCTTACCGTCGGCTCCTCGGGTCGCGGGTTCGATTCCCGCCCAGGGCCAACATTTTCTATAAAATTAATGTCTTTGAGCCTGGGTGTATATTTGTATTTAAGCATGTATTTAAAATTACATAACTATATATATTCAAGTTGTCTGTCTACCATAACACAAGTATTAAGTTACTTACTTTGGGGACGGACAACCGTGTGTGTAAGTGTCCCATATATTTATTATTTTTTTATTTATATGAAATTATTTGTAAAGCGGGATCGACCACGGTTTAAACTCTTGTAAACATCGGTTTTTCACATATCCGTATGTATGAAATACTTATATGGTGATGTTCACCTCAATTTTCCAGGTTTTAGTCCAAAGCTGCGACAAATATTACCAGAAACACTTGTACGCGTACCTCCAAGTGTTCCTCACTTTCGTGAACTGCATCCGGAAGTGGTTCCTCAAGGACAAGAAGCCGATCAAAGACAACCGGATTGAATCCATAGACGTTCTCAAGGACGTGATGCAGTTCGTGCAGAACGACGAAGACTCGGTGAGGCTGCTGACGGCGGAGGAGTTTGAGAAAGAGAGCGGCAAGACTGTGGAGGAGATGTACAAAGAGGATATGGAGAAGAAAGAGATGGAGGGTTTGAACTACGAGGAGACTGTTACGCGTAAGTGATCTCTGCTTGAAATTGTAGACATGCATTTGTGGAAACTTGACGTGAAATTTCTATGGGCGCGTTGGTTGTGGGCACTCAAAGAGACTGAGCCGTCACGCTCGGCTATGTAACGCACGATCGGTTAACATAGACTCGAGTCAACTGAGGGAGCGAAAGAGTTATAGATAACGCTTTTTTGCCGGTCTCTGCTGTACTAGCTCGGTAACTCGGTTTTCCCTTCACCGAATATTTAATTCTGAATATGAATAAAGCATAAATAAAGTTTAGAAAACACAGATACTTGCCTGGGGTGTGAACCCGGGATCCTTGGGTAAGTGTCTAAGCTCTCAATTAATTTATTGTAATAAATACTACATAATTTTTACAATCTACCTTGCATTAACTTTAAAAATTTATTTATCTTATATATAAAGTTCTCTTGTCCCAATGTTAGTTACCATACTTCTCCGATATGTCTTGACTGATATTAATGAAATTTTATATTCATATTCAGTAGGTCTAATAATTGTGTACTATCTATTTTTTCATAGCCCTAAGTGATAAGCGTTGTCCACCCCTACATTTTTTTTAATTTTAGGACGAGAATTTTTATTTTTCTATAGGTAGAAATTCCCAAGAAATATTATTAAATAATTAAATAATTTATATGGCAAAACAGCTTTTGCCCGGTTAGCTAGTAAAGCTATAAATTATGTATGATTTCTAAAATAAGTTAAAAAAATTACATTACAAAATTGATTTCAGATGAATCCGAACCCCTGCCGCAGCACATCAAGGTGATCATGTCAATACTCAAACGCTGCATCAACTTCATCACGCCCAGCACGGAGGAGACCATACTGGCCTTCCAGATCCTCGGCCTGGGCCTGCCCTTACTGAAGCCCTATGAGAACGAGCTGCTGCCGCTGGTGCACCTCACCTGGGCGCCCCTGGTGGGGACCTTCGAGACCACGGACCCGGCGGTGCTGCGGCGGGCCTTCGACCTCTTCGTGGTGCTGGCTGCCGTCTCCAAGGACTTCCTGAGGAGTCGAGCTGTCAAGTGGGTCATAGCTTTAGTAATAGGTGATATACTTGTGCTCTGTCAGGCCGTAATAAGGAATTACGCAGCATCGTTTAGCATGTCAAAGCATTCTTTAGAATGCTACAAAACGTAACAAAAAGCGAGGAATGCCGTAGAATACGACATGCCGTGAAATGTGGCATGATCCAGTGTAGTATCGGGAAATGTCGCAGCATTGTTTGACATGTCATAGGATGCTACGGCATCATATAGCACAACGCAGGATTGTACATCCTTTAGTGTGCCGCGGGATTTCACAACATATTTTAGTATGCCGCGAAATTTCAAATCATCCTTTTGTATGCCGTTGGAGTTCACAAAATCCTTTAGTATATCGTGAAATTCACAAAATCCTTTAGTATGTCGTGAAATTCACAACATCCTTTTGTGTGCTGCTGGATTTCACAACATCCTTTTGTATACCGCGTGCTTTCACAACATCCTTTTGTATGCCGCTGGAGTTCACAAAATCCTTTAGTATGTCGTGAAATTCACAACATCCTTTTGTGTGCTGCCGGATTTCACAACATCCTTTTGTGTGGTGCTGGATTTCACTACAACCTTTAGTATGCGGCGAAATCTCACAGCATACATAAGCTTGTACACAGTCGTCACAGGACTATTTGTTAGGTTGCTGGTACCAACAAGATTTTTTGGCATATCATCAGATGTCACAACATCTTATAGGCATAAGAGCCTTAGGCTTGCGTGTAATGCTATAGAACCTTTAAAAATGCCGTGGGATGTCATAGCATCATAAAGTTCAAAATTCATAAAGTTTTGCTCTAGGACAGTGATTCTCAACCTTTTTTTGTTGCGGTACATATTTAACAATTTTAAAATTTGGCGGCACAAAAAGAAACAGATAAAAATTATTTACTTACTACAACACACTGCATAAATAGTTTATGACAAAAATTTTAAATATACGAAATAAACTAATATATACTACAATAATAACTTAATGTTTAGTAACGGATTAATTACAAGCTAATAATAAAAATATTTTTCTTTTTAAATGATATAATTTAATAATATTAACATTATTATATATTTGTAAAATTTGGTGGCACACTCTTGAAGTTTGGCGGCACACAAAAGTCCCGTGGCACAGTGGTTAAGAATTAGGATTAGGCTCGGATTAGAATTAAATTAGGCTCTAGGATATAACAACATCGTTTAGCATGGTGTAAGGATGAAATTGAAGTTGAGGATCTGACAAATATCTCCTTCAGGGATATTATCAGGTTCGTAAAAGCCACGGGTAGATTAGAGCAGGTGACACTGTCGGGACAGCAGTGAAACCCTCGTCCCAACATGGGGAAATGGGTGGAATAGTCCGGAATAGGAGCTGACCACCCGCTCTGCAACGACAGGCGTCTCCGATATTATATAGATAAGATGTTGTGTTGGATGCTCTATGGTCCTTGGGACCCTGGGGTGGGGTCCATGTCAAGCCGGTAACGGCGGTCCCGTTCCAGGGACGTGCTGCTGCAGATGTACAAGTTCCTGCGGCGGTCGGCGCCCGAGAGCAACCTGAAGGACGCGGGCGCGGCCTACCGCCTCTCGCACGACTACGGGCTGCAGGTGGCGGTGCTGGCGGCCATGCCCGGCCTCGTCACCGACCTGGCGCTGGACGACGACAAGCTGGAGGAGGCCATGAGCTGCGTGCAGATATACCTCTCCAAGAAACAACCCAAGCCGTTGCAGGTGATTTGTCCATATCTATACTAATATATAAAGCTGATTGTTTGAACGCGCTAATCTCAGGAACTACTGGATTGATTTGAAAAATTCTTTCAAGTGTAAGATAGTCCATTCACCTAGGCAGGCTATATGCTATATAACATCACGCTGAAATGAATAGGAGAAGAGCAGCAATAAAAAATAGTACGAAAACTGCAAAATTTATAGCTTTCCTTGCGTGCGCTGAGTATACGGCGAAAGTTATTCAGAAATCATGTACTACAAAATTGTTCCCCTCTAAAAGTTCTAAATAAAAGTCCGCGCATATATCTAGCTTTTAGGGTTCACCCAATTTAACCACTTTTATGGTTATTAAAATTCTATATTACGGTGTTAATTTTTTCACACGGGCGGAGCCGCTGGCCAAAGCTGGTCAATTAGATAAGGAATAATTAAAGAAATAGTTATATCCAGATTTGTCACAGCATTTGCTCAATAGCGCTTGCAGAACCTTATTAAAAGATTCATTTTTCGGCTCAAAAAAATCAATCACATTACTCAGTATCGCGTACGACTTCAATGGCTTAATTTCTTGCAGACTCTTCTCTGTAGGAACAGCTTTACCAGCAGTAGAGTTGACGATTCAAAAGCACTTATTTACAAGTTTATTTGAATAAAGAATATTTTAAATTTTAATTTGATATACAAATATTTCTGCTATTGTAAAATATATATCGTTTAAATTTTATGGTGGGACCAAGGTATATAAAAAAGTTAAGTAACGGCCTGTTACTATTCCACTGAGCATATGCCTGCTTACTCTTTTGGAGAAAAGGGATGCTGATCCAATGCGGATTGGTAGGACATACCCCCAGAATTCTCCAGAGATGTGCAGGTGTCCTCACCATATTTTTCCTAATCGAAGAGCGGATTATTACTTGAATAAACTAAAAAATTGAATTTGAATTTCTTTAAATAATTTATAGAATTAGGCGTTACTTTGCGGAGATCCATAATGCAAAGCAATCGCTTTGCGATTTTGGATTTTTTTCATTTTCATTTTCATAGTGCTTGTGTATTGTAGTGGCGGTGGTGGAGGTTTGTGCATGTGTTTTTTTGCAGAATCCTGCATGTATCAGATATGATAACCGATTGTCCACTTACATTTAGCATTATATATATTTTCTATTTTACTTCAATATAGCAAAATAATTTTATTATTACTGTTGTTTGAATTTCTTATTAATTACCAGATGCTCGCAGTCAAGTTCTTCAAGGATATCCTGGATTGGAACTATGGCGCTGGTTGGTACCACCTTCGCAAGCTGTGCGCCAACGAAGCGGTGCTGCGGCCGCGACGCACGAGGCACGTGCGGCTCGAGCCCGTGTACGGCACGCCCTACACCACGCCCAACGTCAACTACGACGCTAACGTCAAGCTTATATTCTACGTGCACAAGTGAATGGGTTAGACACATTTTTTTGTTTTGTTAATGTTGATCAGGTTGATTGTTAGGCCTACTGTCCACTTAGCCGCACGAAATCGTCATTTGACTCTTTTTGTGTACTGTAACTTGCTTGCGTTTTGTAGATATAAACGAAACTATCGAAACTGCGACGTGGTTATTCGATGTCATAATGCAATCATGTATCCACGATAGCGCAACGTCGTATGTCTGTGCCATCATGCAATACTATATCCACGAAACTGCAACGTCGTTTTTCGATGTCATCATACAATCGTGTATCCACTTTACTCAGATATCAGTGTGACAATTTTTCTCGCGTAAATCCCTTTATTGTATTCTGAGTTATCTGATTTAAAAATAAAAATTAAACTAAAATGATATAGGCCGAAAAATACCTACCTAACAATACTTAAAAAATAATGCAAACAATATTGAGCGATCAGCAAGTCGATGTGCGTAATACAACCGCGCGACCTCAACTCAATTTAAATAAAACCGTAATGTATTATTAGCCTAAAATCGATCAGATATACACAGACAGCTATTGGAAACTTTGTTATACACTAAGTATAGATAAATCGTCAGAATATACAAAAGACATGATAAAGCGTGGACAAAAGTGGCACATAAGACGGACATTTTGTTACATACATGAAGCCAATACAATCGACGCCTGTGCCTTTGAATGAAGTTGTACCTACAATCACTTCTTCGCTTGGCGACATTTTTGCTTTGAAATGAAAACATGCTTCCGCGATGATAAATAGACAAATGATCTAAGATGCTAAATACGCCTTTATTTGTAGTTTGCATGCATTCGTCGAATGACGCCTCCATGGACAGTGGGCCTTAATTTGCGTTATGCCAAATACAAGAAATCTATGTTATGCTAAAAGTAAGTTGTGCCATACGTGGTCATATTTTAGCAATTTTTATTTCTATTATAAAACTGCGCAAAGTAACGTCTAATTATTATTATTCCAAATAAAAACCTGCGAGGCAAATTTGTTTGAAATAATCGCGAGAAAGCGAAGAGCTATCTATGTGTGAGTGAATAGCACACAACTTGCTCAACCAGCTCACATAATCACATGCACTATGTCACTAGGTTACATGCTCACTCTTAGTAAGACAGCCACTTAGTCATACACCCGGAGTCACTAGACGCCCGGAAACACTCAGTTACACGCTCGCTCCCAGTGATACACAGTCCTTTAGTGACACACTCTATCTATCTATCTATCTAATGCGGGGACGCCCGTCGTTGCAGGACGGGTGTTTAGCTCCTATTCTGGACTATTCCACCTATTTCCCCATGTTGGGACTCGGGTTTCACTGCTGTCCCGACAGTGTCACCTGCTTCAACCTACCTGTTGCTTTTACATACCTGATTATATCCTCGAAGGGGATATTTGAAGTTCCTCATCTTTAATTTCATCCTAGTATCTCCCATCTTACCAGCGAGTACATAAGGCACTCAGCCATAAGTTAAAGACGTTTCTTCCTCTCCACATTCTGGGCACACTGCGTCTTCTTTAATTCTCATTATTGACAAGTGTCTGTTTAACAGGCAGTGCCCAAAAAGGAAGCTAATGTCTCACATCAGGGAGAATGTGGCAATTGTAACAGGCATTACTACTAGTGACACACTCACTCATAGTAACACAGTCACATGGTTACAAACTCATTCAAGCACAAGCACGCAATCACACACTCACCCACTCGCATAGTCACACACTCGCATATCAATTTTGGTAATTTGTGCTGATCTTAAATTAGTTTATAAATGTAAAATATTATTTCACTCGTATTTTATTTGTAAATTATTATTTTAAGTGATGTATATTTTGTTAGATTTATTGTAAAGTGTTGACCGCGGCTTGCCAGTTAAATATGAAAGACTATAAATTAATATGTTTGAGATTAGGATTCAATTGAATCTATTTATTTTCTCGCTCGCTATAACGAAGTAATTTTCTAGGTGCTTTTTCAATTTGTGTTACCAATATAAATTCGCAATTAAACGCAATTCTTAAACTTGATATTTAAATTGGATTTTTTAGATCGGTAAAAAAAACATTTTTTTATAATTAACTAGTGGCCCGCGCCGGCTTCGCACGGGTATAAAATATATAGCTTATGTCATTCAGTGAAAAAACTGATTAAAATCGAACCAGTAGTTTCGTTTTTTTCATTACAGCCCGTGGCCCGCACGCGTTAAATTTGGAGTAACAATTCCCCTTTCCCTATACCATGAAGTTTCCCTGCTATCTTTCGAATGTCAATCAAGACAGACAGAGAAAGCTACTTTGTTTTCTACTATGTGGTGACGTTTAGCTTTTATTTTGATAATTGTCAAATTTTTTACCATACTCGACCAAAGACAAAATTACGTTTAGTTGTCATTTATGTTTTGTTATTTCACTGTCATTTGCGTTTTGTTATTCCATGTCATAGTCGTTTTTGTTATACCACGTTTTATAGTGACTTGACGGGATAAAATAAATGCGGTCGAACGGGATAAAAAGTATCCTATGTCCGTCTCCTGGTTCTAAGCAACCTCTCCACCAATTTTCAGCCGAATTGGTTCATCCGTTCTTGAGTTATAAATAGTGTAACTTAGACCAACTTTCTTTTATATATATAGATACTCAGGGTAGTACAGAGCATGCGACATTAATTTTAATTCCAGGTATCTGTACACCTTAGCAGCCTAAATAAAAATTTGAATGAATGAAATATACTTTATTGTACACCAAAATTTTAAAAATTTAAGTTGATTTAGTGAACTAATTTAGCCACAGAAATTATTTTAAGTTTTGAATAAAAGATACATATAGAAGGGTGAATGACCGTACCCACTCAATTCCATTTCGTATGTAATGCATAGCCTTGACCAAGAGAATAAATGCAAGTGTGAAGGAGGAGTTGAACAACAGCGCCGTGCTAGGTCAGTCAACCATTACTAACAAAGCCAGATCTCAATTAAATTATTTTAATTTTGTGCGAAAAACATTTTTTTTTAAACGATATTTAAGAAGATTGAATTATATCACAATTATATTATGAAAAGTAATGAGAATATTATTTTGCTATAATCCGCGATAAAAGAAAATATATGTAATGCTAAATGTAGAGTGTACTATTCGTTCTCATACCTGATACATGCAGAATTTGTAAGAACTCATGCACTACCCGACACTGATGGCACAACAATACACAAGCACTGCACACATTCACCACCACAATCTCAACAATCGTTTCGCCCCGTAACCGAAGCATCGTCAGGAGATAGACTCCACGACAAAATCGCAGAGTCCTTACAAATTCTGCATGTATCAGATATGAGAACGAATAGTACACTCTACATTTAGCATTACATATATTTTCTTTTATCGCGAATTATAGCAAAATAATATTCTCATTACTTTTGTATTATGGACCTCCGCAAAGTAACGCCTATTCTATAAATTAATTATATTATGCGTTTAAGTGATAAGTGGATTCATTTCATTTCGTATGGTCAGTACCACTTTATATATGTACCAACCTTCAGATATGTATTTAAAAAAATAATTTCTAATTTTTTAAAACCGTAGAATTAATGTGTATTGTAGAATCTGTGTGTAGAACTCGTAAAATAATTATTCTAGATCTTCGTAGAATATGTAGTTGTACACCGTAAATCCAGACTTCATTTGTCTATACTATATGTAGAAACATGTTAAAACTTTATATATAGCAAGTATAGTACTTTGTAAAATCATGTCTATGCACATGCCTAATTTGTAGAATACATGTCGCTTAGTATTAAAGTGACCTAAATCAAAATTAGCTTAATTGTGTTAGAAACATTGTAATCCTTATTTCTATTCCATCTATGATACCACGCTATGAGCTATTAAAACAACTAGTGTTTATTTGCTCTTCCAATGTGCTATAAATTTTCTATTTTAAAATTCACAAGTTTTGTAGGCGCTACGCTTTATTGGTATTTGTCAAAAAACTTGTATTTATTACTATTATATAGTATTTATTTGTTCGATGGATAACCAACAATAGATACATTTTTTTACTTACCTAAATTAAATTATTCTGATCTCCTTATAAATGTTCTATTAATTGTAGGCTATATCGTCATTCGTAAAAATAATTAAAGTTTCTGTACAATAATAATGTCAATAATATAAAACTGTTTATAATTAGGTCACTATAATACACATGACATGTTAATAAATTCTTATTAAGACCATGTATTAGATAAAAAACTATTTACTTAATATTTATGATGACCAAAGATTTTGGTAAAACTTTGTAAACTGTTACATTATTTGCTACTATTGCATTGTTTTTATAGTAATCGTTAAACAATAATTTGGCTTTGGATATGTTATGTTTTTACTGTATTCCTCTCTAATAATATTATAGAATGTATTCGAAATGAGAATAGGCTCATTGTTTCTTGGTAACTACAATTATTTATTTTAAATATAACAAGCAGTAAGGAAATCCCACTTCTGATATTGTATAAATATATGAAATATAGAATACTAAGCAAGATTAGATATTATAATTTCTAAGTCATTATTTCCAAACTGAATGTACTCCAACGATATCGTCGTGCCCGTGTATAATAAATACATTTAATAATAATTAAAACGCTGTGGTAGCCCAGCGGTAACACCGTGCGACGCTTTCGAGGAGGTCACGGGTTCAAACCCGGGCAATGAGTTTTTCTGTTAAAACTTATGTATCTAATTGATAATTGCAATTTATCACACGCTTTTCGGTGAAGGAAAACATCGTGAGGAAACCTGCATATCTCTAGACAATTTTGGATATATGTGTAACCTACTAATCCGCATTGGAGCAGCGTGGTAGGTCTTGGCTCCAATCCTTCTCTCCAAAAACGGAGAGAAGAGGCCTATTTTCAGCAGTAGGATAGTAACAAGCCGCTACTTTAAATCCTATTACAATATGACGAAAAAAAATTATAAAGAAATAAGATGGTCATTGAAAACTAATGAAAATCTCTCGAAAATCCTATTCTTATTTCGAATTAATAATAGTTTGTAATTTAGCTTTTCATTATTCTTTGTGTACATAAATGTTGCCATTCATTCAAAACAAATCATTTTTTTTAGATCTAAATGTAGATGTTAAATGAAAATATACACAAGCTCATGTCGCTGTTCATTTAAATTAAAACACTTACTCATTCAAAATGAAAAATTACGCATTCAATTTCGTATAAAATGATTTATAAATTAAATAAAAATATTCTAACCAGCTACTACTGATGTGGACATGAATATGTTAATATATTTTTTAGCTGTCCGGCTTTTTATTACGCACAAAATAAGATCAGTTTCTTTGTTAACAGGCTGAGTCAGAGTACTCTTTGACTAAGCAATATTTTTTTCTTTCCGAGCTTTCCTTTTAACAGCACAATTATTCCCTAATTTTATTTTTCAAGATGGCTACTTGACAGTTTGTCCAAAAAAATGACGCTTTTATTTAAATCATAAAACTCGTCTACACAAGTCATAGTCCTGTTTCTTTGACTTTGACTGACTTTTGATTTTTGTCATTTGATTTAGAACATTTTTATTGCAATTATAAATCTATTTGATATCGAATCATTTGTAAATGTTGCCATTAATTTAAAGTGAATCATACTTTGTTTATAAGTGTTTTCATTTAAGTCTAAATTAAACTTTGTCGATGTAAATGTTTTTATTTATTCAACATGTTTATGTCGAATATATAAATTAATAAATGTGGTCGATGTATATTATTAAAAGCTTTTATTTAACTTACCCTGTATGTGGTGGAATCTTGCAAGTTAAATTTGACCTACTTACCGGTGTCCTAAGCTAAAATTATACACACTGGTCCAGTCCCAATGACAATGTATGTTTATGATAAACATTACTTGATGCTGCTGCCAGGATTAGCTCCAGACGAGGGAACTCCTTAATGGTTAATAATAAAGCTTTTATTATGTTTAACGCAGATAAGGTTAAAATGTTGGGGTTAAGTCAAAATATTATTTTATTGTTTTGACAATATCTTGACATGAATCTTGATTCATGTGAATGAATTAGTTGAATTGTAGTTAAGCGTTTTCGTTTGTTATTTTGAATTTTTAGTCAATGATCGACAAATTAAATACAAAAAATTTGTTTCCAATCGACGGTAAGCACAGTTCTTAAGCTTATAGGCTAAACTAAATTTACAAATATTTTATCATAGCGCAATATCCAACCATCACACTTTCAAGAGGCCAAGTGTAGAAAAAAATCCGTTAATGAGTACATTTTAAAGACAATGGTAAGGAACATTTAATAAAAACACGCAATTGGCAGTATTACTTTAATGTGTATTCTTAAAAACAAGTCATAACGAATAACCTATTTGTAACCCGAAATCTGTAACCACTTTTCAGCGTTTATCACTATAGTATTACTAAATCGCAATACGTATTTGTTTTTTTTTTATTGTTTAGTACTTAGGAGTAAGAACCTTGCCATCTCTCTTGAGCGAGATATTCTGAGATAGAGATGAAAATATGGAAATTAAAGGATCGATTGTTATATTAATCGAACATTTTATTATTACAATCGATCTTGTAAACATTATAAATCGATTATTTTATTTACCCTCTCTTTTTCGCTCCTTTTTCTAGTTTTTTTAAGATAATATATGCGTTGGTTAAAACCGATATAACCAAATTACACATTTATCGAATTTTGAAAACAACGCATCTAAGTTATTTTCTAATCGTACTAGTCGACTTTAATTAGTCTTTATTCTAATTAATTATTTATATAAAAAGATGTTTTTTAACTAGTTACAAAAAAAAGATTGTTAATAATAATTGATTTTAATATGTAATCATTATTATTAATAATCGATTATTTCTATATGAATAAATTGATTTATTTGAAGGAAGAAAAATAGAAAAATTGATACTTAATAATTGGGTTTTTCCACTCCAACTGACATAAGGATGTCTTCTAGGTTTAAGCGTTTCCATCTAAGGAGATGGAAACGCTTAAACCTAGAAGGGACAACCCATTACGGTTTTTGCGTTGCATCGAACAATAATTGTTGAGCGGTACGGCATTGCCCGTGGTAATTAACACAGCTGGAGCGGTATCAAAACAAAATAGAGATAACAAATTGTAATTGTGTCTTGTACGGAAAATAGGTACATTCAGAAATAAGGAATAGCAAATCAATGAGTAACGGAGGTAGTTAAAATTGTTATTTTTGTTGTTGTTTACCCTACTGCAATAGATATAAGCGACCTATGTGCTTAGTGCGAGGTTTTATTAACTTACTCGATCGCGTTACCGTAACGCCAATCTATATGTCGCTGCAACAGTGACATCTAGTGGCCGCTGTTATGTTAAAACTCGCTAAACTATGCTGTGTTAAAACTCGCACTAAGCACACAGCTTAATTGGCAAAACGCTTGAACGTAATCTCATGTCTAGCAGCGATTGAACGGTACAAGATTATTGGCAACCTATATCTAGAACGCGCATTCTCCAATAATTTTTAAACCATTTAACGAAACTAAAATCATGTGATATGTCTAAAGAAATTACAATGTGTTGAAAACAAAACTTCTTACTTAACTACAAGTGTTAAGATTTATTATTTACAAACACAAATGGTTTTAATATTCATTATTTAATATAACATTTTCTTGAAACTGTTCTTAATTATTCAATATATCCCACTTCTGGAAATGGGCCTTTTTCTCATTAGAGATGATTCATCTTCGTTTACTTGATATAAAAAATCCAAGAAGGTCAAATTTTTAACGAAAGAACAGACTATAATACTGTAATCTTAACCTAAATAACAAATTCTTGTATACAAATAAAAATTCAACTAATCGCTTATATAATATTGATAATCTATACTTATAATAAATCTGTAGAGAGGTCAATTCTGTAACTGGAATATATTTCCAAAATAACTATCAGGGGGTGATTAGGGATCGATACTGATGCCAAAAATGCAATCAGTAAAAATTTTGTCTGTCTGTCTGTCTGTCTGTCTGTCTGTCTGTATAACCGTTATAGAAACAAAAACTACTCGACGGATTTTAACGAAACTCGGTACAATTTTTTTTCATACTCCTGGGCTGGTTATAGTACACTTTTCATCACGCTACAATCAATAGGAGCAGAGCAGTGAAGGGAAATGTCGGGAAAACGGGAGAAGTTACTCCATTTTTTAAGCTTTCGTCGCGTGTGCAACCTTGATGGTTAAAGCTACACAGAAATCATGTATGACGGAAATGTTCTCCTTAAAATTATATAAAAAATATCCCACGACAGCATATGTCTATCTTTTATGGTTGACTCACAATAACACGTGTAACTCCCGATAGCTTAGCAGTTCGAAGCTTTCTGGTTATATTTGTCTACTCCTACGTTTATATCACTCTCAGTCATGCCTAAATAAAAAAGTGAATAGTATTAACCATTGTATAAAAAAAGAATCATTGAAATCGGTACAGAAACACCAAAGTTATATATGAAATACGCTAATAATAAGCCATCGCGCGTGAATATTGAATCATGCTATAGGGATTATCACTACATAGTATAAAACAAAGTCACATTCTTTGTTTGTCCCTATATCCCTATGACTGCTTAAATCTTTAAAACTACGCAACAGATTTTGATGCGGTTTTTTTAATAGATAGAGTGATTCAAGAGGAATGTATAATAATATTCAATATGGAGTAGAGAAATACTGTAATTTTTGAGGTTTCTTATGTGATGTCGTAAATAATTACTTTTTTTTTCGCTTACATTGCAAACGCAGGCTAAACCCTACGAGATTTATCAAAATGATGTACTAAGTATTTGTACACATTGAAAAAGTCTACAGTAAAGTCCGCGATGGTATATGTCTATCTCTTATGGATAACCCACAATAGCATTTTTTGTCATTTACTTTTATACGAAAAATAATGCCTTATTTTCGAAGCAATTTTTATACAATATAGCATTAATTCTTATCCAATTAAGTACGTTAAATACATTGTTGATTTAATATAGATCAATATGGCCGTTTACAGCATGTAATTTAAATGAACATTTTCGAAGATATCACAGATTTAAAATCCCGAGAGGAGGCCGCGCTTCGCCCTATAGCACTTCGAATTTAGCAGCGATCGGACGCGCAACTAAATGTCGCTCTTTTAAGAGTAACCTCTAACGAAAACATGTTTGTATTGTCTAATGATAACAAAGCTATGAATGTTGTATATAAAGACATTCTGTAATTAATTTTAAACATAAAATATATAGGGAAAAATGTAAAATGTAAATATGTAGTATATGAATTTAGACATTCCAAAGATAGCAGGAAATCTTCTTGGTATAGGGAGAAAGAATTATTTTTATCCAAATTTAACGCTTGCGGGCCACGGGCAGTAATAAATAAATCAAAACTACTGGATCGATTTTAATCATTTTTTTCACTGAGTGACATATGCTATATATTTTATACCCGTGCGAAGCAGGGTAGGCCGCTAGTATTAAATGAAAACATAAATAGAGTATATAATATATAAATATTTTACATAATTCTATTTAATTTCGTGCTTTTGATCTCTGTAGACCTTTCCAATTTTTTTTAAATTAGAAAATTATCAAGGATTTGGTTAGGTAGACGTTTAACTAAAAATGCATTTCTGAAAGAAATTCATAACTTCCAAGAGATTTCCAGTTTTTTTTAACTTTACAAAATAAATTTTAATCCGTTCGTTTAAAAATCTACTGTTCCTAAGTAGCGTTGAACCTTTCGGAGCAAGTCAGGAACGTATGCGTCCTATTTTGTATGTACTATACATACAAAATAAGACGGACGTGCATAGAAATTTGTACCAATGAGAATTAGGAATTCCTTGGTATGTTAAACCCCAGAATTCCTAACAAGTTTCTCACAAAGTCGTCCCCATGATCAACATAAGCTCTGATATACTTATGGAGTGCAGGATTCTGGTTAATTTTTGCCATCCAGCCCATTCTCCAGGGCTGAGTCGCCAGGAGGCATTGGGTCCTCACTCCAGTAAGATGACCCAGCGCAAAGCGTCCAGTGAGTGCTACAAGAGCGGCGCCGAGTTTGACACGGCATTGCATACGTTCACAGACTGGCCAGTTTGGGCGGATCGTGGCAGAGGTAGCAACGATCGTGCCTTTCCCATTACGGTGTGATGGTGGACAGGGAGGGATCATGGGCTGCGATGGCCTCTTTCTGTCAGAATGTTATCTCGCAGAAGGAGGCGGTGGAGTGGGTCTGGAAAGTTGAATACTTGGATCATATCCGCAGCAGGCGACTCGCCGAAGTCTGTAGTATGCTACCCTAATCTGGGCGTTTCGAACGTAGTTTATCAGATGCCCATCTGTGTCCCCGAGGCAGTCAATGCATCTGTTGCTCTCGATGTAACAATTAGTGGAGGGAGGCGTCACTTTTAGACACCGACCCCGAAATAGCGCATTCGGGGGTTCAGTGTTGCTGATGGTTGGGATGGGGGCAATATCTCCAACCTTATCCCCTTACCTTATCCCCGCCACCAGCAGAGTGGTAGAGCACTCAGGTTGTTTTAGACGACGCGAATCCGACATACTCACCGCTTATCCCCTTCGGACGGCGGGACCCATAAGGGAGTTTTCCCAGATAAAAAAGCATTGGCTACGCTCTTGTGTAGGAGGCAAATACACCTTTAAAAAACGCTAATAGGATAGCAGCTTTTATACTAAACCACTAAAGTCTAGTTTTGTGTGTACGATCCCTATAATACATGGAAATATTAGTGTAACGAGTAATATAATATTTAGACTAAATTCACTTATACATTCAATGAAATTATTTACATACAAGTGATTACAATAAGAATATTCGATTTACACAATGGTTCACATTATATACGATGTACGCCTTTGGAAATATCGCTTACCTTATATATATGGTACTATATAACAAATCATTAACTAAATAAAAAGAAAATATGAATGCTTTAAAAACTAACAGGCACAACTAAAATATAAATTTGTTCTAAACACTCATTTAAAAAAACCACATGCAATTTTCCCTTTTCAAAATACTTTCGTTGCAAAAAAACATTTACTCAATGCCCTTATTCCCAAAAAGCTTATATTTTACACCATTCCAAAAATAACATAACATTAAAAAAAAAACAATAAAATGCTCCTATATGACATCCTACATATAGTTTCTTAAAAGGCAATATTTAATTAAAACGGGTTTATGATCACTGCCTCACCTAGGGTTGCCAACTTTTTTTAACAAGAAATATATTATATTTAGGTCTGAGACGAATATTAGACAGTAATTAAAAAATGTGTATTTAAATAAGTTAATGTTTTAAATAACTATATATATTTTTTAAACTTTACGCCTCACTATAATTAAAACTTAAATTAGGTCTTATTGTGATTTGTTTGTGGTTATGCTGCACTGAGTGATATCAGACTAAATAAAAAAATGTGTGAGCGTCTTACACTTATAGTGTTAAGATTTTGTTCAAAACAATATTTTGTATGCCTTATTTTAGTTCAAAAGAAAAATAGTATAATGCAGTGAAAACCAAAATAACACTATTTTTAACATAGTTGGCATCCCTAGTGTCATCTACTAATTTAACCAACTAATTTAAGTTGGACATTCTACATTTTAAATTTACATACGGCCAAATTTTTAAAGACTCAAATTTTGAAAATTTATTGAAATCCCTCCAGTGCCTAATTTTTCCTTGATTTCATTACGATACGATTTTATTTATATAGATCTGCTATTGGTTTGGAATGACCTTATTAAATATAAACAATACACGAACCACCTTGTAAAATCTAAATTGCTCTAGCTATATATTAAACCCTATGTATATTTATATTTTCGATTATTGCACTTTTTTATTTGATACAATTACATATTAGCATTAAAAAAAATATTATCCCAAATGTGTACCCAAATACATGCACAGTTTTCCTTCTTTTAATCTATTCACGGAGATGTATGATATCATTAATATATATTTATTATATATTTTTATGATTCAGGTACATATGACGGTAGTTCCATTGAGATATAATTCAAGGGGTGTGTAAGTTATTTCAATTTAGGTACATACCACGATTTGAATTTAATTATATTTCAACAGGGGTGCAAGCGGAAAACTTGGTAATCATTCTTAATCAAATTAAAATTATTACTACAAATTACGTTTTATTAAATGAACTTAATTAACGTTACGTTTTTACTAAAAGGTATTTCTTCCGCAAGTTTTAGGTAAACGGTGCTTTACGATTTTATGTAAATTGTGTTAAAGAGGTCGCACAGTATTTAAAAAAAAAACCCAAAAA
The DNA here is from genome assembly GCA_029227775.1 of Morpho helenor. Classification (NCBI taxonomy): domain Eukaryota; kingdom Metazoa; phylum Arthropoda; class Insecta; order Lepidoptera; family Nymphalidae; genus Morpho; species Morpho helenor. The sequence goes on along the minus strand of JARGCU010000020.1, from coordinate 14,895,884 downwards.
TTTATCGCGGGCGCTGGTTTTTATATACTAAAGTAATGCAGTAGAGACTTGTATTTCTTATGGTTGACTCACAATAACTACTTTTATGTTATAAAATTTCAATTGATTTCACTGATTTCCAATCGGGTGAAGCCGCAAGCACAACTAGTAATAATATAAATAACAAATGTTCAAAGAATTTTCCGCCGCTCTTCCTGTTCATCTCGGTAAGAGCAACATTTCTAACCAGTCGTAGTTTTAAATGTAACTGATCCTTGCCGATTTAAAACTGTTTGTAAAACCTTATTTAAAAATGATTAGATTAAATTCGTTAAAAAAGCATAAAAGGAGGTACGAGCTTCGATTAGAAGATAAAAATATGGTAGGTATTTTTTTAAGGAGGTAACACCGTGATATGTACCAGAAGCAAATAATAATGTCACCGAACATTTAAGCCTAAAACAGTTAATTATACAAGCTTATTAAAAAATTCTACAATAAATTATCAATTTACATACAACACACTATGCACAATCACATGTCTATTACGATATATTTATATAAATTAACTAATAGTCCACTTTTGTACATAAGTTTGAACTGAATGGCCATAGTGATAATGTTGCCATCGAGAAAATAGATTTAAAAAATGGTAGAAAATTTATAATACATTATACATATGATATTTGTTTTTGGCAGTGAGTACAATATTAATGGCAAATGTATATGGAAATATATGGGCTAGTGTAGATTTTTTAAATTTTTCGAGAGAACTTTTTTTCTTTTTCGAATATATTAAATAACCTTACATTTTAACGTTAACAGAAATGAAAATCATTAATTTGAATTTCTCTATATTGTACTTCAACCCATATAAGGTTTAGGGATATTGCCGATAAACAAAAAGTCGTTTGTTGGTTTGGGTATAAGATTCTATAATAAAATTCCACAATCAATTTTAGACTGGTCATTAAAGCAGTTTAAATTCACTGTTTAAAAGAGGCGGATACAGAAAGCTTACTATACTGTTGAGGATTACATAGATGATAAGAATGCGTGGATATAGCTCTCTTCGAACCTGTACATGATAGGAATGACTTAATGTAACTTGTATTAAGAATTATATTTTTAAAAGAGCAACCGCCGTTTTTGCTGGCTCTTCTCGGTAGGAACAGCTTTCCGAACCAGCAGTAGAGTTGACGATTCAAAAGCACTTGTTTACAAGTTTATTTACAGGTAATTAAACATTATTTATTATAATTCAGCGCAGCGGGTTGCGGGTTCGATTCCCGCCGAGGGCCCACATTTTCTATAAAAGAATTTGTTGGCTCTTATAGTCTGGGTGTATATTTGTATTTGAGTATGTATTTAAAAAATATATAAGTATATATTCACCAGTTGTCTGTCTACCATAACACAAGTATTAAGTTACTTACTTTGGGGAGGGACAGTGTGTGTAAGTGTCCCATATATTTATTTATATTATTTATTATTATATTCACCAGTTGTCTGTCACCCATAACGCAAGTATTAAGTTACTTACTTTGGGGACGGGTGACCATGTGTGTAAGTGTACTATATATTTATTTATTTATAATTCCTGAATGTAATCCTTTGATTTAAATGTAATTACCGAACGTATAATTTAAACTTTCAATGACAGATCCACAATCAATGGATATTTTCAACTTTATCACCTGGCAACACAGTTCAAACTGTACAGGCCGCTAGTTCTAGTAACACAGGCATCACTTCCACGCCATCCTGAGCATTTTCCTGGACGCGAAGTACTTCGTGCTGTATGTGGCGACGACCAGAGCACCCAGCACTATCGTGATGAGGTAGTAGTCGAAATCGTCCTTTAGTAGATCGAATGTCTTTGATGGCGCTACTCTCGTGTAGAACAAATCTGGAAGGGTAAATAAAAATAGCTAAATAAAGTAAAAGTAAGTAAAGTAAGTAACGGCCTGTTACTATCCCACTGCTGGGCATAGGCCTCCTCTCTCCATTTTTGGAGAGAAGGGTTGGAGCTAAGACCTACCACGCTGCTCCAATGCGGATTGGTAGTTTACACATATCTCCAGAATTCTCTAGAGATATGCAGGTTTCCTCACGATGTTTTCCTTCACCAAAAAGCGTGTGATAAATTGCAATTATCAATTAGACACATAAGTTTGTAATAGAAAAACTCATTGGTGTCTGCCCGGGTTTGAACCCATGATCGACTCTAGAGATTCAAGCGGTCGCAACGCTAGGCCATCACAGCTTCATAATGCTAAATGTAGAGTGGAAAATCCGTTTTCATACCTGACACATGCAGGATTCGTAAAAACACATGCACAAACCTCCACCACCGCCACTACAATGCACGAGCGCTACATATGTTCACTATTACAAACTCAATAATCGTTTCGCCTCGTTTTATAAATCATTTGAATAAAGTACAATAAAAAATTAAATAAATAGGCAATAGCAGATTTAGTTAACTTTCGATCCACACGTACTTAAATGTATTTCTATAGTTTGATAAGATCATCTTACTTTTATCTGTCGACTGATCGCATGATAACCACGCAACAAAAAAAGTGTTGGCAACACCAACATGTTAGTAGTAAGAATTGAATTGTATGTGGCAACATTCTCTTCTCTCTTGATGGCGGGACGAATACAAGCGTTACAAAGTGCTCCGGTCTTTTATTATACCAGTAAAACAATTGTACAGTCCACTTACGACCTAACATGGTCCTTCGAGCCGGAATATATTTTTTCTATTCAAATTTAAATTCAAAAATATTCTTTATTCAAATAAACTTGTAAACAAGTGCTTTTGAATCGTCAACTCTACTGCTGGTTCGGAAAGCTGTTCCTACCGAGAAGAGCCAGCGAAAAACTCGGCGGTTGCTCTTTTAAAAATATAATTCTTAATATTATTCACATTAAGTCGTTACTGTCTTGTACAGGTTCAAAGAGAGCTATATCCACACATTCTTATCTTCCAAATAATCTTCAAGAGTATAGTAGGCTTTCTGTATCAGCCTCTTTTTAACAGTGTTTTTAAACTGCTGTATAGAATCTTATACCAAAACCCACAAACGAGTTACGTACTTTTGCAAGGCGCAAAGCAGGAGCCGCAAGCTTATGTCGGTTCCTGCTTTGTCTATTGTATACATCACCTATCGTTTTAAAAAAGATATCGGTCATACCGAGGCCCGTGACGAGCACCAGACTGGTGGACTCTAGTCCGGCGGGCGTTGCGTGCAGGCCGGCCACTCTGGCCACCGTCTGGTTGTAGTTGAGCGTGGCCTCGGCCGGCGTCGGCAGCTCCGGGGTGTAGGGCAGCAGGGCCTCGTCGCCTCCGCCGAGTCCGCGACGCGCCTCCAGGAAGGCCCAGGGTATTTCTATCACTGCACCAGTTGTCAGCCCCACTGTGTATCAAATAATGCAGAAAATATTAATTCTTCTTCATTCTAACATCTCTCTCTCGCTTGATTCCCGCTATATTATTTAGGGCCTACACTCTTGCCTTTTCTAACGCCGTGTGGTATCCGGCTGAATAGAATAGTACAACCCTCTTTTCTTACCGAGGTGTCGTAAGAGGCGACTAAGGTAAGTCGACCCGCCGTGTGGTATCCGGCTGAGTAGAATAGACCACCCTCATTTCTTACCGAGGTGTCGTAAAAGGCGACTAAGGTAAGTTGACTCACCGTGTGGTATCCGGTTAAGTAGAATAGACCACCCTCTTTCTTACCGAGGTGTCGTAAAAGGCGACTAAGGTAAGTCGACCCGCCGTGTGGTATCCGGCTGAGTAGAATAGACCACCCTCATTTCTTACCGAGGTGTCGTAAAAGGCGACTAAGGTATGTTGACTCACCGTGTGGTATCCGGTTAAGTAGAATAGACCACCCTCTTTCTTATCGAGGTGTCGTAAAAGGCGACTAAGGTAAGTTGACGTCAGGCAGGCGGCCGGTCGTAAAATACGAAGCCAAATCATATGACAACATGTCTTTAATGTTGTGCCGACCCCACTTAGAGTGGGATAAGGGTAGAAAGATGATGACTCTTGCCTTTCCTACTCTTCTATAATAACTACGGGGAATACATACAATGTGTTAAGTAAGCTTTATAAATAGAGTTAAATACGCAAAGTTCGTCGTGTCTGACTCCCAGAGACCTCCAAAATGGGTAAACTCACTGCTATGTGATGTCCCTTTATTTTTTTAATTTATTTATTTATATACAAGACACACCAACGACACGAACACATTTGCAATTCTACTATTATATACAAAGTCTTGGTTCTGCCTGAACACGTCACTTAAAGGCATGTACAGCATTCAATATTTGTCATTAAAATTAATTACAAAAGTGATTTATGGTATAAAAAAATAATAATAATTGTCCCTTGCATCTGATAAATTTCAAGTTAGCTAATTCTCATTATTACGTAATTCCAAAAGCCAGTAAGAATGTTAAATATTAACTCAAATATAAAATAACCTACTTTGAAGTCGAGTTTAATTGTATATTCGGTTGCAGGATAAAAAGACCAAGTTTGATGAGTTTCAGCGAGGCTTGTTTGAGGTACATTGTGGTGTGCTTATGCAGCAGGCCAAAAAAGTATTTATTAAATACTTACAAAGAACATTAGTGGGTACAATGTAGGCTTAAAAAGTACTGGCTGTGCCAGTAGCTTCGCCCGCATGGAAATCAATGGTGTCACTAATTTTTTACCGAATTGAAATTTTCTAACATAGAAGTAGTTATCGTGAATTAATTATAAGAGATTTTTTAATAACTTCCACCGTTCACTTAGCGCACGCAAGGAAAGTTTTAATTTTGTCGTTTTCGCAATATTTTTTATTGCTGCTCCTCCCCTATTCATCTTAGCGCTATCTTATATAGCCTTCCTCGATAAATGGACTATTTTACAATCAAAGAATTTTTCAAATCGATCCAGTAGTCCCAAGATTAGCGCGTTCAATCAATCAAACAAACAAATTCTGCTGCTTTATATATTAGTATAGATGCACTATATACTCACATAGCACATGTCGGTCCGTCAGCGAACGCTCAGTGATGGTAAAGGTGGCAGCGGTGGCCGTGGCAGGTAATATATAGGCCTGCCGCTCCACTGCGGGCGCGCGCTCCGACTGGAACGAGCTGAACGGCGTGCCCGGCTCGAGCCAACGCTCCTTGCCCTCGTACAGCTCCATTGTAGCTATAATCAGACCATAGTCTTTTTAAATACAATCTTATTGACTATAAGATTACGAAAATGAAAAGAAGTTCGTAATCTTTAGGGCATAGGGTTACCAAATTAGCTGATTTTCTGGTACATTGATATTGTTCACAAAATTACGAACTTTTAATTCCCTAATCATGGGCATATATTGCTGACTTATCGTTTCCCAATCGGGGCAGTAAAAAGGTTAGTAAAGAAAATTAAAAAGTGCCAATCAGCAATATAGGCCTATAAAATCCACACATGTTTCATAATTCATCTAGTTCTTGGGATTTAGTCGACTTGCTGCCCAGCTACAGACCAGGTTCCTGCCTGCCGACTGGCTTCAGCAATAGACTGGTGATCAATTACTCCGGCTCGTACAACCCGTTACAAGGGTTACGCGAAAAGCTTTCCAAGTACCAGCAGTGATTAAAGTTATTACAGAACGTTCCGTATTCCCACCCGTTTTAACGATTCGCGACTTATCGAAAAATAGAACTTTCTCGATCAGTTAGTTCAATATAAAAGCGAACGTATTGCGCAACTTGGGAACTCAGTTTGCGAATAGCGATCAAGAAAGAATTTGTAAGCGAAAGTATAATATGACCATGTCTACGTTACTCTAGTACCTACTTTGGGGTTTGAGTGATTCAAATTATTCTTTATTTAAGTAAACTTATCGACAAGTGCTTTTGAATCATCAACTCTACTGCTGGTTCGGAAGGCTGTTCCTACCGAGAAGAGCCAGAAATTAAATTCGATGGTTGCTCTTTTAAAAAAAAATTATACTAATTACATTTAGTCAATACTGTCTTGCACAGGTTCGAAGAGAGTCTTCTATCTTGCACCCATTCTTATCATCTCATCATATCATCATTTACAACATTTCTAGAGACTGCCCGTTCCCCGAATAAAGTACGCTGACTTGACAGTTGATGGCAAAAATTCAAATTAATATAAATTTTAGTATTTTTCAATTCCCAAAACCAGGGATAAGACGATTTTTATTTTACATAAAACCTAGCTAGATTAATTTTTCTTTCCCAAAACCCCCTAAATGCTGAATTTCAGGAAAATCGTTGGAGCCGTTTCCGAGATTCCGAAAATATACATATAAGTCGGCGGTGGACGATACGACCTCCTTGTAAACAACATGTACGTCAGGCAGAGGGTTTGACAGACAGCTAGCGATATTAAAATGCAATAGAGTAAATAGCTGGATCCTCTCCTTGTGTTCAGACTACGGCCTCGTGTACTTGTTCTCGTGCCATCAATGTTATTGTTATATTGAGTGATATCGATAAAGTGATTTAACGGAATACATTAAGAGATGTCAATCCTAATTGGTGTTTATTCAATAATGGATCCCCTATCTCCTATATATACATAAGTATAAGATTAACTCATTTAAATATTAAAGATTTTGAAATTGAAACCGTACGAAAACACCAACAAAAAGTTACGTACCGATCTCAAGCCTTCGATGCTTCTCGCTGCGGTAGAGGTACGCGAAGCAGTTGTCCGCGTGCACGGCCACGGGCAGCGCGCGGGCGCGGCGGTGCGAGGACGCTGCTACGACCGCGCCCGACGCCGCGTCCAGCACCACCGCCGACACTACCTCTGCACACGCATACAAAATAGCTTCATTAAAAAAAAAACAAAAAATCAAAGTGCTTTAAAATCTTTTTAAAATAAATGTACACAGGATTTGCAAGGGCCCCCGTACTAGGCGAGAGCCTGTATTACTGGGTGCCCAGCTCAACCACCAAGACCTATAATTTATGTAAATAGAAATAAAGTAAGTGTATGTGTGTGTGGATGTATGTGGGCGTGTGTGTGCGTGTGTTTGAATGTATGTGCGTGTGTGTGTGCGTGTGTTTGAATGTATGTGCGTGTGTGTGTGCGTGTGTTTGAATGTATGTGCGTGTGTGTGTGCGTGTGTTTGAATGTATGTGCGTGTGTGTGTGCGTGTGTTTGAATGTATGTGCGTGTGTGTGTGCGTGTGTTTGAATGTATGTGCGTGTGTGTGTGCGTGTGTTTGAATGTATGTGCGTGTGTGTGTGCGTGTGTTTGAATGTATGTGCGTGTGTGTGCGTGTGTTTGAATGTATGTGCGTGTGTGTGTGCGTGTGTTTGAATGTATGTGCGTGTGTGTGTGCGTGTGTTTGAATGTATGTGCGTGTGTGTGAATGTGAATTCTTATGTTCTTCATTATGGGCATATCTTGATGATTAACCATAACTGCATATAATTTTTTTGTTAATGTAAATAGTAGAAATAAGTTCAGTGTTTATTATTCAAATAGGTTGGCAGTGGACGTATCCAATAGCGGAAGCCATAATCCCTGCCCTATGACGAGTTTGGCCACAAGTTGGCCGTTTCTCGCCAGTGGTAAATAAAACACCCACAGGCAACCACTTAAATATGAAAAAAAAAATCATAATTGCAAACATACTTTATCTCATTGACTAAAAACATTAAATTATGAATATACGGAAGCTCTTTTAGAATATACAACTTCAATACAGAGATCTACACGCACAAAAATAGTCACTTTGAAATTTGGTACAATTGATAATTATACAAAGGGCTAACATATATAAAAATCCTGATTTTCCTGTGAAATAAAAAAAACACAAATGTACCCTCCACTACGTACGTCAGTACGTAGTGGAGGGTACAAGTTGCAAATCTATACTAATATTTTAAAGAGGAAAATTTTTTATATATGTTTGTAATGTTTCACACAAAAATTACTTGACCGATTTCAAAATTCTTTCACCATTGGAAAGCTGCATCTTTTCTAAGCAACACAGGCTACATTAAAAATGTAATAAGGTTTTATAAAATTAGTCATAAAAATCTGTCATCGCATGCGCTGTGGAAACTATTGATAGACTATTGATTTATTGTTAAATATGTTTTTTACAAAAATAAATCAATAGTCCGACTTAGTAGACTTTCCGCTGCCATGAGATCGGTATGTACGCGGGTGAAACTGCGGGACATTACTAGTAAATAAATAAAGTACGAATAAAGTAACGGTCTCTTATTATCCCACAGCTAGACATAGGTCTTCTTTCTGCGTTTTTGGAGATAAGGGTGGGAGCTAAGGCCGAATACTCTGCTATCTTCTAGCAACTACCTTTATGGGTGGGGTCCGGTGTCTCCACCACGAACAGCACCAGATTAGGGTTGGAGTACTTGTAGAGCACGCTGCGGTCGGCGAGCGCGCGGCCCGGCGAGCGGACGCGCTCGAGCCGGGACCGGCCCGCTACCGACACTATCCGTGCCGGGGACGAGCCGCCCAGCTGCACCGACCACGTGTGCTCCGCCACAACCACCTTAAGAAAGAAACCACTGAAATCCTCCTTGGTCACTATCTTACGAAGTATATTAATGATTAAGGCATAGACTAGATGGAACATGTTGGCTCACAGATGCAAAAACACGAAGAACCACTGAATTCCTCCTAGGTCTACTATCTTACGGAGAATCTTAATGATTAAGGCATTTGCAGCTAGAAGGAACATGTTGGCTCACAGATACAAAAACACGAGAAACCACTGACTTCCTACTAGGTCCACTATCTTACGGAGAATCCTAATGTGAATCATTAGGCATTGGCAGCTGGAAGGAACATGTTGGCTTACAGATGCAAATCTATACAGTGTAGATTGGAAAATAACACTTTAAAGCCTACTGTCAAACCAAACACAGGTAATTTGTGTCTCAAATACCTTATACCTGCCATATATACACTGAGTGCAATACAATAAAGGATTTAGGATAATGTTGGGCTTGTCGAGGTTCTAGCATGTTTGCTGAAACGTGAACATAATTTTAACATGGTATTAAGGAAAATAATTGCTAGCAAAGCTTCGCTTGAACTTTAACAGTATCGTAAGTACGTTACTTTGTAAGATAGAGTTGCCCATTTATGCACGATTCATGAATATCTTGGCGCGACAGTAGGCTAATACAAATTGTAGTGTTTACTTGTAAGGACTTAAATAATAAATTACTACGATAGTTTATAAGTCTTTGTTGGTTCCAATAAAATATATTTGAATAGAGCGTAGTAGTCGAACCTTTACGCTTTATCTCTCTATTTCGTCAACCAATAGACGTTCACTGTTGGACACAGGTCTCTGACTCCCACGGTACCCTATCTTGTGCTAACTGGACCCAGTGGCTCCCCGTAACCTTTTTGAGGTCCTCTGTCAACCTAGTGGGGGGAGTCTGCCCACCCTTCATTTTCCGGTACGGAGTCGCCACTGTCGCACCCCGCACATCTAATTTAACATTATTACAAAATGTTTAATGTACTTAACTTAAAATACGGTCGTCTAATCATTAAGCTAGAGTATACATTGGGCTGATTTTCAGACAAGACTCTTAAAGAAGTATCTCTTTACGTTTGTATTTGATTAGTTTGTATTATAAATTATTATACCCACCACTCCGTTATATCTTAGCGCGTAACCTTGCACTTTTCCAGTATGCTTTTCTGCGACGTACATGTACATGTTCTCTACGAGTGATTGCGCTGAATTTGGAAATACCTATAAAAAATTAAAAAGTAACTTTTAATATCCCACTGTTGAGACCTACAAAATCATGAGTTGAGATGCTCCATGTTTGGAGTACTAATAACAATAATACTGTTGTATTAGCAGGTTATATTTAAAACAGAATATTTCTAGGCATACATGGTATTACATGGTATTATTATGGTATTAAAAGCAGGTATGCTCTTTGTAACACTATATTTCAATAAATGATTTATTGTAATTAACATTATCTTCACATAATCAAATATTAATTTATTTACAAATAAAATTACATTTTTAAATATTTTCAAAAACAAACAGAAAAATATACATTTAAAAATATAAAAAAAATTGATAGCCACAGAGATCGGAGAAAGAGGAAAGAACCTCCTCACAATAACATTATTTATTATTATATTATTGAGATATTACGTTTTCATGATTGTAAAAATCCACTAATAGCGAAAGAGCGCTAAGTATGGTTGACAAACAAGAATGAATTAACCAATTATTGATGACTAAGTAACTTGAATTTATTATAATAGGTAGACAAATAATAGTAGATTATGATACTGTTGCATAATAAGGGTTCTTATAACACGAGTGTTATAAGACCAAGTTATTGTACAGTGTCATACACTACTTTATCTACTCTCATACTATAATATGTAAAACAATATTAATAAAAACTAAACTTTGTTTGACTATTGAAAAGATTTTTGTTCGACGCATTGTTGAAGCATCGATTGCGCATGCGTGTTGCGTCGACGCGGACTCGTTCATTGAAACCTTTTTTTTTAAGGTATAGGTTCAACCTCCTTGGTCCAGCTGGAGGTTGTATAGGTGTATCGTTATGATTAAAAAGTTATATTATGATACAGGTGTCCATACAAGACCTGTATCGTAATAAAACTTTTAATTTTTGGCCTGTACGTAATGTTTGTCATAAGAATTTTGGTTTTTATTTTTATAATCTTTGTATAGTATCAGAGTAGAATGAATGTATAATTCACTTTTAACTCAGATCTTCATCATGCGAAGGATTAAGATGGATGGATGTCAAAATTTATACTGTGGTGTGGTAAATTATATCTGGGCTAATAATAATAAAATTATTTTGCTATAATCCGCGATGAAGTAAAATAGAAAATATATATAATGCCTAAATGTAGAGTGGACAATCGATTAACATTCCTGATACGTACGGGATTCGTAAAAAATCGTTTTCTATTTTACTTCATCGCGGATTATAGCAAAATAATTTTATTATTACTTTTGTATTATGGATCTCCGCAAAGTAACGCCAAATTAACGATTCCTATTATAGTTATAAGAATAAAGTTTATTCAATTTTGTTTTAACATTTTTTAAATTTTAAAATTTTTCTGTAGTTCTTTGTTTATTATTATTATATTTTTTTTATTATTTTATTCTTTTCAGTTTTAGTTCCCAAATATTTTAAAATTTTCTCTTTTTACTTTTACTTTGTACCAAACCAATGTTTATTTTTATTGTTTTTGAATGTTGTATATGCCTGTAATAGTATTTTAAATAGATTAAGACTGTATGAATTACATGTAAAAAACAAATATGTATGTTAATAATACTGTTGGCATGTCTTACTAAATAAATAAATTCTATAAATTATTTATATCTGGGCTATTTAATATGTTAGTTATACTCACTTGTACGGTCTCATCTTCGTCCAACAGTACGAGGGCGTGCAGTTTCTCCGAGTCAGCCGTGTGCAGTAGGGAGCACTGCAGTACGCGCACGTCGAGCCGCAGTCTCCGCTCGCCAACCAACGCACCGTTTATCGGGTTGAGGCTTATGATGTAACCATTGCCGGTTTCCTATAAAAAACATTTTGACTGTAATGGATCAGGGATGGTCATTATTACTGGTACTTGAAGCCCGGCAAATTCCTATAAAAAATGTTTACTATCGGGAACACTTATCATTTGTCCACAATGATCAGACTATAATTTGCTAATAATTGATTTCTCTAAAACATCACAATTATAAAAAATATTATGAAGCCCAGTAGCTGATGTCGCTGTTATTCTTGTGGGGTCCATGAATACATTATGTAAGTTATAACATTTAAATAGGTGTTAAATCTGTTTAAAGATTAAATCGATTTAACACCTACTTTTACTTTTGAGGACCTACATAGTCCTTCATACCATAGATCGCACCTCCTAAAAATATTCCTTTTGACAGTGAGGAAGACTTTTAGAAAACGTTTTCCTTAGTGTTAAGTCCACTTTTATAATTATCATCACTCTGTTGCTCTTATCTCACTAAAAGTGGAGTTAGAACATGTATTTCCCTTCCATTCTTTCTTATTATTCATCAACTCTGGCTCTACTCCTTTTATAAGTAAGTAAGTCCTACTTCACATAATCCATCAATCTCTTTTTAAGCCTCGAATCATATATGGCTCGAGTCATATATTTGATTGGCCCTTTGGCGCAGTGGGTAGTGACCCTGCCTTCAGCTCTGCGGGTCGCGGGTTCAAGTAAGCGGGTAAGTGTCCCATATATATTTATATTTATTTACATAATTTTCATCCCTCCTCATTGTGTTCCATTTTAATCTTACGCTAGTCTTTTATATAAAAAGCGCAACTTCAGACTTCTTAGATCAAATCAATTATTGCTATTGCTACATTCTCACATCAATGCATGCAATCTTCTTCTATCCATGTTTTTCACAATACCATTGTAATCCATTCTATAATCTCTAAATTGTAAAGAGTGCTTACGTCATGTTTGGCCACAATGGTGAGATATGCATCGTGAGGCGGATGCCGCGCAGATCTCCTCGTGTACATCACCACGGACTCCGGGTCGAGGCCGGGCTCGTATCGGCGCCACAGAATATCCCCAGACAGGTTGTCCATACCGAATATCTGGAATAACGGAAGATTAGATGATAGATAACTTTAACTACGATACTTAATCGATAGATTTCTTAAAATGATAGCTTAATCGAAACCAAACTGGTTCAGCAAGACAAACGATTTTTTAAATTTGCACTAGTATTTATAAACCTTTTTTTCCACCATCTACCATCTTAAATCTTATGCACCTCCAACATACACACAAACTGGGGAATATAGGAGTTAGAGGTGTTCCACTAAATATATTTGTAGACTATTTGACTAATAGGACCCAACAAGTTAAAGTAGGTGAAGCAATAAGCAGTCCTGTTACTTTAACTTGCGGAATCCCGCAAGGCAGCATACTTGGTCCGACCCTATTTTTAATTTACGTGAATGACCTATGTAATCTGAATTTTGCAAATGGTAAATTAGTGGCTTACGCAGATGATATTGCTTTATTGTTTTACGGGAATAACTGGACAGAAGTAGTAAACCACGCTGAAATCGTTATAAATAAAATAATGCAATTTTTAAAAGAGAATCAGTTGACATTAAATCTTAAAAAAACAAAATACATTTCATTTTCTAAACTTAAAAATGATCAACCATCAGGAGTTGTGAAGATAAAAGTACTTGATAATGACATAAGCGAGTCTATAACACAAAAAACTTTATATACAGAAATAGAAAGAGTGTCAGTTGTTAAATATCTTGGCATATTGATTGATTCTCAATTGAGCTGGAAATCGCACATAACTTCATTGGCGTCTAAGGTTAGGAGCCTAACAGTTATATTCAAAAAAATTAGACATCTAACTGATAAAAAATTACTTAAGACGGTATATTTTGCTCTATGTGAGTCATTAATAGGTTATTGCATAATTGCCTGGGGGGGAACATTTAAGACTCATATGTTACAGGTAGAAAGGTCCCAAAGAATTTTATTAAAAGTTATGTTGAGAAAACCCTATACTTTTGGAACTGATAACCTTTATTCTGAGTTCGAGGTGCTATCTGTGAGAAGGCTTTTTATATTTAAAGCTATCTTTTATATGCATTCCAATAATATTAATTTTAATGAAAGCTTAGTTAGAAATAAAAGAATAGTACGACCAATATCAGTGGGAAAATTTAATACAGCTTTTGCACAAAGATTTTTATGTTTTTTTGGACCTATACTTTATAATAAAATAAACAAGATAATAAACATCTACAGTCAGACTCGGGAACAGTCAAAAAAGTCACTTAGGAAATACTTGCTAACGCTTGGCTATACTGCTAGTGAAGCCTATTAATAATAAAAAAATAAATAACACACACACACGCACACATCCACACACACAACACACACACAATACACCCAAACACACACTTCACACTCGCACACTTAGTAACATATTATATTACAGACACATATACTTGCATGGAATTGCGATAAATTTTTGTCTGCTTGTTTTGTTTTTGTATTTTTAATTTTTTGCCTAATGTATTACTCTTAACTTTAATTATTACTTTTAAATAACTCCTTATCAGAATGTAACATGTGATGATTGGGAAGGTGTCAGCACTTGTAACACAGGTATTCCCAAGCACAAGTGTTGACAAACCCTTTTCCGAATTACTCTGTGATAAATAATTATATTATTAGAATAAGGAAATTGTATCTATATCTTACATATTATGTTAACAAATAAATAAATAAATAAATTAAATACATAGCTATTAATATCAAAAATTGAATAGTTTACTTAAAAGACTTAAATGATAGGTTTTAGGAAGAAGAATTTGCTCTTTTCTTAATTTCGGCACCGAGAGCTAGCATTGACTGGCCCGTTAGCGCAGTGGGTAGTGACCCTGCTTTCAGCTCCGCGGGTCGTGGGTTAGATTCCCGCCGAGAGCCAACATTTTCTATAAATGAATTCGTTGGTCTTTGAGTCTAGGTCTAGTCTAGTCTAGGTATATTTGTATTTTATGTATTTTAAAAATATATAAGTATATATTCACCAGTTGTCTGCCTACCATAACACAAGTACATAAATAAATAAATAAATAAATAAAAAAAAAAGTATTAAGTTTCTTACTTTGAGACGGACAACGGTGTAAGTGTCCCATATATTTATTTATTATTATTTATTGAATTTATAGGCCAACCGTTTAACTCAGTCCTAGCGCTCGCCGCGCGAACCTACTGCAGTCCCCGTTTTCGTCCTAACTCCGTGCCATTGTAACCTACACGCGAAGACTAAGATAAACAGTTGGCACATAAATGACCAAAGGTCAAAGGATTAAGGCGTGCGATACACTGATTTGGATTAATAATCCAAATCAGTGTATCGCACGCCTTGGTATTCTTGGGTAACGCATAAAAACCATCTACACTTACGTCTTATTATATCGGGTAAGCCCGACTAGTTACAAACTTGCGTTACCGCGGCGGTAAGCGTTTCTATGCATAAACTAACAAACGTCATTTCAAGTCAAGCAAAGCTTCAACGTCAAGTAAAACTGTTCATTTTTATTTATAGATATGTAAAGCTGTTCATTTTTCCCAATAAAAAAATAAAGCTGGCCAAGCTATGGAATTCCCTTCCTGCATCTTCCCGGATTCCTAAGATTTGGAAAACTTAAAAAAAGTGTGAATAGGCACTACACTGGCAAGCGCGGTCCAACTTAGACTGCATTTTTAGCTTTCCATCAAACGAGATTGTAGTCAGGCACTATCCTTATTGTGTAAAAAAAACAAATTAAAATAATCTTTTTTCAAATAAGCTCTTTCAACCACTTTTGAATCGTCAAGGATCAATATGATTAATGAAGCTACAACTGGTTAGGAATGCTCTTACCGAGAAGAACCAGAAAGAAACTCGACTGTCAATCTTTTAAACATTTTCAATTTTACATTATTAAAAGACTGCGGCTTGTATGAAGCTAAAAGGATTTTCAAATCCAGACTTTTTTATCATCTAATCTTCAAATTTGTCATATGCTTTACGTATAAGTACATCTCTTATACTTAACTTAAACCTTTCTGTAGACTGGTCTAGTATGGATTGCGAATTGTAGAAGCGAATACCGAGACCATCGAATGAGTTGCTAACTCTGCTGAGTCGCGACACAGGTATCATAAGCTTTTTGTGACCTCTCGTATGTCTATGATATACATCGAATTTGGTCTTGTACATATGGATATTTTTGCGTCTATATGTATATAAATAAATATATAAAAAAGGTAAACAACCTTTCCAGCTTCGGTGACGAGCACGATGATCTTATGCAGGTTGAAGTAATCGCGGACGAGCGCCGAGGGCGAGTCCTCGGGCGCGATGTGCCCCTGCAGATTGCGCGACACGCTCTGCAGCTGGATGTACTGCGTGTGAATGCGGCGGATGAACGCGGACCAAACGGAACCTGAGTGTGGTTAGTTACAGGTTACAGAGTTTGAGTTAGGTTACAGACTATACAAAAAGCTGTGATGGCCCAGCGGTAACACCGTTCGACTCTTTCGAGGAGGTCGCGGGTTTCAAATCCGGGCAGACACCAATGAGCTTTTCTGTTAAAACTTACGTGTATAATTGATAATTTCAATTTATCACACGCTTTTCGGTGAAGTAAAACATCGTGAGGAAACCTGCATATCTCTAGAGAATTCTGGAGATATGTAAGTAAAGTAACGGCCTGTTACTATCCCACTGCTGGGCATAGGCCTCTTCTCTCCGTTTTTGGAGAGAAGGATTGGAGCTGAGACCTACCACGCTGCTCCAATGCGGATTGGTAGGTTACACATATCCCTATATGTGTAACCTCTCTCCTGGAGATATGTGTAACCTACCAATCCGCACTGGAGCAACGTGGTAGGTCTTAGCTCCAAACCTTCACTCCAAAAACGGAGAGAAGAGGCCTATTCTCAGCAGTGGGATAGTAACAGGCCGCTACTTTACTTTACTTTTTTACATACTATGCAACACATTAAGACGTTGATGTAAACGTCAACTGAAGCTGAGTTGCGTTCCAATTGGTAACGGCTCACTTCTGAACATTTTTCCTCTTATTTTTACTGTAATCTATTTTAACTTTTTACATACATATAGAGAAAAAAAAAGTCCAAAAAGAACATGTACAAAGGTGGAGTTATCCCAAAAAGGGATCTCTTCCAGTTAATCTTAGAGTAACAGAAAGAAAGGGATAAGAAGTGAAATACTGGTAAAATATAGAGAAAAAGAAATACTATATACAAAAATTAATATTTGCCAAACGTAAAACAAAGATAAAAAAGATGCATTATAGATAAAAGTAATTATTTACTAAGTACTTAAGTTACTTAAGTATTTAATAAATGTGACGTTATTAAAAGGTTTTTGATTTGATTATAGTAGAGTAGGATAGCTATGGGTATAAGTTAACCCACCGTGAGTAAGTTGACCCACCGTGTGGTATCCGGCTGAGTAGAATAGTACCACCCTCATTTCTTACCGAGGTGTCGTAAAAGGCGACTAAGGTAAGTTGACCCACCGTGTGGTATCCGATCAAGTAGAATAAACCACCCTCTTTCTTACCGAGGTGTCGTAAAATACGACTAAATTGACGTCGAGCAGGCGTCATATACGTTGCCAAATCATGTGACAAAATTTTTATGACATTTTGTGCCGACCCCACTAGAGTGGGGTCAGGGCAGGAGGTTGATGATGATCAATAGGAAAACTTGCTTTGAGATGTGAGTAATTTGACATACGAGTAAGAATTAAAATCTTATGTCGAGATAGCACTGTATATTAAACAACTTCACGCAAACACATAAACAGACATCTTTATATGTCTCGTTAGTAACAAAAACAGAGGTAAAGGAAACACGTGAATTAGCCATCTCATAAACAGAACCGTCCTGTTGGTCTGTGGCTATAAACACAATGCAAACGTCTACTGTACTTACTATATTCCTTGGCAGCTAAAAAAAATATAAAAAAATCAGATTTTGATAGATAGAGTTATTGAATAGGAGGTTTATAATATACTAGCGGCCTGCCCCTGCTTCGCACGGATATAAAATATATAGCCCATGTCACTCAGTGAAAAAAAAATGATTAAAATCGATCCAGTAGTTTCGATTTATTCATTGCTGCCCGTGGCCCGCAAGCGTTAAATTTGGAGAAAAACAATTCCCCTCTCCCTATACTAAGAAGATTTCCTGCTATCTTTGGAATATCTAAATTCATATACTACATATTTACTTATTTATTTTTACATTTAATTACAGTTAATTAATATCTTTATATACAACATTCACAGCTTCCTTGTCGTTAAACAAACTCTTGAAAGAGCGACATATAGCTGCTAGATTCGAAGTGCTATAGGGCGAAGCGCGGCGTCCTCACGGCATTTTAAATCTGTAATATCTCCGAAAATGTTCACTTAAATTACATGCTGTAAACGGCCATATTGATCTATATTAAATCAACAATTTATTTAAGGTACTTAATTGGATAAGGATTAATGCTGTATTGTATAAAAATTGGTTTGAACATAAGGCATTATTTTTCGTAAAAAGTAAATGACAAAAAATTCTATTGTGGGTTATCCATAAGAGATAGACATATACCATCGCGGACTTTTCTGTAGACCTTTTCAAGGTGTACAAATACTTAGTGCATCATTTTGATAAATCTAGTAGGGTTTAGCCTGCGTTTGCAATGTAAGCGGAAAAAAATTTCATTATTTACGACATCACATTAGAAACCTTAAAAATTACAGTATTTTCCTACTACATATTGAATGCTAATATACACATAAACCTTCCTCTTGAATCACTCTATCTATTAAAAAACCGCATCAAAATCTGTTGCGTAGTTTTAAAGATTTAAGAATACATAGGGATATATGGACAAACAAAGAATGTGACTTTGTTTTATACTATGTAGTGAAGTATAATAACATTCAATATGGAGTAATACTATAATTTTTGAGATTTCTAATGTGATGTCGTAAATAATTACATTTTTTTCCGCTAACATTGCAAACGCAGGCTAAACCCTACGAGATGTATCAAAATAATGTACTAAGTATTTGTACATTTTGAAAAGGTCTACAGAAAACTCCGCGATGGTATATATCTATCTCTTATGGATAACCCACAATAGCATTTTTTTTGTTATTTTATTTTTTACGAAAAATAATGTCTTTTTTTCGAAGCAATTTTAAGTAATACAGCATTAATCCTTATTCAATTAATTACTTTAAATACATTGTTGGTTTCACATCAATATGGCCAAAAATATTATAATATCAAAAATAATAACTATGTCATATAATACATAATATCTGGGTGAAAATACTCGGTAATTTTTTAGAGAAAAAAAAACTTTTTTAGAGAAAATTAATTATGTTGTTGGGGATCGATCCTAGGTATTTACATTTCTCGAGACTGTCCATTCCCCGAATAAACTACTACTAGCTGACTTGACAGTTTATGGCAAAAATTCAAATCAATATACATTTTAGTATTTTTTAATACCCAAAAACGATATAACGGGAATAAAGGGATAAAACGAACTTTTTTTTACATAAAACCTAGCTAGATCGATTTTTCTCCCCCAAAACCCCTAACATACTGAATTTCAGGCAAAGCCGTTACCGAGATTCCGAAATATACATATATTTATATACATACAAGATTAAGTCATTTAAATATTAAAGATATCATAAGTAAAAAGTAAGTAACGGCCTGTTACTATCCCACTGCTGGGCATAGGCCTCTACTCTCCGTTTTTTTTTTTGGAGAGAAGGATTGGAGCTAAGACCTACCACGCTGCTCCAATGCGGGTTGGTAGGTTACACATATCCCCAGAATTCTCTAGAGATATGCAGGTTTCCTCACGATGTTTTCCTTCACCGAAAAGCGTGTGATAAATTGCAATTATCAATTAGACACATAAGTTTTACTAGAAAACTCATTGGTGCCTGCCCGGGGTTTGAACCCTAGACCTTCTCGAAAGAGGCGCACGGTGATACCGCTGGGCTACCACAGCTTACAGGTAAGGTAGTGTGAGGCTAATAATCGTTAACTGATTACAAGACAAGAGAACGCTGACGTTATAATATACGTACCCTCTTTTTGGTCGAATTCAGACTCGATGGCCGCATCCGTTTCCGAAACGGGCAGGTCAACGAACTCTGCCGCCACCACGTTAGCGAGTGCCTCTTCTCGGGTCCACAGAACACGTGCTTGAAATGTACAAAGTTCAAATTCAAATTCAAAATATTCTTTATTCAAATAAACTTGTAAACGAGTGCTTTTGAATCGTCAACTCTACTGCTGGTTCGGAAAGCTGTTCCTACCGAGAAGAGCCAGCAAGAAACTCGGCGGTTGCTCTTTTAAAAATATAATTCTTAATACTATTTACATTAAGTCGTTACTGTCTTGTACAGGTTCAAAGAGAGCTATATCCACACATTCTTATCTTCTAAGTAATCTTCAAGAGTATAGTAGGCTTTCTGTATCAGCCTCTTTTTAACAGTGTTTTTAAACTGCTGTAATGGCAAAGCTGAAATTGATTGCGGAATTTTATTATAGAATCTTATACCAAAACCCACAAACGAATAACGTACTTTTGCAAGGCGCAAAGCAGGTCATAGATAAGTCATAGATAAGCAAAGATGGTCTTAGTTCCAACCCCTCTCTTTAAAAAAAAAACGGAAAGAAGCGGCCAATGCCCAGTAGTGAGATAATAAGCCGTTACTTTATATTTATACTAATATATAAAGCTGAAGAGTTTGTTTGTTTAATTGTTTCAACGCGCCAATCTCAGGAACTACTGGACCGATTTGAAAAATTCTTAGTGTCAGATAATCCATTTATTGAGGAAGGCTATATAACATCACGCTAAGATCATTACGAGAAGAGCAGCAATAAAAAAATAGTACGAAAAAGGCAAAATTTAAAGTTTTTCTTGCGTGCGCTGAATAAAAGGTAATAGTTATTCAAAAATCATGTATAGCAAAATTGTTTCCCCTATAAAAGTTCTAAATAAAAGTCCACGACAGCATATGTCTAGCTTTTAAGGTTTACCCACTGTAACCATTTTTATGGTTATCAAATTCAAATTCAAAATATTCTTTATTCAAATAAACTTGTAAACAAGTGCTTTTGAATCGTCAACTCTACCGCTGATTCGGAAAGCTATTCCTACCGAGAAGAGCCAGCAAGAAAGTCGGTAGAAGTAAAAACGCAGCCAAATCATGTGACAGCATGTTTATAACATGTGCCGACCCCACTTAGAGTGGGATAAAGGCAGGAAGATGATGATCATTTTATAATTTTCTCGCGGAGTCGCTGTCAAATGTAGTTTAAAACAATAACCTCCTTGCTGCATCAGATGTGCAGCATCATCAGCACCGTTGATCAGCATCCTGCAGGAGTGTTCCCGCGGTGGTCTGGTACACATGACCGCTAAAAACTCCGCTTCCGGCACACTCCGCGCGCTGTCCGAACAGTGGACCTCTGTTTTACTGTCTGCTATACTGTAAGCGGTTAGATGGAACCCCTGGAAGAACATTTAGATATTTAAATTCCAATTCACATTCAAAATATTCCTTATTCAAATAAACTTGTAAACATGTGGTTTTGAATCGTCAACTCTACTGCTGGTTCGGAAAGCTGTTCCTACCGAGAAGAGCCAGCAAGGAACTCGGCGGTTGCTCTTTTAGAAATATAATTCTTGTTATTATTTACATTCAGTCATTATTAGAGAAATATATGGCACGTTTAGTATTAAACTGCCAAAATTAATGAAAATATTATTTTGCTCGACTATAGCAAAACAATATGCAATAGTGCAAAATGTAGGGAGTGTTGTGTGACAAATCGATCTAGCTGAGTTTCATTTAAAAAATGTCGTTTAATACCTATTTGCCAGCAAAAAAAAACTCAACCAAAGTTCAAAAAATTTAAAAGTTTTATTACGATACAGATCTTGTGTGGACACCTGTATCATAATATAACTTTTTAATCATAACTATACACCTATACAACCTCCAGCTGCACCAAGAAGGTTGAACCTCTACCTTAAAAAAAAAGGTTTCAATGAACGAGTCCGCGGCGACGCAACCTAAGTAACGGCCCGTTACTATCCCACTGCTGGGCATAGGCCTCCTCTCTCCATTTTTGGTAAGAAGGATTGGAGCTAAGACCTACCACGCTGCTCCAATGCGGATTGGTAGGTTACACATATCCCTAGGATTCTCTAGAGATATGCAGGTTTCCTCACGATGTTTTCCTTCACCGAAAAGCGTGTGATAAATTGCAATTATCAATTAGACACATACGTTTTAATAGAAAAACTCATTGGTGTCTGCCCGGGTTTGAACCCATGATCGTCTCTAGAGATTCACACGGTCGCACCGCTAGGCCATCACAGCGACGCAACACGCTTGCGCAATCGATGCTTCAACAATTCGTCGAACAAAAATCTTTTCAATATTTAAACATAGTTTGGTTTTTATTAATATTGTTTTACATATTATAGTACGAGAGTAGATAAAGTAGTGTATGACACTGTACAATAACTTGGTCTTATAACACTCGTGTTATAAGAACCCTTATTATGCAACAGTATCATAATCTACTATTATTTGTCTACCTATTATAATAAATTCAAGTTACTTAGTCATCAATAATTGGTTAATTCGTTCTTGTTTGTCAACCATACTTAGCGCTCTTTCGCGATTAGTGGATTTTTACAATCATGAAAACGTATTAAATATCTCAATAATATAATTGGTTCAGCTAAAATTTAGAATTTAACGGAAATGTTGTGATCGATTCCCATATGTCACCCGGCACTTTTTTTTTTTAATTGCAATTTATTAATCCTTCCTGCCTTATATTCCCGTCTATATCTCTAAGTGGGGTCGGCACAACATATTATAAACATGTTGTCACATGATTTCGCTACGTGTTTTACGACGCCGCCTCCCGAACATCAACTTACCTTAGTCGTATTTTACGACACCTCGGTAAGAAAGAGGGTGGTCTATTCTACTTAACCCGATACCACACGATGGGTCAACTTACCTTAATCGCCTTTACGACACCTCGGTAAGAAATGAGGATGGTACTATTCTATACAGCCGGATACCGCACGGTGTTCAATTGCATTAGTGATTAATTATTTTACGCCGTGTGGTATTAGGCTAAGTGGAATAGACCACCCTCTTTGTTACCGAGCTGTCGTAAAATATGACTGAGGTAAGTTGACGTCAGGCAGGCGGCTGGTCGTAAAAACGCAGGCAAATCATGCGATAGCATGTTATAACATGTTGTGCCGACCCCACTTAGAGTGGAATAATGGCAGGAAGATGATGAAGATGATAATAATTATTTAATTTAATTTACCTTCACATCATCCGTCCATGTTTGTAATATAACTGGCCCATAAATACCATCAATAGCAGTAACACTTGCAGAGTCATCGTCCAACTTTTTATCAACCACTCTGAACGTGGTACCCTTGATCAATACAACAGTACTATCGTCTATAACAACACCAGGCACTGCGCTGTTCCCGTCCAAAGGCCTCAGGTTCCCTCCGATAGATTCCTGGATATTGATATAGTTTGATAGCGGCCTGCTTATGAAGTCAACTGCGGTTGATGTGACGTTCAGTGATATCAACCTTTGGCTTCCCATTTCTCCAGACACACACGTGTAGTACGGAGCTGTGAGCACACATCTGAAATATAAATTATATATAGAAGTTACAATTTATTTCATCAGAAAAGAAAAAGAGGCAGACCACTGCGAAGATGGGTTGATGACATTTTGGCTGTGGCAGGGCCAAAATGGACTAGAACTGCCAATGATAGAGCAAAATGGTCACAGTTGGAGGAGGCCTTTGTCCGAAGACAAACAGACAACGGAAATTAAATATCATTCTTAGTATTACAAATGAAAAATTTATAACAAATGTCTGAATAAAGGCTTAATATAATTTATTTCATCATCCTCATCATCATCCTCCTGCCCTTATCCCACTCTAAGTGGGGTCGGCACAACATGTTATAAACATGCTGTCACATGATTTGGCTGCGTTTTAACGACCGGCCGCCTGTCTGACGTCAACTTAGGTTAGTCGTATTTTACGACACCTCTGTAAGAAAGAGGGTGGTCTATTCTACTAAACCGGATACCACAAGGTGGGTCAACTTACCTAGTCGTATTTTAAGACACCTCGGTAAGAAAAGAGGTTGGTCTATTCTACTCAGCCGGATACCACACGGCGGGTCGACTTACCTTAGTCGCCTTTTACGACACCTCGGTAAGAAAAGAGGGTGGTACTATTCTACTCAGCCGGATACCGTTAGAAGTTACAATTTATTTATTATTTATTTAATTAGAACGGACATGAATATATAATTTCAACTATAACACAAAGAAAGATAATAAAATAAAACAATTAATAATAAAAAGAAAACAATACAGTAAAATAATAAATATAAAATGTAAAATTATTTTGCTGTCACTTTTGTTAAAAGAATCTATGTAATGCTAAGTGTATGAAGCAGGCAACATTCACATACCATATACATTGTACAAATCATCATCCTCCTGCCCTTATCCCACTCTAAGTGGGGTCGGCACAACATGTCATTAACATGTTGTCACATGATTTGGCTACGTATTTTACGACCGGCCGCCTGCCTGACGTCAACTTATCTTTGTCGTATTTTACGACACCTCGATAAGAAAGAGGGTGGTCTATTCTACTTAACCGGATACCACACGGTGAGTCAACTTACCTTAGACGCCTTTTACGACACCTCGATATACATTGTACAAATATAATTGACAAAATTGGATGTAAGTGTTAGTGTAATCTATACTAATATATAAATCTGAAGTTGTTTGAATACGCTAATCTCAGGAACTACCGAACCGATTTGTTAAAATCTTTGACTGCAAATTAGTCCATTTATTGAGGAAGGCTATATAGACTATACATATAGCATCATGCTAAGATTAATAGGAGAGGAGCAGCAATAAAAAATATTGCGAAAATGGCAAAATTTAAAGCTTTCCTTGAGTGTGCTAAGTAAACGGTTAAAGTTATTCAAAAATCTAATAATTAACTCACAATGCCTACTATTATTTTCAAAATTTCAATTTGGGAATAAATTTGTGCTACTGGCACAGTAAGTAAATAAACAAAAAAAAAAGTAATTTCACAAACTTACCCATCGTTACTCCAAAACGCAGACAATTTAGATGTAGCGCCACGATTGCTGCCATTCATCAAATTGTACATGGTTACCTCCAAATGGGACCCAAACACTGGCAGCATGTGGACCAGCAAGCCATTCTGGACCCACCACTCAGAATAATCTGCACGCTCTTCATTTTGAAGACTTAAAGACCACTCCCACGTAAGTACACCTGTGGGATTCAGTGAGCTTTTGATAATATATGTACTGGCAGCTACTACCCTGTATGAACTTTGATTGATAGATTGATAAACTGCAATGCTTAATTAATAGATTTATTTAATTTCCTTATAATAATGATAATTATTATATGATATATGATTTTGCTATAAATTTGATATGTTGAGCACGCGCTACCGCTAACGTCGTAAAAGTAAAGTAAAGTAGCGGCCTATTACTCTCCCACTGCTGGGAATAGGCTAGTGGTTTGCTCCGGAGCGGAATCTTGACAACCGGTGAAATTCACCGGTGATTTGCCGACCTCCGGTTTTTCACCGGTGATCTCCGGAGCTTAGTTTTTGGTGTAAAAGTATGCAATTGAGAAAAAGAAGCGAACGATGTACCTTATATTCAGTTATGTTAAGGCAATCCGTTCGCTCGTTTTATACTGCTCCTGCTAACTTAAAACACGTAAAATAATTACATTCATTTAGAATTTCTTGGCACTTAAAATAGTATAAACCTTTGAATTATTAATAAAATATATTATTTTAATGTTACATCAAAATTTTTTCAATCAAAAGGTTTAGATTGTTTAGGTAGTGATTAAGATACATGATAAATTTGAAATTTGAGTCATATTTCCTTCATTTTAATTGTATCTGTAAGTTAGGTAACCGAAAGAGAATCACCGGAGAAATCCGGTTTTTCTCGTATTCAATTTTTATTGCTTATATTGTTGTCGCCATTGACTTCCGCTTTGTATTTTATAGCAACACAGTCATGAAACAAGAGTATCGCGCCCTTTTTGATTAAAATGGTGGCAACGTTGTTGTTTCCGGTGGAGTCTTTCTATTGATAAAACGTTTCAGAGACATTCAGTCTTTGTTCGTCATTCAAGATAAGTGCATCTCGGAACGGGAATTGTGGTATTCCTATTATATCGTGTTATCTTTATATTTAAATGAGTTAATCTTGTATATATATATATTTTCTGAATCTCGAAAACGGCTCCAACGATTTTCCTGAAATTCAGCAAGTAGGAAGTTTTCGGGGAGAAAAATTGATCTAGCTAGGTTTTATGTAAAAAAATATTGTTTTATCCCTGTTTTTGGGCATTACAAAACACTAACATTTATATTGAATTGAATTTTCGCCGTTAGCTGTCAAGTCGACGTAGCTTATTCGGTTAACGGGCAGCCTCGAGAAATGTGAATGCCAAGGATCGATCCCCAACGAAATAATTGTTTTTTCTTTTTTTTAAAGTTTTTTTATTGCAAAAAATTATAAAAGTATATAGTGTGCGTTAATAATATCGATTTTGATTTGAGCGGAGAAGAACTGAGCTAGCAGAGAGAAGCGGAGCGGAGATCACAGTGGTAGCGCCATTTGAGGTAGTCGTTATTTGTGCGCGCAGTTGACCAGTTGTTGGAAAATAATAAATGGGTGAACTTATGAGAAAATAGTTGTTATAAAATTTTCACACTTCTAATAAACCAATGTTTTGATTTAGGAAACATAACATTTCAACAACATCGCTGCGCAGCATACATCTTCGGTTGTTAAGAATATAACCTGTTGTTGAAAAGACTCTCTCTGACCTAACTGACGTTGCTGGCACTGTCAAGTATTTAAAAGCGATTTCATCTAAAGGCTGAAGATGTTTATTGAAATTCCAAAATGCTACAACGTTATCCCAATTGTGGTTGAGTTCAGAAAAATTTGTTTCACTGTAAATTCTTAACAAATTTATTGCGGTAGCTGATGATGTGTCTGAAGTAGAGGCATTAACAGTTTTTAAAAAGCCAAACAAAGAGGGACCATCTTTTTCACCTGTACATTGCAATTGGAATTCTTCTATATTCTCTGTCATTTGGCTAGTTTGCCTCGTCCTTAAGATGTTGTTGATTTCGGCTTTTACCGCATCTTTAGCAGCTACTTTATTTTCTAATAAGCGAAAACTGTTCCGGAAAGTAGGATGCAAAATTGTGGCAATACGGCAAACCGTGCGCTTTTCATACTCGCATAGCCGTGAGCCCATGAAAGATTTTAAATTGGCTACAAGCATTTGACCTACACTTGTGGTTATTTTCGTATTCAAAGTTCTTAGATTATCATACAGTCCATATATGATAGGGATTATAAGACTGGATGTAGGATATTGATCACCACTTATCATTTGCGTAGCTTGTTCAAATACATCAAGTAAGAGGACAATCTCTTTAAGAATGTTCTCTTCTACTGGCGATATTATTTCAGGTGCTTGAGGTAATTTTCGCTGCACAACTGTCAAACTGTCCATTAATTTTAACATTCTTTTGATCATGTAGTATAAGCTATTCCAACGCGTTGGAACTTCTTGAATTAATGACAAAGGTACTACATCTGGATTCCGTTTATTCTGCTCTTTCTGGAGTGATAAAGTGGCAACATTGGATTGTTTGAAATATTTTACGATTTTTTTGCATTTTTCTATTATGGTTTTTAACTCGGGAATTTGGATGGAATCGTCGATGACTAGATTTAAAGTATGGGCAAAGCAGGGCATATTACGAATCCCTAGCAGTCTGGTCATTTTAATTACGTTTGCTCCATTATCGGTAGTGATACAAACAACTTTGTTACGGATTTCCCATTCTATTAAAGTTCCATGAACAATGTCTTTCAAATTATCACTTGTGTGAGCCTCTTTTAATGCCGTAGTTGTTAAGACATAACTTTTGAGTTTATTTTCATGAAAAAAATGTACCGTAATTGTGATGTACGATTCCATTACATTACTTGTCCAGATATCTGTTGTCAATGAAATATTATCAACTCTAGCTAACATAATTTTAAGCTTAGTTTTAGCTTCTAAATAAAGTTTTGGCATAAGATTATATCGTAGTACTCTTTTATCCGGAATTTTATAGGTCGGGTTAATTGTTTGAATAAAGTTTCGAAACCCCTTGTCATGTACAATGGAAAACGGCTGAAAGTCTGTCGCTAGCATTAAAGTAAGTTCGCGATCAGCTTTCTGGAAATCAGTTACAAAAATTCCATCCTGAGTGGTATTGGCATTGAATACAGTCTGTATAGAAGAAGATGTATCTGATTCTGATGGAGTCAAGGTATCCGGATGCTTCCTCTTCAGGTGACCGAGCATATTAGATGTTCCACCGCCTGTGCTTAGCACTGCGGAACACATTTTGCAACGCACCTTTGTATTTGCATCATCAATTTTTTCGAAGTGATGTTTGGTTTTGGACTGAGCCTTCGGCATTCTGTAAAAACATATAAAGTCTGAAGAAATGAAGTTTCTGCAACAATCAGGATCTTTCGATCAACTTTTAAATTTCGTGGATTGAACTAATCAAACCACATAATTATAAATATACAATTATAAAAATACTTACATTACAAAATAACTTCTGTCACGAAGAAAATAATATACTGCTGCGATATTCACTGAACAAATTTAACGCTACAGTTGCACTTCACGCTGACTGACTGAACTTCGAAATTCGAATAAAGCATTAAGCAAGTGCCAAGTACCTCTACAATACTATACAATACTCATTGTCGGGGGAATACCCATCTACATTTACAACACCTGACTACAAGTGTTGCCAGCTAATTAGAACGCTAAGTTTTTTTTTTTTTTATGAGATAAGGCTAGCGCCTGGCTACGATCTCGCCTGATGGAAAGCGAAAGATGTAGCCTAAGGTGGACTGCGCTTGCCAGTGTAGTGTCTATTCACTCTTTTTTTAAAGTTTTTTAAATCGTACGAGTCCGGAAACATAGATGAAGGAAGGGAATTCCACGCCTTTGAAGTACGCATGAGGAAAGAAGAGCCGAACCGTTGGGTGCGAGTTTTCGCGGTATTTATAGTATACCGGTGGAGCCCTTCGCGGCGTCTGGTTGTTCGGTCATAGAATGGCGAGGAAGGGATCAGATCAAAAAGATCTGTAGCACACTCTCCGAAATATATCCTGTAAAAAACAGAAAGCGATGCGACTGCTCGTCTATGTTCTAGAGTAGTGAGCTTTTTTTGTGCTAGCTTACTATCGCCTACAATTCTTCTGGCGCGTCGATCCACAGAGTCAAGTGTCTGGAGTTGGTACTTAGCGGACCCATCCCAAAGATGACTGCAGTACTCCATACAAGAACGGACCTGAGCCTTATATAAGGTTAAGATTTGTTCAGGTGTGAAGCACTGTTTCACTTTGTTTAGGATACCGAGCTTTTTTGCGGCAGTTTTAGCTTTTTTCTCAATGGATCGACCAAAATTCAGTGTGGGAGTAAGCTGCATGCCCAGAAGCTCTAGACAGTCTGTTAATTCCAGGGATATATTTCGGAAAGTAGGAGTAAGATAGAAAGTACTCCGTTTAGCGGTGAATAAACACGCCTGTGTTTTGTTGGGATTAAATTCAACTAAATTTGCGTATCCCCAATCGGAAACTGACTTTAAAGTTGAATTCAATCGACCAACGATGGCCGCTCTCTGCTGGTCAATTTCGGCACTACTTGCTTTTGGGTTGGATATGTATCTCTCAACAACGGTGCTGTCATCGGCATAACCTATTATACCAGGCTTAAAAAGATCATTTATGTACAGCAAAAACAACGTTGCAGAAAGAACCGATCCCTGAGGTACTCCGGCATTAATAGCCATTAGATCGGACGAGCAACCATCGACGACCACTCGTATGGATCGTTCCCTCAGGAAATCCGCTATCCAAAAGCAAAGGTTAGAAGGTATACCATAAGCAGGCAGCTTACCAAGAAGGCTGTCATGCCAGACCCTGTCAAATGCCTTCGATATGTCCAATGACACTGCAAGAGCCTCACCGTGCTTGTCAATGGCCTCACCCAAAAAATGTGTGACGTACGCGAGAAGGTCGCCTGTAGACCTATTTCGTCTGAAACCGTACTGCTGATCGGAAAGAAGATCGTTACTTTCTAGGTGTGTCAGAAGTTTTGAATTCAGTATGCGCTCCATAGTTTTGTAGAGCATGGAGGTAATGGCTATCGGTCTGTAGTTTGAAGAGCCTTCACGGCAGCCTTTTTTGGGCACTGGCTGAACATTGGCAAGCTTCCACGATTCCGGGACTTGAGTCTTATTCAAGGAGAGACGGTACAGGCGTGTCAAAATGGGTGATAATTCAGGTGCGCAAGTGCGCAAGACAATTGCCGGTATTCCATCAGGGCCACTAGCCTTGCTACAGTCCAGGTTGCGAAGCACTTTAAGCACCTCTTTTTGACGAATGCGGATCTCTGGCATTTGAGAGATGCCTAGATTTAAAGTTGGTGGGGGTTTTGCACCAGCAACAAGACTAGAGTTCTTCGCAAACATGGAGGCCAGAAGGTTTGCTTTATCTACGGCAGAAAAAGCTAAGGAACCGTCTGGTTTGTTCAATGGTGGCAGTGATGGACGACAAAAATTCGCCTCAATAGATTTGGAAAGGGACCAAAAAGCCTTACTACCCATAGGATATGAAGCTAGTTTGGCCCCCATCCGGCGAATGTGAGCATAGCGAGCACTCTTAAATACCCGTTTAGTGGATTTGGCGGCAACGTTAAAGGCTTTCTTCTTTAAGTGTAGATCCGATGTGTTATTTTTACGAGCTTTAACCCAAGCCAGAAATGCTAGCTGTTTTAGTTGTTCAGCATTAGCGCAGCTGTCATTATACCAGCGGGGAGCTCTGATATCTTGTGATACATCTTTATATGGAATGAAATATTCCATCGCTTGACGTATCACTTCAGATATGGACTTTTCACAAATCGTAGGATCTTCAGACGAAAAGCACGTCTGCCGCCAAGGATAGGAAGCCAAGAAGTGGCGCATTTCATCCCAATCAGCTGACCGATATCGCCACACCCGACGAGGTTCCTTAGGACTAGAATCGGGTGGGAGAAAGGTGCTAGTAGATCGGATCATGCGGTGGTCAGATGTACCCAACGGGGCACCGACTACAACGTTGCATCGATCCGGGTCACTGGTCAACCAAAGATCCAGGCAATTGGGTGTATGGTCAACAACATCAGATATCCGTGTAGCTTCGTGAACCAGCTGGGAGAGGTTTGACGATACTGCAAACTTGCGCGCTTCTCTCCCGGCGTGGTCAGTATTTTTGTACGGGTATAGCCATTCTCGATGGTGCGCGTTGAAATCGCCCAAAAATACTAAATTAGAATTTGGATACCGATGTTGGACCACATCCAAGGTCTCGCTAAGGTATTGAAATAGTCTGGATGTCTCCCTATCACCGCTGTGCGATCGATAGACACATGAGTAAATAGTTTTTTCTAAGCCTGTGTCCATCAGACACCATAATACCGAAAATCTAGGCGATTCCAAGTTACTGAGGCGCCGGTAGCTGATGTCATTACGAGCGTACATGCAAATTCCTGCATGAGACGTAAACTTACCTTCTAGAGAATATCCTGGATATGATAGGTACGCTGTATCTGTAGGATTCACGATTTGGGTTTCTGTCAAAAAGAGAAAATGCGGCTTTTCAGATTCAAGGTGGTAGTGAACTGCATCGAGGTTAGAGTGCAGGCCTCGGATGTTGGTGAGGTGCACTTTTAAAGAAGTGCTATATATAATGTTTCACATAATAAAGAAGTGCTATATATAATGTTTCACATTATATAAGTACTGTAACATTATATAAGTACTATATATAATGTTTCGTGACTCCAGGCTTTCTAATTAGGGCTATTGATAAAATATCGATATGTCGAAAAATAGATATTATCATCTTGGATGAGATTATATATATTATTATTTAAGCATACTAACAGACGAAAAATCGAACTATGAGTGTGCTAAAGAAATGTTTGGGAAATTTGTGACTTACGGTCACAAATAGTAGTTAAATATTCCTATTTTTAAAAGAAGTTGTTATGTGTGTGATAATTCAATTTATTGAACGTAATTCTAATTAATTAAAAGTAATAACACTATGCAAATCTCAAATGTTAAAATTCGTAAGGATTCAATAAAACAAATAAATAAATCCTTATTTTTTTTTATTTGAATCATATTTCTTTTATTTTAGTTGTATCTGTAAGTTAGGCAGCCGAAAGAGAATCACCGGAGAAAACCGGTTTTACTCCGGTGTTTTTGGCGAGTACTTCTACCGGAGAATCACCGGTGATTCTCCGGTACTCACTGCTCCGGTGCAAACCACTAGAATAGGCCTCTTCCCTCCGTTTTTGGAGAGAATTATTGGAGCTACCACGCTGCTCCAAAGCGGATTGGTAGGTTATACATATCTCCAGAATTCTCTTGAGATATGCAGGTTTCGTCACGATGTTTTCCTTCAAAGAAAAGCGTGTGATAAATTACAATTATCAATTAGACACATAAATTTTTAACAGAAAACCTCATTGGTGTCTGTCCGGGTTCGAACCCGTGACCTCCTCGAAAAAGTCGCACGGTGTTACCGCTGGGCTACCACAGCTGCTCTTACGTCGTACTGATTTTAAATTGATGCGATATTAAAAATATGGCGTAAATGTCGATGTTGCAAATGTACGTGTTAGCCCTTACAATAAATAAATGTATGTTCTTTATTGGAAATACAGATAAAAACTACATAAAGAAGTCAATTGACAATAACAAGAAAATATGATACTAATATTGCTTTGTGACATCATTTTAGGATATATGTCAAGCACCAAGACCTATACCAGTCTACAGAAAGGTTTAAATTAGGTGTAAGAAATATGCTTATACATAAAGCATATAAAAATTGAAGATATTTTTATCATCCAGGCATGTTATGGCATCCTATTTGGACGATAAAAATGCCTGAATTTTAAAAACTCTTTCAGTCATATACAAGGTTTTAGTTTAATAATGTAAAATTAAAAATGTTTAAAAGATTGACCACAGAGTTTCTTGCTGTTTCTTTTCAGTAAAAGCAACATTCCAAACCAGTTGTAGCTTCATTAATCATATTGACACTTGACAATTCAATAGCACTTATTTGATTTTATTTGACCCCATGCTTTTTTCAAAAGAATATTTTTCATTCATTATTTTTATTCTTTAATATTAATATTAATAATTTATTTATGTACAATAGAGAGAATTAATAAATTAAAAGTACAAGTGTTAAACTATGGTAATATCTTTACATTACATGTTTTTAATATTCTATGAAAAAATCTATTTTAATATAAACAGTACCTGTAGCAGTATCCCATCCTCTCACTAGGTAGGGATTTGATCCAGTGACAGTAGTTATCTTTTCGCCAACATGCAGGAGCTGTATGTTACCAGCTGATGCACTTTCAAACACATGCCGCCAAACCACCTGACCTGTAAATTTTTATTGTAAATCAATAAAATTTATTCAGTTTATAATATTACTAATGGTAACAATTTATAGAATTAGGTGTTACTTTGCAGAGATTCATAATACAAGAGTTACATAAAAGTTTATTTTGGTATAAGCCAATAATATATATAATGCTTAATGTAGAGTGGACTATCTGTTTTCATACCTGATACATGCAGGATTCATAAAACCACATGCACAAACATCCACAGTCCACATCCACTATACAGTACACATGTTCACTATCACATACTCAACAATCATTTCACCTGACAAACGAAGCATCATCAGGAGATAGACTCCAAGGCAAAATCGCAAAGTTTTGCAATCATACCAAGATAATTTTATTATCACTATTTTATTAATGGGACCTCAACTAAGTTCTCAGAAATTTAAGACTAAGTATTCTCAATAATCTGATATGTTTATTCCCAGTTATTTCATTACTACTGTTAGTTAGTTAGTTAATTACTACTGTTCAAGTAGAAATTACTTGAATTAAATAAAACTCAAAGTCTCCACTATAGTAAGCAATTAAATCATAAAAGTTAAATCAGTTTATTCTAGTAATAGCAGTTAAGCCAAAAATGGCCTAAATCAATTGGATATGTTTTCAAAATTTTATATCTATGGTTTTGTAAACAATATAATATATATCATCTACCCAATAATCAAACTTTATTATCGTTTTCTTGATGCTAAATATTGTTAAATATACAAAAAAAAAATTAAACAATTCAATTTAGAGGTCGACTAGACCTATAAGTATCTAATAAGAATAAACTATGACTTGTTGTTTAAGCAAAGTGCCAACACAAATAAATATAATTAAATTAATAAATAATTAATAGCTTCAAAATAATAAATAAAGAATGTAATTGTGTGTCAAGTTATAGGTTCTAAAATAATACATTCACTATAAAACGTCGTAAGCTTATAAATTTTTTAAATTGTCACTAATTAATTCATGTGAGTTGTTCATTTACACTCATATGAATATTCAATTATATTAGGTGTGTAGCAGGCAGTAATGTTCACTTCGCAGTATGTATTTTTGGGAGATATAATTGATAACAATTAAAGTTTACCTGTCTTTAAATTTAAAGCAGCTAACACATTTTCTTCAGTGGCGACAATAATTTTTTTCGCTGCAGATACGGTGTCAAACTGCGCAAACTTTATTCGCCCTACGTATGTTTGTCTCCTGTAAGAAAGTTCTTCAATTATTCATCAAAATTCGTGTTATGCGAAGTCGTACAACTGCCATAACCTTAAACCTATAATTACCAGTCAAATTTCCCAATTTGATCCTCATAAATACATACTGAAAGATTAATTAAACTAAAAAATACAATAAACCAGTTCATGTTGTTTAAAAATTTTAATAAACCCAAAAAATTGGGTTTTAAATTATATGACAGAACCCCCATTTCTAATGAGTTGACTGATCCTATTTTGTCTATGGTTGACGGCTAAGCACAGACTTTTCCACGATTTACTATATACGAAGTACTATAGCCTAATTTAATAGATAGGTATATTATTTTCATTTTTCGTTCATAGTTTTCTGTATTATGTTCAGATTAAAAAAGTACAAGAATATTTCAAATATATTCCATAGGTATTTATTTAACATTAAATTACATCTTTAGAAAGAAAAAAATTATTCTAACAAGGTACTAATAATAAGGAATTAGTATAATTACCTAGCCATTATTAGCCTAGCTATTATTGTTTGAAAACAGCGAAATATATTATATTAATTAGTCTGTATACCAATATTGTCTTTGCCTTATGTGCTCTGTTTTATATTTAGTAGTTCGCTAGTCTGTACTCTGTAACGCTTTATAATTTATGTATAAACTGAGTTTGTCATAGACAATTGGCGCCAATATTCGAATAGCGATAATGATAGCCTAACGGTGAAAGCTTGTGACTCTTATCCGGGGTTCGCCGGTTCAAATCCCAAGTAACCACCGATAAATTACTTATAGCAATTTGAATGCTACTGATATTTATGCTTTATGGTAAATATTTAATTTAAACCAGAATATTCCAAAATAATTTTTGGGATGTGTGTCTTGTCAAACTACATGTGTATAACCTAAAATCATTTCCTTTATGAAAGGTTTTTTTCTCTATTATGCTTAGGGACAGTACTAGGCCGTTTCTTTTTTTAATCAAGTAAACTACACACGCTGCAGATTTTTACTGTTTATTGATTTTCATATTCATTTCAAATTTCGAGTTATTTAATTACTTAATCTAGTAGTTTAAGATATACCTATATATCTTCCTGTCCTTATCCCACTCTAAGTGGGGTCGGCACAACATGTTACAAACATGTTGTCATATAATTTACGATCATGCCTGACGTCAACTTACCTTGGTCGTATTTTACGACACCTCGATAAGAAAAAGGGTGGTCTATTTTACTCAACCGGATATCACACGGTGGGTCAACTTACCTTAGTCGCCTCTTACGACACCTCGGTAAAAATGAGGGTGGTCTATTCTACTCAGCCAGATACCACACGGTGGGTGAACTTAATCTTGTATGTATATATATCATCGGAATCTCGGAAACGGATCCAAAGATTTTGCTAGAATTCAGCATGGAGGAGAGTGCATTTTGAGGGAGAAAAATCGATCTAGCTAGGTTTTATGTAAAAAAAATCGATATATCCCTGTTTTTGGGCATTAAAAAATACTAAAGTTTATATTGAATATAAAACACTATTTTTGCCATAAACTGTCAAGTCAGTGTATCTTATTCGGGGAACGGGCAGTCTGGAGTTATGGACTAGGATCTATGGACCTAGGATCGATCCCCAGCTACCTAATTATTTTTTCCTTTTTTTTTGATGTTTCTTTTTTTATTTTGTAAAAGATTACTGAGCAAGGCTCGGTCAACCAGGTACTAAGATCAGGAAAAAACTGTTCACTTATTACCTACTGTGTGAAATGACTCAAGTTGCTCTCAAAAGATATCATCCAATTCCTTTAAAATTTAAATTGTACGTAATTGCTTTACAAATAACAAAAACACAAGGCTAACACTTGGTTCGGGTTCGTAATTTAAAAGCGTGATATAAAAAAAAGTATAATTGAAACGCTTCCGTCGATTAAAAGAGCGATTCTTCCGCTGGCGCGATGCCTAAGTGCATGCGGTCGGAATGTGCCAGCTAGTGATGGGATAAGCCCACTGCACTCGATTCTTGACAAAAAACTATTAAACTATTTTTTTTTTATAAATATATGAGACAATTACATACACGGTCGTCCGTCCCCAAAGTAACTTAATACTTGTGTTATGGGTGACAGACAACTGGTAAGTATATACTATATAATTTTTAAATCCATACTTAAGTACAAATAGTTGGAATTTCGTGACGTGACGCGGAACCTCACATAATAAGCTGGAATTAAGTAGTACCTGAATGTGTGACCTAAAAGATATTAAGAAAGACCTAAATCCAGCAATCGCCACAGTTAATAATCGCAACCACAAAAGTTATGATAGAATTATTTGCTAACATCCGCGTCTGTCGAAAAAAGCTATCTAATGCTAAAACAAAATTGCAAAGCTTACAATGCTCCTGACAATACTTCGATTACGGAGCGAAACGATCGTTGAGATTGTCGTTGTGAATGTGTGTAGTGTGCTGTTGTGTCTTGTCATACGTGCGGTAACTATTTCTGCATGTATAAGATATGAGAACGGATTTGTTTCCTACACATAACATTAAATTAGCATTTTTTTAACAAACGTGGATTATAGCAAAATAATTCTATCATAACTTTTGTGCTATGGAATTTCGCAAAGTATCGCCTATTTTTATAAATTATTTTGTCGAGAAGACGCTTGGGAAATATTAAACATCTAATGAAACAGTCGCCAAACGTCAATTAAAAAAGACTATATAATGTCCCATCACTAGTTTGCAATCTGAGAAGTTGTTTTACACACACCTGGATACTTAAATTCCGGTGAAAGCGGTCTAGCCTAGCGCGGCCCTTGATATGCAATGCCTTTATAATAACTGGATTTTATTAATACTAGCCACCCTCTCTGTGCACAATGCATTTATAGTAGGGTCACTGATTCATGCGATTTCTTTTACAAGCACCCTTATAGAAAAAGCTAGACTTTTGTCATTTGTTCATATATAATACGTAACACAGATAATGCAACTTACCTATGGATTGTATTACATTGTGTTTATTATACTAGAGTAGAGAACCAGTCTAAAATGTCAAACGACCATAGAGTAAACGATACTTATTATCTATCTCTCTTTTTTATGCGTGATTAGAAAAAGACAAATATATGAGTTTGTATATGTATTATGTAGTAGTACTTGAATTGAATTTACAGGATTTCTGAAGCCTATATTTTGGTGTATAAGGAATAATTGTGCGAAATTTCGTCGATATTGGTTCGTCGTGAAAGAGTAACAAACATACATCCATACTCACAAACTTTCGCATTAATTATACTAGATTTTACCTATATACCTAGATATTTAGATATTTGTCCTGTTAGATATTTACCTAGATAATAGATGGCGCTTTTCAATGTCATCCTATTTTTGTTAAATTATAATATATAATAATTGTTATATTATGTTATATAAAAAAAATAATAATAATAAAAATAATAATAAATAATGTTATAAGACGATTTCCATAGCCTATATGTTACCCCGGTGTATAAGGAATAATTGTGCCAAATTTCATCGATATTTGTTCAGCAGTTTATTCGCCGTGAAAGAATAACAAACACATAAATCTTCACAATCTTTCGCATTTATAATATTAGTAGGATATGCTATACATATCCCATAGGAATTCGACAGAGATATGCAAGTTTCGTCACGATTTGACGAAAAGATTTCTAAACAAATGCTTTAGAATCATCCACTCTACTATATCCTAAATAATTATTAATTAATGATAGCGTTCCCCAAACGACAAAAAATGTGGTGATAAATAAATCATCACTGGCAACACTAATGATAGACGACAAAACAAATATGGCGTTAATAAATTAAATAAATATAAAAAACTGTCTCTTGTAACCTAAGCTACATAACGATCGTTTTACATTTTGTCTCAGTTATCGCAAAATTCTAAAAATAGTTTCAACGCAGTCACCGGAGGCTGCATAGTACCTCCTATTCACTATCTTTAAACAGTCGACCACATGCCGTATTAAATACGTTTATGCTCATTACAGTTTTCACCTTTATTCCCTTGGTCGTAAGATTTAAACATCTCTACTTGTGAGAGGAGTATAAAAGAACCTTTTATATAAAAGTATAAAATGTCTTTGGCGAGTACAAAAAAATATAAAAAAGAACATATAATTATTATGAATATTAGTATAATTATTATGAAATATAATCCTACACTTATCTCACTCTAAGTGGGGTCGACATGTTATAAATATGATGTCACATGATTTGACGCGCCCGCCTGCCTGAGATCAACTTACCTTAGACGGGTTTTACGGCAACTCGGTAAAGAGGGTGGTCTATACAACTCAGCGGGATACCACACGGCGGGTTGACTTACCTTTGTCGCCTTTCACGACACCTCGGTTAGAAATTTGATTTTGAAAATGAAAATTGATTTCTTTAGACTTTAATCTTTATAACTAAGTGGCGTAAGTCATAAATAGGTTTTTTCTTTCTTTCTTTGTAATATTATAGTTTACAAAGTTTGACATTTAAAATACTGCTACATACTTTTGTGCAATAAACATAACTTTTTGTTATATAAGAATACTAGCAGCCTGTCCTTGCTTCGCACGGGTATAAAATATATAGCCCATGTCACTCAATGAAAAAAAATGATTAAAATCGATCCAGTAGTTTGATTAATTCATTACTGCCCGTGGCCCGCAAGCGTTAAATTTGGAGAAAAACAATTCCCCTCTCCCTATACTAAGAAGATTTCCTGCTATCTTTGGAATATCTAAATTCATATAATACATATTTACTTATTTATTTTTACATTTTTCCCTATGAATTTTATTTTTACAATTAATTACAGAATGTCTTTATATACAACATTCACAGCTTCCTTGTCATTAAACAAACTCCTGAAAGAGCGACATATAGCTGCTAAATTCGAAGTGCTATAGGGCGAAGCG
Organism: Morpho helenor; assembly: GCA_029227775.1. NCBI lineage: Eukaryota > Metazoa > Arthropoda > Insecta > Lepidoptera > Nymphalidae > Morpho > Morpho helenor. The sequence continues at coordinate 14,856,340 of JARGCU010000020.1, read as the reverse complement.
CGGCCTTCTCACTTACTCGAAAATGTTCACTTAAATTACAAGCTGTAAACGGCCATATTGATCTATATTAAATCAACAATGTATTTTAGGTACTTAATTTGATAAGGATTAATGCTGTATTGTATAAAAATTACTTTGAACATAAGGCATTATTTTTCGTAAAAAGTAAATGATAATAAATGCTATTGTGGGTTATCCATAAGCGATAGACATATACCATCGCGGACTTTTCTGTAGACCTTTTCAAGGTGTACAAATACTTAGTACATCATTTTGATAAATCTCGTAGGGTGTAGGCTGCGTTTGCAATGTAAACTTAAAAAAATGTAATTATTTACGACAACACATTAGAAACCTCAAAAATTACAGTATTTCTCTACTCGGCATTGAATGTTATTATACATATATAAACCTTCCTCTTGAATCACTCTATCTATTAAAAAACGAGGTATCGTAAAAGGCGTCTAAGGTAAGTTTACCCACCGCGTGGTATCCGGTTAAGTAGAATAGACCACCCTCTTTCTTACCGAAGTGTCGTAAAATACCACTAAGGTAAGTTGTAAGGCAGGCGGCTGTCGTAAAATACGTAGGCACTACATGTTTATAACAGGTTGTGCCGACCCCACTTGGAGTGGTATAAGAGCAGAATATATTTCCCTTATATAAATAAATAAATAAAACAAATTATACAACTTTTTTATTTATATAAAATAATATTTAAAAGTCAAGAAACTTTCTAACACAGCGGACATATATTTATCGTCCATTCGCTCTCTTTCGTTGTTTTGTACGCATTCTATAGGTACATATTGCGCAGTTCGTGTTATACATACAGTTACCTAGGTATATGGCGACTGCATTGAAATACTGCAATGCCGGAGTAGTGCAGCTTTCGTTCATTAGTTTCTTTTTTGTGCCTCGTTACTTGAACCCGCGCTAAAAGATCCCCGCTAACATTTTAATAAAACTCTTCTCGACTTACGGTATTAAATTATGCGTCAATAATGACGATTTTTAAAGCTGTCTATAGCTAAATTGCGAGTTTGAAAGCAAATTATTTACGTACTTTTATAACTTACGCATTACTTTGCAGAATTCAACAATATTAAAGTAATGTAAAGTTTTGCTATAATCCGTTATAAAAGAAAATATATGTAATGCTAAATGTTAAGTGTACTGTCCGTTCTCATACCTGATACATATAGCATTCATAAAAACTCATCCACTATAATATAATACTCTCAGACAACAATACAACTATCCACAAGCACTGCACACATTCACTACCACAATCTCAACAATTGTTTCGCTCGTAACCGAAGCATCGTCAGGTAAGTTCCACGACAAAATCACAAAGTGACGCATCCTAATATGTAGAGTTATACAGTAACATGTTTAGCATCCACCGTTTATTTTGCCTTCAAACACGTGTATAAAACTAGGACCAGTACTTTTAGCATAAGATAGATTTTCTCTAATCGCATATCATCGCTTTTGAAACTTACTCAACTACTTTCAGAATTGAAAATTTATACTAGGGAAACATGGAATTTTCATATTTTTGACGTCTCGATTTCAATACTCTTGAGTACTGCCACGTCTTACGTGGCAGTTGTTGCTATCCAGTGTTACTTGGCGTGATAAATTAACACTTTGGAAGACGTTATTACACGTCCAATTTAATCAAGAAAAATAAAATTCAAAATATTCTTTATTCAAATATAGGGCAAGCTAACCTATTCTCGACACCTATCCAATTAATTGACACCCTAGCAATTTTCTTCCAAAAATAAGAAAATAACAACCTTAAATAGTTCCATTTGTACCAATTTTTAGTCCAAGTAGTGTTTATAGTCCAAGTTAACTAATCGCTAAGATTTATTTCAAAATTTTGATGTAATTGACTTTGTTTTATGGTGTCAACATATGGTTCACTGATAGTACATGAATACCAATATATTGACATCCATGTCAATAATTGGGATTTTGTAAAACTAAGTTTACAGAATGGTTAAAGTTTTGAATTGCTATTTCTAAGACTTGTAAACACATGCAACTACTGATATAGCTTGTATAGAACTTTGTACCAAATTTTGACACTGGTGTCAAGTTGGAATTACCAGTTATGGACATTAGTGTCGATAATTGGGTATTGCCATGTCAATAAATGGTCAGCTTAAATGGGTCACTAAAATTAATTTCGTTAAGATTATTTTATGCTGCAGAATTGAATTAAAATATGAAACTAGAAACTAGAAATATTCGATAGATAATATAAGTAAAGCCCTAGATGCAATACACAATATATGAGTCGAAAGCTAGCAGCAAAAATTTACAGACTACAAAACCCTCAGCATAATTTACGTCCAGGGCCTTCTGTAGTACTCACCGAGGATGAAGAAAGACATTTTGATGAAAGTGGATTAATGTATGCTGCAAAAAAGGTTTTCCGAAACGGAAAGATGATGTTATAAGCGGAGTTAGTGTTTATTTAAGTAAGAAGAGACTCGGCAGATTCACGAAGGGCGAAAAATGGTTCAAGCTATTTTTGCAGCGTCACACTAGTCTTAGTTTCCGGACTTCTAAAGCAGTCACAGCAGCTAGTGCGTGAAAGCGACGTGATGTGATAAATATAAGAGAGGACATAGGGCTAAAAACAGATCCACAGCATGATTACAACAAAATATAATCACTTGAAGATACTGAAAAAAAAATGGAAGGGCCATTCAATTTTCTACAAAATTTTTTTTTACTTGTACCCCTGTTAAATTACAGGACATTCTTGTAATACCAAAGATGCCATAAAAAAAGGAACCATAGATTCCAGGGCTTCTTTTGTTTTAACCTCAGCTAAATGGAAGGCACAGGAATATCAAACACTATCAAACAATATCAAAATCAAAAAATTAAAATTAAAGAAGAATAAGCTGAAGGGATAAGGCAAAGAAAAGAAGAGAAAAAAATGAACGAGTAAAAAAATGTAAATAAGACCCAGAAGAAAGCAAAGAAGCCAAAACATAAAAAACAGACTTAACTGAAGTCAACGTAATCGTTTCTTTTAATACATAAAAACATAAATAAGGTACCTATTCTACGTGCTTTACTTAATTTTCATCAGTATTTTTAAATACTGATGAAAACTGAAGGGTGTCAATAAACTGGAATTTAAAATGTCGATAATAGGGAATCCTGTGTCAATATTTGGGTAAACCACTGCAATTCGAGAAATATCATAAATTCAATAACAAATAATATCCTAATTAGAATTTGATTTTACTGCCAACATCTTATAATAGTTGTTTATATTTATCAATATTTATCGTTATTTGGAAACACTGTGGAACGCTTATATTTATTTCTTTTTATACGCTCGTTCTTAAAGTGTCAATAATTGGGCGTTTTACCCTACTTGTTCTTTTAAAAAATATAAAAGTTCTTTTGAATCATTAACTCTACTGCTGGTTCGGAACGTTGTTCCTACTGAGAAGAGCCAGCAAAAAACTCAGCGGTTGCTCTTTTAAAAGTATAATTCTTATCACTTGTTAGATTTAGTTATTACTGTCCTGTACAGGGTCAAAGAGTATGTATGTCCACGCATTCTTATCATCTAAGTAATCCTTAATAGTATAAAAGGCTTTCTGTATAAGCCTTTTATTAATAGTGTTTTTAAACTGCTGCAATAGCAAAAGCTAAAATTGATTGTTAAATTTTATTATAGCATCTTAAACCCACAAATGACTTACGTACTTTTTAAACATTGATACATTTACACGTGATATACGTTGGCAAAAATGTATTTCTTTAAATAACGTGCATTACCCGCTGAAGCTTGTGCCAATGCCTCCGAGTTACGTCATTGCGTCTTATAACGTTAAATTTTGAACAGGATAGCGCCATAGCGATATTGATAATTTGTTTTGAAAAAATGTAGGGCCATACAACATACAGTAGTATATGTACTCTCTTGAGAGGGTCACAGGTTCAAACCCGGACAGAAATTTGTCACACGGTTTTCGGTGAAGGAAAACATCGTGTTTAAAGCTGTATATCTTCAGATATTTCTGGGGATGTGTGTTAACCAATAACCCTCCCTACATGCTAAATTTCAGGAAAATCGATGGAGCGGTTTCCGAGATTCAGAAAATATATTTATACATATACATACAAGATTAACTCATTTAAATATTAAAATATCTGGGTGACCGAGCTTCGCTCGGTAATTTTTACAAAAAAAAACTTTAAAAAAAGAAAAAAACAATTATTTAGTTGGGATCGATCCTTGGCACTCACATTTCTCGAGGCTGCCCGCTAACCGAATAAGCTACGTCGACTTGAGAGTTAATGGCGAAAATTCAATTCAATATAAATGTTAGTGTTTTTTAATGCCCAAAAATAGGGATAAAACAATATTTTTTTTACATAAAACCTAGCTAGATCAATTTTTCTCCCCCAAAACCTCCTACATGCTGAATTTCAGGAAAATCGTTGGAGCCGTTTCCGAGATTCGGAAAATATATATATATATATATACAAGATTAACTCATTTAAATATTAAAGATATTATATAAAAAATATCTGGGTGACCGAGCTTCGCTCGGTAATTTTTTACAAAAAAAAACCTTAAAAAAAAAGAAAAAACAATTATTTAGTTGGGGATCGATCCTTGGCATTCACATTTCTCGAGGCTGCCCGTTACTCGAATAAGCTACGTCGACTTGACAGCTAATGGCGAAAATTCAATTCAATATAAATGTTAGTGTTTTTTAATGCCCAAAAACAGGGATAAAACAATATTTTTTTTACATAAAACCTAGCTAGATCAATTTTTCTCCCCCAAAACCTCTTACATGCTGAATTTCGGGAAAATCGTTAGAGCCGTTTCCGAGATTCAGAAAATATATATATATACAAGATTAACTCATTTAAATATAAAGATATGAGATACGCCGTGTGGTATCTCGCTGATTAGAATAGTACCACCCTCATTTCTTACCGAGGTGTCGTAAAAGGCGACTAGGGTAAGTTGACCCACCATGTTGTATCCGGTTAAGTAAAATAGACTACCCTCTTTTTTACCGAGGTGTCGTAAAATACGACTGAGGTAAGTTGACGTCAGGCAGGCAGCCGGTCGTAAAATACGTAGCCAAATCTTGTGACAACATGTTTGTAACATATTTTGCCGACCCGACTTAGAGTGGGATAAGGGCAGGAGGATGTATGTATATAAAAATATGAGATAAGCATTCCATATTACGCAGGACATAATGTACCTACATCCAGTTGGTGCAAATAGAAGCCTTAAAAGTGAGTTCCTGTGCGCACGCAACTTATGCGTACGGAGACCACCTGGCTGTGGAACAATGTGGATATGCGCACACATTATACATTCACTTCCAGCTTGGCTATATACCACCTTAGCAGACCCAGCAATGTTGTCGTTGCATCCTAATCAGAATCGGGGGCTCCGCTCTCGTGGAAAGATTAAAAACGTAATATAGTCTTTTGATAACCATAAAAATGGTCAAAGTGGGTTAACCTTAAAAGATAGACAAATGCTGTCGCGGACTTTTGTTTAGTACTTTTAGTGGGGAAAAATTTTGTAATACATATTTTTTTTTAATAACTAGCACCGTTTACTCAGCGCACGCAGGAAAGCTTTAAATTTTGCCGTTTGCGTAATGTTTTTTAATGGTGCTCCTCTCCTATCCATTTTAGCCACTCCAATATCATAATGGATTTAGAATTTTCCGGCATGTTTTGCAATAGCTCATATGAACGATATTTATTGCATAATATTGATAAGAATTGCTAGTTTGTTGGAGAGAACGCGTAATAGTACTAACTAGTATTTTAAAAGTATTGTCGAACAAAATTAACACGAAATTGTTGTCATTTTGACTGAAGCATTATTAGGTGGTAGAAGGCTATCTATGCTTAAGATACTTTAGTAGCAACTGGTCTATCTGAAAAGTATTAGGTCCTTACATATGAAATTGGCGTTTTCTATGGGAGGAACATAAAGTCGTTTTTTTTTAAAATGAAATATATTTAATTAATCAAAGTATGTACCATTGCTATTTATGCACTTTTGCCATCTCATAGGTAGTTCATTGATCCCCTTACTAAAAAAACCATTCGGGCGGGAATCAATAAAATCTTTGAAGGCGGTTTGGACTGCCCCATCGGAGTTGAATTTTTTTCCTTGCAAGTAGTTATCCAAATTGCGAAAAAATGGTAATCTGTTGGAGCAAGGTTCGGAGAGTACGGTGGATGTCTAAGACATTCTAATTGAAGCTCCTCTGATTTGGTAGCCGTCTGTTGTGCAGTGTGTGGTCTAGCGTTGTCCTGAAGCAGCAGTGGCCTCGAGCGATTGACCAGCCTCGGTTGTTTAGCAGCTAGGTTTTCCATCATGGTTTGCAGTTGCTGGCAATAGATATCTGCCGTAATCGTCTGGCCAGATTTAAGAAAGCTGTAGTGAACGACACCGGCACTACTCCACCAAACACTTGCAAGCAACTTTTTTTTAGTCAATTTTCGCTTAGGGCAGGATTTGGCTGGTTCGCCAGGGTTCAGCCATTGCGATGAGCGCTTCCGATTATCGTAGAGGATCCACTTTTCATCACAGGTAATTATTCGATTTAAAATTCCTTCATTATTGTGCCGGTTGAGTAACGTAACGCAGCAGTTGACGCGCGTTTGTCGGTTTGCTTCACTCAATTCATGAGGTACCCACCTTTCAAGCTTTTTCACCTTCCCAATTTGCTTCAAGTGGATTAGAATAGTTTTATCACTAACACCGGAGCCTGCAGCTAACTCGGACGTGGTTTGCGATGGATCCGCTTCCACAATAGCCTTCAATTCTTCATTATCAACTTTGGTCTCCGGCCGTCCACGAGGCTCGTTCTGCAGGTCGAAATTTCCAGAACGAAAACGTTGGAACCAAAAACGCACTGTGTTTTCTTTTGCGACACCGTCACCATACACATCATTAATCCTTCGAGCCGTTTCTGCAGCACTGATGCCACGGTGGAACTCATACTCGTAAATAACGCGATATTTCATGTTTTCCATTTTGTAAACAGAGTGACACAAATAAAAAAAAAAGAAGAAGAAGAAACAAATGAATTAGGGGGTTTGAAACACAAATGCATGAGTAACTAGCTGTATGAATTTGAATTTGTAATTCCTAACCATAAAGGTAATATTTGAGATCAAAGTGGCCAGTACGACAAAACGCCAATTTCATATGTAAGGACCTAATATTAAAACATTATATTTGTTTTAAATTAAGGGCGGCGTGATGAACAGCGCCTAGGGCGGTATCAAGCTTAAATTCATAACTTTTTATATCCTAATTGGAATAGCTTGGTAGGTCCCAGCTTAAATCCTTGTCTCGATGAGAGAGAGAAAACTATTATAATTATAGTATTTAAGTAATTATAATTATAGTATTTAAGTAATTATAATTATAGTATTATAGACAAAAAAAGCAGCAAAGACATAAAAGTCTTATGTGTGGTCATGTCTTAAGTAGGTCCGTGCGTCACTTACTAGGTTTGCTTTTTATGAGTTTATAGGACATGACATGCGTTACCTTATAACACTCACGATGTTGCCAGTGTAAAAAAAAACAGGTTCTGGCGAGAAAAAAAAGCACTATGGCAATAATTTTACATCTACATTGACTACAATTAGTCATAGAGTTATAATACTAGAGTAGAATACCATTAGGTGGGTTCTGCTTATGTGTTCTTCGGAAAAAAAAAATGTAAATAAGGCTTACTTATATGTCTTTCTTTTTGCATATTATCTGATGACTGGATTTAGTCACTTGGATTGAATAATATATGGGAAAACTTTAAAGTACTTTTTGGTTTTTTTAACTTTAAGAACAACCACAATGGATGTATTTTATTGAAGTTACCATCTAGCCAAAAAGCTAATAAGCAAATTGACGCCGACTTAAACTTATAAATTAACTTCACTCGCATTCAGATGCCTACTCTACTCTATGTTAGATTCCCTACTCTATGTTAAATAACTATATAGTTATTTAAAAGTATTATTAAAATATAAGTTGCATGTGCAACTTATATTTTAATAATACTTTTAAGCGAAAACGATCTGTTACTATCTCACTGCTGGGCATAGGCCTCCTCTCTCCGTTTTTGGAGAGAAGGGTTAGAGCTAAGACCTACTACGCTGCTCCAATTGTGAGATGGTATCGTGCTGATTATAAACGATCAATATAATTGGATTATATATATTTGGATTATAAACGATCAAGATAATCGCCGATAGTGAAGAGCAGGCATAAGTTTAGAAAGACTCTGACCTCTGTCTGGCTATTTCAGAGAACAATTTCACTAGCTCGAGAACCCCGTTTTCAGTATTACAGTTAACAGCTTAATCTAAAGAACAACTTTCTTGTTTCCGATTCCAAGACATAATTACTGGCAGGCCTTGTTACTTACTCACTGACATTAATACTTTTGCGGTCACCAATGCGGGTAGGTTCAAATGTCATATGGAACTAGAAATACTGTGTCGGCCGTTATTTTAAATTTAAGCCAACAATCCATACTAATCCTATGTCTGCGCGTACGTCTGTATATTACGGCTAATCTGTTGGATCTGTTGGAGTAACATAGATGACATTTATTACAATTAAAACTTATAGTACCTGGTTGAACAAGACTCCCTCGGTAATTATTTACAAAAGAAAAAAATTATTGGGTAGGTGGGGCTCGATCCTAGGTATTTTCATTTCTCGAGACCGCCCGTTTCCAGAATGAGCTACGCTGACTTGACAATTTGCGGCAAAGATAGTGTTTTATAATAAATTTAAATGTTAATAATTTTTTTATGCCCAAAAACAGGGATAAAACGAATTTATTTTTAAATAAAACCTAGCTTAATCGATTTTTCTCTCCCAAAACCCCCTGCATGCTGAATTTCAGGAAAATCGTTAGATTAACTCATTTAAATGTTAAAGATATCATGCCAACACATGTTTTTGTAATATTCTGTTATAGAAAAGTAATAACTGAGGCTATTTTAAAACTAAAGTTTACGCGAATGAATAAGTGGGTTCAAGTAGTTGTCTGTATTTAACTGCGATATCAAGGAATCGATGTCGAGACGTAGAGCAGCGTCAGTAATAGCTAAATCTGAAGAAAGTATTTTCATTCTCTTATAGTCACAATAGTTTGCTTTTAAGGTGTGATAACCCATTGGTAAGACAGTGCGTGTCTCTCAAAAGTTTAACGGGTTTAACCTTTTGAGAGACACCCCGCAATTAAATCGCAAAGCGCTTTGCTATTTTGGTCGTGGAGTCTATCTCCTGATGATGCTTCAGTTGCGGGGCGAAACGATTGTTGAGTTTGTTTAATAGTGAACGTATGTATTGTGGTGGCGGTGGTGGACGTTTGTGCATGTGTTTTTACGAATCCTGCATGTATCAGGATGATAACCGATTGTCCACTCTACATTTAGCATTATATATATTTTCAATTTTTCTTCATCG